>CM034148.1:493730006-496130006 GCA_019776745.2 Taxus chinensis
CGGAATTTCTTAGATAAATTATCTACAAAACCCTATATAATCAAGTAAATACTACCTTATTTGCTAACTTAGAAATCATGTGACACTATACTAATACACTCAATTCCAACAACTACAAAGTGTACCCAAGGCTCCCTAAATCTTGTAATAACACACCTACAATAAGTAGGGTAGTAATATCTACTAGTATGAAGCTTCTTAAAAGGAAAAAGCAGCAGTCTCTCTTTGTTTATGAGAACTAAAACATCCCTTCCCAAAATATCATTGTAAGAGCCAACTTAACTTAAGTATTGTTAAAGATAGTTTCCAAATCTAGTTGCATTCATTCAGATATCATAGGCTAGGTGGAGAATGACATGAAATTTAAGGCCTATTTAGAGTAGTGCTAATTGTGGCAGTACATGAGGGTTCCCACAACCTAAATAATGTTTATTTTTCTTGAATTCCCATCCATAGTTAGCATTTGAGATCATGTTCAAAGTATTCAAAGAGTTTTGTAACATGAAAAAGAATTAGGGTTTGATAGAGAAAAAATAGTTTTAGGCAACCAATAGTGTTGAAGTTATAGAGTGATATTCCAAGTAGGTCTAAGACCATACAGTAGGATCAAGACAATACAAATGGTCATGGAAGAGTTGTACAATATTTCCCTAGGTAAATTTCTAGTTAGTGTTTTCACACTTTGTATGGTATCATTAATTTTTTAACACTATAATAAAATAAAGAATGAAATATGAGATACATGGGGTTATTATAACTAATTAACTACCAAAATTAATTAATAAATACTAAAATAATGCATTAATACTTGAAATAAATGTATAAAATGCAATATAAAATCACAAAATACATAGGACTGAGTGTACTTAGTTTATTACATGTGATTTGGGAAAAGTCTAAGTGATCTGGATTCTGAAATAAAGGTATATGGACTTGAGAATGCTTCAAAATTTAAATTGTGACTTGGGAAATTCTTGGGATAGGACCATATAGTAGGGGAAGGAATGTTTATGTTGGCCTTAAGCCTCTATAATAACATGAGGGTTAAGAAATTTTACCTTTTGTTAAGGATGTGTAAGGAAAATATAATATAAATTAAAATAGATGAATAGAAATAATGTAATATAACATAACACATTACATCAACCATAACTATTTATTCATATCTCAATATTGATTATATTAGTCTCTTACAAACTTCTCATATAATTCTCATATACATCAATTTATTTTCTTCTCTATTACATAGTCTCGATATTATTCTTCTCTCGACACATACTACTCACATATTCTTCACCCTTTATATGGTATCATTAATGATTTTACACTATGATGAAACAAAGAATGAAATAGGATCCATAGGGGTTTATTATAGCTAATTAAATTCCAAAATTAACTAATCAATTCTAGAATAATTCAATAATACTTGAAATAAATTTACAAAATGCAATATAAACTCAAAAATACATAGGATTCAATGTACTTAGTTTATTACATGTGATATGAGGAAAGTCTAGGTGATCTAGATTCTGAAACAAGAGTATTTGGACTTGAGAATGCTTCAAAATTGAAATTGTGACTTGGGAAAATCCCATGATATGACCATATAATAGGGGAAGGAACATATATGTTGACCTTAAGTCTCAAAAATAACATGAGGGGTAAGAATTTTTCCCTTTTGTTAAGGATGTGTAAGGAAAAGATAATATAAATTAAAATAGATGAATAGAAAGAATGTAATATAACATAACACATTACATCAACTATCATTCTTTAGTTCTATCTAAAGATATATTACATTAGTAGCTTACAAACTTCTCATATAATTCTCATATACATCAATTTATTTTCTTCTCTATTATTTACTCTCTATATTCTTATTCTCTCTACACATACTACTCACATATTGTTTTGATTAATTACAATAAATATCCTTCCTTAAAAAATTATCCAAAAGACACTTCTTTTGCTCGTGAATCTGTCATCTCAAACCACACTTTGTTTTTCATCTTCTTCATTTCATGGCTTTGGATAGGCTTCTGTGGCTCTACACTATGTTTGGTGTCTTTTTCAGTCTTCTACGGAGTTATCATGTCTTCAAAATTGAAAATGTGACTTGGGAAACTATAAAGATAGGACCATATAGTAGGGGAAGGAACGTCTATGTTGACCCTAGGCCTCATCAATAGTGTGAGGGTTAATAACTATTCCCTTTTGTTAAGGATGTGTAAGGAAAATATAATATAAACTCAAATAGATTAATATAAATAATGTAATATAACATAACACATTATATCAAACATCATTCTTTATTCATATCTCAAGATAAATTACATTAGTCTCTTACACACATCTCATATAATTCTCATATACATAAATTTAGTCTCTTATCTATTACATACTCTCTATATAATTCTTCTCTCTACACACTACATACTACACGCCACACATATATTATTTTAATTAAGTACAATAAATATACTTTTTTAAAAATTTAGCCAAAAGACACTTCTTTTGGTCATGACTTTTTTGGCTCAATTCTTACTCTGTTTCGGGTCTTCTTCATGTTGTGGCTTTGGATAGGCTTCTATGTCTTTACACTGTGTTTGGCGGATTTTTCAATCTTTTACGGGTTTCTTCAATCTTCCATGACTTTTCCTTCTATCCACGAATTTGTCTATGACTCGTGGAGTTTCCTTTATTTTACAGGGTATCCTCAAAATTGATGAAGAACCCTATCAACATCATCCCCAGACATCAAACGATGTCTCATCCTCCAGACAAAAAAAATATGAAGAACCTTGTATTATTTGCAAAATTGTGAAGTATCTCCATCTATTGGAAATTATGTATCTTTAGAAGTTTTACTTTTTTGAAAATAAAAGCTTCAAATTACCAGAAACTTAGACGTCTAGCATAGGGAAATGTTCCCTCGCTCAACTCGCCTAGCTAGATTTACAAGACATGATGGTTCTCCAACAATTTTTTTTCTCTATTTTCTCTTAGGTGGTAGTTTATGGAATATACTTTGCATACTTGTTAGTAATATTCTTCTCAAATTAATACCACTGCTCTAAGTGCTCTTTGATTTTTTGCATCTATACCTACAGCTGTGTATTCTCTTGATCCAACACAATAAATTTTGTGGGAGGTTGATTCACTTAAAGTTGGATGTATATTTTCTTTACAACTGTCAACTCTTGTTCCATTCTTACAAGGGCTCTCCATTGTGGTGATGTATTCTTGCACATCTGAAATTTTCTCTACCCATTTTTGTTTTTCATTGTGGTATTTCTTTATAAGTTATGCAAGCTTCCTTCATTGAGTGCCATCAGCATCAGTGGTTATGTCGTATTCCACATACTCATCATTAAGTCATTTTTTCTAATTTATCCAATTCAACCTTATCTTCCTATGTTAAGCTTTGCCAACGCATGGCGTAGGCGTAGTATGTTACAGCATTTGTAACCTTAGTCTCTAACTTGGTGATGGAAGCTTGCATATCTTTCCACCATCTTTGATTTTCTATATCTTAATATTGTAGAATCATTTCCTTGTATTCTTGTATTACCTCAACTTTGATCTTCTTCTTTTGACCTAATTGTAATGTGGCACTATTAACCAGAATTTCCTTTATCGCTTGTTCAGTTGTTTTTTCTACTAGAAGATAGGAATCAATCTTGATATGTGGTTTGGTTATTTTGATATATTTCAATATTTTATTCATTTCCTCCTCCGTGTGTACACACCTTTGCATCCAATCATGTTTAGCACTTTGGTCTAATAGGGGGTTACATGTAGACTTTTTTATGGGTGAGATCTTATGTAGTGTACAGTGTACCCTTTTTGAGTCTACTCTATTACCCCATGTTCTAGTTGTATAATATGTTCCTATCTTCTTTGTTGGAGTTCTTGTTTGATCTTAGCCAATGAATCTCATGGAGAGTGTACTGGTGCTAACCCACAGGGTTCTTCAATTATTTCTGTGGATGTGATATGAGGTTTTCCCTATAGTTATAACTCCTTTTTCTTGTCCTCCTCTTTCTTTAATTCTTCTTCCTTTTTCATTTTCTACTCTTATAGTTTCTTTTTGTCTTCTTATTTTTTCCTTTCTTTCTCTAACTTCTTCTTTTTCTCTTCTTCCTTCTTATTTTTATATTCTTCCTCCTTTTTCTCCTCTTCCTACTTCTTTTCTTCCTCTTCCTTCTTATTTTCTTCATCTTTCTTATCTTTCTCCTGTTTTTTCTTCTTATCTTCTACCTCCTCCTTCATATCTTCTTCCTCCTCCTTATCTTCTTCCTCCTTATTCTTCTTATTTTATTATTCTTCCTTCTTCATTATTCCTCTCTTCTTCTTCCTTCTTATTTTTCTTCTCCTCTTTCTTCCTCTCTTCTTCTTCCTTTTTCTTCTTTTCTTATTTTCTTCTTCCTTCTTCTTTTTCTCCTCCTCTTTCTTCCTCTCTTCTTCTCCATTCTTCTTCTTTCATTATTCCTTCTTATTTTTCTCCTTCTCTTCTTCATTTTTTTCTTCTATTATGTTGCTTCCTTCTGCCTCTCATCCTCCTCCCTCGTCTTCTTTTCTTCTTGTTTCTTAATGTATTCTTCTTTATTATTTCTTACCTCTTCCTCTTTTTCTTTTTTCTCTTTTTCAGTTAACTGTATGAATTATTCTATCTCCTCAATGCAATTTTTTATCTTTAATGGTTTTCTTCTTCTTTTGTGTTAGCTTCTCGAGTTCCTTGCCAACTGATTCTAGAATTATTTTTTCCTCCATGTCTACGTGGGCATGTATTTCTTTGAGAAGTTCATGAGGGAGAAGATGGATGATGTATTTTATCACTAAGTCAAATATTTTCATGTAGTGAATCATAGCTTCTGTTGTAGATACTTACGATGTGGTTGTGCCCACCTTATATTGTTGGGCCACTTGTGATATTCTACCATAAGCTAAGCATGTATTGTAAAACCTGTAGGAAATGCAGGATGGTTATGAATCTTCCCAAGATTCAAATTCCTCTGTAAATTGGGTACCTGGTTCTTCTTTTCCCTGTGTTGTGGCTAGAGGCGAGAGTAGAGAAGATGGAGTTTTTTCTTCCCATGAATCCGATATATCTATTGGTTCTCTCTCTGAGTCTTTTTCTTCTTCACTCATTTCTGATTCCTTTAGGACTTTTCTTATGGCCATTTTCTTTTTTATTTTAGTGACTAGTTGTGGAGAAGATTTTTCTTTCTTATCTCTTCTTTTATAAGTTTTAGGCCATGCCTTACTTGTTTCCCCTTGGCCATGTTCCTATGCATATTAATTTTTGAGCTCCTTCCATGTTTATTCAAACACATCATCAATGTTGGGAGGTACTAGTTTTCTAGGGTCCACTAGAAGGTTTCTTATCGCCTAAATTGTTATAGCTACAATTTTATATAATGCCTCATAAGGTAATGTAGCTACATGTGCAACCCATGGAATGAAGGGTCTTATGAATATATAGTCAATGTCCACAATGAATAACACTTCATTTTCAAACCTACCTACAACTTTTTCTAAAATTCTAGATCTATTGGACACTATTTTGCTTATTTTTTTTATCCATCCTATTAAGGACGTAATTTGTTGCACTTTCTTCATTATATTCATATGATTTAAAATTTATTCTGCAATTGGAAGTTCTTCACTCCACTGGAATGGATATGTTTTGGCTAGAAGAGTGTTTGTAAAATACATAGCTAGGCATAGTAAGATTGACCCATAACAGAATGTATGTTTTTCCTCCTTAAATTTTCTAGTGTTTTCATGAAATTATGTGGCTAACACCTCATATAAGTTGTATTTAGAGTGGGAGGTCATCATATCTAGGGAAATTTATGCACTCAATCTGTGTGAACCATCTTCTCTATTAGTATGATAAATATTCAAAAAATGGCCTTAATGACATGCCTCGAAGCATGATTTTTGATGTCATCAATAATGACACCTCTCTTTGACATTCTCACATCCATTAATCATGTTTTGGTTTTCATCGATGCATTCTTATTCGTAAGCATTGAACGCCCTATTGTTAGTATCCCATAACTCGTTCTAACACCTCTGCATTGATTTGATAGGGTTGATCAAGGTAGAACGTTTGGTTTTGTAGGTGACTAAGAAGAACCCTAATTGCATTGTATGTCCTAGCAAAGTAGGGAATTATGTTTGATGCATCCAATTTAAATTCAGCTATAACCTTTACATTCTTCTTATATTCCATCTTCCATGTAGTTGAATTTTGTTGAAGTAACAGCTGCCTATCAATATCTAGTCAAGTGTGATCATATTCGATAATCGTTGATTGTATGTATTTTTAGATATTACGGGAATATGTAACTTTACAAGGAATATGTGAAAAATATCGGATCATGTTTGGTGGATTTAAGTGAATGTTTATGGAATTTTCACTTTGGGAGGTCTTTTTGCTCAACGATGGTGGGAGTCACCATTTTTCATTGTACTTTGTTCTTCCTTGCGTGGCCTAGCTCTCTTTGTTCTTGTTTCTCAACTTTGTTTTGTTACCCTTAGTATTTTACCTTTGTGAATTGTGCCTTCTTTGGCTTATGTTTTTATAAATTTATGTTGTCACCTACAACATTTATTATGTTTTGGGTAGTTAGTATCTTCTTTGTTTTGTGAGTTTTCTATATATTCTTTCGATCAATGGATTTTTTCCCTTCTTCCACGACTTAATTTAATGTTTTACGGATTTTCCTTTTTTCTCGTGTTCCACAATATTTTTCCTTCATTATGAAGTATTTATTTTGTTCCACATGTGACTGCTTCTTTCAACGGTTTTTTTCTTTGATTCGTGGGAACTTGCTTCCTCTGCAGCTTCTTCTTTGTTGTATGTGTATTATCTTACCTCCATGGATTTCCCTTCATTGTGTGGGTATCTCTTCCCTTTTGTGGATGTTCCTTCGTTACGTGGGTATATCTTCCCTTCATGGTGTTTCCTTCATTGCAAAGGTATTTCTTCCCTATGTGGATTTTCCTGTGTTGCACAGGTATTTCTTCCCTCCACGGAGTTTCCTTCGTTCCACGGATTCTTTATTTCTTCTCCAGATTTTTCCTCTTTTTACCTTATTCTATGGATTTATATTTTTGTTTGTACCCTATGTTTTTGGTGTTTCCTTTCATTTCCTTTCTTATTCCTTTATATCTTTATGCACTCCTTGTATCCTATTGTTGTGCTTCCTTGTTTGTTTTTGGTAGAAAAAGGTTGCCCTTGTGGGTTTTCATCTTCCTCCTTGTCTTAACCCCCAAATTTTTGGTTTTCAGATAAGACGTATTTTTTTAGTTGATTTTCAATCCATGGTGGGATATTTCTTTAGCCACACTCCATTGACATAGCCTGATAGTTATTTGTTTTGTAAATTTTAGATTTTGGTGGCTTTTGATGATAATATGTCATTGATAATGTATGGCCGTAACCATCAAAATTTAAATTTTCTAAATTTTTTCCATTAGTATCATACAATAGGACCCAATCCCCTATATCAAACTCCTTTTTCTTTATGTGTCTATCATGTCATGCCTTCTGCCTACGTTTTTCCTGGTTTTGGTTGATGTAACTATGAGTCTTTTTTCATCTAATTTTTCCAACTCAATTAACCTTTTGTGCACTGAAGGATGTTCATTTATCCTCAAAGTTATTTTCACACAAAGACTTGGAATTATAAACTCCATGGGTACCTTGACTTCAAGCCCACATGTAGACTGAAATGGGGAATAATTTTTAATCCTTTTTTATGTAGTGGGATACACCCATAACATTACCGGTATCTTTAGGTCTCAATTAGTTGTTTATAATGAAAATATATTTTTTGGTACTTTTTCCAATACGTTATTAAATGTTTCAAGTATCCCATTTACTTGAGGTTGGTATGGTGTAATTTTTTTGTGATTTATCAAGAAATTTTCTAGCATCTATTTACCGGTAGCATTAACAACAAAAATTCCCTGATCACTGGTAATATTATCATAAATAAATTTGGTCATAGTTATTGGAGTGCATTCTTTGGTAGGTGTGTGCATGTGAATAAATCAAAATAAGTTAATGAAAGGAATTTAATACCAAGTAGAATCCTAACCTAGTTAATCTACCAAAAACACCATGATGAAGCTATGCATGGATAAAATCTAATTAATGCATCCAAATTAAACTTGAAAACAATAAACCATTCCTCGCTAAGTTGGATATGATTTTTAAAGAATAGTTGCTCCTATGATTATAATGAGATAAAATGGTGGCTATCTCCAAGAAGAGGAAATGATCTCGCCAATATGGATTAATGGCCATATATGGATATTCCTTTACTACTCTTTTCAAAGAGAGGATAAATGGGTGCAGTCAATAAGATTCTTCAATGGTGGAGAATGCCCTTATCATGTGCTTATAATAACACTAATAAAAGTGTGATGTAAGCTTGATAGGGGAATACTAGGTTCTATATATAGCTTTCCAATTTGAGAGAAACTACAATCCTAGTGAATGTGGGATAAAAGATAAAGTAGAATTAGAAGGGATAAGCATGAATATAAAGAATTAAGTAGAATTAGAAACTCATGGGAGTTGGAGATGATTTAATTAATTAATAGGCCAAAAAAGATTTGAAAAATATTTGAAGGTGATATAGGAGGAATTTGATAGGATTTGGAGGATTTGTAAGAGGGACTTAACCAATAAGAGGGTTTATTGATTAAATAAAGGATTAGAATTAGTTAACTAGTGACGGTTAATTAAAAGAGGATTATAACTAATGAAGTGTCATTAATTGGCATCCAAAATGAAGGAAAATGGTGGTTAATTAATGAAGTGTCATTAATTGACTGAGATAAAGGTGAATGTTAGCTTATTAGAGGGAAATCACTAATTATAAAAAAATGGATGGGAAAGATGATAATCAATGTAATTTTAGTAGTAAAATTGTGTACTTGGATTTAGGTGTCTACATTTCCCCCTCTTTGGTGTGGTGTAAAGCAAGCGATGCCACTTCAAAGATAGTAGAAAAATGTAGATAATTAAATTTTTGAAGGAAAATGAGTAGAATGAAGGATTCCCCTTGAGTGTCAATGGGGTGATAGAAGAGGTCGATCAATGATCGAAAAGAATGATGAAAATTCAGCACAACAAAAGCATATTGCAATAGTGGAGAGTTGAACATGGCTCAGTTGGATGTTATTCAAATGGATTGATTGGAAAAGAAATGTTTTGTTTCAACAGATGGAAGAAACAAGGAGGGGGAGGGGGATAAATAAAATCCCTATTGCCCCAAGTGGTTTTGAAGAAAATGGTGATTAATGGAAAATGTGATGAAGAAAGTGGAGATGAATAAAAATGGAAATATATTTCAAACTAGATGGCTCAAAAACCTCTTTTTATCATAATTTCACAATGTAATCAATAAACCATATGCGTTGGGAGAAAATTTTATTTGATACAAACATGTAATAAAAGCATAAAATGACATGAAAAGGCACAATACTAATGTTTTGTTTAGTACCCACAATATTGACTCAAAGAAAAATACATGAATCAATGTAGTAAAAGAAATTAAACAATAATACTAACAAGGAAACAAGAACAAATAAACAAAATTCAAGAGGGTTACACCAATGTTTTTGTTATCTAGTTGTAGTTCCCAAATGTTTGAGTTATACAACAAGGGATAAAAATGACACCTCAAGCAAGGATTCATGCAAGAAAAAAAATGGAGGATGTAAAATTCCTATGAAAAATAAATCATGCTCTATGAAACTACCCTAAGTAATTAATCATGTAAGGGAAGACAAACATAGCAAGAAAACCAACTTTGTTAATGGAGGTAGATCAAAATGATCTACATGTCATAGGCAATAATAGGTGAGAACCAAGAAAATATGTTCTACGATAATTTTTTATGTTTGAGAAAATTTGTTTCCTATGAAATATTTTTTTGTTGAAATGTTTTATTTACCAATTTTTGGATTTTTGAAAATTTTACCCATGTTTTGAATTTTTGAATTTTTACCATTTTTTTTTTGTTTTTTGAATTTTTCCAATTAGGATTTTCAAAATTTTGGGAAGAATGTGATATATAAGAATAAAAATGTGTGTGGTAAACCAACAATTTTTTTTAGTAAATAAATATATGCCCCAAGGAGAAGAACAAGTCACCTGGAAGTAAAAATATGCCACAACGAGGTGAAAATGTTACTAAAAAAACCATTCAATTAAAATAATCATCGGGATAGAACTCTAGTATGGCGCAGGAAGAAAATATATGAACAAGTTAGTGATTTGACCCCTAGGAGGAAATAAAAATGAAGAATTAGGGATGTGAGGGTATAAATAGTAGGGTGGGAGGGTAAAATCCATCGTGACCCATTTGTGTTATTTGACCCTATTAATTTTTTGATATATTTCACTCTGATTTATGAGAGAGATGGTGCAAATACAGGACCACACACATCATAGTGATTGAGTTATATATTACAGGAGGCCTTGAATAGATGATGCTTAGTTAAGTAACACAAAAATTCTAAAATTCAATGCATTTATTGTAACACCTTTAATAAACTCTTAACTTCTCCTCTTTGCAATGTAAGTGTTGACATGTGATTTGTCCTAAGAAGGTGTATTATTTTGACTATTGAAATCATGCTTGCCATGGATAAATTATTTATTTTCTTGGATTCAATTGCTGAAATATTGTTTCTTGCAAGGAATCCATTTTGTATGAGATAAGTAAGGTTGTAAACTAGTAAAGTTGTTTGTAAATTTATCTCTATATAATAATGAAACCTTGGATAAATTCCATTGATCCAAGGTATGTTTTAATTATTATTACCTGATTTGTATGGAAAACTAGCATTCAGATGTTGAAGGAAATAAAAAACCAAGCCTTTGTAGGTTTACAATTTCATTGATCTTCTTAGAAGTTCATGCTATGCATTCTGCTGTAAGTTGTGTGCTTAAATCTTCTTGTCAACTTCTCTAGAATGCTAAATGGCATTAGTTGGAAAGTGGCCTACTTCAGGACTATTGAGGGTAAAGCCTAAGTCCTAGATCTATAAAATCTATCCTAATGGGATTCTCACCTAAGGTAAACTAGATCTATTGCATATCTATGCCTACTCTAATCTTGTTCATCCTAACCTAAGATGCATGTTTTCTAAGTTAGGGATTTGGAAATAACCTAAGGTGATGATAGGTATATTTCTAACCTATCACCTAATACTATATTGGTAGAAAGAATGACCTATCCTAAGGTGGAAAATTTACCTAAGGCAATATTGAAATAACGTAAGGTAAATATTTTCTAAACTAACCTAAGGTAATACCCTAATTTAATGATATCTATCCTAAATTAATGTGAGGATAGAAGGGGACCTAAGGGTTCATATGGCAAGTTGAAGGAATGACGATGGTTCCTAAGTATTTGATTTGATTTGATTTTTGAATTTAACTCATTATGTATTTTCATTATTGTTTCATCACAGTTGTTTTTCTTATTTTGGGTACATCTGGTCATTAGATTTACCTATCCTATCCTAAGGTGGAAAATTTACCTAAGGAAATATTAAATTAACCTAAGCTAAATATTTTCTAAACTAACCTAAGGTAATACCCTAAGCTAATGATATCTATCCTAAACTAATGTGAGGATAGAAGGGGACCTAAGGGTTCATATGGCAAGTTGAAGGCATGAATATGGTTCCTAAGTATTTTATTTTATTTGATTTTTGAATTTAAATCATTATGTATTGTCATTATTGTTTCATCACAGTTGTTTTTCTTATTTTGGGTAAATCTGGTCATTAGATTTAATTGGATTAGTTGCAATATTTTCCTTAATGACTTGAGTAGTCACCATTGCTACTTGCTTGTTCTCTTTATTTGTGTTAAGGATTTTAAAAAAAATCATAGAAGACTAATGTAAGATGTTGTACATTGAGTAAATTCTATCTTAATGTTGATATATAGTCGAAATTGCTAAATTAGGGTATGCCTTGCATTTGGGATTAGGATGCCACATTTGATGTGTGAGACTCTTATTTACATTTGTATTTCTAATTAATATGATTTGTGAAGGAAATAATTAGAAGATACTTTTATTTGATATGGATAAGTGTATTGGATGGAACTGTATTTATCTGATAACATGTTGTAGATTATTGGTTACATCATGACATTTCTTTGAATGTTATTCAAATTGATTAATTTTTATTATTTTATGGTTTTTATTACTATGATTTATTTGTCATCTTGACCTCACTGTTTCAGTAAAGCAGAGTTGGTTTAATGAAACCGTTAGTTGAAAGAATTTCATTTTAATGCTTAGTGCTTATCATGCTTAGTTCAATGAACTTATCCGTGCTAGAAATTTTTACAGATGGACTTCGTAAGTGATAAAGGAAGACGATAAATTTTATGATTTATTCATTGAATTAAAAGTCTAGACCATTATAGAGAATTTTGATTTATTATTGAATTTTACTGAAGGAAGAAAAAGTGTATTCCTAAATGACCTTGATGTTGATTGACATGAAATATGTCAGTAATGCATAAGTTTTGTAAGATGTGTATTTTATTTTGATGAATTTAAAAGACTGAAGTTACTTTAATTGATTAAGTCTATTCTCTTGTTCATAATAAGAAAAGAAAATGGTAATCATATCCTTGATGTTTTCATTCATATCTGATTAGATCCTTATTTCCGATGTCATTGAATTGTCTGGATGAATGGGAATTAGTAAAATTTCCCTTACTTAAATGAAACTTACTAAGTTGTATGTATTGATGTTCTTTACTTAATTTTGTATGGTTGATTATGATGTTATGAACATATAGTTATAATGTCAAGATGTGTAAATTGGATATGGATATAATAAATCCTAATACCTAACCATAGTGAGGAAGGTTCTCCTCTTCTCGAAAGGATGTAAAATATATGAATGATATATGAGTTCAATAACCATTTAGACTTCATAGTTATGAATTATTTTATATCATAACCTATTTTGGTTATTATACATTCCTTGAACGATTAAGAAACATTAATTAAATCTTATGAAATATGTTGATTCTATTTCTATTAATTGTACGTTAAGCAAAAAGTTAATTGAACATAAAGTAATCCTTAGTTTATGAAGTTCCATATTAGTTAACCAACTCAAATAAGGATGGAAACCTTAAAGGTTGTTGGAATTAGGGTTATGTGAGGTTTCTATAATTTGAATCTTAATCTGAAACTAATTAAGTGGAAATGACCTCTTTGAGGTGTGTACATCGAGATGAAGTGGTTTTGTCAAATTTTGGCACACGTCAAACGTAGAATTGTACCTTCATGAAGACTTGGGTCTTCACGAGGATATAGGGTTGTAGTTGACATGTTGCAACACCCTTAAAAATTTATTCATCTAGACCTAACTGAATTTGGACTTGAACTTAGTTTCTCTCTAGGTCAGATTAGAGTTATGATTTAGCATCAGAAGTGACTCACAATGACTTAGGATAACTAGGCACATCCAATTGACTTAGGTTGATTTGGTAAGTATAAATACCCTAGGTCATTGTGAGTGATTCCCTATTCTAAATTATGTCACTAACCTATGTTAGGGTCAAACCTTGGACAAGTGGAATGACTGAAGTCAGTGTAGACCATTCTAGATAACAGATGAGTGGGGTGAAGGATGTATTTTTATTAGATGAGTATGTCGTCTAGGAATAGTAACATGAACAATATGTTGGCAATATTTGGCCAAAGAATCACAAGCTTTTCATTGTGTTGTCCTATGTCGCCTAGTTTAAGGAATGTTATTTCAGATGAATATTGATGATTATTCAGATAGGTTTCTTAAACTAAACACTCAGTACCTAGAACAAGGTAAGAGAATCAAGTATACTTGGTATACATTAAGTATTCAATACTTAAGTTAACATGAGGGATCAGTTCTTAAGTATACTTGGTGTACAATGCCTTATGGATGGAGATGTTTTTTCTTTGGGGTCGTTCATACTTGCCTATTTATACAGATATTTATAGTTGATAGATTATAGAGGTATTAGGATCCTGATTCATGCAACCTTGTTATAGGTTTGGGCATGGGACCACATCACCACTGGATTCCCACTTGGTGTGGTATGAGTTAGAGAACCAGACAAGCCATCCTTCATGGGATGGGAGCCAATAGGAGCTGAAATTAGATATCACCTGGGATATACTACATATAATAAACGGGGTTTCAATTATTTACATCTACGTATGGTGACAATATCGCTTATATTACTTATGTGGGGATGCTGTAGAGTTGAAGATTAAAGAGGTGGAACATATTCTGATAGGTATTCACAGGCACATTATAGTGTGGTACTAAGTAAATAGAGTACAACAACAACTTAGTATCATCCAAGGTATCCCAAGGGATGAGATATGGTACATGTGTATAGCACATGAGACATTTTAGTTTGGGCCCCAGATCAGACTTCCAAGAGCATTGGAGAGTTTTCCTGGAGGTTTCCCCTAGGTATAGGATGGATGATAATAGATAGTAGAGCCTGGGACTACAACTGATTATGTAGTGTGATATGTTACTGTGATGTTACGGCTGTAGACACAAAATCACACATTTTGGGTAATTATCTAGTCCTAATTACATACTACGATTCATATGATTCTGAAGGAAGAAAAGTACCAATCAACCCATGTCTTTGGCCACATTTCTTTTCTTTCTATTTCCACTTTTGGTCTTACGCCCTTACTTTCTCCGTATTCCCTTTTATACTTTGGCATTTATCATCCTAGACACCAAAGCCCAGCTAGGATGCCAACGCTAGGCACCCTCGTCCCCTCTGGGTACCACTAACCCCTTCATACTTTTTTCACATATTTTAGGTCCCTTATATCCATTTGAGCATATTATCTTTTTAGTAGTTAGAATTTTTTAGGTTAATTACGAAATTCAAGTAAGGGAATCATATAAATGTAAAGTTATGTGATCATAATAAAGGATCAAGCAATAAGCATTAAGTACTAGTTATCACCACTTAAGGTTGCATCAATTAAGCATATAAGATCTCCATTACATCTATCTAACACCATAAAAGGGACACAAGGGATATTTATTCTGAATACACTTCATAGGAGGGAATTTAATTCTATTCCATACACACATCTATTACATTTATTTACATCTCGCTACTTGCTCTCTATCAAGTGTGACATGAACAAGATCCACCTAGGACACAATTTTGCATATACACACATAAAAGTACATTTGGTCTAAGATGTAGTGAAAAACTCAATCTTAAGTTAAAAATTGTTACAACTAAGTATAGTTCGACCCCTCATTTTTCATCTTTCTTTTAGAGGATTTGATGTTTATTTAAGGGTTTTGTAGGCCAATACTTCATTGCAGGTTTCCAGTGACTTCATTGATCACTGTGCGACCTCATAATGACCAAGGGATAAAAACATCAAATAACTTGCAACCTATCAGAGGAGTTTTCCTAATCATTTCCTCATACCCAAGCACCCAAAAATAGGCCTAGGGTTCCCGCAGGCACCCCAATCTAATTTGTTCTTCCAAATCTGCATTCTTCTGAGATTCAGTGCAACAATATGTGCTTCAAATATTCCAATTTTCTAGCTTTGTACACCTTTGGGATTTTTGTGAATCACCTAAGGCTTATTACCTTATCTTTGCACTTAAATTTTTTCTTTATTACTTAGTTTTCTTGGGTTAATTTATGTACTTAATTGATTATTAATTTACTTTTACAATACCAATTAGATTAGGTATAAAATTCACATTTAGCTTAATCAATGACACATCACCATTCCATAGATAGCCATAGTGGTTGATATAATAGTAGAAATAGTAGGTGTGAGGGGTCAAACATTATGAGACGTGGATAGGTTAGGCTAGGAGGAGGCTGAGGCTACCAAGGCACAGACATAGACACATGCACAAGTTCCCTTCGATTAGGGCCATTGACATGCACAGGTACAATAGTATCTATAGGTGCCACTAGTATAGCAAGGGCCACATATATAGCCAAAGGTGTAGCCATAAATGTTAGTGCCTATGATTCAGTAGATTTATGTATAGGTGGCACATGGGCCATTATTATAGAAGGTTCCTTTACAAGGCTTACATTAGTAGTTACAACATCAGGTTCCATTACAATTTCCACCATCACCCCCAGAGTAGCTATTCCACATATTGCAATAGGTGGGGGTAATGGAGATGGAGCAAATATTACACAAGGGATGATGTTGTGCTTGGTTTTAGATTGATCCCTGCATCATGTGGGCCATCAATCACTGAGATAAAAATGTAGAGAGATATAAATATGTTGTAGGGTGATGTGGTCTTTGTTACAATACAAACCATGTATCAACAGGTTAAGCATGGATCCACAAAATAGGATTCCCGTAGGTAGGAGCTATAGTAGGACATTACAGATAGAGATCATGCCATAGTTGCACGATATCATCTTATGACAGAGAGGGCATAGTTGAGGGTCTATATGGATTTCATCACAAGAGATCATGATGCTCTGCACCATGTAACTGAGGTAGTTAGAGTCAAGTATTTAGTGTATGATTTCATAGCTTACAGGTGAGGTTGGGTACTATAAAGCCTTATATCACACCATGGTTTCAAAGGCGCATAGGGCCCATCCTAATAGCCAAATTGTAGGTAGCCGATCGAGGTCTCATTGGTAGTCCAAATCATCAAGATCAGTGAGGTCAGTGCAAATACCTCCACTTCATCATAGGAAAGGTAGCCATGATATAGGAAAGATTTAGGATTGACTATGTCATTCTTGATGTATTATTTTTGGTATATGCCTCTTCGATGAAGGAAAAATTTTGATCAAATGTATATGTTTTTTTTTATATACCTCGAGATGAAGGCATATTTTTTTATTCATGACCATGATGGCATATTTTGTATCTGATGTATATGGAGACATTTTATATATGGACATTGATGTTTTTGACATTTTAATGATGATGATAGACATTTGATGATATCATACTTTGATTTATGAGATACCATATTACTCCATGTTTGATGTATTATTTTTGGTATATGCCTCTTTGATGAAGGCACATTTTTGATCGAATGTATATGTATTTTTTGAGTATACCTCGAGATGAAGGCATATTTTGTATCTGATGTATATCAAGATATTTTATATATGGACAATGATGTTTTTGACATTTTAATGATGATGATAGACATTTGATGATATCACACTTTGATTTATGAGATACCATGTTACTTTATGTTTTTAATTTTCATTATGGTGAGGGGGGGATAAAATAAATCCCTATTGCCCCATTGATGATATTATATGATGTTAGCTTAGCATACATGTTTGATTTCATCTTTATCATGATGTAGCTTAACATTTTATTAATATGTGATGATATTAATAGATGTGATGATATGAATGTGAGTGATGAGATGAAAACACACAATGTATAAGTAAATAACACAAGTAAAATGAACAATTAACAAAAATATTATACATATATCGGACAACACAACAATCTACAGAAAGAAATTAATCTAATCAAGTAAAGAAAATACTAATCTATAAAGCAAAAAATACAACACCTTACATGCACGAATAAAAAAACAAGCAAGGAAACACTACCTTGTTTTTGTGGAACATTTTTGAGACGTTTTGCATTGTTTTTTATTTTCGTAGGACAATTTTATTTTGTTTTAGTCTATTTTCTGGTGATACCTATTTGAATATTTTTTACGTTTTCTAAAAAATTTCTAATGTTATGGACAAGAAAATGAAGATGTACGGATGCCCCCAGTGATATATGGGAATGTATAAAGGTAAAATCCATACATATATATAAGAATAAGATCATCTAGATAAGGGCCATAAAGGATAGGTTCAAAAGGATCTCAGACATAGGTAAAAAATTGGCTCAAGAAGAAGTCTTCATGCTCCCAAGTATGAGATTCTTGTGAAGAAAAAATCCTCCTACAACACTGGAAACTAGTTTTCACCAAGGACTTATCCAAAGTGCCACCATTGTGTGGTTTTCACTATTGGATTAATTTATTTATCTTTACTTTTATGTTTATTTTTATGATTTTTATACTTTTTTGATTTTTTGAAGGACCTGTTATCCAAAATTCACCCCCCATGGTAATTTTGATAACATGCATCAGATTATTCAGTCTCGAACAAGTAGATTGATTCAAGGCCCAAGATCATGTTTTTCGGGGTCCCCCTCGGCCTTTTTCTAACTCTCCCATCCAAGAAGGAATCCCAACAGGTTGATAAAATGGAAGAAATGAAAAAAAAAGGTTGCAGGACTGTGTTAAGCCATTTCAGGTCGTGCTGAGGTTCGTTGTACCAAGCTTGGGGCCAAAAAAATGAAGAAAATCGGCTAAGTCCTAGTCCAGGTGGTCTGCGAGACAGTTGGGACGTTGGGATGTGTGGGACGCAAAAAGCTGAATCGGCCAAAAGGAGGAAAAAATTACCTTTCTTGTTTCACTTGGTTTGGGATAGTTAGGAAAAAAGTACGCGCAGGATGCGGATCAGCCGGTTTGGCGCAAGTCAGTCCATTTCGGGCGGTTTGGGGATATTTGTCCCAGACGGTCTGGGACATCTGGGCCAAAAGTACGCGGAGGACGCGAACCGGCCGATTCGGCTGAAACAAGAGACTTTCATCTGGGACATTTGGGCCAAAGGGACACGTGGGACGCAAAAAGATGAAAGAGCCAAGAGTGAATGGAATCTCGCCACGTCTTCATCGCAAAGAGGAACAAGGAAGTCCATTTCGAGCAGTTTGGAGATATTTGTCCCAAGCAGTTCGGGACATCTAGGCCAAAGGTATGTGAGGGACGCGTGGGATGTGAAAAGCTGAAAGAGCCACCAACGAATCAAATCTCGCCACGTGTCTTCACCTTATCAGCCCGGTGGGAAAATTTTGAAAACTTTTCTAAAGGCAAATAAAAGGGAAATGGTCAGGAAGGGCCCGAGCCAATAAAATAGTGCCACGTGTCCAAGTGGCAAGAAATTAAGGAAGAGCCCAAAAGAAATTTTCAACGGATGAGCCCACGGATGAATTAGAGCCTGACACATGTCATCCAAGTGGCAGAGCATGCAAAAAAAATCAAATATTTTCCCGCTGATCCGTTTTGGCCAGTTTTTTGCCCTAATCTTCAGATCGCCATAACTTTCGATCCAGAGCTCAGATTTTCACATTCTTTATATCAATGGAAATCTGGTGAAATTCTCTACATGATTCCTAAATCAATCTTGCATTTTGGTTTAGTTTGGAGAGATAAAATCAAGAAACGTCTCTAGCGCATGATAATGGCCAGAAATGATGTTTCAACAACCAGCTTAAATGCAAAATACAGTTCACCACTTTTGCTGAGGCTCTCACCTACCACCATAATGAGATGAATTAAATGCAACCTAATAGGTGGTTGGGGTAGATTTGGATTTTCTCTCTCTTCCCTCTCTCATTCTTCCTATAAATTGTAAGGAAGGGCTTCTTTCTAAAAAGGTTGTTCATCTTTTCAACTCTACCCTCCCTTCTTTTCTTCTCCAGGGTTAAAAATGGAGTTCAAACCTCCTCCCCTTCTCTGTAATGGTGTTTTTTCCTTTTACCATTAAAATGATGTTCTATGCAAACTTCTGAAGCAACAAAAACGTGTTTCGTGATGCATCTGTCCATCCTTGCTCGTTTTTCACTTGTTTTCCTCTTACCTCTCTTCATTGCAGGTATTTGTGCATGTTTGAATGTTCATTACAGGTTTGGAGCTATGTTCATGGAGTTTTGGGACATTTTCTATGTGAAATCTATCCTTGGGCCTGTGATGCATCTGTCCATCCTTCCCATTGCTCACCTCTTCTTGTTCCATGGCAGTTTTGATAGATGTTAAACATTTTCCTTCTCTGGTGTATCACCGTTTCAGTGTAGGCTCTATTTTTTCCCTTTTCTCTCTCTCTCTCTCTATCTCCTTGGCGTGGTTAGATTAGGATTAGATTAGCTTTCCTGCACTAGAATAGCTTGTGGCAGGTAGTTTAGGAATAAGAACCAGCGTTCTCTAGAGATTCCTTTCTCATTTTTGCAAGTCCCACACTTGGAGAAAGGATTCCATATTGTGCAATCACACTGGATGCTAGTATGATCAAACTAGAAATCTGATCAACATCCAGGGGTGCTGTGATTTTGCAATAACAGGACCCCCATGCTTAGGCGTAGAAATACTTGAGATGCATGACATTCATGGGTTCCTTAAGTTCATCACCATTAGGATTGGAAATTTATATCAATCTAAACAAAATTTAGCCACCATAACATATGGTCCTAACCATTTAGGTTCAAACTTACCTTTATTTTATCACTTCTTCATGGTGTTGAACTGATTCTCTTTCATGACAACGTCTCATACCTCAAATTGGAGAGGTATGATACATTTTTTGTAGCTCTAGTGCACTCAATTATGATAGACTTGAAGGTTATCTAGATCCTCTTTGTCCATATAATATCAAATAATATATGCGTAAAGAGGGAATCTCAATCTCAAGGGGAAGGATGGCATCTATGCTAAAGACAAGTGAATATGGAGTAGCACCAGTAGGGGTGTGGATGGATATTCTATAAGCCTACAGGGTAGGATGGATTTGAAGGTGCCATTTATGGTAATTTTTGTTAACCATATTCTCCATGATGTGAACAATAATTTTTTTTGAGGATTCTACCTATCCATTACCTTGAGGGTAATAAGGATTTGATCATTATTTCAGATTTGGAAGCATTGGCACAATGCCTTCATTTATTTATTCTTTAAATACTTACCATTATCAGATATAATGGAAGAGGGAATGCCATAATGAAAAATGTGATTCATTATAAACTTGGTAAGCTACACATCGGTGACATAAGTAAGAGGAAAAACCTCTACCCATTTTATAAATTACTCAGTGGAAGTTATGATGTTGTTGTGGCCATTAGAAGAAGTAGGTGTAAGTTTCCAAATAATATCAAGTCCCCACTTTTATAATGGGCATGGTGTCATGATGCGTTGTAAATATTACACTGAAACATATATCAAGTTATCACATTTTTGACATAGAAAATATTTTCTCACATACTGACAACAATCAATTTCCATAGTAGGAAAATAATAACATATTCTAAAACATTTCTTAGCAAGATCCACTCCACTCATATGTGGCCCACATATGCCTTCATGCACCTATTTGATGGCTAATATAGATTCTTCCAAGTTAAGACAACGTAACAAATTCCCATCGTAGCCTCGATGATAGAGAGTGCCCCAAAGTAGGGTATAATGGGCTATGAATTTTATAAGGTTACATTATTTAGAATGGGTAATTTTGTAGGAAAGGTTCCATCATACTGATAATTATAGATATCAAGGTACCGGGGGGATAAGGTACTAACAACTTCACATACTAAGAAATATTCTAACATGTTGTAAGCATGTGATGTAAAATGTTCCAAAAATAATGACATGTCATTGTTACCTAGTGGAATGCATAACAGATATCCAATTGTGGCCATGGCATCCGCTAAGTGATTTTATCCTTTGGGTATCTACTGGTAGGTGATTTGCAAAAATAATTCCTTAAAAGTATCAATTTATTTCTTGTAAGGGATGATCTTCTCATCCTTGAACTTATATTCATCATTTACTTTCTTGATGATCAATTAAGAATCATTGATAACATTAACCTATCTGATATCCCACAGTTTATTAATTTTTAGTCTTGCAACGAGGGATTCATACTTGACTATACTATTTAAGAATGTGAAGCCAATTCTAAAATCCTAAGGAATCAAATCACCTTTAGGAGTGATAAAAAAAATTCCTTCTCCTAAACCATGAAAAATAAATGATCCATCAAAGTATATTTTCTAGGTAGTGGAATCCTTGATATACATAATAGAATCATCAGGAAGTTCCAGACTTAGTCTATTAGTTCCTAGAAAAGGGGCTTCAACTAGTTTATCCATCGGGACTTTCCCTTTGACTAATTTATGGATGACATACACTACATAAAAATCACTTAATAATATGATCCAATTGGCCATCCTCCCAGTAAATGTAGGCTTGGATAAGAGATACTTTAGCAGGTCAAATCTAGATATGACCTTAGTTTTATTGTTTAGCAGGTAATGATGAAGTCTTTGGAAAAAACACAATGGCCAAACAATCCTTTTCGATTTTTGGATAGTTGATCTCATAAGCGATCAACATGTGACTATGATAATAGATGGATTTTTCTTTTTGATTCAAATTATATTAAGCCAAAAAGTGTGCCAATTACAAATTAAGTGGCTCAAATATATAGTAGCAGGGGTTTTCTTAGAGTAGGTGGCATAATAAAAGGTGGTTTGGTCAAATACTCCTTAACTAAGGTGATCACTTGTTGTTGTTCACAACCTCAATGGAAATCAGCAACTTTCTTGAGAATATGTGTGAAGGAATGACATTTATCAATGAGTTGAGATATAAACTTTTGTATAGATTTGATCTTACCTTGTAAATTGTGCAGCTACTTGAGGTTCTTGGGAGGAGGTATATTTGTGATATATGTGACCTTTGTTGGGTCCACTTCAATTCCTCTCCTTAAAATAATTAATCCTAGTAATTTTCCTAATAGCACCCCAAATACACACTTCTTTGGTTGAGCCTGACCTTGTAATCTCTGATATGTTTAAAGATACGCCATAGGATCTCCAAATTTTCTTCTCTAGTCCTAGAATTTCCCAATATGTCATCAACATAGTCTTCCATTATATCATTCAACATATCATGGAAGATGACAGTAATGGCCCTTTGATAAGTAGCATCTACATTCTTGAATCCAAAGGGCATGAATTGATAACAGAATGTACCCCAAGCGGTAGTGAAGGAAGTTTTATGTTGGTCCTCTTTTGTAATCTTGATTTGATTATATCTTGAAAGTCCATCCATAAGAGATATCATTTCATAGCTTTGAGTTGAATCGATAATCATGTCGAAGTTAGGAAGAGGAAAATCATCTTTTGGACATGCCTTATTAATGTATCCAAAATCTGTACAAATCCTAATACCAATGGGTTTTTTTTACATAGGTACTATGTTGGATATCCACTCTGAGTACTCAATAAGTTTGATAAACCCTAAAACAAATAATTTTTCTAGCTCCTCCTTGACCAATAGGGCCACACGAGGATGCATTTTTCTTAATTTTTGCTTAATTAGTTTAGCAGTCTCGTGCACAACCAAGTTATGCACTACTAGCAAAGGATCCAATCCACACATATTAACGTATGACCAAAAAAATACATTTGAGAATTCACAGAGCATGAAAAAATCCATTTGTTTTTTTGTTGAGAGGGAAACTACCAACTTAACAAGTTTTGGCTCATCTTTGGTGCCAATATTTACATCAATAGTTTCCTCCACCAACAGTTTAGATCCATATTCCATACACGCAGGATCAGGGTGGAGGTTGAGATATTTTTCTAAGGGCATCTAGACTATATTTTCACCCTTAGAGTGGTCAATTTTTGTATCTATTTTAGATTTTTCAATTTGTACATCTGATAGTTCCTTAAAGAGGTGCTCACTATGAGACTTGTATTTTTTCTTTTGATGATGCTTTTTGGAATTTATATTTCTCTCATTATATTTCTGATTTTATCGACCACAAAAAATATCCTCCTTCCCAAAGTACATGTATGCATCAAGATCAATAGAGAATCCTTTCTTTTGATGTCCAATAGGAATATCATCTCAAAAACCCATAAATTCACCAATTTCTTCATCATTATGGAAGACGTCAATTAATACATGTTTTTTTTGGTCCCAATTCATAAGGGATCAGTGAACAAGGTCTAATGTGGGAGTAGTGGGGGATAAAATGAAGATAGATGTGTCAGGAAATAAGTTAGTAGAGGAAAGGTCTTTATAGAGACTATAATATGAATCTACTTCACTATCACAATTGGAAGAATTATCATCACTCTCAGAAGAAGTAACTTTTACTTCCAGAGGATGGGAACCATACAGTCAAATGTTGATGCCATATTTTTCATATTTTGATACGGTGTTAGAAGAGGTTTCAATACACCTTTCTCATCAAAACCACATCCATATCATTAATATCCCATAATATGCATAATCTTATTAGAGATGGCATACTTGGTAGCTTGATAGCAAGAGGACATCACATTGTTAGGAGACCCGGATATGGAAGTATCCATAATTTTATCATCCACTAAAAGGCCATCAAGAAGAAAAATTTCAATGTTACAATGTTCTGTAGACCATTGAGGTTGTTAGCTAGGACTACCACATTTTTTGGTGATAGTGGTAGATTGGAGATAAGGATGCTCTATTGGAGGTTGTATTCTCTGTAATTGGTAGAGAGTAATTTCATGTCCCATATAGCAAATAGGGAAATTGACATGGAAGCACCATATTTAGATGGGCATAATTTATCATGATCAATACAAGAGGCAAGAGCTTGGGACTGAACCTGTACAACTATCTCTGTAGGACACTCATATATAGTGGGGAAATAAGTAGATAACACTTTACAATGTGTAAATGGTTGTGAGTCCCCAAGAATGGTAAATTTCATCCCTTAATGATATAATATTATACATTTATGTAAATTCGAAGGCAAAATCTACATAACATGAATCCATGAGTGACTGAGAAGCATATTAAAGGGTAGTTCCAAGTCCAATACATGAAACTGGGTATCATTAATAGTAGGCCCAACTTCCATGGTAAACTTTATTGTACCAAGTGTCACTCCAAAATATCATAGGCCTTGATGGAAATGATATTAGGCTCATGTTTTTCATCGGTGCATCTTAGCTTCCTAATTAGTTTCAACCTATAGATGTTCAAGTCAGACTCATTGTCCACAAGCACTCTCTTAATCTTTTTATGAGTCACTATCACCTCTATGCATAAAAGGAGGTTTTGGGTATGATCATCCATTAGAATCTCATGGTGATTGAAGGTAATATGTTCAGATGGATAAATCTACACAACCAAAGCTTGGAAGCATGTAGGATCCATATCAATAGAAACTCATGAACCTTGAAGGGTTTTTTAAAGGATGTCCTTATGAACGTTGGATATTTTAAGAATATCCAAAATAGAAATCTTAATAGTAGTCTTCTCAAGTTGTTCTAGAATATCATAGTGACTATCCTAAGTGGTAGGAATAGGAGGTTCTAGGATAATAAGACAAGCACATTGTGTTTCCAAAAAACACACTTGAGTAATAGTAGATAGGATAAATACCCACGAGGTCATTGACTTTGAATTCAAAAAAAACAACCTAATCATTGGATTTTCTTAAGAAAAATGAGTCATCTGGGTCAATGGTAGTGTGTGGAGGTTTTTCTGGTGGAGTAATCTAGGGCTCAGACAAGGGTGGGAAAGAAGATTCAATTGTGTTTGAAGGTTCCATTTCTACTAGGATCATATTTAGGTCATGAGTGAATTTGGTGTGAAGGGTTTTATAGAAATGCAAAAATTATCAATTACTAATTTGGGAATAGATAGACAGTTGAGGGTTGTCTAAAGCATGACCATCATCATAATCTTATGTGTAAGAATCCACCACATAAGAATCAAATATGGTCTCAAGTTGGAAAAAATTCTCTAGTGGGGGATATGGTATACGTGATATGACTTTGGGAATAAAAGGAGCCTTCTTGTGAGGCCAGAGGGAAGGAGGTAGATGGGATATAATAAGATCAAGAAGATCAGAAGTATTGATTCTACATATGAATTCATTGGGATTGTCATCATTTGATTCTAATATATTGGGAGGGGTGCCTATATGGATGCAAATAGACATGCAACCTTCAACCACACTCAACCCCTTGAGTTCGTGCCATAGAGTTGATGTTGAATGTATGTGGCTAACTATAAGAGGATCAATGAATAAGATCTAGCAGTGTGATCACCTAGTAGCTGAATTGGAAAAGGGGAGATTTATAGGCTATGATCGAGTAACATAAATTCCCTATGGTTTGTTTTCCTAAATTGGATCTAAGTGTTGATTTATTTTGAAGTGTCTAAATTAACTAAGATGAAACTAATAATCTATGCTATTGATGAAAGGAAACTAATATAAACAAATCAAAAAACTAAAATATTACAATCAAAAACAACAATTTACTTCTATTCTTAATAATTAAAATATTTCTACACTAAAACTAAAAAATTGAGATAACCCGGTGTGGCTATTCACATGTTCTAATTTTATTGAAACTAAACTAACTTAAAAAAATAACTTTTCCAATTAATATATGATATGTAGACAACCTACTATAGATATGCTCTCCTTCAATTCTATAGGGATAGGAAAAATAAGATCTGTCATCGGGGGTTACTATGAAAGATTTAAACCCTCTTGGAAATTAACTAATTACTTGCAAATGAAAGGAAATTTATTTCTACTCTATTTGATATGATGTAACAATGATAAATTGCAAGAATGAAGGAAATCAAACAAAAAATCCAACCTAAAATTCACATAACAGAGGTAAATATAGTTTTTTAGTAATTTGTCCCCTTAGTTTATCCGTTCTTTCTCTATATGTCCATATGAGTCCAAGGAAATGGGAATGTAAAGGAAGTAATAGGAGAATGCACTTGAGAAATGAAAGCGTGAAGGTATTCTAGTTGTAATACAAGTGGAAGAGAGATAGCACAAGTGAATAGAGCTTGGCTATGCAATTTCTAGTAGGATAGTGGCAACATTACTATGCAAGATACACAAAATTCTTAGGCCTCTTGCTTGAATACAAACATGGAATATATAGAAATTGGATAGGATGTGACTTCATGCACAAGGAAAGAAGAGGCAGTTTAAACTAATTAAAAATAGAAGAGGGAAGGAAAAATTAGTAATCAAGATAATTTTTAGGAAGTTTGGTTCACAAATGCATCCTAAAAGTTAAGTTAAGTGAAGTGTCGCATGTTAAAAACAAGCATGATAGAATATTGAAAAAGTGCACAAGACCACCGCCCTACACAAGGCAGTAGTCACAGGACCACCACCCTTCCTGGTGGTGATTTCAAAACTACCACCCAGGCAGGGCGGAAGTCCCGGCACTAAAGGCCAAAATATGCACATAATGAAGTGAGAAGATGGAAAAAGCATGGAAAAGCTAAGGGTGTCTAGGCTACAAATATACATTTCTAATGGGTTTAAGATCTCGAACATCTTCTGAAAGGGAATGAATCATCATTGGGGACTTTTGTAACTATTTTCTAACAATGTATCACATGCAATTTTGGGTGCGTACGGTTCCCCTAACCAACTCAGGATGACCAACATTTCTATGAATATTATCTATAGGATTGTTAAAATGTTAATATTCTTGAAAACAAACCTGAGATAGTTCGTTGAGTGTTGGGAGCTTGTATGTCCCATTTTCTCAAGTGTATCATAGTTCTAAGGATTAGAGTAGTCTTATTTTACCCACTATAGCCCAAGGTGTGCTGACACATCATTCAGCCAGAACTTAGTGCTCACTTAAAGTGAGTAAGGGTACTAGGTCCCTCTTTTATGGAAACTTGCTCAAGATGTTAGCATGATTATACAAATATTCCAAAACCGTAACAGATAATCAAGTATATTACATAACATAATCTAGATCTAGATCTTAACCATACACAAGATTAACTCATTCAATAATCAAGATTAACTTTACCATACAAGAACCAGTCACAAATGTGTTTATAATTAATATCCAGTCACACAGATTCATTATATTAATTTCCATAAAACATAAAATCTTCTTCCATACATAATAATGTCACCATGAGTTATGCGTGTACAAAAACCAACAACATAACTCTATTATAGAAGTAGTGTTCCTAAAATATGCAGATCATACATATATATAGGGGTGGGGAATTTCCCTTCACCACCCATGCATCATCACAATAGGATGCATGCTAAGAATTGACATGTGCCTCTATAAGATAAACAAAAAAGCATGAAAAATTTCCTAATAATAGATCCACTTTAGTTAAATCTTAGTTAAAAACCTATTATTATCTCAAAATTATGCATGTCGCTTGGTCTTCTCCTTATCCCAAAATATACCTTTCTTTAACCGAAAGTCTTCATGTTTCAATCTTATCTTCAAAACCTTTATTGGTAACCACTCCAAGTCTATATTTAGATCCACAACCCAAAAATTGGCTAAGTGTTCAGTTTGTTTCCCATACGCATTCCTATCTAACTTCAGCACGCTAACCCTATTTTCCTCGCGTGTGCATCCTCTTGCACCTTTCTTCTGTAATGCCTCGTGTGCACGCTATCTTTTTTTCTTAGGGACTTAGTCATTTTCCATGCTCAACATTTCCCCACACTTACTTCATTGTCACCCTCGACAATGGCTAATCTGATTTATCCCTCCATGAATAAAGAATAAAGAATCTAATAAACTCCAAGAATAAAATAATATCTGTTGTTACCAAAAATAAAATAATTTTTTCACTTTGTAAGAAGAATGGGAAAATCCTTATTCAAGGATGCTTCAATTACATTCCATCCTTCTACCTCACTCTGTGATTTATTGAATAGATTTCCCATCATGGAAATGACCTCTTCAAACATTAAATCTTCACCTTTAGCCTTGAATGTTTCAACAAAATTTTCCAACTATTCTCCAATGTTTGTCAGTGCATCCATTCTGCATGTTACCTGGGGATATAGTTCTTTGATCTTATTCTTAATAGAGGTCCTCAATATATCAACAAAATTAGTATTATTTTTTAAATTTGCAAGGATCTTATCCCATTATACTTTATTTTCCTTATTCTTATCCCAGAACTCCTTCAGGTCCATCTCATGAGTGGAAACCAACACATTTACCACCCGATCCCTATCTTCATATTTTTCATAAACAACTTCAGCCATATGAGTTGAGGTCTTTTTAGATGTAAGAAGCTCTATGTATGAGTTATGGTATCCTCAATTTGTTCCTTCTCATGTTGCTTATTCCATGCCATAAATTATTCCATGGACTCTAGAGATAAGGGTTTCTTTTGCATCATGATCTTGCGTGTTAAATCCTCCAAACAATGGAGAGATAATTCATACTTCTGTAAAGGAGGATCCAGTTCTGGGCATGCTAGTATGATCAGATCTATAATCAACTATGATTTTTTTATTTACTTTGCACAATTTTCCCTTTTCCTTCCTCAAATCAACCTTTAATTGCATTACCATATGCTCTTTTCTCTTTATTTCCTCATCTCTCTCAATAATTTATTTATTCTTTTATTCTAACTCCTTTTCTAATGATTTGATTTTTTTATTCCTCCCAAATAATCTAGCCTCTACTACCACTGATACTTTATTCAGTGCATTACATGCTTGTTCATCAGTTAAATTTTGAGAATCCACTATTGGATTTAGCTCCTTAGATCTTGGTGAAGCACATGTATCCAGTAATGCTCTTACATTGAATTTGAACTCAGGATCATCAACATCGGCCTCAAATTCCCAAGACAACATCTTCCTCTTACGTGGGAACCCACTTTCTCTTTCAAAGGACCAACAAAAGAGCTGGTTTGTTAGTACTATACTCTAGTAACAAGCGTGTAATATCTTGGGTGGGTTTGCATCATAAGACATAGTAGGCATCTATTTGGTTGATGCACACCTACCACTAGTATGCACACCCTTTGGAAAACCTACTAGAAGACTTTTTTCTCCTCCCCAACTCCCACCTTTCTCTTTCTCTTCTTCCTCCTCAACATTGTGCTCCACCTCCCATTTGACCAAGTTCTATATGATACCTGTTAATTCTTTTTCCACAGTACTTTCTAACTCTTTTCTAGAAAGGCACAAACTCTCATGCACATTTGTTCCAACTTCTTCTTCTCCATCTACTTCTACTTCTCCAACCTCCTCTGAAGGCATGCTCAGCTCCTCATCAAACTTATGCACTTTGTACACGGGGGGTCCTTCTAATTCTCTTATTATTCCTCCTCCCCCTCTCTCCCTTTATTCTTCAAGCCCCCAGTTTCTTCAGAGTTAGTCCTCCAAACTACCCTTGGTTTCTTCTTCACCAAAGACATGTCTTTTACTAGGGACCTATTCCTTTGAGTATAAGTACTCCTACCTACACCAATTTCATTTGTACATGTATCCTGGCCTTCATGCATGCTTGACACCTAAATTTTTATAGGATTCTCTCCTTCATCTATCTTATTTGTTCTCACCTTCTTTCACCTTAAATTGTCCTCAGCTATACTTACATCATCCTGTAAGTACCCGCCCTATTCAAAATTCAGTCGCAAATGAATATACACCTTTTTTGTAGTGACCCCTATAATTGGTATTGTAATGGGATTTATCATCTATATCTCATGCGAGACATACCTCTCCACATATGCATTCTTATTAGGGTACAAAAGTGTTTGGCGTAGCTCAGGATGCTCCTAATATAGAATACTTGGATCAAATCTTAGCTTCTTTACCTCTCTTAACCTGTTAACTACACATTGGAAGTATTTTTCTGTGAAGGTAAATGAAAACTTACACCATGGGATCTTGGTGTCATTGGTTAGAGTTAACTTGCCAATACAAAATTTTTAGTAAACTACAAAATCAGCCTCATCTTATACCAAGGATGAAAGTTGTTCTAGGATCCTCCACTTTTCCCGAAGGCATCATCTACCCGCTTGTACCATTTATCCAAATGCACCTTATATGATGGTATCATTGTATCACAAGTATAATACAAAAACCTCTTAGGAGGAGAGGATTCTTCATTAGGGTACTCCCATATGTTTTTATTTAGCCCATTGGGCACTCCAATCTTAGATAATATAACCAAAAGCAAGATATTACCATATGTTATATTTTCTCCATCCTATTCGACATCAATAATATCTTTTGGAATGAAGGTTGAGATATTTTAGGTGGTCCCTTCTGCTATCTATTTGCATACATTCAATCATATTTTGTTAACTTGGGTCCACCTTTCCTATCCAATCAATTTTGTAAGCAGGAATGTGGCCATCTTCATCACCAGGTTATTGATATTTGAAATATCAAAGGCACGCCCACCTTTCTTGAAATCATAATCCTTAGTTGTTTCTTTGACAGCCTCATTATCACCCAAGTCATCATAAAATGACTCCCCAGTGCAAATGAGCCCAGTGAACTTGGAGATTAATTGTGGAGTTATGTGCATTCTCCTTCTAGTGAAGTAAAAATAATCTCCGTGTGCGTGTGACATAAACCACTGGGATAATATATCCATATTTTTGAAAAATGGTAGTTCATAAAGTTGTAGAATTCCATACTTATCCAAAGTATTCTACACCAAGGCATCATACATTGGTTTATCATCAGTCGTCCTCTCACATGTGGGTCAAACCAGTTCTAGAGTCATGTCCATCTTAGTTTAATCTGTTCGATGGTTATAATCACTTATAACCATTCTCCTCACATGGGACACCCACTAGATCAACATCAATACCGCATCTAAGTATTTCATCTCTGAATACCATTCCTCATTGAAACTTGTTCAAGCACTTGGTTTATCTTTTTCCTTTCCCTTCTTCTTAGATGAAATAGTTTCTCCTCTCCTTGGTGTCATTCTTGGTTGGGTACCTATTAATTTTACCTTGTATTTTGTTTTCAAAATGCCTCAAACCCTCAGCCAAAATTCTCTTATGCAAAATCTGTAAACCTTTCCCTAGTTTTCAAAACCCTAGCCCGAAAACCTTCTTTCCTTCACACTACAAAATCCAAACCCACAAAAATTCTTTTCCAAACTTTCTCTGTGCATGGCCATGTTCTTCTCTAAAATCTAGTTTACAAAACTTTACTTTTGTAAATGATATTTTCCAATACTATCAAGGATGCCCTAGTTTGTAAAATCTATTTCAAAAATTATTGCAAGGTAAAAATGACTAACCACGACTCCTTATTCATAGTTTTTCAAGTTTTACCACATTAATTAAAATACAACCTACCACCATACTATCGCAATAAATTCATTTTTTCCTTCCTTCCCAAGTATGTTTCCTCTGTGCATCCAACCGTGCGTAATTTTTATAACCTTTTAGTGCGCCAAACTACACTAACTGCAGACCTCCTTACACACGATCTCAGTGCCAAAATACATAAACCAGTTCATCCTATTCCAAGTAGTTCTCCCTTCCACTTCCTCACATTGGCATGTGTGTTAATTCCTATACGTGGATTTTTCCTTTAGCATCATCCTTATTATCACCATCCTCATGACACCTTATCATCTTTCAAAAATAATTATCACCACCGCTTCACGTTCCCCTTTAGTACTTAGAACTCCCATCAAACACTCTTGTTTTCCTTCTATTCCTTTAATCCACCCCACACTAAAGGTATGCGCAGTCCTCTATACATAAACTAAAAAAGAAAGTAATCAGCATCTGGTGCACAAGTGCAGTTATTAGATAAAATATTGAACTAAATTGACAAAGCATAATAACAATGAAGGAAACACATATACAAGATATTTAGTAAGGAAATATAATCTAAATGGAAATACTACCTTATTACAAACACCAAGAAGACTTATTTATAATAGGGCTTGAACCTACTCTCGTTGAAATAACTAGGAAACTGTGTCCCATCTAGTGCATGTAACTAACAAGCACCTACATCAAATATATAAGTCACAATATATGGTCCTAAACAATGCACTTTAAGCTTTCCATGGTGGCGCAAAAAATTGGAGTCATAAAGAAGGCCCATCTATCCAAATTCAAGCTTCTTATCTTCTATATGTCTATCATGTCATGCCTTCTGTTTGGCCTTTTCTATATTCTGACTCCATGGGGAAATGATGTGTCTTTCATCTAACTGCATTAGTTTATCAATGCATTATTCAAGTGCTTGTTTATCAACCAAACCTCTTACATGAACAATACGCATAGAAGGTAACATGAATTCCATGGGAAAAACATCCTCCATGCCAAACACCAACTGAAAGGGTGTGGCTTTGTTTAATATTTAATAAGTTTTCCAGTATGCCCAAAGTACAACAGAGACTTTATCATCCCATTTCTTCCTTCCAACATCACAAATCTTAGTCAATGTATTGCTCAATATCTTGTTGAAAGCCTCAACAGTTCCATTAGTCTGAGCGTGATAGGGTGTTATTGTATGGTGTGCCACCATAAATTCTTCCAATAGTATCCTAATGGTCTCATTAAGAAAATAAGTTCCCCTATCATGTATCAGACTCAATGGGCATCCATACATGCCGATAATGTTCTCTGATAGAAACCTTTCTACCATAGTTATCGTGTAATCCTTTATAGGCACTGCTTCTTCCCACCTTGTAAGATAATTAGTATAAGTTATAATGTAGCACAATCAATTCTTGCACACAGGTGGGGAAATATGACCCAAAAATTTAATTTCCCACTTTTTAAAGGGTTCGTAACTCGTAATAGGCCTCAAAGGCATTTCATCTCTATGACGAGGGTTTTCAAGGTGCTAACAATAATCACATGCCTTACAATATTCTTTACAATCCTTATATAATGTTTCCCACCATAAACCAACAAGTAAAATCTTGCGTGCAATAGCATCTCCTACATAATTTCCACCTACAATTCCTCCACGTGCTTCCTACATAATAGCTTCACACTCATGCTCAAGCACACACCAGCACAAAACTTCATCTCAGTCTAGTTTATATAAGTTTCCACTAATCAACATATAAGGTGCAACGTGTATGGAAAGTTATTTCCTTTTTATACTCTTAATTCCTTTAGATGTCACACTAGTATGTAAAAATACAACAATATATTCTCAGTCAGAGGGTGCATAGTTCAATTTGAATAATTGTACATCTAACATTGTATCCTCAATACTCTGTGTGTCTTCTCCTAAATTAATTCTTGATAAATGATATGGTCTATAATTACATATGTGCCCCTATAAAATAGGATTTTTCACTAAGTACTTAAGTTCCATGTGATCTGTATAGAATATAAATGGGGTAGCTAACAAGTATTGTCTAAACTTATGTAGCGTGTAGATCATGGACAACACCTCGTTCTCTATAATTGTATAATTTTTTTGAACTAGGGTCAACTTCCTACTTACAAAACAAATATGATGATCAACAATACCTTCCCTAGGCTAGGTTAATATCACACCAATGGTCATGCCAGAAGCATGCACATGTAAGGGTTTGGTCCATGAATGAAAGTTTAGAATAAGAGTTGTAGTAAGGCTTTCCTTTAATTTCTCAAATGTGCATTGTTGTGCTTCACCCCAATGGAACTTTCCTTTATTCTTTAACACTTCTTCCAAGGACGCGGTAATCTTGGCATAACCTTTGATAAACTTCTTGTAATATCATGTGTGCCCCAATAATATACGCACTTCACTCTAGTTATTAGGTTACTCTAAGCCCAAAATAATAACAACCTTAGTAAGATCCACTAACAAGTCTTCTTTATAAATAATACGCCCCAAAAAAGTCCCAAAAGGTGTAGCAAAAACACACTTCTTAATTTTTAGGGAGATGTTCAACTTCTGGAACCTCTCAAACATAAGCCTTAAATTGTCACAGTGATATTTTAATAGCCCATACACTATCCAAGCATCCAAGTAAACCTACACAAACTTATTAATAAATTCCTAGAATTCTTGCACAACAATACGTAAAAAGACTACAGGTGTGTTCTTCAATCCAAAAGGCATAATCGTGTATTTAAAACTTCCCCACTCATTGGTGAAATTTTTTTTCTCTTGAACCTATTTAGCGATCCTCACCTGATGATATCCAAAATATCTATCAGTAAAGGAGTAAATCTCGCGCCTTGTAATGCCTTCCTGAATCTCTTAACTGAATGGTGTGGGAAAGGGATCTATTACACATGCAACATTTAACTCCCTATAATTAACACAAATTCTTATTCTTCCTTTTTTCTTGATACTGATCACCATTGGGATAACTCACTCCGACTCCTTGATGGGATCAATGATTCCAAAATTTACCATCTTGTCAGTTTCTTCCTTTACCTTGATGCGCAAATTAGGATTCATCTTGTACGACCTCTTCCTAATAGGGCATGCACCTTTATTTAGCTTGATCTTCATCTCACCCAATGAGTGATTACCCTTGTTAACTCATGATAGCATCTAGGAAACAAGTCCTTGAAGTTGTGTAGTAACTCAATTATTTTAGTAACCTCTGAGTCAGACCAATAATCTCCAATGATGGCCTCCTTAAGTTTAGCCTCTATCCCAATGTTGACCTTATTCATTTTCATAGGCTCATGATATGTGCATGCCTTCTCATCTACACTGTCTAAGACCTTATGTGTACCCTTAGTGTTCTCAACATCAAGGTTATACAATTATTCATCATCAATTATGTAGACCATCTTACCCTTTTCTCTTTCTAAGAATGCGTGACCAAGTTGTTATGCATCTGTATCTTCTTTTTCAAAGTGCACCTCTAGATCTGACTCACTTAGCAACTCTTGAATAAGTTCCTCATCCTTTGCACTATCTCCCAATGTTAGGCACTTCATACCCCGTAATAACTCATTCATTGGAGGTTTAGTAGAAAAATAGCTAAATGTTTGAATCATACCTACAGTTAGTTCTTTCCAATTTCTTGGTTCTCTGTTCAACTCTGCATAAACATACCATGCACACACATAGCCTTGGAAGGTGTAGTAGAACCTGTGCACCCATAGTAAAGGTGGTAAGGCCTCTTTCCTCACTATCTAGAGTCTCTCACACTATTGAAAATGGTGTTGAGCATCTTTCCCATGAAATTCACACTTCTTGGTAGGCGTATTTCTCTAAATAAATCTAGTAGAGAAAGTGATTATCACTTCTTACCACTTTAAAATATTATATCTTTGAACCATCCACTAGTGCAATGGTGTCCCACACAGGGTATATAATATAATATTCCTTATTTCAACTTGATCTATCAACTAAAATTACATATCGTGTAAACATATTTCATGATTACCTTCACCAATGTACCTTGGGACCTGGTTATTTTCCAAATTCCTAACACAACGCAATTTAATTACTCACGTAACTAAAATTTTCATCTCACAGCCAACCATTTCATAAGTCCCATGCACCCAGTTATCACATGTAATACTAGTTTTATCACTCAAAGGATATGCATTGTCCCACTAAATAACTCCTTCCTGTAATGGCTCAAGTACTTTAGGATCTCTGATGGTGTGCACATAAATTTTGTTCAAATCCTCTTCACTCAAAGGTTCTACATAAAGTGCAACTTTTCCATCTGTTAAAGGGATAATGACATACTCTTCCTTTTTCTCAAAACTAATGTATCCTTTATTGAAGTATAGATCAATGTTATTCACATAGCACCAAGGGCACCCAAGCAATGCTAGAAAACTATCTACTTCTGCAAGTGTAGGAACCTCAAAGTATCTAGTAAACTTGGCCCCTTGTATGGTAATTATAGCATCTTTCAAGACTCCAATGGTCATGGATTTAGTCATGTTTTACATAAACAACACATTTGAGGATGGTTGTAATGGTGGCATCCCCATCTGATTCCATGCATCCAAAGTAAGTACATTCACTTCTGCACCTGTATCAATCAAAATGTTTCTCAAAATTCATCTATCTACAACTACATTCAAAGTGATTTCCTTGTTATAATCCAAACTGTGAGGAGGTAAGTTAGCATGCAAAATATGTCTCTCGCGCTCAACTCTAGCACGTGACATCTTCCCTATTAGTAATTACCCAATAAAGGAATGATGTTTTCCTGTCACAACATCTTACAAACCTCCTTTAAATCATCAACATCATTTTATGGAAGCCTATCTTCTTTGGCTTGTTCTATCTTATGTGATTTCTCTTCCAAGCATTATATCTCACCCTATATTTTTCTAATCACCTACATGGTTTCTTGATAAACTTCCTTTTGATGCATAGGGTATGGATACTTTGCATGCAAAACCTCATGCTTTGTAATAATATGTTTTTTTATTTTTAACTTCCTTCACACATGCAACATAAACACGCGTAGTGAGTAACACAAGTACCATCTCAGGATGAAGGCCTAACTTTGGAATCCATTGATCTTCCACAGCACATTGTACTCTAACCATTCCCACACTCGTATCCTACGTATGCTTCTTACATAGATGTTTGTACAATTCTAGGAATTCTTCTTAATTGTGGTTATTTCTACGAAAAGAACAAATAATATTTTGAGGGCATTCACACTTGTAATGATCAAGGGGTATACATGTATAACATGTTCCTCATGGAAATTCAATTCTTCCACTACCCTAACCTCGGCCTCAGAATCCTCCACAGTATCCTCGAACTCTATCGTGGCCTCCATTAGAGGGCCCTTCATTATGATTGTGATCATAATTCTCACCTTGTTCCTTAGAATTATTTTCAACATTGTTCTATCATACACCAGTATCAATGGCATCATGAATCTAATCAATCAACCTACAATCCTCAGTATCATGAGTGGTAGAACTAAAAATCTTATAGTAACAAGATACGTTCTTCCTTACCATGCGCTGGAACAATGGGCACCTACTTGAATCATGATCCAAGTGGAAGATCTCATAGTCAAACAACATGGTGTGCACTAATTTATGAGGACAACTATCCTTAGTATGTCCTTATACATCATAATTTGTACACCAAATCCCACTGCTCATCCCATGAACTGAATTAACTGATAAATTATCCATCTGCTTAGCCATAGATGCAATTTGAGCTTCCAAAAAGTGGCTAACTCTTGTGTTTACGATGCCAACTACCTCAGAATGTAGAGAAGCTTCTAAAGCCTCATGTGGGTCTGTAAATGTATTTTTTGAGAGTTCCCTTCTAAAACATGTGATCAAACCTCCAACAAACCATTGAGCATACTGACTTGGGTGAACATCATAAGATAACTTTGATAATAAAGTTTTAAAGTGGGCATCATACTCCCTTACACTCTCAGCCATGCCCTGTTGTATGTCCTTCAACGGGCTAATGCTCTTCTACTCAAACTTAGGTATATGGAATTATTCCAAGAAAGCATCCTGCAATGCGGTATAGTTTACACAAGTATGGTTGAGATGATATTTCCTATACTAACTATGTGCATGCCCTTGTAAATTAGTTTCAAATTGGCTTACCTTATGATCAGGAGTTGTAATCCATTTCACATGCCATAGTATTTCACACATATGCACGTGATCAAATGTTGGGCCCCTAATTATATCTTCTAAATCTTAAGGGTGTGTAGGTGTGCATGACCGAAGGAAGTGCACAGATGTAGGCCTACAAGGCACAGTTCAAAAGGCTTCTTGAAGAACCCAGGATGTGTACGCCACATGCAGAATAGTTCAGGACTTAGCCATTTTTGGCCTTTGGGAAAGAACACATGAAGAACATGTTCTGTTTGGATAAGGTTCCAGCTTAGTGACAGGGTGTCCTGGAAGGAATATACCTTGCGATAGAAAGATCCAAAAAGTTAATCATGACACGAAGAGGCATGCACCTGAGGTGACCCACACCTTGACACTTGGGGCCAGATCTGAGACTGCAGAGGATTTTTTTATAGCTCAGAGGCCTATTTATACGTGCACCCTTGGAAAAGAAGGAGAGACAAAAGTGAGGTAGTGGATCTCTGTAGGATTACAATGAGAACTATGGGATGAAAATGGGTACAGAATTCAAGTAGGGATGTAATGGGGAAATGGGGAGTGAAATTTTTGTCTTGTGAGAATACATGTATAGATCCACACATGGTGCATGACTATGGTTTGCCTTCTATAATATTTTATAAGTAAACACTATGAATGAATGTGATAAGGTTTCCGTGACAAATGTATCAGGACTCTCTCTCTGTATTATCTGCATATTACTATTACACTTTTGTTCTTATGTAATCGTGAATCTTGCTTAAATGGTTAAGTATAGTAGTAGATATACAACTCTTAGTTCTATTATTTCTATTATGTGATTTAGTTCTATTATGACTGAAGGGGTGTAGAAGCCATCCTGAGCTCTATAGCCCTTCATGTCTATTAAATCACTAAGTTAGAATCATGAGCTATGCCTTCCACTAGACTCACATAAAAGAGAGACTTGGCTCCCTCTCGCATGCCTCGGGTGAGCACCCAGCACCCGCTGGGTGATAGGCCGATGTGTGTGATGTTCCCTTGTTCTCAGTGGGTGTAAAAGTGACTACATCTTGGTTCCATTTCTGAGACCTCTTTTCAAAGTTGTAGGGGAACATGACACATATCATGATCTCTGTAAAAAGTGATGACAAAACGCTTAACACTTGAAGGTGTTGAAGATTGGTTTAAAAGCACAGAGGATGAATTTTCTCAGAGATTTAGTACTAGATCTAGGTTTCATACGTGAAGATGGGTGGAAGAAACTCTTTACCATGAGTTATACAAAACCTTCTTCTACTGTTTCCTAGTAGATTTATTTGAATGGCTCTCAGCTTATACATCTAGATGGGGTGGCCTTATAGATCATACCCTTGGATCCAAGAAACATATCAAAACCTGTAAGATGCTGATCTAAAGTGAACCCATGTTATAGATCATTGGTGGAAGGGAGTACTGACTAGCTACACTCTGGAATATGCCATTTCCACGTATTCCTTTCTAAAAGTTGTTGAGTTTGAGTTCCTGTAAGAGCCCAAGGGATCATTTCTATGTTTTATTCCCCTTGTGATCAAAATATTGATGGTAACCAAGGATTTAGAGGCATTCCCTATGGCCGGCTAAGCCACCCTGAGCACTAGGCGAGGAATCTAGGTTATGGGGTGGGATGATTGATCTGATGACTGAATAGGAAAGGGAGGAGAGGCGGCTAAAGTATAACAAAGCACATGAAAAGGAGATCGATAGACATCACATGATTACAAGTGGGTTATGGAGCTAGACATGGTGAAAGGGAGTTGAGGTTCACGTGGAGGATGTCAAACCCAAACAGTTTGTGGTACCCCATCTTGGTAAGCGTGGAAGAGAAAACCTTGCAGCTTCTGATGAGAGTCCATCACGTAGAGAGAGAAGAGTCATTGGTGCACATCTGACCTCACCTAGTGACCAGACCTTAGCACTTGGTTTCTTTAAATGAGGGAAGAGTATAGTTGATCCATTTGATATTGGTGGAAGCAACCGATCGGTGCCTAGAACATATACATTCTCGTTTGGGACTTATATGGCTTCACACACTATTTTGGTATTTGGTGGAATGTTTGGACAAGGCACGTATATGGCTAGTTTTAGAAGCACATTAGGAAGTGGTGGAGGAAATACGAATAGGAGTGGTACTAGTTAACAAACTGTCGGTGCACAATTTAGTGGGATGATGAGAGCGCTCGGCATGACAAACACAGGCCTTGTACCTAACACAGGTGGATCTGGAGGTGGAAGTGGTGGAGTTGGTGGCTCAATATCTAGTGGATCCAATAGAGGAAAAATCACCAGAGGAAACTAAGGGACTGGATCGGGAGGGTAAGGGCATCAGCCACCTCCTCAAGTCTTTTTTGAGATGTCTCTATACTTGCCAGATTACAATGGAATAGAAGATGCCACATAGCATGTGCATAAGTGTGAGCTGCTATGGTGCGTGAAGGGAATTACGACCCAGGATCGAAAAGGCTAGTCAATTTATAATGACCTTGTAAGGACTTGTGCGTAGTTGGTATAGAAAGCATGACCCTCATCAGACTATTTTGGATTATACCACGTTGAGAAATGCATTCTTGGTGGAATTCCACATACCTGAGTTTGAACAGAAGAGCATTATCTCTCTCAAAGAAATCCAATAGGGAATGGTAGAGAGCATGTGGGAATATGATGTGCATTTTAAAAATCTTTTGTCTAAGTTGTCTTATGATATCCACCCTTCACAACATGGTCAGTGGTTTGTTGGAGGATTAATTAAACCCTTTAGGATGGCCTTATCTCATAAAATGTTCATAGACCTACGTGAAGCATTGGAAGTTACTTTAAGTGTTGATGTAGTTGGTAGTGTTGACACTAGTGTTAGCCCATTTTTGGAGGCTCGAATTGGTGTCATTGCTAAGCAATTTGAGAAATTATTTGCCAACACAGTTCTAGAGATTCGTGGAGGGATGTGGTGCATGGATTATAAACCAGAAGGACACACAAAGGATAATGGTGGGATATGTACTTGGAAGGTGGTACGCACCGTGGCAGTAAACTGTTAAATATGTTATGAGGACCATGATGTAAGTAGGTGACCCCTGTTGCAGCACGTGATCTGTAAAAATGTATCTTGTTATTGCAAAATATGTACCTCAACCACACATGACACCAAGGATTGTAGATTGATTTACCAGATTCATGAAGCAATTGATCTTGGTGTGTGCTAGAATGGCATTGCTAGTAGTTCCAAAGGAGATGAACATCAGTATGAGGAGCATAGAGATGGAGATGCACATGGAAGAGGGTTTCATAGAGGATTTCATGGTCATGGTAATCGCAGAGGAAGAAGTGAGTTCCCACGTGGGACATGCTTTAATTGTGGAGCCACAGACCATTATAAACGTGAATGTCTAGATCTTCTACAATGCTCCTGGTGTGGAAAAAACATAAGTATGAAGAATGCCCAGAGTTGTATAAACATATGAGTCAGTAGTACCAGAAGGATAAGGGTGCTACCATGGTGATTATTAAGAAGCTTGACATGTACTGGCTTCCATGAGTAATACGAGAATCAAATCTAGATCCTGTTATGGTAACAATGAGGGTAGAATTTATGCACGCAAAAGTTCCTAGGCAGAGGCCTCTAGTTTTGAGAGAAGAAGTAGTACATGGAAAGCATCCAAACCCGACTCACCAGAAAGAAGTCTACCAGGAAACCATGGACATAATTTGAAGTTTACAAGGGGAGATTCAATGATTAAAAGAGTAGACTACAAAATATGAGAAAAGGAGACTAATAGAAGCACCAAGGGATGACTTGGATGAGTTTAAGGAGGTTTGTAAACTACTGAGGTAGGAGAATATTACTCCCCTGTTAGGGGCATGGTTGAGAGAAAAGGTGCCACACATCGGGGAATAACAGGAAAGGCAGATTCTGCATGCAAACCTACCCCTCATAGCCTTGATTATGACAAAGAGATTACCTTGAACGCAGTAGTGGATGGATGGTTTCTTAGAAAAATCCTCATTGACACAGGCACGGAGGTTAATGTTCTCACTCTGGATGCCTGGCATCAAATGGGAAGAACTACACTATAACCATCTTTGAATGTGTTGTATATGGAAAATAAAACAAAGGCGATGCCCATAGGTGTCTTGAAGGATGCAACCATTACAATTTAAGGGACTAGGTTCATAGGGGATTTTGAATTCTTGGCACTTGCCGAGGTAGATAATTTCCTGGCTCTACTTGGGTGCCCATGGTGTTATAAGAATAATGAAGATCTCTGATTTAACAAGGGGCACATGAGCTTTGAAAACAAGGAAGAGTGGGTAGTTATACCACTGGTTGATGGGAAGTCCACCCCCTATACTAAACCCCTTGGGGAGGAATTACTGGACAGAATATATGTGCACTCCATAAGAGATCCAGAGACCTTCCACCCTACAGAAGGAGTCATCCAGTTTGATGATGCTCAATATGTTAGTGATACTACCAGTATAACATGCGATAATTGGGCACATGGGACTTATGAATTAATTAGGTGACATCTGAAGGATCAGTAACCAAAGTAACAACATCGTGTATAGTTCAGGACCTAGGAGGGAAGACAATAACAAAGTATTCTGAGGATGTATACCCTGAGGTATTTTTGAGAGAGATGGAAGCTCGCTGGAGGGAGGATGAGTGACGAAGTATGCTAGGTTATGTTTTTATAGGTACAGTAGTAAGGTGGTGGGCCATGCATAGTGAGAACTTGTTGGAATGGCACGAAGTTTGAATTACACTCACTATCTGAATCTCAAAAAGTATCATATCCACCGCTATTAGAAATTATAGTGGCAATGGGCCTGCCTCTTCCCACATTCAAGCATGTGAGAGGGTCTAGGGAGAAGGCGCAAAATATTTACCACCTTCTCTTTGGGTGCATAAGCTATATTCGACACTACAAGGTTGCGCGCATGCATGGTATATCCTTTTTGAAACACGCCGCCAAATGGGAAGTTGGTAGGAATTAACGGCTTACTTGGTCCACACATTCGAGTACCAAAGTACCAAGAAACCAGTTGATGAGGCGTTATAGAATATCAAGCACCTCTCTCTAGGGGATTGCACCATGGCAGAAGATAGGTTAGTAAACTTACTCAGTGTCCCTATCTTATAAGAGCGGTTCAAATAGGAGGTACCAGAAGACATACGATTCGAGTGCGCATGTGCTAAAAAGGAGAAAGGAAAGATGGTATACCTTGTTGATGGAGAGGAGATAGAGAGCCTGAATGTCGACCATTCAGTTGGGGCACGTGAAGTAGTTGACAATGTAGATGCATGTGTGTGCATGTATCATGAACCACTCAAAACCAAGAAAGTTAACATCGGCTCGGAAGAGGAGCCCAAGGAAGCTATCAATGGGGACTATTGGTCAGAAAAGGAAGTATCAAAGATCATCAATCTCTTATGTTAATTTGAGGATTTATTCCCACGCGGATACCATGAGTTGAAATGCATCCACCATTCATTGGGGGAAATGAGGATAAGGTTGAAAGATGGTGCACCTGGGTCAAGAAGAGGCCTTACAAGATGAATCCCAACATGTGTGTAAGGGTTAAAGAAGAACTAGACAAGATGATAGCATCTGGTATCATTGAGGCTATGGAGGAATCATAATGGATAAGTCCAATGGTGATCAATATAATAAGGATGGGTAAATTAGGATATGTGTGGATTACAGGGAATTAAACACTGTTTGTATCATAGATCATTTTCCCACCCCCTTTACTGAAGAGATTCTAGAAGGTGTTGTTGGGCACGAGGTCTATTCCTTTATGGATGCATTCTTAGGATATCACCAAGTAAGGATTGCCATGGAAGACCAAGATAAGAAAAATTTCACCACCGAGTGGGGAAGCTTTGCATATATAGTCATGCCCTTTCGGCTGAAGAATGCACCCACTATATTTTCACGCATAAGCATTTAAGGACTTCATCGACAAGTTCCTTCAAGTATATCTGGATGATTGGACAATGTATGGATTAGTAAAGGACCATTGTGACAACTTAGGGTTGATGTTTGAGAGATGTTGGTAGTTGAGGCTCTCCCTAAAAATCAAGAAATGTATCTTTACAACTCCTTTTGGGACGTTATTAGGGTATATCATATGTAAAGAGGGCTTATTAGTAGATCCCGTGAAGGTTGCAGTTATTGTGGGATTAGGGGAGCCTACCGTCCAAAACATCATGCACATTTTTCTTGGACACACTAGGTACTATAGAAATTTCATTAAGGGATATGCCAAGATCACCGCACCTTTCGAGATATTGCTCAGACACAAGAGTGCCTTTCACTAGGGAGAGGCATAGCAGAGGGAATTTTACACTCTAAAAGAAAGGCTTATTACTGCGCCTATCCTATGATTTCCATCATGGGATAAACCTTTCCATGTCCATGTGGATGCCTCTGGTATAGCAATAGGAGCCATTCTTGCTCAACCAGAAGAGGGGATTATTGATCATCCCTTGTGTTTGCAAGTAGGAAGTTGACACGAATAGAACAGAATTATACAATGATCAAGTGTGAGGCATTATAAATGATCTACGCGCTCCACAAATTTAGGAAATATCTACTGGAAACTCCTTTCATATTCTACAATAACCATATGGCCTTGAAGTATCTAGTAAACAAAGTAGTGTTTCAAGGGCACATATGTCGTTGGGTTCTTCTATTTCAAGAATTTGAATTCAAAGTGGTGGTAAAACTGGGAAAGAAAAATTGTGGGCCAGATCATCTATTAAGGATTGATTTGGGAGAGGATGCGTAGAGTAACGAGGAAACCATGTCGGATGCACAACTGTTCATATTGCGGAATGTGCCCTCAAAACTAGAAGACATTGTTATCTTTCTCAAGGAAGGTGTGGCACCCAAAGGAATGAATGCTCTGGAAAGGAAAAGGTTAGCTATATGCGCAATGCCTTTCATGTTGATCAATGGGGATTTGTATAAGATGGGACGTGATGAGGTTTTACATTGGTGTGTACTAGAACATGAATGCGTAGTAATAATAGAAGAGGCTCATGGTGGGATTGCTGGAGGACATTATGCAGGGAATGCAACTACACGCAAGATCCTAATCATTGAACTATGGTGGGAAATGATTCACCAGGATTGTATTGAGTTTTGCAAGGCTTGTGACCAATGCCACCACCTTGGAAAACCTGGAAAAAGGGATGAAATTCCCTTGCACCCCATCGCCAGCATGGAACCTTTTGAAAAGTGGGAAATAGATTTCATAAGAGAAATATTACCAGCTACGCGAAGGACCAACTCGCAGTATATTATTACCTGTACTGATTATCTAACAAGGTGGGCAGAGGCCACACCCACCAGGGATTGCACCACAACCACAACTGCTAGATTTTTGTGGGAGAACATTATCAACAGATATGGGTGCCCTTTAAGTTTAACAAGTGATAGGGGCACTCACTTCTTGAATGAAACGATTAGGATTCTATTGGTAGAATTCATGGTAGCCCATCACAAAACTACCCCTTATCACCCTTTGGTAAACAGGACTACAAAGGCATTCAACAAAAACCTTAGTCACACATTGACTAAGATATGTGACGTAGGTAGGAAGGATTGGGATGACAAGGTGTCAGTAGTCCTTTGGACATACAGAACAATGTATAAAAGGTTAAACAAGGCCACACCATTTCAACTGGTGTTTGGCACGGAGGCTATTTTTCTAGTTGACTATATGCTACCATCATTGTGTATAGCACGTGTAGGAGGGTTAGACAATGAACAAGCGCTGGAAGAAAGAATTGATGAATTAATAACGTTGGATGAAAGGTGCTCACTAGCAAGATGGAGCCAAACAACTGAAGAAACTAAACAAAAGTCATAACACAACTGCCACATTAAAAAAAAATAGTTTGAGGTTGGCTAGATGGTATTGTTATATGATTCTAAATTTCTATGCCATCCTGGAAAGTTGAAGGTGCATTGGTTGGGTCCTTATGTAATTTCATTCATCCTTGATTCAGGAGTGTACCAACTACAAGCACTGGATGGAAAAAATTTACCTAGACACTTCAATGGGAGTAGGCTGAAGCCCTACTATAAATAATGCATCTTGGTGTTTGTAAATAAGGCATTTCTGCTAGTTAGTTTAGAGTTTCCTTTTATGCTTTTCCTTTCTTGTTTTTCCCTTTCACGTTTTTGTCTTGTTTTACACCTTGGGCGCTGGAAACCTTATTACTTTTTAAACTTATGACTGCACAGAGGACTGTGCATTGATTTAGTGTGGGGTGAGGTGATGAAGAGAGGCATGAAGTTATTCTATAGGAAGATTGAGTTGGTAGACCGTTCGATTTGGCCTTGTTAAAAAGATGCATTAGGAAGGAAGATGGATGACAAAATAGAGTTCCATTGGAAATCCACATACAAAGGAGAAAAAGTGCAAAAACATGACGTAGGTGAAAGCAAGAATCATGAGGATGGAAGTGGTGATTTTGGTGCTGGTAACACGTGTACAAAAGTCTTCTGTCAAGATGGATTGTCTACGCACTAGAAGGTTAGAAAAATTTTCGCGGAAGGATTGGGCACAGGTGAAAAATGTTTTGTACAAGGATTGGGTGCGCGAGGAAAAGTGTTGAAGTCAGGTTTGTTTGAAAATGTTGCATTAAATATTGTCATACAATGGTAGGTAGCCTAGCCTTTAATGCGTAAAAGAGGGAAAAGCTATAAATACAAGGATGATGAGTTCATTATTTTACTTTTCAAAAACAAGGAGAATAATTTTTTTCCAAGACCTAGGGTTTCAAGATCTAACTCGTGTGAAGGATAATCACATAAAATCGTATGCAATTGATCCAGTTGATCTACAAACTAGAGCAGAAGTGATTCATGGGTGTGGGGAACATTGGGAAAGAGCACCATGATCAAAAGAGGGAAATCTAAAATTATGGTTTGTACCCTAGGGCACTAAGCTCGTAAAGGAAACTCTCAGAAAACTCGAAGGAAACCAAGGAATGAAAGTAAAGGGTAATATGACAGCCACGAAACCAGTTAATAAGCCTATAGTACAATCTAAAAAGGGAAAGGGGAAGGGAAAAGGAAAGAAGAAGGAAGATGAAATCCCCTTAGATACCAATGAGGAATGGTACTTAGAGATGCAATACCCAGATTGGGTTTTGCTAGGGAAAGAGTGGGAGTCCCACATCAAACAGATGACCATAATCGATTATAATCACTGGTCAAGTATAATTGTGGAGGAAATGGTGTTGGAGCTGGTGTGCCCCACAAAAAAATGAACACCTGACAAGATGCCAATTTACAGTGTTGTAGTCAAGGTAAAAATGGAGAAGGTAGGGCTTATATAGCTTTATGAGTTGTCCTACTTTGGGAAGCCTGAGTGCCTATACCAATGGTTAATGATGCGTGTGCATGAATATTTTTTCTGCTTCACAAGGAAAAAAATTCACAAAACCCCACAGTTAATCTCACACTTTACAGGCCTGAGCTATAAAGGGAACACGATCCTAGATGACCTCCAGGATGAGGAGGCAATTAAGGAAACCATCACATCCTGGGATTATAAGAAGGGATCAAGGTACTATGACATCACGGATATCAATGACCCAGTGATGAAAATGGCCATGCACCTTGTTTCCAAGCTTAATGGACAAGAGAGGTGGACCTAGGTGAGCAAGCCCTGGTTGAATGTTTGTAGAAAGGTCGCAGAAGGCATCATGTACAATATCTCCCAGTACATAGTAGACGAGATTATAAGTAGCGCGAAGGACAGAGGAAAGATATTGTTTGGGAACATTCTACTAACCATTGTGTTCTCAGAAATTGGGGTGCCAGATGTATTAGATAAGTTTGTATGGGAGTACCCCAATGAATACCCTTCACCCGTGGACAGGTTTCAAAAGTATACTTGTGAGTCAATGACAGGGGTGCACAAGGCACACTTGGATAAATGGTATACGTGCCTTAGGAACACATTCGGGGTAGAATGGTGGATCCTAGAGAAACTCCCCATGATGACTGAAGGAGAAGCAAAGTTTGCAATGTACCAGCACTTCTACATTGGTAGATTTATCTTAGTGGAAGGCAGTTGGAGTCCCTGGTGCAAACTCCCCTTCTCATTTACTACCCAATTCTTCCAGGAAGGGGTAAATAGATATAAGGAGTCGAATAAGTTAAGACTTTACATGTCCACCCTTGACAGTGAACACAGAGAGATGAGGAAGAAGATGGTCTACCTAGGGAAGCACATGTATGTTGAAAGATATGTGTCATAGGATGTGCACATTGTAAGGCCGATGACCTTACCAATTACTGAAAGAACTACTGCCAGAATCTACCTATGCATAAGGCCAAAGTTTGAGAAGGGCACATACGTAGAAAATTAAATATCCATCCCAGATGACCCCATGGGAAGGAAGAAGCTAGTGCTAAAGCACAAGGAGAAAGAAGAAGAAGAGGAAGAAAAAGGGGCTGTGGGAAGGCAGGATGTAGGTATTGCAGGGCCGAGTACCTATGTCTAGAAGAAGAGAAGAATGGTGGTCAAGGAAAAGACCCCAAAGCCTATGAATCCACCATCCCCTGAAGAACCTTCAGATGAAGAAAATACAACATCCCCCACTCCAGAATTTTCTACCGGAGAATAAGAACAAGGAACGGAGGAACAAGGGTCTGAAGATATGAATGACCTAAACACCTATGTAGGTGAAAGGGATGATGATGAAGGGGAGGAGCTGGAGGTGGATCAAGAGCCAATTAATATCCATGACTCAAAAGGAGAGGAGGCTAAGAATGTAAATTATTCCTTTATCTTTGTAAGAAGGAAAGGCACCCAAAGGGATGAAGGTGCACATGACAAAGAGGGGAGTGAAGGGGCTATTACCAAGGAGCTACATATGCCCAAGCTCACTAAGGAGGAGGTGGATGAGAAGGCAACAAGAGAGGCGGAGAAGATAATTGATGCCTTGGTCAATGAAGAGTTGGGGCGTAGCATGGAGCTTGTGCTCACTGAGTTCAAGGAGTAGAGGGAGAAGAGTGGAAGTAGTACTAAAGGACCAACTCTCTTGATAATTTTTCCTAAGAGTGTGCGCACGGGAAGTAAGTACACGGAAGGGGGAAGAAAAATGATGAGTTACATTGATGACCCCAACAAAGTTTTGCATGCATGTTTCCAAAGTATCATGCCTGCCAAGGAGCTCACCGCCATGGAGTCCTTTGACCCTGAGGGAGGATACCCGCGAACAAGGAAAATTCTATCTTGGGCATTCGACTCCCACCTCGATGAGCCTGAATTCAAGATTAACCAAGGAGTGGTATTGAATATATCCAAAGGAAAGGGAGACAACCCCATTATAAACACACAACAACTATCAGATGAGAAAGTGTGCAACGCACTCAATAAAGTCTCAGTGGAAATTAAGGCTAGGCTCTTTGGTAGAAATTATAGGGTTAGAGTCTTAGAGGACCAGCTAGAGAAGAGGAAGGAATAAGTGGTGAAGCTAACGAAGGATCTCAGCCTCAAGAAATTAATCAATTCTCAAATGCAGATGGAGATTTAAGAGGAAAATGCCAGGGTGTGTGAAGTTTCCAAGAAGGTGGAGCTCATATCCCAATCGAGTATCACAAAGCACCCGGAACTTAACCCTCCTGCGTAAAAGTATAGATCCTCCCTGGAGTTCCTAGAGGAATTTACTCAAGTCCTCACCATGGAAAGGAAGCCCTTGGCATTAGAATCAGTAGAAGAGGTAGTGGCACGCTTTGAGAAAGAAGACAAGTTGAAGTTCATCGCACTCATGGCTGAATAGAACAAGGTGCTCGCTGATGTAAGAATAGCTGAACAAACCACAGGGGTCACTTATGACCACTGCACAGATCAAGACAAAGTGACAAGCATACTGTTTGCGAGTGACGAGGTAGAGTTGAAGGAATTCATAGAGAAGAATAAGGGTAATAGAGTCGAGCGGGAATGGATCATAGTTGAGGTAGAAAAGAAATCTGAAGCCATTGAGAACCAACAAGTCTCAATCAAAACCTGGCCAAAATAGCTCTACAAGGTCATCACAAGGAATATGGATGCCTTGGAAGACCACGCTAAATAATTGGAGACTGTGGTGGAAACCATTACCACACAGGGGGAGGGGCTAACTTACGATGAGGTGAGCACCTTGGTTAGTGACATCTACACTAAAGTGCAGAAGGAAGTCAGCACTTGGAGTACACTGGAGGCTGACCTCTAGCAAAACTTTCCCCTCCTTCTTCTTTATGAAAATTTCCCCTTTTCTTTCTCTTCCCCTTTCTTTATTTTTTCCCCCATTCTTTTCTAAGGCAAGGCCTTGCACTCTTTTGTACTTCATTCTTTGAGAAGGTTCCCGAGGGTAGAGAACAGGTAAAGTGTGGGGTAATGTTGGGCCCCGAATTATAGATTCCAAATATTAAGGGTGCATAGGCGCGCATGACTGAAGGAAGTGCGCATATGTAGGTGCAAGGCAGAGTTCAAAAGGCTTCTTGAAGAACCCAGGACAAGTGCGCCACATGAAGAAAAATTCAAGACTTAGCCATTTTTGGCCTTTGGGACAGAACACATGAAGAACGTGTTCCATTTGGATAAGGTTCTAGCCTAGTGACAGGGTGTCCTGGAAGGAATATACCTTACGATAGAAAGATCTAAAAATTTAATCATGACACAGAGAGGCATGCACCCAGGTTGACCCACACCTTGACACTTGGGGCCAGATCTAAGGCTGCAGAGGAGTTTGTTAGAGCTCAGAGGCCTATTTATATGTGCACCCTTAGCAAAGAAGGAGATACGAAAGTGAGGTAATGGAGCTCTACAGGATTACTGCAAGAACTATGTGATGAAAATGGATATAGAATTCAAGTAGGGATGTAATGGAGAAATTACGAGTGAAATTTTTGTCTTGTGAGAATACATGTATGGATCCACACATGGTGCATGACTATGGTCTACCTGCTGTAATCTTTTATAAGTAAACACTATGAATGAATGTGATAAGGTTTCCGTGACAAATGTATCAAGACTCTCTCTCTGTATTATCTGCATATTACTATTGTACTTTTGTTCTTATGTAATCGTGAATCTTGCTTAAATGGTTAAGTATAGTAGTAGATATACAACTCTTAGTTCTATTATTTCTATTGCACGCTTTAGTTCTATTATGACTAAAGGGGTGTAGAAGCCATCCTAAGCTCTATAGACCTTCATGTGAGTTAAATCACTAAGTCATAATCATGAGGTATGCCTTCCACTAGACTCACATAAAAGAGAGACTCAGCTCCCTCTCGCACGCCTCGGGTTAGCGCCCAGTGCCCGCTGGGTGATAGGCTGACACACATGATGTTCCCTTGTTCTTAGTGGGTGCAAAAGTGACTACATCAACCACATATTAATTCCTCTTTATTCTGGGAGATGAATAGACATCTCTAAATAGAATTACTGGGGTTAGTGCGGACCATGTCCACCAGATCTAGAACTTGTATTACCTCCTGTATTTCCTCTTCCTCCAGAACCACCATATCTAATAGATCTTGAACCACTTGATCCTTCTCTAGTAGAAGGAAAAGTACTAGAGGATGCACTTCCTTGTGTTTCAATAATTATGCTAAAATTAACCCCCATAGTTTTCAAGGTCTTACTACTTCTAGATGTGATATGAACATTTTTCTCGCCCACGTTCTATGCTGATGACACATTAGAAAATATGCCTCCAACCTGACCTCCAAATAATACAGATGATAATAGAAACATCATAGATGAATAAGCTACCTGATTAACTCCTTATCTTGAATGAAAATTAAATATTTTTGTCTCTAATATACTACCCACACTATCTTGTTTAGTAACACCTATTACAGAAACTAGAAAACTAAGAGCAAGGGCTAGGTCACCAGGAGGGATAAAAATTTCTCCTACAGTCCTTGCAATCTCCACTGGTGCACTCTAATCTAAAGTAAAAGAGGGTTCTCTACCATGCTTACCCAAATGAGGGAGTTCTAGATGTTCTAGTTCCACGTCCTCTATGTGAGCTCCAAATCCTTCACGATCCGTCTCTCTCCACAATTCCATTCACTTTGTAACTTCATAGTACTTTCAAAATATCTCTTGCATGCCTCATTAAACTTAAGCCATCTTTCTTCTCTCTTCATTTTTACTTCCAGGTCTGTCATCTTTCACCACACCCACTCCTTCCCCCATACGTGGTGGGGTTTATATAGCTATAGAAAGTTATTCCAAATCTAGAGTCATGATCAAGATCTTAATCACTAAAGGGATAAAACAAAAATATGTCCTCTAGGTTCACACAAGAACTGAAACTCACCAACATTTAGGAAGGAATAAGTAGAAATAGTGTACTCTAAAACATATCTATTTAGAACACCACTCCACCCATGATCTATAATGTGCATCCAAGTTAGTTTGGCATCATGCAAAGCCTTAAATTATTCTTACATCCAAACAAGTATTTGAAACCTTAAAAAAAAAAATTATGTGTAAGCTAATAACCACTCATACAACTCTATGGGAAACCAAGAGACAAATGTCTCATAGAGCTCGTGATACATATTCAGTTCAACCCATGGACATGCATCAAAATCAGGTCTAGTGCTAAATTTGTGAGCATACTCTTCCTCTAAATTGTCTAACCATTCTTCGATACTGGCCAAAGTTAACCGATACATATTCATCATGTAACATCCTGAAAAATAACTAAAAAAGAGGTCTCAGAAATAGAACCAAAATGTAGTCTTATTTTATCCAAAACAACCCAAGGCATGTTGGCACATCACTCATCCATAAATGAGCGCTCACCTAAAGCACGCAAGGGTACCAGGTCTCTATTTTATGGAAGCTTGCTCAATAATTTAGCATGATTATATAAATATTCTAGAACCATAACAAATAATCAAGTATATTGCATAACATAAACTAGATCTAGATATTAACCATATCTAATATTAACTCATACCAGAATCAATATTAACTTTACCATGTAAGAACTTGTCACATATGTGTCTACAATTAATATCCAGCCATAAAGATTCATTATATTAATTTCAATAAAACACAAAATTCTTACATACATAATAATGTCACCATAATTCATGCACGTACACAAACCAACATCATAACTCTATTACATAATTATTCATCCTAACTATGAATATCATACATATATATAGGGGTGGAAAATTTCCCTTCACCGCCCATGCATCCTCACAATAGGATACATGGTAAGAATAGCCATGCACCGCTATAAGCTAAATAAAAAATCATGTAAGCTTTCCTAATAATATATCTACTCTAGTTAACTCTTAGTTCAGGACCTATTATTACCTTAGAACTATACATGTCACTTGGCTTTCTCCTTCTCCCAAAATATACCTTTCTTTAACCAAAATTATTTATGTTTCAATCATATCTTCAAAACCTTTCTTGGCTGCCACTCCAAGTCCATATTTAGATCAACATCCCAAAAATTGGATAAGTGTTCATTCTATCTCCTGCACGCATTCATATCTAACTTCATCATGTTAAGCCTATTTTCATCGTGTGTGCATCCTCATATGGATTTATTCTACAATACCTCTTACGTGCACTATCCTTTGTTCTCGGGGACTTATTCATTTTCCATGCTCAACAATTAGTGTCCTATTGAATGTTATAAATATCTCCTTGGTGAGTGAAATTCACAGACTGACACATGGAAGAAGAAATGGTGCACATACAATGATTCCAAGGACACCCTAGGATAATATTCTAAGATAGAGGAAAATTGAATACCATGACTTTGGCATAGACAATCATAAGAGGGATAGTGATGTGTAACCAAATATGCCCTATAGGTGGCATCTACCGATGGTTGTATCCTTGAAACATGGTGCATGTAGATTTTAAGTTCACAACTGAATAACCAAGAGCCTTAAAAAATTATAATGAAGCTACACATGTGTATTATCCCTTGTCAATGAGAGCATGCTTGATTTTAGTGTGACCGATCTGAACCAAAATGAAGAGAGGAAGATCATATGCATGAAGAAAGAGCTCATCCAAGATCATAGAAGTGGTAGGAAAATTAATGTAAGAGTGAACATTCATAGTGATATTATTCTGAATGGAGAGTTCCTCACATTATTGGTGGATAATTTCCTCTGAGACATGCAATGTGGGACTCTTCCCTAAAGATAGATACAAATTAATTTTCATTTCAAATAGTGCAGTCATGAGTCTCTCATGATGGTGAGGCAATATATGCATGTACTCTAAGAAGGGAACTGGACTGGTAATTTGACTCATCGTGACTAGAATGTGCAATAGGATGAGAGTGTTAGGAGTCCTCATAAATATATATAGGAATAGGAGTGATTAAGGAATATTATAAAACTAATTTTTACTTAGTGCCTATGCCATCAGTCCTACAAGTTTATTTTCATAGGGGTTGATGGTGTTTGTGGCTAGAGATACAAATCCAGACACCATTGGCTCTGTACGATAATTTCCATTAGATCCGATGGCATCTAGAGGAGAAAAATTTTCACTTTAAGGATCTTGGTTCTAAGGTACATATGGATATATGACTCTATCAGTTCAAGGATAGAATATTATAGGGTATTCTAGTTCTACATAAGCTATAATACATTTTACATCATTAATTACAATTATATTTTTAGGAGGGTAATCCATGTCAACTAAATAGGTAGTAGAATTTTATTTTTTCTTAGAAATTTCAAAAACATCATGATTATGCATAGGATTAAATAAGACCTTGAGATTCTCATTATCATGGTTGATATCCTCATGACGATGCTTTTTTGGAATCACATCATAAGCTTTGACCACTTTTGTCAAGCTCTCATGATTGATGGAATAATATTAAAGTGGGGAGCTAAGAAGTAGTTGATGACATCCATTCATAGTGCACAATGATTCTCATGGGATTGAACCCAATTAGCATGCCACCAATAAAACTTACTCTCATCATTCTAATGAGGAATATGTTGAGAAGGATCCAAGATTGTGGTAAACAGCTTAGGAAAGTGATGTTTCAACTCTTCCTTACTTAGTGGTTGATGATATTTAGGATTTATTTATTTTTTATTAGGTTTTTCGTCAATGCTAAAAATAGTCCTATTTGAAGAAGTGAAAAGAGGAAGAGTATATGATAATTTTTCATTCATTGCATTCTTAGTGTTAGAATGTTGAACTATTTGTACTTGCTTGATTTTTTCTTAAGAGGATGTTTCTCAAATTACCTCATGAGTTGATCTTAAATTTTAGCTTTTTCAAAGGCATCTTCTAGGGAAATAGGATAAAATGACCTCACCTTATATTGAAGGTGAGGTTCAAGAGCTCGTAATAAAATTTGGAAGAGGATATCATTAGGCGTGTTATTTTCTACTCATGTGGATAGGGTCTTCTAACTCTTGATAAAATATTGTGCTGAATCATTTTAATATTGGTTGCAATTGATGATGGAATAGATTTTTTTTTCAGGTAGATCGTGATATTGGAACTCGTTCACAAGGTTTATCACTAAAGATTATAGCTTAATTATAGAATTAGGAGGTAAATTATATTACCAATCTAAATAATATCCAATGAGTTTCTTAGCTAGGATTTTTTTGGCATCATATGAATTGGTTTTGATGCAATCTTTGTAAATATTACCAAATGCCTTGATATGAAGGGTGGGATCAGTAGACCCGTGATAATACATAGAAATAAAAATGCCACCAATATCCATGTTATCAATTTAAGGTGTTATAGGCTCTTGTTGGACTGATTTCAAAACTTTATTTTGGATATGGGTTGGATGATGGATACCACATTAGGACCATTTGGAAAAGGATGGTGTTTGGTTCCCCAATATCTCATTGTAGGGAGGTTAACTAATTAAGCCATGTTGGCTTGCATTTGGAGGAATTGATTTGTAGTAGAAGATTATTGTTATCTCATCCTATCAATGAGTTAGAGAATGAGATTTGTAGAGTCATAATTAGAGGCATTTTTAGATGAATCTACTTCAATAGCTTTCCCATTTTCTGCCATATGATCAATTTTTTCAGAAATGAAATCAAGAAAATGCTTGTTAAGCATGTCTTCTTATTCATTTTTGTATTAGGGAAACTGAGACAGAAATTTCTAAATCTCAGATGTAAGGTCAAAATTTTCATCATTCTTATTTTATTATTCTTCATCCTCAAATGGGACATTGCAGTGGGTAGAAATATTCTTTCTAGGTGCTCCTATGATGCAAAAATCCATAAAAAGGGAAAAATGTCCTTTATGATGATACGATTCTAAAAATTTCTACACAATAGATTTAGAGGACCCCAAGCCTAGATACTCCATGATGGAGTGATGATATAGTTGAGAAAAGGTCCAAAAATGAGGGCTACAGATGTAATTGGCCATACAGAAAAATGTAAACATGGGTGAAAGGCATATGGGGGTAGATCTAGGAAGATAAATAGGATCGGTCATGTAAAAAAATCTGCACATGTGTCAACGGAATTCAGAGATGAGAAAAATGAAACAAACAGGGTTACTCAGGGGTGATGGTGTCTGTGTTGATATTTTTTAGATTTTTTGGGTTTTTGGATGCTTAAATGAAGTGAAAATTGAATATGGGTGATTGTAACAAGATTTACTTGATTAGGTATATAGGATTCATGTTGGTTTCACCAAATATGTATAGCGGGCTGAGAATGTGTCTTAATAACATGCACTCCTAAATCAACCATTCTTAAAGGGCATCGAGGAAAAGAGTAAGAAACACACATGGGCCAACATACATTGGATAGAATTAAAGGGGATACAATGAGAACTATGGTTATATATCTAGAGGGTAGTAATCCCTACACTAGGTCAACCTAGGGTTTCTAAGGCCCACGATCAAGATAGAGGAGATAACCCTACAAATATATAGGTAGTTGGGTGTGGAGAGTTATGGATCAATGATCGATAAGATGAGAATGCATAATATAATTTAAATGAAAGTCATGTAGAGATAAGAATTTGATCAAAAATAAGAGTACTATAATAACTAACATCCAAACATATGTAATACTAAGATAACATAGCATAATGAGGGAATAAGATGAGCTTATCTATGAAAAATGACAAGGGATGGTAAGAGAACTCACCTTGTACCTATAATGTAATCACTGATGTATCTATCTCTCTAGAGCTATAGCACAACATGAGAGAATCACTATTAGGTGGAGAAGGGGAAATTTTTCCCTTTCCTAGAATCACTATAGGTGACCTAATAGTGTAAGGAAACCATTCAAGAAGAAGAATGTACAATCCAATCTAAGAAAACTACAAGATGAATCAATAGCTAGGTGAGTAGATGTAAAGACGTCACAAAAGATACGAGTAGGTGGTAGTCCAATTGATTATGGATTTCCTCTTTTCAATGTAAATGAGTGGTGTGCATGTATAATATGCCATCACCAATAGGTGATGGCATCGATCAAGAGAAATATAAAATTGACATCCTTACCCACGGGTGATGGTGTCCGCTAAAGGTTCTAAAATGAGATAATGTGTCATGAAAAGTAAAAATAATGTGTCATAGATCATGGATATGGATAAACAAGGTGTAAAATGGTGATAAGATATAAAGAAGTTATGAATGCAATGTGCTAGAGACCTAGGAGGATAAAGATAACTAGTGTAAGGACAACTAAGGAGAAGACCAAATAGTGACACTCTCTCTGTGTAAGGTCTAATACATAATGGCTATGTGAATAACCATTTCCCATCCTTTTTAGGACCCTTAAGGCATCTTCTTTAGAAATAGATGCATCAGTGACCCTTACTTGCAAAAAGGAAATTGTTAGTAATAGGTATGAAAAATGAAAAGTAAAAAATTAGGTGTATGCAATCCCCACACATTTTATACTCTCATTTAATTCTTTGGGAAATAAATTTTTTCCACAATTCTCTATCAAAATTAGGGAAAATTTTCTAATGCACAACTACCTAAAATGTGACAAGGATTTGATGAACCTATAAATAATTATGTATTATAATATGAGATTATACTTACTAAGATGAGTAATACTTAGTTGATAGTGAATTACAATATCTCTTTACATAATTTTTTTCTCTATTTTCATATTTGACAAGTTTTTTTAAGCTCCAAGGCAACAATCCTATTTTAGCTTCTGGTTTTTCCTCTATGTGGGATGAATGCTATGTTTCCCTGCATGGGGTGTCCTTATAATTCACTGAGTTTCTTATTACTAAAGTGACATGCATGTTGGTTGTAAGTGTTATGGTATTTAAAGAAAGAGGTTGTCGCATGGACGATATGAAAACCTTATTTCTTCCCAAAAAAGTCATTATCATAATGGATGATGGTTTTTCCCATTTAGCACTGCCTAGACATTGTCCAGAGGTTTGTTCTCATTTCGTGAAGTATGTTATCCTGGATGGGAAATTTAGGAAAATTCATATTCACCATTTAACTTTGCTGAATCATTTTCATCATAAAAAAGATGATTAGTCTTCCCTTTCTCCTGTTTATGTCTCTAAGTGCATCTGTCAAGGAATTTCAACCTAAAAATTATGTTTTCCCCCTTCATCATGGTATTATTATATTATTATTTAAAGCGTGGAATCTTACTTGTAATATTAAAGTTAAAGAGACTACCATTTATAATGATTATGATGATGAGATTTCATTGACTTAGTGTAAAGGCAAGAGGATTACAAAAGGTAGGATCAAGGGTGATTTTCATGATGCATCTATCAATCTTTAGAATTTGGATTTAGGAGGGGAACCCTCCATTCATAAACCTAGGAAATAAACCAGTATGGATTATTCATCCTAGGTATCTACTATCGATCATCTTAACAATAGAGTGGACTCCTTAGAAAAGGTGGTTGAAACCCTCTTGCAGGTTACCCAAAAGTTGGTTGAGGAATGTTCATCTTTTTCCTCGAATTTTGAAAGAATCAAGGCTGAATTTTTCCTTCAAGGTTAGTATATCACTATTATTTAGGACCTTATGGCTCTTGGAAATAGAGGTTTTAATACTATGAAATTAGTTCTTAGTAGTTTTGATGAGGAACTAGATGATAAAAACAAGGAGGTTTTTATCTCTAGCTACAACAAGGATAATGATCAGACGAGCTAGAAAACTAGGGGAATATGAAATAGATATCTACTAGAGTCCCTCTTGGTGACTTGCGGTGGTTTTATTTGGATTTTGGGGATTTTTATTAGTTTGGCCATATTTCATGGTCTAGTGTTCCTTTCCCCCATTTGTGTTTCTTACAGTTAAAATGGTATAGTTTTTTGGTTATAAAATAGAAAAATAAATAAAATAAAATATATTGTATACTTTGTATTATATGGACAAGATTGGTGGTTTAGAATTGTTAATTTTGTTTTATTCTTGTGTATTTTTGTTTATGTAGAGCTTTCTTATTCGTCCTTGAGGGTTAATATTATTTAACCTTGGATTCCTTCTTGGTTATTTGATCTGGTAGTTTCTCTATTGTATATCTCTCAATTGTACACCCCATGGAGCACTTCCATATTTCTTAATAAAAAAATTAAAAAAAATTGGTCTTTTGACCATTTAATCCATACACTCAAGGAACACAAAGCTAAGTTATTGCATATGAACCAAAACAAGTACGTTTGTTGCTTTCCTCATAATACCTATATGACAACTTTCAAAGAAAACCTACATTTAAATACAATACTAATGATACCAACGTTTCTTTTAAAACACTGTCAATACTATTACTCAACAAACTAAGCTCCTGAACATATTAGAATTACTATGGATGGTTTCTTTGTTATAATCCCAACTCAAATTTCAAATGAAACTCTTGGGTGGGAAAAACTTAACCATGATTCAATCTAGGAGAAATCTCATTTGATTGGAAAGATGTTCAACAACATCACATGGGGTGAGGTTATGAAAGGGAATAGTCCAAGATTTGGTGGGTCCATATGTAGTCAGGTGGAAGGTTCCCCTAAAGCCAAAATTAATTTCCAAATGGATGGGAATGGGGAGCTCCACTTTTCTATACCTAAAGAAATTATCAATTAGATAGTAAAAGGGAATTGTCTCATGCTCATCAGTAAATTTATAGGCTCAAGACCCAATATTGACACTTTCAGACATTGGGCTCACAAGAAATGGTCTCTTAAAGGTAATATGGAAATTTTAGTCATGTCAAAAGGATTTTCTTAGTCAAATTATCTTTATAAGAGGATTTTTCAAAGGCTTTGTTAAGGGGGCCTTATTTTTCTATAAACATGGGTCTCTAATTGAAAAAATGAGCACCTGAATTCAACCTAGATAAAGAAACAATGAAAAATATGCCAATCTTGGTTTAAATTCCAGAGCTTGATTTGGAATTCTTGAAAGAATCCATTATCTCAGGAGTGTCCAAATCTTTTGGCTTGCTCATTGGGTTTTATAATGCTACCAAGGTCCAAAACTCTATCAAGGATCTTTTCTACTCAATTATGAATCAAAATAAAGGAGGACCAAAAACTACCAAATAACATCCTTCTACACTCCTCTTAAGGAATGTGGAGATAGAAACATTAATATGAACATTAAAGACTAAGATGAAAAAATAATCCAAAATGGGTCACAAAGTATGCATCGTGGGCATGAATAAGGATAAAAATATGAGCACAGTTAAAGAAAACAAGCCAGTGATACATAGAGAAAGTAAAACCCCTGAGGTAAAAAATAAATTAATTTGGCAGCCTAAAATTCCTATTAAGAAGGTCGAGAGATGAAATCCAACCCTATTAATTTTGATTATTTTTCTCTGATTCAAGATCTAGATAAAGTGAACAAAATAATTGAAGATCAATTAGAATCTAATAGAATGCTAGAAGAGTCAAGTAAAAGTGAAAGTTTTTCTGAGGAAACTTCTTAAGGATTGTTTAAGACTTTGAATATAGATCCCATCTCCTCTTCTAGTAAATATCCTAATTTGTTCAAGGTCCTGAAGGATAGTCTTTTAGAATAAGGATAAATTGAAGAAAAATTAGATAGGCTTGATATGAATGTTGTAGTAACTAAAGAGCATCAAATGTCCCTTAAAGAAGGGATTACCCCAGTCTGCTCCACCCCTAAAAACATAAAAGGAAAGAGTGTGGTTGATCCTAGAGCTTCAAGATCTATGCATCTTACATACTCTAGGAAAGTAGAATATGTAAGATGAAACAAGAACAAAGGTAGATAGACTCTGTGTGATAACAGAAGAAAAACTATTGAAAAAGTTAATTACAAACACCACTTAGATAACTTTGGACCCCCAAATTTACTAGAAACCCATTTTCCAAATATTTTAAATGAAGTTGATTTCATGAAACATTAGAGGTTGTAACAATAAAAAAATGTAAATAATTTTCAAGGATCTCAAATAAAGTAACATGCCTCAAATTTTTGTGATTAAATAAACCAAGATGCATTAAATCACAGTTAAGAATATTAAATAATCCTTTTGGAATAATGACTAGGTTAGTAGCATTGATTTAGCAAGACCTTTGGGTGGGATTTGTGCTATTTGGTATAATAATTGGGTTGAAGGATCAATGATATTTAAATATCCTCATCATTTTGACATACTTTTCACATGTATAAATGACAACAAAGATAGTTGGATTCTCTCCAACATCTATGCCCCGAATAATCTCGTTGGTGGGAAAAGATTATGGGCTGATATTACATCATTTAGATATAATTTTAATAGATACAATTGGTTAATCATGGGGGAATTCAACACCCATTTTAATCTTGGGGGAAAAAAGGGGAAAAGTAGGAATTTATTCTTAGTATGGAGATTTTATCAAATATGATAAAAAAAACAATCTTATAGACATTGATCTAAGAGGTCCCAAATGTACAAACTATAATATTCCTATAAGAATAAGAATAGTAGAAGGAGATAATAAATACCGAAGTATATGAGCAAATGTAATAGACCTCACCCCAATAAGAAAGGACAAGTGAAGAAACTTGGCTTCAGTGAAGGGTTTGGTTAAGATTTCTACAACCTAATCTGAAGTCAACAAATTAATGATGTCCTCAATAGTTTTGATGATGTGGTCATCCATGTGAAGATTGAAGAAGGTCCATTTGCATTGAATAATTTTTCTTCCCTCAGGAAGAACATGAAAGGTATATTGAAAGTCTACCCACTCCATGAAGGAAACTAAAGCTAGTAGTAAAAAGAACTCTAAGGTTGGTCCACAACTAAAACATGACATAGGTATGGAAAATAGGTACTTAAGAACTAAATGTAATATCACTAAAGTATAACTATCAGAGTATGGGTATGGATATTTTGCTAAAAGAATATCCATATGAAGTGAAGGAAAAATATCCTTCATAACTGTAGAATGAGGATCCACAAGTAGAGGTGGAGCAATGATAATATTTGAAATAGTTGAAGTGGATGATATAATTGAAGGGTAACTCCCATCAATGGAGATGAAGGACTCCTCTAAATTGGAAATGTGTGAAGGCTCGGTAAAAGGGGAAAAAATGTCTTATACTATAATACAATTAGACTCTGTAAAAAGACATCTAAGGTCCAAGAAAAACACATCCCAAAAGGGTTGTTTGAAAAAAATAAGAGAAGTGTATGACAGGAATGTATCATCAACACAAGAAGTAGGAGGAATATAATATGCCTGACACACTGACTATGGACTAGAGATAAATGTAATGAAAGTATATGAAATACCATGAAGCTGAGAACATGTTTTCCTAGTGTCTGACATATCTCCCAAGGTGGGAGAGTAAAGAGGAGGTTTAACATTCTTTGAAGGGTGATCAAGAGAGGGAGGAGATAATTCCTCATCAATACTTGCATCATAAAAAATATAAGTATAACACAACAAATGGAGTGGGAGCAAGAGCCGGAGCGGGAGCGGGAGTAGGATTTTTCAAATTTTGAAAGCGAGCGGGAATGTCCAGAGCCAAATCTATAGGGAGAACAAGATCAGAACCTAGCGAAGGAGCACGTGATCATGGAACCCATTGGAAATAGGGAAAAGGATGGGAGACCAAGCACGTGGGTAGAAATTTTGGGGGGGGGAGGAAATCAAGATCCAGGTGTCTCGAAGAATCTGGAACCGGTTAAAGAAAAAGGTAATCTTTCCCTCAAAATTCCTAACACTTTGTTGGCTAGAACTAAATTTTCCATGGAAGGGGCACTCTTTGCAAAATGTATGGGATCTAGACCAAATATAGATTATTTTAGAGGCTAGGAAAAGAGACACTAGGTGGTTAATGGCTCCATTAAAATCTCAGCTTATGCTAATGGGTATTTCTTAGCTATCCTTCCTAATAAGGATCATGTGGCAAAAATGTTGGCAGAAGGTCCATGGTTCATTGGAAAATCTCATATAACTATTCAAAAATGGGAGCCATCTTTCAATCCTTACCGAAATCCTGTTATGGAGTTCCCAATATGGGTCAAATTTCCAAGCTTACCATTGGAATTCTAGGAATTGGAGGTCTTTTTTGGTATAGCAAAAATTTTAGGCAAACCTATTGCCCTAGATCTGGTAACTAAAGAAAAAATCAGACTCACTCATGCCAGATTCTATGTGAATATGTTTCATGAGTCATGTTTGGAAAGTAATATTAAGCTTATGACCCCTGAGGGGGACTAGGTGTAGCATTTTGATTATGATCCTACCCTCTTTACATGTAAAAACTACAAGTTGGTGGGTCATGATCAATGCTCTTGTTTAGATCTCAAAAAGAAGAAGCCTGAAGCAAAAGCTATGCCTCAAAAGATGGCAAATGAAAAATAGGAAAAGGAATGGAAAAGGATTGGGAAGAATGGAAGGGTCATTGAAATCAAGGAATAAGATGTTCTCCAGTCAGATCCTGAAGCAGAGCCTTTGATTCTTCTTATCAAAACCAGAGAGGAAGTAGTGGGAACTAGTACTCAACAACAAAGAAGTGCCAATAAAGAAACCAAAGAAAATAAAGATGAGCCTATTTGTCAAGTGTTGGAAGAAGAAATCCAAGATTTGGAGGATAGAGAAAGCATAGATATGGAAGACAAAAAATTGGCTCTTATAGTTGTTGATGGACTATCATTGGATGAAGTATCGTTTATAGGGTAGAGCTCTTTTGCATAAAGAAGAGAAGAAGATTTAACAATGTCAAATGGGTTCGGGATCGTAACAGATTTTGTAATTGATACCTATGAGGTGATAGGATCTTCAAAGACACCTGTGAGTAAATCCAAACTTGTCACTCATAATAGCTCAAGCGCTGACTTTGGAAAATATTCCAGCCAAAAGGGCAAGAAAGTTAATAAGGAAGTAAGGGAGACAAGTTCAAGAAATGAAGTGGACGTAGGTATTTAGAAAACTCTGGGGAATTTGTTTCCCTGTAATAATAAGTGTTAAATGATTCTTCTCTCCTAGAACATTAGGGGGTTGAATAACCCTAGCAGATATAGAATAGCGAAGGATCTTAGAGTGAAAAATAAACCGGATATCTTCATGATTCAAGAAACTATATGGAATATTTAGAGAAGTGGGAATGTCTATTTGGAAAGATAATTGTTGGGAAGGTGCAGTTCGTTAGGAACTTCTGGAGGGGTTTTTCACACTATGGGATCCCAGCATTGTGCATGGTATTCCTATTCTCACAGCTCTGGGGCATGTGACAATGTGTTTTATGAATCTGACCTCTAAGAAATCCTGGTATGTTTCCAACATTTATGCTCCTGACCTAGTAAGTGAGAGAAGAAAATTGTGGCAGGATCTCTCTAATTTCAGGAATTTATTCAAAGATAAAGACTATATCATTGGTGGAGACTTCAACTCCCCCCTTTCTCCAAGGGAAAAAAAGGGGGAACCACTTCCTATACTGAGAGTATGGAGGACCTTGCTGATTTCCATTACAATAATGGTTTGGTGGATTTGGAATTGGAAGGTTCTAAGTGCACCTGGGCTGAATAGGAGAGTTGGTACTGAGCTCATCCAAATCAGACTTGATAGGTTTGTTGTGGAATAGTCAGGGGTCTCTGGGGTATGATCAATCATAGACTCAGTTACTAAATTGAAGTCATCTCCCTAGAATTGGTTCTGCCTCATAATCCTAGTCCTCCTTAGAGGTCTTAGGTTTAACATCTGGTCCAAGAAAGCAAGTACCCTTGGCTGAAGATTTGAAGGAATATTGAGGAACTTAGATCGACCCTGACCTGGTTTCAATAAAATGCTTAAGGAGCAGGATTTGGAATATCAGAGGTCTTTGGAAGGTAGCCAATTAAGACAGAATTCAGTTACAAATGGTCCAAGCATTTCTTCAGTAATGGGTTACTCCTCAAAAAACTGGAACAATACTTTCTTGGTCCTTATGGTAAACATCTTCTAGAGCCAATGAAGTTAAGTAGATTAGGCTGATCAGTCTCTGTAACATGAGTTATAATATCCTGACTAAAATCTTAGCTGGCAAAATCTTGATTGGTTCTCAACCATTTTATTTCTAAGGAGCAAGGTGCCTTCATCCCAAGAAGCTAGATTACTGGTTGAGTATCATGGTGATTCTGGAAAAGGAAGCCAGTCTATTGGATTGTAACAGTCTGAGAGATGATCTATGTTCCTTAAGTTAGATATGCACAAGGACTATGAATACCAAATTACATGGTCCATTTCCTTAGGGCCACCTCCTCGGAATAAACCTGAGCTCAAGAGAATACTCTGAAATTAAGAATGAGAATGACCTGTAGATCTACTGCTTGGATTGAGTCTTAGGGAATGGTAAACCATAGGTCATCATCAAAGCTGTTAGGGGCTTCAGACAAGGTGATCCCCTATCTTTTAGCAAGGTCAGGGGATTGAAGAGTAGAATCAAAACAATATCGTGAACTTATTCTACAAATTCATCTCCCCAGAAGAAAATTACGAGCTCTTAAGGATCCCTTATGAGGAGGAAATCAGATTTGTGGTCTTTGATATGGAACCTGACAAGTCACCTAGGCCTGATGGTTTTCAGGCTTTCTTTTACCAGAAATTCTGGAAGGTGATTAAGAAAGAAGTCATTGAAATGGTCCAAGATTTCTTCAGTAATGGGAAACTCCTCATCTAACTTAATAATAATTTCTTGGTCCTTATTCTAAAAATCACAGGAGCCAATGAAGTTAAAGATTTTAGACCGATCAGTCTCTGTAACACGAGTTGTAAAATCCTGACTAAAATCTTAGCTGGCAGAATTAGATTGGTTCTCGACCATTTTATTTCTGAAAATCAAGGTGCCTTCATCCTGGGAAGGCAGATTACTGCCATAGTATGTGTGGCGGTCTGGGTCAGAAAAGTTACCTATCCATGAACAAATATTTGGTTGCTAAAGTTGGCTAGATAGATTGCTAGAGATGAAGGATTGTGGATTGAGATAATGCACAAGAAATATCTGTAGAATTTAGGCAAAATTGACATCGTTCTTCTCTCTTGGGGCAATCCTCAATAGAAGATGGGGTTTCTATAATACCCTGGTTAGAATGATTATGACCTGTATATCCTGCTACAAAGTTATTCATTCCTATGGGTCAATGATAGTACGAAGGGAACTTCTTCAAAGATTTTGGTAGGGATAATTGAGACAGAGGTGATCCCCCTTAGCGGATTAGGAAATTTGGAAGGAGGTGTATCAATTCTATGAGGATAATGGTAAAATCTGGATAAGAGATTTTTGGAGTCATGATGATGAGGTCTAATGGGAAATCATAGTGCCCCCTAGTTATGATGGTGATATCAAACCATTTCAAGATCTCAATAAGAAACTAAGGGAATTCCACATCCCCATATTCCAAACCAAGGAGGATTCCATCATTTAGAAAGATGAAGACTCAGGAGATTATTCTGTTAAATCAACCTATAGCTTACATTTCAAGAAATATTTTCAAAAAGAATATTGGGGTAAGTTATGGATCAAGGACCTTATCCCTAAGATCAATATTTTTTATTGGCTGGCTGCTCAAATTAGAATCATGACTATTAAAAATATTATAGAAAGAGGAATGCATATCCCTAATAGGTACACACTTTGTCGGAGAGGGGAAGAGAATGTGAATCATATTTTTTTACATTTTCCTTTCTCTAAAGGTGTCTTCTCATTGATTTCAGAACTTTTAAACATGTAATGAATTATGCCTTTGAATATGGAGGATTGTTGCACTCAATGGGAGAGCCCATTTAGATTTCCTTACCTGGCTTGGGCCTAGAAGATTGCTCTTCCTCATCTCTTATGGGATCTATGGAAAACAAGGAATGACAGTGTTTTTAGAGACCAGAAACCTTTGATTGGGGTGGCTAAAAGGAAAATCCTTGCAGCCATTAAGGAAAATATCGAACTGTTTGAAGGTAAAACAAAAAAACCCTATCCGAAATGGGAGTAGGAATCTTGGATAATTTCACCTATAGTCAGGTCAAGAATAAAAGCCTTGGTAAGAATGTAAGCTAGATTATACCTATGGGAAATACGATCAAGATAAATTTTGATGGGGCCTCAAAGGGAAACCCTGGCTAAGCCGGGGGTGGGGGTATCTTAAGGAATAGTCAGGGTGATTGGTTATTCGTCTATGTTGGTCCCCTAGGTAAGTAGACTAATAACATGGCTAAAGATAGAGCCCTCCTTTGGGGTATTTTGGTCGCTAAGGAAAAATTCCTTAAGGACATTTAGATTGAAGGTGATTCCTTAATTTTTATAAATTCTCTTCTCAATAGAAGTAAGATCAACTAGGTTGATAAAAAATATCATTCAAGATATCAAGGAATTGCTAAAGTTTTTTGACAAGATTTATATCAATCATACTTTGAGGCAGGGAAATAAATGTGCGGACAAGATGACCAATGTGGAAGTCCTTTGTAATGAGTACAAAATTTGGTGCAAAGGGGAGAGATTACCCTCTAATATTAATGATGAAATCATTAAGAATTAAAGGCACTAAGATTCATGATGCCGGTACAAGTGGGGGAAAGTATTTCAGGGACCAAGATAGTTTATTCAAAAATCACTGTTTCAATTCAAACTCAGATAGGGAGATCAGGTTGTGGATTGTGATAAGTTTTAGCTGGAATGACAAACTTGACAAAGTGTAGATGGGTGGTGAAAAGATTTGTGTGGAACCCACTAGTCAAAACATGGAAGAGAGCAACAAGGATCTGTGGAACAAGCTAAAAGTTGGTGGATTTAGTAATTTTATTGCTAAATTACATGATCACGACCTTTCTCTATCCAAGGATTTCAGCCAAGCTTGGAAAGAGGGGGTTTTTACTGTTTGCGGTGTGGAGGTTGAGGTCTTAGATTCCAATATTGCCAAGGTGAATGAAATGAAGATGGATGGGTTAAAAATCTATAAGGAAAGAACCCATAGAGACCACGAGATTGAGCATTTTTTTGTTGGCAAGGAGACTTGTTTTTTCTTCACTGATGGAATTACATGCTCATGTATTCCTAGAATCTGGAAGGATGTTTGCCTTCAAGTTATAAAATATATCACACTGGAGGGTAAGTATAGAAAAATCTGTACCCATCACATGACCTTCCTCAACAAGTTCCGCCACAATTTTATGGTTAGTATTCCCTTTTTCCTGGCTACCTCTCTTTCAAATTCACTGATGTCTTTCCAGAATAAGAAAGCTGAGCTGCCCCTTCATGAGGGCCCGATTCTTCTTTTGTTTGAGAATGACAAGCCGGTTCTGGATCACCCTTTGGTCATGGACTTGGAGGAGCAAGACGAGGAATATGAAATTACTCTGGTGGAGTGTCTTATTAAAATAAAAGAGGGTAAAAGTATCCCCAAGGGGGATGGTAAAGATAGAGACAATAATGAGGGAGGTGATGGGGCAGCCAGTGCTTCCAGGAAGAACGAATGTGTGGGTGATCCTATTGTGTTTGAAGAATGGAGTAGGAAGATGGTGTATTTAGAAGGGGTCCTCAAAGCTATGGAGGACACAAATGAGGGGAAAAGGGAGTCAATCTTGAACATTATCAACATTTCGAAGAAGATGGTCGTGGATCAGGTCCAGATAAAACACATAATGAAGGAGCTAGAGACTCAGGTCAAATTGTTGCTTGATAGAGTGGAGGAGATCGAAGGGGAAAATAAGAGTAGATTTAACCTTCACATTAGTAGCTCAGAGGAGGAGTAGATGGTGGTTGGTTCTGGACTCCTGGTCGGCTGTTTCTGGTATGGGGCATCTGGTGGATTTTTTGTTTTTCATGGAGGCTTTTTTGGTCTCTGAACTTTGTGTGGGCTATGGACGAAATGTGGTGGCCTATTTTTTCTTGGTGTTTTTTTTCCTTTTGGGGGTCCAAATCCTACATTGTAAGAGTTAATCCTGTTTAACTCATTTTTCTGGGACCCCTTTCTAGGTTTTTCTTGCTATTTTGTTTCTTGTAGTGTTCCTCTCTTTTGTTCTGGCCCCTAGGAGCCGATCCCTGATTTTTTCCTTATCTAATAAAAAAGAAATGTGAAAATGCAAATATGTGTCAGTCGAACTATCATCACATCAGGTGGGTGAGGAAACAATTGTATGAGAAGAAAGTGTAGCAACTGTAATCTCTGAAGTGTCTCTAAATAAATAATGAAGAATACTAAAATAATGCAAGGAAACTTTGTATGTTCGACATGATGGTGGAGAGGCATGGAAATATACATTAAAAATTGACCAATAACCATGCTAAAAATGCTAATCTATTCTTCAAATTGATTTGGATTACTCGAGTAGGTACTTGTCCATACAAGAATAAAAGAATGTCATCATGAATGATAAAACATTCCATTCTCAAATGAAATATTACATAATTAGCCCTACCAAGAAGAAGTTATGAAGGTTGTGATGTAGCATTGGTCCTATGAAGAATAAGTCTGGAAATAATATCCTTCATTATACATCTGTAAATTTAAAAGCAAACAATTTAAAAGAGTCATGAGTGACAAATAAACACTCAGATGGACATTGGAATCAATCAAAAATGTGTCCAAAATGCAAGAAAAGAATTGGGTGAGAGCACATAAGGTTGAAAGTTATCAGACTCATTTGAAAATGTGTCCTCATGTGATTACAACACCCCATAACCATATTTTAACCCTCCCTTTTTCGACACTATAAATAGTGTGTTAATTACAAGTAGTTTTGTTTGTGTGAGGTAAAATGGTTGGCCACTCACCTTGTAGTTGGTGATGAGTCCAAGTGTGGAGACCACAATAATTTTTAGTTGAATTCAAATTAAATAACATTGCAAGAAACACAAAACAAGGTCGAAAGCAAGAAAAAAGGGGAAATACAAAGTCCCGTGTGAGAAAAAATGTCTCACATTGCATTTGGGGCTCCCTTGCCACAAAGTCATGGAAGAAATGCTCACTAACCCAAAAAAATACTAAGATCACAATAAAGTCACAAAATGGCTTCCAGAACGTGCAATAATATCCTGAAATGCACTACAAACCTCCAAAAAAGCCTTAAACCTTCACAAACACATGTTACAAAAAAATCCTAGTAATGCTAAATTTTAAAAGTTTTCGCTATTACATTAATTAATTAAAATTGATTAAAAATAATAATAGGTATTAAAGTTTAACTAACCCCTAATAAGGTATTAAAATTTAATTTATCCCTAAACCAATTAATTGACCTAATTAAAGAAAATAATTTCCCTTATTAAATTGAAATTTATCCTAATTTAATAAAATCTAAGTTTTTATTTATAAACTGAGTTATAAAAAATAAAAAAAATATTTAAAAACATGGGCTTAGTTCAAAAGAGGGGAAAATAAATTTTCAAAAAAGTTCAATTGCGGTTAAATCATATGTTAAGTGCGTAGTGGGAGCGAATCAAGGTAGGTGCTAACGAGCCTAACTCAACAAGTGAGCTAGGTTAGGAAGGGTGGACATGATGTTACAATGCAAAGGATGTTTAGAGGTAAAGGAAAATAGGATGAATAAAGGTGATATAAAGCAACGGACAAGATGGGAGGGAACGTAGGGAGACTAGGGTAGGTTTGCAAGGAATTCCTGAAAAATAGCTCAAAGTTGGACTTGGTAGTAAACATGCTCACAGGGAACCGACTTGAAGTTTAGAGGAGGAAGACTCGGTGAGATGGGATTAACCATGGAAAACACATATGAGAAGGGTAGAAAGAATGGCCAAGCAATGGAAAAACATAATTACAAGTTTGGGAAAGCCAAATAGCAAATGAAATATCCTCCCCAAATGATAGGCTAACTCGAGACACGCTGAGCTAAGGAGACTTGAAAGATCTAGGTACATGGTTTATGGTTTGGAAAATGGAAAATGACCCGAGTTTTTAACAAGAAATTCCAAGTGAGTGAGGGAAAATGGAAATCTCATGCATGCAATGCCAAAGTAATGATGAGGCTGGGACAAAATGGAACATGGTCAAGATGAGATCGATAGAATTGGTGGGGGGTTAACTTGACAATACTATAGAACTCATTGGGAGGGTGAGAGGGCCAATCCCAAGGCAATTTTGCAGAGAGAGATGGAGAGAGTTGGGTTTGATCCTAAGGTGGCTTGACCTGAAACTTTGCTAGAGCTTAACCATCTTGCAAGACCAAGCTGATCAAATGGAAGATCTCAGTAGAGAGTAAGGAGAGGAAGAGTGTGTAGGTTGGTCGAGTGAAGGGATCAGAAGGATAACAAGGAAAAGGAGGAGGATTCACTAAAGTAAGTTAGGAGAGAAATTGCAACAAGGAGAGATAGGAAAAGGAGATCCATAAACGGACCCCCGTTTTTAAAAACATGTTATATTCAGCTGTAACTAACCAAACTTGGTAAAGAAACACCTGATTATCCAAATGTATCCTACAAACACTAAAAACCTAAACAATATACCAAAAACCAAAAAAATCCCATTAAACTAAGCTTATCCCAAATTAATGCAATTATAGTAGAAATCAAATATGTATTACAAAATTTTCACAAGAAACTAATAAAATCGTGAAATCGAGAGGAGTACAAAAAAAAATTGAGTGACACGATTAATGATAACATAACTCCTATACCATGTGAGAGAGTTTGAGCACGAGGATAGAGACAAAATGTGTGCACATCAAAAAAATTTCACTCGAATGGAAACAAAAAGTTTCTCTAAGAAATAAGTAAAAAAAAAATTGGAAGCAAAATGGACTAAGAGGGGGGTTCAATCAATCCTATAATATTTTTGCTTCAATTACCATTGTTACAACATCCATCAAACATCTAGTCAACCATATGCATTCACATTATCTTATTAAGTGTGCATCAGACATTCAAATGAACATGAAATAAGAGAGAGAACACATAGTAATAATATGTAAGTGGGAAACCCTCAAAGGTAAGAAAACCCACTGAAGACTTTGTTGATATTACAGACAACAAAGACTCAATTGAATATTACACATCACAAGAGATTTCTTTAGTGAGGCACCAACCCCACAAGGAGCACAAACCCCTAAACCATTGTTTTTATTACTCACAATAAGAGAGTCCTATGAATATGACTCATCAGAAGATATTTTCATAACTATTAACACTAAAAATATTTTTATATCACATCTGATTGATATCCCAAAATTCAGCTCTAAATTCCTTCAAACCCTCATTCAAACACACCTCCTTTAAATCACTCTCTCTTGGTATTTCATGGACTAATTTGTATTCAAACCATTTAAAACATCCTCTCCATAAACCTTTAGAAATTTTCACACATCCTCAATTCTCTATTGATTCTTTCAAACTTGTTACACTCTCCCTCTTGGGTTGCACTTTTCCCCCGTGCACTACTAGTTAAAAAATGAATAGCAAACATACCTTTTATACCCTTATCTTATCAATAAATTAAATTAGGTTGGTACTTCATGACTAATAAAACCAACACAACTTATAAAAATCCCAATACATTCATTATAACATCCACATTCGGCCCATGTAGGTCGGTCATGCCCAAATGCACCAAACTAACATAAAACAAGCTTAAAACCCCATCAACTAGATGATATAAACCATAAATTCCAAAACCATGATTATTAAATCTCCCAAATTCATCATACATGTGTAATATAACATAAAATCATCATATATTTTCATTAATTATCTTTCACCAATCAAAACTCACATAACCAACTCAAGAAGGCTCATATCCTTCTCAAAACAATTGTTTCCAGTACCATGTCTTCACCATTAGGCCTCAAGACCACCTAATAACAATTAAAATATGTATTTTATATGCTATATGGAATCTTGAGGACCTTTATATCTATAAATTTATGTTAGATCTCATAAAACATCCATATGTTAAAGTTATAGCAACTTTCCTCTTTACCAGATCAAGCTGCCTAGAAAGTAGTTTTACACATGAAATTGGTTTTCACCATTGTGGTCACTTCCAAGACCTAAAAATTCCTTAAATAGGAATAACATGCATTCTTATTCACTCTCCAACTGATATCAAGAATCATATCATATATTCATGCCTCATTCACTTCAATCCTTTAGCCTGAGAAAACTTGTCCTGAAAACTAATCAACCTTATTCCTCACAAAATGACCTAAAATACACATCAAATATCATCACCAAGACATAATCCATATAAAAATCTAAATTTATATGAATCCTAATTCAATAAAATATTATATTTCCTTCAAACACTAAGTGGAATCCCTTCAACCAAGCAACTCTCTAAAAATACTCCAAAACTACCCCAAAACTACCTTTTGACTAGTCTTCATAGATAGGGCACACTTTTCACTTTTTCAGCACCAAAATGACTTTAATCCTTCATGGAAATCAATAGAAAAATCTAGGGATATCATAAATGGCAATTTATTCTTTACCTTATTTGGATAACATTTCCTTAAACCAAACTTATTCAGAAATAATCCTTTTTAGGTGGGGCCCACATACTATCACATACACTAATATACTTTTATGGAAATATGAAAGAGTCCTCTTTAATATCAAATCATCACTTTGAAAAAATAATAAAAATAGGCTCATTATACCTATTCTTCTTCAAGCTTCTCCTAGTTAGGGTTTTGTCAGGGTTTCAAACCACTTTACCTTCTTTAACGATTGTTCATAAAAATGTGATGATCAAACCACCTCATTCTTTTTGTTAAAAATTCATAATTGAAATAAGAAGCTATGCCAAATATATAAGGTCCCCATGCAAATAATACTCAACCTTCTTTACCTGAAATCATACTTGTTTCAGTCATTGGACTATCAATATCAATTGGAAACCCTTTTTCCTTACCTTAATAGATCTATTTGGCATCTTATCCCTTTTTGAAGTAAACTATGAACTCCCTTGGGTATCCCTCTATATAGAAGACCTCTGTCAAGCCTATAACTTCCTTCACATTCCTTTTCATTCTTTCCACTACTCAATGATATATTTAAATAGACTAAAACGAAGAATTTTTCATGTTTTTCTCATCATCATGGGCTTAGGAAGAGTGAATCATGGTCAGATACCTCTAGCAAGTACACAGACTCAGCATGAATGCTATTATTTCTTGTTTTCTTGATGTAAGCACTAATCTTAATCTGTTTGTTTTCCCTTAATATAGTTTTTAAACCCACTAAGGACACTTGCATAAACTCATTCAATATTTCCTTGGCCTTTTCACGAAACATCTCATCAAAATAGCAACCTTTACCTCTATGCACACTTAGAATGCATGCTCACACTTCATAAACTTATATAGACCTTGCAATGTACTGATAAAAATATTTTCTAATCTATAGCCTCCCATTACAACCCTAAGTATACCCTGACTACAACATACTATATATACCTTTGAATTACATGTATCAAGTTTATGAATGCATTCAAGTAACATGTAGAAGACCTTAAAAACTACCTTAAAGCACCTTACTTGAATCTACATTTATTTAATTCTCTTATTCAATGGTCTTGACACAGTTACCCTAGCTCTTATTTGTTCTGTAATATACCTTTTGGTCTTAAACAAACTATGAGGCATCATTTTCAACCAAAATTCACTATGATATAGCTTCATAAATTGACTATCTGACCTTTCACACTCATTCCTCTCTCCTTTTCTTTTACCCTGAGTCAATGAGTACATCTACATTGTACCTTCAGATCTTCATTATCTCTTATATTTCATTGAATTGCATTTAGAGGGTATTTCATGCATTGTAATCCTTATTTATACTCAATTCCTTTTAGCTTTAAGCATGTCCTTTTATGTCTGTAGGTCACAATTTTAGGCAAGACAATCTTACTAGGACCTCAGTTTTCTTACTTATCAAAGATCACCAATCTTACATAAATTCCATCATGGTTTATTTTATGGGTGAATATTCATAAAAATGGTGAAAATTATGATTTTTCAAATTAGAAATTGACTATTTTTTCATTATTGTACGGTAGCAGGTTTGTACAAATTTAAGGGTCATAAATAAATTTTACCCTAGTTTCTCTTTTCCATTTCACTATGGGCCAACCAATATTGGTATATTCACCATTATGTTACCAGATGACAACAAAATATATGTTGTCGGCTGGTACCATAAATTATGCTACCTGTTGGTAGCATATTTTTATGCTACCAACTGACAACATATATTATGTTGTCAGTCGGTAACATAAAATATGCTACTGGATGGTAGCATAAAATATACTACTGGTTGGTAGCATAAAATATGCTACCATCCAGTAACATATAAAATTTAGATATGATTTTGGCTAACACCATTATTAAACTTCGAAACCTGTTATCTTCATATCACCATCATCTCAAAAGTCATTTTCACATATTCGCCAAGGAATCTATAGAAATTTTCTGGGGCATCTTAAAATGAAACCTGTTTTCCATGCTACCTTGTAATTCACATATCAAATTCAAAAAACATTGTCAAATTATAATACAGATAGAATTTATCCTTGAGTTTATCTCCTTACATCTTCATAGTGCTTTTACAACTTATAAGAGCCATTGAGACAACAAAACAATATCAAACCTTTTATGAGACCAACCTACTCTTCCCTGATGTAGAGAGATGATGGAGACTTATTATTTCATAAATTCCCTCATTTTTCCATTTACTACTTTCAAGCCTTTTATTGAACCATAATGACCTTTTGTTCCTCTCAAGATGAAGTCAGTGGTCTATATATAGTAAATAAGGTTACAAACTTTACACCTCAATGAAGTAGATTCACCTTGGCTAGGCCATCAACATACATCCTTGACCAATGAAATCATATATCATGACAATAAAATAAGGAATACTCATGAAGAAAAGACTGATATAACCTAGAACACTTGCAACACTTCTTCTTAAAATATTTTGAGTCTCATAATTTATTATCACACACCTTTCATGCACACACTATATTCTAAGCCACACATTTAGCACCACAATATACCTTAGAAACATTTATTAATACTTTTATTCAGACTTTAATGATTCAAACATGGTATGACAACCCTTTTGGAGCAACCACAAGAAATACTTTACACAATTTCACTACACAGGTGAAATGACACCCTTAACACACTTTGTAACTTTCTTGAGTGCCTTCACAAGCATGAGCCTTATGAAAAAACTTAAATGACATAATTTGAGACATAACTATCACAGATACATATTTCTAATGAGAGTATGCACTTTTTATATGACAAAGATTCCTTTATTAGAGACAATGATCTTTACAAGGAGAATCAACTTTCAAGGGAAAATAAATCATTCTTAGAACATCTAATAGAAATTTTAAAACAACTTCAAGATCCAAATTTATGGTTCATATACTCCATATTTATGACAGGTACAAAACAAATCCTACAGATGTTCTTATGACATCAACTTCATCAGAGACTAGCATACCTTAGATCACCTAATAACATCTAGAGAATCCTTTACAAAATTGAAAATACATAGCTTGTGTCCTAGATATTTTCCTCATATTTCTATTACAAATTGTAACTCATTTCCCCATACTCTTTCAACAGTGACATAGACTTTTGAGACTTAGGATACTTGACATAATATCTTTGCAAATTCTTACAACAAAATAAAGACCTTTTATTAGACCATGACTCTATTTTACCTCATTCAAGTAAGACAAGACCTTAATTCATGATGGGTTCACCCTACTTTGTGCACAAGACACTGACACATTTTTAAGACAAACTAGAGACCTCTCAATGAGTGAAACAAAAGCTCATTAACATGGGACATATCTCAACAAACACATTTAAGAGGACTCCTTGACATTAGACTCAAATTATACCATTTCATTATACCTATACATGACACGGTCTACATCCAAAATCCTATGATATTCAAAGACTACTTGCGAATAGAGAATAATTCAACCTTAAGGGGAACAAATATAAAAATTATATACTCATCATTTACAAGATCATGGGAAACTTGAAGACTCCACATACCACTCATGAAAATATTAGACTCGGACTCAACTTGACAATACATGACATAGTACACATGTCTCTTTATGACTAGGACATGATATTTTTAGTACCTTTTTCACAACATTGAAAAGACCTGTAATATAGTTACAAATACATTGGATAGAGACCACTCATTTTGACCTAAAAAACTAGTCAAGAAAAAACTTACTCATACCTAGAGTCCTTACTTGTAACATGGTACCCACCTTTTACTATACCAACAATGTCCTTTACAAGATTTGAATATACTAGCACATTTTTTCACAGTCATCACCTTGTGTTTATTTCTCTACTTTTCTTTAGTCCTATGATTACAAGCATCAACCAAGAAGAAATACTCATAAGAAAAAAAATTATACCTTAGATGAAAATAATATCATTTCCTTCTTCCTTGATGATGGATTTTCCACTTTATTTTCTTTGGAAGATGTCAACCACTTCTTGATTTCAAGCCTACAAATGCCCTTATGGTCTTGCCTCTAACAGGATAATATGATTCTCATGTATGAAAAACTCTTCCTTAAGGTTTTCTTGGATCTCTTTATAGATAATTACCATGATTAGGGTTTCATGAAATACCAATTCTTCCATTAAAGGTCCTAAAATACTCTCTAACTTTGTCTTTATGTCATCAAAATCTCCATCATCCTCTTTAGTCCCACAATTATCAGAATCATCTTCATCATCAATATCTAGGTCTTCATCCTCGTCATCAACACAACCTACTTCAAAATCACTACATAAGTTTTCCTTGACACCTTCATTAGACATATCACGAGTTAGATTGGAAAAAGGAGTGAAAACACCAAGAACATCTTTCCAAATATCAAACCCTAATGGTTTTAAGATATGTCCTCATCTTGACCAATGGATTATCTTCAACTTGAGCTAGAAAATTTTCCATACCAATGCTTCAATAGGATCTCCTTCAAGTGGTGAAACTTGTTTCTCAAGGACCTAATATGATACATATTGTTGTAAGACCAAAGGACTAAGAAGGGGGGTGAATCATCCCAACAATATTTTCACTTCATTTACCATTATTACAACATACATCAAGCATTAATTCAAAAATTTACATTCCTTATTAGCATATTAGGTGTGCATCATACATTCAACTGAACATTAAACATGAGAGAGAACACATAGACACAAGATGTAAGTGGGAAACCATAAAGGGGAATAAAAACCATTGAAAAATTTGTAAATATTACTCACAATAGAAGACTCAAGTGAATATTACACATCACAAGAGATTTCTCTAGTGAGGCATCAACCACATAAGGAGCATCAACCCCTAAACCCTTGTTGATATTTCTCACAACAAGAGACTCCTACAAATATGAGACATCCTAAGAGATATTGTAGAAGTATGGACACTGAAAATATTGTGATACCATAGCTGATTTTCATCAAAAAATTCATCTCCAAATTCTTTCAAACCCTCATTCAAACACATCTCCTTCAATTCACTCAATCTCTTGGTCTTTCATGGAATAATTTGGCTTCAATTCCTAGAACACATCCTCTCCATAAATCATAAGACATTTTCAAACATCCCCCTCTCTCTGTGGATTCCTTAAAACCTATTACACTCTACCTCTTGGGTTGCACTTTTCCCCCATGCATAACTAGTTCACAAATGAACCCAAAACATCACTTTTATACCCTTATCTTCTAAATAACTCAGAGGAGATGGTTCATTCATGACTAATTAGATAAACATAACTTAACAACATCCAAATACATTCATTACAATGTCCACATTGGTCGCATGTAGGTTGACTATTACTGCAAAATCACAGCACCCCTAAATGAGTTCTACAGGTCTGCATTTATAAGGCAGAGTCATTTGGTGTGATTGGATAACATTGAACTTTTCCCAAGGTGTGGGACCTTGCAAAAATGGAAAATCTCTCCAAATCAAAGTTTGGTTCCTTATTCCTCTATTCAGGAGCATACATGATAACTTGTAGAGGATCTATTTCTATATCTAATCTAAAACATGCCAAGGAGACAGGGATAAAATAGTATAAGAAATAACTAAACTACCAGGTGATGCACCAAAGGAATGATGAACACTTATTTTTCCAATAGACACAAACCAACAAATATATGCAATAATCAAACACGGATAACCAGATTTATAACGAAAGACCATATGCTAGCAAAAGAGACAGGAAGGATCTAGAATCAATCACAAACATGTTTTATTGCTCTATAGATTGATAAAATACATTACAAAATAGTCAGGAGGAAAGAAATATATAGTGAATTTGATGGAAGGCCTAAAATTCCATAAATTCCTTTGTTAGAAGAAAAATCGATCCTGTAAAACAAGGAATGTCCAACCCTTTACAATGAATCATTCCCCTATTTTTGTAGATTCAATTCAAGAGAATAAAGAGAGAGAGATACGTGGGAAAATTAGGTCAAAACTCAACCACTTCTATTAATTCTTCTTGATAAAATTTTCCCCCAAATCCATCTTTACTACATCAATCCTTGGTTCGATGCCTTGAAGGAAGAGGATACAACGAAACAGATCAAATCTGATCTGGTTGTTGAGGTGAGAAGATCCCACATTGAAATCCCATTAACATTTTCTCCATTTTTATTCACCTAACCTCCTCAAAAATAAAGTCTCATACATCCATGGTGTGGGCGAGGACGAGATCTTTCCAACGACATCATATTTTCAATATTTTTAGCCCTGAGTTGAAAGATATGCCCCTTCAAAGTTTGTATTAGGTCCATACAGGAGGGCAGGAAAATGGCTTGAAAAATAGGTCCTCTTTTGATATGGGACACATGACAGCCAGATTGGAACAAAAATTGGTCCTACGGATCTGTAATTTATCTTTTTCCCTTTCCTCCAATTCCCCATTTTGGCTTTGACTCGGACCCAAATGCTGACTTTTTCCTTGGGCAAAGTTACGGACCATTTTGTAACTTTTACCCATTTTGAGATAACAAGGGGAAAAGAACCAACTATTTCCCTGACGGTCCACTTTCCCCTGTGACACGTGGCAGTTTGGTGCTCATTTAGAAACCTTTTCTCTATTCACCCCTTAAATCAGCGCCATACTAACACTTGCATTCTTTGCTTATACCTTTATACTTAGCCAATTTTAAGGCCTTTTATGTTTGCCTTTTGACTTTGTTTCCTCTTATGTGGGATTGTGGTTGATCCAATATTTTGCAAGGGGGAAAAACATGGATAAAAATTTGGTGACTCACAGGGGTATCTACCTGCTGGATGAAAAGACCAATTGCCTTGTCGTATCCATTGGGCATGGAGTTGAGAAAGATAGTCTGGTATTGATTCTACCTCTTATTCATGAGCCCGAATACTTACACTCTCAATTTTCATAAGAAATATCGAATTGAAGGTTTCTGAGAGTAGAAAATTGTTTTAAGTCATGGTTTCATCTGTCTTTGCGAATGGATTGCACAAGAGCCATAAAACAACACCACACTATATACAAAATTTGAAACCATAAATGCTCAAAATGGAACATGCAGAGCGTGCAAAGCACTTAGGATAAAATCAATATACACTACAACAATACAATGTGCATAAGAACTTAGAGGAAAGAAAAAACTAAACTAATATGTACAAGGTGAGAACTCCCCTTTTAGTAGAAGTGTTTAAGATAGATCCCATTTACTATAATTTGTAACTCTTCACCCTCCAATGTAGACAATTGGAAAGCATTACTACTTTTTTATCTTGTGATCATATAGGGGCCACTCTAGATGGCGCCAAATTTGGAATGCCTTCTTGGTTTTTCTCGATATGCATCCCATTTCAAAACTAGGTCTCCTTCCTAGAATGTTCTTGCTTTTGTCTTCTTGTCAAATCATTTCTTGACTTAAGCCTAATTATTCTCTATTGTTTAGAGAGAATGCTCTCTAGTTTCTTCTAATTCTATCATATCCGCATACCTAGCCTCCATTGGTCCAAATTCAGACATCTCTAGTTGCTTCATGAGCTCCAATGCTAGCAACTCAAGTGATATAGGCAACATTGCCTCTTTCCCATAGACGATCTTGAATGGATAATTTCCTGTAGATCTCTTACGCATTATTCTATTAGCCCATAAGGCCATTTTGAGCTTTGTGTGCTAGGTCCTCTGATTCTCATCAAGAGTTCTTATGATGATCTTTAGCAGGTTTTTGTTTGTGGACTCATCCTGGTCATTATCTTGAGGGTAATAGTTTTATGAAGTACTCAAATAAGTCCCATTCTTAACAACCCATCTTGTGATTTTAGAACCTATGAATTCTAATGCATTGTCTGACATGATGGTGGTTGGCACTCCAAATTTGGTCACTATTCCTTCATATAAATCTAGGATACTAGACTCATTTTCTTCCTTGAGTGCCACTACCTCGGTCCATTTGGTAAAATAATATGTTGCTGTTAGGATCCATTTGTGACCATGGCTTTAGTTTGGATTGATGACTCCAATGAATTCCAATCCCCATTGCATGAAAGGTTGATCGACTGATATTGGGTTTAATGGAAGTGTTGCTAGCCTTTCCTTTCCTTTAAATAATGCACAATTCTTGCACATTTTGATCCATGTGTAGAAGTCACTAAACAATCTGGGCCAATAATATCCTACTTTCATGATTTTGAGTGTTGTCACTCTTGGAGCAAAATGGCCTCTATCTGCTTCAACATGGAATTCTTGTATCACTTTCTCCACCTGATATGTCTTAATGCATCTCAGTAGAATTCCATTGATGTCCCTCTTGAACAAGACACCATCAATAAGAACATATGGGATGTCCTATAGCCTGAAATGCCTTATTTTTCTTTTACTCATCCCATGATGACACAATCCTATTTAAAGGAAGTACACCATATCTTAGGTCCAACAAGGATCAGGTACATCATCTCTCCCTTCTTCTTGATCATCTTGTAGAACAAGAACAACCTCCTTTTCAATGTTTGTTTCATCTTGCTGACCTGAGGCTAGTTATTCACACAACCCCTTCCCATGGACCAGCTTGGTGACCTTGATCTCAATGTCATATTCCATGACATGGGTGATCCATCTTGTGCACTTTTCATTTAGGTCCTTGTTGAGATGGAATTCTTTAACTCCCCCATGGGATACCAATAGTTGGATTTTGTTGTTTGAAACCAAATGCATAAACTTCTTCAATCCTCTTATTACCACGAGGACATGCTTCTCAATGAAGGAGTACCTCACCTCATAATCTTTTGGACTCTATATAAAGAAAGCAATTGGCTATTCTATACTTTCTTTGTTCTACTGCACCAAGATTGCAGAAATTGTGTCGCTACCACCACAGCAATACAATATGAATTCTATAAAAAAATATGGGTTCACAAGAGTTGGGGCTTGTGATATGGCTTCTTTGATAGCCTCAAAACTTTCTTTTCCTTTGGTTATCCACCTAATTGTTAAGCTCTTCTTTAGCATCAATGTTATTGGCTTAACAAGGGAAGCAAAGTTTGGAACAAACCTACAGACAAAATTTATTTTTTTCAAGAAGCTTTGAAGAGCCTTCTTGTGACTTGGAAATGGTAATGCTCTTATTGCTTTAACTCTTTTCAGGTCCATTTCCAATCCTTCCTTTGATACGATATGGCCTAGAAGCTTTCCTTCATGGGCCAATAATATGCATTTTTTGGGGTTAAGTGACACCCCAAAACTCCTTCATCGTTAGAACGCCTACCTTAGATGGGAAAGGTGGTATGTTGCATTATTGGAAAACATCGTAATGCCATCTAGATAGATCAAAACTATTTTTTTATCAACCCCTTGAATACCATATCCATTTCCTTTTGAAAATCGGATCCAGTGTTGGATAATCCAATGGAATTTTCCTGTATGCATAGGTACCCCATTTGGTAGTGAAAGCTGTTTTGAATTGATCATCTTCTTTCACCATGATCTAGTTGTACCCTGAGTAGCCATCTAGGAGGGAGAAATTTTTTGACCCAAACACTATTTGCAAGATCTGCTCCATTAAAGGGGGTGGGTAGTGGTCTTTGAGGGAGGATTTGTTCAAATCCTTGAAGTCAACACATAGCCTGAATTCTCCATTTTTCTTCCTGACTGGGACAAGATTTTTAACCCAGCTTGAGTGTTTGATTAGAAATATGATTCTTGTCTCTATCATCATGTTCATCTCCTTCTTATTCAAGGGATCTATATGTGGGTTGACTGGTCTCTACTTCTTCCTGATTGGCTGAGCAACTGGATCTAGTTTGATTATATGTTGTGCTAGCTTTGGATTGAACCCTCTTAGGTATTCATAACTCCAAGAAAACACATCAGTGAATTCTTGGAAAATTTGTATGAATTCATACCTTTCTTACTCGGTGGCCACCTTTCCAATTTGAATTGTTTTGTCTTCTCTAACTGGGATTAACTCTGAATCTTCTCCTTTGATCTGCATGTTAGCCTTATCCTTTCTGAATTGATCATTAGGATTGAAAATAGATTTCATTATAATTAAGCCTTTGGGAAGCTTGTTTGTATGTAGTTGTATTGTATCATTCCTGTACTACTGCTCTAGTATGCTCTGGTTTATAGATGAGAATTCAGCTTCTTCTTGTAGAAATTTAATGATCTATTGATCATTCTCAAACACCAGCCAGCATGTATTATTATCTGAAACTACTGGCCTCACAACCACATGGATATGTGGTTGTTCTATGTCTCTTTTGATGTTGTTAACCACATCAAACATTGCCCCGACTATTGTAAGTCTGTCAGCAACTTCATTCTCCTTCCTAGGTATGGACACAATACTAAGGCCTTGAAATCCTCCATGAGATCCCATACCCTACTCTTTTAGTTCTTGAGCAGGTCATTTTTGACAACATTTAGTCCTCTGACTTGATTGGCAACCAGCTCACTGTCACCGAATACTTGCAATTTCTTGATTCCCAGCTTCCTTGACCAATGAAAACCTTATATTAAAGCCTTGTATTCAGCAGTGTTATTTAAGCAAGAAAACTAGAATCTGAAGGCTGAATAAAATCTCATACCTCTAGGGGACACAATCCTGGCTCCTCCTCCAACTCCTTATCTACTCCTTGAGCCATCAAAGAATAATTGCCATACCTCATTGTCATCCTTGCATTTTAGTTTAATTAGGTCATGAAGAGGGTGGTTCTCTTCATGTAGGCAATAGAAACCTAGCTCATATTCTTCCATCTCCATATAGGGGTCAAAATCATGACTTTTTTGGCCCAATCATCAAGAGTCAAGTCTGGGATACATCCCACCTTGGTATTTGTTTCAAAAGTGCTTAAGAGGTCCTCTTCATAAAAAGCTGAGTAGTTGGCATTGATTGGGCTAGGCACATAGGATTCAATATGATAATCAACAATAGGTTCATATCTCATTGTGGCCTTCACTCCATACCTTGTCCTAAAGAGCATATGTGACCAATCAGTAGATAGGTAGCCTCCAATTTTGGCAGTGAAGTCCCTGGACAGACATGAAGCAAAATGTGGTGGCAAGTCTATGATTAACACATTTTACAAAAAAGTAACATTAGGGCAAGCATGTAGAGTGAGACTCAGATCCTTGATGATTCCCATAGTAGTCACTATTGTCCCATCCAATTGGACTACTTCTCTAGAGATGACCTCATATTGGAGGCCCAACTGATCAACTATTATTTTAGGCATCACAGAACTAATGGCTCCAGAATTAATCATACAATTGTGAACCAAGTTGTCTCCAACAATCAATGAGACATATAAGGGAGAAAGTCTCATGTTCTTACCTTGTTATTCATGGTTTCTCCATGGTTCAACTGTATTGGCAAGCACTCTCTCTTGCTGGTTAGGGGGTTATTTGAATTTGATAAATTCTACATGGTAGTCTGCAACATATCCCTCTATCCTAGAATGGATAGGGACTCCCATAGTGAAATGTTCACACTTGTCCTTTTCATTTTCTTAATAATATTGAATGAGATATATTTTTGTTGTCCCTTCCCAAATAAATTCCTTTCTTGCACATGGGTTGTTACAACCAGTGCCTGCTTGGGTTTGGAAGGTGGCTTGGGTTGGTTCTGTATATTTGGAGTTACACTTGGAACACCAAGACCTTGTGGAGAGATGGAAGGTTAAGGGTTACCTGAATTTAGTGGTTGGCCCTCTCTAATATTTCTCCTTTTGGACCATGTATTGTCAGCCACACCTTGAGGGGGGTACTTATTCATGCCACAGAGGTCTTCAGCCTGTCAATTGACAAGCATAGTCTTGTTTGGGGGCCACCTTGTTGAGCCCCTTATTTCTGATCTTCCTCTTCACCAGGTTCTTGTGGCACCATACTGGTTTGCACCATCAAGGCATGATTTAGAGCACCATTAAATCATGTTGATTGGTTATGTGGTTGATCATATGGAAAACACCAATCATATTCATGTGCCATATTTTTATGTGCTAGGACCAATGCTCTTGATGTTGAAGCTATGTTAGGATCATACGGTCTGAAAGGTCTAGCAGCTTGGGGATGTCCTTGGTTCTGTCTCTAGTTTACAGTCTGAAGTGGTGGCCTATTCTGCTAGTACTAGGGTTTAGCTTAATATTGAGCCTGGGGCTGGTATGACCTAGAACTATGAGCTTGTTGTCTTTTGATGGTCACTAGTTCATTCCCAAAGTTCTAAAGTTACTTCATCACTTCCTTAAGCTCTTTAGGGGTATTAGCTGATGAAGTGGAAGCTTCACCTGAGCTTTGACTCCTAGGGTGGGTATAGGAGCTAATGTAGGCACTTAGCTAGTATCTGGGGTTCCTAACTTAGGGTACAGAGGCATGGATGGCCTAGGAGTGATTTTTCTAGCTTGAATCAAACGGTTTTCAACCCCTATGGAGAGGCTATAAGCTATAGGTAATGTAGTGCCCCCCTTTGAATCATCAGAGAAATATCAGAATTTAAAGCCCTAAGAAAGTATAAGAAGGCACCTTCATTACTGGGCTTTACTACTGTTGGAATCCTATCCCATGTCTGTTGAAATCTAAGGTTGAATTCTATCAACTACTCGTTATTGTTAGTCACTCTAACAAGGACAGGTAATCACCTTTTTCCCGAAACTGATTGTGAAGAGCCATGCACAGCTGGTTCTAGTTTTAGATAGAGCCTGGTTCAAGACTCCTGAACCATTGTGAAGCTTTCCCTTTGAATGAATAGGTGAGCATCTTGACCGCAATGTCCATCTCATGGCTCTCATGGATTATACAGACGTTCACAATATCTTGGACATGGTCACTAAGAGAAGTTTAATTTTTCCCAATGAAATATGGGATGCTCTTTAATACTGCAATCGGAACTGGGTTTTGTGCATTCAAGGTGAGTGAACTATTACTGGTGAAGTTGACATATGGGTTTAGTTGTGTCATTCTGATTGGCCTAAGAACCCTTGCAGACTGAAAGAAAGGCCTTACAGGTGGAGGTGTTGACAAGGTTTTTCTTGGTGGAGATGGAGACCTTTGAACTCTTCTTCCTCTCCTTTCTCTTCCTAGAGATAGATACAAGTATTCAAATATACCTTCTTTCCTTGCTCTAGACCGGGTTTTTCTCATGAATATCCCAAGCTTGGGTTGCTAAAACCAATAGATTTGTTTCTTTTGGAGTCACCAGATGTATAATTTTAAGACTTCTTAAAATCCATAGCCACAGCAAGTGTACATCATCCCCTACTGTGATAAGATGGAGACTTCTTAGTCCCACCAGGCGTGCCAAAACTGTTTAATGCAAAATCACAACACCTCCAAATGATTTCATACGGATCTGCTTTTCTAAGGCAGAATCATCTAGTGTGATTGCATAACATTGAACTTTCCCCAAGGTATGGGACCTTGTAAAATGGGAAAGTTCTCAAGATTAAAGGTTGGTTCCTTATTCCTCTGTTTAGGTGCATACATGAGAACTTACAGAGGATCTATTTCTATACCTAATCTAAAACTTACCAAGGAGATAGGGATAAAATAGTATAATAAATAAGAAATAACTAAACTACCAGGTGATGCAACAAAGGAATGATGAACACTTATTTTGCCAATAGACACAAACCAAAAAATACATGCAATGATCTAACACAGATAACCAGATTTATAACAAAAGACCATATGTGAGCAAAAGAGACATGAAGGATCTAGAATCGATCACAAACATGTTTTATTGCTCTACAAATTGATATAATACATTACAAAATAGCCAAGAGACAATAAATATATTACGACTTTGATGGAAGGCCTAAAATTCCAAAAATTCCTTTTCTAGAAGAAAAAGAAAGCATGTAAAACAAGGAATGTCCAACCCTTTACAATGAATCCTACCCCCATTTTTATAGATTCAATCAGAGAGAAGAAAGAGCGAGAGAGAGAGAGAGAATCAGGGAAAAGTAAGGTCGAAACTCAACCACTTGTTGTTAATGCTTCTGATAAAATCTTCCCCCAAATCCATCTTTATTGCATCAATCCTTGGTTTGATGCCTTGAAGGAAGAGGAAACAGTGAAATAAATCAAATCTGATCTGGTTGTTGAGGCGAGAAGATCCCACATTGAAATCCTGAAGATTTTTTCTCCATTTTTCTTCACCTAACCTCCTCAAAAATAAAGTCTCAGACCTCCATGGCATGGGCGAGGCTGAGATATTTCCAACGGCATTAGATTTTTAATATTTTGAGCCCTAAGTTGAAAGATATGCCCCTTCGAAGTTTGTATCGGGTTCATATAGGAGGGCAGGAAAATAGCTTGAAAAATGGGTCCCCTTTTGATATGGGACATGTGGCAGCCAGATTGGAACAAAAATCGGGCCTACAGGTCCATAATTTATCTTTTTCCCTTTCCTCTGATTCCCACTTTCACTTTGACTCGGGCCCAGATGTTGACTTTTTCCCTGGGCGGAGTTGCGGGCTATTTTGCAACGTTTATCCTTTTGAGATAGCAAGGGGAGAAAAAATCAACTTTTTCCCCTGATGTCCCTGCTCTCCCCTGGGACACGTGGCAGTCTAGCACTCATTTAGAAACCTTTTCTCTATTCACCCCTTGAATTAGGATCATATTGACACTTGGCATTCTCCACTTACACCTTTATACTTAGCCAATTTTGAAGCCTTTTATGTCCACCTTTTGACTCTATTTCCTCTTATGTGGGATTGTGGTCAATCTGATATTTGGTATGGGGGAAAAACATGGATAACATTGATCATGGCCAAATGTACCAAACTTGCATAAAACAAGCTCAAAACCCCATCACCTAGATGAGCTAAAACCATAAATTTCGTGACCATGATTATTCAAGATCCAAAATTCACAATACATGTGTAATATAAAATAAAAATATTATCCATGGTATTTAATTAGCTTTCACTAATCATAAATCACATAACTAACTCAAGAAAGCTTCTATCCTTCTCACAACAGGTGTTTCTAGCACCTTGTCTTCACCAATGGTCCTCAAGACCACCCGAGAACAACTAAAATATGGCATGTAACCACCATATGTAATCCTTAAGAACTTTATATGACATCCATGCATGTTATGTCTCATGAAACATCCATATTTTCAAACCATAACAACTTTCCTCTTTACCAACTTAAGCTGCCTAGAAAATAGTTTTACAAATGTAATGCATTTACACCCTTTCTGTCACTTCCAAGACATCAAAATTCCTTCAATATGAATAAAATTAATCTCTCTTCACTCTAAAACTAATATCAAGCATCATATAATCCATTTTATGCCTCATTCAATTTAGTCTTTCAGCTTGAGAAAATTTGTCCTAAAAATCAAACAACCTTCTCCCTCACAAATTGATCATAAAGACACATCAAATATCATCACCAAAACACAATACATATACAACTATAAATCCCTCTAAATAATATTTCCATAATATATTATATATCCTTCCAATTCCAATTGGAATTCCTTCAACTAAGCCACTCTCTAAAACTGCTCCAGAACTTCCCCAAAACTACCTTTTGACTAGTCTTCACAAATAGGGCATGATTTTCCATGATCTCAAACCACCATGTACATGTATAAAAATATAGGGATAAAAACTATGTAAATTTATTCATTACATTCTTTGGACAAATTTTCCTTAAACTGAAATTGTTTAGAAATAATCTAATTCAAGTGGGACACACATACTGTCACAAAAACTATCTTACCTTTCAGTAAATATGGTAGATTCATCTAAATCATAAAATAATAAATTTGGAAAAATAAATAAATACACTTTCATTACACACCTTTTTCTCTAAGTCGTTTTGAGTTAGGGTTTAACTAGGGTTTCAAAGAAACTTATCTTGTTGATAATCGTTCATAAAAAAACATGACAATCAAACCACCTCATTATTTTTTTTAAACCTTCATATATGAGCTTATAAGCTATGCCAAATATATCATGTTCCCATGTAAATCACACATATCACAAAAAGCATCACAAGGTCTACTTTTTCCTCAAAAACACATTGTAGCTTACCTAGTTTTACCAAAACTGATGTATCTTACAATTCCTTCTTCAAAATGACCTAAAACTTGTCATGAATCATCATGAAAACATCCCAGAATTATAACACTCATCTAATATCCCAAATACATCTTAAAATCTCTAGCCATAATGACTTACCTATGTTATCTTGCCTATTTATAACTTCTTTGATTCCCAAGGACCCTGAAACACCACCAAACCTTTGAGAACTAGCCTAAGACTCACCATAAACCTTAGGTACACTACTAACATGCTCCAACAAGACTTATCATCTTTAAATCTCATACCTCCATCTCATTATGCATGCTCTAAGGCTAGGAATATGCTTGGTATGACCTAACTCAACCATGGTAAACCATGAATTGACCTTATTGACCTCTTACAAACTTTTTTATGCCTAAAACACACCTCTATGACCATATGTGACATCATGATAACATTTAACTCATCTAGGAGCACTCAATCCATGACTCTTCCTAGCAAACCGAGCTCCAGGACTTCATAAAACTCACCAAACATGGACACTACCAATCAACCTTCATCTTTGACATTGAATGATGCCTCATGGATACTCACATGACCTCATGACACCCTTTCCCATTAATATACTTAACATCAATGACAACACTAACATGCAATGGTCAACAAAATTAGCCACGAATAAATTTTTCATCTAAGAAAATGGTTTACTTATTCTCATAGATAAAAAAAATTGAAGTACATATAGGAGTGATTTGTAACTCATATGCCTAGACTTGTCATACCCTAGAATAGGAGAGAGAAGTTAAAATATAATAATGAAATTTTAAATCGCATATGCCATATGAAACACTGACGTATATGACATATTCTATGACAAAAAATTTCATATGTCATATAACTCCTTATGACAACTTGGAGAACTATGACTCACCATGTGTGAGGGAAAAAAAATCTCATTAATAAATAAAAAGATAAATGAAACTCCTCACACCAAAAAATTCACCTTGTATTTTTTTTATGATTTTAATTTTATAAATATTTAGGGGTTACTCTACTTTCAAATAATATTCATCAAAGAAACATCACGGAATCACACAAACCAAGTCAATAATTAAGGAGAGGAAGATTTAAAAACTTGTAAAAGGAAGAGGTACTTCTCACTATCATGATTCTAAGTATACTTTTCCTTTGTCACCTTTAACTATGGAGAGAAAATATTAATTAATAATATTGATGATATTTATGATTCTTATTTTGATTTCCTAAATTATTGAGTGAGAATATAAACCTTATAGTATAGTATCCTTTTACTTTTACCAACACTAGTAGGATCCCTACCTCCGGAAAACTTAATAACTTTTTTCTCATCACATATTTTTAAAGGAAAAGGATTAGTTGAATCTCATCCTACCTTTAAGGATTTTTTCACTTTAAAATTCTCAAACTTTGCTAATATTCCTCTTGGTAAATTAAAAGATGAATCTAAACAGGTAATGCATAATAATTTTCTTACTAAACATCACCCTGGGACAAATCACCCTAATTTAGACCAAAATATGGCTAGTAATAACATATATTTGAATTCATTTGGATGTAATATCAGATATCCTCACCCATTATTAAGAATAAATAAGTTCAGAAAATTTATTTTTCAAAATAAAAAGCTATCCTAATGAGGTTACTAATGAAATAAGAAGTATAGTGCCCAAATTTCAATGAAATAATGTTATTTTAGGTGATCAAAATATTAGAAATTTTAATAACTTGATAGATGATTATAACATTGTCAATGGAGATGTTATTAATTTATTTATTCACACTCTGGAGGAGAATGTTAAGGATTGGTTTTATAATGTTATTTTAGGTGATCACCATCTTATAAATTTTAATAACCTGGTAGATGATTGTAACATTTTTATGAATATTATGTTATCAATTTATTTATTCATACTCTAGAGGAGAATTATAGCGAATGGTTTGATAGTTTTACTAATGAAATCATATATTATTGGCATGAGATGAAAAGGAAATTTAAGTTGTAGTTTGGTGAAAGGATAGACCATAGATTTATCATGAGTGAATTCGAATGTATTAGGAAGCATCCTAATGAATTTTTGTAGGATTTTAACTCCATATTCACTAAAGCATGATGACATTCTTTGAAAATTTTAGCCCTCATCAAGTATCTTGTCTCATTAAATATTTGGTGCTAAAGATAGATTTTATCTTAGAGATATATGACCAATTAACCTAAGGAAATCTTATATCATGACAATCAAAACTAAAAGTAACATTAGAGAAAGTGCCAAGCCATCTAAAATGGCTGATGTGAAGCTTCTTCCACCAATAGATAATATTTTTCCAAGTAATTAAATGATTATGGATGAGAAGAAATAGTAAATTACAGAAAAATTGAAGGAGATATCGTATATATTTTCTAGAAATGAGAAAGTTATACCTATTATTCATAATAGAAAATATTTGAATGACAAACCATATAATCAAGATAGAGGCAATGCACATTAAAATTCATTTTAAAAAATTAATAATCATTTTTATAAGCATATAAGGCTTGATAAAAGTGGTAATGACATAGATACACCTAATACTTTAACCACCACAACTAATGAGGTAAATTAGATGGAGAATTTAACATGGTGTGAAGATGTTGTCTTCCACATCCTTCTTGTGCTCTTTCTATATTCAATTCTTGTTCTACCCACATTGAAAATGATTAGGATATTTTATAGTCATTTTATAAGATTTATTATGATGGTCATTCATTTAATGTGGATTATACCTATGAGTTACCTATGTATGAATTTAAGTATTTTATATATCTAATAATAAATACATATAATGGTGGAAGGATATATGAAGATGACATCTTATATCTCAACAATTTTACAAAGGATCACGTAAAAATTAATTATAAATTGAGAATTTAGATAGATACAAATGCAAAGGAGAATACTAAGGAGGTTCCACTTGAGAAAAATGATGGAAAGATTGAAGATAAAATGAAGAAGGTTGTTTTTGTTCCATAACATAAGATTCATCCACATCAACCAGTTAAAAATAATTTCTATATATGAGATGAAAGGTAAGTCTCCCTTATTTTATAGTGTAATCAAAGGACCTTCATGCACTAAAAAACATTGCTAAAATAAGAGATAGAGGGTAGAATCTGATCTTGAAAGTTCAACTAAAAATAATGCTCCTCTATCCTTTGATTCGGGGAATTCCTTTTATCAACCCCTTACCTCATCCATACTTTACATTAATGGCATCACCTTACCTCCTAATGCACTAATTCCTAAATATAATCCATTTGATATGCCATCTATTCTCGTATAGTTAAAAATAACAGTCACCTTAGTTAAATTTCTACACATCCCAAAGCATAAAAATAAATCATTTTCTTACGTAGGTTCCCAAATCTCCATTTCACCAAACACACATGTTTCTGAAGCATAAAATATTAGTAAAAATTTGGAAAATTTTATTGATATATACTCGGGCACGTCATTGGTAGAAATTCAACTAGATGTGGACCCATTTTACACCACTTTTCTAGTGAATGGGTGGTTATTGCAAAACTACATGTTATATTCAAGATCCTCTTGAAACATCATGCCCTTAAATATCATGAATGGTTTAGGGAAAAAATATTTAATACTTATGGGAGATGTTATATTATGGGTTTTAGAGAAGTGCCCATGGTGGAGTGTATTAGGTATCTTGTTCAACTTACAACTTATTTGAGTAATTTATTTGCTATGTATGTTGTTGTGGTGGATTTCCATCCTATGTGGGGTATGTTATTATCTAGAAAGTGGGATTCCTTAGTTATATTGATAACATATGGATGTTTCTTGTGTAATTATACCTCTGGATGGAGATACACTAAATATTTGCATAGAGTGAATAATGTTACACTTGATTGAATATACACAAAGGGCCTTGAAAGAAGTATTATATAATGACATGGATATGGAAAACATTGTGGGGAATAGTTTTTTAATTGAGAACCATATTGACCCCAGTTGCTTCCCACATGTCTACATTATTGATTTTGATGGTGTATGAATTATGTTCTTTGATGGAGCATGTTTAAGAGTAAGGGAAGGAGTTGAATTTATCTTAAATTTTACAAATGTAAATGATTTAAATTTTTATTATAAGTTATACTTTGAATCCATTACTAATATATCTAGTTATGAAGCTTTACTAATTGGGTTGGACGTGGCATCTAAATACAAGGTGAAATGTGTGGTTGTCAAGGTATATTTAGAACTAATCATACATTAGGTGAGGAAAGTATATTAAAATAAGAATGAGATGCTGAAATAGTATAGGAATTTTATGTGGGACTCCCTTAAATTTTTTAAATATTTCAACATCATCTGTGTCAAAAAATCATTAAACACAATTAGAGACCAACTTATTGTCCATGCTTCTCAATATAAAAATTAGGTGGTTTTCCCTTATTTTAAGTATGATGTTGAAGTGTTAGTAAGGCCTTATATTTCAAATAATGTGAATCATTAGAAGGTATTTGAGGATGACAACCATATTTTAAGGTGTTTAAATAATGAAGCTAAGTTTAAGGACTATCTTATGGACTTAGAATCCTTTATTAAAATAAAAGAGGAAATATATTCTTTGGGGTAAGAGGTAATTCAAATGAAGATAGAAAATACCCCAGCATGACTAGTTGCACTCGAGAGATCATCTGATGTTGATGACATGGTAATAAAAAGAGGCAACCCATCCATGCATGAAGAAAAATAAATTCACTTGTTTATTGTTGTGTCTTCTAGACATGTGTTTATTAAAAAGTGCTTAAAATAAGATGAAATGAAGGATTTGATTAATTTTTAAATATAATATAGGTATTTTATGGATTATTACTACGATGAGATAAAACCCTACATGGAAGACTTGTTTCAGCATGCAATTCCATTGTATTCTGATGCAAAACCTTTTATGAAGAAATAAAGGCCAATTAGTCTAACACTGTAACCAAAATGGAGGTAGAACTCAGAAAAATTAAAATGAGGATTATTTAGTGTATTATATTCTCTTCATTTCCAATCATGTGCCAATGAGAAATAAGAATGGGGGCATCCAATTGTGTGTGTATTTTAAAACATTTAATAAAATGGCATTGAAAGACAATTATTCATTTCCCAATATGGATCACCTATTGTAAAGGGGCACTATTACCAAGCTCATGTCTATTTTGGATGGATTATTTAGCTATAATGAAGTTGTAGTTAAATATTCTACAATATTTAAAACTATTTTTATAACACCTTGGGTATATATGTTTATATATGCATGATTTTTAGTCTCATAATGTTGAAGAAACACTTTAAAGGGTAATGGACTATGCATTTGTTAGTCTAATCAATGATATCATTGTAGTTTACCAATATCATAATAAAAAATACTCTAGGAAGAGATCTAATCAGATTGGAAATTTGGAAAAGGTGTTTCAAAAGTGTAGAGAGAGTATGGGATCTCCCTCAATCTCAAAACATGAAACTTTTTGTATGGATAAAGGAAATATTTTGGGCACATTATGCCTAAAGATGGAGTGATGATTGACCTTGAAAGAGTGAAGGTTTTTTATAGAATTCCTATCCTACACTACAAGAAAGGAATTCAATTAATTTGTAGGTCAACAAAATATGAAGAGCTTATTTTACATCAACAAATTATCCTTCTGATTTAGTGGTCCTTTGAAGGACTTAATTCTTTATTAGCATATTATTAATGGGAATGGTGATCTTTTAAAATTTTGATATGCAACATACTCTAGTGTTGGTTATCCCTAATCATGGTAAGGACATTAAGATACTTTTTCATCTCCTCGCACTATAGTAGTTTTTTGTTTCAAAAGAATGATGAAGGGAATGAACATCCTAATACCTTTTCTAGTAAATCTAAAAAAAATGAACTTGTTATGATATTGTTAAAGTAATAAATTCATTCATATTTTATGTTCTCAATTCTAAAACTAGAGAATATGTACCTCATCTCGTGGTCAAAGACATCTTAACTCAATTTGAGACTACTAGGAAAAGATGCAAATGGATAAACAAACTCTAACAATTTGATATTGAAGTGCACGACACCAAATGTGTAAGAGGAAAATGAATATACATGCGTATGACACAATAAACAAATGGACACTAATAAATTTAACTTGTAAGAAGAGGGTGATGCATCAGCTAAATATGATCATTTTTATTAGACTTGAATAAATGTATATTTTATTACTTAGGGAATATAAGCTTCCCTACTCACATGGATAAGAATCAACATAGATATCTGATATTAACTCTTTAGTAACCTAATAGGAATTTGATTACAAATTCTCCATCCCATGGCTTTATGCCTCCTCATGGGATTTTCATCCTTAACTCTATTACGCATTCCCTTATAATTTTACGTACTTCCTCTAGTGCATGTATTACTTACATAGCTGCTTTATCCCCTCCTAGTGGTTGTCACACTCGTTCTTCTAATCCACCACAAAGATACCATATTGTGACACTTATTACCACACCCTTACAACATTCTTCATAACATGTTACCGAAGAAATCCCACTAGCATTTGCATCTACACTATTTCCTAAACTTCTATTTTATATGCCAATCCCTTCACTTCCTCAGGGGACTTTTCGTTCTTAGCTCTTTTAGCTACTCACTTTGTGTAAATAACTATACATTGTGATGATATAAAAACATTGAAATATTTTTAGAAATATAAAATTAGGACCTATATATATTACTTGAGTTTTTATCGCTTCACATTGTATGTTTTTTCTCATTTTGATTAGATAAATAACATGTTGTATTTCCTTACACACATGCACTCACTTTGTATATTGAGCTAGATGTAGTACACAGATTGATACATGCTTATAATAGTACTCATGTTTCCTTACATTCCTATCATTTTGATAAATCCCTCCACATTTTACAAGTGTTATCATTATATTATAATTCATTTTGTACTTCCTCATTTACACTCAATTATATACATTCTATAATTTTTCCTTTTTAGGCTAACATGACTCACACATGTGTATTTGTGAAGCATTAAAATCTCTTAGCTCATATATTTCACCTATGTTGGTTGTTACATTATATTATCATGATTTTTTGTATCATTTTCATGTATATATGTTTGTGTATGTGCTTGATAGATCTCCTTTTTCCTTACACACATGCCTTGATTGTCTTGCAACACCTTGGGCATCATATATTTATGGCATCATGCCTATATTGTTTACACATTGCTTGTTCTTGTTCACTGGCCTATGGGATATAATTTTCTTGTGAAATCATGGTTGCCCCATGTTTACAGGAATAAACAACCTTTTATATGCTCTTGTATGGAATCATTTGCACATTAACTACATGGATGTTGTTTTTTTTTCTACATGTGTTGTTTCTACCGATTACTATTATTATTGTTTATTGCTAGCATTTTTTTATTGTGTGTCATGGTTTCCACCATGAGAAAAAATATTTCCTTTTTTAGGTAAAGGTTCTCCAAGGTGGCCACCTCTTCAACACTCTACATATCTTCCAAAACATTTCCTTCAATAGTTCACACCTATTTCTTTTGAGCCACATGCTCAAAATTAGTTATGACACGTGCCTTAAAAGAGGGGGCATATATCTAGGTTTATTTTACACTTGTAGAAGGCACAAATAGAATTTTGGGGTAGATTAAGGTACAAATAGAGTACAAGAACTCATTAATATAGTTATACAATTTTTTTTAGAAAACACAACACATGTTCAAGACCATGCAAATAGGTCAAAACCATATAGTATGGTCTTGACCCCCCATAATTTTCTGTCTAGGGGAAATTTCAACAAATTATGACAATTTTTTTAAAATGTAACCTATACAAAAAATTTCTCTACAAATTTTCATAGTTTAGATCAGTACATGGGGCATCAAATCAGTCATTTTGTCTCAGTAATCAACACTCAGTTTTTAAGAAGCTTGGGGACATAGTTCTCCTTCATTGGTCAGGGTTGTTAGCACATTTTCATCGTATTTTAGTGTTTTTTTAGTGCATAGTTTTTCAGAATATGGAGAGAGTTTGTAGCCACCCATTATCTTTTTTACTATATGTCATTATTTGTAAAACCAAGTCTAGATCTTTTTTTAGTGGTGAGATCCATGGGGTTATGGAAGGTAGAGAAGTAGCTAAGAACTTCATAAGTAGGATTTCATCTCTTATTTCACTTTAAGGGGAAGATATTAGAATTGTTGAAAAACTTTGATACGTGGTCTTCTTCCTTTTACAAGGGTGCATTTTTACCTCTTTCCTCTTTGATCTATTTGCACATTTCCATGTTCGGTTGCATGCACATAACACTTTAGTTAATCCTCGAAATTGATTGGGGATTGATCATTCCCAATCCTTCAACAAATTTCAATGATAAAATCTCCAAGCACAAGTAAAACATGAATAAAATATGTGTATTCCTTTCTTGTTTACATTTTTTTTACTTCACATATACATAAATATAGATCTTCTTCATTATGAGTTATATTTGAGTTACAATCAATTATCTATCTTGAAAATTGAATAATCTATGTGTTTTAGGTTTCATCATGGAATATTCCAACACCAAGAACAAAAACACAACTAAAAAACAAACATTCAAATAAAGGTAATATGTGTTTACACGCTCAGGAACAATTTCTTTTAAGTATGTAGTTTTTAATTTCTTAAATAAAGGGGGGGGAATGTAGACACTCAAATTCAGTTATTTAAACTTTGATGACATTTACTTGACTATGCATTCTTGATATGAAAAAAAACTTATCCTTTCCCATTTAGAACTTCAGGAGATCGATTGTTTATCTTTTTTATCCTTACATATTGACATGGAGAAAAATTGTGTGAATATAATGCATAAAATCTAAATAGAAACATCAACTCACTAGCTCCAAACTTCATATGGCATATTCCATGCTCTTGGCCTAGACCATACACTCCATTCATAACCATACTACATTTTCCTTATGTTTTTATATAGTCTTGGACTAACATGTCTTCCAATGGAAGTTTCTATTTTAAATCTTTCTTTGGGTCTTACACTTCCTCTAGGTCGGTCTTTCTTAGATAAATAATCTATGTAACCCTAGATAAGCAAGTAAAAACTACCTCATTTGCTAATTTGTATTTCCTAAGGTAATGCACTAAATAAATCACTTCTTACACTTGTAAAAGGCATCCTAAACACCCTAAATATTAGAATTGTATATCTATAATTATTAGGGAAGTACTCGCATTAGGTATGAAGCTCAAATCCAATTCAAGGAATCCATCTCTCTCTTCCACTAGCTCTCAAAAATCCTCTCTCGAAGTGTTATAGCAAGAAATAAGTCAAATTAATCATGGTTAAAGACATTACCAAATTTGATTGATCTATCTAGATATCACATGCTAGGTGGAGAATGACATATAGTTTGAGGCCTCTTTAGAGTAGTATGAACATCAACAGTGTATAGGGGTGTCCAAATTCCTTCTAAAAAAATTCAAGACTCTTCATCCATGGATAGGGTTTGAGATGATATTCAATTCACAAAGAGATCTTTGGTGCATGCATGACAACTAAGGTTTGAAAATGATAGACTATTTTAAGAAATTGAATAACCCAGAATGTTGTAAGTTGACTCTCAGAGTCATCATACAACATTCTTGGTTATTCAATTTCTTAAAATTATTTATCATTTTACAAGACTATAAAATATGGTCTTTACTGTGTTTTATGGTCCTAGCTGAGACATTTTTCAAGTACCAATCCAATTTACAATGGTTTCCCAAGTTTACTACTCCCCATGTTTGTGTTTTACATTCTTAGATCTATTTAGAAATCAGTTATTGATAATTAAGTGATTCTATAATTTTATTTCATACTTTAAAACATGTGTGCTATGTTAAGTGGTGTGTTGCAATATTTCTTATCTAATATGAGTTTTAAATTTTATTGGTTCTTATATTTTTATATCTTTCTTATATCTATAATCAAATCTTATATATCATACACCTAGTTAAATCAGCCTAGAGATTTAATTTAGGGTTAAATAACACTAAAAACACCCTAAAAACAAATTCAATACTTTAAACAAAAATAGCACCCATTCAAGGGTGTGTGATCTGTGTTTAGGGTGTTATATTTATTATTAGTATGTCACATTGGTGTTTAGGGTGTCTATATTGCAATTTTAGATTCATGTTTAAAGTGTCAAATTGGTGTTTAGGTTCTCTATTTAGTGTATAGGTTTACACATTGGTGCCTACAGTTCTCTATATATCTTTTTTTCCTAGATAAAGAAAACACAAACGTAAATTACCTTAAATTAAAATTAAATTTATTCTAATTAGGATCAAAGTATTGAATTGTTGGCACCTAAGTTGTATTTCTCTTTAAATTTTGTGTGGAAGTACTACTGAGTATTATCAAAAATTAAGGCTAATTGTTATGCATAGGATAATGATGAATAATGTGACCTACATGAACTAATCACATTCTAAAATTTATCTTGTACCTATTAAGATGGTTTTAACAAATTGGCATGAAATTTTCATGCCACACAATTAACTAAGTTATTGATGTACCCTAATGGAGTGTATTTTATAACTTATCAACTGATTTCTTTAAAAGTATCTCAAAAAGTGCATATCAAGTTCAAAATTACACAATGTACCATGATGGAGTGTCTATTTTTACCAATCAACTAATTGATTGTACTAGGCTCTTAAAAATGAAATTTCAATTTCAAAATGACATTTTTTTTTGTGATTAATTCAATTTGTAAATTAAATTAACAAAGGTGATTCTAATTAAATTCAAAGACCTTGGATTACATAATTAAAGGGGAAAAATAACATCATTAGTCACTTATTGTTTAATGTGGCCCGATTTTATTTAGATTATATGAAACACTCAAATAGGGAATATTAAACACCCTATTTTCCAATACAATGCTATACACCATGAATACTTTAAATGTGAAACTCAAAATTGAATGGGATGACATAAATACCACAAGTGGGACACCTTAAACTCTAATACGAAACTGTAAACACTAATGTGACACCTTAAATACCAATAAAAGACATGTAAACAAAAAACACCAAAAGAACCAATTACAAGGAGTGGAATTAATGTTTAGGGTGTCAAATTGGTGTTTGGGATGTCATATTTAGGTGTTTATAGGGTTAAGTTAGCATTTAGGATGTCACAGTTGTGTTTATGGTGTTGTATTTTCTTTGGGTATTACTTTGGTCATCGGGGGGTCTATCTTGCATTTTTAGGGTATCATATTCATTTTTAGAGTGTCAAATTAGTGTTTAGGTTATTTATTTAGTGTGTATGTTGTCACATTATCACTTAGGGTGATCTATATACCTTATTTTCCCCATATAAAATAATCAAAAGTGTGATTTACCTTAAATTAGAAGTAAAATCATTCTAATTAGGATTGAATGTGTTGGAACCCAAGCTATATTTCTCTATAAATGTTGTGTGGAAGTATTATTTAATATCATTGAAAAGTATGGATAATGGATGAATAATTTGACCTATATTAACTAACCACATTATAAAATTTAACTTGCACCTATTAAATGGTTTTAAAAAATTGACATGTAACTTTTATGTGACATAATAAAATAAGTTATCTATGTTCCCTAATGGAGTTTCTAATATAATAGATCAATTATTTCGTTTCACAAATATCTCAATAATGTCATATCAAGATTGAAATTACTTGATATACCCTAATAGGGTTTCCAATACTTCCAATTGACTAGATTACTTCATAAGGATCTCAATTAGGTAATTTTGAGATTGAAATGACATTATTTTTGTCATGATAAATCTAAATTAAAATCAAAATTAGAAAAATTAAAATTATAACTTATATAGTTATGTGGAATTAAGTTGCATAATTTTAAAAAGGTATTAAATCATGACATGTAATTTTTATGCCACGCAATAAAATAAGTTATGTATGTGCCCTAATGGAGTGTCTCATACAATAGATCAATTGTTTTGTTTCACAAATATTTCAATAATATCGTATCGAGATTGAAATTACTTGATGTACCCTAATAGGGTTTCAAATGCTTCCAATTGACTAAATGACTTCATAAGGATCTCAATTAGGTAATTTTGAGATTAAAATAATATTATTTTTGTCATGATAAATCAAAATTAGAATCAAAATTAGAAAAATTAAAATCATAACTTATAAAGGTATGTGGAATTAAGTTGCATAATTTTAAAAAGGTATTAAATCATGTCAGATGGGAGAGACAAGAATGGTAACTCATATGGGATGCAAGGTATTGTTTACATGATGCTTAAGTGTAAAGAGGAAAATTAATGACATGATACATATCGATGGAGGGATGTGTGAATTAAATAACCACAAGCATGAAAATATGATGGTAAATTGTGATGTCCTTCACTTCTCTTGAATTTGTGTAGTCACCTTCTATGGTACCTTTACAAATTAATCCTCATTTATTACTATGTATTATCGCTTACCAGCTTGATATTACTCTTTTCACCTTCTACACTACCTTTCCACATTAATATATGTTGGTGAAATAATTTTTCATGTTATGATTTTTTTATTTTTCACCAATCGTATGGGGATAAGCCCCTTCTTTTATATGGGGAGGTTTCCATTATTGAATGTAAACTAACTAAATATTTGGGGTGTCCAATAGGCCATGGATCACATAAGAACACTCCACTGAACTTGTGGAAAATTCTTGCACCTAGTGTAAGGGAATAATTTGTAGTAGAGAGGTAAAGGGGAGTTGGGGAAATAAGAAGAGAGAGGGTTAATGTTATGAGTAGGTTTACAGAATTCACATACATCAACAACAGTAAGTCCACATCTAATTATAAGAACACAATAAAGAAAATAATAATAAGACCAACAAATCATAGACACATAATTCCATTTACTCATTCATCAAGGGCACTGACACATTTCTTAGGTTTACAATAGTATCATGTATGTGAAGTTGGAAAAAGAGATTAGAGGAACATAAGACAAGAAATATAAGAATTTTAGCTTTTATTACTTGATGTAGAAGTTGAAATCTCAAAAACATACATTCAATCAACAATTTCCTGCCCTTTGGAATGGAGAAGCCATTCCAATTTTTAGAATTACAAACAGTCCCTTCATCTTCCCCCCACATGACATTTCACATGTCCTCATCACTTATGAGCTTTCATATTCCTAGGAAGTGAGTATTTTCCTTATTATTGGAAAAATTACTGTTACAATGTTTATCTAATGCCCACTTAAGTGAATAGGATGAAATAGTAAAAATTAAATTATTAATGATAAATTATAACATGGATAGAGAATAAGGAAGAGAGATAGGGGAAAGTGTTGACTAATCTGATGAAGAGAATATTTGTTGATAGAGAATTTATTAATCATGATCCCTGAGGGATATGAGGGAGAATTCTGAGAATGATATCTTGTCCTTTGAATCCTTTACTAAACCGATCTACTGCAGGTGCCACCTTATGTACTTCTGGAAAGAAAATTCATCTCAAGACTTTAATCCTTGTCCATGGAATATCGTTGATGCTCTTACACTGACTGAGCCCTTTTTATGATCTCTTACAATTTCAGAAATGGATTTCTTAATGTTAGAGAGGTATTCTAAGGTATCTTCATTGAAGGAAAGGAGATAACCTTCTTGTTTCTTGAACAAATTCTAGAAGGAATTAATGATTTCCTCTGATTATGAATTCTTGGTGAGTGGAGGGAATCTAAGTTATTGTACATAGTTTCATACCTCGTTAAAAATATCAAAAGCATTTTTTCGCTAGAGTCAAGTTCGGAGATGGCATATTCGATCATACCATAACTAGCATCCATGATATGGACCCAAAATGGAGACAAATTATTGGTGGCTAATGTGAACACATTTTCACTCATGAGAGTGTGAGATTTGAGGGAACTCATCTTAGACACAAGTGGTAAAACCCCATCTTAATAGATCTTCTATTTTGTAATTTTCCCCTTACTTTCTTCACTTATGACAAAGTGGAAAGAATATACCTGAGTAGAGAGAGAACCAGTGTAAGAAATGGATTTCCTTTCTTGATGATCTTCTCAATCCATCTCTCATTATCATTCCCTTACATTATAATAATTTTTTGCTTTTTTGATCAGCTTAGGATTGAAGCTATTGATTATAGGAATGTCTTCCACATGGAGTGAAGGAATTGAATTGCACTCTAATAAAGGTTTAATATAGGAACTGAGATCATTCACATGATCCTCCAATTGCTTAATTATTGGGTTATACTCTACATTTCAAGAAAGAAGGTAAGAAGAGGATTCCTTAAATAAATGAGATTCACCCTCTTGCAAATCTTGACCCAATGAGATGTGGATCAACTCATAGTCTGATGGAGTAAGCTCTTAGGCATGCTTTACATTCTTTAGTTGAGAAAGTTCTATATATTGGTTTTCTGAGGCCCTAATAAAGAAGTGAGAAGTTGTATAGGATTTATTCCTCTATTTGGATCTCAATATTTTTGTGATAACTCCAAGGTCAGGAATTACATCTTACTGTGTTATTCTTGGTTCACTTTCTAGTAATGCTTAGATCCATGGGAATGGTTATTCTAGAGTAGACATGATGTTAGTCACAAGAGAATTTTCAAGAGCTTTATGTAGGATCACATCTTGTTCATTATGGGAATGCTCTGCCATTAGGGAAGACATACGTGGATGCCCTTGAATAGAAGGAAGCTGCAATGGATCACTCTTTCTTGATTCAATAGGCTCTCTGGGATCTATAATGAACTTTACCTTCTTATGAATCCTCTTGGAATATGGAACCAATGTGCACTCTCTTTTCATTATCTTCCTTTTTAAAGGTTTGTGTTCAATGGATCCTAGTCGTACTTGTAATGTTTCATCCCTTACAAATTGACCACACTACCAAGAGTTTTATTGAGTGTCTAAGAACATTGTAATGCAAATGTCATCAAATTAATCATGGATGGTTTTTCATTCTTGCATACAAGGTGACCCAAATGAAGATCACCTATCTACCTTTCTTGAGTCCAAATCATTTCCTTAAAGAAATAAGATTTGGGAAAGCTTGCATACCTTCATGATAATATTATTTCATGGAAAATAATGAATTATTAATTCTTTGGACATGATGGATTGAATACTCTGATGACCTGACTAGCTCACTTTGTTTTTCTTCTCAGAGATATGATGATAGATTCAATGTATGATGTTTCTCAACTTGCCTAAATAATTTATCATTTCACCTGATTATAATGACATATTTTGATGAATTTTGGGTTCCAATGGGGATCTTTACTCTTTTCAAATAATTTTCTGACCTCACAATGTACCTGATTTTCACCTGTTACACCTTGATATGCTCTCTCTCTTGCTTCTTAACACAATTGTGATCAGAATGATACATTAGGATCCTTGAGGATATTTTTTTTATTTTTTGATCTAAGAAAAAAATTTCTTATCATGTGGTTATGGAAAAAAATAGTGAGGTGAGTGAAAACATATCCAATAACAACTTTCTGCACTAAAAACTGAAACTTTCTATTATTGGCAAGTGGGATCAAGAACTGCTATTTTGGGAATTATTGATTTTTTTCTAAAATTTTGTCTTCTGAATCTCCTAAAACACTTTGATTGCCTCCACTAATGATTTTTTACTATGTATAGAAATTTTCTATTTTTAGCAAGTTGATTTTTCAAAAATTGCTTTTTTGGGAAAGTTGTATGTTTTACCTTGTTTGTCGTTTTGCCCTATTTCTAAATGTTCTAAGTGGTGGGAACTAGTTGTTTTAAAAGGATTAATATTTTTTAGTAAATCACTATATAGATCACTTGATATTTTTATCAATTGCACTTACAAATCTCTATTTTTAATGAAAACACTCTAATCATATTCCACTTTGCACCAGGGTCTCATGCTCCAATTTTCACAGTGATCCTTCTATTGGAACTCTTACAAACTGAAAAAGCAACTTTCAGGGGAGGGTTTCAAATTTTCAGTTGTAAAAAACTAGTGAATCATTTTTTATGCATCTATAATGATTAAAAAAATTTGCTTGGGAGTAGATCATTCTATGAAAAATTTAGTGCAATTAAATTTCTAAATAGAGAGATATAAAGAAATCTCTATTTTTGAAGTAATGGGTGGTATGCAAAAAAAAATCCAACATATATTTGGTATGTTTAGTTTTTTTAGGTATAAAAAAAATAAAAAGGGTGGGATAGATGACCTGTTTTTTGTCCTATGTTTTTTATGGGTAAAAGTCACCCAAAAAATAGGACAAATACACCCTAGTGTCAAATATTTTCCATATCATAACCTTTCTAGACACCCCTAGATCAACCTACCCCTTAGTGTCAAGTATAGTATGGTTCTTCAGTGGTCAATATTTGAATGTAATCAGTCCCCTTGGGTGATTTAGGAAAATAAAAAACATTCAAGTGTGTTTGGAGCAGTGATTTACAAGGCAGGTTTTCAAACATGCTTAGAGAGGACAACATCAACCTTTCTAAGCCAAACGCACCATCATCATAGTATTTTAGGAGACTCATACCCATCATGGATGTTTATATAGGAACTAAAAACACCATAGAACTAATTTAGGAATATTCTAGGAAGTTTCAGAGGTTTAGGAGCCAATTCATTAAAAATGGGTTTTTGAGGCCGAAGGAGCTTGCATTGTAAAAAGTACATGATTTTTGAGCAGTGATTATGGGAGATCCAGAATGAGTTAAGATCCAAAATAATTGGAAATAAATTTCAGTCCCATACATGGTGGAAAAAACATATCATCTTCAAGCACCATGCATTTTTCGGGCCAACTCATTCTTTCCATGCACAACGGGAAATCCTGAGAAAAATGGATATTTTTTAGGGTGTTTCAATCATAATAAATCCATGGGACCACCAAAATTCTTCTCAAAAGGTATTTTTCATGAAAAATCATATAAGGAAGCACCTGAAAACTCATCTGCGAGCTCAAGCTATGGTATTTCCAAGTCAGCCTTCAAGGTATGTTATTCGGTACTTAGTGAAAATTGTTAAGGGAAATGTGGCAACCTGAGGCTGAGGCACATTTTCATGTCCCTATTTCACCTTACCAAAGGGACATGATTTGAAAAAAATTGTTCCCTCCCCTCTCTTAGCACCATGGACACTCAAATGACATTGACGAATCATGTTAGGCCCATTTGACTAGTTTGACCTGCTCCTCCACCAACCCCTGCATGCATGCCACTTGTCATTGTGAGGATAGGACACATTTTTTTCACCTTTTATCCTTTTCAAATGTTAAAATTGGGAAAAAATTCACCCCACCCCATTCTAGCCTCATGGTTCCTCATACGACCATTTCTGACCCCTAAGTGTTTAAATGTGGCTCCCCTTCATTTCTCGCATTGAATCATTGAACGAAACTTGTCATGATGAGGGAAAGGAATTTTTATGTCCCTATTTCACCTTTCCAAAGGAACATTAGGTTCAAAAAATTGTGCCCCACCCTCTCCATTCACATTTAAAAGGCTATAAATATGAACAATTAGCCATTTTTGCATCCAAAACCCCCACCACCTTCGTATGTTGTCAGAATGTTGTCAGAATTGTTATAGATATTTCTCCAAAAAAATTACATCCTTCAAAAAAAATATTCATGCTCCATAATCTGAAATAATAAAAATTCAAGAAAAAAACTAGATTTACGAATGAAAAAGAAATAAGATTTGTCACCTGAAAACCTCAAAATTCCGTAAAGAAGATTTTTTCATATCTCATAAACCATCAAATGGATCAAGTGCATTATTTTTTGCAATCATATAGTTTTTAAGAGGCCATTATAATCCAAGTGGAATATTTCGCAAACACAACCTATATTTTTCACAATGAAGAAACAAGTTTCCCACAGTAAAAAATTATAAATTTAAATTCTATCAATCTAGTAACCGGTTTGACTTGAAATTATGGAAGTGCATTGAACAACAAAAACTCATATCAGAAAAGTTTGTTTCATCACAAACCAAGTCCTATAAATCCACTTTCCAGAAATAGTAATCCTTTCTACATGGTCACTTGCTATTTTTGGTGATCCATCACTAAAGGCAGTTGCGGAAAAGACAGTGTGCACCAAGGATAACCAGAAGGTCATATTGCATTATCAGTGCCAAAATTGGTAAAAATTTCCACTTACTAAAAATAGTAAGTTTCCTACATGGAAACTTTCCATTATTAGTAAGCCACATAGAAAAGAATCCTAGGTGGAGCAGTATACACAAAAGTGATCTAGAAGAGCTAACTTCACTGGTCGGAGCAAGAAAGGTTGAAATTAACATTTACTAAAAATAGTAAGTTCCCCCTTTTCCAGTGCAGAAAGTGTCTCGGGTCAAGAACTGAAGAAGTTTCAAGCTCACAATATTGTTCTAGTTTCCCATTCATTAGTGTGTGCAATCGATAGGATCAAAAGAGTTATAATGTGAGTAATTATTCATGGTTCGAGGTCCAAATTGTTTCAAATAACGATGGAATGGGCATTCTTTACTTGCCCAAATTCAATTCATCATATCCTTTGCAATCTATGTCAGTGGAACATGGCAATGTTGTAAAGATTCATGGCAAGATTGGTTTCAAGATTGAATCTCTTAAGAGGGGATCTTCATGAGTGATCCTCCTACTCACCAAAGGAATCATTCAACAATTTTTTAACACTTAGTTCGGGATGTTCGTGCATCATCCAAAGAATTTTTTATCCTGGTGTGAAGCATTCAATTTTTACAATTCATCATTGCATCGAATCATTTCACCAACTCATCAATGGAGTTGATCTGGTCTTCATCAGAGATGGAGTGTTATTTATCCATGCTTCAGAGCATCATCTCTCTCTTTCTCCATTTCTCCCTCTTCTTTCTCTCTCCTTTATTTTTCTTTGTTGGGATTCATGATTATATTTCATCCTATTAACTTAAGTGACCTATTTTAAAATTGTAAAAGTATTTTCTCAAATTTATAAGAGAAAAACTTAATTTATGGAAAATAAAAGGTCACAAGTGGAATAGGAATACAAAGAGTCATGTGAGGGAGGTGAAAGGACAATTAACATTGCTATAAATTGGGATGACCTATCCATTCCAAAGGATTCAGAATTTTTATAACTTCCTACTCTATAGAAATTCTGGATTTTAGCTTGATTGAAACTTTATGTCAATACACATGAAATAAAGGCTAAATTTCTTCTATTTTTCCCTTTCTCTTGTATTTCTTCTATTTATCTCATTATACAACTTTGTGAATGTCAATAAATAGAGAAAAGACTTTGTTGTTTTTCTTGATAAGGATATTTTTGAAACTTTGTGTTCACACTCTCATCTTGTCTTGATGTCTTTAATAAGGTTGTTATTATTCCATATTGAATGTTGAATTACTATGGTTACTAGGTGTGAACTCTGTAATTTTTCTACTCACAGAAGTAACTCCCACTTCCTAGTTTCTCTCCTTAACCCTAACTCTTTGTAGTTTCCTCCCTTGTACCCCCATACAATAATTTTTCCACAGGTTCAATGGAGTTTCCTTGCGTGATCCCTGACCTGCTTGGCTAACCAACAACATTTAGTTTAGGTTTAGATTAGTCACATTCAATAATGAGAGTGTACCATTCAATGTAGAGGGACATAGCCCTGTGAAATTGGTAGAGACACCTAATTTTTATCAAATTTTTTTCTCATCAAGTTTTGGTGACTCTGGGGAGATATTTTCCCAAGTGCAGCCAAAAAAGGATCTCTATAAAAAAATACAAAAAAATTTTATTCATTTTTTTAAAAAAAAATATTTTACAAAATCAGTTTTGGAAACTACATTGGGGAGATATCTATATGCACCCAAAAGGATCTCTGCCAAAAAAAAATGCATATTTCAAAAATAAAATAATTTTTCAAGGCGAACATCTTTCAATGAACCCCTGGCACAAATTTCTGTTCAATTTTGTTTCCCACATCACAATGAAAATATTTCCAAATTGGAGTGAGTACTGATGAGTGAAAAAGAAGAAGAATAAGAAGATGGTTGCCAAAAAATAAAGATTGTTGACCAGCCATGGTTCTCGACTAGTCCTTGTAAGAAGGAAAATTAAATAATGATAAAAGGGTATCCTACTTCAAGAAAGAACCTATAACCAGGAAAAGGAAAGAAAAAAAAATTACCGATGAAGAAGAAAGTAGGGAGCTGTTGGAAAATATTCAAATAAAATACAAGATCAATGTGCAAATATCAATAATATTTCCTTCAAAGATTCAATACTCTTAATCTTTCACATTTTGTAATAAAACTCTCACGGCGAAGAACCATATCTTTCATCACCCTCCCTTGGGATGATTTCCTTGCATATAGAAATGATGAAATGGTAGCCTTAAAAATTAAGTATATGGAAAGAATCATAAGCATTGTGTGAGGAAATTATAGTCCCCAAATCTACCTCAAAATTGACTTGCAAAAATATATTCAAGCCTTACAAGAGACTTGTACTTCAAGAAAATTGAAGCACTGTAGTTAGACAAAAGGAAGAAGAGGACAATTTTCGGTGAATAAGAAGATAAGGAATGGTCTTAAGGGTACATGAAGAAGATACAAGATGTTCATCCGAAGCTCAAAAATCTCAAGAATATACCAAAGGTAATACTCTTATTTATGAATCAACCTTCCTTGATGAAAATGATTTCAGCTTACCCATCTAGGAAGATGAATAAAAGGTGGTGGGATCCTTAAAAATTGAGTAAATGGAACCTCAATCATGAATACTATACAAGTAAATTCAAGACCCTAAAATCTATCTTGAAATGGTGAAATATGCTGAAGCTTTCCTTAGAAATGTAAGATGAAAATTTAAGCAGCCCATAGAAAAGAATAAGAAGAGTAGATTTGTCCTATGGTGGGAGATCTCAAGGATCATTCATACTACAGGGTATTCGTCTGTGAAATATTCTTGAATGTTATTGAAGAAAATCCTATCTTTAAGCCTTGTGATGAAGCTCATTCTTCAGCACGACAGAATATTAAAAAATTTTTACAAATTCACATATCTCCTTATGAAATCATTTCATGTTGTTAACAATGAAGCAATTAAATAAGCTCTTGATGATTTTACACATTACAAGGTGTTCATCCCCAAAATATTCTTGGATTCTCGTACAGAAGATATTATTCTCCTTGAACCCTCTATAGAAAATAAGAGAAACACCTTCAAAGATGGTGAGAAGGACATGGAGAGTTGAACCACCATTCATTAATTCATTCTGGCTCGAGGAAAAACCCAATGGAAGAGTAATATATTCAAATAGAGGAATATTATTGTTACATAATGGATGATTAAATGCTTTCTCAAAAACTCAACCAATGATGATCAAGTCCAAGATGATCAATTTGAGGTGATCAAAGATAAATATCCTTTCAGATTATGATCCTTCAATTAATGATGGAATGTAGACATGTGAAGAAGATGTTAGAAATCAATCCTACATCATGGACCAAAGATGGTATTGAATTTTAGATGGTAAAGGATAATATTTCCTTCCTATTTTGATCCTTCAAGTGATGTAGAAATGCAACATAAACAAATGGATACAATCGAATAATCAATATTCCCTTCCCAATTCAATCATGGATGAATATATGGTAGAGGAAAATTTATTTCTTGAAGCCAAGGAGAATAAATTCGAACACAATTATCATTCTCACTCAAGGAGTATGAATCATCAGTGAAAATTTCATTTCATTCATATGAGCACGAAGATTCAATAATGGATTATCAAGATAGGATTGAAAACTCTTCCCATATTGTTATAGAAAAATGGTTTTCTACTTCCCACCAAGGGGAGGATGATATGGATTTTGAGCTCAAAGGAGTTCCCTTCCAAAAAATCATGGAAATCTTCTCCTTTTCAGAAGGTTTTGTGAATCAAGTACTCCCATGCCTGTAATAAAGTGAATCTTGGGAAACAAAAATCATGGAATAGTTGAACAAGGATGTTTGAACTGAATCATGGGTGCAATATGGATCAAATTTTCAACCATCTCCCAGAGGCACAATGTAAAGACTTTTTCAATAAAAATGAAGATGAGCCTATGGTGAACTTGGAAGAGATTTATGTGAAAGACATCTTGAAGGCTGCAGAAGAAATTAAAGATCCTCAACTTCAGTTTTGAACTCTTTACTCAGGCTATGGAGATGCAAGATAAGTAGGAATTCAATTTTTGCTCCTCATTTTGACATCACCAATGTTTTATACATAGCCAATTGATGAACTTGGTGTCTTCTCCAATGCCTTAGTAGATGAGAGTGAATATGAAAGCACATCTTTGTCTTTCACACAGTAGAAAGAAGTTTTTGAGTGAAAAATAAGGTTCTTGAATATCCTTTGCAGGTCCCTAATCTTGAAGACAATGTATCTACCATGGAGGAAGATAGTAGGGAAAATGTCAAGCTGATTCACATTAAAGAGAATTATTTAGAACAAAGTGAAAAGTTGCAAGATTCTTGGGAGTGTGTTCAAAATCAAAATGTTCCCACCACTTCAAAATGCTCCACCAATGCAAAACAAGAGTTCATATGAAAAATTCAACCAAGGGTAAAGAATGATTTTATGAAAAAATTGAGGGTTACAACTTTTTAAATGATACCAAGATGAACTTTGAGTTGGTGGAGATCGACATAATTTATTCTGAGTAACAAGATGTAGATATGTATGATTCTTGTCAAAAAATTCAAAATCAGATTATGCTCACCATTCTTCAAGCAAAGATGTGACCTTGAACATTTTCCCATATTGCAACATTTCCTTAAGACTAATGAGGGCCTCCATCTCAAAGATATAACCTCTACTTTGGAAAGTACTTACTTAGAGAAGCAAAGGAAGATATTCGAAGAAGTTCTTAAATAGAAAGAAAATCAGTTTTTTCTCACTCCTTCTGAGCACCTTGTTAATATAAGAGATAATTTCAAGCTACAATCCAAGGATGAAAAATGTCTCCATGAAGAGATCAATTTTCCCACTCCTAAAGACATGGAGAAATAGTGTCTCATGATCATAGGGCATCAAGAGGAAGCCTCCAGATGTAAGAGTTTTGAGAGGGTGAAAAAAAATTCATCAGATGCAAGAATTTTCTTGATGTAGTATGAGTATGAAGATGGAATATTGGTGTCTTATTCTTCTCAATAAATGTAAAACCATAACAAGATCATAGTTTGATCATATAATGATTTTCATGTTTCAAAGGGCACGTTTCAGCCCATTATTCCATGATGGCATGTACTTTTCCCAACCCATTGTTGTGTATGTGTATATTATTTTCCTACCTCTGTAGATATACCTCCCCACATATAAAATTTCCCTTTCTTATTGTGTGTTGTTTCCCCTTTTGGTGTGCTTCCCTTCTATTTGTTTTTGTGTGGTGTGTGTTCAATAAGGAAAGTTGTGTAGCATATCTTTCTAATGACTCCATAAAGCCTAATAGATAAGGCACTGGTCCACAAAGAAAATTGAGATTATGTGATTCTCAAATTATTTGCTCGTTGTGCTCAATCCACAACATGTCCCCAAGATAGATCCATCTATTTCCCCATGTTTTGAATGGGAAAAATCCACCCAAAAATAGGACAACTACACCCTAGTGTCAAAAAATTTCCATGCCATACCTTTCCAAACACCCCCAGATCAACCTAATCCCTAGATTCAAGTCTACTCTTATCCTTCAATGGTTTATCTATGAATGTAATCAGTCCCCCTAGGTGATTTAGGAAAATCAAAATCATTCAAGTGCCTTTGGAGCAGTGATTTTCAAGGCAGGTTTTCAAGCATGCTTAGAGAGGGCTTTCATCATCCTTTCTAAGCCAAGTGCACCATCATCAGAGAAGGAAAGGAGAATAATACTCATTATGGAGGTTTATATAGGAGCTAAAATCACCATAGAGTTGATTTAGGAATATTCCAGGAAGTTTCAAAGGTTTAGGAGCCATTGCACTAAAATTGGGTTTTTGAAGCCGAAGGAGCTTGCGCCGTAAAAAGCACTTGATCTTAAAGGAGTGATTCTAGGAGCTCCAGAATGAGTTAAGAGCCAAAAAATATATCATTTTAAATCACATTAAATCCCCTATATGGTGGAAAAACGTGTCATCTTCTAGCACCATGAAGTTTTGAAGCCAACTCATTTTTTCCATGCACAACAGGGGATCCCAAGAAAAAGGGAGATTTTTTAGGGTGGTTCGTTCATAATAAATCCATGGGACCACTATAATTCTTCTCAAAAAAAAAATTTCATGTAAAATCATATAAGGATGAAAATCCATTCGGGAGCTCAAGATATGGTCTTTCCAAGTTGCCCTCCAAGGTATGTTCTTCGGTACTTAGTGAAATTAGTTAAGAGACACGTGGCAACCTAAGGCTGAGGTGCATTTACATGTCCCCATTGCACCTTACCAAAGGTAAATTAGGTGCAAAAAATTACGCCCTCCCCCCTCTTAGCACCATGGACACTCATATGACCCCAGGGACTCATGTTAGGCCCCTTTGACCAGTTTGACATACTCCTCCACTAACCCACGCATGCAAGCCTCTTGTCACTGTGAGGCTAGGGATAATTTTTTTCACCTTTTTCCCCTTCAAAGTGGATAGTGGTAAATAAATTCACCCCACCCCCTTTTAGCCTCCAGGTTCATCATACGACCATTTTCTGGCCCCCCTGTGCTTAAATGTGGCTCCCCCTTTATTTCTCTCATCGAATCAATGAACGAAACTTGTCATGATGAGGCAAAGGAAAATTTTCATGTCCCTATTATAATTTTCAAAAGGGACATGAGGTGAAAAAAAAATTCCCCACCCTCTCCCTTCACATTCCAAAGGATATAAATAAGAACACTTATCCATTTTTGCATCCAAACTCCCCACCACCTCTATATGCTGTCAGAATTTTTCTAGTTCTTCCTAAAAAAAACTTTACATCCTTCAACAATATTATTCATGCTCCATAGATTTATGAAGAACAAGAAAAAAATCTCTCACTAGAAAACCTCAAAGTTCATGAAGAGGATTTGTTCATATGTCACAAACCATCAAGTGGATCAAATTGCCATTTTTTGCAATCATATAGTTTCTCAGGCACCTTGAATCTCCCAAAGAAATATCTAACATGCATGGCACAGATTTTTTTCAGTGCATAAACCCCAAGTTTCTTGTGAAATTTTTTTATAAATTTAAAATCTCTCAATCTAGCAACTGGTTTGACTTGAAATTTAGGAACTGCGCTATAAAACAAAAACCCATATCATAAAATTTTGTTTCATCACAAATCGAGGCCTAGAAACCCAATTTCCAAAAAAAGTAATTCTTCCTACATGAGAACTTGCTATTTTTTGTAAGCCATTACCAAAGGTAGTTACGGAAAAGATAGTGTGCACCAAGGATAACCAAAAGATCAAATTGATTTATCAATGCCAGAAACGGTAAAAATTGCCACTTACTAAAAATAGTAAGTTTCCTACATAGACACTTGCCATCATTAGTAAGCCACACAGAAGAGCAACCTAGGTGGATTAGTATACACAAAGTTGGTCTAGAAGGATAAACTTAGTGATTGGAGCTAAAAAGGGTGAAATTGACACTTACTAAAAATAGTAATTTCCCCTTTTCAAGTGTAGAATAGTACCCGGGTCAAAAATGAAGTTCAAGTTTACAAGTACGAAATCAGTCTCATCTTTATTCATCAGTGTGTTCAATTTGATAGGATTGTCATGGTTATAATGCCTGGGTAATTATTCTAGTTTCTCATCCAAATGTGTAACCAGAAGAACGATGGAATGATGACACTTCATGGCTTGTAAATGCATCATCTCAGGAGAAATATGTGTCAGTGGAACATGACAATGTTGCAGAGAGTCATGGCAGGATTGGTTTCAAGATTCAATATCTTAAGAGGGGATCTCTTGAGTGACACTCACGGTCACCAAAGGAATCATTCAAAATTGTTTCTAAACACTTAGTTTGGGGTGTTCATGTATCATCCAGAGAATTTTAATCCTAGTGTGAAGCATTCAAGTTTCACTAATTCATCGGTGGAGTGGATTTGATCTTCATTAGAGATGGAGTGATATTTTACCATGCTTCATAGCATCATCTCTCTCTTTCTCCCTTTCTCCTTATTTATCTCTCCTTTCTAATTCTTCATTGGGCTTCATCATTATATTTCATCCTATTCACTTAAGTGGCCTATTTTAAAATTGTAAAAGTATTTTCTCAAAATTATAATAGAAATACTTAATTTATGGAAAACAAAATGTCACAAGTAGAATACAAATGTGAAGAGTCATGTGAGGGAGATGAAAAATCAATCCACAATGTTATAAATGTGGATGACCTCTCCCTTCCAAAGGATCTATATTTTGAGAATTTCTACTCTATAGCATTATGAATAGTTGTAGCTTGATTGAAGCTTTGTATTCATCACTACACATTGAATAAAGGCTACATTTTATATTTTTCCATTTCCTTATATTTACTCTATTTCTCTCTTATCATACAAATTTTTGAATCTCAATAAATAGGAAAAGAGTTTGTTTATTTTTTTGAGAAGGAGATTTCTGAAACTTTTTGTTCACAGTCTCATCTTGTCTTGATGTCTTTAACAAGGTTTTTATTCTTATATATTGAATGTTGAATTACTCTGGTTATTGGGTGTGAATTTTCTAATTATCCTACTCCCGATAGTAACTCCCCCTTCTTAATTTCCCTCCTTCTCCCTAACTCGTAATTTCCTCCCTTTCACCCTCATATAAGCATTTTGCCACGGGTTCAGCAGAGTGTCCCTACATGATTCCTAGCCTACTTGGCCAGCCAAAAAAAGTTATTTTAGGTTTATATTAGTGACATTAAATAATGGGAGTTGTACCATTTAATGCAGATGGGCGTAGCCCTGTGAACGTTGGTGGATACACCTAATTTTTCATATTGACAAATTTTCTCACCAACAACTTTTGGCAACTCCACTGGAGATATATTTACCGAAGTGAACTAAAAAAGGGACCTCTGACTAAAAAATACAATATATATATATATATATATATATATATATATATATATTTATATATATAATATACAATATATATATATATACAATATACATATATATATTCAAAAAATAAAAATTCCAAATTTCAAAAGAAAATCATTTTTTAAGGTGACTCCGTCAACGAACCCCTGTCACGTTCATTTCTTACCACCAAATTTGTGCTACCTTTCTTGTATTTGATCACCAAATTTAATTGTTGAAGGATCTTCATCCACTTATAGTTCCTTGCCTACTGTAATTTAGATTGTGCTTGCAAATATTGGAGAGGTTTGTGGTCAATGTGTGCAATAGTTTCTTTACCCAACAAATAATGTTTTCATTTATTTATTTCTTTAACTAGTGCATACATCTCATTATCATATACTAAAAATCCTATAACTACTGAAGTGAAAATTTTAGAATGATAGAATACTAGCTTACCTCCAGTAATAACACTACTCCCATAGTGTACTCGTTGGAATCCTCTCTACTTCAAATAGTTGTTGTGAATTAGGAAGTGAAATTAATAGAACATGACTAGTTTTGTATTTTAATAACTCAAAATCCTGATCTTTTTCCTTACCCCAATCAAAACCCTTACTCATTGTGGTTGTTATGTGTAGATGTGTTGCAATAGAGGAGAATCCCAGAATAAACTTCTTCATGTATTATACTTCTCACACAAAACTCCTAGTCTTTGTGGTTCTTGTTGGTGTTGGCCAATTAATAATGGCTTCCACTTTCTTTGGATCCACTCATAGCTCTCCACCTCCAAATGCGTGCCCAAGATAGACAAGTGATTGTTTGGAAAATTCACACTTTTTCATGTTTCATAGAAGTTGTTTCTCCTTGAGAACTTGTAAGACTTGCTGCAAATATTTTATATGTTCCTCCCATGTGGCACTAAAAATCAGAATATCATCCAAATATACAATGACACGTGTATTTATGAGCTCCCACAATACATCATTCATTAATATCATAAATTTAGTGGGTTCGTTACATAAACCAAATGGAAGTACTAACCACTCATACAAATCTTGTTTTGTTTTAAAGGTAGTCCTCCATATATCCTCCTCCATCCCAACTTGGTGATAACCATACTTGAGATCCAACTTTGTGAAGAAATTTTCATGCTAAATTTGTTCCAAGAGATCACCTATGTGTGGGAGTAGATATTTATTTTTTATGGTAATCTTATTCAAATCATGGTAATCGATGCACATTCTCCAAGAACATCCTTATTTGACACTATCAAAATAGGTAAATTGTATAGCGGGGTGCTTGTGCATATCAAACCTTGGTCTAATAACTCTTGGAGTTGTTTATTTACCTTTGTACTCTCAAACAAGGATTTCCTATATAACCTGATATTTGGTACAGGGGACTCTAGAAATATTTGAATCTCATGCTCTACTTCTCATTTTTGTGGTAACCCAATGGGAGTTTGGAATGCTTCTTTAAAATAATGAATTATTCTATTCAAATCCTTCATCCCTTGGTTATAAACATATGGATTTTCTACCCCATCTTGTTTATCCTTTAATAAAAGTAAACAAAATTGGTTATGATTTGTATGAATTAGTCTCTTTTCTTGGTTAGCACTTATCATGTCAAGTTTTGGCTTACACGGGTGTGCTTGGATGTTTTAACTCACTTCATCCTTGACCCATATGTATCATTTATCCCTTCTCATGAATATTAAATCCCTAATATTTAAGTAAGGACTACTGAAAACAACATCAAATGTATCAATTATAATTACATAAGCTTCTAATACATCTATATATTGAAGTTGATCCCAAAATTTAACTTACATCTTTGTGTTACCTGAATTTCTACACCCTTCTTCACCCATCCCAAAGGATAACAATGTATATTCTCATAAGTTTCAAGGAAAAGCTTCTTTATAACCACATCAGAAATAAAATTAGATTGAGAACAATTATCAACCAAAGCAATTACCTTAGTCCTCTTTATCTAAATTTTGATTTGAAATATCTTACTCATTTCTTCTTCTTATTCTTGGATGTCCATGTTAGTTTTTGTGCATCCTCGCCACTTGTCTACATCAGAATCATCCTCTATTTATCCCCATGTGTCTTTATAGTTGTCATGAACTTCTTAGAGTCCATGTTTTGGTTTTTTGGATGTAATTCCAGATATAAATTCCAACATTTAGCATCACTATCACCATTGATATCACAATTCTTACAAAAATTATTATGATATTTACAATTATTCAAGTGGGCAGTGATCTTTTTACCTTTCCTTTTACCCTTGTTAATATTTGTCCCTGCTCTTTCTTTGGCTGATTTGTTGACTTATTTATCCTTCACTCTTCGTATCCTTGATTTTTATCATCATCTATGTAGTATGATTTCACACATGCCTCATTGATATCTTTGGGTTTTGTGGATATGACCTTTCTTTGTAGGTGAGTGTGAAGTCCTCCCAAATACTTGGTAAGAATATCCTCATCCTCCAAGTCCATATTAAGCAACATGGATTGCCTCTGAAACTCTGTAGTGTAATCCTACACACTTTGACCACTGGTTTGTCTAAAATACTACCATTTAATCATCTAGTCAGTCTTATGACCAATAGGATACAAAAATTTCCCTTTGCAATTCTTTAAAACCGTCTAGAGAAATTACAATACGATGCTTCTTCTTTTCACAACTGGTTAGATGGATTTCTCACCAAACCAGAGTGTGTTCTTCCATCTTGAGATGTGTAAAGGTAATCATTTTTACCTTAGTGATATTATGCACATTAAAATAAACCTCTAATTACTTGATCTATTTATCTAGTAAATCCGCATCTACTTGTCCTTCAAAGATTTTAATTTTAAATTTGGTTTTAACTTTTAAAGGATCATGATCATATTTTACCTTTCCCTTTTCAACTAGATTTTCCTCTTCTTGTTCTTCCACATCTTCCTCATCATGGCTCTTTCCTATGCTAAATTTCTCTGGAAAAGCTCAAACCATTAATTCTATATAATCTTGTTTAACTGTTGTTGTCCTTAGTTGATCTGAGAGTTCCCTTTGGTGCTGAAACACCCTATCCATAGTGCTTTCTAACATCTCAATTCTATGAACCAAGTTATCTTCTTCCATTTTTTCTCTAATCCTTTTATTCCACCTTTTCATAACTATCTCTGTATCACAATGTATCAACTCTTTGCCTTTAGACCTTGTCATTGTCATACAAATCACATAATAACGAATACCGCATTCATTTGGATATTATTATCATATCTGATACCAAAATGATATGTGAACTTCTACGTTGGAAATTTACCAAACCACATAACTATATTTCCTACTTCCAAGTTACTCGAAAATGACATTTCTGAAAGTTAGTGAATGAATGCTAGTGCTTAGAACTACTTGTAGAAAAATAGAAATGAATAATTCAACACACAACATAATATTTTTATCCCTGAAATCCCCATTTTGAGGGAAAACCAGTCAGGAATGGAAATTTCTCTTTCTTCCCAATATTATATTGGCCAAATAGAGAGATTACAAATTACAAGAAGTTGAAGGAAAACAACAATGTTACTTCCATCTTCTCTACTTGTTTGCTCTTCTCATACACCTTGCTTCTAAAAATCAATTCCAACACCAATGGTTTCTTTCTCACTTCTCCCATCAATTATTTATCAATTCCACATGCACCTCTTGTATTTTTGTATTTCTCCCTATGTCCTCCCATGCACTGGAGAATAGGAAGAGTCGTCCAAGTAAGAGATACAACCCAGATATTCCAAATCCGTGACTATTCATGGGTTTTTTTTTTTCTATCATGACAGGACCATTGGTCGACATGGAGAGGTAATTATGCAACCACTACGAAGGTTACACAACAACCACTCTATAGTAAGCAATGGTTATTTAACTTAACATTTTCTTTTGCATCTATTTATTTTTCCTTCTAATTCTAGTTGTTATGCTGAAATGTTTTTTTTTCTGGATCATCTTTGTATATGATGGAAAAAATAAATATGGGTTAGGACCTATTGGCATGTAAAATATCAAGGAATTTTACTTTACAACCCCATGAAAAAAATTTCCACCTCTCAAGGAATTTGGTCACAATTTCCAAATTTGTCTCTTTGAAAATATCAAATTGTGTGAAAGGTTTCAAAATATTATAGTGGTTTCAAAAGTATAGATTTTATCTATAATAAAGGTCTCTGATTTTACTTCATGTTAGTATGTTTTAGGGATCCTTCTAGAAGCTTCAAACTAGTTTTGCGAGCACATTCACTTTTGGAATTTTTTGAGGAAATTTTATTTTGATCATTGGAGAAGGGTCATCTTGTCTGAAAGGTTTTGGGAGCCTTAGATGGTATAAAAATACCATATCATAGCCATTGGAAAGATATCAGATTCTACTACATGTCAATACATTCAAGATAAAGTTTTGGAAGCATCAAAAAATGGAAATATTTCATGAATTATAAATCCTTAGCCATATAGAAGTATCAACTTGCACATAAGGTTTTAGATATATAGGTGAAAACATAATCCTAACCAATAGTCAAAAGAAATATCACTAAGTTATTTTCATGGTCCAAGTGTGTGTTTTAATATTACTCATCTTCAGATACCATGACAACTCAACTCATTGTTTCTCCTTCCTACACAAAATAGGTGAGTTGGCTCAAGGCTAAAAAAGAATGAATTTTCAAGTCTTTAAGTAGTTGCATTAAATGGTTTGGACCATTTATATTCAATATCATTTATTATACTTCTAAAAACTCTAAGATTTGATCATGGCCCCAAAAAGTGCATTGTATGTTCTAATTCTCTGTTGCATTGTTATTGTCAATAACTTAAGTGACTTGAGAGAACTTATAGATTATGGAGAAATTTTGGGAAGTGGAAAAGAAAAATACCATTCTTTTTTTGTTTCCCCACCTCCATAAGTACACCTCGATCTAATTGGTCCATTCCAAACTCAAAAGGTAACACAAAATTAGAATGTTGCCTTGTTTTAAGTGATAAATTTAAAACCTTAAGGGAATAGGAGAATTTTGGATTCCCCATGAATTGAAACAGTTTTCAAATGTTGCATGCACTCCATAAGTGTTCCTTAATCCCTTTAGAGTGCATTTTGGAACTAGAGTTTGCAAAAGAGGCACATTTTCATGTTTGTATTTGTAAATCTCAAACCCCACCTCCACTTAAGTTACATTTTGAATGTAATTTTTTCCCTTCAAAACCCTAAATCAAAAATAGATAAATTAATTGTGGAGAAAACCATTAAACTTCATTTATCCTTTCATTTGGCCATGGAAAACTAGTTGGCTTCCCTATCATTTTCCAAACTAGTTTTGTTCGTACCTTGAGCTCCCAAGGCCAAAATTTATTAAAAATTTTTACACTTTCTCTACATTAAAATTAATTCAAGATGATGTAATATAGTGAGTATGTAACAATCTATTTTTTATCTATTCACTAGAAATTTTCTGCTGGAGAAACCCTTTTTTACCATAGTTCATCTAAAAAATTGAATTCTCATAGCTTGCAAAACCTAAAGAAAAATTCCATGAAATGTTTCCCTTGTTTTCTCCTTAAAAATTCCTTAACTTTGATCTTTTATTAATTTTATATAGTGAAGGGATTCATTTTATGTTTTTTTTATCATTTTTCTCAAAAAACCCATTTAAATATCCATTGTGCAACTAATTTTTTTTTTCATTTCCTATTAATTCTAATGACATATCTTTATGAAAATTAGAGCATATTTTCCTCTTCAAAACATATTTCTAATGAATCAAGTCTCATGTTATTTGGACATGTATTTCTCTCATGGTGATCTAACCAAAGTTGTAGCTGAAAAAACCATTAAAAACACTTAAAGTTCCATTAACATTATTGGATTTTCTAATGCACAATTATCATAACATGAAGTTACAATATTCTATATACAAACACCTATCAAGGATTGAAATGGAGTGTGAGGTGTCTTCCCTTAACTACCAAACATTTGATTTTTTATCGTCATGGTGTTCCACTGGAATTGTCTGAGAGTTTTCACATGGCTTCTATACCCTCAGAGACACCTATGGATTTTGAGATTCTTAAAGTACCTCTCCTCAAGGGGCTTGATACATCAAACAATTAAAAATCTAGAACTTTCGGACCTCTTAATGTAGATTCTATAGATACTCTGCTGAAATCTGTGGGTTAACCTAAAGTGAGGAAGAGAAATCTCAAAAAAAAATTCCCCTTTTGACCAGGCTGGGAACTTGGTTGGGGATTTTAAAAAAAACACAGTTCGGAATGTGGACCCCAACTCTACAGATGCTCCTCTGGCTCCCTCAGTTTTTTCATGCTTTAAGGATGAGAAGGGAATACATCACATTAATATTCTTGAGAACTTCCTGAAGAGAACATTTCAAAAGACTCAAATGGCGCTAATAGGTAAGTTTCTAGGTCCTAGACCTAATATTGATGTTGTTAAAAGATGGGATTTGACGAAATGACTCCCTCTTGGGGATGTGTTTGTTTCTTCCATGACCAATGGTTTCTTCTTGTTCAAATTCTCTTTACAAGTGGATCTTGATGTCATTCTATTAGGTGGACCTTGTGCCTTGGTAACATGGGTCTATTCATCAAGAGGTGGTGTCTGGGATTTTATCTATTCAGACATACTATCAACACCATACCCATTTGGTGTAGATTTCCTGGACTCTCGCTGTAGTTTTGAGATGACAAGATCATGGTAAATATTTCTACATTGATTGGATCTCCCATTGGCCCAGATAGCTCCATCGGGAAAATATCAAGGTTACCTTATGCTTTTTTGTGTCTCTTCTGACATGGAATAAGAGCTTCCTTACCATATCATTTTCCAAACTAATTTTGGTCCTTTGACTCAAGTTATGATCTATGAATCCTTTCAAATGAGGTTTGATAAATTCCATAAGCTAAGACACTTCACCATGAAATTCCATAATCCAAAAGCTACCTCTGAAATAAATAAGGGTAATAATAAGTCAGAACCTAAGCAAAAAAATGGAGGGAAGCCTCAGGAAAATATATTCAAAACTCCCATGAAGAATCAACTTGTTCGTAGGTCTCTATGGGTTCCCAAGACATTGGATAAAAAATTATATATTCTAAAGGAACCTATGGGATATATGGATCCGGGTGATAAGCTAGTAGATCTCAATCTTCAGGTTGATGAAGAAAAGAAAATAGTCAAGGTTTTCCTAAAACCTTACAGTTCAAACCAAAAGGAGAATCTGGGTCTCACTCCCATTCTTAAATAAAATCCTTTTTCACAAATCCCCCAAGAATTTGAGGCCATGTCCTCTAAAGGCATCCCTTTTGTAGCTCTAGAGAAACCTATCTCTGGAACACATGCTAAAATATTCACTCTAGACCTTGCTTTTCAAGAAGAAAGGATTGGCTCACATCTGTAATACCTGTATAATATCATGGATTCACCCTCTCTTCCATTAAAGTAGATTATTGAAGGACTACAGAAGTCCCCTATCCCAAAAAAGGAGGAGGGTGAACTTACCCCCAAGAAGAGCCCAGTTTTACAAGATGCCACAAACTCACCTGAGTTTACTCTGGTATGCAAGAAAAATAAAAAATATAAAGGCTTGAAAACATTCTAGATACTCTGTATTTTGATAAGAAAAAGTCTCCAAGGAGCTGGGATACATCCACCTCGAGGGTGACCATGTCTTCCATTAGATAAAGTATAGGTGAAAACACTACAAAAGGTATATGCTCTAAAAATGATCAAAGGAAAAGGGAGATCAATAAAGCATTGGTTGATAGAACTCAGTCCTCCTTGGACCACCTAGTCCATTCCTCTCCATGAACATTTTAATGAAGATAATTTCTTGGAATATAAGAGGCTTAAATGGTAGTGGAAATCAATGCACACTAAAATATTTAAGAAAGAGTTGGTGTCTTGCCATTATGGTTATTCAAGAGACTAAAATAGGTATTGAAGCTTTAAATTTTTACTGCAAGAAAACTTGGAAAAAAGATGAGTGGGTGGTTATTGACTCAATAGGATCCTTTGGAGGTATTGTTGTCCTTTGGGACCTTAGAGAGATTATTGGTAAGACTATTTTTTCTTCACACTCCCATCTGGTTATTTCTTTCCATACTTCTGATAACAAATCCAGTTGGATCTTTTTGGTCATTTATGTTCCATACACTCTCCACGGTAGAAGGAAACTCTGGAGAGACCTTATTAGTTTTCAAAACACCTATTCCAATTAGAACTGGTTGATCAAAGTATATTTTAATTCTCCCCTCCCCACTAATGAAAATTAAGGTGGTTCTTTAGAACACACAACTGAGATGGATGATTTTGTTTACTTCATTTCTCAAGAAAATATGTTGGACCTTGAACTCCATGGTAACCTATTCATGTGGTCCAACAAGAGAATCGGTAATAATCTCATTCAGATTCATCTTGACAAAGCTCTAATTTCAACTGATTGGCTTCTAAGTCAGGACTTTCATCTCTCCTCTCTTCCCAAAATTTCCTATGATCATAACCCTATTTTCCTAAAGATGTTGGGTAATGAGATATTTGTTCAGTCCTCTTTTAAATTTAAAAAAATGTGGTTTGATCACCCAGACCTAATTGACAACATTAAATAATGGTGGGGGATTCAAGTTGATAGCTCTACCTAATACAGATTTGTACAAAAACTCAAGAATGTCAAAAGAAAGTTTGAGCCTAGAACAAAGACTTTTTTGGTAAGATTTTCATTCAGAAAAAAATATTAAAGAAGATATTTATTCCCTGGAAAAGAAATTCACTAATTTTCGGATGAACCAAGAGAATTGTGTTTGTGAAAAATCCCTATTAACTGAATTTCATACCATCTTTTCTAAAGAGGAATCCTTCTAGAGACTGAAGTCCAGAGTTTTTTGGCTTAAGGAAGGTAACATGAATACTAAATTTTTCCACATGACAACCCTTAAGCATAGAGAACATACCGGAATCTCTGAAATCACTATACAAAATGGTGAGACAACAAATATTCCTAATTTTTATAAAAGAGGAAGCAGTCAATTTCTAAAAGAACCTTCTAAATGATTTACCTGAGTTTTCATCAGTGGCTTCTAACACACTATTGGACTCTATTCCAAAAAATCTTACAAGAATTGAATACTCTCTCTCTCTCTCTCTCTCTCTCTCTCTCTCTCTCTCTCTCTAAGCATGTCACTATTGAAGAACTTCAAAAATTAGTTTTCTCCATGGAGTGAGACAAATCCCCAGGCCCAAATGGTTTTTCATCTTTTTTCTACTAGAAGTACTAGGAGATTTGTGTGGATGACCTCCTCAAAGTTGTATATGAATTTTTTAGGATAGGCAAGGTGCTCAAAGATTCAATAATACTTTTATATTCCTAGTTCCTATGAAGGTGGGGGCTAAAGACTTCAAGCACTTCAGACCGATAATCCTTTCCAACAATTTATATAAGATCTTCACCAAAATACTCACCTCTAAGCTCCAGCCATTGCTACCTAACATCATATCAAGTCAGCAAGGGGGGTTCATTAAATGAAGGTTGATTCAAGACATATTTGTAATGGTGCATGAAACCATACACTTGATGGAGAAAAGCAAGAAGGCAAGTATGGTCTTAAAGCTGGATATGAATAAATCATTTACAATGTGTCAAGGGTTTTCCTTGATAAATTATTGGAAATGTTTAGCTTTGATGCTCACTTCAGAAAGATCATTTGGACCTGCATATTTACTCCAAGATTCTGTGTTATTATCAATGGTAGCCCTATGATATTCTTTATGAGAAGCCACGGCATCCATCAATTTGACCCCATATTTCCTATTCTCTTTATTATCATGGTAGATAATATTAGTCATACGATTAATAGGGTTGTTTCTCTCGTTTATCTTAATGGTTTTAAACCCACATCCTTTGATATTACAGTCTCTCATCAACATTTTGTTGATGACACTAATATTCTCCTTATTGCCTCTATCCTTGAAGCCAAAACTATGAAGTATATTCTCCAGCTTTATGAAGAGGCCTCTAGGTAGAAAATAAATTTTGATAAAATATCTTTATACTTTTTTAACACTCCTCCAGCTAGAAAAAGAAAAATTACCCAAATCCTTGGCTGTGAGATCAACTCTTTTCCCACCACTTACCTTAGGCTCCCTCTTGGTACTAACAAGGCTCACATGAGTGTTTGGAATTCTTTGTTTAATAGGTTTTAAATAAATCTTGTTTGTTGGAAGGTCTCTACCCTTTCTAGTGTCAGAAAATGCTTGCTTATTAAAAGTACACTCCAAAACTTATCGATATATATCATGTCTCTCTTCTTTATTCCAGCATCTATTATTGATAATATTGAGATAATTCAGAAAAAACTTTGGACGGGCATGGAAGAGAAAAATAGAATTCACCTGGTAGCTTGGGAGAAGGTTTGCAATAGTAAGAAATCTTGAGGTAATGGCATTAAAAAAATCAAAATGATGAATGCAGCATTAATATCTAAAATGGGATGGTGAATTATTAAATAAGAACATCCTTGGTCCAATCTCATTAGAGCTAAATACTTAAACCTTGGCAATGTGCAAGATTTCCTTAACAATACCGCTCTCCTTGGTGGTTCTAATTTCTGAAACAAATTGGTAAAGATCAAAACAAAGCTTACCTTTGGTTGCAAATGGATTCTACACATAGGGGAAAGTATCAACTTCTAGAAAGATAGGTGGAATTATTTTTACACTCTTATCAATAATTAGCATTGGGAATAGCCTCGCCGCAGCCTTGGGACAGCACGTCAGTGGCTACATCCAAAAAATAGATGGATTATTGTAGTGGAAAAATCTTGTGAATATTATCCCCAACCAGGAGGGGATCCTTGGAGACCTATAAAATATCCTAAGTCATATTCCCATCAGCCAAATGCAAGCACATGATGAATTCACTTGGGCTCACTCATTTTATGGCAACTACTCAGTGAGATCCAGTTACCAATTGTTTGTCAATGAACATGATGCATCTTTCCTTCGAGTAGGATTTGGTTCAAAGAGGTGACTCCTAAGATCAACCAATTTCTCTGGTTTGTTCTTAATAAAGGCATCCTCACCATCGATAACCTTATCAAGAGGGGGTCTACCATGCCTAATAGATGCTATCACTGTAAAAATGACAATGAGACAATTCAACACCTCCTCCTTTATTATCAAGTGGCCATGGCTCTTTGGAATCGCATCTTTAAAAGGTTTGAAGTCACTTGGTCTTTCCTAGAGGATATTATTAAAGCTTGGATCCAATAGAAGCCTCCCTTAAACACGATCTTCTCCAAATATTTTGGAGGATCATTTTTCCCCACACCATATGGAGGATATGGAAGTCCTACAACTCTATTATTTTTAGAGGTACCAACAAAACCATAAAAAGCATTCTGAATGAAATTGTTGTGGTTGCTAAAGAAAATATCCAAAAATTTAAGCCACCTGAAAAAGGTTTGTATCCCCAATAAGAGGAAAAATATCTAAAGGCTTGGAACATCAGTACTTAATAATTAATAGCTCCTCCCTCTAGCATTGATAGGTCTCTTTTGCAGTGGATTCCCCATTCAAAAGGTTGGCATAAGTTAAATTTCAATGGTGCTTCTAAAAGAAATCCTAGGACAACATGTGGTGGGGGTCTTATTAGGAATCACTTGGGTCACCTCATTGACGCTTATGTAAGTTCCATGGGCAAGCAAACCAACCACTACTCGGAAGCCCTTATAGCACTCTGGGGAAATAGAATTGCTAGGAACCTCAAAGTGACTAACATCATTGTGGAAGGTGAATCAATGAACATTATCAATAATCTTTCTAAGAACCAAATCCCAAGTAAAATCATAAGTGACTTTATCAATTAAGCCCTTCTATATGCAATGGCTTTAACATCATGTTTCAGCATACATATAGGGAGGGGAATAAATCGGTGGACATCTTGGCTAATGTAGGGGTATGCAATAATAAGTACACTAAATGGTATGATTTACATAACACCCCACATATAGCTATCCAAATCATCATTGAAGAAGCAAATGTAAATCCCTAGTTTGCGGCTCTCTCATGTGTGGAATCCTTGATATTAAAAAATCCTTATCACCCTTCCACCTCGAAAAATGAGTTTTTTTTTTTTCAAACAGATTTTGGGGAAGGAATCGAAGTTCATTTCTGTAACTATTAATATTCTAGGTTGTTGGCATGATGTCAGTAAGATTTTTTTTAGTTGTTTTTAGCACTATGCTTCACATCCATCATCTTCTTTCATTATGGGGGGATCTCTTTGTCGTTTTTAGCCTATTTTTGATCCTCAATGGAAGGAAAATATAGAGCTATGGGAAACCCTTAGCATTGGGGGTTTTCCTGATTTTATTCAAAGGATCAAGGGGCATGACCAACACATTTCGCTACAATTTAGGGAAAACTAGAAAGGGGAGAACATCCAGTATAGAGGTAGAGATTTCAATATCTCAGAGCAATTCATATATTTTATTACTGGGCTTAGCATCGATGGCAATAAGTTCTTTAGGAAAAAAATTGATAAAGAAGTTGAGGAAAAAATCTTCCTTGATGATGGGGAGCACTTGGAAATTAAGAAGGAAGGAATTGTTTGTGACACAATTTTGAATCCCTTTGATGATGTAGTTTGGATGATGGTTCATTATATCCCTCTCGAGGGGCATTTTTCTACAATCTTGCTTCATCACCTGGTGTTGTTAAATCATTTTAGGCATGAGGTCAAGGTGAGTTTTTCTTACTACATACTGCAAGCCTTAGAAAAGTTAGTTGAGGAAGTTTAAGGTCATAAAAGGAATATGTCATTACAGCAGGGGGTTATATATCTCATCCATCAGTAAATTATAGATGGCATCGCCAATGATCCTTGTCCCCCACTTTCCCCACCGCCCCCTCAACATCCACGCATATGTTCCAAGAACCCTATGTATCATGACCTTGTTATTGAGCCACCCCCCAAAAAGGTTCTCAAGAGCAACAAAGGAAAAGGATTCATGGTGGTTAGTATCTCCCACATTGTTATTGATGTTTGTGAATAGGAAATTGTCTGGAAAAAAATGAAATTTCAAGCTAAGACTCTGAAAACACTAGAAAATAATGTGGATTTTCTTCTCAAATCCAACATTAATAACTCAACTCTAGACTCCATCTTAAGCCTCAAGGAGGATTTTAACACCCTTGCCACCAATTTCAAAAATTTGGAATATAGACACAACAACTTATTGGTCATCCACAAGGAAGTTCTCAACATCCTAAAAGTGCACATTCGACAGATCTATAATATCATTGGAATTTCATCCTCTACGTGGAAGAATGGAAAGCTCACCAAAAATTTCAAAGCCTCAAATTGGGATCCAAACATCACTACTTCTTTGAACATGTACAAGGCACTTAGAATTTCTATCAAGGTTTACAAAAAATTCATCAATTAGTGTCTGTCTTCTGATATGTTTGGTGTTATTGTTGTAACGTTGTTATGTTGTTTTTGTAGTGTTGCATTTTTGTAGTTTTTTTCGTAGTAGGGCTTACTATTGGTAGATGGCCCCTGCCCTAGTACTTTTTTAGTTTCTTCTTTTTGTTGGGGTGTGGACCCCTTCTTTTTTTCAGCCACTTTTCTTTGATTTGTATATCTTTTTTGTTGAGCATTTGGATGTAATCTTGGGTAAGGTCCCTCGAAAACCTTTTACCAATAAATAAATATAAAAATTATATATACAAACCAATTTTATTCATAGTATAAAAATATCTATATATTGGAGACAGTAATGTAGAGCATATGGACTTCGTGGACCTAAATAAAAAATGAAATAATGAACCCATACAACACTAGCTAATATAATTTTCCATACAAAGTTATACTGAGTTTCCAAGTTCCCACTATCTCTTTAAGACTCAAATTTTATCCTCACCTATACCCAAAAATATAAACCAAATATTCAAACCATCATCGTAGATGAAACCTTCGTCATTGTTATTTCATTACCAAGGGAATCTCTATGTGCTAGTGTATTTCAAGACCTATGAATGCAATGATATTGATTGAGGAAGATGTTTTACTCAAATGTGAGCAAAATGAGTCTTGCATGCAAGGAGTAAAAATATCATAAGCTTTATCACCTTCCTAAGACCCTCTCTAACTTTGACTTTATTGAGAACATCTTTGACTGCATAGTCATGCTCAATATATTAATGGGAGAGGCATCTACCAAATATTTATATCCATGTATGTTTAAGGTTTTGTATTACCACCAAAGAAAATTAGAAGATTGATCAAATTCAAATAATTAGTGACAATTTTCACTCTTAACTGATCAACCTCGAAAGCACCAATAAGTTCACAATGAATTCTTACCTTGTGTATGTTTTTGTAGCTATGTAGAAGTGGCTTGGTTTTTCTTCCAAAAAGAACTCCCCAAGAGGTGATATAGTATATTAAGTGTATCCAAAGTTCACTCTATGGGAGTACAAGAGGAATTACACCTAATTAAATAATGTCTTCATTATGACATTAATCATAAAGATGGAGGGGAATGTAAATTACATATTGTCAATGAAAGCTTTTGAATTGATTAATAAGTACGGTAACCACTTTTCATAACTCAATAATTTTTCCCACATCAATATAGGAGGATTTGAATATGCTCCCATGAGGCTTCCCTAATACCCAAATGACACGTTGATTTTAATTTAGTTATGCTAATAGTTTTTCAAGGTACACATCAAATGTTGATAAAGGGAGAGTTAAGGAGTAACATTCCCATTTCACCTAGGTATTTACTATTACAAGAGTTCAATAGATGTATACAACATCAAGGATTCTCTAAGTCCATTAAATATACATGCTTACTCCATAAGGAAATCATTTGACAGCAAGAAATATGTAGAATACAAACACAATAATTTTATATTTCTCACCATCCTGAAATAGAAGGTTACCGAGAGGATTATACTAATGAGATAGAAGTTAGGAATCAAGACATCTCAAGGATTACAATAAAATGAATGAAGAATTATCATCTTTAATGGGTAATTAAGGATATAGTTGATGATGCTAGTGACTTATATGAACCTATATATACATAATCCATCTATTTCACTCATATCCCTCCTATGGTTTTGTCAGTTGTGAATCACATTGATGTCCTAAATCATACCACATCAATCCTTCAAAGGTAAAAATAAGGTTTCTCAAGAAGGTATATAAATTTAATTCTTCTGGGAGAAACTATACACCCTCACCTTCCAGCAAAAAGTACATGAAGTCAGGGAATAAGGTATATGTCAAAGAATAAAGAGTTCCTAGGAAGGACAACATCCCCAGGTAAGGAGACATCCCCTAACAAACATCTATTTGAGTTTCTGGGAGGATTTCTGATGAAAAAAATGCATGAAAAATTGCAAAAATTGAAATAAATAACAATAAGATGTAGTATGATCAAGATCTCACAAGCCAAGAATGGCTCCAAATCAACTCAGTGATCTATATACTCCATATTCACCATAGGATAGACTAATGCAAGTCATGTACATATATGTGGTGAATGTGAAACTGCCTCCTAGATTAGTGGGGTATAACTCTCATTAATTGATACTAGAAGTAGAGTTGACTCCACACAACTAGTAGGCTAACTGTGATAGGTTAATTAATTATGCATAATATAAATTGATTATTTAATTAATTTTATTAATTAAATAATGTTGTTATATGGTTATATTATAAACCATATTATTGTTGTATTTTGTTATATGGTTTTATCAACCATATTTGGCTTATTATTTTCATGGGTATAATTGTTATGTAGTTATAACAATTATGTGCTTCCCAGATGTAATATTGGAAGCTACTGTATTGGTTGTTGCATTGTTGCAACTCCTCTTTTGTTTGTATTTAGCTATACAATACCTATAAGTATTGCAGCTCATTCCATTGTACCTGGTTGATTTCACATTAATATAATCTACAGGCTTCCATCCCTATTTTGTGAAATTTCATTTGGTACCAGAGTGAGAATTTGGACCTATGAGCTATTGAAGGTGTGGAAAGAGAGAGCAGCCAAGATAGAGGAGTTTTGGAGAAGTGTTTGCAGCATCAGAGAGCCTTTGTAGCCTCATGCAACCTCCCAGCCCCATCCCTACCTCCTCACATCCTCTTGTTCATTCCAGGTGTTTTGAACGCAATTTTTTTACACTGGTGCTCCCAGCACCAGGAAAAATTTGTTGCAGGAATCTATATAAAATTTTTTTATTATATTTTCCCCTTCCAGGGGTTTTTCCTCTACATTCAGAGGTATCTTTGGTCATTTCTATATTTAGAGGTCACTCTGCCATATTTGAGGTCTTCCTGCAGACCCACCTCTCTCGAGCTTTGTTCACATGTGCATCGAGCTACCCTATTTTTATTTATATCCAAGTGGACATCCACTAGATTCCTATTTATAAAAATTCTAGCACTATCTGAGTCTTATTCTCCCTCTAACCTACATTGTGAATAGTGTAAAGAAAATAAAGTTTTTTTTAAGTGGTCGTCGTTCCCATGGGCAAGGTGAATCGAGTTGTGACATGTTGATCAGACAGGTCACCCCCCTGCCTCACAAAGTGGCCCCTACCTCCCAAACCATTCAAACTAAATAAGTGGAGATGGCACTATACAAAGGTGGTAGTAAAAAAATTGACCACAAGATGTCCCTGCACAAAATAGCGACCCCTGTCGAGGCATTAAACAAACCCAGAAAAATAAAAAAAGACAACAATTTCAGTCAAAACGGTGGCATCTTTTTCAATGCACCAGCAAGCATTATTCTTCTAAGCAACTCCTCTAGCCCAACCTACAACCAAAAAATAGTATACAAAACCATGGAGGAAACTTAAACACATTGGAAGAAAAATAATACAAATGCATGTATGAAAGGCAAACAAAACAAGAAAAAGGCATTTCAGTGGCCAAGAAGATAAAAAGGAATTCAGATCCAGTTTCTCAACATGCAGAAGCCCTAAATTTTCATTCCACGCAAGCATCTCCACATGGACCCTCTACTAAGTCGTCATTTTTAAGAGGTGAATTAAATTTGGCTTTATTTATATACAAGTTTGTTCATTTTATCTCACAAGTGCACAAGCGGACAAGGTGGATAGACCAAATGACTTATAAGTGGGAGGTGTGGGGTTCGAATCCCACCCCCAACTTGTCTTTTTGAATTTGGCATAAAATTTAGTGGAACTGCTAAATTTAGTGGGAAATTCAAAGTTAGTTATAAATTACTAAATTTAGAGGGAAAACCCCTAATTTAGGGCCAAAAAATTTCCCATTAAGCATGTTTTTTTATTTCGGGCTTTTTTTTCAAAAGGAGGCCTATCCAGAAATTGCATTTTCACTATATTTTTGTAATTTTTTGGCATAGTGGGTCATTCTGGACTACGGAGGCCACCAGGGCCCATAAAACTAAAAAAAAATTCTGCCATTCAATTTTTCCATATTTTTCAATGAAAGTTGTATACTTCAAAATATTGTACTAATTTTTAAGTTGCCGTAGTCAACTGCAAACTTTGTAGCTTCTCAAAAACTAGCAGAATTGTAATAAAAAACAATAAAAATTGGTTTTGTAACACTCACGAGATCCTAGATCTCATTCACAGTGTTCGGTATATACGGTGCCTCTAGGAAGTGCTTACGGGTAAAGCCATCATGACTACTACTGCAGTTAACACCTAATATAGCTGCAAAAATTTCATTTGGGCATCGACCCTTTAAATTAATGGGGAGTAATAAGGTCACAGTGCACACACTATGAGCCATCCCATCCATCTGTGAATGATTACATGACATAAATCCAGACTGAGAAATTATCCAAGTATATAGTGAAGTTACGTGCGCGTATGAGGATATTTCTTTGAGCCGGTGTCAATAATCACACAGACCCCTTTCAGTATTGTCTTGGTACCACATATTGAATTCTTTCATGTACGTTAATGCCTCTTTCACATACCACCAGGTATATAGAAAGGGCGAGCTTCTTCCATGTACCACTAGGTATATCGGAAGGGCACGTATATAGAAAGGTTCGGTATATAGATTGGGAGACCTTATACCAGGAGTGATAAGAGCCAAACCTTGTCAGTGATCTCTACAAAATGGGCACCAATGCCCCCAAATTTTTTCTTCTAGATTCACAATTACTCAGAGGAAACAACTATGCTGCATGGAAGACAAAAATCAAGACACAACTTGAGTTTGAAGAAATTTGGCCTGTTGTGACTGGTACTCTGACCAGATCACCAACTGATACAACACAACAGAGGTAGTTTGATAAAGCAGATCAGAAATCCAAACTCATCATCTTGTTTGGAGTGTCTGATGATGTGCAACCCCACATTTGAGATGCCACAACAGCCAAAGAAGCATGGGATAAGTTGAGCATAGTATACGAGGCCAAAAATAAGAATGTTATACTGAATTTGTAGAGTCAATTACACACATTGAAGTTCAAGAAGAATGAGAAAATTGAATCTTTCTTAAGAAGAGTTACAAGAATTGAGGGCTTCACTTCTAGCCCTAGGAGAAGCGGTCTCAGATGATGCTCTCATTCCCATTTTTCTGAGAGCACTCCCCTCTTCTTACCACATTTTTGTTACAACACTAAACGTGTCAGATACGACAGTTAGTTTTGACAAATTGGTAAACTTACTACAACAAGAGGAAGCCATACATAATAAGGATGATGAAGAGGAGCAGGCACTTTCTTCACATCAAAAATGGAAAGGAAAAGGTAAAGGAAAACCTAATTCCTATCAAAAGTCCCAAAATCAAAATCAGTATCAAGGGGACAGACAAAAGAAGAAGCAATGTCCTATCTGTAAAAGAGGACATGACCTAAAATATTGTTGGTATAATACTTACAAGAAAGGTTCATCTAGCAACTCTGGACCTCAACAACAATAGTCTTACAAGGGACATTCTAACCATAATCATGGGAAGAAAAAGGGGAACTGGAAAAGAAGACCCCATCAGCAAGGAAATATTGTTGAGAAACAAGAACAGTCAGACAATGAAGACTACTTGTTCACTGCTTGATCAAGTGAACCATCCACGTCATCTAGTGATGTTTGGTATGTTGATTTGGGGGCCACTTGACACATGACTGGCCATAGAGACTAGTTTATTTCAATGAGGGACACACCATCAAAAAATCATGTTTCATTGGGAGATGATTCTTCATATACAGTTCAGGGGATTGGGAACATTTCTCTACCCCTTGGTTCACGCAACTGCAGACTATCAGATGTCTTATATGTCCCTAGGTTGACAAAGAATTTTCTTTCAATCAGTCAACTCCTTGATCACAACCTAAAAATTGACTTTGATAGTCATTCCGGAAAGAAAACATGTTTAATTCGAGATAAATCACGAGGCTCAAAAATAGTTGCAAAATCCTCCAATGTGGGACGCATGTTCCAACTTGATTTTGTTCACAGAGATGATCAAGCACTTGTGGCTAAGAACTCCACCTCAGCATAGTTGTGGCATCAGAGACTTGGTCATGTAAGTTTCAAGTATCTCGAGACACTTCACCGGTGCAATATGGTACATGGGCTACCATCTCTTCAGAAGGATACAGACAAGTGTCCTCACTGTCTAGTAGGAAAACAACACAGAGCTTCATTCTAGAAGAGTACATATCAAGCTCATGGTCAGCTTGATCTGGTTCATACCAATCTTTGTGGTCTGATGCAACCAAGTCATTCTGGATTTCAGTACTTCATGCTATGTGTTGATGACTATTCAAGGAAAATGTGGATTTTTTGTCTTCGCAAGAAAAGTGAAGCTTTTGAAACTTTCAAGAAGTTCAAAGTAGCAGTTGAGAATGAAACTGGTCATCACATCAGAACTCTCCACTTAGATTGAGGGGGGAATTCACCAGTAATGAGTTCAAAGACTACCTACAAACTCACAGGATTCATCGACAAATGCCTCCTCCACACACACCATAGTAGAATGGTGTTGTTGAGAGAAGAAATCATACTATCATGGAAATGGTGTGATGCATGATCGATGACTCTAGACTTGCAAAGACATTCTGGGTAGAAGCAGTAAAGACAGCAGTGTATTTGTTGAACAGAGTGCCCACAGTTGCTCTTGAGGGAGTAACACCACAAGAAGCATGGTCAAAATGGAAACCATCTATTACACACCTCAGAGTATTCAGGTGCAATGCAAGTATGCACATACCCAAGAAAAATAGAAAGAAATTGGACATGAAGTCATAGAAACTTGTCTTCATTGGGTACAGTGAAGAGACTCTTGGGTATAGATTGATGGATCCTAAGACCAGAAAAGTCTACACCAGCAGAGATGTTGAGTTTTTTGAGAAGAAGGAAGCAGAGACTCCTCCTCCAAACTCACCTGATGTAGATTCTTCTCCAATTGTAAAAATTGAAGCTGATGTTCCCTTAGAAGATGAAATTGATGATGGGGATGATGGTGTTGATCAGATAGAACCACGACCCATGGGAACAGTTCAGCGTATGCCCAAGTGGTGTACTAGCACATTACGAGATGCAAAAATGGATGCTCCACTGGATACATCCACCCCTTGACCACGGAACTCACAGTAAAGAAAGAGAAGAAGTTAACTTTCATTTGATGAGTAGATTTATTGACTCTTATGAGCCCTCTATAGTCCAGGAATCCCTACAGTCAAAAGCTTGGAAAGATGCCATGGATTCTGAATATCAATCAGTGATGAAAAATAACACTTGGAAGCTTGTCGATCTTCCACTAGGGAAGAATCCCATTAGATGCAGATGGATATTCAAAACAAAGTACAAAGTAGATGGGACAGTGGACAAGTATAAAGTGAGACTAGTAGCAAAGGGGTATGCACAAAAAGAAGGCATTGACTATGAGGAGACATTTTCTCCCACAACTAAGATCAAGACGATCAGGATGATCTTTTCTCTAGCTGCACATAGTTTGGATGGAAAGTCCATCAGATGGATGTAAAAAGTGCCTTCCTGAATGGAGATTTACAAGAAGAAGTCTACATGACTCAACCTGAGGGATATGTAGTACCTGGTCAAGAAGAAAAGGTATGCAGACTCAAGAAATATCTGTATGGCCTTAAACAGGCACCCCGGGCATGGTACATCAAAATTGATGAGCATCTCGTACAACATGGATTTGTTAGAAATCCATACGATCCCAATATTTACCTCAAAAAGAAAGGGGGGAGATTGTGATTTTCGTTGTCTATGTCGACGATCTAGTCATTACTGGTAGTTCAGTAAAGATGATCGATGCAACAAAGAAAGATCTTAATCGATCATTTGACATGACAGATCTCAGGCTAATGCATTATTGTCTTGGATTGGAAGTATGGTAGAAAGAGAATCACATCTTTGTTTCTCAGATGAAATATACCAAGACAACACTCGAGAAATTCAGGATGATGGATTGCACACCAATTGCTACACCTATGGAGAATAGATTGCAGTTATCTCGTTCAGATCCATCTCCTGAGGTAAGTGCCACTCTCTATCGGTAGTTGATTGGGAGTCTCATTTACCTGACCTACACTAGACCAGATATCAACTTTACAGTGAGCTATTTATCCAGGTTCATGCAGGAACCCAAAGTTTTTCATTGGAAAGCAACAAGGCACATGTTAAGATATCTCAAAGGATCAGTGGATCTTGGTCTAGAATACAAGAATAACGACAACTTCTTCTTGACTGGATATTCAGATTCAGATCATGCAGGTAACATTGACGATAGAAAATCCACTTCTGGATTTGTATTCTTTATGGGATCTGGACCAATATCATGGGGAAGCAAGAAACAACACTTTGTTTCTCGATCTTCCACAGAAGCTGAGTATCATTTTGCAGGAGAAGTTTTCTGTGAAGTGATTTGGCTACGTCGCATACTAGAAGGACTTGGAATACCATAGGACAAACTGACCACCATGTATGTTGACAATGAAGGTGTTCTCAAACTTGTTCGTAATCCAGTTTTTCATGAGAGAACAAAGCACATTGAAGTACAGGTTCATTTCATATGTGAACATGTGTTGAAGCACAACATCCAGCTTCAATTTTTTCCAACAGCTGAACAATAGGAAGATATCTTCACAAAGTCACTTACACGTGACAAGTTCGAGTTGTTCAGAGAGTTTCTCTCCTCATCTCTTGAGACAATGCACAATTAAGGGGGGGAATGTTAGGTTAATTAATTATGCATAACTATAAATTACATTATTTAATTAAGTATTTATTAATTAAATAATGTTGTTATATGGTTATATTATAAACCATATTATTGTTGTATTTTGTTATATGGTTTTATCAACCATATTTGGCTTATTATTTTCACAGGTATAATTATTATGTAGTTATAACAATTATGTGCTTCCCGGATGTAATATTGGAAGCTTGTGTATTGGTTATTGCATTGCACCTTGCAACTCCTATTTTGTTTATATTCAAAGGTACAATACCTATAAGTATTACAGCTCATTCCATTGTACCTAGTTGATTTCACATTAATATAATCTACAGGCTTCCATCCCTGTTTTGTGAAATTTCAAATCACAGTGTTGCATTACATCTCATACCTAATCTAGTTCTATGTGTGTGTGTGTGTTAAAATCATGCATTAGGTGTCTTTTGTGCATGTCACACATGATAACAAGCAATATCTAGATGTAAAAGATATGGGTCCCAATAACAAGGCCTAATGTGTACGAAGGTATAATGAAACTACCCCCTCCTATGAAGTGTATGCAAAACTAAAGCAGTCCTTTGTCCCTTGAAAAAGGATCTAAATGAAGATGCTTGAATTCTCTTTTAATGCAACCTTAGGTGGTGATAGCTAGTGCTTCATGTTTGGTCCATTATTATGATCCCATAACTTTGTATTTATATGATTCCCTTGTTAGAATTTCATTATTAACCACTAAAAGGCCGAAATAGTAAAAAAGTAAGATTCCCAACCCACTAGAAAGGACCCAAAAGTATCTATGAAAAGTACAAAAAGAATCGGGCCACCCAGAGTAGGACTGGGGGGCACCTAGGCTTAAATGTCCAATAAGCTTGACACTGGTGTCTATGAATGAGAAATTATCTAAGTATTGAAAATAACGAATGACCAAGGAGTGTGGTCAAGAGAGGCACAACAAAAATAGAAGAAAAGATGGACAAAGAAAGTGGTCAATTAATACCTTTCTCACTTAGGAATCATATGAGTAGTGGTATGTGATAAGGATTAGAAATATATCCAAAGTGTCTTATTTAGTGTCTATAGAGAAGAGGTCCTATGTAAATTGTATAGAGATTCATAGTATAATGAAGAATAATATTTTTGGAACTAATATACAGTAGTTTCATCACAAGAATATTTCTTAGGTAAATTTCTTATCTTAGAAAGGAAATGAAAGGTACATGATCTATATTTCTCTCCTACTAAGGGTGCACATGATATACAGCCTTTGGCCTAGTAAAAAGTATTTGTATATCAATTAACCAAGTGATCAAAATAATTATCCACTTGGAAAAAATTGAAACTGTAGCACTTGTAGAAAGTGTGTTAGGTCCCTGGTGAGTTTTGCAATAACTAAAATCCTTGAGGGTAATTCTCCATTTTTAAGGATAATTGGGAAACCTCATAAATGTAAAGAGACACACAATCAGTGCTCAAATATTTAATACCAAACAAAAAATTATAAAATTATAAATGATGTAAATAATGGCCTATGATTTAGTAAAGACTTACTTGTGGCTACATTAATAGGTAGTTAGTAGTGAGAATCCACATACTTAACGTCTTCATATGTCAAAATAGCCTACTTATTGTGACATCAAATGATCAATATATTAAAGGGGAATTACCAAGGTTTAGTATGTGTGATGGAAGTGGAATTTAAAAAGAACAAAAGGGAAAAAATTATAGTTTCTCACAAGACAAATGAGTGTTTTTTTCTATTGGAAATTGGGGATTATAAACTAAGTCCTATGAAACTTGCAGTTTTAATCCACCATAAAAATTAATTGGGATCTTATAAAAGGGTGTAGAGTTACAAAAAGAAAAGGATATTGTATGAAAAATTATGGATTTTATTTACTGGGATCATTGGATATTTGGTGTTGAACTTGATTCAATGAAATATTTACAACAAATGGATAGATTCCTTCTCTGGAATCGATGGATGCTCTCGCTATTTTAGGGTTTTCAAACAGTAAAGGTTATTTTCTCATTTGCATTAGACTTTGGAAGTCTAGATATGATATTGCGTAAAGTGAAAATAAATAGACTATTTTTCTATATATAGGGCATATTTGGAGGCATGCCACCTGCATGGTAATATGTTTAGTGATACCATGAATGGTAGCATTTTTGTGCTACTAGCTAGTAGAATGTTTTTTGCTAGGCATTGAAAACATGGTAGCACGTTTGGTGTTACCAAAAGACATCATATTAAGTTTGCTATTCATCTAGTAGCATACTTAGTCCCTACCAGCCAATAGTAGGTAGAGGATACTCTTGACTAAAATCACCAAGTATGGTACGGGTTAGTACAACTAAACATGCTATAATTTGGTAGCACCACATGTGCTACTAGTGATGGTAGTACCAAACATGCTACCAATCGGTACCATCATGTGTACTACCGGCTCAATATAATTTTGTATGCTACCAACTAGTAGCATGTAAAATTCTATTAGCTGATAGCACATAGATATTATACCATCCCGTAAGATTCTACATGTTACAAGGTGGCAACATTCTGCATGCTACCAACTCAGTAGCATGAAACAATGTTTTCTATTGCGTCCTTGAAAACCTATTCCCTTAATGTTATAAATAAATTTCAAAAGCCATGAAACAAATTTTCCTATGATTCACCATAATTAGCTAATGAAAGTCATTTTGAAATTACATTTTCCAAATAGTTTCTACATTTTTTTTAGGGGACTCAATGGATGATGCATATCAAGATAGAAATAATGTGTAAATAGGTGTGAGCTTAAATGCTAACTAATTTCAAACAAACTTGGAGATATAGAGATCTCTATTTTTTGATTGTTCGGCCTTAGCTCGATGGGTTCCTCTAGATTCTTATGTGCAACCACTCTCCTTCTAACAAATGTGGCCATGGTTTTCAAACATTCTACTTGAAAAAAAGTTAAAATTCTTGACCCATTGCCACATTAACCCACCTTTCTCACTGAGCTATACCCATTCTTGGAACCCTTTATCCATACACATCGGTGGTGGAAGAAATGGTTGGAATGTTCCCCCTAAACTGAAATATTTGTATTTGTGATGTATCCATTCTCCTCCTCATGATAATAAAGTAGAAGAGCTAAAAAAAATCCGGAGGTATTTTTAACTCAGTCCAAGAGTAAATACTCACTGCTCTCAGTAACTAGTGGCTGGGGTAAATGTGATTTATAAGTCCTCCTCCTCTACTAGATTATATCCATTCAATGCACTTCGACACTTAAGTTTATCGTAATTTTTGTGGCTCTAGTAAATCAAAAATTACTAATATCACATTTTTGACATTGAAAGATATATATCGATTCTTTTCTGAAAGATCAAGTATCCGGATGACATTATTGTTCAACATTAAGTTTAAGATAGCCACCATCTAGAGACCCTTTTCACTGTATTTGATTGGAATTAGGAAGGGTGTTATTTTTTCCATTCATCATTTTTTTGTATAAAGCTGGATCCTCTTAAGTTTTATTCTTTAACAATATTTTAGGATCCATTCCATTCCCCTTTATGACCTTTCTCAAGGTATTATTTTGCTTGTTTAATGTATAACAATATTTTTATTTATGAATTAATAACAACGAATTAATACTTTCCCATGCACTTTTTAAATAAACATTAAGTATTGTTCCCTCATTCTTAAAATTTTGGCACTTCAACTACATCAAAGGGTAGGCAAACATAAAATTATTAATAAATTTTCAGAAAATTGTAAATCATATTTAAAAATTTATGGTAAAACTTGCAATAACGATGGCTTTATCCCTTAATTGTATTCACAATATTTAAAATTGCCCTTATATATTGACCACATATTATGCTAGGCTTGTGCTTATGGTGATTCAAATTATCAATTATGTTCAACGATTATATCCAACACAACATCATTCTAATCATTTTACAAACATAGAGAACCAACTTGTACATCCCAATTTAACAAAATATCAAGCTTCACCGGTTCGTTTCAAACCAAAGAATATAATAAATATCTTGAGGTAGTGGTTCTTAGTGAATTTATTTCTTGTTATCAAAACTTAGCCATTAACTCCAAAAATTTTCATTGTTCAATCATCCTTTGATCAAAATATCATCAATAATAGCTAGACAATTGTCAACCAAAAAACATTCAAGTGACAATTTTTTTTTTTCATAGATTTGTTAAGGCATTTTCTTGTATGAGAAGGTGTGTCTGATCTTTGTTCTCAGACAAGGAAAAAAAAGTTCCAATGATTTTGTTAACCAAAATGTTCCCCTTCATATCTTGTGGATTGAAATCGCTTCCATGGGACTTCCCCCACTTGTGCAATCAGTCATAATTTTTTGATATTACTCACTCAAAATAAATTGGACATGGCAAGACTGGATAGAGTTTTTTCATGCACTTAGAACAAGAAATGTAAATATATTTCCTCACTAACCCCTAGTCCCTGACATTTTGAAGTTACTGGCTGGCGGAGATTTGGTGGTAATATTTATCCTCCAAGCCCCACAGTGAAAGATTTTATGTCCTTAGGTGGTGGAGGAGGAAGTACAATACTTGAATTTTTACCAAGTGAAATGAAAAACATAATAAGAATGGCTAAAATTTCAATGAAGGAACATTTTGCCCCGAAGGAATGCCGATTGAATTGGATATATTATTTGTAATAAAAGATATTAGACATATTTGTAAGTAGTTTTCAGCTGAGATATTATATGAAGAAGGCATGTTGCCAGTCACATTGTGCCACGTGTTCTATTGAGAAGTAGAGTGAACGTGGAGGAATGGTAGAAAATGTTATTAGTAGTTTTTATATAAAATAAAAGGCCTACACACTAAGCCAATTAAATGTTATGCCACGTTTCTTCATTAAAAAATGGCCAAAAAAAAAAAAAATTAAAATTACAACTTAAAAGGGATACGGATACCCTGCTCGATGATTGAAGATATTTCTTCCCATATTGTGTTTCTTCAAATTCATAAATATTTCTTGTATGAATAACATGAGGATATGAAAATTTCGCATGTATTCCAGATTTTTCTACAAGGCACGGGAAGGTATGGTAAATTTTCCCAAGTTATAAATGCTTAATGTATATTTCAAATGAAATTATATATACTTTAAAACATATTGAAAGTGTCCAATGCAGAAAAAAAATAATAAATGTCATATAATCAGTGGCATGGTCGAAGTGTCAAGGACAGATGGAGGATTTTTATGGAACTCCTCATCCAATTTAACATTCATAATGGCACCAGGAATTATGGAGCAGGGTTTTTTTGGTCACCTTTTCCAAATCCAAAAACATTAACAGAATATTGAGAATCTAGTAGCCAAGTTTCCTCTTATAGTAGCCCTAAAATTTCGAGATGGCCATAACTTACGATCCAGAGCATCTATCACATTCTTTATATCAATGGAAATATTGAACACACTATTAATATTCTAATCAATTTTGTGTTATGATGGATAATGGTGAATAAAATTGAAAAAAACCTCTGGCACGTGGTAATGAACAAAAATGACATTTCAACCACCATTTTTAATGCAGCATGGCTCACATTTTCTCCCAGTATGGAAAAAAAAATTAGGGAATGGACCTGTAAGGATGCCCATGCTTTTTAATTACATTTTGGTTGGTGGTTGAAGCTCCTCTCATGTTTTCCCACGTTTCTCTCTCCTAGGCTTGGTTTTTGCATTATAAAAATCCAGATTTGGCCCATTTTTGAAGGGTTGGACATTTTTCATGTATTGCAAGCTTCCCTTTTCTTCCTTAAAAAGTAGATTTTGTGGAAATATCAGACCTCTTCAAAGGCTATACAGCTTACCCCTTTTCTGCCTCTCAAATCATTGTAATGCATGTGTTTTTGATATTCGAAATGACAATGCATATGCTCTGTGAATAAAGTCCCTCAATCCTCTCATTTGTGTTGTTTTGTTCCATTTCTGACCTTTAATTACATTTTGAGTCAGTTTGTGCATGATGTTGTGTTGTTTTTTTCTTATGGACCTATGTCTATTTTCAGAAGTAAATAATTTTCACCATTCCTTTGGTGCATCACCTTATTAGCATTAGTTTCCGTTTTTTGCATTCTCTATCTCTATCCCTTTGGAATTTAGAGTAGGATCTTGAATTCCAAATCTCTACAACTTGCAAGTAATACATCTTATCAGAGGAGTTGAGGAACCATCCTCTAATCTGGAGATTCATCTCCCTTTTTTATAACTCCCACACTTGGGGAGAGGATTCAATGTTGTGCAATCACACTAGATGTCCAAGATGATCAAACTAGAAGTCTGATCAACATCTAGGGGTGCTGCTGATTTGCAACAATAGTTTTGGCACGCCCGGTGGGACCTTAGAGGTATTCACTTTCATTGCAACAAACTGATGTGCATTTTTTGTAAGTTTCTTGCTTAAAAGATCCCTAAATTACACATCTGGCGACTCCAAGGAAGAAGAATCAGCTGGTTTTAGTAGTATAGGCCTGAAAGCTCATGAGAAGAATCACCACTAGGTCAAGAGTTGGAAAAGAAGAGGTGTTGTTTGAGTATCTGCAGTTATCTCCAAAAAGAAGGCAAAGAGGGAGGATAATTCAAAGGTCTCCATCTCCACCAAACATAACTCTCTCAACTCCTCCACCTGGTAGGCTTTCATTCAATCAACAAGGGTTCTAAGGCCAATCAGAATGGCACAAAACAACCCCTATGTCAATTTCACTGGCAGTAGCCCACTTGCTCTCAATGCACAAAACCTAATCCCAGTTGCAGCATTGAAGAACATACCATACTTTACTAGAGAGAATCAGACTACTCCTGGTGATCATGTTAAGGATATTGCTAACATTTGTGCAATCCATGAGATCAATGAGATGCAAGTTGCTGTCAAATTGCTGGCATCTTCATTCAAAGGGAAAGCTTTGAAATGGTTCAGGAGTCTTGCCTCAGGTTCTATTCAAAATTAGAACCAGTTATGTATAGCCCTCGATGAGTAGTTTGGAGAAAAGGGAGACAACTTCTCCCTTTTGGAGCAGCTGACAACCATCAAGAGAGCTCCCAATGAGCAGATGACTAATTTTAACTTCAGATTTCAAAGGACTTGGGAGAGAATTCCATTGGTAGTCAGGCCAACAGAAAAAGGTGCTTTCCTTTATTACCTTAAAGCTTTAAATTATGATATTTCTATGTTAATTCAATCCATGGGAGGCACAACTATCCCCATTGCTTATAGCATTGCCATTAGAGCTGAAAATTGTTTGATTCAAGCTGACAAGCTAGCTGCTAGACCTCTAATGCCATTGTTTCCAAGTTTAGAGAGCCTAAATACTAGTCAAGCACCTATTTTAGCCCCTATTCCCACTCCTAGAAATCAGAATTCGAATGAAGCTTCTAGTGCCTCAAATGAACTTCAAGAAGTCATGAAGCAATTGCAAAATTTAGGTAATGAGTTGGTTACACTCAAAAGGCAACAAGCCCAAAGCTTTAGACCTTCTTTCTAGCCCCAAGCTCAGCCTAACAGGAAGCCATATCAACCCCTAAGAACACCCAACCCAGCTGTAAATTTAAACCAAACAAGACCTCCTGCCAATAGGCCATTTCAGCCCTATAATCCCAATGCCATATCTACCTCTAAGGCATTAGTGCTAGTACAAAACAACATAGATCAAGAGTATGATTGGTGTTTCCCATGCAATGAACCTCACAACCAGTATATGTGTTTCAATAGTGCCTTAAATCAAGCATTAATGGTGACAACAACTGGTGTGGAGGGTGAAGGTAGTCAGAGAAATAACCAGCAACAAGAAACATTCCAGTAGTAATCAGCTCCAAATGATATCACACTTGTAAACTGGCAGGCAGAATATTTTTGTGGCATGAATCGAACGGTTTCCCAAAATGTTACAGCCAACACAAGTTCAAAGAGGAGAAATTTTTGTGAAGAACAATCATTAGCCCCAAGCAATCCACAATCTTCTATCACTCCACAAACTATTGGCAAACAAAATTCAATCCCAAACACGCAAGGACTACCCAAAACAATTCCTATGCTAACTCAAATGCTAGTTGTTGCTGCCCATGTGCAAGGAATGAATGTGTAGGCCAAGAGACAGCAAAGAGATACTTCATATCCATTCAATATCATTGATCAGATGAAGAAGACAAATGTAAACATATCAATGTGGGAATCACTATCTATCCCAGGCCAAAGAGATTTGCTACAAGCTGTCATGAAGGACTGGTTAACTTCAAACCAGTAGGCCCAAATGCAAGAGAAGGTGCTCACAAATGCTGCCCATCCTGAGGGAAATCATGGAGGACAGCAAGGTAAAATGTTGAAACCCCCTCCATTCTATGTTTCATTGATCACTGGAAACCAATTAGTACACAATTGCATGATTGATTCCAGGGCAAGTAGTTCAGTAATGCCCAAGCAAATAGTTGATCAGTTGGGAATTCAATATGAAGCCATATCCAAAGGGGTAGTGCAATTGGATGGGATAGCAGTAATAACAGTTGGAGCGATACAAAACCTAAGTCTTACCTTGCACGCATGCCCTAATGTGGTTGTTTTGCAAGATGTATCAGTAATAGACCTTCCACCACTCTTTTCCCTATGTCTGTCAAGGGATTTCATAGCCAAGATTAGAGGTTACTTATCTACTGATTGGTCACACATATTGTTTAGGACAAGATATGGAACCAAAGCCACAATCAGATCTGAGCCTATTGCAAACTTTCACATTGAGCCTCACACTCCAAGTCAGATCAATGCCAATTGTTCAGCGTTTGATCAAGATGATTATCCAAGCACTGATGAAACTAAAACCAAGGTAGGAAGCATCCTAGATCTAACTCTTGATGATTGGGCAAATAAGGTGCATGCTTTTGACCCTTATCAAGAAATAGAAGAATCCGAGCTAGGAGTCCATTGCATGCATGAAGAAAATCATCCTATTCCTAGCATCACCAAGCCAAACCACAAGGATGAAAATGAGGTATGGTAGTTGTTTTTTGATGGATCAAGGAGTAGACAAGGTGCAGGAGGGGGAGCTATGCTTGTTTCACCTCAGGAAATTAAGTATTATTCAGCTTTTAGATTTCAGTTTGCATGCTCTAATAACACTGCTGAATATGAAGCTTTGATACAAGGATTGCATTGGTCAATCAAGAGAGGAATAAATAACTTGCAAGTCTTTGGTGACAGTGAGTTGGTTGTCAACCAAGTTAAAGGGCAGCATGTTGTCAAGAATGATCTACTCAAGTGTTACAAAAATAGAGTGTGGGACCTCATTGAATATTTTGAGGGCTTTGGCATAAAATTCATTCCTAGAAAAGAGAACCAAGCTGCTGACAAGCTTGCAGCAGTTGGGGCAGCCTTTGATGTTGTTGAAATCATTCAAAAGGACAAGGTACAGTCAAACATCCATGTGATTGTAAGGCCCTCAGTGCCCGAAAACAATGTAAGTTTGCAAGTATTTGAAAATGATCAGCAAATCATCCATTTCTTGCAAGAGGAGGTTGAGTTCTCAGCTTAAAATTAGGAAAAGTTGGAGCAGCAGTATGGTGACCAGGTGGTGCAGCTGAGAACCAACAAACTTCCAAAGGGACTTATTACTCTGGAGTCCATTTTCAATCCTAATGACCAGTTTAGGAAGGAGAAAACAAACATTCAAGTCAAGGGAGAAGATACAGTGTCCATCTTGGTGGAAGAAGGCAGATCACTCTGAGTTGGTAAGGTGACAACTGAACGAGAAAGGTATGAGTTCATAGAAATTTGTCAAGAATTCCCTGATGTGTTTCCTTGGAGCTATGAAGATTTGAAGGGTTTCAATCCCAAGTTAGCTCAACACACCATTGAATTAAATCCAAGTACTAAACCCATCAGACAAAAACAAAGGCCAGTCAATCCACACATGCAGCCTCTCATGAGAAAGGAATTGAATAAGTTGATAGAATCAAGAATCATATTTCCTATCAAGCATTCTAGTTGGGTGGCCAACTTGGTCCCAGTTAGAAAGAAGAGTGGGGAAATCAGATTGTGTGTTGACTTTAGAGATTTGAATAGAGCATCCCTTAAGGATCATTATCCACTTCTTTCTATGGAGAAAATTTTACAAGTTGTTGCTGGCTCTGAGAGGTTTTCATTACTTGATGACTTTTCGGGGTACAATCATATTATGGTGAAGGAAGAAGATCAGTTCAAGACAGACTTTACAACCAAATGGGGAACTTATGCATACAGGAAAATATCGTTTGGGCTGTCCAACGCTGGAGCTACTTTCCAAAGAGCAATGGACATGGCATTCAAGGATTTGATTAACAACATAGTGCTGATATATCTTGATGATATCACTGTTTTTTCAAAAAATGCAGAAGACCACCTCTTTCATTTGAGACGAGTGTTCCAAAGGTGCAAAAGATTTGGAGTATCCTTGAATCCTAAAAATTATATTTTTCTAACCCATGAAGGAAAACTCCTTGGCCACATTATCTCCAAAGAAGGATTATCAATTGATCTAAAAAGAGTTAAAGCCATAAGAGCACTACCATTGCTAAACCACAAGAAGGCCCTCAAAGTTTCTTGGAGAGAATTAATTTTGTTCGGAGGTTTGTCCCAAATTTTGCAGCCCTAGTCAAGCCTATCACCAAGATGTTGAAGAAAAGCATGGCTTTCAAATGGACAGCAGAGGGCAAGGAAAGTTTTGAAGCAATCAAAGAAGCCATCTCTCAATCCCCAACTCTTATTAACCCGGATTTCTCCAAGGATTTTATCCTCTATGCATTTAGGGGTGATGATACTATCTCTACAATTTTGGTACAGCAGAACAAACACAATGATGAGCAGCCAATTGCTTTCTTCAGCCAAATCCTGGAGGGCTATGAGGTGAGATATTCTTTCATTGAAAAGCATGTTCTTGCAGTAATCAGAAGCTTGAAGAAATTCAAGCATTTAGTCTCAAATAACAAGGTTCATTTGTTGGTTTCTCATGTGGGAGTTAAGGACTTCCTCCTCAACAAAGACCTGAATGAAAAGAGAGCAGGATGGATTACTCATGTCATGGAGTATGACATTGAGATCAAATTCACCAAGTTGGTCAGAGGAAAAGGATTGTGTGAGCAGCTGATTTTGAGCAAACAAAAGGAAACATGCAATGAGAAGGAGGTTGTTTTGGCGTTGCAAGACAGCCATGAGCAAGGAAGCACTCAAGAGGAGAATGATGATTTCATCACTCCTTGCTGGACCCAAGACATAATACACTTCCTAAGCATAGGTCTATGCCCTTAAGAGATGAAAAAAACCAAAAGAAGACACTTCAGATTGCAGGCTGTCCCATACACCCTTGTTGATGGTGTTTTGTTCAAGAGGGATGTGAATGGAGTACTACTGAGATGCATTGGTACAAATCAGATTCATAGGGTGTTGGAAGAGTTCCATGGTGGACCAGCTGGTGGTCATTTTGCACCAAGAGTGACAGCTCTAAAGATCATGAGGGCTAGCTATTATTGGCCCAAGATTTTCAGTGATTGTTATGCATGGATCAAGAGGTGCAAGAATTGTGCATTTTTCACAGGTAAAGAGAGGCTAGCTGCCCTTCCATTGCATCCAATTTCAGTTGATCAGTCATTCATGCAATGGGGTTTAGACTTCATTGGATTCATTAATCCCAATTCAAGCCAAGGACACAAGTGGATTTTAGCAGCCACAGATTACTTCACCAAATGGACTGAAGCAGTAGCACTCAAGGAAGCAAATGAATCTAACATCCTAGACTTCTATGAGGGAATAGAAACTAAATTCGGCATACCTACTACAATAATATCAGATAATGCATTAGCATTCATTAGGTCCAAGGTGACTGAGTGGGTTGTCAAGAGTGGGATCTACCTAAGCACATCATCAAATAATTACCCTCAAGGTAATGGCCAGGCTGAATCTATAAACAAGAACTTGTTGAGGATCATTAGAAGGATTCTTGATGAAAATCAGAGGTCTTGGCATACTAAATTGAAATCAGGCTTATGGGCTGATAGGATAACTCCTAAAAGATCTACAGGTAAATCTCCATTTAAGCTTGTTTATGGGAGAGAGGCAATTTTGCCCATGTCACTTGAGTTGCCAACATTGGAACTCATGAAACAGTTGGAGTTGTTGGAGTTTGAGCCCATGGAGGTTAGATATGCAGAATTGATGGAGCTCCAAGAAATCAGAAATCAAGCATCCTGAGCAATGGAGAAGGATCAAGCTTTGATCAAGAAGACCTTTGATAAGAAAGCCAAGGATAGATCCTTCCAAGTTGGAGATCTAGTGTTAAAATGGGATGCAGACAGAGCAAAACCGGGAAGGAATTCAAAATTTGATGCCATTTGGAGTGGCCCATACATGGTCACAAAGTGTAAGGATAGCAATGCCCTCCAATTGTCTTCATTGGATGGTGAGGAACTACAGATTCTAGTCAATAGAATCCATCTAAAGTATTACTACAAAAGGGAATTCTCCACCTTATACATAGTAGCTTAGGTTTTCGTTCCTCCAAGTGCTTGTGCACATTATTTTGTTGTAGTTTAGTTTGCTTTCCCTAATTGCTTTGGCACAAGCTTGTTGTTCCTGCGAATGTGTTTGCAGGCCTTTCTCTATCAGGTGATATTCCACCTTCCTCCTTGCAGTGTTCTAGTCAAATGGGGTACCAAACAAAGAATTTGATGACTCCATGCCCAATGGATTGCTTCATGCAACTGGTAACTTCATCCGGCATGCAGATGACCCCTCTGAGTCGCCAAAACTGTTATCCAAAATGTTCACCTTGCATATTTTGTGGCTAGCTCCTTCCATTCTTCCCTCTCTTGTGCCTCAGTCATAATTTTTTGCTTTTTAGTCACTCAAAACTCTCTGGAAATGACACCATTGGATAGAGTTCTTTCTCATCTTTCCAGAAAGGTAAATTTTTCCTCCTAACTCCATGTATTTTTGAAGTTATGGCTCGACGGATTTTTTGTGAGAAATTTCCCCCTAGAAGGCCCGCAACCAATGAGATGCCGCCACCTATCCAAGGAAGTGACGGGGTCGGAAGAAAACTTGGTTTTTTATCGAGTGCTTTGGAAAAATTTCAAAAAGGAATATTTTCCCCACAGGCCCGCCGATGAATCGAATGATGCCACGTGTCCAGGGAGAAAAAATTGAAAAAATCACTAAGTGTTGGCACAAGGAGAATTTTAATGAAGAAGGCCCGTGCCAATCATATTGTGCCACGTGTCCTATGGCACCGGACCGACAGAGCACGGAGGAAAGGTTAAAATTTTGGCAAAGTGTTTTTCCAATTTTCAAAAGGAAGTTTTTGGCCCACTGACCCCGCCAGCCAATCATGTTATGCCACATGTCCCCAAGGGTCGAAGCTGCGGAATGTGGGAGGAAATTGGGATTTTTTCCCAAAAGATTGCGCACAAAGGAAAAATGTTTGCGGAGGGCCCGCGGTGAATGAAATGACACCACGTGTCCTGGATCAATGGAAGGCGGGGAGAGTTTGGGAAATTTTCCCAAAGGAAAAAGAAAGAAATTTCAAAGGAAAAATAGCCCCCCCCCCCCCCCCCCCCCCCCCCCCCCGAGCATGAACCAATGGAACTTCGCCACGTGTCCAGTGGTGGCAAATTTTAAAGGACAGGCCCGCATGGAAAATTTTGAAGGAAAGGCCCGTGCCCAATCAAAGCATACCACATGGCACCCAGAATGGTGGATCAAAGGGATTTTTGGGGAATTTTTCCCAAATGCAAAAAGAAAAAAATTCAAAAGTTTGCCTGTCAACCCAATTTGGCCTTGTTTTGCCCTAAAATTTCAAATGGCCATAACTTTTGATCCAGAGCTCGGTTTTTCACGTTCTTTATATCAATGGAAAGCTAGTGAAATTATATACAAGATTCCAGGGTCATTTTTGTATTTTAATGGATTTTGAAGAGAGAAAATAGAAAAAAATCCTCTGGCACGTGGTCATGGACAAAAATGACGTTTCAACCACCATTTTTAATGAAGAATGGCTCGCATTCTCTCCCAGCATGGCTAAAAATGTCATGGGATGGGCCTATAAGGATGCTCATGCTGTTTTGATTATGTTTTGGTCAATGGTTGAATATCCCCCACGTTTTCCCATGTTTCTCTCTCCTGGGGTCGTGGCTTGCACTGTAAAAGCCAGAATGGGTTCATTTTTGCAGAAGGAGACACCTTTTCAGCTCTGCAACTTCCCTTTTCTTCCTTTTTGGTAGAATTTGTGGAAATTTTTACCTTTCCATGCAATACAGCACCCCTTTTTGCCTCTTGATCATTGTAATGCATTGTATTGGATCTGGAATGTCAATATATGCTCTGCGATTAAAATCCCTCAATCCTTTCATATATCTAACATTGTTTTCCTGACCTTTCATTACATTTTGAGCAATTTTTGCATGTTTTGTGTTGTGTTTTTCTTGTGGATTGTGTATGTATTTCAGCATCAGGTGTCTGCAACTCCTTTGGTTCATCACCTTATTAACATTAGCTTCATTTTCTTTCATTCCCTATCTTTGTCCCCTTGAAATTTAGAGTAGGAACTAGGAATTCAAACCTCTGCAACTTGTAAGTGTTATATCTGATCAGAGGATTTGAGGAACCAGCCTCTAATCTGGAGATTCCTCTCCCATTTTTACAAGTCCCACACTTGGGGAGAGGATTCAATGTTGTGCAATCACACTGGATGTCTAAGATGATCAAACTAGAAGTCTGATCAACATCTAGGGGTGCTGCTGATTTGCAACAAAAGTTTGAGCTTCAGATATTCAGAGATTTGTGTATCAGAGGTTTGAATTTGAGTTTGGTGGTTTGGATCCCAAAATCTGAAAATAATCTTTATTGGAATCCATAATCTAAGAAGGAAGCAGTCTCCATGGAAAAGGCTCAAAATGTTTACAAAGTTTATTGGGTGGCTAGTTGAAATATTGGGTTGAGTCATTGGATATTAATGCAGGGAGCCCAGCCAACCAAAAACATGGAAATACCAATATAAATAAAGGGATTTAGTTTAGCACAAGCACTGTCTAATGTAAAATGGGAGAATCCTAGACTGACAAGCTCAGTTCATATGCCACATAGCTCACTAGTTTGGCAAAAGAGTAAATCAACACAAAACACGCTATGAAGCTCATGTAACAAATATGGTGGTTATTAGAAAATAGTTAACAATGAAACGTGAAGTGGTAAATTGTGATCAATTAGTTCACTTAAGCCATGAGGAAGAGAAATAAATGGCTGGTGAGGTATTCCAAACGGCTTGGTGGAGTTCAAATGGGAAAAAATTAATCAATTCGATACAATGGCCACGTCAACGATCGACTCAAGTAAAGGATATAAAATATAAGATGCTTGATCTACTCAACATGTAATTTGGTAGACAAGGAATATGATGAACTCATTATGATTTCGATGGAAAATAATAAGACCCATCATATAATGCATTAAGATAGCTTGACAGCCAATTCAGCAAGCTGGCTAATGAGAAATGTTCTGAGTTATTACCCAATATCCCACTAAAGGCACAATTTTCATCATTTAAATATTTTAAATATTATTTTAATTGAATAATGGAGGAAATTTAGATATTTGAATCTATGAAATAATTAAGAGCCATTATTATATAATTAATGGATCATAGTGCCCTGGGATACCCAAAAGGTGACATTTTCTTAATAAGCCATAACTTCATCCCAAATTGTCCATTTTTTACAAAATTATAGTCATTGGAATCGAGAGAGAGAGAGAGAGAGAGAGAGAGAGACAGAGACAGAGAGATACATCATGAAATCAATAGGAGATGGACAGTTTGAGTTTTGTGTTCCTAAATTTTGATACTTCCTCGTTCCTTGAGTGGTGCCTTGAAAGGTGGGGCTGCAATTAATAAAGCAAGCATGGCCAACAACAGTGATTAATCATATGCTACATTCTATCATATATTTTAAGATTTCTCCTTCTTTCTCTCACCACTCAGCAAGTGTTATAAATTATAAAGGGGTACTTATTTAAAAAGAGTTAGACATTTTCCAAGTTTCCCCTCTCCTCACAAGCTTAGTTGTGAATTTGCACTCTTTCAAGCCTTTCTTCTAAAAATTGTGATGACAGCCTATGCCTTTTCCCATTGTAATGATGCAATCTGAAAGTGATTGAAGTAATCATAATTATGTTTTTTGATCAGTTATATGTCCTTATATTATTTTGCTTCTTCTATTTTCCTCTCTCATGTTTTCAGGTGAACTGTGCAACTAGGGTTTATTTTTGCAAGTTTTGGAGGTCATTGTGCTTATCAAGGAATGAAGTAATGTATGTAAATTGGGTTTGTAATTCATGTTCATTCTTCCTCATGATCATCTCTCTTCATTGGAAAGCCAGAATTTTTTCTATAAAAACCCTTTCTTGGTGCATCACCACTTCTAGTTTAGGTTTTATTTCTTGCAAATCTCTCTCTCCTAACCCCATGGAAATGTTAGCATAGGTCTAGTAGCCATTTTTCTTACATTAGAAGTAATGTAGTTCTTAGTTTAGGAAGAGGAAGTTCGCCTTCTCTAGAGGTTCACCTCAAGTCACAAGTCCCATAACTTGAGAGGTGATCCCATGTTACCCAATCACATCGATTGTCATGTTCACCTTCAGGCCATTTCAGGGGGTACATTGATTTAGTGATAATAGTTTTTAGCACACCCATTGGGACCACAAAATTCATATCTTTTACCGGTGTGTATATTTTTGTTCACTTTATTTTCATTAAGTTGTTGTGCTCTTAGTGAAATTGTAGCCTTAGGAGGTAAACCCAAGCACAAATGGTGACTCCATTGGTCAAATTAACCCACTATCCGAGTTATAGAATGTCTTTTTCCACCCATTTCCATCCATTTTTCTTCCACATATTTCCATTTTTCTCTCATCCATGAAGTTGTGCAATCATGGCTTCATTCCTACAATGGAATTCCCACTTGCAGCAGCAATACCAGTTCAACATTCCTTCCATCTTGTAAAATTCATCTTCAGATTATTATAGTTCACCTCCAATTCAAGACTATGATGAAAATCAATTGCAACATTCATATCCCTGTGAAAAAATTAATGGTTAGTTTGATTTTTTACCTAACTAGGTAGTTTTCTAAAAGAAAGAATATGTAGATTCCAGAGATCATCATACATATGAAGATGTTGAGTTGTAACTTAAGATCCAAAGAATGGAGGTGGGTATGGTGCAGTCTAGAGCCACAACTCAAATGAAGGCATTGAGGAATGTCTTCAAGATACCTTGTCCGTGGGTTGGCCCTATGCCAAAGTTTGATATCTTGCAGGAAAATATTTGTTTCATGATTTAATTTCTACCTCAACTTGAAAGTTAGATCAAAGAGATAAAGGCCTATGAGTTTGATGCAAGTAATATTTATCGATGGGTAAGTCCTACACCACCACCTTAGAGTTCTATTTCCATTTATCAGTCAATTTCATTTCATTATAAACCTCAAATTCCAAGCTTTTCACCAGTTGCTCATGTTGAGAATTCCATTCCTTCATTTCCTATCTTTCCATCCCATCATGAATCTTTTGTTCCTCGTTCTTCCAAAGTTCTTTTTTTCTAAAAAGGCCACCAAGACAAGAAGATGCACCTCTTCCGTTATCTCAAACAATGAGGGAAGTCGTTGAATCCCAACCCACCCCTCCTCTTATAGTTCCAAATCCATTTTGGGAAGAACATGATTATACTGAAGGTGAAGAGAATGATGTTAAGGAGCTTAATAAGGATGAAATTTCAAAAAAATTGAAGGATTGGGCTGCAAGATTGAATGTAAAGTAAGTTCCTCTCCTAACTTAGCCTCAATCTAAGTTTGAGATTCAATGGCATTTGGTGGAAACTAAATTTTCTTAGGAAAAAGTACAAGAGGATGATGAACATATGTCTATGTGTTCAGAATTTAGTATAAATGTGAGCACTATGTTTAAGGAAACTGTTGATTCCCCATAAGCTGTGAAATTAGCTCCAAATCATTCAGGAAAATAGCATGTGCAAGTTGAAGAAGAAATAATTTCAAGTCTACAAGGTAATTCTAATGAGTGTAATGATCCTAACAGCCATGCATGTTGGGAACTTGTGGAATTTTTGGAATGTTACATTATTCTTTCAAATTCATTACCACATATTATGGCTAGTCATGAAAAGCTTCAAGTTGTGAATGAATATCATGCAGTTTCAGAAGGGTCCTATGCAAGTTTGGAAGTTTCAAATCATCCCCTTTCTTCATTCTTATAAAAATATAATCTCTTAGATGAATTTGATATTTCTAATTTCATGTTTAAGGATGAGGATGATCACGGTGGGGAAAGTCCCAGTTTGGAGAATACCATGATGGTAGCTAAATTTTTAGCACAACCAGAAAATAAAGAGGAAAATTAACTATCAGATTTGGAAGAATATTTTGATCGACATGATCCTATGGAACTTGAAAAATATTTTATTTTGTCATTTCTTTTCCAACACAAAGTGCCTAGTGTTGTGAAGGTAAATGCTCAAGAACAACTTGTTTCTCATAATTACCTTCTTGAGCCAAGACTGGAGGAATTTAATCCTCCACATCCCTCATGGAACGAAGAGTAAAATGAACACATGGGAAAAGATGGGACTGAATCAAAAGCAATGATCGAAGAATATGTCATGGAATGCTTCCTATTTTCAGTTATGGAACCTATTTTGGTTAATAAGCATGTGATAAAGGAAAGTATTCTTGAATATTTTCTTCCCCTAACAATCCTCAAAAGCTACAGGTGGATGAATCTGACTTTACAGGTCTCATGTGGGATGAGGAGGTTAGAAATGCATAACAACTTTGTTTTCATATGAAAGTGTAACTCCTATATGAGCAATACTCTTCAAACACTTGCAGAGATTTTTCAATTAATTCCATTAGAGGCTATAAGTGGTCCAAAGCAGCTGCATGTTGGAGAGAAATTATTTATTATTAAGGAAAGAAAGGGATACAAAGGGAACATCACTTCAATACCATTCACCTATGAGGAAGATAAGATGTTTGTAAATGGTAAACAGGAGAAAATTTAGCTCATGGATGACCTTTCTTTTCAAGGAAGTCTTCAGGTAGACTTTCTTGTCAAATTTGAATCTCAAAGCATAAGGCATATTCAAAAGGTCAGACCATGTCCCATAAGATATTTGGCTTCTTTAGAGCCAAATGAAAATTTGCAACCAACCACCTTCACCTCGGAATGTGACAATGAGTTTCATGGCCCCAAGGATCAATTGTAATACCTCTACAAAACAAATACAGAGCAACTAAAAGAGGCATACTTTCTCCTTCCAGTTGATTTATTGGTAAACCAAGTGAAGAATTGAGCTTGTTTCAATTTTTCACTCTTAGTCTCAGCCATGCACATTTTCACATCATCTACATGGCTTCCCATTATAAGGAAAGAAAGCTATTTTGCACAACCAGTTTTAGGTTTCATTTATCTTGCATGTGCCTCCCATTAAGATAGAGTAAGAATAGGTTTTATTTTAGTAGAATAAGTGTCTGACACACTCTGCATGTTTCATTTGAAGCATGTATGGTTTTCAATTATTGTCTATATTGTGATTTTTCATTTCTCTGCATCGTGTGTCAGAAGCATAATTTTCAAAAGAAAGAGATAAATCAAGATTTAATAGAGTTCCATGATGACCAAAACTAGGAGGTCTTTTACTCAAATTTTTGCATTTTTATTATGCATTCCAGGAATTCATGGATTCCAATGTGCTTCATATTTCAAAACACCAGATTCCAAGATAAGGTCAAAATGGTCTACTTCTGTTTAGGATCATTTTTGGGATATCAAACGAATCCATGCCCAATGAATATACAAGGCTACTAGACTTATGCTTAGCAGGCAAGCATCCCCGAGAGGTAACCACAAATTCTATCCATTTTTTGCCTCCTAGGAAAGAATGGATAAACGGGGTCTACAAGAAAAAATGGTTGAAGTTGTTGTATAAAATTTTCTGAGATTTTGATATACCTCCATGATATCTCAGAACTGAAGAAATTCCTTGTATTTTATTATGTAAACTACTCAGTGAGTTTGCAACATGAGTAGGGAGAGTAACCTTCAATATAGCTCAGTTGAGCTAAATGGATGCAAGGTATGAGGGGATCAAATGCAAGCCCTAGAACAAATAATAAGCATCTCGGCATTTCATCACCATGGGAGATCTAAATTCAATTTGACAGCATGGAGATGTTAGAACTCAAAACGTGGGATTCAACAGAAGGACCAACTCAGCTGAGAAAATAATGGATGGCTCAGGTATTAGCTCGGTGGATAGCCAGATCGTTTAAAGAAATAGTTTAGCTCATTATACAAGGTTGCAGAATGACAATCAAAATTATCTCATCAAGCTCATAAGGAGGTCATTATCATGTCTTCAATGCGAGCAAGGGATTAAGATGAATAAACATTCAGGGATTTAAACATGCTAGAGCTTAGTCATATTTTCTAAGTCACGAGATATTCAAAACTCAAGACACTTGGACTTCTCAGCCTTATCTCAATGGGTATGTTTAGAGGTTATGGAGGAACGACAAGCACCGAGTTGAGTTGGCTCAACTACAGAGTAGTAGAGATAGCTCATGAGGAGTTATTGTAGATTTATCATGATCAAATGACAGTTCAGAGCATGATTCCTAATTGAGTAAGGATCTGAGTCAGCTCAACATGAAAAACATGATGATGTAGGAATATATAGCTCAATGAACCTCTCAATAGGTAATACAAGAGTGAGAAGTTTACATAGAAATATTAAGCCATGAGTAATGAGCTCGTGAGAGTAGCTCGAGCTCGTATTAACTGATGCTAGTATGTTTCGAAGGTTGTTGGGTGCTAAAATGGAAACTTGGGATTTTATGCATACAAAGTGATATTCGACACAAACCGAGTTGCCACCCAGTTGCTCAGAAAAAAATCAAATGGATCGTGTCAGTCGTATATCCATGTAAAGATTGAACTCGATTCAAAACTTGACATGTCAGGTTTGGGAAAAATGTGCAAGGTGTTTGAAGCAGCCCAAGTAGTAAGCAAATGAAATCACATAAGTGTCAAAAGGAAGCGAGATAGGTTTATGGCTCAAAATTGTTGGATTTTCTAGGAGGAGGCTCACCATACAAAAATTTTGAGCTCATCTAGGTTCAATTTCATGCTACCAAGTCTCAATACAAACCTGGAGAGAGAAAATCCTTATCAAGAAGTGTAAAGCTCAAAAATAGGATCAAGGTTGTAGGGTGTATCTCGGGTGGGAGATCATATGGTTGATAGATTTGTGAGGCTAAAATGGCCAGCATCACATATTACTCATTGAGACATTTTGCAAAAAATAAGCAAGAGCTCAATCATCCCGAGTAGTGGTGCAAACAAAATGGATGACAAGGTTAATTAGGGGGCTTAGTGAGCCAAAAAGGGTTGAGGTAAGGATGCGACGTGAAGCCAAGCTAGTGTGGCACATGGGAAAAATGTGTCAAGGTAATGTGGGTGATGAAATAATGGAGGATGTCTCAAGGTTCACATAGCTCAAGATCAAGAGGTTTCTTGTAGAAGAAATGTACCTGAAGGTCGAGCCACTCACCAGGAAGGTGTTGATCTTAGGTGCATGGGAGCACAGTGAAAATATAATTGGGGAGCTTGTAAGTGAACTTAGCCATAATACTGGAAAATCCGTGTAAAATCGAGCTCGTGACATTTCAAAAATACCCATTTCAGGTTTTTAGAGGATCACATTTGGGAGAGTTGAGGATGATTTGTGTGCATTAGAGGTAGTAATGTCTAATGTGAGTAGTGTCCAACATCTGAAAGTCTGACACATCAGACTTTCAGAGGTTTGAGCTTTGGGTATTCAGATATTTGCATGTTGAAGGTTAAAAGTTATGTTTGGTGGTTTAGATCCTGAAATCCTAAAATAATCTCGATTGAACTCCACAGTCTGAGAAGGATGCGGTCTCCATGGAAAATGCTCAAAAAGTTGGTAGATTTTATCGGGTGGCTAACCAAAATATTGGGTTAAGCCAATGGATATTAATGTAGGGAGACCGACCAAAAAAAATGTGGCATAGAAAATAAAAATGGTGGGAGTTAGTTTAGCATGAGCGTTATCCAATGTAAAAGGGGAGAAGCCTATACAGACAAGCTTGGTGCATATGCCATGTAGTTTGCTAATGTCACAAAGGAGGAAATCAATGCAAAACATACCATGAAGCTCATGCAACAAAGATGGTGGTTATTAGAAGATGGTTAAAAATGAAACGTGAAGCAGTAACTTGTGAGCGATTATTTTTATTAAGCCATGAGGAAGATAAATAAACGGTTGGTGAGTTATTCCAAACGGCTCGGTGGAGTCCAAATGGGAAAAGATTGATCGATTCGATATGATGACCACGTCAATGAATGACTCAATTAAAGGATATAAAATATAATATGCTCGAGCTACTCAAAATGCAATGTGGAATACAAGGAATTCAAAGAACTTGTTATGATCTCAATGGAAAATAATAAGACCCGTCATGCAATGCATTAAGATAGCTCGCTATCTAATTCATCGAGGTGGCTAGCGAGCAATATTTTGAGTTATTACCCCAAGTTCCCACTAAAGGCATGATTATCATCATTTTAATATTTTAAATATTATTTTAATTAAATAATGAAGGAAATTTAGATATTTGAATTTATGAAAGCATCAAGAGCCATTATCAGATAATTGATGGATCACAGTGCCCCGAGATACCCAAAAGGTGACGTTTTCTCAATAAGCTATAACTTCATCTCGGATTGTCCATTTTTTACAAAATTACAGTCGTTGGAATCATGAGAGAGTGAGATATGTCATGATATTAATATAATATGGATTTTTAGAGTTTAGTGTTCCTAAATTACAATACTTCCTCATTCCTTGAGTGGTACCTCGAAAGGTGGAGCTGCAATTAATAAAGCAAGCATGGCCAACAATAGTTATTAATCATCTGCTACATTCTAGCCTATATTTTAGGATTTCTCCTTCTTTATCTCCCCACTCAAAAAGTTTTATAAATTTTAAAGGGGTGCTTATTCAAAAAGAGTTAGACATTTTCCAAGTTTCCCCTCTCCTCACAAGCTGAGCTCTTATGAATTTGCACGCTTTCAAGCCTTTCTTCTAAAAATTGTGATGACAACTTATGTATTTTCCCAATGTAATGATGCACTATGTGTTGGTGCTCTACTTAATCTCGCCCCTATTTTTTTAATCTTTACCTTCAATGTTTGTTGTATTTTTTGTTTCCCCATGGGGGTGAAAGTTGATCTATTGGTTCTAATGTTTGTGGATTTGTCTTTCCTCTTTCTTGGTCGAGGATCATGTTTGGATATGTACTATTTTTTTGAAAAATTCTTGTGGGAAACCAATTACAATTTAGGGCTGAAATTTGAAAGATCGCATGTAGAAATTGTTCCTTGGTTGTGTATCTGTTTTTGTTTTTGTCCTTTCACCCAATGGTATGTGGTGGTTCCTAATTGAATTTGGTATGATGGGTGTAACATGTAAACTTGAAAACTTATAAGTTTCCATTGCATTCACAAAATGCAAATTCAGTCATGTGACCCGATGAATATTCGCAATCATGAAGTGGCACAAACAAATTTTCAATTCTCCTCCAAAGGTGTACACTTGTCACAAACTGAGTGGATGCGGGGAAGTAGTGCATGATTGTATTTTTTACGCATTGAGGAGAAAAACTATAAAAGTGTAAAAAGGTTCCGAGACCCGCAAAGGATACATGGCTCTTTTTTATGCAAGGAGAGGGGAAGTGGGTCATCATAGCACTTCGAAACTTTTGGTTTCAAACTGGAAAGGGATTAAAATTACAGGAAAGGCCCGCAATTCCATTATCACTTAAATATGACCATGTGTCAAGCCCATGTTGAAGTCAAAGGCAGATGGGTGGGTCAAATGGCCAAAAGTGTATGAGTTTTAAATCATGGAAAAATAAAAAAAGTATCCTTGAGCCCACATTAATGAAAGGCTTTTCCACATGGATGACTCATTTTTAAAATTTAAAAAGTGGAATGAATGGCCCCGATGCATTGCATTTATTTCTACCGCCATTAATGCATTTTGCACAAATCAAGGACATATTTTTTAAAAGATTTCGAGTGTTTAGATCCTTTATTATAAAAATTTTTGATATCTGAGTGAAATTGTTGATATTTGCATTATGAAATAGCGTGAAATTTGACCGTGGATATTTTTCTAAGAATCAGAGATCAAAAGATAGTCGGATTAAAGTTGAATGATTCAAGGATTCACGCAAAATCGGTAAGAGCTGAAAACTCTTGTACTTTTCATATTATTGGCAAGAAATTTTGAGGTAAAGTTAATGGTTTTTAAGGATGAAGACCATGCCATCTTTGTTCTCAGTTTCATTTGGTATTACAAGTGATTTAGACAGAATCACAGACATATACCTGATATGTTGGCTTAGAGGAATTTCTTTAGCAATTAAATGATCCCAATCAAAGTGAGTCTTTGAAAGAAATTAAGGATAGCCGCATTGCCTTAGTTGGTGTTATCCTACCATCAGTTCAGTGCCCAGAATTGGTATGGCATTGTGCTATGAATGATGACCCAAAGAAAAGGGAAGTATTAGATGGAAGTGGTGATGTAGTGTTTACATTGACACTTGCGGCCATCAGAACAATTCTTAAATTTCCTATAATCACAAATCCAATCACCATTGGTATCAAATTAGCTTTACGGGATTATGAAAAGAAGAAAAAAGACTATTCTAAGATCATAAATACAAAATGGCTCCTCAAGGAGAAAAAGGCAACAAATACAATTCCTAAAAGGCTAGTTAGGGCACAATTTATCGAAGAGGCTGAAGATATTATTGTGTTATTAAGTCGAATGGCGGGGTTGGAAATTGAAAATGAATTCAAGGAATGGATGTGTACTTACATGTGTATTAATTTGGAAAGAAAAGGGAATATCTATTGGCCTACTTTTATTGCAGAAGCACTCCATAGTCACATGGTCACTTTAGCAACAAAAAATGAGATGGTGACACTTCAGAGCTAGAATTCTACATGATAACCTACCTAATTTACATTATTGCATGGCATAGACATTTCTTAGGTTTTTACCACGTGTCGATTTTAAGTAGTGCCAAATGCACGAGATATTTCCTCAACTACAACTGGTCAATTGGAGTGGGAATGTGAGGTTGGTTAATGATGCTTTCTTTGCCCCAATCATTTGTCTTTTCAAACCAGAGTGGGGACAATATAGAATTTTTGAGCAGGCCCAACAAGTAATTTTGGATTATGAGTGTTGCTTCATTTAATACAAGAAATTCACATACATAAGGGCTAGTGGTTTTAAAGGTAAACCCTGTAAATTTCCCAGATATTTAGATGATAAATTAGCTCTATGCGAATTGATAAGGCATCTAACACCTATTCACAAACTGATTGTCAGAAGACATAAGACAAATATTAAGTTCCCTATTAGAATTGCAAGGTATGCATGCCCTTCAATCATGAAATACAAACTGATTGAGGATGAAATGAAGAAGTTTGATATGGAAAAGTTTGAGGAAAGATCCAATTAGGATATTCGATGGGTATTCACTAACATACAAATACTTTTGGGCATGAGCCTCATTTTGAAGATTATTGGATGAATTGTAGGGATGAAGAAGAGGTCATGCTAAGATATTTCTCCATTATAACCCTTGTACAAGTCATATATTTCAAAATTACAATTATCCCAGAGGGAATTTTTGATGATCCACATACATTAAGTAAATATTACCTTGATCAAAATGTGGAAGGACAGCCTATAGCCCCTCTGAATTGGAATAAAATAGAATTTGATGATTCTTACATACAGATAACGGATGTAATGAGGAGGACTATAAATTGGTTAGCCCAAAAGAATATTGATCTGTTAATACAAATTACAAGAGTTCTAAATGATTTCAGATACTTAGGTTGTTTAATTGATGATATTATGCCCTTGAGAGAAGGTGCAGAAAGAATTGATCCATTGGGAGGAAAGGATCCTCAGCTTCCATCAAAGAGACCCACTTCTGAACTAGTATATGAGTGGACCTCAGCTACTAGTCGGACCGGCACCTCTATATCTGCTTTGAATCAAAAGATGAAGAAAATGCTCCTCAAATCCATGGAAAATGCCCCCATTATTTTTTCAGTGCCAACTCAATCAAAGGAGAAAGGTTTGACATCTCATGGGGTTCGCTCGGGTGTTTTGCAAAAACCACACAATGCTAACAAATTAATGAGTGGAGCCATATCAAATGATCATTCTTAGTCTAAACTACATATAAAAGAGTGAAAGGTAGCACATGACTTGAAGAAGTTTGACAGAGCACACAAGAAACACAAGGTGGTATATGAGCCAGTTTTGGTGAGGGTGGGTGCCCACACACCCAAAAAAACACAAACATAGAGATATGGTAATTGATCCTCCTGAATTTGAAAGAAATGAAGTTTTTCACGACCATCATGTTCCATCACTGCCACAAGTGGAACAATCAGATCCTCTCTTCTCACCTTTATCTTTGGAGGAAATAACAGTGAGAAGTACTTAGGATCAAGCAAACCAAGAAAAATTTACAACTAATCCAATAGGCAGCTAATTGTTAAGTGTAGGTATGAAAACATGTGAGACCTTGCCTACTAAGGAGGAAAATATGCCCTTGGTTGAAACATTGCATGAATTTGCAAATATTCAAACCGATGTGATTAATGTTGATACTAGTGAAGAATTTTCTATGTTATATGCACTTGATTTATCTATGAGTGAACCAATAATGACACTAGTAGATAGCCTTCAAACAAATAAGGAATTATAAGGAACTACTCATGTACTCACCAGTGAAGAGAAAATCTAAACAACAAAATCTTCTCCTACACAACAGGTGGTTTTAGAATCATAAACACCAGAGTTACTTGGTGGAGATAACAATAATACAGAGATATCATTGGAATAAACTATTTCCCATTCTGTTAAAGTTACTAAATTTTATGATATTTTTCAAGTAGAAAATTCTATCTTTGAAGAGAAAACAGAAATGGCACAGGATTCAATTGCTAGAGAGAAAATACTTTTTGATACTGATATGCAGCATCTAGATAGGAATGTGAAGTTGGCATCAAAAGAACAAACCACTATGACATTACCTAATGTATCATCAAAAAATGAGGATAGTAGGATGTCAACTCAGCAGATTTTGGGGAAGGAAGAGCATGCAAGCCAATCATTGGTCAAAGAAAATGTCAAGGAATAAATTGAGTTTAATGTGGCATTAAAAGGAGAAATAAGGAAGGAATATCCCTTAATTACTGATATAAATCAAGAAAAGAATGATCAATCTTGGGTTCTAGATCACAGAGAGGGACAATTGAAAGAATTGTTAGCACAGGGTGAGAACAGAAAAGTGGTTATTGAAATAAATGAGGAACAGCAAGAAAAATCACTAGTTCAAGATGAATAAGGGGTGTTCAAATAGTTGGTGGTTGTCTCTGAGAAACCCCAATAGGAATCACAATAAGCAAAGGCTAGAACAAGTTTGAAAAAAGGATGGATTGGTGAATTAATTTCGAATGAGGAAAAGGAAGTCCTCCCTATTCAATCCTTTGACCTTACTACTTTGTCTTTTCTAAAGGTAGTAAGAGCCTCAAAAAGGGCTAGGAGTATCACCAAAACTCACATTGATTCATTAGGATCCAAAACTCTGGAAATAGCAATCCATTTTGAGGGAAAAATTAGAGAAGATGTGACAGTTAATGATTATAATGTTTAGATCATTCCTTTAGGGAATCCCTTAAGAGACCAACTAAAACAAGGAGTATCTGAGGTAGTGAATGACCTTTTGCAAAAATTGGATGAATATAGGGTGACAAAAAATTAGATAAAAGAACATGTTAAATCCTTGATCTCTAGTTTGCAACAGTTGATAGTCACAATCAAGAAAGTGCCTCTATAGATACCCCTAAGGGAATAGAAAATATTAACAAAGTTGTCAAGAAGGTCTATGCGGTGGATACATGGATTGAAAAATTAATCAAAAAGGGAAAAGAAGAAATTAATGAAGCTAGATCAAAGTATGAAGACCTTAAGAATAAACTTGATGAGATCAATGAGATAATTGAACAATGTGACAATGAGATCTACTACTTTGAGGGAATTTTTCCCAAACTAGATCGCATAACTCAACTCAGTGATGAATTGGTTGAGCAGGAAAACATTGTGCCAGTGGAATTCAAAGTAAGTCAACATGCCATAGAAGAGTTATCAAAAATTAGAGTGGACACCCTTAATGGGATCAAGGAAAAGATTGACGCCAAAAGAAATTGGGTTGATGACAGTATTGATGCCATTTATGTGAAATTAGAAGATATGGTATATTATAAATTCAAAAAGAGCTACGGGGATCTGAAGATTGATTTTTTGCTTAAATATTTTGAAAAAAATATTCAAAAGGATGATTTCTCCTATGAAATCATTAAAACAATGAGAAAGGTTAAGAACAGAATTGTAGAATCAAATTTCAAGCCATTGGAGTACAAACATAATATGAGCCATTGCATAGATGCAATAGCTAGGCAAACACTAATCTTTGCGCATCACACTGGACTAGATGAGGATGAGATAAATGAGTTTTTCCAAAGTTATGATGCATATGTGGCAAGGTTTCCAAAGGAACAAGATGCAGAAATGGAAGATGAGGAAGAAAAGAATGCAGATATAAAAGATGATGAATAGGCTTAGGCTTATTGTTCCTTAAAATGTATTTTCTTTCCATACTTTTTCTCTAAGCTGATGCTTTAAACTGATATTTCTGTTACATTGGATGTAATTTTTATTTCGAACTTTATTGTTTCCTTATGTCAATTGTAAAGAGGAAAAATGTAATAGTTTCATATTGACTTAGGTAAATGTTTACATATATTTGGATAAGCATGTAAACTATTGATATTTTTTTGTTTCTTGTATTTTGAATAAGGAAAAAAAATGGGTTTCTATAGGGGCCCCTGCCCATGATAAAGAAGTATATATGCATGCCAAAAGTAGGGACAATAAAATGAAATCAATATTCAGAAATTTTTTAGTCATGCTTCAAAATTTCCTCCTAGTAGCATAATCTTGTTCAAAAACTTATTCTTTCTCAGCACAAATTCACTCGAACCTTGTGTTTTCTACACAAATACGATTGACCCTACTAAGCTCTGGGACATTCCCATGTCCATCAATGATTCCAGAGTCATTCTAGGATGACTCATGATCTATTCGAGCTTGATTTTCTTCTTCTTTGATGATACCCAATCCAGAAGGTCCAAACCACCTGTGAAGAATGTCATTTTCCTTTTCCCCTTGTGAAGTGTCGACTTACTAGGAGTGGTTTGAGAGGGGACATCCATGGTGATTGGAGGTAAAAGAACTGTACTTTTGATGGGGAAAATTTCTAGGTTTCAAGCTTAACCCAATCTCCCACTTCCTTGTGAGGGGTGGATTGTCTCTCAAAGAAGGAATGGGTTGAGGTCCCAAAAATTCATGCTCAGAATGAGGAGTGCGATGCATTAAATGAGTTTATGACTGAATTGTAAATCTTCCCCTATTGTCCCGAGTAGAGGATATTACTTCTCTCGAATGGTGAGAAGATAATGATTGATCTTATTTTCCATTTGAGATAACGATTGGAAGTTGAGGATGTGGTTCACCCTTTCTCTTACCTGAAGATGATACTGGCATTGAACCTGGTTGCAAGGACATAGACTCTTCTTGTTTTTTCTCCAAAGAGTTTATCCTCCACTCTAACTCCTCTACTTTATGAGAAATAAAAAACACGGTGTCAATAGAGGTTTCATATAGCACAAATGATTCCTTAGGAATATCCTTTGATAAAAATCCTTCATCACATAAAATTGTGCATTGAAAATCGGCTTTCCCAGATACTTAGGGTTTTCTCTCAACCCAATATCTCTTTAAATCTTCAGGAATTTTCAGATGTTCCCATCTAAAGAGATGAAAATACATAACTTGAAAAGCTACAAATATAGGATTAATCTTGATCAGCCTTGTAAGAAGTTCTAATCAAACTTTCTAGTATGTCAAATGTCCTCTGGTATCACCTTCACACTCTACATCAAACATGGTCCTAACGAAGGTTTCATCAGGACCACTCAAGTTGAATATTTGATCCAAATCTTCTAAGGAAATTTCTTTCAGATAGTGTGCTACAAGTTCTTTTACCATTTTTCTTATCAAATTATTTATATTCATAATAAGAAGGGAAATAGATAAAGGTAATGAAGTAAAACTAAGTTTTATAGTGAAAAGGGTGCACATGGTTCTGATTTAGAAAAATCTTTCCCATGAGATGAGAGAGATTTTTCTCAGTTCACATGAGAAGGATTTGAGAGTTGGAAGGGATTAGGAATAAGTAGAACTAGTGAATCAATATGATTTGACAGGAACCTTGTGTGGAAATTAAACTAGTGAGACATGAAATAGAGTGTGTATCATCCAATATGGATTATGGAAAGGTAGATGAGGATATATGTCATATCAGAGCCATCTGTAAGTGCCCAAAGGTCATTTGAAATGATTATCTAATCAATATGAGGGAAAAGTGATTAAAATATTTTCTAGAAATGATGACCTGATATCCCAATCGAACACAAGTGGAACCAATTGAAAAGACTCACATTTTGTACACCTGTCACCTTAAAGTAAAAATGGTCTGTTCTAGAACAAGTATTGTAAAAAGGAATATTCCTGGGAATGTTTATACTTTTGGAGGGAAAAAATTCAAAGGATAGTAGGTGAATTGAGTGATATAAAATGAAAAGAATAATTGCAAAAATGGGGGGGTTAATTTTCTGAGAGTTCAAAGAAAAGAATAAGAGAGAAAGTTGAGAGAAGCCATTTTTCCAAAGAACCTATCTAAGAAACCTATTATTTCCTGTGTGTTTTTAGATTTGATCATGTCAATATGGTTGTAAGTGTCCAGCCATTAACAAGCTTTGAGACTGTAAATATAACTTTCCCTTGTTGATCAATTTGAAGAACCTTGAATAAATTGTGTTAATCATGAGCATAGTTGTGTCTTCTTTCACTTTGAGAAATTTTCAAGTAGTTATCCATGTTCCTATTGCAATATTATGTTAATATTTCCTCTGAGTCACACAAGATCTCGTCCTTGTGATAGTATTGTGGCATTTGCAATTACATCATGAAGAGAGTGCAATAAACAATTTAAATTCACTCTACTTTCATTTTGCTGGTATATATTGTTTATTATTCTATGAATTTATCTTAGGTGTGATGAATCAGGGATTTTTGATGTTTAATTGAGTCTTTAACATGAGCTTTTGTGTTGAATTCTTAAAAAATGTCTGAAACCATGTATCTTTGGGCTTCCATGGGTACACATCTTCTGGTTGAAGGATCATTTTGACCATTTGAAGCATTTTTTGTCATTTTTCTTGGTAGATGTCCTAATATTCGTTAAAATTTCCCAAGAATTTAGTATAATCCATTTTATCCTACTTAAATTTTCAACAACAAAACATACATTAAATGATAAATCTTACAAGAACCTCCCCTACTTGCACTATGTATCTAGAAATGCTAAGGAAATTCATTGAATTTTCCATCCTTTGAACCACAATATGCAAGAGAGATCATGTTTTAGCGTTTTCTTTAGTAACTTGGATCTTGTCTAGAAAATGTCTTCACTATCTAGGGTGACAACTCGTGAGAGTTAGATTATGTTGCATTGACCATGTTTTCCCAAGGTTTCCTCATAATAACGTAGAAGGAGAGTCAAATATTACTGATCCATTGATTTCCTTCACTAACACAAGTTACAAAATGGGTCCTCTCACCCTAGTTGAAGGCACAACCCAAAGTAGTGAGGGTAGATCAAACCCTTAGTATGGTGTTATCCAATTCTTCTAAGCCCAAGTGACAAAGAGTTAGTTAAATCCTTCCCCGGCTACAAAACGACTCATATTCTGATGTATCTGTCTCCAAGCATCATGCTCGACTTGTGATGTTTAGTGGCTTCAAAGGGAGAATCAATTTGGGTACCAACACTATGCAGGTGCTTGAAGTAATGATAATCATGTTTTATGATCAGTTATATATCCTTACATGATTTTGTTACTTCTTTTTGCCTCTCTCATGTTTGCAGGTGAATTGTGCAACAGGGTTTATTTTTGCAAGTTTTGGAGGTCATTATGATTATCAAGGAGTGAAGCTTTATGTAAATTGGGTTTTTAATACATGTTCATTCTTCCTCATGATCATCTCTCTTCATCAGCAAGCTAGAATTTTGTCTAGAAAAACCCCTCTTGGTGCATCTCCACTTCTAGTTTAGGTTTTGGGTAAGTGCAACAAGTTGGGGGATAATTAAGTGGACATCAAATCTTGAATTTTACATCAAAAATAGAAAAACATCAAATTTAGTCTTCCGCACACTTGAACCATGCTGAAAAGTTAAAAATATGTCATAAAAATGGTACCATTGCGTAGGGGATACTTTTAGATTTGTAGAAATATTGATTTTAAAGTGAATAGAATAGGATAAATATCATTTTATAATTTTTTACTAATATTAGGTCTTTAAGACACTTTTTCTACGTTTAAGACTATAAATTTTGTTTCACTTATCAGAATGTGATAAAACTTATACCATCCCAACCGTGGTGAAATTATATACATGTTAAAAAAAGAATTATTTGATTTCAATAGTTTTTGATGAAGTTATGGTGGGAAAATAGAAAGTGCTATGTTTTCTTTATGTTTTTAGACCACTTTCACAGAAAAAATCATAAAAAATAAAATATTACTAAAAAAATACAAAATAAAATATATCCCAAGATACATAGCAGAATATAACTTCCCACCAAAGGAAAAATATATATCAATTTTTGGTGATCCAAATCGCGTGCAAACCGACTACAATATTAGGTGTTTAAAAAAAATATATCAAGTCATTGAATTTTGAGTGTTTAATATAGCTAAACTTGTCCATTTTTAAAAAAATAGTAGTTTAGAAACTAGATTCTATATGCTATGATTCATATTGATATAATTTTTTCTAATTTTGAGTGTATGCATTGCTAATAATCCCTACAAGTTGATATTATGTTGTTATTTGCAATATGATGTCCACTTATGACCCCTTTTTTGTCCCCTAACTTGTTACACTTACTCTTTTATTTCTTCCAAATATCTCTCTCCTAACCCCATGGAAATGTTAGCATAGGTCTAGTATCTATTTTTCTTGCATTATAAGTAGTGTAGTACTTAGTTTAGGAAGAGAAATTAGGCCTTCTCTGGAGGTTTGCCTCAAGTCACAAGTCCCACAACTTGAGAGGTGATCCCATGTTACCCAATCACACTGAATGTTGTGTTCACCTTCAGGCCATTCAGGGGGTGCAGTGATTTGGAAATAACAATACATCCTCAGACTTGTGCAGGGTTTTCTAACACAGGCTGCAGACTGTAGATGGCATGGAGCAGCTTGGAAAACTTCTACCTCAGCCTATAATCACGCTTTACATTGAATACAAATGAATGTGAAAGCCATGATTCTCCTCAGAACCTTAAAAAACATCTAGAGACCTTCTAAACTCTTATTCAAATCATGTGCCTTCACTATAGGGCCTACCCCAATGTTTTAGGGACCAAAAACATGTTATGGAGGTGTAAAAAATGGCTTCTTGCGTCTACAACTGGGGTAGGAGCTCCAATGCATGCTTGTAAATGAATGTATGGGTCATTTATAATATCCTCAGATATTTGTAGCCAAAATAAGGCTGAGTTAAGGAGCCATGGTGGATTCATGTAGAGGTAGATCCAAGCACCAAGCTAGCATCAAACCAGATCCTGAGGCTGAGTTGAGTCAGGGTATTGAGCCATCCGAACAGATCCAGTATCCCATTCAGAACTTGTGAGAGCCAAGCATGTGAACTGAGTGGGTTTATGGGCATATCCATGCCGAGAAAACACATTGTGCACATATGAGTTTCAGGATGGAAAATCCCTTGCTAAAATTTTCAAAGCTTGGCTTTACTAAATGTAGTAGGTCCACCAAATTTAGCCATAGATAGCTACTTTAGTTGTAAAACTCATAGAAAGGTCCCCACAAAAAAATTGGTCACTTTAGGAAATCGAAGGATTTAAAAATCCCGTAATTTTTTTTATTTTTAAACCCCCGAAATTTGTAAACCTTTAGCATATCAATATGTAAACACCAAAATTGACAACCATAATAAACCAATAGTCTGGCCTATTTACACATGAACTGTTAGTTTCACAAACAAAGTATTCAAAAACTACAAACAACTTTGTACTTGAAAATGTATCACCAGAATAGCTCTGATACCATATTAGAGTTTCCAGGAGGATCTCTGATGAAAAATGAATGCACAATCAATTGTAGAAATCAAAATAACTAACAATTAGATACAATATGATCAAGAAATCACAAGGCAAGAATGGCTCTAAATCAAATCAATGTTCCATATACTCCATATTCACCATATAATAGACTAATGCAATTCATGTACATATATGTGGTGAATGTGCAATCACCTCCTAGATCAATGGGGAATAACTCTCACTAACTGATACTAAAAGTAAATTTGACTCCACATAACTAGTAGGCTAACTCAACAGAAATGGTAAGCTTACTCAACATAACTAGTACACCTAAGTAAGCATATCCCATGAGTGTATGAAAGATTTAAGTAAATAAACAAATACAAGGAAAATGAATATCCTACACTAACAACATCTTCATAGTCTCACATTAAGTCTCCCCATAGGAAATTAATAGTAAAATGTCTTATCAATATACTCTTGAATGAGGAGAATTTATCATCTCTCCAGTTAGGATTAATTCAAGGTATGCTAAGCCTCTCAGGTCTCACATGCTTCAAGTACAGTCTCATACAAATAGTCATCATGAACCTTTTCTACTTCATATCTTAGTTGTGGTTTCTATCTTCCCTGCAAGTAGTCTTATGATTCATTATTCATCGTTTTCTGTAGGGATTTTTTTCCCATTGGTTCAAGACATCATATATAATCATCAATTTATTTATTCTAAGGTAAATACTCAATCGATCAAAATATGTAGTGAGCTTTGGAAACTTACACCTACTCCTTAGAAAACCAAGATCACATCTCGACTCATGATAAATTCTTCAGGGTCCTATTTCATTGATTTTTATCGTTCGAGGGTAGATAAATTTGAAATTGAGATATAGATATATGATTATGAGATGACTAGGTATTCACTTGGGGAACTAGGTTTTGAAGGGCACATTCACAACTTCAAGAAAATATTTTCCAAATTGTTTGCATGTATTAGAAAATATCAATAAACTAAAGAGAATATGGAGGGCTAAGTGCATGCATTTACATTATATGTTTGGATCTTGTTGAATCTAGAGGCTCCTCCTCTCATCCATTATGATTCAACTAATCCCCTAACTAAAATTTACCCACATGTGATTCAAGAGGTCTACTACTTTGGGAAAATGGGAAGGATTACTAAAGAGTGGATTTGACTCTATTATGTAGAAGGGATGTGATATTCTCCCTAAGATGATCAAAATATAAAAGGTTTTCACTTTTTTAAATGAGAAGGTGCAATATATTTTATCTATGGTCAAGAAGAAATTTGATCACTAGAATTATCTTGTCTATCCATTCACGAGATGGGTAACACCAATACCAAATTATTTCTTAACAACAAAATGTTTTTGAGTTCAAAAGATAATTATTAACAGACGTGGATAGGGACAATTGAATGGAAAATGAGAGACATAATTGAGGTTGTAGAAGATTTTCCATATAATCTTAAATGAGGTCAAGAAAAAAAAGGAGAAATCAATGATCACTTGAACACTATGGGATGCCCCTCATTACATTATGAATAAGCATCATTAGATAAACTTTGGGAGCACTTTCAGAATATTGTAAAAAGGGAATTGTCTAACCCATAGTCCTACTATGTCAAAATCATGGAAAGACTTGCTAAGATATGAGGATCCATTTCTGAATCATCCTGAAAAAATGGCTCGATCATTACAAGATAATACAAGGAGTAGTTGATCATTGTAGTGCCCTTCAATTAATATCCCTTTGATGATGATGGTTCCATGGGTTATTCTTGTTGAGACATTGAAATTGATACTATCATAGCTATTTGATTTTTAATAATTAGGATTTTATTGTAATGTTAACACTTAATTGCTAACTTGTTCTTGTAAAGATGTTGTATGAGGCATGCAATGCTAATTTACTATTGTTATCATTATTATTGGGACTAATTATTATATTATGGATATTAACGATCTTAGAATTACATGGATGATATTTCAGATATAATATGTTGTTGAAATGATTATTGATATCAGTAATGGATGTTTATGGTGTAATATGTTTAGATTTTTAGTATATGGGCCTTGATGGAATTATATAATAGCATGTATTTGGTAATAAATTGTGAATCGTGCCATGGTCAAGTTGTTGTGACTTCTAACATATTGTATACTGAATGGATGAATTTGTAATTATTTGGTTGGTTGTATGTGTATGGTGTAATTTTTTTATATGTTTTTTATTTCTTCATTTATCATATTTTATTGATTAGGTATGATGTTTTCAATTGAGTGTGCATGTGGCAAGTACATGCCACAAGAGAACATGGGACTCAAGGGTTGCACCTTCGAGATTGCACAATAGACCGTTTGGGACAAATTATCCTTTCCTATTTGTTCAGGATTGCCTTATGTGTCATGGGCTAGGATGGAAATCTGAAATCCATCATCATGCATGTGTGTTAGTAATTTGGCTTGGTCACCTTGGCATGGTTGTATCCATTGATATTAATTTAGATTTAATTACTGTAATCACGTGTTTTAGTATTTTGTTTGGATTTAATGGTCCTAACTTGTATTAAGAGTAATTTAATTTATATAACCATGTATAAGGAGATATGAGGCCACCAAATCATGATTTAGGTGGGCCCCACTACCTCCCTATGTGTGCCACTTTTCCCAAACCCGAATATGGGCTAAAAGTGGAATTTGTAAGAGGTGATTTACTTTTTGGGGGTCACATGTACACTAAAATGGACCACGTGGACCCTACCTATGGGTAGGGGGACTCTTCATAAGGTTCAAAATGGTTTTTCCATCCCATTTGACCCTCTTTTTTCCCCATAATCATTATGGATTTGATTTTGGGAACCACTTGGAATTTGGGAGGGAATTTTAATTTGTTTTATTTTTTAGTTTTGAGAGATTATCCTCCATTAAGACTTTTTTCTTATGCTTGATAAGGACTTGGGATGTCTTCTTTTGAGAAGGATATGGGTGAAAAATTCAACACTCTCATTAGTGAGAATATTTTATGTCCTCCTTACTTATTCCTCCATTTTGGAAGGTATTGGAAGTTCTTGTCTCATTTTTTCATTTTGATATTTGGAGATATTTGAGGAGAAAATACCTTGGAAGGATTGGCTTGCATTTGGATTCGGATTTCATTAACATTGTGAGGTAATGCCTCACACCTATTAGCCTTGTTTAATGTTTCCTATAAATTTTTATGATTTGGTTTGATTGTGTTTGGAAGTAGGATTGAATGTGGTGTTGGTATGAGTATTATTTTTTATTTAGTTTTTTTTTTCTCGATCTATCTCTCTTGGAGATGGATTTTGGAGTGTTGGGGAAGAGGGAAGAACCCCTCTTTCTCCCACATGGATTTATGGGAAATCGATATTGAGATTTCTAAAATCCTCCCTTTATTTAGTTGATGTGGTAGATGGATTTCATATGGTTTGTGACCTATCTCCATTACTTGCAAGGAGGAGATATTGAGCTATATGAGAAAAAAGGATTTTTTAGAGGCTAGTGATCTTTTGGAAAAGTTGAATATTTATTTAGTGTATTAATAAAGAAATGTAAAAAGGGTATTCATCCCCTCTTCCCCCTCATGAGAAGAATTGATCTTCTTATATATGATTTGGTATTTGATTTAATGGTGTTTGGTGATGTGGTTAAGAGTTTTTAACTCTTAATAATTATGTGTCTTCTTGCATATGGAATTGGTTTTAAATTTGTTTGTTTGAGTGAATTTTTTTTGTGTCTTCCTTATATTTTTGCATTATACATCTTGGAGGCATTATTCCTCTCTCTCCCATGGGCTTGGAGGGAGGATAGCATGCCCTCTTCATTGGGAATTGGCTTGTAATTATGCCTATAGGTTGGTTATACAACTAAGAATATTCCTCTTGTGGTTTATGGTGATTTACTAATGGATTTGGAGAGTACATTTCTTTTGGAGAAACTATTGAGGATTCATTTAAAAATTTGACATTTTGTTCCTATTTTAGGGAGGCTTATCCACTTGTATTTTAAGGTTATAGTTCCATATTATAAACACAAAATCATGCACTTTGGGTATCTATTTAGTCTTGATCGCATAATACTATTCATATGGTTCCTAAGTAAGAAAATTAATAATCAACCCATATCTTTGGCCACCTTTCTTTGCTCTTTGTTACCACTTTTGATCTTACACTCCTTTTAGATCAATATGTCTTTTCACACCTTGGCATTTCTCACACTGGACACTAGCACACAGCTAAGACATCAATGCCTGGTGCCCCCATCCCCTCTAGGCTCCCCTAACCTCTTAATAATTTGTTCACATCTTTTGAATGACATGATCAATTTGACTTAACACCCCAACCTTTGTAATTAATAGGTATGTCATTCCATACTTTCGAATCCAGATCATCCCCTTTTTGGTTCAGAGTCTATAGATTTTTATAGAGTCTCTATAGGGATATAGGCTTTACATATTTCTATATACATATATAGTCTCTATAGACATGTATTGGTTTATAGAGAATTATAAAGTTATGAGATCATAGTAAAGGACCAAGCACTAAACATTAATTATCACCACCTAAGGTTGCATCCAAAGGCTATTCAAGAGAATTCAAGCATCCATTCCAGCATCATTTAAAGGGAAAGGGACTGCATTCTTCTACAAAAACTTCATAGGAGGGGAAGTTTATTCTATTTCATGCATGCATCTATTACATTTTTTACATATAGCTACTTGTTTTCTATCAAGTACGACACGTACAAGAGCCATGTAGGGCACAATTATGCACACACAAACCTAGAACTACAATGGGTCTAAAATGTAGTGCAATACTTGGTCATAAGTTACCTTGTTTGAAAATTGAGGAAAGTATGGCCCCTCATATACATTATTTGATTTTTGAGATTTAATGCACTTTTGAGGGTTTTTTAGGTCAATATTTTATTGCAGGTTAGTAGTGACCTTGGGGATCATTGTCTAAAATACTAGCAACTAAAGGAAAAGGACAGTGAACATATTACAACCATTTGGAGATGGTTTTTTTATATTTTTAGTAGTCACGTGCACCCAAAAATAGGTCTAGGGCGCCCGCAAGTGTCCCTGTTCTTTTTCAGGCACCCCAATCTAGGCATATCGTCATCTCACACATTTTTCTAAGCCTTTGTGTGACACTTATTCATCTACATTCGCCTAGTTATCACTTCGTCATAGTCCAGGACTAATTTCAAAATAACTAAGTCATCTTACCTCCTCTTTTCAACTATGGTTTCAATACTTAATTGTTTAATTTGATTGAGTCTATTTTGTACTTAATTCTTTATTTATTTACTGCTATGTAGTAATCATATTTAGGCATTTATTTCAATATTTGTTTAATCATTTTGGTGAACCTAACCTCAATATGAACATGCCTAGGGTCCTTGTACTTATATTTCTTTTATATCCCTAGGATCCTCTCATCATGAGTATCTATATTAATGATTTCCTTCTCATTAATCCTAAATTAAGAGATAAAATCTGAACTCTCTTAGCTACTACTCACATTCCTACTGATATTCATCCAGATATAATATATAACACATTTATAGATGCCTTTTCTTAGCACATTGTTTTTCTATCAAATCCTAATGTTGATCTTGTTATTTTGGACAATTATCCAATTTTATACATCATGCTCCGCATTTATATGTTAAACACACTATTGTCGATAATGGATCTAAACTCAATATTTGCAATATGTCATTCCTGGAAAAAAAAAAAAATCATTTACTAATGTTAGTCATTCATGTATTTCTCTTCACTCTTATGATAGCTCTGTTCATCCATACATAGGTTACATTACTTTGTCTATCACTGTTGGGCCAAACACTCTGAATACATTTTTATTTATCAATGACTTCTCAGTTTCATATAACTATTTACTCGGTAGTCCATGGATTCATGTCATGCAAGCAATTCCTTCTATAGTACATCGATGTGTCAAATTCTTGCATGAGGGGGTAGAATATATAGTCCATAGTGATCCTCAACCATTCAAATATTGCAACCGTGATACCAACACTACACTTCCTACTCTAACATTTGCTACTACTAATGAACCACAACCTATGGATACTCCGACTCATTTACCACCGTTTGATGGTGTTATTTACATGTTAGATACTATATCATCTACATAGATTCCTCCCCCTACTTCTACTACTTCCATGATTCTTTATTAGGGGCATGTCTAGTATTTACCATTTAATGTTGATTAGTCTTTACCATGAGATGATCAAGACATTCACACATAATAAAATTAGAAAAAATTACACATGAACACAATGTTTAATGTGGGAACCCTTAGAGGGATAAAAAATCACTAAAATCAATGCACTAACTTGTAAAACTTGTCCTATAAATAGTACAAGGATTTCAGTTGAGCATCCACTCAACTTGAAGCACCCACTCCAAAATTTAACTAAGCACCCACTTGATCTTTGGAAAGATTCTACTTCCATGGGAGCTCCAACTTCTAAGTTCAATCAAGAACATGTTGAAATTATGTAAGATACAACTTATAAGGAATATTTAACTCCCTATTTTCTAAGAAACAACTTAGACTTCAAAGAAGACTTTTATCACTCTCATATAGTTGTCTTACACAAAAAAATTATGACCTCTAAATTAGCTCTTCTATCCTACCTCTTCACCTCTCCTAATTCACCTCTCTTCTCAAAAATTCATGATCCTTAAAGTACATTACTCAAATGCTCCTTTACATGAAAAAATTTTCATGCTTATAAACCTGGTTAATTCATTCAAACCTCTCCTTTCTCAAGCATTCATACTGCTGCAAATTTTCAGTCATAAGGTCTTCTTACATGCACCTTAATTTTTCTTGTATTTTCATGTCTTCGGACAACTTTAAAAACATAGTTATAAAAAAAAAACCTTATATACACTCTAAGCCATTATAATATATGTTCATAACATCCTCATATACTTCAACTTCCAAGGAATATTCACCTACATGGTATTGAACTAGTTCAAGGACATGAGATGACATTACCAAACCTGTCATATTTACAATCATTGCATATGACTAGGTATCAGAGAAAGTGAAGACCTTAAAATAACTAACGTGGAATTAATAACATATATTTGGGTCACCTAAACACCTATGAAACTTTTTGCATCCCTGATGTAACTCATAAAATTCCATACTGACATCTGATCATATTGTTTTGTAACTGTCATTTCAGTCCTTTTGTCTTCTTTCCAATGTACCATTTTTGTCTTCTAGAAACTTACACAAATGGAAAAGTGTTGTGACAATGAATATAATTTAAAAAATCCTCCTTCTTTCAATATAACTCCTTGATATGCTTGTGAACTCACCATTTCACCTTAGAACTTAATTAGAGCTCACTTGTTTGACTTAGTGTAAGAGCTTCACAAAATAGTATTCAACTTGGGTGTGTGAGGAGCATCAAAAACTCATCATGGAACATAAATCAGATGGAAGAATCTTCATGAGGTCTAAAAAAACACCATGCACTTATAGAAATACTAGCACCTCCATGTTATCCATGCAATGTAGATTAGAAAAAGATCTCTCAAGGGTTTACATACTCAGAAAACTACTATTCACAAAATGAGGTATAACTTCATTAAAACACCCATTCATGGCTCATGTCATACCTTTCTAAAAATATATTGACCTTGTGCATATTTTAATATTACCAAAAATCTTCATTTTAAATATTTTAGCATCAAAATTCTTGCATTTTTGAGACAACACTAACTGGATTTCATAGCACCAAAAACTAGTCTTGTACATTAGGCTTCCACCACAAAAAATCTCACTTTCATGATGAACCAGTGCTTGGAAAACTTCACATTAGACCTATAATTCGCCTTAAAATAATCACATGCATGAGTTATATAGATAAATTTCCATTTACACCTCCATTCCTCATACCTACTTGACATGCCTAAAAGGGCAGATTTGGCCATTGATTCTTGAACACTAAGCCACCTCACCATATCAACTCATGAGCTTTAACTGGTCAAATTTAACCTCTATAAAACTGTCATGGCCATATTGAACTTGAATAGCATGTTTTTTCATCAAGAACTCTTCCAACTTGCATGTTTAGCTTTGCATGTTTGCTCATTTGTGATGCAGGGGCATCATGAAAAGACTAAAAAGTATAACTTTTATTCATTATGAGATCAAATTACATGTGTTAGGATGGTTACGGGGAGTCTCAAATTTTGAATTTTCAAATTCAAGTCTTTCCCTCCATTTTGTTGTTCAAGTGTCTTAAGGATGTAAGTAAGGGATTATGACTTAATAAGGTGTTGTAAGATTATTAGGAGGGTTATGAAGTGTGAATTATAATTTTAAAGAGTGTGTGTGAGGTTCCTAGAAGTGAGTGATGAGTCATGCGGGTCGGTTAGGGAAGATGAAGGGTCATAATAAGTCATCATGATTCATGGAAGATAAGTTACATTTCACTGGGAGTTACATGCATAATTTAATTCAAGTATATGGGAGTTAGAAAGGGAGAAATGAGTCATCCCTTGAGGAAGGGAAGGAGAGGAATACAAGAAAAAAACTTTTGTATGATTGTTCTTATTTTGTTATGGTAACTATGTTTTTACATTATGCATGGATTTACTTCTTGTATGGTTATGATATCTTCTTTATTGAATGGTTATAGAAACTTGTGAAGGTATTAATGAGAATGTAGAGGCTTTGATTATCAGAGAAAAAGATAGGAATATTTGTATGCATTTGCTTTTTTTATAGATTGGTGATAAAGCATTGATTTGTGTATTCAAGATAAGACTATGTAAGATAATGCATAAGTATTATTGAATATTATTAATGGTTGTTGTTACAAATCAGCAGCACCCCTGGATGTCAATCAGGGTTCTAAATTGATGTTTTAGGCATCTAATGTGATTGCACAACATTGAAACCTCTCTCCAAGTGTGGGACTTGTAAAAATGAGAGAGGAATCTCTAGATTAGAGGTTGGTTCCTCAAACTCCTCTGATTAGATCTATTATTTGCACAACTGCAGATATTCAGATCCTAATTTTATCCTAGATTGCGAGGAGACAGGGATAAGAGATGCAAAAATTGAAACTAAAATAATAAGGGTGATACACCAAAGGAGTGGTGAACATATTTGCTCATGCAAATAGACACAAATCAGAAATTGCAACATAAAACATCATGCATAGGTTGATAAGCTATAATCAAAGGTTTGAAATGAAACAAACAACACATACAAAGGACTGCAAGCATTCACAGAGCCTATATTGTGATTTTCAACATCAAAATCCTTGCATTCCAACACCAAAGAGGTAGAAAACTGTTAAAATCCCTGAAAAGGTCTGATCCTTACAAAAAATCACTTGCTAAAGGTGAAAACAAAAGCTTGCTATGCAAAAAAGTGTTCCACCCTTTGAAAAATGAGCCAAATCTGGCTTTTACAGTGCATGGGTCGAGCCCAGGAGAGAGAAAACATGAAAAAACGTGGGAGCCATTCCCCATTAACAAAAATGCATTAAAAACAGCATGGAGGTCCTTACAAACCCATGCCCTGACATTTTTGACCATGCTGGAGAAGAATGCGACCCATTTTGCATTAAAATTGGTTGTTGAAACGTAAGTTTTGTCCATGGGCGTGTACCAGAAGCATTTTTTGATTTTATCCCTCCAAACTGAACCAAAATTCAAAATTGACCATGGAATCTTGTAGATAATTTCTCCAGCTTTCCATTGATATAAAGAACGTGAAAAACCAAGCTTTGGATCGAAAGATATGGTGATTTGAAGTTTTAGGGAAAAACAGGGCCAAATCGGGTCGCTTTGATATTTTTGACCTGGACACGTGGCGAGTTCTGATTGGCTGCGGACCTTGCAAGGGAAAATTTCCCACAAAAACTCTACCGAGCCATAACTTAAAAAATACGTGGAGTTAGGAGGAAAACTTTACCTTTCTGGAAATTTGAGAAAGAGCTCTATCCAATGGTGTCATTTCTAGAAGGTTTTGAGTGCCTAAAAAGTAAAAATTTATGACTGAGGCACAATAGAAGGAAAGAATGAAAGGGAGTTAGCCACAAAATGAGCAGGGGGCACATTTGGATAACAATTTTGGTGACTCAGAGGGGTCATCTACCTGCTAGATGAATGATCAGTAGCCTGAAGCAATCCATTGGGCATGGAGTCATGAGTAGTAGCCTGAAAATTGATCTAAACTTTGAAAACTTCCCTCTGAACCGCTTGAATCCCACTGGACATGGAGTTGTTCCCACCAAAATACCAGCAAAATGAACTATGCAAGAGTGAAACCAGCAGCACCAAAACTATGTACAAACTGAAAATCATACATGCTCCAAATGGAACATGCAGAGTGTGCACAAGCACTTCTTCTACTGAAAGCAAACCTACCTACTCTACTCTAACTAGAAGAAAAGGTGAGCTAAACAAACCCTACAACTGGTTGTGCAAAATAGCTTCCTTTCTTCAAAATTGGTAGCCATGCAAATGATTTGGAGCTGAGTATGGCTAATTGGATGAGTGGAAAATCAACAAGAAGCTGGTCTTCTACCCAAATTAGCAAGGTGTCAACTAAAAACAAATCCAATACCTCTTTTAGTTTCTCTGCATTTGGATTGGAGAGGTATGACAGCTGATCCTTAGAACTTTACAGCTCATCCTCATGCTTAGAAGCAAGCATGACTGGTTGTGGCTTCTCCTTTGGCTCTAATGAAGCCAAATACCTGATTGGGCAAGGTTTGATCCATTGAGTATGCCCATAATTATGATTTTCAACTCCAAGAATGGAGTTCTCTTGTAGACCTTGAATGGATGGTGTGGAAGCAATGGTAGAACCCTTCTGCCCTTTCTCTTCCTCCAATGAAGGACATGAAAGATTAAAATCTTCCAATCTTGGTTCCAAAGAGCTTCTATAAGATGCAGGCTGCTGCAAATGAATACTCTCCTCCATGACAGCAGGCTCTTGTGTTTGGAAGATGGATGATGAAAGAGAGAATGGTGGAAACTCAACCGGTTCTTCTTCATCAAAACAGTCCTCCAAATCAGACAGGTAAACTTCCTCATTGCTGTCCTGCTGCAAATGTTCAACCTCTCCCATGGTGTTATCTTTATCTGTAACTTGATCACCATGGTTTCTTTCATCCTCCAGCATTGATTTTGAGGGATCAAACTCTTCTTCAGTACTAGAACTTGAGAGAGATGAAGTAGAGAGAAGAACTGAAGGTTCTTCTATAACCTGCTTTGTGCTCAAAGCCTTTGGATCTGCACTTTTCTCCCCCACAGCTGGAATTTGCTCCTCTTCTTTTGGATTTGGAGCAGCTTCTCCTTCCTCTTTCTGTCCCTCATGACTGATTTTTGCAATTTAAATTGGATCAACATTTCCTTCAAATAGGGTGCCAACATGGACACTATATTCTGAACAAATTGATTGCTGATCTGTAACTCCTTTTTGCTCTTCTTCTGCTACAACAAAATCATTCCTGACTACCATTTGTTCTTTAACTCCAACCTCTTCTGAAGGTTTCATCAGCAAAGGGATCTTCTTCATCCCAAATTTAAGAGCCCAACTCTTCAAAATTTGAATTTCTTCATCCTTGTTTGGCTTCTCTTTTTGTTGTCCTTCATGACTGATTTTTGCAAAAAAAATTGGTGGTGGAGGTAAAACCTCTTGTTTCTTTGGAGGAGAGGGTGTTTCATTTAGCTCTTATGGAGGGGGTGACTGTTTGGAAGGGAAAAGGACAAAAGAATTGAGATGAGGTGGAAGACTAGGGGTGGAGAAATGGATTCAACACTTGGGACAGCATATGGAGAGTTTAAAACTTGACACTGCTGAGATAAAACAAATTGGGAAAGAGGAAAATAAAAGGCATGAGATGGTGTGCTTACCCATTGATAAGGTTGTTGAATACTCCTCTCATACACCTCTATTCCTTCAATCCAATTTGCAAGCAATGGCAGCATTGCAATCATGAAGTCAAGCTTCTCTTGAGGGCTGTAATGCCTTGGGAAAGGTCCCACCCATGAACAGGGTGCTCCACAACCGATTCCAAATGCTTTCATTTGTGCTTGAGCCCTGGATTGCACCATGTTTACCTCCATCTTTTGGATTTTCTCAAGCAAACCAGCATCTTGCATCTGATTGTCTTCATTGTATGCACACCCTTGTTCTTGGAAAGCTCCATAGCCAAACTGATTTTGGCATTGGTGCTCATATGGGTATGTATGTTGATTTTGAATTTGTTCAAAATGTTGATTTAGAGGATTTAAAAAACATGTTGGAGGTGGGAAACATTGCTGCTATTGTAAATGTGAGTTCCATGATGGAAATGAAGTCATGATTGCACAACTTCATGGAATGGAAAAGAATGAAAGAGATGGAAAGAATAATGGATGGAAATGGATGAAAAACAGGTCTACAACTTCAGAAATGGGTTGCTGATCAAATGGAGTCGTCAGATGTGTTTGCAAGTGCCTCCAAAGGCTGAAATCTTCACAGGAACACACCAGCCTACAAAAGATGAAGTGGAAGACCTCTAAGGTCCCACCAGGCGTGCCAAAACTGTTGTTGCAAATCAGCAGCACCCCTAGATGCAAATCAGGTTTCTAAATTGATGTTTTAGGCATCCAGTGTGATTGTACAACATTGAAACCTCTCTCCAAGTGTGGGACTTGTAAAAATGAGAGAGGAATCTCCAGATTAGAGGCTGGTTCCTCAAAATCCTCTAATTAGATCTATTATTTTCACAACTGCAGAGGTTCAGATCCTAATTTTATCCTAGATTGCAAGGAGACAGGGATAAGAGATGTAAAAATTGAAACTAAACTAATAAGGGTGATACACCAAAGGAGTGGTGAACATTTTTGCTCATGCAAATAGACACAAATCAGAAATTACAACATAAAACATCATGCACAGCTTGATAAGCTGTAATCAAAGGTTTGAAATGAAACAAACAACACATACAAAGGACTGCAAGCATTCACAGAGCCTGTATTGTGATTTTCAACATCAAAATCCTTGCATTCCAACACCAAAGAGGCATAAAACTATTACAATCCCTGAAAAGGTCTGATCCTTGCAAAAAATCACTTGCTGAAGGTGAAAATAGAAGCTTGTGTAAAAAAGTGTTCCACCCTTTGAAAAATGAGCCAAATCTGGCTTTTACAGTGCATGGGTCGAGCCTAGGAGAGAGAAAATGTGAAAAAATGTGGGAGCCATTCCCCATCGACCAAAATACATTAAAAATAGCATGGAGGTCCTTACAAACCCATGCCCTGACATTTGTGACCATGCTGGAGTAGAATGCGACCCATTTTGCATTAAAATTGGTTGTTGAAACGTCAGTTTTGTCCATGGGCGTGTACTAGAAGAATTTTTTGATTTTCTCCCTCTAAACTGAACCAAAATTCAAAATTGACCATGAAATCTTGTAGATAATTTCACCAGCTTTCCATTGATATAAATAACGTGAAAAACCGAGCTCTGGATCGAAAGATATGGCGATTTGAAGTTTTAGGGAAAAACAGGGCCAAATCGGGTCGCTTTGATATTTTTGACCTGGACACATGGCGAGTTCTGATTGGCTGTGGACCTTGCAAGGGAAAATTTCCCACAAAAACTCTATCGAGCCATAACTTGAAAAATACATGGAGTTAGGAGGAAAATTTTACCTTTCTGGAAAGCTGAGAAAGAGCTCTATCCAATGGTGTCATTTCCAGAAGGTTTTGAGTGCCTAAAAAGTAAAAATTTATGATTGAGGCACAATAGAAGGAAAGAATGAAAGGGAGTTAGCCACAAAATGAGCAGGGGCAACATTTGGATAACAATGGCCTTTAATGTGAAAATTGTGTGAAAATATTCCCCACATAACGACATAGGTTAAACAATTACATATAAGCCTTGAAGAGTGAATGAGTTTTTACATGTATTGCATGTATGACTAAGCATCTAAATGTTACCCTAACTGTGAAATTTTACTCGAAGGAATCTATTAATTGCTATGGTGAATGAAAACTATGTAGTTATACTAGGGATGTATGGAGTATGTTATGTATTTCATTGACCCATAACAAGGAAGTGTTATTAATTTAATGAGAAGTGGCCTTGTTAGACTGTGAATCTGGTATGTACAATTTTATAAGGAAATATTACAAGTATTTTAAGTTTGATGAATTAGATATCCTCCACTGTCAAGAGGATTGTGTGCATGTTGGAAGTTAGACCTTGATGCCATGATTTAGGTTGTAAATCCAAGATTTGAGTATTTTATGATATTTTTGAAGTTGTCACAAAGATAGGCCCTGACATTTGAGTACTGAACCATCAATTTTTGAAGTGAAATTTAAAATAAAATCTTATGGGAAGGTGTATTGAATTAATTTGATGGAATTTTAAGTGTCCATCAGGTATATTTTTATGTTAGGAAATAAGGGATAAAATATGCAGAACAATCCCACAAAAAATTGCAATAGTAGAAACTAATATGTTGAAAATATTACAGATCTTAAATAAAAGTGTAGAAAATAAAAGAACACAATGTATAGATAGTATTTTATGTGGTTCAAAAAATTTGGGCTACGTCCACCAAGATTCACTTGCTCAAAATTTTATTACAAGCCCCCTTTTTCTTTCAATACAATAGCCAGATCTATTTGGAGTTTTGCTCAACAAACTCTCCTAAATTCGCACTTGAACTCACACACATCTACAATGTTATGTCTACCTACCATATACACAAAATAACATCAATAGGAAATTTCTTAAGTAGTTTTACAACACCATGGGTACCAAAATTAAGGGCAAAAACCACCCCAGAAACTTTTGGGTCATAATATCGCCCATATGAGAAGAGCATGTTCCATAAGGTATCGAGCATGTCTTTTGAGGCCCAAAAATATTTTTGAACCCCAAAGAGAAAACTATGGAGAGTATACAGTAATTTTAGTGTACAATATTCAACAGTTCCGCACATAAAAATAGACTCCACAACATAACATTTGATGTTATCTTTACTAGTCCCATAACCCAAACGGTCACAATTTTGGAAAATCTAATACACTAGAATGGTGAAATTGGTAGGAAATTTTCATAGAAACCCCTTTTAGAATTTTTTAACTAGATACATCATGGAAATGGGTATTATGATAGGTTATCCTTTGGTCTTGAATCCATTCAGAATAGCAGTTATGGTTGAAAACTTTGAAGGACATACCTAGTTGGTTAATTGAAGCTTAAAGGAGAAAAGATGGATCACTAGAAGAGGGATGATAACTAGGGATTAAAATATTCCACATATCACAAATAGGTAGAAGGGTTTTGGGGAATACTATTGCTTTATCATGTGGTTGTGTGAAATCTCCAAACTATAGTGCATGCAAGAACAGGGTCTCAAGAACCTAATAAGAGTAGGTTAAGCCAAGTAAGGAAGTTGACAAAGAGATTATTGCCTCTAATTTATTTGATATTGTCTTTCACCTTAGTTTGAGTGAATGGAATAGGGTACAGAGAATTGATGGAGGTATGAAGTAAAAAATTCAAGAATTGACTAATTTGGAGCTAAAACCAAAGAAGCTAGTTAAGGGTACTTTGAGGTAAGACATGGCAAAGGAAAAATTTTGAGAATTTGGGTCATATTGATAGTTGAAAGGGCATGAGTACATGTTGTTAGGATAGGGCATGGTTTTTTTGGAGTAATTTTTACTTTAAAGATTAATTTTTTACAATTTGAGTCATTCTAGACCTTAGTTAAATACCTTGGTATAAAGAACTAGATTAAATGAAGGCTATTGAATGTTATTAGTATGATGAATGCATGAGAATGGAATGGATCTCTACATCACTTTAGTATTAGGCCACCTAGATTTACCTTGTTCATCAAAACTTTACATTATACCTACCTATTTATTTTCATGATTAGTTAGGGGACATCCCAAGCTTGCTCCCACACAAAACTTTCAAACATGAAGCTTTCTATATAAGAATGTACAATAAAATTCTTGAAAAATGGGACTATTTGAGCACCTTACTAGATGACCTGGAGAGTGAAACCACCACCAAAATGAATTAGAGAGAGTACTCTTCATTCCCAAATCGTCACTTTAGCTCAAAAAGCTAATTTCGTGATCAAACAACTCATTTATTTTACATCACTTTGAAATGAGGTTTTTAGGAGGGTTTAAAACAAGTTAACTTGTAAAGCTTCATTCATTAATTATAATCGTTCATTATTTTTGTAAAATAAACTAGGTTCCATGCCCCAACTTTGATGATAATATTAGGTCACTATGCATAAGGTTAATGTTTCAATGAGTACTTAAAATTTGACTCTTGAGCTAGGAAAGAGCATTCTGGTAGGTCGGCAACACTAAAAACTCAATAACTTCAAAATTCTTCTTCACCTTTGCATTAAATCTGGTCCACAGTACTGCAGTACCCTTGTTCATATGTTTCAAGACTTTTTTTCTCATAAACAAACTTGTACTTCCTTAACCACCATCATTTGTGTATGCTAATGTTTCTTGTCCTCAAGGACAGTCATGAATAGGACCCCAAACATGTTTCTAATAGTTGAGATATGACTTATAACATCATCTAAGACGTTTCTACAATGTCCTTACACAATTATTTTTCTTAGTTTTGCATGTAATGGCTTGTTTTACTTCATACATACATCCAAGCTTGCACTAGGTTATTAAACTAATCCTAAATGATCTTGATCCAATTCATAGTTCATAAAAATGTCATGTTATTCATATATATACCCTTCAACAGGTTTCTCATGCCTCTACCATGATTCTCTATCATCTTCATTCCTTTAATCCACTCATTCAAGTCATATTGTTGACTAGGCCTAAGGATTAAGCCTACTTGACTGAACTAGTCACGCTGATTCCACTCATGCATCCTTGTATCCATCACTCTAACCTTATTTCCTCATATGATACATGTTCAACCATCTAGTACAACATCCTGACATGTTCTTACATCACCATTTTTTGTGTACAAGTCACTATCTCCTTAATAATTCAATACTCAATCAGGTGTTCTCATGCCATGCCTTATTAGACTCATTCCAATCTCCTTATAGCTCTCCTTTATCCTACTTTTTCATTAACGTGCTTTTTACATCAATGAAAACTCACTATTCACATGTCAACACTGCATGTAGTCGAACCACTCTAAAAGGGCTTGTTTCAGTTCTTTTCTTCTTAGGTGGGGAGACTAAGAATTTTTCCTCTAGGGTGGCTACATTGATCTCTAGCTCCTTTATACCCTCTTTTATATCACACACCCATTTTTCTTGTGTCACATCCTCTCATCCCACATTGATCATGAGAGAATTTTTCATTAGTAGGATTTTGACTCTATCTTCTGACCTCAACTTCTTAATTACGTCATGTTCCATTATGATAGCTTTCCATGTGTACCATTCCCATTCCTCTAGAAGATTCATTTTGGTGCCCATTTCTAATATTTTGATTGTACACATTCTCTCTCTATCAATTTTCATTTTTTTAAAGTCTAGATTTGAACACCAGTTGGGTAATCTAGGGTTTGTTTCCACCCTTGGTGATTCTCTTTGTGTCAGTGCAATGATAGATTGTGTATCTCTTTTCTGTTTAGCTTCCCTTGTTGAATATTCCCCTTCCAATTATGTTGTGGGTTGATCTTGCTCAGTTGCTCCCATCTATAACTCTCCCCTCACCATTTTCTCTAGCCCTTATATGCACAATGGTCAAACACTTTTTAGGATCACGTTATGTTGTCTACTCAGTTCAGCCCTTGCTATATCCATGTTGATGAAAAATGGAAGTGGATTTAGATGTTTCAAATTGGTAACCTCTAATCCCAGTATGACGCCATAATGTAATATAGTTATTTTTGTATACATGGATATATACATTCTTACCTCCCTGGGTACATGGGGTTTTATGATAATCTAATTTTTTTTAGGTATCAGCTTCCTAATAATTGTGTCTTTAAAATTTATGTAGGGATTTGATGGGATAAATTGTGTAAATATCTCTTATGGGAAGTAGTCATTTTCTACTTCTATAATTCCCTCAGGGGTCTTCCAGTGTATGAAATAGAGAAACTTGATGAGCCATTGGTATTGGAGCACTTTAACTCTTGCTTGCATGATCTTTTGAGCATTTGTATTAATTTCATGTGTGAGGAGTTCAGGGCAGTTGAACTCTGCACTAGTGTCCCAAATTCTTGTAATGATTTCCATAACTCCTAAGGATGCTTGTTTACTCCCCCTAGTTTCCTACCAATATCATTCTGCTATGATGTTTTCCAAAATTTTGACTGTGTGATTTTTGATGACCCCCAATGAGATGCCTCTCCCTTTCTTAAAATGACTATAGATGGTCATAGTTGTCAGCTTTACAAGAGGTCTAGTGGTTTTGTATGACAAAATAGAGATACCGTAGTTTGGTAGACATGTGGCTAAAGAAATTGTGGTTGTGTTGATGGGAACATCATCTTGCTTAGATAACCAAATGGCTTCATTGTTGCATATGTTCATGATTATTTACATAAGCTTGAGATGGCCTCTCAGGTAAGGCATTGTTGTGATCCTTTGCATAATTGTTCCTTATATTGGGTCCTTTTGGTATAATCTGCACTTGTGAAACTTCTACTTGGGATTTAGGATGCTCTACCCCCCAAATTTTTAGAGCATGCTTTGCTAGCTCATGGTGAGGTGGGTCACTCTACCTAGTCTACTTGAGAATTACAAAGATCCCCATGTCTTTTTTTATACAACTGATAGGGAAAAAATGTAAATCCTTGTTCTTACATCATCCCTTAGACTAATAAGCTAGTAGTTTTGTTGAAAGGATCCATTTCTCTATCTAATTACTTATTTTTTCCTTGCACTTTATCTTTGTTAGCACTTCACACTTGTTTCTTGTTTATTTTTTTCCTGAAAATGACTTCTTGGTAATCTAGATTTCTTGTTTCTACCTTTAGTGATTTCTAAGTGGTCATTTTTGAGCCATTGATCTCTTGATCTACCTCCTTCATTTTTTTATTTGTTGGAGATTTAATTTGTCATGATATCTTAGGCCTTTGATGTGTCATCTGTACTAGTTGGATTTTGGTATTTTCAAATTTTTGAACTAGGATTTTTGTTTCCATTTCTTTCTTGTTTAATTTATAGATTTCCTGAACTTATTGGATCTGTTCCCTTTTTTCCCTTTTTGCTTTGTATTATGTTTGATGGTGATCTTGTTTGAATCTGTGTTAACTTACACACACTCACACACAGTGATTAATTACATAAACATTTAATCTACGAAACTTGAAAATTTGAGAAACTTCCTATTCTAACCACTGTGCTGAGGAAATTATTGTATTCTTTGATATTTTTTCAATTTATGCATTATAGGCTTTCAACCTACATCCATTTATTCTTCTAGGCAATATATTTCCTTGTATATCCCTCAATATTATAGTGCCTTATTTCATGATGTGATGAATGGTATATGGGCCTTTCCATCTTATGTGTAATTTTCCTGGGTGTGCTTTAAACTTACATTTATACACTAAAACCCTTTGTTCTATTAAGATATCCTTACTATGTAGGTTACGATATTGCAAATATTTCTAGAGCTATTTGTGTACTTCATGATTCAATTATGTTTTTTCCTTGTATTCCTTTATTTTTTTCAATCTAACAGTCTGCTTTCAATAGATTCATTATCTCCAAACCAAGTAATTATTGTGATGCATAGGCTTAGTATAATATATTTCATTAGCATGATTGCTTTACTTCCATAAACCAACTGGAATGGTGTTTTTCCAGTCTTTCTTTAATATGTGGTTATATATGCCCATAGAGCTATAGGTATTTGATCTTTACAATCATCCCTTTACACGTTGCAGATCTTTGTTAAGACTTTTTCAAGAACTTTGTTCATTGATTTGGATTTTCCATTCACTTACGAATGATATGTTCTACTTTTGTGGTGTGCAATCATGAAATCTTCTATGAGATTTTTTATGGTATTGTTCAAAAAATGTGTGCCCCTTTCACTTACTAGTTTTTATGGAGATCAAAATCTAGTTATTATTTTTTCATATAGGAATGCAGTTATGTCCCTTTTTGTGTAATTTTTTTTAGCTACAACTTCTACCCATTTTGTAAAATAGTTTGTTGTTGTGATTATATATCTTTCTCTGGACCTTTTTGATGGAGGGTGAATTGGCTCAATGAAGTTTATTCCCCATTTCTCACATGGTTGCATTGTTAATACATAATTAAGAGGCATTTCATCCTTTTGATTTGGTTTCCCCACTCGTTCAAAAATTTTGTAATGCTTTGTCATATGATGTGCATCCCAAAACAAGGTTGGCCACCAAATTTTGTTTTGCAATATCTTTTTCACAGTGAGTTCTCCTATAAAATGTCCTTTAGCAATGCCTTCGTGAGCTTTGCACAATAATCATTATATCTCAAGTTCTAATGAAACTCTACATAGTACTTCATCTTTTCCTATTATAACAAAAAACCATTGATGATAGTATATGGTAAGGAATTTGTAATCAACTATTTATTTTCTTTCTTTGTATAGTGTTGTGGAAATTGATTTAACAAAAATAGAATTTTGTGATAAACCCTAATTGTAGAGTCACGTATGATAAATAAATGCTAAAATACATATTTGACACAAGAAATAAGCTAATAAAATAAAAAAACCTAAGTAGAAGAGAGAGAGGAATGGACTTAGCTTATTTACGCTCAATCCAGGACTGATGCAGGCTATGAAAACTATTGAAAAAGAAGTGATATGTGTCAGTGTTTCCTTGAATAACTTTTGTACGTCACAAAATAGGCTAGACATGGGAACCCATGACTAGACAGGGGCACCTGGGTGCTTGTGACTATGAAAATAGTCAGAACTTAATCTTTGATGTGTCACACAAGTGTTACAAATACTTTTGTTGATCACATGTGTGTCATAATATGATCGTCAAGGTACCTGTAACATGTAGAACAAATATTCACCTACAAAATCCACAATACCACATCAAATATAAAAAATAAAGATGTAATATGGGGATTTGGACTGACCCCAATGGTCACTCGACAAGGTGACCTTATAATCAAGTGTTGTACTACATCTCAGACTCCATTAGTTCTTGTGAGTGTGTGAAAGAATTGTTCCCTAGGATGCCCTTGTACGAGTGCACTTGATAGCAAGCTAGCTAGATGTAGCAATATAGATAGATGTGTGGATGGAATAAATAAAATTCCCCTTCCTATGAAGTGTATGTAGAAAATGAAATACCTTTTCCCTTAATTGAAATTCAAATGGATGCTTTGAAGTGATTTAGGATCCTTTTGAGTGCAAGCTTAGGTGATATTAATAATGCTTAGAGGTTGGTCCTTTATTTTGGTCACATATCTATATATTTATATGATTCTCTTGTTTGAATTTTGTAATTAATAACTGGAAGGCTGACCCATAAGAAAATAAGATGCACAAAAGATAAAAGAGTCCCAAAAAGAACGAGTAAGGTGGACAGAGGTTGGGGGCACCTAAAGGGGACAAGGGTTCCTGGGAACTGACGTCCTGATTGGGCACTGGTGTCTGAAGTAAAAAAAGATAGGAAAGTAAAGTTATAAGTTGGTTGTAGGGTGTGTAAGACCATATAGACAATAGAAAAAAAATACAAAAGGCCAAATACAAATGTCAATTACTAGTTTTCTTGCTTAGGAATCATATGACTGCTAGTATGTGTTTATGAACCTAGAAAGTGTATAATTTTGTGTCTACAAAAATATTCCTTATTGTAGTAACTAAAAAATTTCTTCCAATTATTATGGTATTATGATAACATGAAATAAGTGTGCATCTGGGGCATCTTCATCTAAATCCTCTAGTTCCTCTCTTGTTTTTATGTGAATTAAATGGTCTAGTCCTACATTTTCTCTTCTTGGTTTCACATTTACTTTAAACTTATATTCTTAGAATAGGATTAACCATATTGATTTCCTACCTCCCAAGAGAGGTTTAATAACCAAATACCATAGTGCTTGGTGATCTGTGAAGAATTCAAACTCAAATACTAACAGATATTTCCTAAACTTTTAGAGTGTAAAGATCATGGCTAAAACATCACATTCTATAGTTGTGTAGTTTCTTTCTGTGGGTGAAAATTTTATAATTGTAAATTAAATTAGATGGTCTATCATTCCTTCCCCTAGTTGAGATATAATCACACCAATTATGATACTTGATGCATCAATATGCACATGGAAAACCCTTGACTATTATGGAAATACTAGTATCAACACATTAATTAATTTTTATTTTTATTTCGTGAATGCATTTTGACATTTGGTTGTCCACTCAAAATTTTAACCCTTAAGTAACCAATTTTCTATGGTTTACTATACTTGGATATTCTCTGATAAATTTCATGTAATACCATGTATGTCCTAGGAATGTATCGAGATTGATTGTGTTATTAGTGGTTTAAGTCCAATTATGATAGTTATTTTTTCTTTATCAATAAAAATTCCTTCTTTACATACTGTGTCCCCTAGCACTCTAACATTTTTTTCAAATTTAATAAAATTCATAAAGCTCTACATATTTCTAACATTAAGCATGCCTTTGATACATGTTATTTGAATAAGGAGAATACAAACCAACCATCCAAGTATACTTATAGGAAGTCATGAATGAAATCTTTGAACATAGTGACAACAGCTCAAGAAAAGACTACATGTGCATTTTTAGTCCAAATGGCATAACTTTATGATTGAAAATTCCCCATTTGGTTGTGAAAGTGGTTTTATCTTGATTTAATTACACAATTGGGATTTGATGGTAACCACTTAATCCATCTACAAAAGATTATACTTCATTTCTCACTACTACTTCCAATATTTCATCTGTGAATGGAGTTGGGAATCGGTCAATAATACATGCGTCATTTAGATCCCTATAGTCTCCATAGATTATTATTCATACCATTTTCTTTGGTTTGGTGACTATCAGACTTACGCAGTCTAGTTTTCTATTGGGTATATTATACCCGCTTCTATCATCTGATCCAATTCCGCTTTTACTTTGGATTTCATATTCGGATTCAATCTATATGGTAATTTCTTTATAATTTTTTCTTTTTATTTCAACTCAATGCACATTTCTCTTATTGATAGATCCTATAATTTTATTTCACTAATTTTTATAGGGAACACATCTTCATAGTCTCATAATTATTACAATATTTCTAACGTCTCCTTTTATGTATAGTAATATCCCACAGCAACTAATTTTTTCTACTCTTACTAGTCAGATGTCTTCTACTCTCTTACACATTGGTTCATCATATACTTTAGCATTCCCATTATTGTGGGTCTCTATAACTATCATGGATCCTTATTTTTCTTCTATGTTTAGATTGTGCAATTGTGTTTGTTTTTTATTGTTTACTTCTTTTTCTTTTGGTATTGGGTGAAGATGTTCTATTTCAAATATTTCACTTAGTTTTTTATCCTCTTCATTTTTCTAATTGTTATTGTCTTCGTAATTATCCCCCACTTTGTTGCATCTTTTCACTTTGCATTATTCTTCTTTTTTAACAATTTATATATTATATTCTACATAAGGGGAACAGGGTTGAGCAAAAAAAAATCCTAGCTGAAGTGGAAAAGAAATTAGAGGCCATTGAGACCTTGCGAGGCTCAATCAAGTACCAGCCAAAATAATTCTACCCCCAAATCACTTGGAGAATGGATGCACTTGAGGATTTCAGAAAAAAAAATGAAGGGGATCATGGAGACAATGAACGCCAAGGGAGAAAGGCCGAGGTTTGAGGAGGTAAGCAACCTAGTAGGTGACCTCTGTCAACAAGCACAGAACGAGGTTAATTCCTGGGATAATTTGGAGGAAACTTTGAGGAAGGATTTCCCTCTCATCCTTCAACAGTGATCGTTATTCCCCCCCTCATTATTTCATTCTTTCCCCCAATTCTTCAATCCATTCTGTATTCAACTTTTCAAAGCCCATTCATTCTTTATTCATTAAAGAGTGTTTCTGAGGAAGGAGAATAGATGTAGTTTGGGGTGATGTTGGGACCTGGAATATTGGATAAGGATGAGAAGGCACGTGGACATGCGGGACCTGGTTGAAGAAGGGCGTGCGGGTTGAAGGCATGTAGGGAAGGGTTCTAGCAGGATTTTACAGGACACACAGCGCATGCACGCAAGGTAGGATAGGTTTTGGACTTATCCATATTCAACATCCCAAGAATCATATGAGAAAATCATAACCCTTGTGGATAAGGTGCCATCCTAGCAACTGTAGGATCAAAAGGGGAATATACCATGCATGCGATGTAAGGTTCTAGAAGAACATCATTGCACGGGGTGGAGAGCTCAGATCAAAGGAGGCATGCTCCATTGGAGGACCACTTGGACACTTGGCAATCAATATGCTACCTCATAAGGCATGGTGGTGAAGGTAGGAAAGCTATATATTGAGGTGCGTAGATAGCATAGGGATATATAGAGATAGAGAGGAGAGCATAAAGTGGCATAGAGCCATCCTAGGAGAGCGGAAGTATGGAGGCGAAGCTCTGTAGAAATACCATGGAGGATTCTATGCGTTGGGATTAGGAAAATATAGGAATCATGGCACATTTAAAGAGATGGGTCTGTATTCATTTTTGTAATGTGATGAACATAATGTAGTTCTTATTCGTGACTTGGCTCTGCATTGTTATATGAAGGTCTGTTATGACTTTGAGGGATGTAATTTGGTTATTGAACATATTAATATGAATATAAGGCTCTGTTCTGAATCATATATGTGTTCATAACTATAATCCTTATGCATTTCCTTTATGAATGAATCATTAATAAATGAAGTTTGTTATTTTTCTTTTATGGATGTAATGAGATAACAACTCATCCTAAGTTCTCAGAATAATGCATGGTTATTTTCTATTCATTTCCATTTGAATATCTCTCATAAGATGATCCATTCTCACAAGACTCACATAAAGGAGAGGCTTAATGCTTGTGCGTGCCTCAGGTGAGCACCCAACACTTGCTAGGTGATAGGCCAATGCACATGGGATTATAATATTGGTCTAAGGGTATAAAAATGACTACATCTTGGTTCCATTATCGAGACCTCTTTTCAAATTTTTTGTGAGAAATGGCATGCATATTTTTCCATGTGATGGGTGATGACATAACGTATGACCCTGGAAAGTGTTGAAGGATGGTTCAAGAGCACGGAGGATGAGTTTGATCAAAGATCCAACATTGGTCCTGAGTTCGATGTGCGTAGATGGATAGAAGAGAACTTATACCATGAGTTATATGAAACATTCTTTTGTTGTTTTCCAGTAGAACTATATGAATGGCTTTCAGCATATTCATCCAAATCAATCTGGTACTACAGACCATGTGTGTGGACCTGAAATGACTATTAGAGGCTGTTGGATGCAGGTTTGACTTGGAAGTGTGTTGTTAATCACTGGTGGAAGAGAGTGTTGACTAGTTATACTCTTGAATATGTCATTTCTATGTATTATTTCCTAGAATTTATTGAGTTCAAGTTTCTGAGGGAACCCAGAGGATCATTTTTGTGTGTTATTCCTCTGGCTATGAAGATATTGGTCATTACTTTGAGTTTAGAAGCATTTTCCATGGCCGTCTAAACCTTCTCTGAGCATTGGGAGAGTAAGCTAGGGTGGAGGAATATGGTGGAAATTACATATGAAAAGGAAATGGAGGAGAGATGACTCAAGTATAGAAAATCTCGTGAAAGGGAGATGACTAGACAACGCGAGGTTGTAATTGTGATGGATCTATGGAGAAAAACGTTGTGGGAAGGAGTTGAGATTCACGCAAAGGACATGGAACCTGAGCAGTATATGCTACCCCATCTTGGCAAGTGTGGTAGAGAATCCCCTTCAGCTTCTGATGAGATTTTTTAGTATGGAGAAAGATGATCTGTCAACGCTCATCTGAACCCACTTGGTGACCAACCCATGTTGCTTTGTTTTCTAGATCAAGGGAGAAGTATTGTTAACCTAATTGGTATCAGTGGGAGTAACTGATATGTGCCTAGGAGATATAATTTTTCATTTGGAACATCCATGGCTGCACAATTAATTATTGTATTTAAGGGAATCTTTAGATAAGGTGCAAGTATGCAAGCTTTAGGTATCACGTATAGGAGTGGTGTGGGACACACAATTGGTAGTGGGACAATATCATAGACCATCAAAGTGTAGTTTAGTGGGACATTGGGAACACTTGGTGTGACCACATCAGGCCCTTTTCTGACTGCAAGAGGTGGATCTAGTGGGTCAGGAGGAATAGGACCTAGTGGATCTAGTGGATTTTGTGGAGGAGGAAACACTAGAGGGAACCAAGGTTCTGGATCAAGAGGACAAGGGCATCAACCACCTCCATAAGTATTCTTTGAGATGTCTTTGCACTTACTAGACTATAAGGGGTATTGAAGATGTTGCAGAGCATGTGCACAAGTGTGAATTACTATGGCATGTGAAGGGAATCATTACCCCATGGGCATGCACATAGTTAGTATAGGAAGTATGACCCCCATCAAATGGTGGTAGACTACATCAGGTTAAATAATTCCTTCTAGCAGACCTCCATATCCTTGAGTTTGAGTAGAAGAGCATCAGCACTCTGAAGGAGATCCAATAGGGAATGGCAAAGAGTGTGCGAGAGTATGATACACGTTTCAAAACTCTCTTGTCTAAACTATCCTATGACATTCATCCTTCTCAACATGCTCAATGGTTTATTAGAGGATTGATAACACAATTTATAAGGTATTTGTCACACAAGACTTTCACTTACCCGCGTAAGGCATTGGAAGTTGCCCTGCATGCCGAAGCTGTTGGGAGATTTGATACTAGTGTTAGTCCTTTTTTAGAGTCTCAAATTGTTGCAATGGCTAAGAAGTTGGAGAATTTTTCTAAAAACTCGGTGCATGAGGTTCGTAGTGGGATTTGGTGTACATATTGCGAAGTGGAAGGACATGCGAAGGATAGTTGCCCTCAAAAATCAGTACGTGCTATGGTAATAGACTGTGAGATTTTCCATGGGGATCATGATGCAAGTAGGTGCCCTATACTACATCTTGCAATCCACAAAAATGTTTCTTGGTACCTCTATGACCCATGATAACGAGGATTGTAGACCGATTGATCAGATCCATGATGTTATTGATCTTGGTGTACGCAAAACTAGCCTTACAAGCATTTAAAGGATGGTGACCATTGTTATGAAGGGTGCACAGATGGAGGAGTGCATGGAAGAGGTTTTCAAAGAGGATTTTGTGGTCACGATAACCGTGGTGGAGGACGAAGTGAATTCCCATGAGGAACCTATTATAGCTATGGATCTACAAATCATTACAACCGTGAGTGTCCTAATCTGTTACAATGCTCATGGTGTGGAAAGAAACACAAGTATGAAGAGTGTCTAGAGATTTATGAGCATATAAACCAGATGCACCAAAAATAAAAAGGTGTTGGGATGGTGAGCATCAAGAAGGCAGATTCATAGTGGATGCCAAGAGTGGTGCATGAGTCAGGACTAGAACCTATTCTGGTGATGACGTGAGCAAAGGCCGCACATGCTAGGGAAATGCCAAGATAAAGGATGCTGGTTTCAAGAGAGGAAGTGGCACATGGAAATTATCTAGACCCTGCTCATCAAAAGGAGGTGTATCAAGAAACTATGGATTTGATTTGGAGTTTGTAAGGGGAGATCTAATGTCTAAAGGAGAAGTCAAAGCATTTAGAGCAAAGGAAGAATGTTGAGACTCCAAAGGATGACCTAGATGAGGTCAAGGAAGTATGTAGGATGTTAAGGAAAGAGAATATTATTCCCTTGTTAGGAGAATGGCTAAGAGAGAAGGTACCACACACCGGAGTAGAGCACAAAAGGAAGGTTTTACATGCAAACCTTCCTCTTCACAACCTTGACTATGATAAGGAGATTACTTTGAATGTGGTTCTTGATGGATGGCTTCTAAGTAATATCTTCATTAACAAAGGATCATAGGTCAATGTTCTTACCTTAGATGCTTGGCATCAGATGGTAAGGCTTGCATTACAGCCATCTTCGAATGTGTTGTATATGGAAAACAAGACTAAGGCAATACCAATTGGAGTCTTGAAGGATGCAGCTATCACCATTCAAGGGGCCAATATCACTGGAGACTTCAAATTCTTGGCGCTCACCGAGGAAGAAATATTTCTAGCATTACTTAGGTGCCCATGGTGTTATAAGAACAATGTCGACTTGCGGTTTAACAAAGGGTATATCAGCTTTGAGAACAAGGAGGAAAGGGTGATCATTCCTTTCACAGATAGGAAGTCAGCACCCTATACTGAGCCTTTAGGAGAAGAATTCCTTGATATAATCTATATGTGCTCCATCATAGATCCTGAGATAATTCATCACATGGAGGGAGTCATCTAGTTAGAAGATACTCAGACCTTAAGTGATACCACTAGTGTGGCATGTGACAATTGGGTGCATGGGACTTATGATTTGATTGGGGGAAAGTTGAGAGGATCTGTAACAAGCGTGACAAAGGTGCACTTATTTAAGCACCTAAGAGGAAAGAAGTTGCCAAGTTATTCTGGAGGAGCATACCCTGAAATTTTCTTGCGAGAAATCAAAGGTTAGTGGAAGAATGAGGACGAGAGAAAAGGAATGCTCAGTTACAACCTACTCTAGACTGCAACGCACTGGGGGCTACACATCGAGAGATCCTCCTATAATGGCATGATGTAAGAATCAATTTCTCTATAAGGTTCTCTAGAAGTAACACGCCCACGGTCATACAAGACTACCATGGTAAAGAGACCACCTCATTCCATATCCAAGCATGTGAGAAGGCCTGGATGGGAAGCGCAAAAGCTTTACCACCTTCATTATGGGTATATAATTTGTATTCCACCTTACAAGGTTGTGTACATGTTTGGTATATTCATTTGGAGATGCGTCGTCAAAAAGGTAATTGGCTGGAATTGGTGGCTGATCTCATTCAAGATTACAAGTATAAGAGTAAAAATCCATCATTGGATAAGGCACTACAGGTGATCAAGTTCATTACGATGGGAGATAGTGTTATGGTAGAAGATAGGCTACTAGAATTATTGGGTGAGCCTTATTTGGAGACGTACCTCAATGAAGAAGAATCAGAGGAAGTACAGCTTGATCACGCGTGCATGGAAAAAAAAAAGGAAAGATGGTCTATGTAGTAGATGGAGAAGAAATGGAAACTTTAGATGTTAAACATTCTGAAGGTATGTGCTAAGTCATAGGTAGCGCTGATGAGTGAGCATGCACCTACCATGAGCCCTTAAAAACAAAAAAGGTTAACATTGGGATGGAGGCAGAACCTAAGGAAGCTATCATTAGAGACTATTGGTCCAAAAAAGAAGTTTTAAATATCATTGATCTATTGCAGGAGTTCCAATATTTGTTCCCTCATGGGTATCATGAACTCAAAGGTGTTCACCATTCCTTAGGGGAGATGAATATCAAGTTGAAGGAAGGTGCATACCCGATTTGGAAGATGCCTTATCAAATGAATCCAAATTTACGCATACAGCTCAAGGAAGAAATAGACAAGATGATAACATCTAGTATCATTGAGGTAGTAGAAGAATCAGAGTGGATAAGCCCATGGTCATCAGTATCAAGAAGGATGGAAGGATAAGAATCTATGTCGACTACAAGGATCTGAATCTAGTATGTGTCATTGATCCTTTTCCAACCCCCTTTACTGAAGAAATTTTGGGAGTAGCTAGGTAAGAAGTCTACTCTTTCACGGATGGGTTCTCATGTATCACCAAGTCAGGATTGCCAAGGAAGACTAGAGAAAGATAACTTTTTCCACTAAGTGGGGAATTTTTTCCTACACGGTTATGCCTTTTGGGTTGAAGAATGTGCTTGTTGTGTTCTTGTGCATCGTGGTACAAGCATTTTAGGACTTCATCCATAAATTTATTCAAGTTTACCTAGATGACTGGACTATGTATGGATTGGTGAAAGACCATTGTGATAATTTAAGGTTGATGTTTGAGAGATGTCAACAATTAAGGATATCCCTCAACATTAAGAAATGTGTCTTTGCTACTCCATTTGGAACCCTGTTAGGACACATTATATGCAAAGAAGGATTACCAGTAGATCCCGCCAAAGTTGCAGTTATTGTGGGATTAGGGGATCCTACTAGTCAAAGTGCACTACATGGATTCCTTGGGCATACGGGGTATTATAGGAAGTTCAACAAGGGGTATGCCAAGATCATCACACCTTTAGAGGAATTATTAAAACACAAGAGTGCCTTTCATTGGGGAGAAGCCCAGCATAAGGCATTTGACACTTTGAAGGATAGGCTTATAACGACACTCATATTACATTTTCCTTCTGAGCATAATCAATTCCATGTGCATGTTGATGCCTCTGGAACAGCTATGGGAGTAGTACTAGCACAACCTGGTGAGGAAATTTTTGATCATCCCTTGTGATTTGTAAGTAGAAAGTTGACACCAGCATAACAGAATTATAAAACTACTAAGCCCAAAGCATCGTCTATGATCTACACACTGCATAAGTTTAGGTAGTATCTATTGGCAACACCATTTATATTCTACATGAACCACATGGAATTGAAGTACTTAGTTAAAAAACTCATGTTGTAAGGGTGCATATGCTGTTAGGTCCTATTATTTCAAGAGTTTGAGTTCATAGTGGTCGTGAAACCAAGAAAAATCAATTCAGGACCTGACCACTTATCAAGGATTAACTTGGCAGAGGACCTGTAAAGCATTGAGGATACCATGTTAGAAATGTAACTATTTAGGTTGTGGCATGTGCCCTCAAACTTGGAAGATATCACATTGTTCTTACAAATAGGTGTAGCACCAGATGGAATGAAGGCTTTAGAAAGAAAGCAGTTAGCAATACGCATCACACCCTACATGTTGATTAGTGGAGACCTATATAAGTTAGGTCGTGATGGGGTTTTGTGCCAATATGTATTAGAACATGAGCACATAGCGATTATGGAGGAAGCGCATGGTGGGATTGCAGGAGGACACTATGCAGGAAATGCTATTGCGTGGAAGGTTTTATTAGCAGGACTTTGGTGGGAAACCATCTACCAGGATTTTATTGAGTTTTACAAGGCATGTGACCATTGTCAACACCTTGGAAAACCTGGGAAGAGAGATGAAATGCCCTTGCGACCAATAGCCAGCACTGAAGAATTTGAAAAATGGGAAATCAAAGGACTGGTTCATGGTACTTCATCACTTGCATTGATTACTTGATATGGTGGGTAGAGGAAACACCTAGGAAGGATTACACCGTAGCTATAGCTGCTAGATTTTTATGGGAGAATATAATCAGCTAGTATGGTTGTCCTTCAAGTTTAACAAGTGATATAGGTACAAACTTTCTCAATGAAATGGTCTGGATTCTGTTAGCAAAATTTACGGTGGCCCATCATAAGACTACCCCGTATCATCCTCAAGCAAATGGAACTACTGAGGAATTTAACAAAATACTGAGTCACACGTTGACTAAGATCTGTGAAATTGGAAGACAACATTGGGATGACAACGTATCATCCATTCTATGGGCATACAGGACAACCTACAAGAGGTTGAACAAGGCCACACCGTTTTAATTAGTGTTTGGCATGGAGGCTATTTTCTAGTTGAATTCATGTTACCATCAATGTGTATAGTGTGCGCAGGAGGGTTAGCTGATGAGAAAGCACTAGAAGAAAGGATTGATAAGTTGATGCAGTTAGACGAAAGGTGATCACTTACTAGATGGAGTCAGAAAATAGAAAAATCAAGACAAAATGCATGGCATGATCATCATATCAAGAACAAGAAGTTTGAGGTTGGGCTGATGGTGTTGTTGTATGCTTCCACATATTTGCGTCATCCTGGGAAGTTGAAATTCCATTAGTTGGGACTACATAATCTTGTACATTCTTGATTTAGGAACTTTCCAGTTATAAGCATTGGATGGGACGAGATTACCAGGTCATTTCAATGGGAGTAGGCTGCAGCCCTATAAATAAGTCTTCTTAGCATTTGTAATAAGGAAGTATTGACAGTTAGTATAGAATTTTCCTTTATGATTTTATTTTCTTGTGTTTCCCTTTCTCGTTGCTTATTCCTTTCTTTTTGTTTCGTTTAGCACCTTGTGCACCGGTAACCACATTATTTTTCTAAGTTTGTGTATGCACAAAAGACTGTGCATCATCTAAATGTGGGGTGGAGTAGTATAGCGCAAAGTTTGAGCTAGCAGTAGAAGTTATGGTGAATGGCTCAGTTAAAGGATAAAAAGTGTGTAAGGTTAAGAAAGTGCGTAGAAGAGAGGTGGGTGAGAATGGTTGGTGTCAAGATAAGGATTTGCAGATACCACGTACAAAGGATAAAGAGTGCAATAACAACATGAGGTAGGCAAGGGTAAAAATTGGGTAAAGGATAGAAAAAGTGTCTTCGACAATGTAGATGCACCCGTAAGAGTCTTCAGTTGGATAATATTTTTATGCACGAGAAGGTTGTAAAGAATTTTTCACACAAGATGTGGTACATGGGTAAGGGTGCTTAAAGTCAACTTAGAGGAAAAAGCCACATTTAATGTTAAAGTACATTGGTAGGTGGAATAGAATTTAATGCTAGAAAGAAGGAAAAGTTATAAATATGAAGTCAGGCACATCATTATTTTACCTTGCGATTAGGAAGTAAAACAATATCTCGCGAACTAGGACATTCAAAGAGATTTGTGTGAAGAAGAATTAGAGAGATATGAAGTGCGTGGCTAGAACAGATCCACAAACCAAAGTGGAAGGACTATATAGGCATGGGGAAAGTTGGTTGAGGATCGTCATCTTGTGGAAATATTTCCTAATTAGGGTTTGATAGCTAGGGCACGAAGGAAAAAGGATTTCTTCGCAAGAGTGAGCTTTTAGATTGAGTAGAGTAGTAGAGAAGAGAACGAGGAAGGGTTTTTAAGTTCAACCCAACTAGAAGAATAGCACCAAAGAAGGTGACCATCTCACCTAAGAAACAGAAGGGTAAGGGTAAAGGAAATCAAACAGCTGTTTTCATGAGCTCCAATGAAGAATGGTATACATAAATGCAGTACCCATATGGGGTATTGCTAGGAAAAGAGTGGGAGTCACACTTGCAAAAGATGGCCATGAGCGATTATAACCATCGCATGAGCACAACTGATAAGGAAATGGCATTAGAGTTAGTTTGTCTAGCTAACAAGAGGATGCTAGACAGAATGCCTATTTACAATGATGAGGTGAAGTTCAAATTGGAGAAGGTTTGATTATTGAAACTGTATGAGCTACCTTATTTTGGAAAGCTTGATTGCCTTTATCAATGGTTGATGTCGTGCATGAATAAGGATCACTTTTATTTTTTGGGGCATAAGATGTACATAACACCATAGCTGATATCCAAGTTCATGAGCCTCATTTGTGAAGGAGATAGTATAGATGATTATTTGAGTGACAAGGAGGCTATCAAGGAGACTATAACCATGTTTGAATAAAAAAATGGGTCACGATACTTTGACATCACCAAGATTCCAGGCCCTGTTAAGAGGATGAATGTAAACTTGGTGACCAAGCTCAATGATCAAGAACAATGGACATAAGTGAAAAAGGCATGGCTAAATGTATGCCGGAAGATATCAGAAGGAACAATCTATAACTTGTCTATTTTCATCGTGGATGAGATCATAAGCAACACACAAGAGGGAGAGAAGATATTATTTGGTAACGTCCTCCTCACCATTTTCTTCTTAGAGATTGGAGTGCCTGTCCAGAAGATGATCCCTCACCCTCAAAAATTTTTACGACGTAAACTTGTGAAACTATGACGGCCTCTCACAAGGTGCACTTGGAAAAGTGGTACAAGCAAATGTGTGATGCATTTAGAGCAGAATGGAGGATCCAAGAGAAGTTACCAGTGCTCATGGATGGAGAAGCAAAATTTACATTGTACCAACACTTCTGCATTAGCATATTTACATTGACAGATGGGACTATGATTCCATGGTGCAAGCTACCCTTCTCCTTCATCACGCAATACTTCCTAGCCGGAGTCAATCGGTTTAAGGAGGCCAAGAGACTAAGTTTCAACCTTAGTGAGGTAGATCTATACCACCATGAGGTACACTGAAATATCTTCTACCCAAAGAAGTGTGCATACGTGGAGAAATATGTCTCCCACAAAGTACAAATGATGAAGCCTTTAACACTACCGATTACTGGGAGGACCGTAGCAAGGGTGTATCTACGCATAAGGCCAAATTTTGAAAAGGTTGCTTACTTGGAGAATGATGTGTCCATTCCTTAAGACCCTACAGGAAGGAAGAAGGTTGTGCCAAGGAAGAGAGAAAGAGAATAGGTGCAGGAGAAGAAGGCACCAAGTGTTCAAACCGCACAATCAGTGGGTGCGTCGGAAGCAAGTGCTAAGCCTAGTACTTACGTGTGGAAAAATAATAAGAGATCACCTATTAAGGAGAAAGAAAAGGAAGAATCTCTTTTACTAGAATCTCCAGTAAGAAAGAAGCAGAAGGTGACAAATGAGGCAGACTCAAAAGAGACAAAGAGTCTAGATGCCTACATTGGCAACAAGAATGATGATGATGAGCCTGAAGGAGATGAAGACCATCCAGTCTATGAGGTACATGTTTCTGAGGAAGAAGGAGATGAGGAGTATAACAAAGTGGATGAGGAGAAGAATGATGAAGAAGAAGTTGAGGGTCAAGGTAAGGGGTGAGCGGAGAAGTAAATACAAAGGATCAAAGGACCCAAACCTCATCAAGGAATAGGTAGAAGAGGCCATAGAGAGATAAGTGGTGGGAATTATCAAGGAGCTGGTGGAACAAGAGATAGAATGTAGCGTGGATGAGGTGTTGAAGAAATTTGAGGAGGAAAGTGTAGGAAAAGAATATGGCAGCACAAGGGGAGATCCTAGTTTGGTTGTAAGCTTTCCAAGGGTTACACGCACATGGAGGAAGAGCACAGAAGTAGAAAAAGGTCAAGGAATGGGCTACATTGATGATCTAAACAAGGTGTTGTGCATCTGCTTTCAGAGCACCGTACCAATGGAACAACTCTTGGCCATGGCTTCATTTGATGAGGAAGGTGCATACCCTTGGATGAGGAAAATGTTATCATGGGAATTTGAGTCCCACATTGATGAGCCTGAATTTGAAATAAGCTAAGGAGCATTGATAAAGGTGTTAGAAACAAAAGTAATAAACCCCTTAATGAATGCTCAAAAATTATCAGATGAGAAAATTTACAACGTGCTCAACAAAGTTTCAATTGAGGTTGAATCCAGACTCTTTAGAAGAAATGACAGGGTAACGTTCCTGGAGGCAGAGCTAGAGAAAAGGAGAAGGATATCCTTGAGAAAAGCAAGGACCTAAAGCAGGAGGAGCTAATCAACGCTTAGTTAAGGCATGAGTTAAAAGATGAGAAGGTAAGGGTGTGCAAGGTATAAAAAAAATAGAGATGATCATGGATGTCATTGTCTTGAAGCATCCAAACTTAACACCGCCCGTGCAAAAATATGGATCAACCTTATAGTGCCTAGAGGACTTGACCCACATACTCACTATGGATAGGTGGCCACTTGCCTTAGAATCTGCATAAGAGGCATTAGCGCACCAAGAAAAATAAGATAAGATGAAGGTTGTAGAATTTTTTTCTCAGTACAACAAGATCCTCTCCGATCTAAAAATTGTCGCGCAAGTTGTTGAGGCGGCCTATGATAATTGCACAAATAGGGATAGAGTGGAAAGTATCTTGGTTTCCACCCATGAAATAGAACTCAAGGAGTTCTAATAAAATAATAAGGAGAATAGAGCTAACCAAGACAAAATCCTAGCCAAATTGGAAAAGAAATCAAAGGCCATTGAGACCTTACGGGGCTCAATTACGAACCAGCTAAAAGAATTGTACCCAAAAATCACTCGGACGATGGACATGCACGAGGATTTGGGAAAACAATTGGAGGTGATCGTGGAGACAATGAATGCCAAGGGAGAAAGGCTAAGCTTTGAGGAGGTAATCTCCCTAGTAGGTAACCTCTGTTAATAAGCACATAACGAGGTTAATACCTGGGATAAGTTGGAGGTAGATTTGAGGAAGGATTTCCCTGTCCTCCTTTAACAATTATTGTGATTTCCCCCCATTCTTTCTTTCTTTCCCCCAATTCTTCACTCTATTCTTTATTCAAATTTTCAAATCCCATTCATTCTTTATTCATTGAAGAAAGTGTTTCCAAGGACGAAGAACAGGCATAGTCTGGGGTGATGTCGGGCCCCAGAATATTTGCTAAGGATGATAAGGTGCATGGGTGTGTGGGATCTAGTTGAAGAATGGTGTGCAGGTTGAAGGCATGTAGGGAAGGGTTCTAGAATGGTTTTTCATGACACACAATGCACGCACTCAAGGCAGGACAGGTTTTGGACTTAGCCATATTCAGTGTCCTAGGTAGCACACAAGAAAATGATGACCCTTGTGGATAAGGTGCCATCCTAGTGACTATAGGATGAAAAGGGGAATATTCCATGCATGCGATGGAAGGTTCCAGAAGAACATCATTGCATAGAGGGGAGAGCTTAGATCAAAGGAGGCATGCTCCATTAGAGGACCACTTAGACACTTGGCAACTGATCTACCACCTGAGAAGGCATGGCGGTGAAGGCAAGAAAGCTATATATTGAGGTACGCGGATAGCATAGGGCTATATAGAGATAGAGAGGAGAGCATAAAGAGACATAGAGTCATCCTGGGACAGCGGAGGTATATAGGTGAAGTTATGTAGAAATACCATAGAGGATTCTATGGGTTGGGATCAGGAAAATATAGGAATCATGGCACATTTAAAGGGATGGGTCTGTATTCATTTTTGTAATGTGATGAACATAGTGTAGTTCTTATGCATGACTTGGCTCTGCATTGTTATATGAAGGTTTTTTATGAATTTAGTGGATGTAATGTGGTTATTGAACATATTAATATGAATATAAGGCTCTACTCTGAATCATATATGTGTTCTTAAGTACAATCCTTATGCATTTCCTTTATGAATGAATCAGTTATACATGTTGATTGTTATTTCTATTTTCTGGATGTAATGAGATGAAAAATTATCCTAAGTTCTCAAAATAATGCATGGTTCTTTTCTATTCATTTCCTTTTGAGTATTTTTCATTAGATGATTCATTCTCACAAGACTCACATAAAGGAGAGGCTAGGCGCCCGCGCATGCCTCGAGTGAGCGCCCACTGGGTGATAGGTTGGCACACATGGGATTAGACTATTGGTCTAAGGGTATAAAAATGACTACATGAGTGCATAATACAATGAGTAAGGAACATATTTTTACAATTCTACTAACAATTTATCTAAATTCAAAGTTCCAAATTATTGCGGAATAGGTTTTTATTCAACATGTACCATCCTCATTATTCTTATCACATGTTCCCTTTTCTTCTAATGATTCAAATTTTCATCCAAGTCACCCCTAACTTAGGATTCCATTTCCCATGGAATATGAATTTCTACATTTTGCTTTGTGTAGTCTTAATCATGTTGTGCAAAATTATAGAGTTGTGATATCTCTTATTTGGTTGGGGACCAAATATTATAACTTGGTTCTTCTCCTATGAATGGATTTTTGGTGTGGCTTTGAATCAGATTTGGATATTCTAGGAATTATTTATTTCTTATTTCTAACATGCATCACGAGATGAAATATTTTTCCTATTGTTCCACCATAAACCAAGTTTCAACATCATATGCATAGGGAGGAAATGGTAATTAAGGGATGGTATATGGATTCTATTCAATCCCATTCATTAGAATTACAATAATGGAATCATCTATATCTTCTTCCATATGATTGGTAACTATTTTGATTATTATATTACCATCATCTGCCAACTTCTTTATAATCAATAATAGATAGAGTGATAATTTGTTTTTAATGTCTATGAATTCAAAATATCCTTTCAAACATAAATATCCTAGATGTTTTTTAATGTCTTATACTATTCCAATCGGATATACTCTTCCATAATTTTCAATACTAAGTGTTATAGGGATATATGTCAAAGCATGATCTCTCATTGCTTCCTAAGTTTATCTTGAAATCATGGTAACAGTAGTTTATCTTGACATCATGGTAACGGTGCTTCTAAATAAAAAACTGTGTCTCTTATTTTGTATTCTCCTAAAAATACATTTATTTGGGTGTCCACATCCTAGGGCTTCTTGTTTTTTACATACCATATTGTTTTTTTTTTCTGTACCTCTTTGTATAATACACTTTCTAGCAAGGTTACAAGAAGATTGGATATGTTCTATGATGTAATGCCCATAAATTTACCATCCAAAATGTAACATAAAAATTGGGAAAAACATTTGTTGTCATATACTGCAACACTTAAAACATTTGCACTTGTGACATGAAACATAATAATGGGCCCACCTAATCACTAACATTTACTTTTGCATCATTCTGGTGAACGCAAGGTTAACATATTACTTTTAAACACCTTGGGATTTACTATAAAAGAGATATTTCATTTTCAGAAGCATTGATAATATCTTCATGAAACACAATGCCATAATGCAATCGAGGTCTAAATAATATTAGGATTCAATCTAGAGTTATAACTGTCTAGTTTTTTCCCATGACCACTTTATAAACATATAACTCAACTTCATCTCTTAACACAAATAGTTTAGACAAAGTGTGTGTAGCTTTGGCAAGACCTGAAATGAACACTAGCCACCACTCATGAAGTAAGGTGTGCATGACTAAGTGGCTTAACCCATAGAAAACTTTCTTTGCCACCATTCTCCTATGGATTTAAGATAACCCATGATCCCACTGAATAGAAGGAGAAAAGTATAACTCAAACACCAATCATGAGTACCCATGTACCCCTTATAAGTGTCATGTAATTATATTAAGCATGCCCAACCATGATTTATCCTTCCCTTAATTTGGTAGAATTAATATGTTTGGGTTAATATAAGGGTTTGTTTGTGGAAGGGCACATCATTGATCAAATTCCGTTGACCTAGAACCACCCTTGACTTGGGTGTTGTCTCAAAAATATAATTACCCAAAAGGAACCAATGTAAACAAGGTATAGGGCCCTTATGTAATTTTATCATGCATACCTGGGTTGTTGAGAATATCACTTAGTCCTAAGGACATCCTTTTATGGTATAAACCAAATATTCCTCAAGTTTCCCTTCATCTATTTCTCTAAGTCGTGAATTAAGCTCATAGATTAACCTCGAAAGAAATTTTATTTAAATTAGTGGATAAGACAAGATTATTCTTAGGATAATTTTAGGGAAACTATTACCATGAGATACTAACAGGAGAGTCTAATCTTCTAGGTTATGGTTGTAAAATTTCTCATGATTGCTTCTTGTAGCAACATCAGTTCACGATAAGCTTGCTACATTAAAAGAATTATCACGATTTATTCCTTATAGTGAGGAGTGACATATAAATGACTTGAGATTTTTACATTAGTCTTTATGTGATAATAAGCACAACTTAACAATCCCTTTCACATAATACCTTGTGAATAAACTTAGATAAAAAAAGGAGTGACCATTTACACACTAGCAAAAAGGTTCATCTTTGTTACATTATTACCAAAACCATTAACAATAGTATTGCCATAATACATTGTTATATATTCTCTTATGTCCTACATAAATTTCCATCATTCATTACTTTATAGTTCACTCTAAAATCACATGACCAGACTATTCATCCCACTAAATTTACTCAAATTACTCAGCATTCACTCTATAGTTATAAAGACCCATGAGGAGAGAATGTTTTGCATGATTAATCTAACAGTTATTTAAAATATTAACAAGGTGTACAATGATCATGTAAACCACTTAATTGGGTCTCTTTTGACTAATCAATTTTCTCTTATTTTTTATTTTACAAGAAATTTCCTTTTTCACATCTTTAAAAACAACATTTCCCTTATGCAAGGTGTGATCTACTCCCAAAGGTAGTACAAAACTTAGTCTTAAAAGAGTGCAAGTCACTATAAACATATAATATACCTACGGGTGATTTCTTTATTTGAATGAAGTTTCATCTATACACTATACATTTATACCACCATTAATTTTACATGTTGTTCCATGAACTAACAATGGTTATAGAAAGGTTTAGTTTTAATCTTAAAATTTTCCTTTTTCCTATGTAACATTTGTTGGAAATTAGGACACTAAGGGGGGTGAATAATTGTCTAATAAAATTTTTTACATTCATTTACATTTCCTAAATATTGCTATGATGAACACAAAAAATCATACACAAGTAAATAACATGAGAAAATACACAGAGACACAAAATTTAATGTGGGAAACCCAAACTAGGAAAAACCCCACTGAAACGAAGAACTAGGATTAGGACATGAATGTTTTGAGAATGTTACATTGATTTCATGGTTGAGCTTCAACTCAACTTGGAGTTGCAACTCCAAAATTTAACCAAGCTTCTACTCATTCTTTGACAAGATGTTACTTGTCTGGAAGCTTCAACTCCCAAATTTGGTCCACCAACAACTAACCTTTACTAAGCATCAACTTATAGGGAAGAAACAATTCCCCACATGTTAAGCTACAACTTATATTTTTATAGAGTTTTGATCACACTTGGTTTGTTGTCTCCTACAACTGATGGTAACCTCTAAATTTTCTTATTCTCCTTCTCTTTTCATCTTCATTCTCTTATTATTCTTTGAGTAACAAGGTTTTTTCATGCAAGATTCATTTGATCTGCATTTTCAAGTTACATTTCACTTTTCAATCTGTTGCAAGTATTCTAGTGCAAGGCTTTTAACATTCATAATATTTTGACCTAGTTCCCCTTTTAATTGTCCTCTCAAACACTCTTTCTCTCATGTATATAATCTCCTATATCATGAACAATTTTCTACCTTTTAACTTACACCTCAAGGATCAAAATATCAAGATGGATTTGATCTTATTCATCTTTCATGAAAGTATATCATACAAAGCTCATTATCTTCTATAAGAGCACCAATCTCTACACCATCTAACATGAAGCACTTCCTTGCATAATTTTCACGTATAACTAGTCTCAGTCACTAAATTACACATTTGCACTTTTATTTCAAGCAAACTATGCAATCAGTATGTTCATATACACCCTTAATGTATTTCTTTGCTCTATCTAGTTCTAGTATATCTCAACAACCCTACATTCTTACACACCATCCTGCACACTTCTCTCTTGTCTTACAAGACACTTAACCTACTTTGAAACTCTCATCATAGTTCTTTACACTTACACAGTATCAGCCTCTCTTTACCATATGCATTAACAAATCTCTGCAAAGTTTCCACACATGTATATTTGTCATGTACTCAGCATACCTTCAATGTATAAGCTCAAAGATATACAAGGCTTCATCTTACATCTACACTCTTTTCTTGTTCATTTCACTATTTAGTCCTTGTGTCACCTTAATCCTTCAACAACAACATCCCATCAGATGCACAACATACCTTTTATAGTCCAAAAATAATATTTCATTTCTTGTCTTTTTCTATTCCTCATTTTTAAATATTAGCATTTTTTAACACTTGTAAGCATGAGAAAAGGAGTTGAAAGGAATTGTGTGTGATAATCACATAAAGAAATCAAAAGTGTATAACTCAACACATTTACTTTCTTTGACTTTCTAACTTGCTTGATCACTGTGAAGTCACAATAATGACACATGTAAACTCTTGAACTCCCTTTCTAGTTTCCCTTAACCGATAACCTTAAACACTGACCTTATAACATATTTCCTTGAGATGGAAACATATTTATGGAAAAGAAATTTTCAACTATTTTAAAATAGCCTCTTACAACTGTAATATTCCAGAGATTCATTACAATCACTTCAAAATTCCCTTGCAACCTCTCAAAAAGCTCATGTTCGCCAATTTTTTGGCTTCCAGCTACACTTAGGACTGAGTAACATTGTTACGTCCTTGAAGAACCTTTATACAAGCTTGAAGAACCCTAATACATACATGTCATGATCAGTGTTACATTATCTTGAAAGCATTTGAAGAGACAAGGAGTTGGAATATGCTTGTTTGAGTATTAAACCATGAATCATTGTTCTATTATTTGAATAACACTTATATAGTTAGTACATTATCATGATCATGAGAAGGCATAGGGGCAAGATTCATGGCTTGGGAGTATTGGATTGAAATCATTTAGATGTTTTTATCAATAAGAGGAATCTGATATTGCAACTAATCCTCATAAGTTATGCATTGACATATGAGTTTTCATTATATTTCCATCACAGGCTTGCACTATGATAAATTTAGTGTTCATGGTATCTCTTCTCAGTTCATTGATCCCTCGAGAACATATTCAAGTGATAATTTTTCAATCTTTCAACTTCTAGGTTCATTCGCTACTTTAAAACATGCTGAGAGAGACAAACTTCTCTTATTTTGGAAGAAAGTTATGTATTATTAGAATTTCAATTCTTAAACCCTAGGCAAACATTTAGAAGAGTACAACACGTCATCTTTCATATTGTTGCAATTGAACTAATTTTTCTTCTTCACTAAGAGTTCTTATCATAGACTTAAGTAGATTTTTTCACATATGACAGTCATTTTAAGTCTGTATTCTCTATTTTAATGAAGGTTAACAAGACAACCCAGATTTGAAGGAAAATTTCTCTCTACACTACCTTTCAAGATAATTTAGTGGGAGAGAAGCTAAAAAACATACACCATATTCACCAACTTTACTTACTTACTCCACATATTTGACTTGAGTGAGAGGGCATTTAGGACCTAAAAGACATTGTTTCCTTGAAACAACATGGAGTAGACAGATTTTGTATGTTTCATTGCAACCATAACTTTACTTGTGTGAACAAAAAAGGGGGGAATTGAAACAAAGGATCACTTACATTTACTTACTTAAACACTCTTGAGTGTAGTGCTTGAAGAAGAAAAACATTTCATACACATCACAATCTATAGTATTCTTGACCAAGTGTAGTATTATAGTAGTTTAAGGACAAGGAGCATTAAACACCAAAAATTCATTAGAAGAACATACCAAAATCTTCATCTAAACACTCTTGAATTATGGAAGAATACATGGATTTTAATCTATCTCAAATTAGATTTGCACATCACCAACATGACTGTACTGTTTAGATCTCATGACTATATGACACCACTTACAGCCCACTGAGAAAAACCTGTAAAGGAAAATTGTAATTAAGGAGAATTAATAGCATTATCTGACCTAGATTCATTCACAATCAACCCTAAATAACTTGAAACAACTCACACAAGTGTTTTGGAGGAGACAAACAACCTTATTTTACTTCCATCAATTCAATAAGGTGCTTGGGAAAGAGAAAAATGGGCTTGGAAAATTGAAGATAACTTTCTTGTTCTTCCACCTTTCACCCTCAAAATTTTTGTAAGAGTTGAGGATTTTAATTATATTCAAAAATTAATTCTATGATTTATCTTAAGGAGGCTCGATAATTTTTCTTGGATGCTAAGAAGACAGGGTGCTCAATTTACATTCCTTAAGAAACTAGTTTTAGACAAACTTGCATAACTTCGACAAACATCTTCAAAACTTGATGAAACTTGAAATGAAGCACTAAAAGACACCCCTATACATACTTCATAGGTTTATTATCCATAAATTTTCCTATAAATATCAAACATATTTCATTTACCTGAGTATTCATTGTCAACCCTCAAGGGTAATTTTTGTGAACATTTAAATTTTTCCTCCAGGAGCTAAAGTAAGCCTTGTGCATGCCCATACACACCCTAGGAAATGTTCCTAGGATCCACCCACCCTCACCTAGTATTTTCATGACCTATATTGATCTCTTACCCCTCATTAGGCTCTGGAATTAGGTCTAAATGAGCCAATCACAACTGTGACTCCCAACATTTGACATGTTTCTCATTCTAAAATCTCTTTAATGTGCTAGAGTCATCATGTATGACCTATAGAACATATGTTCCAAGATTACCAATAATATCCATGCCTCCAGTGGTCTCCTACCTCACTATTCAGGTGTGCAACACCCTGAATTCATCCTAAAACCTAATAAAACACTATCAACTAAGCCTCACTTCACCACTTACACCTTTTCCATCAATGCCACCTGACATCAATGAAAACACCAATGCATCAAGGTTTAACAACATTTTCAACTTAACACACACACACACACACACACACACACACACACACACACACACACACACACACACACACACACACACAAATGAATAAAAAGGATTAATTGATCACTTAAGTAGTGATGTTGACATTTTTCCAATTATTCATTATTATTGTGATGCTCTAGTTTGACCATGCTAGCACATTTTTCCCTTTCTAAGGTTATCTATGTTTCAATTAGGAGACATAATGTATACATACAAAATATCAATCAAATATTTTACCAATACCACATTATCTTCATTTACTCTTAACATGATGGGATAATCTCATTGGAACAAATGTAATAAATATATTTCCCTTATTTATTTCTTAGATAGGTTCCCAAGTTTACCATAACAAATACTTTACATTCAAGACATACATGCTACTATAAAGACAACATGCTAATGCTATTAGTATTCTTAATACTTTTAAACAACATGACATCCCATGAAATAGTTACATTTTCATTTCAGAATTTGTACCAAATATAACCAAATATGATGTAAACAGTTTTATTTTCCATTTTAGCAGAATAAAACATGTTAGGAAACCATATACATCTTAAACACACAATTTTTGTCATTTATACTATGCCACCATGCTACCTGCAACCTATAAAATTTTTAAAATCATTGGTCAGTGATACACGTTGGCCTAGACACACCCCCCATATAATTCACTAATAAAATTCCAAGTCAGTTCAAAGTTATAGAGAGCGAAATATACATTTCCCATACTTATTTAAATCAAAGCGACCTTTTCAAGTTTTAGAGAGAGAGGTTAGATAGAGAAATACATGTATTCCTTTTTAGGCAAGTAAAGAAAACCATTTCCATAACCAAATAAGGTGAGAGATAACACAAATGATTTCTTATTCATTACACTCAAGTTTCATAATCTTTTAAAGGTAACACTAAGTTCCACAACCTCTAGTAGGTTTTTCAATATTAGATAAATGTACCAGATTTCACATTTTCAACTTGCCATTTGTAATATTGTTTAAGTGATCAAAACCTCTTATTTATACTCAACATACATATTTCCAACCATATCATTAGTTTTAAACATAGTATAAACCTTATAGAGTCAACGTGAGATTGCATACCCTTATTGTGTTGCTACACAAACTAACCCAAGTGGTCACGAAATGGGCATCCAAAAATGGCATGGCACCCCAAAATTGAATATCCAGAAGCTCTACCCTATTCTCTATAATATAGAGAGTCACCAAAAAATTACTGAATCAAAAATTGTTCACCGAACATCAAACTGTAACGACCCTTTAGATTCAGTTGGTTGAAATCAATTGTTTTCTCACCAACAAACTATGCCAAGTGGCCTTCAAGATGAATAGGAAAAAAACATGTTTGAAGGTAACAAGTGAAAAAAATTATGCTAATAAATTCTCCATATAAAAACGAAGAGGTTTGTAGAGTTAAACTTACCTTATGAGATCCATGACACAAAGTATGAGGTGGTTTCCAGAGGGTTCGGTCGTAGGTGAATAGTTTCTTCTAGCAAACTGTTTTCCAAAAACGACCGAAACCCACTTCCCAAATATGATTGTCAATTATTTTGGAATTTTTCTCTATATTTTATCCGGTCACCCCAAATATAAGGTTTTGATAGTTTACAAGTGAAAGTGAGGTTTAGAGGAGCTTATTTTGCGCCTGTTTATAGAGGTTTTGGTACACTTGGAGGATTGTATAAATATACTGATTTGCATTATAGAACACATTTATTAGTCCATTTTTACTATTATGTAACATGCACTAATGGTGTGTAACACCCAAATTATGCTTCATCAAACTAAGGGAATTTTTTTATCCTTTTAACTTTTTTGACATGTTCGATGATTTTTACACGCAATGATTAAAATCCAGCATACAGATTTAATATTCCAGAATACATCTTGATAACCTATGATAACCATGTGCAACTACAAAGATTTACATATCTTACCCGATCCCCCTTCAATGCTCTATACGAGCCAATATACCTAGTATATCATTTGTTGTACACCTTTTTATAGGTACAAAAAATCATGTGTATCTTCTTAGTGTCGACTAGGAAAGTATACAACTACTTCACTCCCACTCACAACACAGTTAAAGAAGAAATGGTGAAAAACAATGCAATCAGTCATTTGATACTATGGCCATAGTTTTCTAGTGTTTCACTAGCAAGCCTAGTTTTGTGATTGCACAAAAGGCACTTGAAACCTATCCTTTTATTCACCGTTGCATCTTCTCAACATAACATCATGATTATTTTTTGTTGATTAAGTATTAATTTCATAGTTACCCATTTTTGTTTATTTGTTTAAAATAATGTAGTATTCATCCTAATAGATAGGTAAGTAAGTTTCTTGAAGATATCCATCTAAATCACAATAGAGGTACGTAATGATCTCCATGAGTCATTATATAAGTATGTACCTACTTCTGCGGGATTGTCAATATACCAATCTATGGTAAATGATTAGTTTTAGTCAAGTATAAGAACTTAAACCCATTTCATAGCATTAATTAAAACTACATTAATTCTCATCAATAGACACTATTACTTTTTAGTTTAATAACTAGCATCAATTATGACTTGCAAAACCCTATGACACAACATTGACTGATCCATCTTAGAATCCCTATAGGAAATATTGCATGTGCATAATGACTTGCATCATTGCATGCCATCACCCTTCCCGCATACATTCCAATTTGTCTCGGATAGCTTAGTGTTGCATTGTCTTGCGACTCATAATTCTTCCCTCATATAATTCACAATTTTATATTCATGTTAAGAAAGGTACACTTAATTTATTACACATCACTTGTTAATGATTAGAAATAATAATATAGTAGCGAGATATCATTTATTATGATTATATTATATCACGTTATCATAACATTAGGTTTCTAATATTGTTTATATGATTAATCATTGAGAATACGATTAATCAATGTTCTTATATCACTTAATGCATAGTTAAATGAGTCGTCATTTTAAATAAATTACAAATGTAACTTAACAGTGTTGTTGTATTTGTCATAATAAGTCGTCTCATCTTATCGTGTATCCATAATCAAATCATAATGAATTTTACTTATCAATATTGTATTCATAATCTTCCATAAATTGCCGTAACATTATAACATTTCCATAAAAAAACAAGTACATTGTAAAAACACCAACATATATTCATATAATGGAGGTTAAAACTTCATTTAAAGAACATAATGATATTACAATCAATAATTAAGTACAATAGGCCTTCAAATTCCTTTATCTCTCACAAAGTAAATGCATTCACGTTTAAACAAATACAAGTACAATTATTACATTCATATAACCAGTACACCATCAATCAAATATGACAAAATCTAGCCTTTTATTCTTTTCACGATACCTTATCAACCTACAATCTAAAAAATAATAAAGTACATGTACATAGTCAGTTAGCAAGAACTAGCATGGAATATGCAACTCTCCTAATCTAGTTCTTCATATGTGAAGATAAATGAATAGTAATTTACTCACTGAATTAATGATATCCATATTAATTATCATATTATAGAAAGGCATATACACCAAACACAATGTTTAAAAAACATTAACAAGTTCTTTGTACCATCATCAACTATACATTAACAAATTTACAATCTCAGTAAGTATTGGATATAAGCTTATGAATCACATCCAACTAAATCAATGTAGCTTTATCAACATAAGGTAACGCAATGTAACAAATTACAATATTCATCCTACGCATACTTATTTGTTAATACAAACAACAAGCAGAATAAGAAGACAACGTTTATCCTCATACAATCTCAACCTTAACCAAGTTTTATAAAAACCTTCAAATAATGTACTAAAACTTAATGTTTCAGTATTCACTCTTCACTACTTGAAAATAAATCCACAACATAAATCCCAAAAACTATCAATATTTTTGCAAACTCATAATCAAATTCATAAGATAAGAAATCTTTTCAAAAGAGGACATATATTGTATTCAACTAAGACAAAATCATTTTAGATATGTTAGGAAAAGGAAATCAAGTTTAATTTAACCAATTTAATACTCATTTTCCATACCAAGTGTCATTAAAATATATAGACATGTATCCATTTGAAGAGAATAAAATTTCAATGTAAAAAAATTCACCCTTAGAGTTCAAACAAAAAGCTTCATGAGAGACTCTATTCAAGTATTGATATCACATGGATGGGTAACTGACATAAGTTCTCTTAGACCAATGCTCATCCCAAAACTTGTAACAAGGTTTGGATTGTTTTAAGAAACTCGTTTAGAAGTAATTGATTCAAATAATGACACTTAATCAAAAACTCAACATGCATAGAATCCTTGGTAGTCATCCAAGCCCAACGAGGAAAAGAATCAGAGGTTATAATTTGAACCCATGGGTATTCATCAAGTATGATGACTTTAAATTCTCAAGACCCTTACCTTAACATTTAATTTAAGATCACCATTGTTATCCCAACATAAGTTTAAAGGTTCAAGTCAAAACTTCTATCCAAAATCTAATGACTCGAATGTCACATATTTTATAGAGATAGTTCAACCATTATCCCTCACAATGGTAAAACACCAGTCTAACTTATCTTTGATAAATCAATCACGAAATAGTGAGTACCCAGTTCGATATTTTTCAATGGTAATCCACCCAAAGCCCCCAAAGTGGGGATTATATCAGGCACAATATTTCACACATACCTTTTCAATTATGGGTTTTACAACAAACTTTTACAAATAACACAACCAAAAGGGAAAATACTCAGTTCAATAGGCTCTTTGTAAATTAAGAAAAATTCTGAATTCATTACTCAACAGAAATCTATTCAAATACTTCATAATGATAAAACCAAAATAAGCGAAACTTATATAACCATGCCTGGGTAAAATGGGTTTATAAAGTCCCTAAAATATCCTTAAATATTTTCTTCAAAATAGTTCCACCTAGTTGAAACAGTCGCACCAAGATTCTAACCCCAAAAATCCCAAATATTGCCTTGTATTTAAATGAATCATTCACCAAGCTCATAAATACAAACCAAAATTTTATGATCAGGTCTGAACAAATGGATAACTCGATTTCAACCCTGTTAATATTAGCAAGATATAATTCCGTATAGCATTCACGCTTGGAATAGCTTAACAAAACCATAAACAACAAAAATGAAAATCACTTGCATGCAAAGTTAGCTTCCGAGGAAGCTTCGCCAATTTTCCCATAATTAATTTCCCATTCAAGTCTTGTAGTGCTGCATGTAGTGGAATTGAATTTATTAATTCCACTTCCCACCATTTCTCCCTCCAATAGTGGTATGATTTTTGAAAAGGCTTAGATTGAATTTAAAAATATCCCTAAATCTACCAATTTACATGGTGGCATGTTAAATCGAGCTTATTAAATCAATCAAGCGATCAAATCTTAAACCATATGCATGCTAGGTATGGGTCATTGACCATTCTTTCTATCCCAAGCAATGGTTATAATAATTAACATTTGAACTATATCTAACCAAAGGTTAAACCCAAAAAATATTACATGTCAGATAGGGAGTTGATAAAACCATAGTATTTATACATTTTACAGCCACCTTTATCCATGTATACTTAACATTGCCCAATTTAAATGAAGTATAATCATATTCAGATTTAAATAAGCTTAATGCCCATTGTCATGGTCAAAGGTATAGCTCGTTCAATTATAATTAATTATTCACGCAATAATGGAGTATGATCGGTTCAAAGTCACCATTACCAACACCAACAAATTCTGATCCATCAAGTATTGGATCTAATAAGTCAAATCTATAAATAGAACATCTTAGAAATGTGTTATGAATAGTTATCTAAACAATCAAGTTAGATAATTATAATCAATAAACTGAATTTAAATTTTCTTACAATACAATGAAATTTCATTTAACTTGCAATATCATTATCATTAAACCAACTTGATATTTTTACCTTGAATTGATTTTTACCTGCTCATTGTTGAGGACCACCACTATTATTCTATGTCCTTTGATCATCATGACAACAAAAGAAGGTTAGCATTATGAAATAAAACTATGTTTCCATACTAAAATATTACTTTTACAACCATGTATATATCCTCACATTATACAATCATTAATTCCAACAAAAACATAACACTATCAGTATCACTATCAGGTACAATGACAAAGCAAAACACCCTATAATAAAATCATCACATTCAACAAAGTAAGCAACTCATAACACACAGTATAGCAAGGTTTACTTCAATATTCATTACAGATACTGAAATCAAATAGTACATCATGTACCAAAATCATTACATGTAACAAGGTAAGTACATTCATACATCAAAGAAAAATAAGAATAAGTCATAAATGCTAAGTGTTTTAGGAACGTTTGGTGATAAGCGTTGTTATGCAGTTATGTATGCAACTACGCGTAAGTGTGTATATCATTTCGAGGATATACATACGTGCATGTGGATGCATACTTAGCTTCGCGACAAGGCTTGCTATCTCACCTCCGTAACTCATTTAGCATTTTATGTCTTATCCAGCCATCTAAATAGACTAAAATTACGGGATGTGACATGGTGTATACAATACAATTTTGTTTTGGTCATGTTTAGGGTCTAGAGGTTTGAATACATTTTCTTTATAAGTTCCAAGGCCCTTTTCTTCAAACCATTTTGTGCATTTCCCACAACCTTTGTGAATTTATGAAGACTTATCTCTTTGAGGTTTTTTTTTTTAAATCCAAATTTACATCTACTTATATCGTTTTGCATAAATATTTCCAAGGATTTATCAATAGTTCCCTTTGTGAAAATCCTCCATATTCCTATGTTCTTGTCAAGCACCAAGAAAAAACATCCTCCTAACCACCACACACACACACACATATGTATTTGCTCGTTGATAACAAATTTTAGATTTTCCTAAACATTTTTGATATAGCCAAGAAATTTAACCATACCTACATAATGACCCCTTATATGTGTGATGAAATAAGAGAAAATCATGCCATTGTAGTATTTTTGTGCTCATCTACTAACAATAATCATACATGCAATTAACATATGGATTCATCTGACACGGTCCAAGTATGTTCCAAAGTGCTAATTTGGAGCTTAATGCTTGTATAGGTTGAGAGTTTGTTGGCAGAGATTTAGGAGTTTTTCTTTATACCTTCCATTTTTATTCACTTGAGTGGTTCTATATTATTTTTCAACAAACCCATTTTGTGCTTATCATGTAACAATTGTAGTCCACATGCCAAAACATTTTTACACAAGCTGTATAGATATAAAAGAACCCATTACAACCACCACATGTTTAATTTGGCATATGGATGATAAAATTTAGAGTCTTCACATGATAGTTGTTCTAAAGCTCTTATTTATGGCACAAATTGGGGGATAAAGAGCATTCCCATATGACCATATTGCACCCCTACCCATTCCCACAAATGTATGTAGTCAAAACTAGTGTAAAAGGTATAGAAATAAAGTTTAGAGTTTTCTCATAAAAATTGGATGTTAAAATGCTACCCATGCAGACCATTATACATAACCACCTCGAATATTAAAATGAAAATGAAGCTTACATGATCCGAGTATAATCCATGCGACCTGCAAGCACTAAGAAAAATAATCCACACCATCACCATAGGTTTAATTTTGAAAATGCATTTAGATTATTAAAGTTTCCTTGATGTACATGATGATTTCTATGCTATGGAAGCCTTTCAGGCATTTTCTCATATAATCCACGAACCTTGAATTTCTCCCATGTTTTTACTCATGGTCATTTTTTTACAACAAACTTTCAAACCACGTTGAAACTACAACATCAAACTAAAATCCCTATTCCATTCACTTATCGAATGTACTTACCCTCCTTCATAACTCTTATTTGACATATATTGGGGAAAATATCATTATTTTTTGTGAGGATCAATGTTGGAACCTCATTCACATCAAAGAGGGTTTCACTTCCAATCGAGATGAGAACGCTTCACGTAATTAGAAAGAGCATGAATCACAAAGAAAAACAAACAACACAATCACCCACTACAATAAAATAACCCCTTGTTTTTGACACTTTATAGTTTATGTGTTGGATATAATCTGTTGTGTGTGTTGTGAAATTGTAGGTCACTCACCTTGCAATCAATGTAATAACACACAAGAGAGGAGACCACAATCAAGTTTCATTGATTGCAACAAATCGATACCATAAACATGTACAACAAGCTAAAAAACAAGAGAAGGGGTGAAATTGTGTCTCACATCGTAACAAAAATCCCATTTCTGCAAGACTGTGGTAGACGCACTCACTAGTATGCAAAAAATAATAAGGGCTATTATAATGAAGAAAACGGGTTGAAGATGAGTTCCGAGGACCTTTAAGACGCCGAAAATGTTCTAGAAGGAAAACAAACGCTAGAAGGTGTGCTACACACTCCAACAAATGATTAGAGAAAAAAAATCCAATAACGCTTGAAAATCACCCTTTTTCAACATCTTATTCGACTAATTTTAAAGCAAAAAATGAATAGAAAGTTAATAATAACGTCAAAAAAGTGACAATTTTAAATCAGCTAATCGAGTGAAAAAAGAGATTTAATTTTTAATTAAATGCTTAGTTAAAAAAAACTCTTACTTGAAAAAAGTAATTAGATTTAAAAAATTTAATTATATTAAACTACCTTAGTAATTAGATCTTAGATTTAATAAAACCTAACTAAAAAGTATTAAGGCTTAAGTTATATTTTTAAAGCCACCCTTAATAAACTACCACCTTACCTTTTTTTAAAAACACATCTACCCCTATAAACTTAAACACCACCCCACCAAACTTTATTAAAAATGAATCTCATTTTAAAATAAACACCCCACTTTTTATATATTAAAAAATTACCGTTAAAACATTAAACAAGATTTGAAAACTCGGTCAAACCTGACTCCCAACATAGCAGATAGAAAGGTGGAAAGACTAGGTAGCACGGGGTAGGCACGAGTCACACAGGGTCGGCATGGGGAGGAGAGGAATAGATCATGGGGGCAAGATAAGTTGGAGAGGTGGCAGGGGACCCGCATGCAATGCAGAGTTGGGTATGACTTTAATGGCTAGGGAAATACACAGTGGCGAGCTAGAGCAAATCGACTGTAGACAAAATGGAATGACCAAACCCTAAATGAAAATCCAATGCGGAGAAAACAAATGAGGATAACCCCAACTCGAATGTAAAAAAAATGGTGCAATATGAATGCACATGGCAAACAAAGAGCAGGATAAGCCAAGGTATTGCAAAAAGGTTAAATCCACGAGCAACGAGTAAGAACAATGACATGAGCTTATCCATAATAACACAGAACTTGGTAGACAAGGTGTACACCACATCAAATGCACAAATAAAGACTAGATGCGTGCTCAATAGAATACGAGGCAGAGTAAAAAACAAGAACTGTGATGAAAAACATCAACACGGTCTAAACCACATAGATAACCCAAACAAGATAGGGTTAAACATGACCCAAAAACAACATGCAGATAATGAAGAACCCAACTCAGTAAAGCGAGCTAGATCAGATCAATGAGGATCTCAGGGATCTCAAAACTGAGCTAGGAGGGACAGGAAGGGCTCAGAAGGAGCTAAGAGGAACGACCAAAAACACATATTTTTAAAAAAAATCACTTACCAACTAGCAGGAAAAACTAGAGATCTAAAAGAAATTCACATCCGATTAAAAAAATTTAAAAACCAGTAATGAAGAACCAAAATCTATATTTATTGGTTCCAACAAACTTGGTTGCAACTAGCTAGATCTGGATGTGAAAATTCTGAAACCTATATATGAAAAAACCAAAAAATAGCAAAAACTCCAAGAAACTAGATTATCATATTTGTTAGCAAGATTCCAAAAGATAAAAAACTTACACAAAAAGTGATAGAACCAAACATGAAGTAATCAACAAATAGTTCAAGCGAGTGTAGGTTTACCGAACATCCACTCTAAAACCATATCATATTGTTATGTAAGGATCAATGTTGGAACCTCGTGCACATCAAAGAGGGTTACACTTCTAATGGAGATGATAACACTTCACGTGATCAACAAGAGCAAGAATCACAAGGAAAGTTAGGTACAAAAAAGACAACAGTGTGTCTGACATGCTCATAGATTAGAAATAGAAAGTACATATACGAGTATTATGTAACTCCTACACATGACACGTGTACACAACCCGATTGACCTATTTAACTATGACCACTTCTCACTAAGTGAGATGACTAACCATCTATAGTGAACAAGACGTTGAATGATGAAGATCAAGTCATAAACACCAACAGAAAAGGTAGGACAAAGGTTACAGGGTTTGGTCTTGGAAGCACTAAAATAACCAATAAAAGAACAAAAACATAACCTATACTCCTTTTCACTCCATTTTTTCCCTGAAATCTCCCCCTTTTATAATTTATTTATTTTATTTCATCCCTTTTGACCAAATGAAACATATTTATTTTAATTTTAAACCACGTAACTATATATATATTCTTTTATTATATTTTCCATTCATTTTATCAAATATCCTCCATTTTATTTTAAATGACACTCTCTCTCTAACAATCATAATTGTCTTAGTAATAAACAAATGGAAGTAAAGTTTAGGGATGAATTTGATTAAGCTAAATGTGGATTTATGCCTAATTTGATGTTATTGTAGCAGTAAATAAATATGGAATTAAGTACATCAATGAATACTAAAGTAAACTAAGTAATAAATTATGAAACCCTAGTTTCAAGGAGGACAAGAAGGTACTTATCTGATTCGTAATAAAATATGGAGTGTATTGAAGTGCTGACCAGATGAACAAAGCAACAGGAGCATTGCACAGAGACCCAAAAAAATGCAGATATGGAGAAATAGGTTGGACTGAGGCGCCTAGAGAGGGACAAGGGCACCTGCGAGTGCCCTAGGCCTGATTCTAGATGCCCGGGTCTGCAGAAAAGCTCAGGAAGCCTCCTCTAAATGGTCGCAAGATGTTCATTGTTAGTCACCTTTGGTCACTCTGAGGTCGCACGAAGATTGTTGAGGTCGCTAGAAACCTGCAATAAAATATGAACCTGCAAAACCCTTAAATAGACATCAAATTCTAAAAAAGAAAGATGCAAAATGAGGGGTCATAATGTCCACAGCTGTTACAATGAACTTGTGACTGAGAAATGCACTACATCTTAGACCCAACGTAGTTCTATTTGTGTGCGTGTGTGCGTGCAGAATTGTGTCCTAGGTGGCTCTCGTGCGAATCACACTTGATAGCGAGCAAGTAGCTAAATATAAAGAAATGTAATAGATGTGTGCATGAAATAAAATGAACTTCCCTCCTATGGAGTGTATGCAGAATAACCAACCCTTATGTCCTTTGTGATGGTGTTAAATGGATGTAATGAAGCTCTTAGATGCTTGATGGATGCAACCTTAAGTGGTGATAGCTAATGCTTAGTGCTTGGTCCTTTATAATGATCACATAACTTTATATTTATACAATTCTCTTGCTTGAATTTTTTAATTAACTCTGAAAAGGTCGACTACCAAAAATATAAGATGCTCAAATGGCTAGAAAGGACCCAAAAAGTGTGAATAAAGTATACTAAGGTTAGGGGTTCCTAGAGGGGACGTAGGAACGTTGGCATCTTGGCTGGGTGCTGATGTCCAAGATGATAAAAGTCAAAGTATAAAAAGACATACTAAGCAAGTAAGGATGTAAAACTGAAAGGAGCAACAAAAGAAAAAGAAGGATGGCCAAAGACATGGGTTAATTAGTACTTCTATTACTTATGAGTCATATGAATAGTAGTATGCAATCAAGACTAGATAATTACCTAAAGTGGGTGATTTTGTGTTTGCATTTTCCCCCACTTTATGTTGGTGAGAGGAATGCTCGGTAACATAAAGTAGATTGAGATCCATACCTAATAACCATGTAGATCAATGATGAAAGTGTACTGAGGGACTAGAAAAAGCATTGAGTGATAAAAATGTGAAGCGTGGGTGCTAAGGAGGAGAAAGTGTAAAAAGGTGGTGATGAAAGTGAACCTAGGGTGGAAACGCATGTGTAGATGTCACGATGTACTTGTTGATGTCGATTTTGATAATGTTGTTGTGAGTGATGTGGATGATGTTGACTACCGCTTCCTATACAGACGGAGCTGCAAAAGAGAAGAATGATCAAGTAGTCAAATACGCACGTATATGTGTAAAAAGTATGTAAAAATGCTAAAAATGTGAAAAAGGAACATGTGCACTTGATCTGTGATAAGAAAAGAGTGTAGAAAGGATCTTGAAGATGTCGATGAAGGGAAAGCTTTTTGGGAGATCTCATGCCACAATAGAAGTATAGGGAGGAAATTCTAGTGTCATCCTCCAACCTTTAATCACTTATGTTAGGTTGTGGAGCCTATTTTCATGTGTGAAAGTGTTAAAGACTATACACTAAGAGTACTGTACACTTTCCACAGTTGTCTTGTCAGGGTTCAGGGTCGGGCTGGGCCTTGAGCAAGGGTCTGAGGGTGCAGTCCCCGAGAATTTTTTTTCCTAAAAAAACGTGCCTGATATATCGGGAAATGTGCTTTTTCTCATATGGGTGAGATTTTTTACTCATAGGTTTATGAGACGGTTTTGGCCCATGGTTTTGATACCCACGGTTTTGGAAAACTACTTAAGCAGTTGTTTACTTATGTAGTTTTGTGTATATGGTAGGTATAATATAACATTGCAGATGTGTCTGAATTTGGGTGTGAATTTCTTAGAGTTTATTGAATAGCTCCAAACAGATCTGGGTATTATATTGAGAGAGAAGTGGCTTGTAATAAAATCTGAGCAAGTGATTCTTGGTGGACATAGCCCAAATTGGGTGAACAAAATTAAATACTGTCTCTTTGTGCTGTGTTATTTTTATTCTACACTTTTATTTGAGATCTGTAATATTTTCTGCATATTATTTTCTACTGTTGTGATTCTGGTGAGGGATTGTTTCGTATATTTTATCCCTTATTTCCTAACAACTTCCCAAAGTTGTAGAGCACTCTGAAATGTTGGGTTTTTGGGCGATCCTATGCCACGACAAAAGTAGTGTAGAGAGGAAAGTTTGGTGTCATCTTCTAACCTTTAACTATTCTCCGGAATGAAAACACCACTGCAGATGGTGTGTACTTGACCCCAATGTAAATGTCCCAGTGCTAAATGACTCTATGCCTTGTCAAAAGCCTCTGTGACATGTCGAAAAACTGTGTTGAAAAGAAAAATGCTGAAGATCTACCCCCTGGTTATTAACATCTAGGAAGGACATCATTGTGCTAAGGACCCAACTCTGATTCTGAGCCCTATCCGAAACTAAAAATTGTATTGTACCAGTACTATGTTTTGTATAATGTTGTATGGGATGACTGATTCACCCATATGATGCCCCCTTGTTTGGGGTTTGGGGTGCATGTGACGTCATTGAAGGAGTATGCGGCCTAAAAGAGGACCGACCGATGTGATGAAATTGTTCCCTGCAGGGGGAAAGGGAATGTGTTTGGTAGAAACCAAGGCACACAAAAAAATTGGATGGGAGACAAGTGTTAGTACAAGAAAAGACAAACATGTGTGTAAAATGTAAGCTATCAGACATGAAGACAATGTGTAATCTAAGATGCAAGAAGATAATGTAAAGACGCAAGAATACAATGTAGACTGTGAAAAGTGCGTTGTAAACATGGGACATCACTCATGATGTCGCAAGACAATCAAGGTCATAGTGTCCACAAGAAAACAAGTGTGCACACAAGACAAAAGGCAAATCCTACAAACAATGGCAAAAAATGACAATGAATGTAACTGGCAACTATGGAAGTAAATAGACCTACAAAATAAATGTTGCACATGAAACACCCATTAACATATTAGAAAGATAAAAAGTATGTCAAAGCATGTATAATCCGATAATGTAATGTGCTATGAAACAAAATGAAACAATATCAAATGTAGTGTAACGAAAGTGGATGACCCTAGGAGCCACTGTGGGACTGGTAATAGGTAATGCACTAAACATCCATGTCGATTGTAATAGATCTGTATAATTTGTGATCATAACTAGAAAGGAAAGTGAACACACATGTGTGTATGATAAATATAATGACATACAAGATATCTATCTAGCATGTGTAATAAAGTGAACATGTAAGCAGAAGTAAGCAAGAGTAAATTTAACCAAGATATGCAGTATGTTGTGGATGAGTTGGAATGGAATGCAATATGAATGATAGGAGCCACGTGCCCCTTGAGTGGATGTGTATGCATGTAATGAGGTTCATTTATTTATACCCCCTCAACAATAAAAAATGAATTATAAACGAGAGTGCGTCATCGGGAAATGGGTTTGAAATTGTGTGTATGAAAAAGATGTGATCTTCAAAGCACAAAATGTAGAGTGTAAGCGTGTGAGTGAATGAGTGAGATGAGTTCCATTTGAGATGTAAACCCTCAACAGTAGAGTATAGACCACAGGACTAGAGTGTGTCACAGGGAAATGAATACAACATGTAGGAGTAGATGCAAGAGAGATGTAGTGTGAATATGTATAGTGAGTAATGCACCTAGTGTGTGATAGAAGTTGTGAGAATGATATGGTGTGTGTGTTGTGTGAAATGTGTAATGTGTAGTGTGAATAAGCAATGCTAGATATTTGTGTGGTGAATGTGTCAAGTGTAAAAAGTGTGACATGCTTAAATGTGTGAGAATGCGTGGTGTGTATAGTGTGTAGTGTGTGAGGTTCATGTATATAGTATGCCCTCAATAGTCAAGTGTGAACCAAAGCACAAGAGTGCGTCATCGGGAAATAACGATGCAAATGTATTGAGATGTGTATGGTGAATATAAAAGAGTAGATGTGATGTGTGTAAGATGTTTGACAATTGATAATGCGAAATGGTGTGGGGGGAGTAAGTGCTATTCCCCCCAAGAGTGTGATGAGTGAGTGTGTTATTCGATGAATGATGTTTGGATTAGTGTAATTGATATGGAGTGTATAGTTGACATGATAGTTGATGAAATATCGTATCGTATGCGAGACTAGCGATAAATAATAATGTATGTATGTATGTATGTATGAGTGATTATGCAATATATAGAGATGCTGATGAATCATGTAATGCAAAGATGAAACGGGGTTCTTATTGTAAGAGATCCCTTAACAGTCATGTAAGAACTGTAAGAACATGAGTGTGCATCGAGAAATGATAAGACTAGTTTATATGTCAAGATGTGTATGTCGTATGTGAAAGTGAAGATAAGACACTTGTTGGTGTTAGGAGGGAGATAAAGTGCTATGAGCCCCCAAGTTTGTGGCGATGAATGTGATCAAGTAATATCATCTAATAGGTCATCATTTTCATGATCAAAACAAAACAATGAAGCATCTGAGACTTGATAAGTGATAGTGTCAGGCTAATCGAGCAAGGAGCTCTTGAGCCATAAATTATACATGCCCATAACATATTCCTCATTAGTAAAAGGAGGTAATGGACATCCATGTGCATACCAACAAGTGGGATTGGGTGAATAGCCGAGAAATGAGTCATTGCAAATGAATATGTGGCCAAAAGGCATGGGAAATGAAATATCAGTATGATCAGGATCTAACGTGCCCCCTATGTAATACAACCAAGCCTATCCAAGGGTGAGTGTAGAAGTGCGAGGAGCACGCTCAAGAAAAACTATGAGATAAAAGAATCGAAGTCCATAAGAAATGGTGATGCGAACAAACCCACAGTAGAGATGATGGTCATGAGGTGGGGGAAAATAATTGTCAATTGTAAAGTCTAACCGAGTCAACCCATCATGTGTGCATATAGTGTCATCACAAGTAGGATCAAATGGAATATGATCCTAATAAGAATCATTCATGAAAAACATACATGTAAAGGGAGGACATGCTAATGGTGGATGCACGTATGATAGTGAAGTAGTTGGAATGACACAAGATGTGTGGGTAGGCCCCCCGATAAAGTACCATATGTAGTCCCAAAATCATGCACTTTTAATTACATTTATACCACCAAGTATGTTGTTTTGTATATGGATCTCACGTAAGAAAATATTCACAAATGACCTATCCCCTAGTCCTATCATCAGTAATTGGTCATCATCATCATTTGCCTTTCATAGTCATTAGTTATTTACACAGTTTTGGTCATCTCCTAGGGAGTCTCAGGTGTCATTATTTGGTCCATTTGTTCATCTCTAGTATCTTTGACTAGGGTGCCTAGGATAGGATAAGGGCACCCATGGGCATCTTGGTCCTTAATTTTAGGCACCCTAGTCCCCCGTAGCACTTGGGTCTAATTTAGATTTTTTGAGGTCAGATATTTGTAATTTTCCCTCTCATTCCCCTAGGTACTAGTCGGCATGTCGAGTCATTAGTGTCGAAATTTGAGCAAGAGATCCCTATATAAACATAAGATACTTATTAGCTTATGAGTGGAATATCTACTATCAAGGGCTAGCTATCTACTAAGGCAGGGGATTGCATTTGGGCATCATTACATCACACACACTGTATTGGAAAGGGAATTCTATTCTATTCCATCCACCATTTTGTATTACATCTAGCTATTGCCCCATATCTTTGTGTCATTAACGTTAGGGTACCCTCAGGCATATAATTACACACACATATCAAATATAACTACTTTGGGTCTAAGATGTAGTTGCAAATGCTTAGTTGTAGGTCCACCATTGTGGTCGCTAAGGACAATCCGACCCCTTCTTATGCATTTCTTTATTTTTAGGGTTTTGATGCTTTGTGTGGGGTTTTGCAGGTGAATCTTCATTACAGGTTTACGGTGTCATCGAACGAAGTTATTATGACAATCATGCAACAAATTATTGAGACATTACTAAGATCTAATGACACTTCCAAATTCAGGTCCTAAACTATTCTGCATAGACCAGAGTGCCCATACTGTAGACTAGGGCACCCACAGGCACCCTAATCCTCTTCCAGGTGCCCAAGTCTAGTCAAATCTTCATCTGCTGCAATTTTCCTGGGTTGTACCATCATACTCTATTTCATCCACACATCATCTTGTTCAGTCCCGAATCACAACAAGGTAAGTCATTTTCCTGTTAGTAACTTTCAAGTTTCTCCCTTCCATTTCAATTATTTTATTTCATTTAAATATCAAATAAAATTAGTTAGCATTCATTTTTCAGTTCATGTCAGTCATTACATTGTTGTACTCATTTAGATTAACTTAGATAGATAGATAGATATTATTTCCTATTTTAGTTAATAATTTTGGTGAACCCATACTTTAGAATATTTTTCCCTAGGATCCACTTCAAACCCTAATGGCTAAGGATAGTTCATATTCTTCACCCATCATGTCTCATTTTAGTGTTAACCCTATATGTGATGAAGATGTCATCATTGAGCTCATGACTCTCTATGGTAATCCTACTCCTATGCCAGCTCATATCAAACAACAGCTTCTATATGGTCCAACAATACGTGCCTATTCATTTTAAAGATCCTCTCAATTGGCATTAGTATTATTGAGGATCCGATATCCTTCTCTCATTGTAGACCATGCTATATGACTATTATTGATCCTCATGATATTTCTAAGGAAATTTTAGACAATTCTCTTATTGATTGTATGTTTGGTATTAATTACCATTCACATGTACATGTCGATTCTTATTCTTCTACTAAGAAAGCTCTATAGTTTCATCTCACAATTCTCCTACTTCTTAATATTACTTCTCATGATACATCTCATGATATTTTGCATCCTCTTTTATACTATGTTTATGATCCTATTGATAGTATACTTAGTGACATTCTCATTTTTGAGTATTTATCTAATGAGGCGGTTGATATCCATGGTTCTCCTTCTTTTCATACTACTGAGTGTGAATTATCCTATTCCATCATTACCTTCCCCTGACGATTGCATCTAGCATTATTCACGAGTCACCTCCATTTATCACATCTTCTTCTCCTACTCGTTTCATCTCCACTTATTACATCATCTACATCCATCAGTTCATCTTCTCATATAGATGTATCTTCATTGGTCACATCACTTATTAGGGATGTTTCCAATGCTAGTCCTACCCCTGCTATGGATATTCCATCTACATCATCTACTATAGCTTCTTTGGCACCTTTTACTAGTGCTGCCTTTAGCATTGGAATCTCCTTTGTCATCTCTAGATATTCCCATGACCACTCACAATAGAAAATTAAAACCTCTTAATACATTATTTCCATCTTCCACTATTCCTTCACAGGATATCATCTCTCTCATGCATGTCATAGGTCAATTAGAATCTCAGGTTCAATCTCTTACTCTATAAATTAGGGCTTATTATGCTTCTATTGATAACAACTCATTACATGGTAAGCCTATTCCCAGGAAGATTCATAATTTGGCATTTCCTAAGGACTTTATCATGCCTACATTCACTTGTTTTGATGGTATTTTTGATCCTCATGCTCATCTTATACATTACCACATGGCTATGACCTCTTATTTTAATGATAGATTATTACTCAAGGCCTTTTGAGATAGTCTTACCGATGAGGCGTTGCAATGGTACACTCATCTTCCCTTTGGGTCTATTAGTACTTTCTATGACATGGAGGACACTTTCCTCCTTCGTTTCATCCTCAATAATGGCCTTAAGGTTACTTACGACTGCATACCTATTTACATTAGGGCTCATTGGAATCTATCAAGGATTATATCTTATGGTCTAATGCTTCTGTAAATCAACTAATATTCCAACCTATTGATCTAGAGAAGCAATTCATTTTCTGTCATGGTTTAATTCTCGCACTTAAGAAAATATTTTGATATGATACTTATGAGGCATTCGCTCTATTGTGTTACAAAGTCATAGACCTCGAACAAGATCTTCTCTCATCTCATGTTATTGACCCTCCATATACCTCCACTTCTATTACATCATCTAGTACTCCCCCATTGTCATTAGTTGAGCATCCTACACAGTCTTCATCTCAACCTAGCAAGTCAGCTCAACCTATTTCATCATAGAAGCATACTTTTTCTCTTCCTTTGCGGAAGATTACTTCTCCACGTACTCCATTTGACTCATGTGAGATGTTGCATTTCTCTCATCATGCTCAACCACACAATGTGATGTGTTTTCTACTTCAAGAGCATCTAATTCACTTACTCTCTAACTAACATCATCCACAACATCGATTACAAAATCAGCGTGATCAACCCTATTGTAATTATCATGGCATCAATGGCCATAGGGAAAATGATTTTTTTGCCCTTCATGATACATTGCGATAATTAGATGATAAGGGCATCATTTCCTTTAGATCTCGCTCACGTGAGTGATATCTCTCTTTTCTACCTTGTCAGCACGTTTCTACCCACGTTGACTTGTCTTCTCCATCTAATGCTAAGGTTATTATGCATCCACCACCTGAGGTTGTCACTTATGCACGCTCTCCACCACGTCCATCCATCACTACATCATCACATTCACCACATCCACTCCATCCATCTCATGTATCACATCATGTTATTGTTTCACATCAGCTGCCACAACCCTCTGCATTCGTTCATCCCATTGTAGCTCCATATGCCATTTATTTCAGTTCATACACTTGTGATGCTTCCATCCCACATGCTTCCACCGCTTTGTACCATCTTGGTCTTTGGTAGGTGATTACTATCACCTTACCACCCGATGATGCACTTTTTTTCTTATGGTTCTTACATGATTGTTAAGGGATTTGTTCTAAGAACCTCTCCCCACGTGCTCCTTCATCTCATCTAACACACTTAATCATTTCCCAATGATGCAATCTTTCTTACATGGCTCATCCTTAATTGCTAAGGGGTCTTAACTAAATAAGCATATTCACTCATACGCTAGGGCATTGAAAATATCCCCCCCATGATCATTACACTAACATAATACGATCATAGTTTATTATTAAATTCATCACCATAGTTTAGTTTATTAATCATACATTTATTTTTCCATACATTTTACCATCATCATTACACTAATTACAGATTAAAAATTCCATTCAACAAATATACATTTCACGCAACTCCTCAATCAAATATTATTTATCATCATTCAAATTACACATTCATTATCAACATTATCATGTGAGTCTACATCAATACACAAGAATGATATACAACATATTAACAACAATGTACATCATTAATCATGCTATCATATATCAAAACCATCTATCCATATGTATATCGAATATAGTCATCATTACACAAAAATGTTTCATTACTGGGGGGAACTCCCCCATATCATAAACAATAATACCAATCAAACCTCATCCTCACTATCTCTATTGGGTACTGTGAGATCTCTAAAACTAGATGCCTCGCTACTAACTCGGCATTGTTGTTCACAGCCTCGATACCTCTCCACTTGCCTATGTAATAAGGTGTTCTTTATAGACTACTTTGAAAACTAACGTTGTAAATTCACATATCGTGTAAATACATCCTACACTAAGGGACCACCACCCAATGCCTCTTTAGCTCATTGGTTCTCCTCGTGTGCCTCGTCCCTTTCGCCTAGCAATATAGTACACTTAGTTGTTGCTACAGACACTAGCTCAAATAAGTGGGCATGTTTTCCCATGATATCATCCATATGCTCAAGCATCCCTCCACCAAGTACATCGGTCGGCACATTCTGCGTCAATGTGTGGATGGATGTGTCTACTATTTAGGAACAATACATGTCACCTGCAAAACAAATAACACAACAAAATTAGATAACCAATGCTATAACATAGGAAAACAACAAATTACACAACATAAATATACAAATAGTCATGCTCGGCTATAGTCGCTGCTACATTATCAGGAGCATGGGCTTCCCCCTCTCCTCCTCCTCTATGCAGTAACCCCACTATGTCTGCAAATAATAGAAACAACAATACCCATTGATGTGTTTTCTACCATACATGATACCCCTCTATGTAACCTGCATCATCTGAGTTTATTAGCTCTTGCCGCGTCTAACTCATCTAGACCAAGTGGTACTAACTACTCACTTGTGGGCCTGGGTCTAGCTCTAATCCTCCTAGGTGCTCTGATAGCTCTCAACCATATATATGGCTCTGGGGGCACATATTGAGACATGTCGAAGTGTCGTGATACTCTCTCTACCTGAAAAATATCAGCCACCCCTAGAAATCGATCCTCCAACCACATAGTTTTTAGAATACACCACAACTCTACAACGTCCTTAGGTCATCCCCCATAGTCGCGGTATGGCCTCCATGTAACAGCCTAGATCCCTATCATATCTATCAGTTCCCTGTAGGTATATGTGTCCATCCTATGCCGATGAACATTAATCCACCTCCTCGTATATATCTATGGCTTAGCCCACTCTCCTCATGAAGTTCCAACTGGTCTCAACACTGCTATGTGTTCATACACACACACATGCAAGATCATAGTAGCTCCTATCCCACCACCATGCTCATCATGAGTAAACTAGTATAGGTATCTATATAGGTGGGCCAACACACACCGTGCCTATGTGTATCTAATACCATCCTCCTCTATTCACCAAAATATATCATGCATCCTATACAAGATGCCTACACCTCCTCCCTCCACTGATATAGATGAATCAATCACAACTGCTATGAAATTTCACAAATGCGGAACCCCTAACCATAAGATAGCATCCAAACTGATATGGGCCTTAGTAGGTACTTGAGTCCATGCAAAATATAGTCTATCAGCTCCCATTTGTCTCCTCATATCCTCTAATGTCATCACTTGTACTCTCTCTCTAACAACATGTTATCATAATATGTGATACACATCCTCTAAGGTAGGCAACTAAAATGTATATGTATCTGCATACCATCTCTCGTATAGTGTAGTCAACATAGGCATATTGTGGGGCACATCCCCCATCTATGCTATGTGTTATAGGCCGACACAGTCCATAACATCCTAATTAGCATCTGACAAGCCCAATCCAAGAAAATTACTCATGTGACACCCACCACGGAACTCCCTCAAGTGATTATCCCTCTGCACACCAAACAATGACAACAAACACAGTGTTAGAACACCTTACAAGTATAAATACACTCATTTATCACATTCATTTACATTAGAAATCTAATTTTTCATCATTATACACCAAATACACACATTCTAGACCAGGGAACCCAGATGAAATATGGGAGCGCCCAAGAGCATGACATTAGCACCCTAATCTGGGTCTTCCTATCCGAAGGGTCACTAACGCCCTCATCACTATTGTCTAGGTCTAAAATGCTGAGAAAATTAAAAAATCTCAAATTTACAAAAAAATCAACAAACATGACTACTTCAACGTATATTTTTAAAAAAACACTACACTTACCAATTTGGTCATCGTACGCGATCTTACGACAATTTCCACCCTCTCAAAATTCATAATGGGTGAACGCTCTAACAAATCAACGCTCAAGTATGCATATCAAGGATTAATTCTAGCATCATCCCTAAGCTCGGCATACAATAATAATTCAGATACTAATATGGGTCATGTGGATATGGTCCCATTTTACAACAGGGTAAGGAGAGAAGGAAAAATTGTTTTCTCAAAAATGCTCTATCGTTGTGGCTTACCTCAAGCGGTAGTGTTTTAAGTTGCAATATAATGCCCCGAGTTTGTTCTATCCTATGCTGAACACTATAACCTTGAGCGTTAGGGAGTCTTTAATGACATAAATGAACCCCTTCTTCTCAACTCTCCCGAGTATATGGAAGATATATTAAAAGTGCCACTTTATGAAGAAAATGTTGACATAATGCAAGAATCGGCACAATAATTCTAGGATGAAAATCCCTTGAGTTGGTAAAAAATGGTTGGTAAAAATTGATTAGTTAAACCTAGAACTCACACTTAAAGGATACCCAAAGAATGGTTTTGTGTGGATGTTCATGAAGAAATAGGAGATATGATCACTCTCCTTAGTAGGGTTTTTGGTCTTCCTTTCGCCAGGAAATTCCATCCTTGGATGTACAAATTCATTTGTATCATTCTTGATGTAAATATGTTCATTGATTGGGAAAGTATCATCTACAACATTATCCATAAGCAATTAATTGAGGTAAAAATGACGGGACATTTTTACATGACCTCATATTTGATCTATGTTGTAGCAAGAAGGAGGATATTTTCAGGGTTGATAACTAGAGGTGCAATGGGTCCTGGTAAAAATAGTGTTTTTCACTTTTACCCATAGCTTGAGTTCAAGAATGGTTCTCATCATTTCTGAAGGGTCAACAATGCCTTCCTTTTCTATATAATCCGGTCACTAGGGAGAAATCCAGAAGAAAAGTTTTCAGAGGATGCCAAGGCCATGATAAAAAAGTGGGGAACTTGGTATATCCAATTTCCTTCTTACTCATATATACGGGTTAGTGGATTTTTGGGGGATCCTTACATACTCCTTAAATATGTCAGTGAAAAATTGGTGTTGATGGAGCTTTTGCGTCAACTTTTCAAATTCTATTGATTACTTGTGGATAAACATAAATGAGGCATTCATTTCCCCATTCATATAGGGGAATATAAATGTCCAAGTTCCTGCAGCGCAGAACTAACGGAAAAAGAATTTCCCCACATCACCATATATTCTTTAACAAGTAGGGCTTAGTTTGATATTAAAGGGTCCATATAAAAAGCCCTATGAGAAAGATACAGGCACAAAGCAAACATAAAAGGTTATTAGGTAGAATGTGCGGATGACAGGGAGGTAAGACGACGACAATTTTCTTGTCTCACACTGGCTCAAATAGAAAATTACGGATTGAGGGACCCTCCTTTAACCCTTGTCAAAATGGAATTGATCTTATGGATCTTTCTTATGATCAGATCGTTTTCACTCTACTCCCTGGTATTGATTGGAGTAAGGAGATTAAACTTTTGTAGATACCATGAATATCCCCGTGTTGAAAAGAACTATGATGTGGTACAAGAACCAGATGGCCAATCCTCTCCTATTTCAGGAACATATTTCTAAAATACAAAAACTACCAATGAGGGGAGGACTCACACATAAAAAGGTGGTGCATACTTCTTCAGAACAGTCTCCACCAACATCATCACACACATCTCAGAGGTAAAGTCATTGGTTACCCAAACATGTCTCTAATGAAGAAGCAGTGCCTCAAAGGTCAGTAAAAAGTGTGCATCTTGGGGAGGGAAGAGGATATTTTTTAGATATTTCTACCCAAAAATCATCTATTCACATCACTGAGAGTTCCAAAAGGCCCACTAAATATCGAAGTCATTAATGTTAGACATTGAAGTCCAAACAAATCCCAGTGGTAAAGATATCCAATTATTCTGACAATTAAGATGGTAGGAATATTTCACAAGAACATGAGAATAATCAAGAAAGTGTTGCAGATTTTACTTCACCAAGGATTGAGGCCATAGAATAATTTCCTATTGGTTTTGACCACAAGAAAAGTAAACAGGATATTCCTTCCAGTTCTCGACTTTTTTGTGTCGAACAAATGAATGAAGCACTTTCCCTTTCCAACAAATTTATGCGCAAAAATCCTAAGGTCTTCTCTAGGGTAGTGATTGATGATAACAGAGATAAATTTGTAGAAATTGTAGTTCCAACTATTGAAAAGGATCGTGGGGACATGACAATTACTGATTATGAAGTATCCAAAATAGCCCTTGGAAAGACCAATTTTGAAAGTGATGTTTCTATGGCAAAAGATTCAATGAATAATGTGCTTAAAAGGTTGGAGAGATACAAATCTCAAAGTTCCCAACTCAAAGAAGAGAAGAATCAGTTGATCTCATACGTTCAACATTTGATCAGCCTAATTGCGTCTTCTTTTCCTATTCTAGAAACAGTGGCCATCCCAAATCAGGAAATTCTCAATCAATCAAAGGATGTGATCACTCTAGGGCACACTCTAAGGTCATGGGATTCTAAGATAAAAAATGGTGGGTTGAGAACAATTGATGAGGTGATAATAATATATGAGAATATTTATTCCTACCTTGATCTATTGTTTCCAATCAAGGAATGCCTCATTACAAAATTAATAGATATGGATCAGATCTTTCCAAGTCTTCAGGATATTTCCCATATGGAATCTAAATTCTTAGCCTCGGAGGGAATACTTGAGTTTGATCATCGCATGCCACGAATTATATGGCTGAATCATGCCAATTCCAGGAAAATGATTCTGGAAGACTTAGTAATTCAGTTTGAAAGTTTGTGTAATGAAGCTTATACCACACTCTCTTCCATTCAAGCCTTCATTGAAGAGATTCCTTGTACCTTCATCAATGAAAGCAACCAAAGGAATTAAGTACAACATCTAGTGGAGCGATTTATAAAATTAATACATGAAATGTGCACTCCTATTGATATTTTTCCACTTCTTCTATGGATCAATGTTTCAGGATCAAACACCTTTGTGAAGAGATCCAATCTAAAGTTGCATACTTGCATACCATACCAAATAATATTTTTAAAATGCAAATACTTTGTGAATCTTGTCTTCTTCCAAGTTGTTTTCCAGAGGAAGAAAGGATGCACCAGACGTTGCAGAAGCTCAAATCTTTCGAATTGGTGAAGAATCAGGATCCTTGTTTCACCAACAACATGGTGGGGTGATTTCCTATGTTATCTAATGGGTGTGCATGTTCATTTCGTGTGCGATTGAGAATAGGTGAACCCTTCCCAATGGATAAAACACTAGTTACTTTGTTTTATTTTCATGTATGGGGTCCACATGTACCCATTGCATTTATTTATATTCTTTTCCTGAAATGACTTTAAAAATTGTAATAAAGTGATGTTATTGTTAAACTCACTTTTGTAAAAAATTTGATAACTTAAGTGGTTTCTATTTTCAAGTTACTTTTCAATAGTTGGTTGAAAAATTCAAACTCACTTAATATGCCTTATTTAATGTTCATGTCAATCCTAACTACTTTATAACCAAATTTTGGGTTATAAAAGGAAGTTAGGGGCTCATTTGTAAGGGTGACTTTGAGAGAGGAGAAGAAAATACTTTTTTGTGCAAGCTTTGTTTCATGAAAGAAACTTTTTGTTATTTTGTGAAGACATTTTGGAGTTAATGAAATATGAACTTTGTGTCCCATTCATTATCTCTTGTAGCATTTGATGTTCTTATGTTCATTAGATTTTAGTGTTTAAATCTTGCATGCAAATATTGTCTTTGATCTTATTGTCAACGATATTAATATGTTGTTCTTGTTCACAGCGATCAAGCTCTGATATTTACTTGCTCATGTGTGTTCCCTTTTACTTATTCATGTTTAGCTAATTCAAACTCTGCTTTATTTGAGTTAGTTATTCATTGTTCTCCTATATGCAATATTAGGATCTAATTTTACCTAACTATTACATGTTCCTTCCTTCCATTCATTTCCTTCATTCCATTTCATCTCCCTCATTCACATTTCTTTCCATTTGATGTTGCAAAACACCCCCCACATACAATTTTGAATGTACATATGTAAATATTATTTTGGTTTTCAATAAAGGTAGCCTCACCTTCATTGAGGAGAGACTGAACATTCCCTTACTATTGCATGTCATTTTCATGTGTGCAAATCCATATGCCAACACCTTACATCTTGTTCATTTTGTATTATACCATATTTTGACCTAACTATAATTTTCTTTTTCTCATTTATAACCTTTTCTTTTCTTTCTATTTCCTTGTGGTTTGGATTATTTTTTCCTTCTTTTCCTTTCTCTACCTTTTCCCTCCTTTGTTCTGCAACATCCTCACACAATGTCACAGTTTCATTTTCTCCCTTAAAATTTAACTTCCTTATCTCTTTTTCTCTTTCCATTTTTTGGATATCTAGTTTATCTTCCATATGAGTCTTGTTTTCTTTCCATGATTTCTCTTTTTGTGGTCCGACAAATTCTATGGATGTATATTTCTCATATGGTTCTATTATTTTGGTCTCATTTTCTATATGCGTCCCTTCATCTTTATAACATACCTTTTCAATATGTATCTTCTTCTCACAATTCCGTAGTATATGTCCATTTTCTCCACACTAGTAATCTGTTATCGACCTTCGCCATTGACCATTTTCTTTGTATTTTTGATATTTTCCATCCCATCCTTTATTGTAGTTATTGTCTCCATAATAATGATGGTAGTTTCCTCTATTATAGTTATTTCCTCCATACCTCTCATGGCATCCTCTGTAATATCCTCTTTCATTATATTTATGAAATATCTCATGATATCCATTACCTCTTTGATAAATCTAAAGGTCTCCTCTTTCATTACCTTAATCAAGTTTTTATCTTAGTTGCCTTAATTCATTCTGCAACTTCTCCAATTTTAATACAATTTCACACTCTCTCCTCTATAGTTTCACTTCTAGTTTTGATGTCAATCCCATTGCTTCAATAAATGTTATGAAATCTTATATAAGGTAGCAATCCCATAATAAACAACTCAATTCTCATTTGGTGGTTTATCTAATTTTGACATTATATTCTTGAATCTTTGATCAAATTCCTTAGCCATCTCTCCTTCCTTTTGAAATAAATACAAAATTTTTCTCACACCTTCCTTCCTCTACCCTCCTAAAGATATTACCTAACTTGGGAGTTACGTGCTTCCTCCCAAATGACCTAACTTAGGAGATTACATCCATTACTTTCCTAGATGACCTAAGTTGGGAAGCTATTCTATCTAGTTGGTATTTGCTTCGAGATGAAATATTTGGAATCCCTCATACATTTTGCACTTGATTCCAAATGACCTAACTTGGAAGCCATCACAATGTGGTGACATGTGTCGAGTGGGGGCAAGAGTTCTTTTCATATACCAATATTATATGGGTCAACTGTTTGATCAAAATTATTTGGATCCAAAAACCACAAATATTTTATCTGAGTCTGTCTACAGTGGATAGATCTTGAGGGTGTAGTTAAAAGTTGGAGAATAATGCACCTTTATCCCTACACTCTTCCTCTGGTGACAGGACGCCCAAATCCTCCGATCGATTTTTTGTATACACGCAATCGGGTTGGGAATTGATCACTCCCTTCCCCATCTTATCGTCATCATACATGTTCAAAATAATCAATCATCCAACATTACAATCATCACTCCCGTTTAGTGCACTTCATCACGATTTCACCCTTTTCGCTACGTTGCATGGATCAACCGGTGATCCATGGTTCAACATGCTATATGGTTCTTTTTACACACTCTTACTACCACATATACATGTTCTACTACAACATGGGATTTTTTGCATCTCTCTCAGGTACGCATCTCTATCTAATTTATGTTACTCCGCTCACCAACATAAAGTGGGGGAAAATGTCGTCACAAAATCACACACTTACTACTAAATTTATACATCAAAGTGTATTGTTTTATATATGGATCTCACGTAAGAAAATTATTCGCTAATGACTTATCCCCTAGTCATGTCTTCAGTAGTTGGTCATCATCATCATTTATCTTGCACAGTTATTAGTTATTTACACAGTTTTGGTCATCTCTCAAGGAGTCTCAAGTGTCGTTATTTGGTCATTTTTCATCTCTAGTATTTGATTAGGGCACCTAGGGTTAGGATTAGGGCACCCATGGGTGCTCCATTCCTTAATTTTAGGCGCCCTGGTCCCCATAGCACTTGGGGTCTAATTTAGAGTTTTGAGGTTGGTATTTATAATTTTCCATCTCATTCCCCTAGGTAATAGTCGGCATGTCGGGTCACTAGTGTCAAAATTTGAGCAAGATATCCCTATATAAACATAACTTACTATCTTATGGGTGGACTATCTACTATTAAGAGCTATCTATCTACTAAGGAAAGGGACTGCATTTGGGCATCATTGCATCACACACACTGCATAGGAAAGGGAAGTCTATTTCATTCCATCCACCACTTTGCATTACATCTAGCTATTACTCGCTATCTCTGCATCATTGATGCTAGGGCACCCTAGGTACATAAATGCACACATAAACCACATATAACTACATTGGGTCTGAGATGTAATACAACGCTTAGTTGTAAGTCCACCTTTGTGGCCTCTAAGGATAGTTTGACCCCTTCATATGCATCCATATGCATCTTTCTTTATTAGGGGTTTGATGTTTTGTATGGAGTTTTGCAGGTGAATCTTCATTCCAGGTTTACAGTGTCGTCAACGAAGTTACTGGGATAATCATGTGAAAAACATCGAGACACTATGAAGATCTAGTGACACCTCCAGATTCAAGTCTTGAGCTATTATGTAGACCAGAGCACCCACACTACAGACTAGGGCACCCACAAGATTCCTGATCTTCTTCCAGGCACCTCAATTTGGTCAAATCTTCATCTTCTACAATTTCCTGGGTTGTACCATCATACTCTGCTTCATCCGCACATCATCTTGTTCAATCCGAAATCACAATGAGGTAATTCATTTTCAGGTTATTACCTTTTTCCTTCCCATTTCAATTATTTTATTTCATTTAAATATCAAATAAAATCAGTTAGCATTCATATTTCAAAATCACATCAGTCATTGCATTGTTGTACTAGTTTAGATTAACTTAGATAGATAGATATAATTTCCTATTTTAGTTAATCACCATAGCAGTAGTAGTAACAAGAGGAGGTAGTGTTGCATATGAGACTACATCTAGCACACAAATTTCACCTTCAAGTGGTGGTAAATGATCCAAAGTATCCATGGGTTGTGGTTCATTAGCAGTAGTAGAGCGTGGAGTAAGAATTATAGTATTAGGATCACGATTGTAGTATTTGAATGGGTCACGGTCACTATGAACTATATATTCTATGCCCTTGTGTATGAACTTGAAACAATGATGTATTGTAGAAGGAATTGCTTGCATGGCATGAAGCCAATGCCAACCAAGTGAATAGTTATATGAAACTGGAAAGTCAGTGACAAAAAATTGTGTTAAGGGTTTTGGGCCCTATATTGATAGGAAGAGTAATGTGACCTATGCATGGATGAACATAACCATCATATGCTTGAAGGGAAAGACACGACGGACTAACATTTGCAGAAGAAAGTCCAATATTTTCAAGGAATGATTTAGGACATAAATTGAGTTCATATCCATTATCGATTAAAGTATGCTTGATACCCATATTGTAAATGTGAAACATGATATGCAAGGGTGGATGATTGTCAAAACTAAAAAGATCAACATGAGGATTGGATGAGAAAGAAATATGTTAGGAAAATTCCTTAACAAATTTTTGGTATCAGGAACGCGAGTGGTATCGAAGACAGTTTTGATTTTATCTCTTAATCGAGGATTGATAAGCAAGAAATCATTAATGGAGATACTCATGATGAAGAGATCCTAGAAGGATAAGAATAATGGAGGTATAAGGATCCTACGAGTGTTCAGATTCAGTTTGGGCTCACCAAAATGATTAAGCTAAATGTGGATTTAAGCCTAATCTGATGATATTATAGTAGTAAATAAATATGTAGTTAATACAACAATGAATACTCAAGCAAACTAAGAAATAAATTATGAAACCCTAGTTATAAGGAGGAGAAGAAGGTACTTAGCTGATTTTCAATGAAATCTAGAGTGTACCAAAGTGCTAACCAGGTGAATAGAGCAACATGAGCGTTGCACAGATACCCAAAAAATACAGATATGATAGACTGGGGCACCCTAGGCTTGTTTTTGGGTGGCTAGGTCTACGGAAAAGATTAGGAAACCTCTTATGGGTGATCACAATATGTTCATTATTATTCACTTTTGGTCACTCTGAGGTCACACCAAGATCGTTGAGGTCATTGGAAACCTGCAATGAAGTATGAACATGTAAAACCCTCAAATAGACATCAAATCCTAAAAAAGAAAGATGCAAAATGAGGGTTTAGACTATCCTCAGTTGTCATAATGGTGAACTTACAACTGAGCATTGCACTACATCTTAGACCTAATGCAGTTTTATGTGTATGTGTGTAATTTTTCCCTAGGTGGTTCTTGTGTGAGTCACACTTGATAGTGAAAAAGTAGCTAAATGTAAAGAAATGTAATAAATGTGTGCATGGAATAGAATGAACTTCCCTCCTATAAATTATATGAAGAATAACCATCCCATGTGTCCCTTGTGATGGTGCTAGATAGATGTAATGAAACTCTTAAATGTTCGATGGATGCAACCTTAGGTGGTGATAGCTAATGTTTAGTGTTTGGTCCTTTATCATGATCACATAAATTTATATTTATATGATTCCCTTGCTTGAATTTTGTAATCAACCCAAAAAAGGATGACTACCAAAAAGATAAGATGCTCAAATGGCTAGAAAGGACCCAAAAAGTGTGAGTAAAGTACAAAGGGGTCAGAGGCGCCCAAAGGGGATGAGGGTGCCTAGCGATGGCATCTTAGTTGGGTGCTGGTGTCCAGGATGATAAAAGCCAGAGTATAAAAAGGAATATTGAGCAAGTAAGGGTGCAAGACTGAAAGTATCAATAAAAGACAAAGAAAGATGGCCAAATACATGGGTTAATTGGTACTTTTCTTACTTAGGAATCATATGAATAACAGTATGCAATCAGGTTTAGATAATTACCCAAAGTGCATGATTTTTTGTCTATAGAATTATCACACGATGATAAAATGGAACCTAAATTTAATGTCGAGAAAAGAGTGAACTCACTACATTATAATCATGGCTTCCATTGTATGAATGACTCTTGGCATAATTCAAAAACCCAAGGTCCACATTAGATGGAAAATAGAATCGACCACACCAAGTTCCAGACTATTTTGATCACAATGGGGTTAAAATAGAAGTAGCGGGAGGGGCACTACATATGATATATCTTCATTACGTAATACATTTATCATATTCAACAAATTATGTTCATTTACAAATACTCCTTTCCATTTCAAGATTCTAATCATTTGTCCATATATTTGGGCTTCTATTGTGCTTGTGTTTTGCGTAGTACCCTCCTTATTTTGAAATGATTTAAGTAACCTTTTAGCTTCTTCCAACAATGCCTTTTCTTTTCTTGGATAAGTATCTTTGTGCACATGTCATATGTGGGGCTCCATAAAAAATATCCTCATGCTTCAAACCTTGTTCCTTCCTCTTTTCTCATGTGCATCTTAAAGACTACCAAACTTTGTAAGTACCACATTAATCATCTTGACATTACACAACTATTTTTATATTATTTGTTTCTCTAATACAAAATAGTCTTCTGTATTGTGTTGCATTTGTACCCTGCAGTAAGCGCAGTAAACGTCGCATTCAAGATTAGAAGGGTAATTTTATGTAATCTGGTTTGGCTCTTTGTAAAGGTAGCAAATCAATGTTTGTCGTTGGGGTTTGGGTCTTGTCCTCCTTTGCTGGTACCACCTTGGTAGCCTCCTTGTTGCACTCTATATGGTCTTGATGGTGCATTCCAATTTTGATTTTGGCCTTGATATCCTCCATATTGTGCTTGTGGTGAAGGCATATTCCATCTAGGTTGTTGTTGAGGCGAAGATTTTGTGGAGGTGATAGTGCTAAACTCAGATTGGCTTGAGGAGATTGTGGGATCCATTGCGGATTTGTTTATTGTGAGGGTGGAGCCCATTGTGTAATCAAATTTGGTGATTTTATCTTTCTGCTACAATATTTTTTAACCTTAGGTGTCATTTGAGCTTGTACCACAAAAACATTCCTAGTAATTTGCTCCTTTACATCTATCAACGTTAGACAATCTTTTGTTTCGTGAGTCGCGGCCTTACAAAAAGAACATACCACATTTTGAGGGTGCCTCACATAGTGTTGCAACAAATGACAAAGGACAATCATTTATTGTGTGTCTAAATATTTTACAAACATCACAAAATTCCTTTTTCCCTTCATATTTCATCTTGTGGTTGTCATTCTTATGATGTCCTTCTTCCTTATAGTTTATGCACCATACACCAAGTTTAGGCTTCTTTCCTTTCTGTAGTTACTCTAGTCTTCACATTACTACATCAAGCTTTGCTTCTGTTTTGAAACTAAGATTACTCGTATCTCTATAATCTTTAATATTTTCCACTTTAATAGCCGCTTCAATGGCTTCTATTTTGGTTGAAAATTTCGTCTGTGCAATTAGAAATTGGATTTTATTGCACAATTCTTCTACAAACCAAGCAACTTTATTTGACTCTTCAAAATTGGAATTTACTTTATTCATAACATATGAGAATCTTAGATCATATTTTGTGATTGTCTCTCTTGTTCTCTATTTTATTTCTTTCAAATCCTGAATTATCTCCCCAATGCACTTATTTATTTTGAATTCTTGAGTTAATGCTTTACAAACATCCTGAAAATTATACGAGCTTAACTATCTTGAATAAATGAATTATAAGGATCTTCCATGCAATGCGCCTATTAGTTCACATTTCTTGGTATTATCGTCAGTGACTCCTTTTGTGCCCCATCACATGTCACGAGTCAACAACTAATGTTTAGGGTCAATAATTCCATCATACAACTACAAGCTTTTATATGGATTAGAGTAGTGAGACATTTTGCTTCCTAGTTTTGACTGGTATCCTAGTTGATTTTGCATATTTACAAAGCTTAAAATTTGTCTTAAATTTACATGTATTTCAGGTTGTGAAATTTTCACTCCAATTCTTATACTGGCCATGCTAGATTCAAGTTTTTTATTCTTTAGACTCTTTAAAAATGACCCTGTATTTTGAGCCGATGGAACTATTGTTACTATCTTCTCCCCTTCTTTATCAATTTCCTCTTAGCGCAATTCTTTGCAATGAAGGACTATGTAATGAAAAATCTAATTCTCTTGTAACTTCTACACCAATTTATTCTACTATTGATTTTAATATTGATTGTGTTTCAGATTTTTGTTCTAACCTCCTTCACAATTCTTGTAGAATTTTGAATTGTTATATGTCATTTAGAAAGTCCCAAGTAATCAATTCTCTATCTGGCTCTAGGGATATATATCCTAGAAGATGTGTACTATCATCTTCTACGGGCTATTGAGGATCCTATTGTATTCTTTCCTCATATTGTATGTTTACTTGATTCTCGAAATACCATGTTTTCCATGATGGTTTCTCTGGGTTCAACATCCATTGCTTACTAAATATATTCCTAATTACATCTAATCAGTTGTCCTCAGTCTCCTCTTCCTTTTCTCCAGTTTCTCCTTTACCTTCTATTTTCGATTCCTCAGTTTCCCTTCCAATTTCCTCTTCAGTTTCCATGTCCCATCGCGCACTCCCTTGTTCACTTCAATTCTTTCCTTCCTCAGTTCCTTCGGTCACCAGTGGAGATTTTGTTCCTTCTCCTTCAACAAATATTCCTACTTTACTTCTACTCGTAGTGGTTTTCTTCTTTCCCCTAGAATTATTTCCACTTCCCTGTCTATTGCGAAGCTATATTTCTCTCAGTAACCTTTCCGTTCTTCTCCTTTCTTCCTTCTGATCCTTCTTGGACCATTCCATATTTCTTATTAGTTCTGACCCCTTCATCTTCATCTCCCTCTTCTAGGATTACATCCCTTTTTTTTCCAACTCGACTACTCCATACTACGAGGAATTGAAACCATAGCCTTTTCCACTAATAACACTTTGAAAAAATGGAAATTATCTAACAAGTTTACCTCTTAGTCCAAATAGAAAGTATGCTTCAACATAATCAAATGAGTAAAAAAATTGAATAACAATGTCAACTACTTACCTGTCAATAGTAGTTTTCATCTAATGATCAACAACACGAGTCCACAAAACATCTAAATTATGTAACATTTCCTCTTTTTCCTCTGTCCATTTATATTCCTCCTTTGGCTCGTATCAAAAGCAATATGATTCTAACTGAGATATCAGGCAACTAAATGCTCTGGAAGCCCGCACTATAAATTCTCATGAATTTTTTCGTAGATATGTTCTAAACAAATTCCTTTAGCCGAGATTCTTATCACTCTTCAGTATTTTTTTTTCATTTTCTCATGTAGCCATCTTTCTACATCTCTTTGGCTTGGTAGACATCTTAGCATTTTTGGGTCCTGATAATACAACCATTGTTAGCAGAGGTTCTTGGATTACTACATCAGAGCTTGCAACAAGTTTTAGTCTAGATTAAAGCATGGGATATAATTGAAGGTTTCAATTGTGTAATAGACTATATACAAAGAGTTCAAGTAAATATAACCATATCACATAAATACCATAATATAATTATAATTAAACAAAGCTATATTAGAATATAGATGGAGAAAGGAACTATACCGAAGGACTTTCTATTAGGATCTAAGATCAACCTTCTTTCAAATAAGTTTACATAACTTTATACAAAAATACGATGACTGTTGAATTACCAATCCATTCAACTCCTCATATATTTAGAGACTTTTCATATTCTCTACTTATGCGCATATAAGATATACATTATAGCTTTTGTCTTATACTACTATATACATACAAAAGGATTGTGAAATCATGAACTATATCCATGTTTACTATTACGTTTTACTATCCAACAAAAAATAAAAATTTATGGGTGTCTTTTCTAGTCACTTTCCACGGGTTGTTATAATAACAATCTAAGAGAAAAAAATATTATGGAGGAGCATAGTAGCAAGGGTGAGAGTGAAAATACATTTGTAGGGACCCTTCACGAATCAGAAAGGCCACCAATTTTTTCCTTGTAATTTTAGAAATCGTTGTTCAAAATTTTTCTTGCAATTTCTTTCTACTTTGCTTTTGGCGGAACAATAAAGAGGAGGGAAACAACAAGAGAAAAGTGCATCCTTTTAACACTTTTTGTTCATGCACTATAAAACCATGTGGTGAAATGCGTGGGCATGGGTGAACTATAATACGTGTTCAATTGCAACACATTTTTAAAGAAAACATGTTGCCAAGTAACATGTTCCCATTCCAATGAATGCATATTTTTTTTAACTATTCTACTTTTTCTCCTGCCTTGATAAGATATCATAGAACAACTCAAAAAGTTTCTATTTACATAAATTAAAAAATTCACAAAGTTTGTTTCTTCATATATTAAAAAATAATAGCTTTAAGAAACGTCTCATGATTTATTACGACATCTTATGCTAATATATCTTTTTTATTTGTTTATTTACCACATACTTTTAATTTATCCTCTTTTATATTTGCGACGATAAACATTTATATTATGGAACATATATAACGGTTAGAACCCCCTCAACGACCATTTGCATGGACCATATTATTAGCTCACTTCTATTACCAGCGTATTGATGTGACAAATGAACCTTTGAGTATAATTGCTAGTATTTAGTCAAATTTTGTGGTTGAAGACTTTGTTTGCATATTCATTTTTTTCAAGTCAGTGTTCTTTTCCATAGTGCACCAACACCATCTTTTGTATAATGATATTAATTTTAAGTGAGTATGCACAAGTTTATTAGTACTCGATTCCTTGAAAATTATGCACATCAAATATTAATTCATTTTCCAATGTTTTTGTAATAACATTTAAATTTTCATTTATTTTATTTCACTTGTTTCAATTTGATTCGTTCCACAACAATTTTTCCATTGGCTATTGTAATTTTCAATAGTCATTAATATATGCTTTTTAAAGTACCAATCAAGATGTATAAGGCTTTTTTTGAAGGTTACAATTTACTGGACAATTATGTGTATCTTTGGTATTTTTTGTGGGTTAGCCATGGTTCAAATTTAACAGTCACTTATACCTATTAAACATTTTTTTTATGTACGATGATAAGTTTTTTATATTACCCTTCAAATTGTACACAACAATAATAATGTATAAAAAAATATAAAAAGAAAATTTCACTTATTTATATAAATATATTAAAAAAATAGTCATATTCTAACCGAGACGATGATCTCAAAATTTAACAAATATTTTTTACAATTAAAAAACTATTACGAGGGAAAGATGTAAAAGGTGTCCAATTTAAACTCACAACCCATTTTATTAATAGCCAAACCATATCATCATTAAAAAACAAAAATAACTCTACTCATTGGGTATACTAGAAGATCCTGCTTGGTCTCATTCATTGGGCAGATGCTAATTCCCTAACACAACCTTGTTGGTAATAATAATAATAATAATAATAATAATAATGGTTTTTATAGTCCACGATGCCGGGCGGCTTGTTTTTGGGTCTATAAGCGGCTTATAGCATATGGGACTACCTTGTACTCACATGCAGGGGGCAACTAACTTTGCTATAAACAAAGTGTACATACCCTACCCCCTGCAGGATTTGAACTTGTGACCTCTATTTCAAGAACACATGTTCTTCACCATTAAGCCAACTCAGGGGTACTTCACCATTAGGCCTCTATTGGAATTGACAGAATTACGTTTAATTATAGCGCAAATCAATGAATCCATGGCAGTGGTGGGAAAGCGTTTATTTTGTAAAAAGAATTTCTCAACGACCAGATTGAAGGACGCCTTGCAAATCATTCGGTTCTACCAATTTTGGGGAACTTCGAGATACTGAAAACGCATAATAAAATGTATTCATGACATGGTACTGTTTTTCAGCCTAATAACACTTCTGCCATGTCTTCAGGTAAGTCACATCGATTGTCAGTTTTATTATGGCTTCACATCGTTCATTCAAAATATTATTCTTCTCAGAAGTTAAAGTCATTTCCAGATGCAGATATGGAGGATTATGGGTTTGAATACTTCGAGGAGGAGAACGAGGAGCAGGATGTCGACATTGAAAATCAGTATTACAACTCGAAAGGTACCCCCCCTCCACTTTTCTTTTTGGCTACAAGCGGCCTCGCTACCCGGGGCGTTTCTATGCTGTCAAATTACCCGGTTAATTGCAGGCGGCTATGAATTCTTAAACATAACTTCCTCTGCATGACTTATGGGCTGCTTTACCGCTATGTGGAAATTTGAACTCTCATCAATGCTGCTCATTACAACAATCCGTGCACGAGATGGTAGGTTCTCTTTTAAATCTAATTTACAGGGAATTGGAGTGAGTTTCTTTTTTTGTGCAGGGGGAGAATTATTATGAATTTAAGGGGAATGAGGTCAAGTTTCAAAGGAAGCTCTAGTCCTAATTGTCAGCAGGTGGGGATTGTGGTAGGCCAGGTAATTGGACTGCAAAAAATGAACTATATTGGTGCAAACCAAACTTGCATCGAATTAATAGGAATCAGAAGAAAGAGTACAATCTGAAGACCACAAATGTGGTTGTTTAGTTTATCTTCTAAGAGGACTGTTTATAGTATACAATATGAAGACCACAAATGTGGCTGTTTAGTTTATCTTCTAAGAGGATTGTTTCTACCTTACTATAAGACAAAAACATCTACACCTAGTATTATATAATATTATGTACAGTAATATTGCATCCCCTCTTAATTCGTAGGGGTTATTGTGAGATGAAGCATGCCTCTAAAATTTTCAATTTCACTTTTCCAAGTGCTTTTATAAGGATATTTGCTGGTTCCTTAGCAATCAGACAATGCATTACTTTGACATTGCAGTCTTTCACATAATGCCCAATCAAATGATATTAGGTGTTTATCTGCTTGGTTCAGTCGTGAAATACTTGATTCTTGCCCATTTGGATTGTTGACGTGTTATTAAGTATGAGTGGTCTAGAATAAATCTGTTTTACCTATAAATTTGCAAGAATCCTGCTTAGCCATAGTATTTCTTTGGTTGCTTCTGCATCTCCTATATATTCTACTTCTGTTGAAGAAATTGCAGACACTAATTGTGTCGAATTCCAAGAGATGATTTTTGTTCTTAAGTTCATTAGGAAACTCGAAGTTGATTTTCCATATTCAAAATCATCTCCTCAACAAGAATTAGAACATCCAACCAATTTGAAATTTGTTGCCGTAGAGTATTTGAGCTCAAAATTTTGTGTTCCCTTTAGATACAAAACACACTCTTTGCTGTTGCCTGGCGACTTTCTCTAGGCTGTTGCATGAATTGAGAAATAACACCAATTACAAAAGAAATCTCCGGTCTAGTTGTGGTTACTATTATCCCTAGAGATTGCACTTTTTGCTGAAGTTAGGCTTAGCACCTCAGTGAAACATGGGAAAGTCCTTAAGGTGTGGGACCTTGCTCCTTGGGACAGACCTCGAGAGAAGGCTAGTTCCTCACCAAAATACTCTAATGCTAACACTACCCCTAAACTAAGCTACTTATTGCAGCGGAAATGGATGAGGGATAAATGCATGAAATAAACTAAGCAAAAGGGGTGGTGATTGTACCAAAATAGAAGGGATGTCTATCCTTAAGGGGAAGAAGAGGAGGGAAAATACAGTGCTAAGAGGGCAGAAACAAGCCACAGTTCACCCTGCATAAACCAAACTCCCATTCCACACATTTAAGACAAAGAAATGAAAACATGCAAGTATAGCTCACACACAACATAAAATGGAAAAAACCGAGAGGTAAGGACTAAGGAGACAAGAATAAGAGCCAAAGGGCAGAGCAGAGCCACAATCCACATCATATTATTGTCCATGAATATACACAGTCCATTTCAGCCATTCGGAAGGCATTAGATGCGTTACACAAGCCCATATTAGAGGTTTGCAACTCAGAATGTTCAACTACCATTTGGGCATGGTAATGCTACATTTGGAAGAGGATACTTTACGATGAAAAATGAGTTGCATATATAACGAAAGAAGATAAGGAGCCATTAATGCTCTCAACCAACTCATTTAATGAGCATGGTGATTTAGAAACACTTTCTAGAAAGTTGCTTTTTGAGGCAAGACTTGAGTCTGACCTGTCTTACGTGGCAATTAATGCATTTATCACATCTCACTTTTTACTCACTTGGTCTTCCTCCATAGTTTTCATGCTTGAGGAAGTGGTGGAAAGTTGTCATGTCCCTTTTTGAAAGCTGATTTTTGAAGACCTTAACCCATTCTTCGCCCCGTGGGTCTAAGGAAGAAAGCAAGGGGAAGATCTGGATTACATTTTTATTGTTGTTTAGGTAGTTATTTTTATAATCACGTATCCTATTGGGAAGCCTAACACTTCGATAAATGGACTTAAGTAGTTAGGAAATGAAAGTATTTTGGGCATGTAGGCTCCAAATACTAATTAGATATTTAAAAACACCTTATCTTAAGGGGCCAACCATCATTTTTGTATTGTAAAACACTCCTTGTGGTTATAAAAGGAGGTCGCTTGCCCATTACTGGATCAGGGTTTCGATGAATTTTCATATCTTGGTGAAAGATTGCTAGTGAAACACCTTTTCCATCTCTCTTAAGGACAAAAACCCTTGATTGAGATCCTCCCAAGGACGAAAACCCTTGTGGAGAAGTTGGTGTGGATGAAATTCCACACTACACTTGGTTCCGTACACTTCATTGCTGGTTACATTTGATTTATGACCTAAGCGACTTGCTTGGGAGAGTGTTTTGGGTGAAGTGGCTCGTTTTTATGTGAACAAATTGCATGATTTGATTCTCTATAATTTCTAAAGGTGAACTCTTCCATTTTTACTAATTGTTGAGTGTGTTTGAGTGATATTTCAATCTTGAAAATTATTATTTAAATCTGCAATAGATGGGTTGTATGATAAATTAAAAATAACACTTATGGGTTTCTAAAACTCAGTTTTCTTGCATAATATGATTGCTGGTGATATATAATACTTTTAGAAACTTAAGGGAATTTGATTTGAAGGGTTTTGAAGGCACAAATATGGGTTTGAAACCCTAAAAGGGGTCACTGTCCTAGAAAGGTGTTTGCTGGCAGCAGTTAAGGGTTTTTACACATTTGTTTTAGTCACTAACAGAACCCTAAAAGGGTTTGCTGGCCTAGAAGGGTGTTTGCTAGCAGTAGTTAAGGGTTTTTACACATCTGTTTCAGTCACTAACAACCTACTAAAAATTTGAAAATTGTTGTTTATCTTCAGCTTTGCATAGTTTCTTGCGAGTCCCCAAAAAGGGACATTGCAGTGGTATCAAAGCTCCATCCTCCCAACCTGTGAAGTATGGCAGATGACAACGGTATGCAACACTATAAGAGAAGGGAAAAGAAGAAAAATTGGACATGATCATGAAGACACAAGAAGGGATAGCGAATGCATTGGATAGACTTTCCCTAGCCATCCAAAACACGCAGGGTAGTGGTTCAGCCAAGTGGGAAGAGGACTCCTACAACCCTCGTGACACAAAGAAGGAGAAAATTTCTTTTGCAAGGTCCTACAAACCCCTGTTTGTGACCAAAGAAGCAATCGCTCCACATGGGAGCCCTAGGCAAGCTCATGACTATATTGTATGGCTTGAAGAATGCCAAAATATATTGGAGGAGTTTTGGGAGGCAATGTTGCTCACAAATTTCATCAAATTAAGAATGGAAGAAAAACATTATCGTCAAAGAACCCTAGTGCCAAAGGAAGAAGTACAACATGCCGAGAAGAAAAATGTTTTAGCCCTAAGGAGAAGAGGTCCTTCCATTGGGATGAAGGAGATTAAGGAGCATGCCAACCAAGGTAAAAATCCTTTTGTGTTTAAAGATGAATTGTTGGCATCTAATGGTTGCATAAAACTAACAATTGTCAATGAAGAACCCTTGATAGAAAAGGGTATAGTTTTGAAGGAACCAAATATTGAAATTAGACAAGAGAAGGAATTCATATATGCAAGCGCAGAGGATGTAATGGAAATTCAAAAGAATTGTGAGGAGTGGCGAAGAAGAGCTAGGACTGCTAGATTGATAACTGCTAAAGGGAAACGACACTTACAAGAGTATAGGGTGTAATGTCCTTCTTTCTCGAATAGTTTGATTGAAGACCTTTGGCCCTTTTTGTCTACCCGACAGCCAAAGGGGTGAGTTCAAGGGTGACTTAGGTTTATTAATTTTATTATATTGTGCTTAAAATAAAATAAATTATCATTAAAAACACATATAATGAATTAATAGACTTAATAAGTGACTTCGACTTAGGAAAGTACATGAGAATAAATTAATAAATTATTTAATGTGCTTTCCTAGGCAAAAAGTGCGACTTGCTTTGGGGATGGAGAAAATTAATTATATTCCTTGGGAAAAGTGTGACTTGCATTTTGGAAGGGTTTTTGGCTTATAAGGGAAAAGTGCGACTTGTGCTAGGGCAATTCTTGATTATTATTATTTTTCTTCTCGGCAGTTGGCAGAAGCTTTGTAGACAAAATCCAAGGACGCAAACCCTTTTGATTATTCCTCTTGCGGACGGAAACCCCAGGAGAAATGAGAGGAGTTTCTATTCAGGGAACTTCATTGTATTTACAGGTTATTTATCATTCTAGCAGTGTCACAAAAAGAAATAAATTGCAGCAGTGAGCATTCGGGAAACTTCTAGAGTGGGGCGACTTATTCTACAATTGTTTATGCAATAATTGAGGTATTTTCCATGCTAGTTTATTATTGTATCTTTCAGCCACAAATATATATCAAATCGACTTGGTGTGAATAAATTACGACACAGTTGTGGGCAATATTTTGTTATCAATCCATTTGCAGACTTCTGGTTGTTTTGCTGTAAATATTTACCATTATAAATCAATATTAAATTCATGGCTGAATTATTTGTGAAGAAATCTGCCTATTTAAAGCCTAGGCGCATTTTTTGTATTTATTTGGCTTGCAGGGTTTGTTTTATTTAATTTGTTGGTGCAGTCTGAGAATGGTGTTCTATGGTTTCTTTTGACATATCAATATAGTTCCAAGCCTGAACAATCTATAAAAAAAAAAAAAGGCAAAGGGGTTTGGGATCTTTCAGTGGTATAAGAGCAATGTATCCTCCCAGCTTGTGTGGGAAGGAAGTAGAGAGTAATAAAACAAAAAAAATTCAGCTTTGAATGCAACATAGAGAGGTCGGTTCACATAGATACTACACCCGCAGGCGAGCACGACTCGAAGCTGGTATTGTAGGAGGTGACATAATGGATTTTATGGGTGATAGATAGGAGAGTCCTCGGGATGAGCATGCAGACCCATATAGAGACTTCATTAGGGATATGGCAGCCACTCAGAGGTAGTTGTTATAGACTATGGATCGCATGGGCTCTACCTTGGACAGGTTGGCATTGGATAGGCCGCGGGACAGACATGGCAGAAGGGATAGATCTGTATCAGTTGCCAGTGGTTACATGGATCACAACATATCACCTTTAGAAATTGGAAGTGTTAGGGGATCGCCACGCCATGAGAGGAGGCACACCCATATAGATGAGAGGACTACGCGGACTGCGGATAGGCCTATGCACCCTAACTTCCTGCCTAGAGATGACCCTCCAAAGATTGAGGTGCGGCCGGAAGAAGTAGCTTTTCCGGATACTATTATGATAGTTAGTGATGAGTGGAGGAGTTTGCCGCAGCATGTGAGGGACGTCTTTCCCCTCCCCCAGTATTGTGCTCAGAGGAGAGATAGCATGAGGGCTGGACAAGACAGGAGGCCTAGAGCGCAGCAGAACAGGGAATTGCAGCAGGTTACCAATTCAACAGAAGAGTGCACCCCCCAAGGTGGATCAGGAGACTTGTAATGAGTTGAGGAGGAAGAAGCTTTGCTTTCATTGCAAAGATCATTGGGAGCTTGGACATCGTTTCCTTGGTAAAGGCAAGGTACATCTCATTAAGGTGATTTCAGATGAGGATGATGACCACTCGCTGGATACAAATGCAGAGGGTGAGGACAACGACCATGATGCACAGGGGGAGCAGCCCCAAGTAGAGCTTGGAGAGAGTGAGGCATTGGATTGATCCAATGTCACTATTGCTACACTCTCAGGAGTTCCTAGGTACCATCCCTTTCGGCTGAAGGGAGTGCTTAAGGGACAATGGATTGTTTGTTTGGTTGACAGTGGAGCTACGCACAACTTCATTGATGAGGGGTTGGCTGTGAAGCGAGGATTACAGGTTGAGGATTTTGAGGGGTTTAGTGGACGGGTAGCAGATGGGTTCGCTATTAGTTGCACTAAGAGGATTCCACAGCTTAGTATTCAGATGGGGGACTACACATTGACCGATGACTTCTATGTTATTGGACTTGGTGAGATTGATACGGTCTTGGGTATTCAGTGGTTGCAGTCCCTTGGTAGATATGTGCAGGACTTTCGGAGGATGGAGTTGGAGTTTATGGTGGATAGGAAGAAGATTGTGCTTCGGGCTCTTTCTGACGGTGGGCCTAGAGTTGTTTCAGCATGCAGGATGGAATCTATAGTCAAACATGGAGAGGTTGCATGGCAGCCCAATGTTTCATTTCATCCAAACCTTCTTCAGATAGTGAGCAACCCTTTCATATAGACATCCGGTCCATACTGGATAATCACGGCCCAGCGTTTGGTGACATTCCTCCAGGTAGACCACCAGATAGAGGGTTTGAGCATGTTATAGAGCTTGAGGAGGGTGCTAAACTTGTGATGACTACGCCTTATCGCCATCCTAAGACATATAAGGATGAGATAGAGAAGGCCATTAGAGAGCTCTTGGAGATGGGACAAATCCGTCCTAGTTCTAGTCCCTTTGCTTCTTCAGTGGTTTTGGTGAAGAAGAAGGATGGGACCATGAGGATGTGCATTGACTACCGTGCACCAAACAAGAAAACCATAAAGAACAGGTATCCTATTCCTCGCATAGATGAGCTTTTAGATGAGTTGCATGGAGCTATCTATTTTTCGAAGATTGATCTTTGATCAGGATACTATCAGATTCGCGTTCGGGATGAGGACATTCACAAGACAACTTTTAGATGTCACCACGGGCACTATGAGTTCTTGGTGATGCCATTTGGACTCACCAATGCACCTGCTACGTTTCAGTCATGTATGAACCATCTCTTCAACAACCAGTTGAGGAAGTTTGTGTTGGTCTTATTTGATGATATTTTGATATGCAGCATGACATGGGATGAGCATTTGAGGCATTTTGATGAGGTACTCAACATAATGGAGACTCAGTCTTTATTTGCTAAGATGTCCAAGTGCGAATTTGGACTTACTGAGATATTGTATCTTGGGCACGTCATTGGGGCCAATGGGGTCAAGGTTCATCAGGAGAAGATACAGGCAATGCAGGATTGGCCACCACCCAGGAATATCTCTGATTTGCGTGGATTCTTGGGGCTATGTGGTTATTACATGAGGTTTGTGAAGGGCTATTCTTAGTTGGTAGCTCCGTTGATAGATCTTACACGGGAGGGGGCATTCAGATGGACATATGAGGCACAAGTAATATTTGAGAGGCTCAAGGTAACTATGAGCACATGTCCAGTTTTGGCTCTTCCAGATTTCTCACGACCCTTCATTTTGGAATGTGATGCTTCGGGATTGGGGATTGGTGCAGTTCTTATGCAGGATCGCCATCCTATTACCTACGAGAGTAGGAAGTTGAGATATAATGAGAGGTTGTACTCCACCTATGATAAGGAGATGCTTGCCATCATGCATGCTTTGACAAAGTTCAGACAGTACTTAGTATGTGGGAAATTTGTGGTGAGGACTGACCACAACAGCCTGAAATATTTCCTGGAACAGAAGGAGCTCAATGAGAGGCAACATAAATTGTTCAGCAGAATTCAGGCATATGATTTAGACATTGAGTATGTCAAGGGGACAAAATATAGTGGCTGATGCACTTTCCAGGTTACCCCATCTCGCGGCCCTGTGTTCTTTGAGCGAGATTTCAGCAGATTGGAAATCTCAATTGTTAGTTGAGTATTCCAAAAATACGTGGGCATGTGACATTATGGATGGAAAAATTCAGGATGGACGATAAAAGGTAATAGCTGATTTGATTTTGTATAAGGGCATAATTTACCTAGTTCCTAAATCTGAGCTTAAGGAGAAGATTATGCATGCCTTCCATGATGCACCACTTGCAGGACATCTAGGGTATTTTAAAACATACGGGCAGATTAGAGAGAGATTCTCTTGGAAGGGTCTCAAGGATGGTGTCTTGCGCCATGTCCGTGAGTGTATGACTTGTCAGCGGAACAAGTCAGAGCATACTTTCCTAGTAGGATTGTTACAGCCATTGCCGAATCCGGAGCAGAAGTGGGAGAGTATTTCGGTGGATTTCATTACAGGTCTCCCTGAAGTGCAAGGGAATGATCGCATTTATGCGATAGTTGACCGGTTGACAAAATATGCACACTTTTTTGCCGTCCCTACTAGCTTTAAGGCACCACATGTGGCTGATTTGTTCTTCCGTCAGGTATTCAGGTTGCATGGACTTCCGAAGAACATCGTTAGTGATCGGGATAACAGGTTTTTGAGCATATTTTGGCAGGAACTTTTCCATTTGGTTCACACTGAGTTGATTCCGAGTACGAGTTACACCCCCAAACTGATGGGAAGACGGAGATTGTGAACAAGTGGGTAGAGGGTTATCTGCCTAACTATGTTGCAGGGCAGCAAAAGGCATGGGTAAAGTGGCTATATTTATGTGAGTAATGCTATAATACCACCTACCATATGTCTATTGGTATGACTCCATTCCGAGCATTGTATGGATACGATGCAAAATCTTTTGCTGATTTGGCTTTTGGGAACATGAGAGCTCCCAAGGCACAAGAGAGTTTACAGGATAGTCAAGACATCCTTAAGATACTTAAGGATAATATTCAGCGGGCCTAGATTCAACAGAAGATGTATGCAGATAGGCACAGGGTAGAGAGGGCATTTGAGGTAGGAGACATGGTATTTCTTCATCTTCAGCCATACAGACAGAGAACTCTCAAGAAGAGTGGAGCTGAAAAGCTCAAGCCTCGATTTTATGGACCATACAGGGTGCTGAGGAGAGTTGGTGAGGTAGCATGTGAGCTGGAATTACCTTCTGAGAGTAAGATACACAATGTCTTTCATGTATCTTGCTTGAAAAAGACTTTGGGGCAGCACATTGTTTCTTCTGTAGAGTTATCACCTTAGGATGAGGAAGGGAGGTTGGATTTAGTGCCAGAGGAGATCTTAGATAGCCGAGAGAGGAGATTGTGGAATAGAGTTATTCAGGAGTTCCTGGTGAGGTGGAAAGATTTGCCAATAGAGGATGCTACATGGGAAGGTGAGTCTATATTACAACATCCAGCCTTGCGGTTGCTTGGGAACAAGCAATCTCGGGAAGGGAGGACTGTAATGTCCCTTTTTCTCGAATAGTTTGATCGAAGACCTTTGGCCCTTTTTGTCTACTCGACGGCCAAAGGGGTGAGTTCAAGGGCGACTTAGGTTTATTAATTTTATTATATCGTGCTTAAAATAAAATAAATTATCATTAAAAGTACATATAATGAATTAATAGATTTGATAAGTGACTTTGACTTAGGAAAGTACATGGGAATAAATTAATAAATTATTTAATGTGCTTTCCTAGGCAAAAAGTGCGACTTGCTTTGGGGATGGAGCAAATTAATTAAAAATTAATTATATTCCTTGGGAAAAGTGCGACTTGTGCCAGGGCAATTCTTGATTATTATTATTTTTCTTCCCGGCAGTTGGTAGAAGCTTTGTAGACAAAATCCAAGGACGCAAACCCTTTGAATTATTCCTCTTGCGAACGGAAATCCCAGGAGAAGTGAGAGGAGTTTCTATTCAGGGAATTTCATTGTATTCATAGGTTATTTATCATTCCAGCAGTGTCAGAAAAAGAAATAAATTGCAGCAGTCAGCATTCAGGCAACTTCCAGAGTGGGGCGACTTATTTTACAGTTGTTTTATGCAGTAACTGAGGTATTTTCCATGCTAGTTTATTATTGTATCTTTCAGCCACAAATATATATCAAATCGACTTGGTTTGAATAAATTACAACACGGTTGTGGGCAATATTTTGTTATCAATCCATTTGCAGACTTCTGGTTGTTTTGCCGTAAATATTTGCCTTTATAAATCAATATTAAATTCACGGCTGAATGATTTGTGAAGAAATCTGCATGTTTAAACCCCAGGCGCATTTTCTATATTTATCCGGCTTGCAGGGTTTGTTTTATTTAATTTGTTGGTGCAGTTTGAGAATGGTGTTCTATGGTTTCTTTTGACATTATCAATATAGTGGCAAGCCTGAACAATCTATAAAAAAAAAAAAAATCAGGCAAAGGGGTTTGGGATCTTTCATAGGGCAAGGAACTCTTCATTTTTGATAAGGACAAAGGAAGTAACCATGAAGCACGAGGCAAGGGAAAATGAAGGGTTTGTTGAGGAAAAGAAATTGATGGCTGAATTCAAATTTTAAGGTGAAATTAATAATATTGAGCTTGCCGAACTGTCCCAAACAGCTACCACGAAGGAGCCAATCAATGGGGATATCAACAAAGAACAATCCCAATTTTGTCATCATCCAAAGAAAGGTAAAAATCCTTTGATGTTCTATGATAATTTATTGGATTCTAATGGTTACACAAGACAATCACATAATGGAGTCAAATCAGATTGACTAAGGGCCTATAAGGATGATATTATGCATGAGATAAGGGCACCATTAGATTATTTTTTGGGTGCCGTTCCTAACTCAGAAATTTTGAGTCAAAAGAGTGTCGAAGGCAGCCCGTGGTATAAGAATCCTTTAGTTTTGTTGCTTGCTGATATGACATTACTGGTAAATTGCCCTCACACACAGCTGGTTGGGGAAGGTGATAAGATTTCATGCTTATTATGTCCTCCTATGTCATCGCTGATTGGACATCATTATGTACTTCATACTCCACAGAATAATGAGGTAAAAAGTACTTCTTGTATGGATTTTTGGGCACAATTTCAAAATTGTTTCTACATGTGGTGTTAAACACACTAATACTGAGAGGGGGGGGTGAATCGGTATTATACAAGCTTTTACTTATTTAAACATTAACATCCAAAACAACAAGAAGCATATAAGATATAACAATTGCACAACCATAGAACACAAGATTTATGTGGAAACCCTTTTTGGAGAAAACCATAAAGAAAAGACTACTTGGATCTGCTGTCCAAATTCAACCCAAAATATCTCAATATACATTTGTAAGCACCAACCTACTGGAGACACCAATCCCCAATGCTGAGCACCAACTTAGCTAATTCACATGCACCAACCTATTGGAGACATCAATCCCCAAATTGTGAGGCACCAACCTCAACAAAACACAGATCCACTTTCTGTAGTTGCTTCTTCAACCTTATGATGGCAATTCAATCATTCTCTTCATACACACAAATTAGATCCTTCTTCCAACATGGACGCTAGTCCAATTAATGAAATCAGATCGCTTTATACTCTACTCTTCAATCTTGTTCACACTTTCATCTACTTTCTTTGCTCGAACTTGTCCTTCCACTCAGAATATAGCTTTACATCTTCTCAAATTCAGAGCTCGCATCATTATCAAATCTTCATGCTTTGCTTTGCTCTTCCTTTAACAAGTTGACATTTCAAATTTGCTTGAGTTTGCTCTTTCTCTTCTTCAGCATGACGCCATTACTTCATACTCAAAAATTTGTTTGAGACACAAAAGAATATCTTCTTGTTGCGCACATGCTACTCACTTGCTTCATGACCTCCTCCATTTCCTCATGTTCTTCATGCAGGCATGCTTCCTCCACAGGTTCACTCTTCACATATTCCTTTTTCTTCACAACCCCTACACTACAATTCACTACTTTCTCCTCCCAAGCACACTCACAAATTATGATTCTATATCTCCATTTATACCTTTGCACTCTCTTAACTTTGGCATCCAAACAAGATAAAGGTTGACAATAGTTTCAAAAAGAAGATCAATGCCAAGATGCAAAAGTAAACCAATAAACTTGGGTCGACCAGATAAAAGAATATATGGAACATTTTAGTGCCAAAATAGAGACAGTCGGCGAACAACAAAAAGATCATAAACCTGCTTTCAAATCCTTGGAAGGTCTACCAAACATGATCATAAAACTAATTCAACAAACTCAGAAATGCATTGCAATAGTCGACCCAAACTGCTGGTCCCATACCAAAACAAACAACAGACTTTGGACAGACTCTGAAGCGCTCTGGTCAGACCATGAATCGATAGGAAGAGACTCCGAAGTTTTTTGGTCAGACTCCGAAGCACTCTAGTCAAACTTCGAAGCAATAAAAAGAGACTCCGAAGTGAAAGTATGAGACTCTGAAGTGACAAACAACACTCTTTCAACACTCTGCTCTGTAAGCTAAATCTTACAACAACCTTTGACATCAATGACTCCAACCAATATGTTATATCCTTCAACATCGTTTGACATCAATGACAATTATTCCAACATGTGGAATATAGGTGTAGTGTTGGGAAAATATCTATGTTTGAGGCATCAAGGGCATGATGATAAGTCTGATTTTCCATTCCATGATTCCATGAATATGGAAGACCTAAAGAGAATATGGTGAAAGGGCAACACCTTTACTCTAATGTGTGGCACACATACTTATCATCCATTTCGGGTGAAGGGTCTTCTTCATAACCAAGGGGCACTGGGCTTGTAGAGAGTGACACCATCATATTTTGCGCAAGGAAAATAGTACAATTGTCAAGCCTCTTGGGAAATTATGAGGTATGTGATGAATTTTTCGTGATTGAACTAGCTAATGATGAAATTGTTCTTGGGGTTCAATGTGTATACAGTTAATTTTTCACTTTTCATCTTTCATACCTGTTACTAACAATTTCTTTTGTGCAAATAAGGGTCACTGATGCATCTATTTCTTGAGCGGGTGCCTTAAGGGGCATGTCGGTAATCCTTATGGGTTAAAGACAATACACAAAAAGAGTGTCGCTATTTGGTCTTGGCCTTAGTTGTCATTGCATTAGTTATCCTTGTCCCCTTAGATCTCATACACATTGCATTCATGACATCTTACTTGTATCTCACCATTTGACTCTTTGTTCGTCCATGTCTAGATCTACAACACCTCTTTTTCGCTTTTCATGACACATTATCTCATTTTACTATCCTTGGCCGACATGGGCGATGGTGTCCTATATATACACACTTTACATCTTGACATTCATAAGGAAGGAAGCCTGAATCTTAGGAACTGCCACCTACTCTACTCTTTTGTGCCATCTTCGCATCTGCTCGCTCAGCTCTTGATTCATCTTGTACTTGGCTTGGATTGGATTGGACACTCATCTTCTTGGATTGCTTGCACTATTGGGTCATCTATAGTGAGTCTAGGATAGGAACGGTGTTTCCCTTCTCCACCTAATAGTGTTCCTCTCTTGATGTATTGCTTCTCTGGAGAGATAGATGCATAAGTGACCACCCTACAGGTACAAAGTGTGTGCTCTAACCATCTTGGTCATTTTGCATAGATTAGTTCATCTCCTTCCCTCATTGTGCTATGTTAGCTTAGTGTTACATGCATTTTGACACTAGTAAGCATAGTGCTCTTATTTATGATCAGCTCCTTAGCTTTTATTTACTTTCATTTTAGTTATATTGTGCATGCTTGCTTTATCTATCATTGATCCATACCTTGCCTCACCTAATTACCGATATCTTAGTAGGGTACTCTCCTCTATCTTGACTATGGGCCTTGAAAAGCCTAGGTTGACCTAGTATAGGGTTTATTTCCCTCTAGATATGCGACTCCAATGCTCGCTGTAGCCCCTTTAAATCGATCCACTGTGTGCCAGTCCATGTGTGTCTCCTACTCATTGCCTCGATACTCTTGTAGAACGGAAGACTTGGGAGTGCAAGTTATTGAGACACATTCTTGGCCTGCCATACATCTATGGTGAGCTCGACGTGAATCCTATAGGACTTCTGATCAAGCATAACTCGTTAAAAGCACCCATTTTCAATTTTGATCTCATCTAAGCATCCAAAACCCCACAAAACCTTAAAAAGCTGTCATCACAAACACCATCGCCCAGGGGCGATCTTGTCTGTTCTAGTTTACTCATTTTTGAACGCCATCGGCCCCTGTGCAAACTTAATTGCACGGTGACCCCTCCTATCTTCCCAAACCTGTTTCCAGACGCCATCGGCCTTTGTGTAAAATTTTTTGCACAGTTGATTGTGTCTGTAGCCTTCATTTTCAGATCCGTTCTTAACCAGATCATCACTTCATCATGGAGTATCTGGGCCCGGGGTCCTCTGACTCGGTTGTATAGACATTTCCTGAATCCTATCATCCTGAAGATGAGTTTCCCTTTTGCATGGACTGTTGCGTCGTAAGAGCACCTAGAAAGAAGCCTTCTACCCGACGCAATGGCCCACCTGAGGATGAAGAAGAGGAAAACCATAACGATGATACTTTTGATCATCCCCTTGAGATTCAGAAGTTTCTATCTCAATTTCCCCATACGAAAACGAATTGGAAGAAATGCTTAGCAAGCGTCTCCTTGAGTTCGTTTTTGAACAACTTGACAATAGGGTAGAAAAAGGGAAAGGTCCCGAAGTAGGTTCATTTGAAAATGCCTCTAATTCTGACCCTACCATTCTCATTCTCCAACTCATTGATAGGATGAGCCAACAACAATCTGCCACTATGGCTCAATTTTTCCAAATGCAAGCCAACTTGGCTGAATTTGTCAACCGCCCTATCACGCCCCCTCTTTGCCAAATGGGCCTAATGGGGTGCCCATCACACAACCCCCTATCGAAAACAAAGTCTTAAGAGAACTCTTACAAGAGCCCTTAGCACTTTATATTGCTAGCATGGATATTGGTGGCATTGCTCCTTCTATCTCTTACGACGGGTCTATTGATCCCACCCTTCATATCAAGCCTTTGGTAATCTTTACAAGGAGGATCAGAACCAATTCGTACGCTGCCACCAAACTCCTAGTTAAGACACTCACTGGAGACGCTTTGGATTGGTATCATACTTTACCTCCTAATTTCATAGTTGAGTTAGAGTCCCTAGTGACAGCTCTAGTGAACGAATTCCAATATCATGATTTACCTGAAAACAATATCAATGCTTTCATCAATTGCCAACAATCGGAAAATGAATCATCGCAAGATTTCATCAAGCGTTGGAAGACCTTATCGACACGGGAAAAGCATAATATGCCTAATGATAGCCTCTTCCAACTTTTCTTACAAGCTCTTGAACCTCGCCTTCAATACAAGGTGAAGTCCTTTTCTCCTACTTCCCTAGAAGAAGCCTTTGAGCAAGCCAAAAGGCAAGACTATCTCATGAGGGAATTTGAGAAAGCTCCTCCTAAGACACAAACTAACAAGCAAGTCCAAATCCTTCAACGTTCTAAGAACAAGAACGCGACAAACGATGGAGTCTCTGATACTCTTCCTCTTGTTGTTTCTTCAAATAGGATTGTTTTTATCATTGACCAAAAACCTAATAACAATAAGAGTTAGCCTAACTATCATCAACCACTGAGTAAGGAAGAGTTGAAACGTCACTTACCTAAGCTGTTTACCGCGATCTTGGATCCTTCTCGACCTATTCCTTATTGGCATGATGTAATGTCCCTTTTTCCCACTTGAGGATCATTATTAGGATTTCTTGCCAATCCTTCTCCATGGAAAAGAAGTAGAAGAGTTGGAGAAAATCCTTGAGCTTCCACTTGCTTTCGTTTTTCTAATTTTTATGTTTTCATTTTAGTGTTTTCCCTCTTAATGCAGGTCGGCTAGGTTAAAGACAAATAAAGGAAGCTTAATGAAGGAATAAAACCTCTCTTATGGGTCGGCCTTACCTTTCCAAGCTTTGGCGCTAATGGAGGAATATAAAAGGAGTCTTGAGACATCATTTGGGCATCTAGTTTTGGTGCATTTTCTTAATATTGGGCATTGTGAGTTTGTTGCTCCTTGTTCATCCACTTGAGGACGGAAACCCTCTTGCATGGCTTCCTAGAAGGACGCAAACCCTTCTAGAGGTTTGGGTGAAGGACGAAAACCCTTCATCATTGCTTGATATTGAAGTTAAGGGAAAATTTGAGGAGAGAATATTCATTTTCAGATTGTTATTTGCTTCCTACATGTGGAGGGACCTACCTTGGTGTAGGGTTTAAGGGTTTAGTGAACATAAATTTGCATTTTCAGTTCATAATTTGATTTGATATATTATTAAGGTCAGAATCTTCAATTTCATGATTTTTGGGGATTTATAGACCCATAATTTATAATTTTGTTGTGGTTGCTCTTTGCTGGATATTTATTAATTTCCAACAGTGTGTTGGTTCAAATTTATCATTGTTGATGGTTCTATTGGATGCATAAAATATATCTTTAATTTGTGGCAAGTTTATTTGAAGTAAATTTGGTGTTTGGCATATATTTTATACCGCTGCTTAGAGAATTCAGTTCGTTGGTTTTTATTTCAGTCTATTGGTTATAGAAATAAGATTCAGTTATTTTGTGATTTGTCTAATTTTCTTGGTTGTTGGTCTAATCCCTTGAAAGGGACATTTCAGTGGTATCAGAGCTCGGATTCTTAAAGGCCTAGGGTTTCAATGGATAGATTGATAAAAGTGTAAGAAAGACTAGCAGGTACCTTGGATTCTCTTGCCTCCAACATGCAAAACCCATAAGGAGGAAGGACATTCAAGTAAGAGCTTAGGGTTTCAAAGGTCAATAGGGTGACAACTTGCTTTAAGGAATATAAAGCTCTTTCGGAGAAGATCCGTGATGCCCTAACCTTTTCAGAATTCATAAATTTGGAAACAAAAAGAGTGGGCTTTGGAACTCGGGCCAAGCCTCGTGCCATGCACAAGGGTCATGTGGAAAATATTCCTACCCTTGTGGGGAAGAGCCCCATCTTGTTGTTAAAGCAAGGAGTGGCTAGGGAGCTTGTTGAAGAAAGGACCAAAACCCCAAATTCGCTAGGAGATAATGGGCATGCCTATTGCCCTAAGGACAAGAAAATGGATGATAAATTGCAGCAGCTGGTTATTTAGAAGGGGCAGTCCTTAGGAGGGTTAGAAACCTTCAATCCTCTTGCCACGATTGATCACTTGGCTAGGTCTCCTAACAACACCTTGGTGACACAAGGGTTTGATGACATAATGAAGCACGAGCCAAGGAAGGATGAAGTTGCAACCCTTACTCCCACTCCTATTCCAGATAGTCCACATTATGAGGTAAGTATTGATCATTGTTTGACTAGTAATGATGGTATTTTTGCATATGATGAATTCAAAGATGAAATAAGGGGTTGTGAACAAGAAGAGGTAGCGAAAGGGATGAGTGGAACCCATCTTCCGAGTGGAAATGATAACAGTCAGCTTGCTGGTCCGCTTATAACAGCAGGCAATAAAGAGCACAAAGACGAAGAATTAGACTTGGGCAAAAACCACAAGGACATTCCAAATTGGCACCGAGGATCAAAGAGGCAAAGGAAAAAGGGAGGAAAATCTTGTTGACAGCCCAAGGAACCAATATATTTCAAATTTATTGCTCTCTAGTTTACCATCACATGGGGCTGATCATCATCATAATCAGTTTGATATAAATATGGGAAAAATGAGGAGCACATTGAGTAATAAGGGATACTTACATCCTTTCCGGAAGCCCCCAAGTTATGCATGTATCAAGACAAGGGTTGCTTTAGAAACAAGGACCAAAGAGTGGGAACACCTTGATGGTAAAGGGCACATTCACCCTCTCATGCAACATCCAAATCGGGTGAAGACCGCTTTATGTGCATGGGCCAAAGGCAGAATTGGTAAGAAGCTTTCCCCCTCCCAAAGACCATGGTATGATTGTAAAGATAACCAATTCCTTTTTCCATTTGATTTATATCTCAACTGTTATGCATGTGCCTAGAAAGGAATTTTGGGTCATAGTGATGAATGCATTGAAGATAACTCACCCAAATTGACAAGGTCAAGAAGAGAGGAAGAATTTCTGCATTGGGTGAAGCTGCTGGTCTATTATCTACAACAGTCTAAAATAGGAGAACTACCAATACATTTAGCCTTAATAAGGTTCCACGCATAAATACTATTGCTAGCGTGAAGTGGCTAAAAGATATATAGTGAAGGTAAGTAGCCTTGGACCTAGAAACAATTCAGATTTATTGTCCAACATGTTACTATACGAAAATGATGGACATCATGAACAAAGGGGAAGGAAGGAGGACTATGTACTCTTGCTTATGTTGCTGCCATGTTCTCACCTCCACCATCCGCAAGGCGAATCTGTTTTGCAAAGAGGCCTCAAGAATGACACTTAGAAAGAAAAAGTTCATGGAGGTAAGGTGTTTTTGAAATATTTTCTGAGTGCTGGTTCTAACTCAGAAATTCTGAGTTTTAGAAAGGTTAAGGGCAGCTCATGGCTCAAAGGGGTTTCAAATTCATTGCTTACCAACATGCTAGAACAGTTTGGGTTTTTAGAGAGGTATGATAACTATATTACATTGCTTTACTCCATGATATTGCTGATTTTTTACTCTAATGTTCAGCCAATGCCAAGTAGAAGGAAGATAAGAAGTGAATGGTGTAGCCAAGGGTGCAAGGATACTTGGGAACAACGCCTAAATTGTTTTAGCACATGTATAGTTGGTACTATTGTGAGCCTTAAAAGGGGAAGAAGGTTTGATTGCACGGTCACTTTGATTGGTAATTCCATATTTGAGTGTTTAAGGATGACTCACATCTTTGCTTTATGGATCGGCTATCATACTTGCCAACTATCATGAGGGCTGAGCATAATTAACTTTGGAGGCTTCAAGGTCACCATTAGCATCTTCATGCCGTCAAATTTTATGGAAGGGTGCAAGGTATGTAATGTTTTTCGTGAAAATAAGCCAGCTGAAGATAATGTTGCTTGGGGAATGCAATGGTTCCAATTTTTGGGAAAATTTCATTATGATACTTCTTCACATATCAGCCCTTTGGAAAAACTTATTTATGATTGGGCATATACAAGTTCAACCACATAGGGGAAAAACTAAGTTATTGATTTGGGTCCAATCAGATTATGAGTTGTTTCCAATTCTGAACAGCTATAAGAATGTTCCTTTTGAAGCTAATAAATCATGAGGTAATGGTCTTGAGGTTGTTGGGATGGAGGAAGGAAGTAAGACTACCAAATTGTGGGAGAAAGGAAAATTGTGTTAAGGATTACTTCGTTTTGGATAGCCATTGTTTTTACAATAGATAGAAACATATTTTAGATCGGGGTTATTGGGAAGTACTACTTGATCATCCCTACCATTTACCAATGCCAAGTCCTTATTGTCATCCCATTTCTATTGAAACATCTCTGGTCTGAAAATCATTTCTCTTTTTCTTTCACTAATCTTTTTATATCTTTGTGTTTCTCACCACATACCTTTGCTTAATTTTCAGTATGTATGATAGTAACTTCATATTTTTTCGCCTCCCCGCTGTTGGGCCCTAACGACTAATATATGAACTGGGCAGTTTTCACTGATTGTGCATGCTTTCACTCTTGTACGTGGGGGATGGGGCTCAATCATCTTACTGCAGATTTGTAAACTGTTTGATCTCACCCATATGAGTATCTTGGAATGAAGAATCAATATTCATTCCATTCACTTCTTTTTTCCTGTTTTATCCTAATCCTAAAAAAAGGGAAAAATCAATCTCATATTCCAATGGATCACACGTAGAGATATAGATAACAAAGATAAAGCTAAAGGAAATTCGTAGCTAATAGATTGAGCTGCAGCTCGGAGACCACTTGAAAAGAATCTTTATCATTTGATCCATATCTGGCTATAAGAAGTCCAAGGGGAGCAATACTTGAAATGGCAATAAAAAATAAACACCTATACTAAGATCAAGTTGAACAATGTGGTGGCCAAAGGGAATTACTAAATAACCTGAAAAATAGGTATGACCACTAACGCTGGTCCAATTAAAATATAAAAGTACCCTTGGATCACTTAAATTAATTTATTTCCCTCATTAATTCCCCTTATCCTACTGGAATTTAAAAAAAAAATAGGCTTTGAGTATCCAAAACTAATTAATTCTTAAGAGGGGACATTACATATATTCCTCTGACCGGAATTCAGAGAGGATGAACCTTCTTCGATGATGCCGAAACAAAATGAATTAATTAAAACACTAGCACAGCAGAGTGAAGAATTTGCAGAAAGTGAATGGATTGAAATGAAAAAATATTTGTGAGAATTTATAATACTTGGCCCAATTCCAATCATCAATGCCAATCAAGTTCTTATTATACGGTGCAGTCATCCAAAAGGTGTTTTTATTTACAGATGGACAAACATTCCCTTTTCTGATGACATTATTAGTAGGTTTGAAAGTTTAAGGGAAATCTTGCTCAGAGATTCACTTTACATGTTTTTACTAATGTTAAACAATAAACATTTACCAAGCATATTTTTCCATTGCAGGTTTGGTGGGTTCTGATCCACAAGAAGCTCTTGCTGGTTTTGCTGAAGTTGTGAGAATGGAATCGGATAAAGCCGAATGGTACGATTTCTCTCTTTATATAGTTTCTGTTGTCGCAAGAGAACTGTGGGTATCTCCAAATCTGTCAAGAAGTAGATTGCTTATGAAGAATCTGCTTGGCTGATAATTATCTTGCTATTCCAGCATTTGTTGATTTCAATTTTGCATGGTATGGAATGCAATGAAATTGTTATTCACTTGGGAGATGCCATATCAGGGGTACTCGGGTTCAAGTTTTTGTCATTATTTCTAAAAATGTAGTTTTTTTTGGTTTGCAAACCAGGCGGTTTAAGGCTCTGAAACAAACCGTTAAGTTGTACTACCATTTAGGAAAATATAAAGAGATGATGGATGCCTATCGGGAAATGCTGACATACTTTAAATCAGCAGTAACACGGAACTACAGTGAAAAGTTTTTAAACAACATTATGGATTTTGTTTCTGGGTCTGCAAGCCAAACTTTTGAACTCCTGCAGGAGTTCTATCAGACTACACTCAGAGCGCTTGAAGAGGCAAAAAATGAGGTGATATGTTGTAAACTCCTTCAGGTTGGTGAAAAATGTCTTTTTATAGTATGACTTATATGGACTGAAATCTAATGCTACAGAGGATTTGGTTTGATATGGGAGAGTATGGCCGCATGAACAAGGTATCTGTCCCTTATGACTGGCATGTTGCTTGGCTTATTCAATTTTTGATGTGGTTCAATGAAGTTGAAGAGCTGGTTTTCACAGACTTTTCTTCTTCCAGACACTTAAGGAGCTTCACAAATCTTGTCGTAGGGAAGATGGATGAGACGGCCAGAAGAAAGGCACTCAGCTCTTGGAGGTTTATGCTATTGAGATTCAAATGTACACTGAAACAAAAAACAACAAGAAGTTAAAGGTGTTGTGCTGCTAAATTTGTGTTGTTAATTATTCTCATGACTGAATTTTGATGAGCTTTATTTTTGCAAATGAACAGTAGATTCTATATGGTTAGATATCCAACGTTCAAAGAAGATTCATGCTAGAAATGTTTCGAGAGCATCCATAATTCCAATTTCTTAGGTTCCAATAGATGGATTATATACACATTTATTATTTTATATTTAGATTCCAGTTCATTAGCAGCTGTATCCTAGTTGACACAAGCAACTACATGTCTCGTCAATGTTTTTATGGCCACTGGTTAATGAATCTAAGTTAAGTTAAATGAATGGTATGGTGGACTTTGGACCCGACTGAGCTTAGGTTTAGCTAGATCCTATATCTCAGATGGGCATACTTTCGGTTGCAATGTTTTAGTTTGGTTAGTCGATAAGGGGCAAACAAATCAGGAACAGATGTTTCTGGATTATATTTATCCTAACTACATTAGGTTCTAGATTTTTTAGGCTAAATTTGTTTCATTGGGTATGCTCTAAAATCATTTTTTAATTTTATAACACTTTCAAAATAGTTTGAAACAACACTACGAAAATTTCCAGACTTTAGTGTTGTGCGAGAACTTAAATGTGCGCCCAGCTGAAATAAGAAGTTTATTAATTTTTGGAAAAAGATTTTCTGTTTTGTCATCCCATTGGCATTGCTTGCTACTCTAGAATTTCCCGAATGACTCATATATGGAATTAAATAAACACCAGACTGCAAAAGCTATTGTAAACTGATAAACTGAAAAACTAAAGCCTATTATGGGAATTTTGACAGAAAGGATTGGCTCATAAATCTAGCATTCCATATTATGACAAGGTAGAAATAGGTAAAGCCCGACATCAGGTGGATGGCGTAAGTATTGAACAAGAATAAACTGAAATTTATGTGTGGAATATGTGTGACTGCAAGTTTATAATGATTGGTGCGGAGCTTGATATATATTTGTATGTCCTGATTCTGCATTTCGGTTGAAGTCTTAGACTTGTTGCAGGGCATGCAATTTTCAAAGACATACAACACCAAACTTTTTTTATTAGAGAATGTTCAATATAGTGTGTTAATGTGGTTGTGCGAAGTGTATTTTGATGGAATGTCCCACTTTCTAAGATTATCATGATGAAGACCTTTAGCAACTTTAGCCCATTTTGTCTTTTCGACAACTAAGGCAAAAACTGAAAGGGAGACTTAAGTTATGATAGTTTATTATAAAGTGCAAAAATAAAATAAAACAAAATATTATAAAGCACTAATAATAAAATATTATAAAATTAATATTAAAAAAAAAGAAAAAGCATTTGACATTAGTTATTTATCCAAGGGGAAATGCGTCTTGCCTAGGGAGATAGAAGCAAGTGGAAAAATATTAAATGAAAGAGGACAAATTTGATTGGTTATCAAGGGTGGCTATTTGGGTCATAAGCTCTATAAAAACAAGTCGACTTGCTTTAGGAGGGCATCACTAGTTTATTCTCAAATTTCAGATTTGCATGTTGAGCATTTTGCTTGCATCTTCACTCTTGAGGACGAAAACCCTCCAAGAGTTGTAGAGAAGGACGAAAACCCTTCCTCTAGTTGAGAAGATTCTCCACCTTGAGAATTCCATTGTGCATCATTGAATTAGCAGTAATTTTAAGTGTGTTTCCAACAGTTAACAGGAGAAGATTTGCAGAGTTTGTCCAAGGATTTGAAGTAAAACGTTGCAATTGTGTTTTTCGTTATTTTTCAGCCATATCTCAGGTGGAGTGATCCCCTTCTAGGGAAACTATGATATGTTTGAAAGTTGTTTCTGATTTGATTTGAAGCGCTGCCAACAGAGCTGATTTTTAGAGGCCAAATTGGCCCATTTTCAGTTGCGACTGTGGCATCTTGTTTGCAAAAAAATAGTAAATAAATTCAGCCTCTTTTTGAAGACCAAATCTGGTATTCTTTTATGCTCTCACCTTGGCAATAATTGTTGAATGATTTAAGCTAAGTTTTAATAATTTTAATTCAGATTTTTGAAGGTTTTCCTCTCCTACCCTAGTCGCATTTTTCTCATATAAATCAGATCTGCATTAAAAATAATTTCTATATCTTTTATAATCTGCCTTTGGTGTGAGGGATTTGCCTCAAATCCATTTGGGGTTGAAAAGTGTCCTTCTGGGGACATTACAGTGGTATCAAAGCAGTTAATCCTCCCAACTTGTGAGGAAAAGAAGCAAAAATCAGATCTGGATGCAATCAACAAAAAGCTAGATAGTCTATCAAAGATGAAACACCCCAAAGAAGGTGACCATGGACAAGTATGATCATAGACCTCCTCCCAATGATGATTTGAGTTATATGAATGAGATATTCTCTAGAGGTAATAGAGAGCTGCAAAACCGGTTGATAGAAGCCCACAGAGATCTAAGGGACTCCTTTACAAGGGCCATTGCTGATTTGGGAAGATCCCTACAGGGCCTATAAGTATTAATATGCAAAATTCTCAAGGAAATCAAGGTGAAGGAAGCTCCTCTACTCATCATACAAAAAGAGTTTCAAGCAAAACTCCTTCCAAGTTCTTTCGTGCTAATTTTCTTCAAAGGAATGAGCCACAAGAGGAGAGAGAACAACCACAAACACATGGGTTTGCTGAAGAAATAAACTTATATTGAGATGAGTATGCATCATTGAATCTCAACACAAGGGATTTGCTTTCATTCAGAGATTTTTGCCAACTTAGAAGAAGCGAGGGACCAAGGAAGAAGGTAAGTCATCCTCAAGAGCTAAGGAAAGATATTCAACATAGATTGGGTAAGATTACTCTTCTTACATTTGATGGTACAGATAAATGTTCTGCTAGACCCTAGTTGCAAAAGTTAGATACTTGTCACTAAATCCTATGTATGAGGAAGAGGCTCTTAAATTTGTCACCTTGCATTTAGAAGGTGTGGCTTACAAATGGTTGTATCATGGTCTAGTGACACAAGGACATGGTTCCATTACCACTCTTAAAGAGTTTGGCAAAAGGATAACATAAAGGTTTGACATGAAAGATCCAAAGATACACTTTAGGGAGTTGGCACAACTCAAACAAGAGGCATCCGTGGAAAGGTATGTTGTTCATTTTCAGAAATTAGCAATCATGGTTTTAGATATTAGTGAGAGAAGATTAATTGTTTTGTTCATGGAGGGCTTGACCGAACCTCTTAGAGGTTTGGTAAAGGCTTTTGAGCATCCATCTCTTCAGGATGCTATCAAAAGGTCAATAAATCTGGAATCTACAGCGGGAAAGAATAAAAATTTGCAGTTTGGGCAGCATCAATATCACCTTTGGGGCAACAAACAAGTTCATGTGAACCCTCAAGAACAACTCCAAATGATAAGCAAGGAGCAACAATTAGTGGGCAGCAAGGTAGGGCACAAGAATGGGAAAGAAACAAGTATGAAATTGAAGCAAGAAATGAATTAAGGAGGAAATTTTTTTGCTTTGATTGTAAGGACCCATAGACACCCAACCATTGTTGCAAAGGTAAGGGATCTATCCATTACATTTAAGTTGTTTCAGATAATGATGAGGATGAAGATAATGCTGATTCAAAAATCCAAACAAAGGAAGATGGGGTGGTTGTCACAGGTGCTACATTAGCTACATTGACAGTGTTACCTAGTTTCTATGCTTTCCATGTGAGAGGCGATTTTCATGGGTAAAAGATCACCATATTGATTGACAGTGGAACAACACAACTTCATTGATGAAGATTTGGTTACCAAATTGGGTTTGTAAGAAGAAGACTTTCAAGGATTCAATGTGATTGTGGCAGATGGACATTCAATCACATGCACCAAGAAGATTCCTCAATTCCAACTCACCATGGGAGGTCATGAGGTAAGTGATAAGTTTTATGTTGTTGGTATTGATGGTTTGGATTTAGTACTTGGTGTACAATGGCTTCAATCCTTGGGTGAATTCATCCAAAACTATTAAACCATGGAGTTGAAGTTCAAAACTTCAAAGTGCAAGACATAAATTGTTTTGCAAGGTATGAGGAAGGGAGTTCCTCAAAGAATGGCAGCCAAGAGCATGATAGGATTATTACAAGAAGGGCAGATTGCACAAGATGTGAGTGGTGAAGAAAGAAGTACAACATTGTAGAAGTTGAATTGTGAAGAAATTCAGCCTCTTGTGGATCATGGTGACTTTATGAGGTATGGGCCAAGTAAAATAATGTCATATATATTGCATATTCAGATTGGTTTTGTTAAAAATATTGAGTTAGAAGATGAAATCTGCAATCTGAATTATGTAATAACTTGGATGCAACCTTATTCATATGTGCATCTTGTGAGTGATAAATGGTGGCAAGTTTTAGCTCATTTAAAAGTACAAGTGCCAAGATTTTGAATCATTTCAACATGTTTTGTCTATTGTGCATGACACTTAGACAAAAGAGTTCAGAATTGCTTGAGGGCAAGCAATCTTGGGAAGGGAGGACTGAAATGTCTCGCTTCCTAAGATAATCATGACGAAGACCCTTAGCCCATTTTGTCTTCTCGACGGTTAAGGAAAAAAATTAAAGGGGAGACTTAAGTTATGATAGTTTATTATAAAGCGCAAAAATAAAATAAAACAAAATATTATAAAGCACTTATAATAAAATATTACAAACTTAATATTAAAAAAAGGCAAAAGCATTTGGCATTAGTTATTTATCCAAGGGAAAATGCGACTTTCCTAGGGAGATAGAATCAAGTGGAAAAATATTAAATGAAGGACAAATCTGATTGGTTATCAAGGGTGGCTATTTGGGTCATAAGCTCTATAAAAACAAGTCGACTTGCTTGAAGAGGGCATCACTTGTTTATTCTCAAATTTCAGATTTGCATGTTGAGCATTTTGCTTGCATCTTCATTCTCGAGGACGAAAACCCTCCAAGATTTCTAGAGAAGGACGAAAAAACTTTGTCTAGTTGAGAAGATTCTCCACCTTGGGGTTTCCATTGTGCATCATTGGATTAGCAGTAACTTTCAGTGTGTTTCCAACAGTTAAAGGGAGAAGATTTGCAGATTTTATCCAAGGATTTTAAGTAAAAGGTTGCAACTGTGTTTTTTTAATTTTTCAGCCATATCTCATGTGGAGCGACCCACGTCTAGGGCAAATCTGATATGTTTGAAAGTTGTTTCTGATCTGATTTGAAGAGCTGATTTTTAGAGGCCAAATCAGCCCATTTTCAGAATTTTTGGAGTTGTTAAATTGCCATTTTCAGTTGTGACTATGGCAGCCCGTCTGCAGAAATTTATTAAATAAATTCAGCCTCTTTTTGAAGACCAAATCTGGTATTCTTTTATGCTCTCACCTTGGCAATAATTGTTGAATGATTTAATCTAAGTTTTAGTAATTTTAATTCATATTTTTGAGGGTTTCTCTCTCCTACCCTAGTCGCATTTTCCCCATTTAAATCAGATCTACATTAAAAATAATTGCTATATCTTTTATAATCTGCCTTTGGTGTGAGGGATTTGCCTCAAATCCATTTGGGGTTGAAAAGTGTCCTTTTGGGGACATTACATTTGATGTGCATATTGTTGAATTTAGTAAGTTGAATGCTGTTGCAAAGGACCTTGTAAGTCATGGTTCTGCATTTTGGATCAAGTTTTAGACTTGATTCAAACATATAACACACCAAACTTTGTTTATTAGATAATGTTCGATATAATATGTCAATGCGGTTGTGCCAAGTGTATATTGGAAGTTCATATTGTTGAATTTAGTAAGCTGAATGTTGTTGCAATGGACCTTGTCAATATCCCTTTTGTTGGAAAATTTCTAAAGGAAGAAGCTAAATGTGGAATATATTTGGTTTGGTAAATGGGATTTTTTTTAGCAAGTCCCACAACCATCAGTACACAAGCAAGCAATCCCTAGGTATGCTAAAGCAAACGCTTCCCAAGGAATTGAATGCAAATCACTTTGTTTACAAAAATACTCAATACCATTTCATCAAAACTTCTTGGGTTTAGTTTGTGATATTTTACTCAGATATTTTAATGTTCATTCAATAGTAATAGCACAAAATGACCAATGTTTGGAGATAAATGTGTTTATAAAACTTATGCCCTTTGGGTTGTGTACCCCACCAACTGTTTTCTGTGCCATAATTATTCATTTCTGTCCACGTGATTATTAGTGGAGGTGTGTAATGTCCCTTTCTAGGGCTGAAACACACAAACAAGGAAATCACATAAAGCCCAAACTGAATGTAATCTGATTTTTATAACTGCAGATCCAAAATTAACTGAAACCCTAACAATGAACTGAAATTTGCATTTTAGGTCATCAAACATAGTTCGCATACTCGTACTCGGCAGACCAAAAAAAATTTGACTCGGCAAAATCTCAGCCACTTAAAAAATACGTAAATTTCTGTAAAAACATAAATTTTAAGCAACACAGCTACAAAATGTATCAAACGAGTCCATAAAATGTTGGAGAAATGTTTTCTATTAGATTTGAATACAAATACAATACAAAATTCCATAATTATGCGAATACAGTAGTCGACTAATAAGTAATATGAATTTATGATGATTGAAATTGAAAAATATCATCATAAATTTCATATCTATGCAAGTTACAATATATAATAAGTTAGATTTTCCTCTTCCCCGTTCTAGAGAAATATTGGGGAGAGGGTCTAGTGCCTCTACTAGTCCCCACACTCGGCTGCGTCTCCTCGCTCCTCCTAGAAGGCTGCGACTTTGACTCTAACCTGGAAGTAGATGGTGGTGGCTCCTCTGCTGCATGTTGGAGATCACCTCCAAAGATGTCATCTAATCCAATATCTCTTGCAACTACTAGTGCTTCTCCCTTCATAGCTTCCCTCTCAAAAGAAACAATCTCATCCTCTGGGAATGCATGGGTTTCCTCTTCTCGCCCAGTCCACTCGCTGTTTGGATCTATCTCATTCAAATCAATAAGCTCCTCTAATGTGGCCTCCAGTTTTCTTATGCGAAGCCGGAGATTGTATTGCACAAAAACTAAGTCGTTGAGCCGTTTTTTGACTCAACCTATTCTGCTTCTTCGTGTGAATCGCTTCAAACAAACTCCAGTTGCGTTCACATCTAGAAGTGCTACAAGGTTGAGATAGAATTCTGAGGGCTGAATTTTGAAGATGCGGGGTATTTCCTCCCCAATCCTCCCACCAAGAACCTACAAACAAGTTAATCAAAAGTTTATAAGTAATTATAAAATCAAATCTGTAACTAATAAATAACTTGGTAAACATTCTAATATTTATTACCTGGGCTCTGTGTGGTTCTCCCTTGAATAGCTAACACCGAAGAAAAGAGCCTCCCCGTAGCATGTTTGTAATTTTGCAGCTCTAAAATGATGAGGTCCCTCGTCTCAACATCTGGTATCATCCTCTCAATACATGTTGAAAGGTCCTCCATAACCTCTCCGTTCACATCTATGAAGCTGTCGGAGAAGAAATACTTGGGGTTGATGTAATGTCTCTCTTTCTCGGATAGTTCGGTCAAAGACCTTTGGCTTGTTTTGTCTACCCGACGGCCAAAAGGTGTTCTCAAGGGTGACTTCGGTTTATTAATTTTATTATATTGTGCTAAAAAATAAGTAAAATATCATTAAAACACATATAATTAATTAATAGACTGTTTAAGTGACTAACTTAGGGAAGTGCATTTAAATAAATTAATAAATCATTTAATGTGCATTCCTAAGTCAAAAATGCGACTGGATTGGAAAAAGGAAATAATTAATTAAAAATTAATTATGAGGATTTGGAAAAGTGCGACTTGTTCCTTTGGAAGGGTTTTTGGCTATAAGGGAAAAATGTGACTTGGAAAAAGGGCATTGAGATTATTATTATTTTTCCCCGGCAGTTAGCACTGAGCTTTTGCAGACAAAATCCAAGGACGAAAACCCTCTGGATTATTCCTCTTGCAGACGGAAACCCCAGGAGTAGTGAGAGAAGTTTCCATTCAGGGATCTTCATGGTATTCATAGGTTTTTATTATTCCAGCAGTTAGAGAAATAAATTGCAGCAGTGGGCATACAAACTTCTTCTAGAGTGGGGCGATTTCTTTTGCAGTTGTTTTATGCAGTATCTGAGGTATTTTTCATGATAGATAATTATTGTAATTCCCAGGATCAGATATATATCAAATCGATTTGGTTTGAATCATTTACAATGGGTTTTTTTGGACAATCTTTATTATTTATCTATCTGCAGATTTATAATTGTATTGCCGTAATATTTAGCATCAGAAATCGTCATTAAATACACGGCTGAATTGTTTATGAAGAAATCTGCTTGTTAAACCCTAGGCGCCTTTTCTGTATTCACCCGGTTTGCGGGATTTGTTTATTTAATTTATCTATGCAGTTTTAAAATGTTCTATGGATCCTTTTGATGTTATTAGTTCAGATTTGAGCCAGAGCAATATATATTAAAAAAAAAGTATTCAGGCAAAAAGGGGTTTGGGATCTTTCAGTGGTATCAGAGCAGTGTATCCTCCCAGCATGTGTGGGAAGGAAGCAGAGAGTATTAAAACAGAAATCAGCTTTGAATGCAGCATAGAGAGGACGGCCCACATAGATACTACACCCGCAGACGAGCACGATTCGAAACTGGTATTGCAGGAGGTGACAGAATGGAATATTTGGGTGAGAGACCTGAGAGTCCTCGAGAGGAACATGCAGATCCAGATAGGGATTTCATTCGGGATATGATAGCCACTCAGAGGCAGTTGTTACAGACCATGGAGCGCATGGGCACTACCTTGGATAGGTTGGCACTAGATAGGCCGCGGGACAGACATGGTAAGACGGATAGATCCGTATCAGTTGCCAGTGGTTACAAGGATCATAGTAGATAACCTTCAGAGCTTGGGAGTGTTAGGGGATTGCCATGCCGTGAGCGGAGGCATACACATACAGATGAGAGGAGACCTACGCGGACTGTAGATAGGCCTATGCAACTTAACTTCCTGCCTAGAGGTGACCCACCAGAGATTGAGGGACGACCGGAAGAAGTAGCTTTTCCGGATAGTATTATGGTAGTCAGTGATAAGTGGAGGAGTTTGCCGCAGCATGTGAGGGATGTATTTCCCCTCCCACAATATTGTGCTCAGAGGAGAGATAGCATGAGGGCCGGACATGACAGGAGGCCTAGAGCGCAACAGAACAGCGAATTGCAGTAGGTTACCAATTCAGCAGAAGAGTGCACCCCCCGAAGGTGGATCAAGAGACTCATAATGAGTTGAGGAGGAAGAAGCTTTGCTTTCATTGCAAAGATCATTGGGAGCCTGGACATCGTTGCCTTGGTAAAGGCAAGGTACATCTCATTGAGGTGATTTTAGATAAGGATGATGACCACTCGCCGGATACAAATGCAGAGGGTGAGGACAACGGCCATGATGCACAGGGGGAGCAGCCCTAAGTAAAGCTTGGAGAGAGTGAGGCATTAGATTGATCCAATGTCACTATTGCTACACTCTCAGGAGTTCCTAGGTACCATCCCTTTCGGCTGAAGGGAGTGCTTAAGGGACAACGGATTGTTTGTTTGGTTGACAGTGGAGCTACGCACAACTTCATTGATGAGGGGTTGGCTGCGAAGCGAGGATTACAAGTTGAGGATTTTGAGGGGTTTAGTGTACGGGTAGCAGATGGGTTCGCTATTAGTTGCACTAAGAGGATTCCACAGCTTAGTATTCAGATGGGGGACTACACATTGACCGATGACTTCTATGTTATTGGACTTGGTGAGACTGATACGGTCTTGGGTATTCAGTGGTTGCAGTCCCTTGGCAGATATGTGTAGGACTTCCGGAGGATGGAGTTGGAGTTTATGGTGGATAAGAAGAAGATTGTGCTTCGGGCTCTTTCTGATGGTGGGCCTAGAGTTGTTTCAGCACGCAGGATGGAGTCTATAGTTAGACATGGAGAGGTTGCATGGGCAGCCCAGTGTTTCATCTCATCCAAATCTTCTTCAGACAGTGAGCAGCCTTTTCACATTGACATCCAATCCATACTGGATAAGCACGGCACAATGTTTGGTGACATTCCTCTAGGTAGACCACCAGATAGAGGGTTTAAGCATGTTATAGAGCTTGAGGAGGGTGCTAAACTTGTGATGACTACGCCTTATCGCCATCCTAAGACATATAAGGATGAGATAGAGAAGGCCATTAGAGAGCTCTTGGAGATGGGACACATCCGTCCTAATTCTAGTCCCTTTGCTTCTTAAGTTGTTTTGGTGAAGAAGGATGGGACCATGAGGATGTGCATTGACTATCGTGCACTGAACAAGAAAACCATCAAGAACAGGTACCCCATTCCTTGCATTGATGAGTTGTTAGATGAGTTGTATGGATCTATTTACTTTTTGAAGATTGATCTTCGATCGGGCTACCACCAGATTCGAGTTCGGGACGAGGATATTCATAAGACAACCTTCAGGTGTCACTACGGGCACTATGAGTTCTTGGTGATGCCATTTGGACTCACTAATGCCCCTACTACATTTCAGTCATGTATGAATCATCTCTTCAACAGGCAGTTAAGACAGTTTGTGTTGGTATTTTTTGATGATATTCTGATATATATCAAGGCATGGGATGATCATTTGAGGCATCTTGATGAGGTACTGAGCATAATGGAGACTCAGTCTTTATTTGCTAAGATGTTCAAGTGTGAATTTGGACTTACGGAGATATTGTATCTTGGACATGTCATTGGGGCCACTGGGGTCAAGGTCCATTAGGAGAAGATACAGGCAATGCAGGATTGGCCACCACCCTCATATCTCTGACTTGCAAGGATTTTTGGGGTTATGTGGTTACAACATGAGGTGTCTGAAGGGTTATTTTCAGCGGGTAGCTCCATTGACAGATCTTACATGGAAGGGTGCATTCAGTTGGTCAGATGAGGCATAGGTAGTATTTGAGAGGCTCAAGGTAATTATGAGCACCTGTCCAGTTTTGGCCCTTCCAGATTTCTCACGGCTCTTCATTTTAGAGCGTGATGCTTCAGGATTGGGGATTGGTGCAGTTCTTATGCAGGATCGCCATCCTATTGCCTTCGAGAGCTGGAAGTTGAGAGATAACAAGAGACTGTATTCCACCTATGGTAAGGAGATGCTTGCCATTATGCATGCTTTGGCAAAGTTCAGATAGTATTTGGTAGGTGGAAAATTTGTGGTGAGAACCGACCACAACAGTTTGAAATATTTTTTGAAACAAAAGGAACTCAATGAGAGGCAACAAAAATGGGTCAGCAGAATACAAGCATATGATTTTGACATTGAGTATGTCAGGGGACGAAGAATGTAGTGGCTGATGCACTCTCCAGGAAACCCCATCCCGCTGCCCTATGTTCTTTGAGCAAGATTTCAGCAGATTGGAAATCTCAATTGTTAGTGGAGTATTCCAAAAACACTTGGACATGTGACATTATGGATGGAAAAATTCAGGATGGCCGGTATCTGGTAATAACTGATTTGATTTTGTATAAGGGCAGAATTTACCTAGTTCCTGAATCTGAGCTTAAGGAAAAGATTATGCATGCTTTACATGATGCACCACTTACAGGGCATCCAGGATATTTTAAAACATACAGGAAAATTAGAGAGAGATTCTCCTGGAAGGGTCTCAAGGATGATGTCTTGCGTCATGTCCGTGAGTGTATGACTTGTCAGCAGAACAAGTCAGAGCATACTTTCCCAGCAGGTTTGCTACAACCATTGCCAATTCCGGAGCAGAAGTGGGAAAGTATTTCGATGGATATCATTAGAGGTGTTCTTGTGGTGCAAGGGAATGATCACATTTATGTAGTAGTTGATCGGTTGACAAAATATGCACACTTTTTTCGCTGTCCCTACCAGCTTTAAGGCACCCCATGTGGCTGATTTGTTCTTCCGTCAGATATTTAGGTTGCATGGACTTCCGAAGAACATAGTGACCAGGATAGCAGGTTTATGAGCATATTTTGGCAGGAGCTTTTCCGTTTGGTTCACACTGAGTTGACTCCTAGCACTAGTTATCACCCTCAGACGGATGGGCAGACAGAGATTGTGAACAAATGGATAGAGGGTTATCTTCGCAGCTACGTTGCAGGACAACAAAAGGCATGGGTAAAGTTGCTATATTTATGTGAGTATTGCTATAACACCACTTACCATATGTCTATTGGTATGACTCCATTTTGAGCACTGTATGGGTATGATGCGAGATCTTTTGTTGATATGGCGTTTGGGGACAGTAGAGCTCCCAAGGCTTAGGAGAGTTTATAGGATAGTCAGGACATCCTTAAGGTACTTAAGGAAAATATTCAACGGGCCCAGAATCAACAAAAGATATATGCAGATATGCACAAAGTGGAGAGATCATTTGAGGTGGGAGACATGGTTTTTCTACGTCTTCAACCTTACAGACAGAGTACTCTCAAGAAGAGTGGGGCTGAAAAGCTCAAGCCGCGATTCTATGGGCCATACAGGGTGTTGAGGAGAGTTGGTGAAGTGGCATATGAGCTAGAGTTGCCTTCTGAGAGTAAGATACACAATGTCTTTCATGTATCTTGCTTGAAAAAGGCCTTGGGGCAGCACATTATGTCTTCTACAGAGTTACCACCCCTAGATGAGGAAGGGAGATTGGACTTAGTGCCAGAGGAGATCTTGGACAGCCAAGAGAGGAGACAGAGGAATAGAGTTATTCGGGAGTTCCTGGTGAGGTGGAAAGACTTACCAGAGGAGGATGCTACATGGGAGGGCGAGATTATAGTACAACATCCAACTCTACAGTTGCTTGGGGACAAGTAATCTCGGGAAGGGAGGACTGTAATGTCCCTCTTTCTCGGATAGTTCGGTCGAAGACCTTTGGCCTGTTTTGTCTACCCAACGGCCAAAGGGTGTTTTCAAGGGTGACTTCGGTTTATTAATTTTATTATAATGTGCTCAAAAACAAGTAAAATATCATTAAAGCACATATAATTAATTAATAGACTGTTTAAGTGACTTCAACTTAGTGAAGTGCATTTAAATAAATTAATAAATTATTTAATGTGCATTCCTAAGCCAAAAATGCGACTGGGTTGGAAAAACGAAATAATTAATTATGAGGATTTGGAAAAGTGTGACTTGTTCCTTTGGAAGGGTTTTTGGCTATAAGGGAAAAATGCGACTTAGAAAAAGGGCATTGAGATTATTATTATTTTTCCCCGGCAGTTAGCACTGAGCTTTTGCAGACAAAATCCAAGGACGGAAACCCTCTGGATTATTCCTCTTGCGGATGGAAACCCCAGAAGTAGTGAGAGAAGTTTCCATTCAGGGATCTTCATGGTATTCACAGGTTTTTATTATTCCAGCAGTTAGAGAAATAAATTGTAGCAATGGGCATACAAACTTCTTCTAGAGTGGGACGACTTCTATAGTTGTTTTATGCAGTATCTGAGGTATTTTTCATGATAGATAATTATTGTAATTCCTAGCATCAGATATATATCAAATCGAACAACTGTATAAAACAACTGTAGAAGAAGTCGCCCCACTCTAGAAGAAGTTTGTATGCCCACTGCTGCAATTTATTTCTCTGTCCAACTGTTGGAATAATAAAAACTTGTGATACCATGAAGATCCCTGAATGGCAACTTCTCTCATTGCTCCTAGGGTTTTCGTCCGCAAGAGGAATAATCCAGAGGGTTTCCGTCCTTGGATTTTGTTTGCAAAAGCTTAGTGCTAACTGCCGGGGAAAAATAATAATAATCTCAATGCCCTTTTTCCAAGTCGCATTTTTCCCTTATAGCCAAAAACCCTTCCAAAGGAACAAGTCGCACTTTTTCAAATCTTCATAATTTTTAATTAATTATTTCCTTTTTTCAACCTAGTCGCATTTTTGGCTTAGGAATGCACATTAAATAATTTATTAATTTATTTAAATACACTTCCCTAAGTTAAAGTCACTTAAACAGTCTATTAATTAATTATATGTGCTTTAATGATATTTTACTTATTTTTGAGCACAATATAATAAAATTAATAAACCGAAGTCACCCTTGAAAACACCCTTTGGCCGTCGGGTAGACAAAACAGGCCAAAGATCTTCGACCGAACTATCCGAGAAAGAGGGACATTACAGTTGAGGTAGTACCTTGCTTACATGAATAGGTTGGTGGAGCTGATTGTTCCACCTCCGATTAATAATCTCCCAAAAGGGACTATATCTGACAATATTCCCCTTGTAATAGTTTTAGATGGACTCTTTGGTCCCATCCATGGCCTCATAAATGCACCCCAAAGGGTTTTGCTCACCATCATCCAAACGCAAAATCCTCATCAATGGTTCTGACACCTACACACAAATTAAAATGTAAGGTTACAAACTTATAAATAAAGTAAAAAAATAAAAACAATTAACAAATTAAAATAAAGGAATGAAATATAAATTGAAGTTTGAAATTACCTTGATGATCTCTATATCTCTCTTTGTAAAGATATCATCAAAAACTGTCTTTGCAACTCTCTCTCCATCAGCTTTCTTTGAATATTGTGAGTCTAGCCATGCTTGACTCACAAACATTTGCTTCAAAGATGTCAACAAACTAGAAATACTTTGCAACGTCAAGAAGTGAGTTGCAAACCTTGTGAGACCGGCTTGAACAAGTTCTTTCCCCTTTGTGTGTTCTCTCATCAAGCTCAGAACCCAAGGGTGATTGTATATGTACTTTGTTATGTTTCTTGCATCTTCTACAACCGGCCTCACCCAATCAATTTTTCCTATGTCCTTCAAAAGAAGGTCGAGGCAATGAGTTGCACAAGGAGTCCAAAAGAGTGATGGATGTCTATCCTGCAGAGTCTCCCAGCTGCCACATATGCTGCTGCATTGTTTGTGACAACTTGCACAACATTTTGTATACCAACCTCTAATACAACCGTCTCTAACATAACACTCAAATTCTATTTATTTTTTACTGTTAGAGGCATTAATAGACTTCAAAAACACCATCTCACCATTTGAAGTCGCTAAAAAATTAATGAGGGTGCCGTTCCTTCCATCCGTCCACCCATATGAAAGAATGGTGCATCCGTATTTGTTCCATTGTTTTTTTTTCTCTTCTAGAATTGTAGTGGCATCTGCAAGTGCACCCTGGAGCAATTTTCCACTCAAATCTTATGGAGAGGGTGCCTTGTACCCTTTCCATGTAGCTGTCAACGCTGTCACCAAGTACTCCCAGTATGGGCTCTTTGCCACATTAAATGGTTATGTTGTGGAGCCTGTTTTCATGTGTGGAAGTGTTGAAGACTGTACACTAAAAGTACTGTACACTATCCACAATTTTCTCGCCGGGGTTTTATTGGGATTTTTGGCCTTGAAAAACGTGCCTGATATCTTGGGAAACATGCTCTTCTCATATGGGCAGGATTTTTGACCCATAGGTTTATGGGGTGGTTTTGGCCCATGGTTTTGGTACCCACGGTATTGTAAAATTGCTTAAGCAGTTGCCTATTTATGTGATTTTGTGCATATGGTAGGGTTGATGTAACATTGTAGATGTGTGTGAGTTCAAGTGTGAATTCAGGAGAGTTTGTTGAGCATAGCTCCAAACAGATCTGGGTATTGTATTGAGAGAAAGAGGTGGCTTGTAATAAAATCTGAGCAAGTGATTCTTGGTGGACGTAGCCCAAATTGGGTGAACCACGTTAAATATTGTCTCTGTGTTGTGTTCTTTTATTTTCTGCACTTTTATTTCAGATCTGTGATATTTTCTGCATATTAGTTTCTACTATTGCGATTCTGTGTGGGATTGTTCTGCATATTTTATCCCTTATTTCCTAACAATTGGTATCAGAGCCTGGTTTGGTTTGCTGAAGTGTTGAATCGCAGGGAAAGTTTTAGCTTGAGTGGGAGCTATGGCAGATGATGGAAGATCAAAGGTTGATAAATTCAACGGGAAAAATTTTAGTCTTTGGAAGATGCAGATGGAAGATTACCTTTATCAGAAGGATCTTTATATTCCGCTGTCTGAGAAAGGGAACAAACCCTCGAGCATGACAAGATGCGGAATGGGATTTGCTGGATAGGAAGGCACTTGGGACAATCCGGCTATGTCTTGCATCTTTGGTATTATTTAATGTTTCAAAGGAAAAGACTACAAAAGAACTTATGGATGCATTAGGGAAGTTATATGAAAAACCCTCTGCCTCTAACAAGATATTTTTAATGAAAAAGTTGTTTAATATGAAGATGTCTGAGAATAGTTCAGTAGCAGATCATTTGAATGATTTTAATATGGTTGTGAATATGCTAGCTTTTGTTACAATAGAATTTTATGAAGAAGTTAGGGCTTTATTAATTTTGTGCTCCTTACCTGAGAGTTGGAATAGCCTGGTAATGGCGGTAAGCAACTCGGTTCCAACTAACTCAAAGTTGAAGTTTGAGGATGTTGTAGGGGTGATTCTAAGCGAGGAAATGCAAAGAAAAAGCTCTGGGGAATCTTCTACTTCAGGGAATGATTTGACAGTGGAAACTAGAGGGAGACAGAAGAATAGAGGAAGCCGTGGAAAATCGAAAGATTGGGCAAGGTCAAAATCCAAAAGCAAGATGGTATGCTGGCACTGTGGAAAGTCTGGGCATGCAAAGAAGGACTGTTGGGAGCTTTGGGACAAGAAGAAACAACAGGAAGAAAACAAGGAGGAAAATGTGGCAATGGGTAATGTATGTCAGGATGCTTTGATTCTTTCTTTGCATAATATTGCTGAATCTTGGGTTTTAGATTCGGGGGCTTCTTTCCATGCTACTCCACATAGGCATTATTTTGTTGATTATGTTCAAGGGGATTTTGGGCATGTTTTTCTTGGTGATGATGAGCCTTGCAACATAGTTGGAAAAGGTTCTGTTCAGGTTAAGATGCAGAATGGGAATACATGGCTATTGAAGGATGTCAGACATGTGCCTACATTAAGACGAAATTTGATATCGGCGGGGCAGTTGGGAAATGATGGTTGTACTGTGATATTTACAACAGAACTCTTGGAAGGTTACCAAGGGTGCTCTTGTGGTGGCAAGAGGTAAGAAGGTTGGAACCTTGTATTTAACCACTGATAGCACTAATGCTTGTAATCTTGTGGCTTCAGACGCAGATACAACATTGTGGCACTATAGGCTCGGTCATATGAGCCATAAGGGCATGGAGATCATAAAGAAGAATTTGCCCAGATATACAGAAACAAGTTTGGAGTTTTGTGAGAACTGCGTATATGGGAAACAAAAGCGAGTAAGGTTTCTCAAGGTTGGACCTACGAAGAAAGAGAGTAAGTTAGAGCTGGTACATTCTGATGTGTGGGGGCCGGCTCAGGTATCATCTCTTGGGGGTTCAAATTATTATGTTACTTTTATTGATGATGCAACAAGGAAAGTTTGGGTATATTGTATTAGAAATAAATCTGATGTATTTGACACTTTTGTTAAATGGAAAGCCTTGGTAGAGAATGAAACAAGTCTTAAGCTAAAATGTCTCAGGTCAGATAATGGAGGGGAGTATTGCAGCAATGAGTTTGATGATTATTGTTCTAAGAATGGAATCCATAGGAAAAAGATGGTTCTAGGAACTCCGCAACAGAATGGGGTGTCAGAAAGGATGAACATGACAATAATGGAACGAGCTAGGAGCATGAGGTTACATGTAGGACTGCCTCTTTCTTTTTGGGCAGAAGCGGTGAGCACAACTGTGTACTTGATAAACAGAGGACCCTCAAGTGCCTTGGATGGAGGCATACCTGAGGAGGCTTGGTATGGTAAGAAAGTTGATTACTCATTTCTTAGAGTCTTTGGATGTGAGGTGTTTGTTCATATTGACAAGGATGATAGGACCAAGCTAGAGGCTAAATCAGAAAAATGCACTTTCATTGGTTATGGTGGTGATGACTTTGGATATAAATGTTGGAGTATTAAGGACAAGAAAATCATTCGATCTAGGGATGTGGTCTTTAATGAGAAAGTTATGTATAAGCAACAGTTGCAGGAAAATAGGGAAGAATCCAAGAAAGAATATGCAGTGGTAGAGGATCTTCCGGATGGGAAAGTGACACATGAATCAGTTCAGGAACCTACTCAACAGGAACCCCAAACTCCTATATTGAGGAGGTCTTCTAGGGTAAGAAGAGAACTTGAACGTTTTTCTCCTTCTCTTTATTATTTATTACTCACTGACAGTGGAGAGCCAGAGAGATTTGATGAAGCAATGCAGGTAGATGCAGGAAGAAGTGGGAGCAAGCCATGAATGAGGAGCATCAGTCTTTTATGGAGAACCAGACTTGGGATTTGGTGAAGCTATTCGAAGGCAAAAGAGCATTGCAGAACAAGTGGGTGTACAAAGTTAAAGAGGAAGAAGGAGGCAAGAAAAGATACAAGGCCCGGTTGGTGGTCAAGGGGTTTGCATAGAAAAAAGGTATAGATTTTGATGAGATTTTTTCTCCTGTAGTAAAAATGACTTCTATTAGAACTGTTCTTGGAATAGTGGCAGCAGAAGACTTGCACTTAGAGCAGCTAGATGTAAAGACTGCATTTCTCCATGGTGATTTGGAGGAGGATCTATATATGCAGCAGCCAGAGGGCTATGAGGTCAAAGGTAAAGAGGAGATGGTGTGTAAATTGAAGAAGAGCTTGTATGGCCTGAAACAAGCTCCACGTCAATGGTATAAGAAATTTGATAGCTTCATGATGGAGCAAGGTTATATTAGATGTCATTCTGACCATTGTGTGTATACAAAGAAATTTCAGGATGACAGTTATATTATCCATGTGCTTGTATGTGGATGACATGTTGGTTGCAGGCAAAAACATGCAGGAAATAAAAGTACTCAAGAAGCAACTAAGTGACTCCTTTGATATGAAGGATTTGGGGGCAGCCAAACAAATCCTTGGTATGAGGATATCTAGGGATAGGAAGGAACAAAAGTTGACTTTATCTCAGGAAGAGTACATTAAGAAGGTCTTGGAGAGGTTTAATATGCAGGATGCTAAACCGGTTGGGACTCCTTTGGCAGGCCATTTCAAGTTATCAAAGGAGTTGTGTCCCAAGATAGAGCAAGAGAGAAACTAGATGTCCAAGGTACCTTACTCATCAACAGTTGGCAGTTTGATGTATGCCATGGTGTGCACTAGGCCTGATATTGCCCATGCAGTGGGAGCAGTGAGTAGATTTATGAGTGATCCAGGTAAAGATCATTGACAAGCAGTAAAGTGGATCCTTTGGTACTTGAGAGGGACCATGGGGACAATTTTGTGCTACAGTGGATCAGACACCACTTTGCGTGGTTATGTAGATTCAGACATGGCTGGAGATGTAGACAACAGGAGGAACACAACAGGTTATATTTACACTATAGGTGGGACAATAGTGAGCTGGATTTCATGACTACAAAAGCTTGTGGCTTTGTCAACCACAGAGGCTGAGTATGTTGCTGCCACAGAGGCAAGCAAAGAGATGATTTGGTTACAATAATTTCTTGAGGAGTTGGGGCATAAGCAGGAGGAAGGGAAGCTGCATAGTGATAGTCAGAGTGTTATACACCTAGCTAAGAACTCTGCTTTCCACTCTAGGACAAAGCATATATAGTTAAGGTACCATTTCATTAGGAAAACTTTGGAGGAAGAGAAGTTGAAGCTGGAGAAGATTCATACCAGTCAGAATCCTGCAGACATGATGACCAAGGTGGTCACAAGGGAGAAACTGAAGTTGTGTTCAGCTTTGGTTGGTCTTCACGGATGACAGTGAAGGGTTGAGAAGCTTTCTCAGAGGAAAACTAGTCTCCAAGTGGGAGATTGTTATGTTGTGGAGCCTATTTTCATGTGTGGAAGTGTTGAAGACTGTACACTAAAAGTACTGTACACTCTATCCACAATTTTTTCGCAACCCCCGAGAATTTTTTTGGCCTCGAAAAATGTGCATGATATCTTGGGAAACGTGCTCTTCTCATATGGGCGGGATTTTTGACCCATAGGTTTATGGGGTAGTTTTGGCCCATGGTTTTGGTACCCATGGTATTGTAAAACTGCTTAAGCAGTTGCCTATTGATGTTCTTTTGTGCATATGGTAGGGTTGATGTAACATTGTAGATGTGTGTGAGTTCAAGTGTGAATTCAGGAGAGTTTGTTGAGCATAGCTCCAAACAGATCTGGGTATTGTATTGAGAGAAAGAGGTGGCTTGTAATAAAATATGAGCAAGTGATTCTTGGTGGACGTAGCCCAAATTGGGTGAACCACGTTAAATACTGTCTTTGTGTTGTGTTCTTTTATTTTTTGCACTTTTATTTCAGATCTGTAATATCTTTCTGCATATTAAATAGATGCAAGGTGATACTTAAAACGATTGATGCCTCTAGACATTGTTCTGCCACAGAAATTGCAAGCAAACTGCTCCCTGTACACCATACTTTCAAGCTTGGGTATGGGCATTCGCAGGAATGGTTCCTGCTAGTGATACTGACCCAGATGCCGAGCTTGATGCCATTGTTAAGCACAAATCTGCAACACAATACACATTTAAAAAATTTAAAAACGTAAGCTTAATTAAATTACAAAAAAAATGTGCTTGAATAACCATGTTTTACCGTCATATAATAAAAATGATATACCTACGGTTGCAAATAAGTATTAAAAATTTAAAATGATTCGCAATCACATTAAACACATTTAAAATTACAAAACATATTCAATGAATCAATTACAATACACATACATAAAATTTAAATAGTTTAAAACGAATTTGCGTTAAAAAAAATAACATACCTCTAGCTGCAAATGACTATAAAAAAGTTACAAGCATTCGATTTTACATTAAATGTATTTAGAATTACAATATGACTCTATAAAACATAAAAAATATACACAAAATTTGGAAAATCTTGAAAGAATTAAAAAAAAAAAAACTTACCTCCATATTCTCTCTTCGAAATCGCTCCAAAATCCGTTCAACACAAGCAATACAAGCTCAAATGGTTGTGTGAATGAAAATGAAGTAGTGTAGGGCCTTAAAAAGGGAAAAAACCGTGTTTTTTCAGCGTTTTTTGAGTGTGTTGAACATGTTTCCGCGTACAGGCAACGTCAACGAGTATTAGGCACGGACTCGCTGAGTTTTGGCGACTACTCACCGAGTAAACTTGGCGAGTCAAAAATGGCGAGTTGAAGTGGCACGATTACTCGTTTGGTGAAACAGTTGGCGAGCACTTGCCAACTCGGCGAGTACTCGTTGAGTTTTCCTACTATGGCCATCAAACACCCATCAAACAAGCTGAAATTAGATGTACCAATGCTTCTCCAAAATATATATAATTAATGGAACCATTACCAAGCCAAAACATGTGCCAAATCTGAAATGATACCCAACTGCAATTTATTTTAGGACAACAAAAGTGCAGTCCACAAAAATAGTTAAAAATGAGGTCTCTAAACCCCAACAATTACAAAATTTGGAAGATACTAGCCTTATAAATTATGAGAAATCTGAATATCAAATAATAATGAAGTTTCATGATCTAGAAAGCACCCCAAAACACTCTAACCCGAGTCGCTTCCTAAGAGAGAGGCTCCAAACAATGCAAAAACTATTGAAATGACTTCTCCTTGATGCCCTTGTTGCAAACCAATAATGGTCTTCAATATTTTCTTTCACGCCACCAATTTGGAGAATTTTCATTCTCCAATATGCCACAAGGAACGGTTTTGTCCTCCTTGGATGCCACACTAATGGATTTTCGCCCTTTAGTAGAGTTGGATTAGAGTAATCAGCCCTAAAACCAAGTAGAAAAATATTTATGCCAAAATTGATGATGCAAATGAGTCTATGCGACTTCTCTTATACCCCTTTGGTGGCGACAAAGGTTTTAAGGGTGAATTACCCCAAGACCAAACTCTTGAGAAGCTTGCTTTATTTTCTATTTTCACTTTGAGATCTCTCCAACCTAGCTTACTTGCCTTAGAGGCCAAAATACAAAATAAAAACATAAATATTAATGAAAGAAATCTAAAATATGATCCAAGGACTTCCCTTGTTCATCTTCTTCTTGCGTGCGGGAAGAAGAATGAGCAAGGATATTTCAATTTGGATTAATACGAAAAAGGGGACATTATAAGGTGCTTTGGATGAGGCGGTAGAGGGTTTTGTTGTTACGATGGCATTCATGTTGTTTATTTTGGATTGCAGGAAAATGTTAAAAGGATGACCATCTTTGAACCATGTTGGGATTGTTATGCACCATCCCTAGTAGAGGACATGTCTCTTATCCTTTATGAGTTTGGGGTTTTAGGGGGAGTTTTGAGCACATGAAGCTAGGTAACCTTGGGTATCTCTTGAGATGTACTTGGTTAGGAACACCCAAATGAGCTTTAAAAAACTATCTCAATAGAAGAGCACATAGACAAGTAGGACTTGTTATCACATAAAAGTTGCACCCTGGGATTTGATCATGGAAAATCCATACTTTTGGGTATCATGGGATTGATTCCAAGTGTAGGAGCTTGCAATCTTGAGACAGTTCCAGAGGAGATTGGTTCCTCTACTTATTTATTAATGCCAACACTAAAACTACCTCTAAGCTAAGCCTATTCTAACACATTCAAATAACCAGGGCGAGAGAAAGAGGGAAAACATGAACAAACTAAGCTAAAACAGAGGTGATGGCACCAAGAAAAGGGGATAGACACTCTCCATGAGGGAAAAATGAGAGGAAATGGGCAAGGAGAGGGCAAATCCATGTGCCACAGACCAAAACTGTATCTTACCTTCCATTTCTCACACAAAACACAACAAAATAGAAACCTGCAAATGGGAAACACACACAACATATCTGCTGTAAATGGAGAGGCAAGAATGCAATAAAATCAAACCAAGGAAGAGAAATAGACACAAAATCAGATTTTATTGCAATAAAAGTATGCACAGACCATTTTACAATGATAATAGGTAGGAAATACATTTGCAGAGACCAAATGATGGCCTATAACTCACAAACACTTCTGCAACCATTTTGGCATGGTGCCCTTGCATTTTGATGTGTCCAACTTTTTTGCAAATGAGAAAATTTTGCCAATAAATAGAGAAAGGGGAAGAGGGGGGAAAAGAGGGAAATTTGCCATTCTCAATCCAACCACCAACAAAGTGCAATAACTCCCTGCAAAACGACAAGGGCCTCTGAAAATGACCATTCCCCCACATCATTTTCTTTAGGATAGAGTATGAGCGCCATGAAACCATAAATTTGGTGGTTGAAGTGCCTGGAATTGTGCATTTTTCACCTTCAAACCTGTGTTTTCCTTTTTCAACCTCAAAACAAAATCTTTTTTTTTGCGTTTCTTGATGTTCAGATGAAGCTCTCAACGAGACGGTTCCAACGCCACCAATTTTGTGCAATTTGGAGCTCTGGATCAAAAGTTATGCACAAAAAACCAACTCCATGTCGCCCTAGGCGGATTTTCGGAGAACAAAGGGAACTTGGAAATGTTCCATTTGGGCCTTCATTCACCTCTTTGATGTTTTTTCTCTTGGGTAGAAGAAATCGGGTTGGCAGGGAAGTGGAGGAACGGCGGAACAATTACATTTGTGTTGTGCGGGTCCAATTTGACCGATGCCTCGTCTATGTTTTGCGGGTAGTGTGCGTGGGCGGAGAACTAATAGAACGTGGGAACAATTATCACTACTATTCCCACGGTTCCCGATTTACCCAATTACACCGACATTGCTTTGTCTTGTGCCTTAATCTGTCCCTTTGGTCGGTGTTGCGGAAATGCGGTGAACCCATGGAACACTAGCACTGTTCCACTTGTGCTTGGAATGTTCGACTTGCCTGATTAAACATTGTCCCCATGTCCCCTCTCGTCTTTAGTCGGCCGATGCGGAAATGCGGGGAACCTTGGGAACATAAGAACCATTCCCTTGGTTCTGTTAAGGCCCAATTTACCGAATTCAACCGATTGAACAGTGCATGCAGCCAGAGCGGTAATGCGGGGAATAGGACGAACGGTTCCTCCTATTCCTCTAAAGGCCGATTTTCCCAAATCTTTCCCATTTTGACTTTGTTTCTTGCAAAAAAGGCTAAGTGTTGGACTAAAGAGATTAGCAAGAGGAAGAGCAATGCCTAGAACACTGAAATTTTGCCCCCAAAACATGATTTTTGCCCAATTTGCCAAGTCTTGCCCTGTTCGATTCAATTTTGCATTGCCTAAGTCCAAAAATGGGTTTGTGAGTTGTTAAAATAGCCTGGGGGGTATTTTGGACAACAAGACTCTAAAAGTAACATGGATACTAACAGTATCCATATACTTATAAATCTTCAAGAGCATACATGAATCCAAGATTGCCACAATGAAAGCAAGTGCTCTTATTATATAGACTTGCACATAAGGTATATCGAAAGTACAAGTTGAGGATTCAATAAGCATACAAGTTACAATGGAAAGATTCCAAAAAGCATGTAAGTTACAAATCAAATAATCCACAATGAAAGGAAGGAAAATGTGGAAGAGTGCACAAGTGCAAGTGTATAAAGGCATGTAAGATCCCTTATATGAGGAAAAAGACAATTGTTTGCTACAAATATTAGGTAGGCATAATAAGCCTTATGTTTGCTACTTATGCGCCACCTAAGTTAGTGATAATATTAACATAAGGGAATGAAATAATAAAAAGACTGAGACATTGTCGGGAAGTGGCATTACTCAACCATCCCCCTAATGACAACATCTTTGAGTGTGTGCATTTTTTGAAACTTGACTAATATGGCATTTATCAAGGCCTTTGTAAAGATGTTGGTAATTGGGATCCATGCCTTGCAATAAACAAGCAAAGTATTTCGACCATGAATAAAGTGTTGAATGTAATGATGATGGACCTCAGTATGTCCCATTCTTTCCTACCACAAGTGCTCTCATAGGTTGGGGGATCAATCTATCCATAACTTGTGCCATATGAGAGTGGAGTGATCTATATAGGGTCTACCTAGAGAACAAAACCACAATGAAAGTAAAATTGCTTATCCTAATACAACACAACACGAATGAGATTAAACACAAATAACTCTCTTATATACCTCATTGCTGCTACAAGGAATTCTGAAATTATAGAGCCAGTAAAGTATGTTTTCACAACAATTTGTTGTTGAAAACAAACTATTAGTTAGGAGTGACTAAATATGCTCTCATTCAAATCTTAGTGTACTCACTCGAAAAACTAACTAATCTCCCTACATAGAGCTTAGGCTTATTAAGTTTGAACAAACATAAATCTAGACTAGTAAAATAAAACTACATCTAGCCTTATGTGATGGAATGTCCCCTTTTTCGAATTAGTCCCATTTGAAGACTTCTTTCCCATTTTTCTTCCCGTGGCCAAGAAGAAATTGAACAAGGGAAGTCCTTGAGTTCCGTTTCTATTTGCTTTCATTACTATTAATGTTTTCTTTTATATTTTCCTCTCTAAGGCAGGCCGTCTGGGTTGGAGAGCTCCCAAAGTGAAAATAGAAAATAAAACAAGCTTCCACAGAGGTCGTTCTTGGGTTAATTCATCCCTTAGACCTTTGACGATACCAAAGGGGTATAAAGGGAGTCACATATGCTCATTTTCATCATCAATTTTGGCATATATACTTTCCTACTTGGTTCTAGGGATGATTGCTCTAATCCACCTCCTCTAAAGGGCAAAAATCCATTAGTGTGGCATCCAAGGAGGATGAAACCCTTCCTTGTGGCAGATTGGAAGACGAAAACCCTTCAATTTGGTGGTGTTGCAAACTTTCATTGAAGACCCGTCTTGTTGGTTTACATCTAGGGCATCAAGAAGGAGCCATACAAAAGCTTTTGACATTGTTTGAAGCCCCTCTCCTCGGGAGCAACTAGGGTAGAAGAGGATTTGGGTGCCTTCTAGGGCACAAAATTTCATTATTCTTTGACATTTAGATTTATCATATTTTATAAGGCTGGAATCTACAATTTGGTAATTTTTGGAGGAGTTTATCTATCATTTTCAGCCCTTGTTTGCCGCTAAAAATAGCTGATGTCATAAAATGGAAGTGCTCCAACTAAAAGTTCTAGTTCTAGTTTCAGCAAAGTCTCCAACTACATCAGCATCTACTAGAGCCACGGCAACTTCTTGTAGGGGGGGACCTTGACAGGCTGTAAAGGCATTCAAGACCTTAACAGACAAGATGAACAGACAGAATTGATTGATATGTAACACATGTAAACAAATGCTGATTCAAGTAGACACTCACATACAAGAAGGATAACAGCATATAGATAGAGGATTTTGCAACAGTAGTCCTATAATTGTGATTGCTAAAAAGGAGAAGGGTGAATTCCATTGTATGCAACTTGATATAGAAAACCATGGCAGGTCTCCACTGGTTTTAATCACGGCGCAAAGGTTATTTTCACGAGAGACTTAGACTTTGAAACCCTTGAAGATAGCTTTTCATTATTGAGTCCTAGACAGGACTTTTAAGAGTCAAAAAGGTTACTTCACAAAACTGGTATTTCTTATTAATTCAATAAGCTAACATGCAGTCCCATATGCCAAAAGGTGGTGATGGAACCTAAATGATAATATAACAAATGCATCCCAGCACACCATCACCCTCCCCCTCTTGGGGACACAACTGCTCCAGAAACAAAAGGCTGAGTCTCGTGACTGGTATATGATTGAAATCAGGCATATTGTGGGCTGTTTTGCAGCTGGCACTCTTCGACATTGTGACTTGCACCTGTGAATAAACTAGTTCTCCGTTTTTCCCTGAGCTGCATACTGCATTGTTTGATTCTGAAATTGTGTTTGATAGGCAGCATTGGACTGCTTTAGTGTGTGAATGAGATTTACTCTAGACGCTTCTAAGCCTTTCTTCTAATTCCATGAAGTTCAGGCATCTATGAATGAAATCTGACAAATGTGCAGATCTCCCTGAAACATCTCATTCCATCTATGTGCAGAGTTATATGCATGCTGTTAAATTATTGGTGTATCACACTTATCATTGGAATCTTTCAATGGCATTCCTTCTTAACGCAACTCAGTTCTTATTCAGAAGTGGTAGTTTTAAGGAGATTCACAAGGCTTGATTCTTTTTAGCTGCTTCTTTGGAGGTTCGCGTATACTGCTCTTCCCAAATTACTCTTCATAGTCTTTGAGTTGCTGATTTTTCTGTGATTCAAGACTCTGTACCCACGCTCTGTTTTGTAACTGTGGTGCAACTTTTGGGTGACTATTTTTTGGCATGCTGGGTGGGACCGTACAAAAAATTTGCTAAAGAAGTATGATGTTATTTTTAGCAAGTATCACTATTTCAAGACACAAATATTCAAAATCTGATGACTCCAGTTGGCCCAGAAGCCTCCAGTGATTTCTTTAATCAGTAGACTGATTTCCTTTGATCTTTCCATATGTCTCTGAGGTTGTGCGAATCATAACTTCAATCTCCTTCATCAGAACAAGTCTCAATCAATTTAATAGAGAATTCTTCTACAAGGTAGTCCCCTCCACCAATTTGGTAGACCAAAATCCTCCTCTAGATTAATATTATAAGGCCTATCATAATGAATATGCACAGTGATCCAAACTTCTTTTGGATGTGTTGATACCCCACCTCTATCTTTACATCTTCCTCGGGAGCAGCACTCATGGTAGGAGTTTTGGAATGCAGTATCCATGCTTAAGGCATCTCCCATTTGTAGTATGATAGGTACCGCACTCTGGAGATAAAAATGGAACCTGTTGAGGGCAACAGAGTCTCCGGCAAGGTGAATCAAGCTTGGAAGGCACTTTTTACCCTAAACCAATGGCCCTGATTTGTATGCCAAATTGGTATCGAACGTTTATGTAGGGGACGGCATCTTCCAAGTCTAGACTAGACACCACCACTACTCATACCCTGGACCGTTTCTTGGTCGCTTACTAGTATACCGTTGAGAAACCACTGTCACTGGGGTAGTGTCATCCACTGTCATCATGAAATAACCCTAGTTTTTACTTCTTTTCCAACCAATGGCTCCAGAGAATGCCTCATTTTCTACCAACTTCCTCATGGTTTTTCTTCAAGTTTCTCCTCCAACCAAAATCTTACACTTCTCGCAGCATCGAAGAGTTCTTTTAAATAAACTTCAGCAAGCTAGCATGTGCTGATTTTGTACATACCCGAGCACATTCATCTCCACATATTCCCAAATCCTTTCTGCAATGACTCCTAATCAGAATTTGCAAATACAATGAGGTAGTAGCATTTCGACCTCCATTTCATAAAGATCTCAAGTGAATATCTTCCTTCAGGAAAAATCCTAACAGAAACCTGGAGCTTATAGTTTGAGGACATATCAAATTCCATGGTTGATCATTCCTGCAACATAGAGAAAAAGTTCCCATAATAGCAGTTCTCTAGTTACAGAGTATGCAGGAGGAATATGACCATCATGCAAAGGGTAGATATAAGTTTCATCTACAAATCTCTTAAAATACAACTTAGAGATTTCAATGTTTCTGAAGGAGCTTATGACCATGCTCCTAAGGATCAGATCAACATTGTTTGGCCATTTAGACAGCTTTAAATCAGTTTGGAAATGGTTTTTCTTTAACGAGCAGAGGCATACAAATGAAATTTGTGTTTATGCGGAGTGTTTATTTGCAAGCATGAATCAATACACTTGTGATGCATGTTTTATGAGAATTAGAAGATTCACAATGAGGAGCCGAAGTGGCAATTGCATTTGTAAATATTCTACCTCCATGGATGTATCATCCTCACTAAACACTATTCTTGTAATTGAAATCTTCTTTTGAGCTTGAGAAAGAGAAAGGTTTGAACGTGTTGCCTGAAGCTTTAAAACTTAAGCTTCAAGTGCATGATCACAAGACTCCGTCTCAAAAGCTAAGAGCCTTCAATGCAAGACATGCCCTTCACGGAACTGCATGTTTCTGTATAAGGAAGACATAACTGTTTGCATACACCAACATATTGACTATCACAGATAGTACGTCACCATATGACTGATACCTTTTAACTATTACTCCTTGCCCCACAACCCTAACATTTATACTTATACTTGATCTTCATAATACACTTTTTTCAAGATGACATTCATGTCACTTGACTGACTGAGACACTTCTACTTCTGAAAATCTATCTTCCTGTAAAAGCATAAATACTAAGAGTGAGGTGCTTGAGAGACAAAACAAGAACTGGTACTCGAGTCAATTTAGCTGTGATACCCGAAAAGAACCCAGGGCGACATACCCACACACAGATGTACTACAAATGGGTACGGGAGCTGAAACAGCTCTGAAACACGGGACAATCACGGTTACACCATTTCCAGGCCGAAACCGTGACATTTCTATCACATTTCAGTGGCAGCAGTCAGATACAAAACACTAAAAAGAAACAAAAACACTCAAACCAAAAAAAATAAAAACCTAACCCTAATCTACCCATCCTAACATATTAAAGATACCCACACACAGGGAAACACAGGATTTTCAAATCTACGGGTACACCATTTCCAGAGCGCGCTATCCGTGGCATTTCTGTCACATTTCAGCAGCTAGCATTTCAGAGCACAGAAATTCAGCTAGTGGAGAAACAAAAACACTCAAGACTTCAAAAAAAGAACAAGCCTGGGCCCTAATCTAACTACCCTAACTATATCTAAAGATATCTACACCAAAAGCTATATCAGAGCAGCATCTTTGGTCATCATTGGCAAAACACATTTCTCAGATATTTCAGATTTTGCAAATTTGTCTTTCGTTTAGCATCTGTGATTGCAACCCAAGGAGTCATTTATCAGAAGAATTGCAAAAAAAAGCCTGAAAGAGGTAAGTTCTTGAGCTTGAATGGGTGAAGAATAAATATATAACGCATATCGGACTCAGTACCTGTTTCCTTGAAAAACCTAGATTTCTTTCAGGATTATGTTCCCATAGTCTTCTTAAATGTTATGTAAGCCTTTTGCAGTATTACTTGAGCCTAACATGAAACTTTGATAAAAAACACAACGAAACCCTAAGAAATACCCAACAAATTTTGGGATTAATAAAGGAAAACATATTACAGGAAAAGAATCAAACATTAAGTTCCATTAGTCTCTTACATGGCAATAACAGATGATCACTAAACATTTAATTGCATAACATAGAACAACGTTTTATTTTGCAATAAGATATCTGGGAAATTGATTTTGATTTCTAGGCGCAAGGGTTGTGGAGATTTACAGTTTCTAAGATACCATTCAATCCTTAACGAATCAACCAAAATTTATTGATAGCTGAGTTTGCATACTCTCAATTTTTTTTTTGGGGTTTCGGGGAAAACCCGTTTGGTACTAATTTTACCCTGAAAGGGTTATTACATGCACTGATCTTGCTGCTATCAACTCATTATTTTTTATACGGTTAGAAAGCTTACATATATCAACATATGCCCCAAGTTTGTGCTAATTAACTAAACCTTAAAAGATAATAACCAAGTTTTATGGAGGCAAAATGATCTAGGCGGATTTAACAAACCCTAAAAGATGATAACCAAGTATTTTGGAGGAAAAATGATAAAGGTGGATTCTACAAATATGCTTACAACGATGTTGTGAAGCACATTCATGTTTTGTGGTCTGTGGTACTGCTGAACACTCTCTAGAGGTTTCCAGTGTCGCCAAGATCATTAGTCCATCTTCACCAAATGTTGTACAAATGTTTCCAATGCTTATGTATAATCTGGGTAGATTGCATGTGGTGTCATCCAAGTGCATGCCAAACCTTGTAGAGTCTTCATCATTGGCTTTGTTAGGGTTCTAGACACCTAGGCCAAACTGCTAAGGTCCACACACAATGCGTTGTACTGCCTAGCTCCAACAATGTTTTTCCCCTTTCATTCTTAAAGGGGAAAAGCCCCCCATGACTTGAGGAGTTTCCTTTGTGAGGTCAAGGGGCAGTGCCCCCGTGGGGTACAGGGCATGTCTTGCAGGCCAGAGTCAACCCGTTACATTCTAATACTGTTTAGTCTAACCACCAAAAGATGAGTCATGTGGAAGAGCAACTGTTTCATCTTCCACATCGGTTCTTCATCCTTCATGGCTTTGTAACATTATGTATGCACATATTGATAGATGGTAAACATAACATATTAGAGCATAGACAATTGTTTTATGGAAAAGTGGTTTTACATCATCAATGCAATACATCTACCCATATGCATTTCAATTCAAGAGTAAACAAATATAAAGTAATAATATGAAATATCAGACCTAATTGCATAATATAATATTCTTGAAGTAAAAATTATTGACTAGAGGGGGTTTTAGAGGAATACCTGATTAATCACAATTCTGGAGGTAATTTTTAGAAACAGTGAGTAAAATGCAGGTCCAAACAACAAAACAAGGAAGATCCAAAAAAAGCAGCTTGAACAAAGAACCTCGCTTTAAACGATTTGGTCCTCCTTGGGTACTATAGTACTTTGAAACTAATGATTGTTAGGTAGGGCAATTCTTGTTTCACGACCTTGTTCATCAGCTTCGGAGCTTCCTTAACCTCACTTTCTTTTCCCAGATTCTGTGGGGATCTTTGGGAAATTGATATATTTCCTTGGAACCTTAGTAGAGTAGCAACACCTTGGAAGAAAACTACTAAATATGGGGGAATTTTTTAGGGGCTTGTGTCATCTCTCTATTATTATCAAGCCTCTTGATGAGAATAATTCTTTGAATATAGCACACCAAGTATAATGCAATTCAATAGGCAGTCCAGTGTAATGTAAGTACCATAACCTTGTCACTTTCAATGACCTATTCAATGTGACACAATAAGTGCTATATGCTTTTCAAATTTCCGTAAATGCTTGTAATTAATTTTGGCATGGGGATGCTTCTCTAATAATTGTTCATTCCTTCGTCTTGATTTCTATGTTCTAAATGCACTAACACACCTATGTATTTGTAGACTTTTTAAATTCCAATTTCTACCCTATTGGCATGCTTGCCGACACACAATGGGTGGGAAACCTGACAAAAAGGGACCACACAACATAGGTGCAGCCAACATACTTAGAAAACAAAAGGCCCCAAAACCGTAATTATGCGGTTCTTGGGAAAATCCAAAAACATCAATAAAACAAGAGTGGATGAGAAAGATAGAAGAATGTGGGAAGCAAGATAAAAAACAATCGGTAACATGAAAAATGTTCCAATAAAAGCTTAATTTGGATCAATAAGCGACACACACAAATACCCTAGAATAATGCAATTATAACACAAATAACTAGACCCGTACTTTCTAGGTGTCTACAAAAACCGCTTGAGGATAGATGGGCATGCATCTTTCTCAAAAGTATGATATGTATAGAACACACAAATTAATGAGTTTATGTTCCAATTCTATTTTTTTCCTATTTAGCTTCATGTGAATGTTCATTTCTGAATACTTATTCAATATTGCTTTTGCATAAGCATATAACAAATATTGATTCTAACAATTTAGAGTGTTGCCCCTTGGATATCTCCTGGGATCTAGATCAAATCATATAAAAAGTATTAAGAAATCATAATCCATTAGTGTAATGTCCCCTTCACAATGCTAGTTCTTTTTGAAGACCTTGAGCCTATTCCACTTCCTATGGGCTAAAAGGGATTGAGAAAGGGAAGTTAATGTCACGATTTTCAGTTGTTTTTATGAGCTTTGCATTCTTTAAAAGTAATTTTTAAGTATAGTTAGGTCGGTTGGTTAAAGGAGAAAAGCCAAATGAAAAATAAACTATTATTTTCCCAAGGAGGTCGGTCTTCTTTAGAAGGTTTTTGGTGCCACCTCTAGTTGTTTAAAGGGGTTGCTTGGCTTGGAAGAGGTTATGCTTACTTTTGGAAGTTATTCTCTTGGAGTTGGGAACATGTTTGCTTTCCCTTTCATCCATTGAGGATGAAAATCCTCTTGGAAGACCTATTGAGAAAGAAACCTCAATAGTGGGCTGTTTTGAGGAAGAAACCCCTCAAGCTCGCAAAAGGGTGATCGCATAAGGAGTTTGTATTCGGTTTTGAAGGCATTTCCCGCCTTTCCCAAGGGTGGCGACTTGCCCTAAGGTGGAGTTTGGGGTCTTCTAAGGCATGACAACTTCAAATTTAGCCATCATTGTGTTTGTCCTATTTTTAGTAGATGGAATCTTCATTTGTATTTCATTTTGGGGCTCATAAACCTTCATTTCCAGCCATATTTCTAAGGGTATTCGCTGTTGTTGATTAATTAATTTCCAACTGATATTAAATGGTTAAAAAAACATTTTTTCCAGTGCTTTTCTCTTGCAATCATTTCTAAATTTGAAGAATATTATTTTGAAGGGTTTCTAAATTATTTCCAACAAGTTTGTGTAATATCCTTTTTGGGGACGACTGAAAATGTTGGAAATTAGATCAAACCCCCAAAATAAGCAAGTCTGATTTTTATAACAATTAATAAAGGACCAGAAACACACTCTCAAACCCTAGCGACTAGGAGAGAGAGAGAGTAATCCACCGTCTAAACACTCAAAAATTAGGAGAAGTTATTCCTTGGATTGCCCTTGATTTTAGAAGCTAGAAAATGTGATCAAATCATCAAACTCATAACTCTGGAATTTATTATGGCACAAAAACAGCTGAAACTTGTAAATTCAATAACTCTTACAAAACAAGGAATCTCCACACATATAAATACTCGAAATTATCATAAAAATATTAGCAATAAAATGAGAGCGATATCATAATTTTCCAACCATGGGAACCCTCTCAAAATTGATCCTGAAATCTCTAAATGAGTAGATAAAGCTGCCCAATGCCAATAAAAAATCTGAATATGAAGTATTTTTCTCAAATTTGTAATATTCTTCAATACCAATCAATGTTGAAGGGTTTTCGTCCTCCAACAAAACCACTTGAAGGGTTTTCGTCCTACTAGGAAGCCACACAAGAGGGTTTTCGTCCTCAAGTGGAAGAACATTGAGCAACAAGCTCACAATGCCCAAATAGAAAAATGCGCCAAAATCTTTATGCCCAAATGAGGTCCTAAATCTCCTTTTATAACCTTCATTTGGCGCCAAAGCTTAGAAAGGTAAAGCCGACCCATAAGAGATGTTCTATTCCTTCATTAAGCTTCTTTATTTGCTTTTAACCCAACCGACTTGCTTCAAGAGGGAAAACACTAAAAAGAAAACATAAAATTAGAAAAAACAAAAGCAAATGAAAACTCAATGTTCTTCTCCAACTCCTCTACTTCTTGGCCATGGAGAAGGAATGACAAGAAGTCCATAGTGACCCTCAAGTGGGAAAAAGGGACATTACAGTTCTCCCTTCCCAAAATTACTTGTCCCCAAGCAATTGCAAACCCAATGTATCTTCTGCCCCGTACTCTTACATATTCCCAAACATTTTGAAGTTCTTTTATATCCTTGTAATGAAATAGGAGATGACAGCATTCATGATAAAGCATTGATGACCATTCAATATGGCTTTCCCTCAACTTCAATAGTGTTGTCCCAAAAACAACTGTAATTATGCATCTTTCTTTCAAAAATCAGAATGTAGAAGTTTGAAAATAACACATCATAATCTGATTTTATTCCTCCATTCAACTGAAATCTTCCTTCCTCATTATTCCATGAGGGAATGCACTCAAAAAATGAAAATACATTGTTGTTCATGGCTGCTAATGGCAGCCCCAAATCTGATTTTTGCAAATTCAGTCCTACAATCATGGTATAACAACTACCAGACTGAAATCTCACAAAGGAAAGCAACTCCATAAATAAAGTAAGGACTGAAATTTGATTTACATATGCTGAAAATTTAAGAACAGCTGGCCTACAATTAAAATCAACAGTTATCTTGGCCTTAAACTTGAGAGATTCAACCTCCTTGGCATTCCCATGAGTGTTAATTTCATCATTCTTCAAGTGGAACTCATACTCCATGTGACTTTTGAGGGCAAGTTCCTCTAAATTTTGGATCTCTAGATACCCCCAAACATTGTGTGACTCAGCTGAAATGAAAACAAGGTAGTCTAAGCAAAATCCATACCTCATCATGGGGTCATAAAAATGAAAGATAGAACCATCATTCTCCTTTTTGGTGGCTATGTGAACAGTTGCAAGTTTATCATAATTGTTTCCTTTTGCCCTTGCTTCTTTTGGTTCTCTCATGGAACCATGGGTTAACAATCCATAGAGAGAAAAATCAGACTTCCCTTCAAACTTATGCTTCCTTAAACATGCCATGCTAGCATTCTCTTTCATCAAATTCCATAAGCAAAGAGAAAAAATGAAAAATTTACTTCACCCTTTTCATGTCTCATGAAGTGGCCCGGATGATCAGCCGATGGTGTATCATGAACAACCCACAAGATCCTGCTCTTCACCCTTGATTCGGGTACCAAATAGACTCGGTTTTTGTAAAGGATGAACCCATTCATCACCTTGTATATTTCCTTACTTATTTCTCCTTCAAAAACACCATTAGCAAACTTGTTCTTTACATACTCAATTGAAATTAGTGACTTTCAATCTGCTGTAATTTTAGATAAAGAACAGAAATGTGACTCCCATGAAATAGTATCTTCCACCAAATAACAAATTTGGAGTGTTTCCGGAAGCATACCTTGCAAAGTGATCTTTTTACCTTTGTCCACGAAGCTTATCTTCATGCGTTGATAGTTGAGAGTGAGCTCTTCCAACGAATGCCACCATTGAAATCCAAGCACGATACCCAAATCAACTATCACATATCTTTTATGGTTCCAATGAAACTTGGAGTTGAGGACACATCTTGGTATGTTGCATAGAGTGACCATCTGCGAACTTCGCAATGAGTTCTTTGAAGTCTTCAACCTTCAATCCCACTTGTGCCACCAAGCACTCATTAATAGAACCATGAGTGTCTTCACCATTGATCAAACTCGTGGCTCCTTGTCCTTGGAAGGTAGAATCCTTCATAACCTTGTTAGCATACATAATGATTTCAAAATAATCCTTTATCAAAATTTCTTTTAACCATGTGCATGGGGTAAGAATATCATAGACTTTCTTTCTACAATGCAAGAGGTCAACCATAACCATGTATGCTTGCAAGGAAATATCTAAATGCCATGTGTCATCCCACAAGTTCTTCATAATATCACCAAAACTTGGCATGTGATCTTTAACAACAACTTTCCCAAAAAGACATAAGTATGGCAGCAATATAAAAGGAGATAAAGTGTGATTTCCATCATACCTTGGGTTGTCCACCACATATCTACCTTCCCATGCCGGATGAGGAGTGATCAAAACGTCCTCCATATTCCCAATCTTGTGACTCAGAATTTCTGAGTTGAAATCAACCTTCTTCTCCTCGTCAACAAATGAAGCTTCTTTTTCCTTGGCTTCAACCATATCTTGATGGTGTTCATATAGGGCGATCATGTGGCTCTTAATGTAATCATGGGCACCATAAATCAGCCTCCTCTTGACTTTTGTTCTGGAAATTCCAGCAAACTGAAAATGATCATAGGTACTTGGAAAAGCACCTTCTTCATCCATGTGACCCCCAACAAGGTCACTCAAAAATCTTGGTCCATGGACCCTATGCAAATCAAAATTTTCATCATATGTAGCATCATGAAGACTACCCTTTTGCCATGATTTGCTTTGGAGCATCATATTTGCCCCAAGGTTAACAAAACTCACATGATCATAAATCCGAAATGGCATGGCATAAAGAAATAAATCTGAGTTACCTCCAAGCCTTTGGTTGCTTTGTTTGTGGGTGTTTGAAATGTCTTCGTAGCTCTCACCAAGGTCCCCTCTATCACCACTTTGTTCTTTAGTGATTGCTGCTATAATCAGACCAGCAACCTTATTGTCATCATGTTCCTTTGGAGAAGGGTTTTCAACCAGCCCTTTCTCTTCCCCTTCTTGCTCCACACCCATTGTTTCATCTCTGGATTCATAACAAGTCAAAACATATTCAGTATTAACCATGGAATGAGCAATTTTTACCTCATGTTGTTGACTCTTTGGAATGGGTGTAAGTGCCATGGCCTTAGGTCCCTTGATCACCAACCCTTCTTCCTCAAACTTCGTGCTTTCTTCATGTTGCTTGTGTGGCATGTGATGTCTAGGCTTGGGCCTAGGTCTTCCTCTATTCACTCCTATGAATTCGGTGAGTGAAATGGCCTCACGAATCTCCCTTGGTAAAGCCATATATTTCTCATAACTTGCAGCGATGTTCTGTCCACCCGCTGGTCTTGTTTCTTCCTCCGGAATAACTTCCTCCCTAGGAAGGAAAGTGGGCTTCGTAAACGATCCTCGGGCTGATCCCATTGGTTTCCGTGTATTGTTAGCCCTAGTCAAGCTACCATCACCACTTTGAATCCTAGGTTCAATGATCTTTTGGAAGGATAGGGCTAGAAAATCCATTGTTTGCAAGTCTCTCTTGGCCGGCAATTAATTTATCAACTTTAGCTTCTTGAGAGTCATGATCAGCCATGCTACCTTCCTCCCTTGGCTGGTCCTCCGTTCTTCTTCTTTGGTAATAAGTGAAATCCTTGTTGCCTGTTTCCATTAAACCCTTGGCCTTTTAAGATCCGAGCTCTGATACCACTGTAATATCCGTTTTGGGGACAAAACTGAAAATGTTGGAAATTAGTTAAAACACCAAATAAGCAAGTCTGATTTTTATAACCAACAATTAATAAAGGACCTGCAAACTGACACTCTCAAACCCTAGTGACTAGGAGAGAGAGAGAGAGAGAGAGAGAGAGAGAGAGAGAGATCCACCGTAGAAAGACTCAAAAATTATGAGAAGTTATTCCTTGGATTGCCCTTGATTTTAAAAGCCAAAAAATGTGATCAAATCATTAAACTCAGAATTTTGGAATTTATTATGGCACAAAAACAGCTGAAACTTGTAAATTCAATAACTCTTAGAAAACAAGGAATCTCCACACATATGAATACTCAAAATGATAATAAAAATACCAGCAATCAAATGAGACCAATATCATAATTTTCCAACCATGGAAACCCTCTCAAAATTGATCCCGAAATCTCTAAATGAGTAGATAAAGCTGCCCAATGCCAATAAAAATCTAAATATGAAGTATTCTCCTCAAATCTGCAATAATATTCACTCTCAATCAATGTTGAAGGGTTTTCGTCCTCCAACAAAACCACTAGAAGGGTTTTCGTCCTTCTAGGAAGCCACACAAGAGGGTTTTCATCCTCAAGTGGAAGAACATGGAGCAACAAACTCACAATGCCCAAACAAGAAAATGCGCCAAATCTAGATGCCCAAATGAGATCCTAAGTCTCCTTTTATAACCTTCCTTTGGCGCCAAAGCTTAAAAAGGCAAGGCTGACCCATAAGAGATGCTCTATTCCTTCATTAAGCTTCTTTATTTTCCTTTAACCTAGCCGACCTGCTTCAAGAGGGAAAACACCAAAAAGAAAACATAAAATTAGAAAAAAACAAAAGCAATTGAAAACTCCATGTTCTTTTCCAACTCTACTTCTTGGCCATGGAGAACGGATGGCAGGAAGTCCAAATAGTGACCCTCAAGTGGGAAAAAGGGACACTACAGTTTGTGGTTGATTTCTATCATAAAATAAATATATTTACAACCTACTATTAAGGTTTGATATTTAATTTCAGTTTTCTTCAGTTTATTATTTGGATTGTGTAAGCTCTTTGGTTTTTAGTTTCAGCCCGGAAAAGGGGCATTATATTGGTATCAGAGCAGTGATCTTCCCAACTTGCATGGACCGAAAGCTAACATTTGAGGCCAGTCTACAATGGACACATGAGTGAAAGGGAACTTAAGAGAGAAAACATGGATTGGTGACCTAGATTCTTACCGAAAGAAGTCATTCCAGAGGTTGAAACATGACATTCAGTGGGTCATAACATTGCGGCTTGCTATGAGAAGTATAGGGCTCTTCTAAGAGACATTCGTGATGCCATTTCACTTTGCGGAGTTCATAGTAGTAAGCAAGGGTAGGTCAAGGCCCGAGCCTAGACCTCAAGTGCCTCAAAGGGATCCTCAACATGCCTCGGGGAAAGTGACACTTTCCACATTTGATGGTTCCAACAAGGGGGCAGTTGGTGCATGGATGAATATGGTAGGGTTAAACCCTAAACTGCAAGAATATGCCAGGGATCCAAACCCAAAAGAGTTTCTTTTGAAAGAAGAAAAAGAATCGGAAAAGGTAGTGGATGCATCAACACCTCAAGATGTCAAGGGAGAAATCATGGGGCATGAACCGGAAAAAGAAAAATTAGATCTACAAGAGGGTTTTGGGGTGGAGTCCTAAGTAGACCATGTTGAGGGGCATGTACATGAGAAAAGAGCTTTAACGGTTGCTAATGTTGTTTTTCAGCGGTCTGGAATTTTTAGAACAACCTATAAGGAGCTAGTTAATGGTTTCATGACTCTAGCAAGAACTATGAAGATGCTCCACACATGTGTCAACAAAGTATGGATGAATTCAAGGCGGAAAGTGCCTCACTTGTTGAATGTGAAGAGTCTAAGAGGAAGGGAAATGCTGATCCTAACTTAAAACTTCTGAGTCACAAGGATGGAGGTGTGGAAGATATCTCAATCATTCTTTATCCGGCAAAGGAAGGTGAACATGTTAAGGACAACCAAAGGTATGAGCATGTTGTGGATTTGTTGCTTCCTACTCAGTCAATTCAAATGTGTGGTCATCATAGTGGAAAGGGTGATAGAGTGAAGAACACTTTGAAAGGACATATGGATACATTCATACAAGTTCCGAATTTTTGTACATGAAATTTTGGGATCCGGGTGATCTTTTGAGATACAAGAAGGTTAAGGTCTTTGTGTAATGTTCCCTTTTTTGAATTGAGGCCTAAATATGGACTTCTTGCCATTCCCTTTTCATGGCAATGAAAAATTATTGAACAAGGAAAGAAATTACATTTCATTTCAGATTTCTTTTATTAGATTTAATGTTTTATTTTAATTGTTTTCCTTTACGAGACAGGTCGGCTGGGTTTGTAGAGAATAAATAAGCAATTAAAAGATAAAGTGAGGCTTATAGAGGTCGTTTGTCTTCTATATGGCCTTTGGTGCCACGGGAAGAATATAAAGGAATTTAAGGACTTCATTTGCAACCTATCTTTGGCGCATTTTTCATATACAATTGGTTTGTTGGGTTAGTTGCTCACTACCTTTCCACTTGAGGATGAAAATCCTCATGTGTGGTGTCCAAGGAAGACGGAAACCTTCCTTGTGGCTTGGTGGAGGACGGAAACCCTCCATTTTGAGTTGGAGACATCAAGAAGAAGGATTGCAAGGGCTTTACATCATTTTTAGAGCTCTTCCGTGGGAGAACGAATATGGTTTGAAGCTGGTTTAGTGCTTTCTAGGGCACAAATTTCAAATCTGATTTTATATTCTGAATCTCCATATTTTATAAGGCCATAATCTGAACTTTGGTGAATTTTGGTAGAGATTTACTATTTTTCCTAGCCCTCAGTTTGGCGGGACTGCTGATGTTATAAATAATTAATTTCTGCTGTGCTAATTGGATATTTCTTCAATCTTTTGATGTATTTTTGATGCATAAATATTTATATGGCTAGATAAATTATTTTGTGGCATTCTACATTGATGTGCATAGTAAAAAGTGGACTTGAATCTCATAGGCAGTTCGCTGCCCTAGGAGACTGCTGATTTTGATTTGGTTAATCATTCTAAGTTATTCTTAGCTACTTTTAGATTGTTGTGTGTGTATTTGAAGGTGTTCTCAAATCAGATTTATTGGGGATAGTTGCTAAACCTCTTTTATCCATTTTCAGCCTTAAAAGGGACATTACAGTGGTATCAGAGCTTCGGTCTTCCCATCCTGAGTGTATTTGTGCAAGGCAACGACAATACAATCATGGAATGGCGACCTAGGTTCTTATTGAAGGAAGAAGTCATTTCGGAGGTGGAAGCACGACATCCAGTGGGTCACAACATTGTGGCTATCTTTGAAGAATATAGGGCTCTTTCGAAGGAGATCCGTGATGTTGTTTCACTTGTTGGAATTCATAGGGGAAGCAAGGGTAGGTATGGGCCCAAGCCTAGACCTCAAGTACAACAAGAGGATCCTCAACATGCCTTTGGGAGGGTGACGCTCTCCACATTTGATGATTCCAAAAATGGGGAAGCTAGAGCATGGAAGAAGATGCTACAGTTTAACCCTAGACCACAAGAAAGTGCCTATGAGCCAAATCCAAAGGGGTTTCTCTTGAAAGAGGAAAAATAAAAATCATATCTTTAGGAGTGCTTTGAGGTGGAATCACCAAAGAAAGAGGTAAAAGTACCTATCATTTTCCCTAAGGATGAGCCATTGACTGATTTTTAGGACAACCATGCAAATGGACATGTGTTTGGTTAAGAGACCATGGAGCATGAGCCCAAAGAAGAAGGGAAATATGATACGCCACATTATGGAAAAGAATTGGTGGATAGAGCCCCATTTCCGGATGATAATGTTGACAATCAGCTAGTTGGAATTTTTGGAACAGTCCAAGTTGATGGAACACATGACTCCGGTGAGAACCACGAAGATGTCCCGAGCATGTGTCAAAAAAATATGGATGAAGCTAGGGCGGAAAGAGTTTCACTTGTTGAAACTAAAATGGAGGGCCCTTTCATGTTGGCAAGGCAAGAAGAGGCTACACGAATTGAGGAAGATTCAGCCCTAACTCCCATGGTTGTTTGGGAGGAACAACATTATGAGGTAATAAATGATCATTGTTTGGTTGATGCTGATTTTATTTTAGCATGTGATGAATTCAGACATGAGCAAGAGGGAAAAGAAAAGGGAGGTTTGGAAACCATTTCCAAATAGATATGATCATGATGATAGCAAGCTTGCTGGACTGTTTATAATAGCGTTCAAAAAAGAACATAATGATGAAGAATTAGGCCTTGGTAAGAACCACAAAAGCATCCGAAGCACAAGTGATCAAGGTATGGAGATAGTAAGAAAAGGGGAAGCTCCGCTTATTAAAGAAACAAGGACCAAGAAGAGGGAACACCTTGATGACCGCCCAAGGGGTAGTAGGGACAACACATTAGATGGTAAGGAGCACATACACCCTTTCATGCAACCTCCGAACTGTGTGAAGACCGCTTTATGTACGTGGGCCAAGATGGAATTGGTGAGAAGTTACCCCCTTCTAAAGACCATGGTATGCTAGTAAAGGTAACCAATTCTTTTTTCCATTTGGATTATATCTCAGCTGATACACATGTATAGAGAAGAATTTTGGGGTCACAATAATGAATGCATTGAGGGTAACTCAACCAAATTGACAAGACCAAGGAGAGGATTCTCCATGAAGGACCAAGGATAGCAATGGGTGAAGGTGCTGGTCTGTTATCAACTACAGTCAAACTTGGGAGAATTACCAATATATTCAACCATAATAAAGTTCCGTGCATGAGTACCATTACTAGCTTGAAGAAGCTAAATGAAAAAGTGAAGGTAAGCAGCCCTAGACCTAGAGACAATTTAGATTTATTGCCTATCATTGTACCATGTCAAAATTATGGACATCATGAACAACTAGGAAGGAATGATAACTATGTAATCTTTCTTATGTTGCTGCCATGTTCTCACCTCCACAATCCACAAGACCAATCAGTTTCGCAAGGAACCCTCAAGAATGACACTTGGAAAGAGCAAGTCCATGGAGGTAAGGTGTTTTTGAAATATTTTTTGAGTGCTGGTTCTAACCCAGAAATTATGAGTTGTGAGAAGGTTAAGGACGGCTTGTGGCCCAAAAAGGTTTCAGTTTCATTGCTTACCAACATGCCAAAACAGTTCGGTTTTCACCATGCACAATTGGATAGGTATGATAACTATGTTGCATTGCTCTGCTCCATGATACTGCTGTATTTTTACTCTCATAATCAGTTTGTGCCAAGTGGAAAGAAGGTAAGAAGTGAATGGTATAGCAAAGGGTGCAAGGATGCTTGGGTGCAATACCGAGTTTGTTTTAGCATATGTGAGATTGGTACCATTGCGAGCCTCAAAAGGGGAAGGTCTGATTGCAAGATCAATTGGATTGATAATATGATCTTTGAGTGTCCGTGAATGACTCACATCTTTGCATTTTGGTTCAGCTCTCATACATACCAACTCTCCCATGTAATTGGTTTCTTGTTTGAACATGGAATAGTAATGCTTGTAGATAATGACACCACTCATAAATTAATCAAAGGAGAACTTACCGTTAAGCATGGGCTGAGCATAACCCACTTTGGAGGCTTCAAGGTCACCAATGTCAATAGAATTTTTATCTTGTCAAAATTCAGGGGAAGGTGCAAGGTATGTAATGTTTTTCTTGAACTTGAGCCAGCTGAAGTTAATGTTGTTTGTGGGATGCAAAGGTTTCAGTTTTTGGGAAAATTTCATTATGGTTCTCTTCTTCATATATCGGCTCCGTGGAAGAACACAATTATAGTTGGGCATGCACAAATTCGACCACCCAATGAGTTTATAGGAGAATTTAAATTGCTGATTTTGATACAATCAAAATATGATTTGTTTCCATATTTGAACAGCTATAAGAATGTCCATTTTGAGGTCATTAAATCATGGGAAAACAGTGGCAGATGGTTTCAATTGATGGCAACAACTACTTCAACCAACATAGCTCCAAGTTGGGTGGAAAATCAGGTAATTCATGACTGCCATACTTTGTTTTCTATTTGCACGCAAGATTATTTGTGTATTTTCTTAGAAGAAGCAAATTACAACATCATTAATGAAGATCGTCTTGAGAAGGTGTGTGTTATGGAAATTTTCAAACCTTGGAAAGAAGGGAATTTGAAATGCTTGCTCACATTCTTGATTCCTGGGTGGGAGGCTTGTACATATGATGTAAAAAATATGCACATCTTTTTGTTTTTAGCCCCTATGGAAATGAATTGTCCTTCAAAAGGGTGTATAAAAATAATGTGGCAAATGATTTGTCAAGGAAGCCACTTCCTTTCTCTTGGGATGATATTGCCCTACATATTGAGAAGATGAAGGAGGCTAAGGGTTCGTATCAACCGAGTTTGCAATTGCTTAGGGACACAATTTCAGGAAGGGAGGACTATAATGCCCCCTTTTTCGAATTTAGGCCTAAATACGAACTTCTTGCCATTCCCTTTTTGTGGCAATGAAGAATTGTTGAACAAGGAAAGGAATTGCATCTCATTTCAGATTTCTTTTATTAGATTTAATGTTTTCTTTTAAGTGTTTTCCTTTAGGAGACATATCGATTGGGTTTGGAGAGAATAAAGAAGCAATAAAAACATAAAGTGAGGCTTAAAGAGGTCGGTCTTCTACTATTTGGCCTTTGGCGACAAGGGAAGAATATAGAAGGGATTTAAGGACTTCATTTGCAACCTATCTTTGGTGCATTTTTCATATACAATTGGTTTGTTAGGCTAGTTGCTTACTACCTTTCCACTTGAGGACAAAAACCCTCATGTGTGGCATCCAAGGAAGACGGAAACCTTCGTTGTGGCTTGGTGGAGGACGTAAACCCTCCATTTTGAGTTGGAGACATCAAGAAGAAGGATTGCAAGGGCTTTACATCATTTTTAGAGCTCTTCCATGGGGGAACGACTAGGGTTTGAAGCTGGTTTGGTGCTTTCTAGGGCACAAATTTCAAATCTGATTTTATATTCTGAATCTCCATATTTTATAAGGCCATAATCTGAACTTTGGTGAATTTTGGTAGAGATTTACCATTTTTCCTAGCCCTCAGTTTGGCGGGACTGCTGATGTTATAAATAATTAATTTCTGCTGTGCTAATCGGATATTTCTTCAATCTTATGATGTATTTTTGATGTATAAATATTTATATGGCTAGATAAATTATTTCGTGGCATTCTACATTGATTTGGATAGTATAAAGTGGACTTGAATCTCATAGGCAGTTCGCTGCCCTAGAAGATTGCTGATTTTGATTTGGTTAATCATTCTAAGTTATTCTTAGCTACTTTAAAATTGTTCTATGTATTTGAAGGTGTTCTCAGATCAGATTTATCAGAGATAGTTGGTAAACCTCTTCTCCATTTTCAGCCCTAAAAGGGACATTACACTTTGACGGTAACTCAACAATTCCTATTTTGACAAAGGAAGTATGGGATCTGGGTGATATTTTGGAATCTAGGGAGGATAGAGTTCTTAATTCCAATATTTGCATTGCTGATAAGTTCTTCATCTTATGCATTAAACGATTCCAACACCTCAATATTGCTTTGAGAAGGCACAAGGTAAACCAAGATTTCTATGTTGTTATTGAGGAGAAAAAAATAGTGATTAGGGTTCAATGGTTGCATTCTTTGGGTGAATTTACTCAAAACCATCAAACTTTGGAGTTGAAATTCAAACTTGATATTCAAAAGGTTGTGCTTCAACGCATGGCAAGTGGAGCTCCTCAAGTTGCTTACAACAAAGAGGATGGAGAGAACTTCCAGAAAAAGGCGAGACCTATGGGCGGCACATGGTAAGATAACACCTACACTTTCAGTTTTAAAACAATAGTCACTTCATAGAAATCTTCATCTTCTAATCAATACACATGCTATTTAAAGAAGTTCTTCAATAGGCGTTGATGTTGAGTTCATGAATTCTGCGTTTGACAAATGAGCAGGATCGATGTTATCTTGTTGTCCAAAGCATTGTAACCCCGCTGAAAATTGGTGGTATGATTGTAAGGAGTACAATTAATGTTTTATGGGTTTTAAGACACGCTGTCATAAAAAATTGTATTGCTATTCCTCTTTTTTAGCTTGCCCAACATTGTACTTGCAGCCATACAAGTAGTCTTAGGCATATGTTGGAGTAATATTCAGTTTGTTGATGTTGCTGAAACATTTTCGGTCACTATATCATTAATTCCAACCCCTATATCGCTGTCATTCCTAAGAGTGGTGAAAAGTTTGAAGTATGACAGCTGTTATCCTATCCTTTTTGCTGTTGTTCACATTAGAACCAACCTCGTAACACTTATTATGACAGTCACAAAAGTGTTTTCAGTCACAAGGTGGAAGGATCTTCCGTCTACCATGAAACGAGGGATTGTTTGCCGCTGTTTTAGAAGAGTTTCCAACCATCACAATGCTGATTCTGAGTGAGAAATTGCAATGGTACAGCTACAACCATGCTTGGGGTAGCAAGAATGGACCCTTGGAAGTTCATCTCAGGAATGAGAATTATGAAAGGGATACAAGCATGTGAAGAGAGTTGAATAACGTGCCTATGAGGCATGATGGAGAGGTTGTCAGAATATTGGTGGAAGCTCTTGTTTTCCTTAATAAGTTTGTTCCATGTGTAGGTATAGGTAATAAAAAGGAAGAGCAGCTGAGTTTGTTTTCCACCCAAGCAAATGGTGGAAGCATATGAGATTGCAGCTAAAGATGGAGAGTTTCCAATCTTTGTACAGTTAACTGCCGCTTCTACATCAATCACATCATTGAATCTTGCGAGGGTTTTTCATATTTATATCTCTATATTGCTGGTCATAATACTTTCAGTCACGAACAATTGTACACTTGTGTACACTTGTGCAATTTAAGAGGGTTTCTTTGCATGGTAATGTTAGTGGGGGGGGGCTCCACTATTGAAGAAAATCTTCCCAACCATCCTAGTGCCGATTTGGATGGAACTCCAAGTGGCTTGTGGCTGTTATGACTTGTTTCCAACTTACATGCAAGCTGTGTTGTGCCATGCTTTGGAGGGATCAACCCATTGTAACATTATGAGACCCAATGGAGCTCAAGGCTATAGTCATGAAGCAAATGTATGGAATTCTTCATCACAAGAGAAGAGCAAGTGGGTACCTTGGGAACACGGTAGTGAGCACTTGGGGCAGCCTTTGGCCTTAAGGGAGTGTATGAAAGATGTTGTCATTCTTTGGATAAAAGGCTTCATTGAGGGAAAACATATAGATGTGGTTGATGGAGGGAGTGGACACCATGGTAATTGTTGGTGGAGGTTGTTCCACTTGACAATTATTAGATTTAGATGTTTTGGTGTGATTGTACTTGGGCATATGAGTTTGTTTTGACAAGAGCTCTTTCATTTGACAGGTACATGATCTAGGTTATTGGAGCATTCAAGCTTACATTTACTCGAGGGAAACCAATTTTGGGTGGGGAGGACTGTAATGTCCCCTTCTCAATGCTAGTTATTTTTGAAGACCTTGAGCCCGTTCCACTTCCCGTGGGCTAAAAGGGATTGAGCAAGGGAAGTTAATGTCATGATTTTTAGTTGTTTATGTGAGCTTTGCATTCTTTTAAAGTAATTTTTTAAGTGTAGTTAGGTCGGCTGGGTAAAGGAGACAAACAAATGAAAAATAGAAGAAAAAAGAACTATTATGTCCCCAAGGAGGTCAGTCTTTTTTTGAAGGTTTTAATTGGATTTGGCGCCACCTCTAGCTATTTAAAGGGGTTTCCTATCTTGGAAGAGGTTACGCTTGCTTTTAGAATTTATTCTCTTGGAGTTGGGAGCATGTTTGCTTTCTCTCTCATCCATTGAGAACGAAAACCCTCTCGAAAGACATATTGAGGACGAAACCTCTCAAGTTTGTAGAAGGGTGATCACATAAGGAGTTTATATTCAGTTTTGAAGGCATTTCTAGCCCTTCCCAAGGGGGGCGACTTGCCCTAAGGTGGAGTTTGGGGGCTTCTAGGGCACGACAACTTCAAATTCAACCATCATTTTGTTTCTCCTATTTTTAGTAGTTGAAATATTCATTTGTACTTCATTTTGGGGCTTGAAAACCTTCATTTCCAGCCATATTTGTAAGAGTATTCACTGTTGTTGATTAATTAATTTTCAGCTGATATTAAATTGGTAAAAAAGATATATTTTCCGGTGCTTTTCTCTTGCAATCATTTTCATATTTGAAGAATGTTATTTTGAAGGGATTCTAAATTATTTCTAACAAGTTTGTGGCTGATTTCTATCATAAAATAAATATGTTTACAGCCTGCTGCCAGGGTTTGGAATTTAATTTCAGTTTGCTTCAGTTTACTATTTGGATTGTGTAAGTTCTCTGGTTTTCAGTTTCAGCCCGGAAAAGGGGCATTACAATTAGCCAATCCTAATTCGTGATCAAACCTTATTTAGCTTAATAGTAAAACCATAGTTCTAAAATCAGGCTTGGCCAAAACATGCTAGCCAAAATTTTGACTCGAACTTGTGCTTGGAGTAAACTTTCCAATTGAATATACAAATTCATAAAATAAACTTAAATAACATGTCTAATACTTGTAAATAACATGGGACGTGAACTAAGAGAATGCCCAAAGTATATTTTTATTAGATTTAGACAAAAAAGAGTACACTGCACACTATAATATCACATGATGATCTCAAAAGTTTATTTTCCGTCCCCCTTCCTCATTGCCCTCAAATTGGAAGGTAAAACATCCACCTTAGGAACAAATGCATCATCAAGTCTCTAAGCCTGGATATGCCGATTTAAACATTTCATTGAGACTTTTGACCTCTCAAATTGAGCTCCAATTTTGGAAAAAAACTTCTGATCCAATGATGGTCACGTCATAGAAGATGGAAACTTGTTGGAAGCGTGTCGGCAATCCTGAAGTTGGTTGTCTGAATCTGATGGGGTCTTTTAAAAACAATCTTCATTATAAGTGCTAGAGATCTGAAACCACTCTCAAACATCGTGTACTTAATGAAATAAACTTAACATTAAACATTTATTTTATAAATATAACCCTTGGTCACCGTCCTATTCATCACTATGTTATAAATGTAACCCTGGTTGCTGACTTTGTAGTATGGACTCGCCGAGTTTTGGTGGGTTTCTAGCTGAGTACTTGCAGAGTTGTATAAATATGAGCAAAACTAAAACAAACCAAATATCAAGAACAAGCTCCTTGTCATCAATATTCTTCTTCTCAGGCATCGATGATGAAGGAACATAAGCAACATTTCTGCTATCAATTCTTCCTGGAAGTGTGTTTCTGTAATCAATATGCACTTGACAATAGATGGTTGATAGCTACTTCATCATTATATGCATGCATTCAGAACATGACAAACTGCATACTTTCTGTTTATTGAAATTGTAGACACTGGAAGTTATTGCATTCCCTTTTGTCTTTGTGGCTTCTGGTTTGGACAAATGTTTGGTGTCTATTGGATTGCTTATTGCATTCATATTTTTCCTGTATTCTGATTTGTCAAAATATGTGCCTTGCTACAGCAATTGTACCAAAAAGCACTTTCTATCAAATCTGCAATACCTCATCCGCGGATAATGGGTATTATTCATGAGTGTGGTGGGAAAATGCATATGACTGAAAGACAATGGGCAGAGGCAGCAACAGATTTCTTTGAAGCCTTTAAAAACTATGATGAAGCTGGAAATCATCGACGCATTCAGTGTTTGAAGTATGGTGCTAAATGAACGCTGTAAAATCTGGAGTTATATTACACCAGTTCCTTTAGCTTTTATGCTGCAAGCAATGTGTTGTTGACTTTTCGGTTTCCTTGAATAGATATCCAGTGCTGGCAAATATGCTGATGGAATCCGAGGTGAATCCCTTTGATGGTCAAGAGGCAAAGCCGTAAAGGTTGCATCAGAAAACTACATTTATCTTCATGACAAGACTCTTTCCTTCTTTTCTGGGTCTTGTTAATAAAGATGAAGATCCCTGGTTGTGATGCAGGTACAAAAACGATCCAGATATTCTAGCAATGACCAATCTTGTTGCAGCATACCAACAGAATGAGATATTGGAGTTCGAGAAGATTCTAAAGGTTTATAGCTTGTTTTATTTCAATGAAAAAAATACGACATTTCTTAGTAACTGCTAAAAATTATGCTCTTTTCAAATTAATGACACCTTTATTTTCTTCAGAGCAACAGGAAGACTATTATGGATGATCCATTTATCCGTAACTATATTAAAGATCTATTGAAGAACATTAGAACACAAGTATTGCTGAAACTCATCAAACCTTATACATGTATTCGTATACCCTTTATATCTAAGGTATTTGCATGGCGGCCCTAACCTTTGGAAAGAAAATGCAAAGAACTAGGGCATTTGATCAAAATCCGGAAAGCTCGACTTGGATTTACCACCTGTAAAAAGAGTTTTTATTTTCTGCCTATTTTGGGCACTTGAGTTGATTTATTTGTTACCCTTGTATTGAATTTACATATAGTAGTACTTTGATTCTACCATATATTGATCAGGAGCTAAACATTCCAGAGAAAGATGTTGAGCAGCTTCTTGTATCTTTAATCTTAGACAACCGAGTTCACGGGCACATTGATCAGATCAATCAACTTTTGGAGCTTGGTGATAGGTAATATGCTGCAATCTTTGTTTTTTTTTTCAGCATTTAGAGGCATGGAAGCTTGTTGTTTCTATTTTCTTGTTTTAATTTTATCAGATCCAAGGGGTTAAAGCAATATGTGGCAATAGACAGATGGAATACACAACTCAGGACCCTGTACCAGACTGTCGCAAACAGGATAGGCTAAATTTGGACCACTCTAGACACAATGAATCCTTTTTGATAGCTTGGCAAGTGATAGTCTTATTTTTCCTACTCTCTTTTCTCTGATGTTGCTCAAAGCATGTTCCATTTTTACTACTAGAGTTGCATATTTCACAAGCATTCATGGAATAGCAAGTCCCTTAAAGAAGAACATTTGCACAATCATCAGGAAAACTTTAGTATTGGAATCTGAAAGATTTGCTCACTTTTCTGCCACTTGGCAACATTTTGGCCACAAAATCAACTTTGTTTTTTTTACTGCTATTATTATCTTGTCTTGGCATGGGTTACGAACCATACAAGTTCTATTTGTACAAGGAGAGCATGTTGTGTCTTAATTTCACTGAAACTCATGTCAATTGTTGTTTATATAAGTAAAGCAGCCATCATATGTGGATTACTTCGGCATAACATTGTGTTGGCTTGTACAGTGGGAAAAGGGTAATGCAATCATATGGGCATTCTCTTTCCATTCTATTTGTCAATTTGCTATTCTGCAAAGCAAAATGCATTTAAAGGGTGTGTTTGGTGCTTGCATGGATACCATTGCAATTTTTTTCAGTGTCTCATACCTCGAGCACACTTGAAATCAGTATGCATGTTGTATTATATTTATTATATGCCGAAATTGTAATTAAGGTCAGGGAGATGTATTTTCATCAACAATCACGATTCATTGAGATGAACAATGCAAAAAATCTTTTTCTTAAAATATAAGGTATGCCAAGCGATATGGATATTTACAAATTATCATTCTTTCAATTTGATATTCTATGCATAGGCAGCATCATCCACAAATGATTTTTAATAACTCTGTTTATTGATTTTACTGTTGCACATCATGGATGGCAAAATGTGTTAATTTTGATGTTTTTTTATGCCATATAGCTGTTCTTTATGACAATGGAAAAATAAATTTTATGTGGCCTTTTCTTGCTATATGTACACTCCTAATTTTTGTGTGGGACTACTCTTTTGTTATAAATTTGCATTGTTCTAGTGTACTTGTGTTTTTTTATTATTATCGGTCTAGATTAGGGTCTTATTGAAACGTTTTCCCTGTTTTTGATTATCTTTTCTGTGTTCCCTTCTATTCTTCTTCCTCCCTTTTGTTAATCTCTTTAGTTTTTTCTTGTTGTGAGGTTTTTCCCAAAACCCTATTGGTTACATTTGTGGGGCTCTTTTCTATGTATGCCCTTCTAACCCATATTTAGGCACCTCATGGTTTTTGGCCCTTTTTGTCAGCTTTGCTCGCCTGTTGCGAGTCAGCATGCACGCCAAGAAGACCCTAATTCGAATTCAAGAAATTTATAAACACATAAGCGCATTAGTGCATTTAGGACACGAAATACATGCTTGAGTGATAAAGATGCATCCTTGTGCCAAAAGCATTTATTGAAATGTAAAGATTATATAACAATTATTGTGTTTTGCATCGATTAAGTTACTAAAAGCGATAATGGTATGTTGGATTCAAAGAATTGTTCTCCTCAATTGCTTTGATAATAATGGAGGGATGATCATAACATAGGCCCTTCAAAACATTCCTTGTTATTATTGCATTTTTGCAATGTGTTGATGCTCCATAAGGGTTCTATAAGCACCCATATTTTGCATGGTGCAATAGTTTAGTCCAGTGATGAGCCAAAAAACTCCAAGTTGTCGAAACACGCTCAATCTCATTCTACAACCTTCTCTCTGCACTTTGACATTGCATCTGTGTTGTTTTCTCTGTCCAGTGATTAGCTCAAACAATGCTCTTCTTTTGGTGAGTTCTGTCTTGGTTTGTTTGTTGTTGTTTCAAAACTGCACGGTAGTTGTGTAACTGTCAGCGTATGTAAGTGGGCGGTTTCGCAACCACTGGCTACACATACAAACAAAATGTCACGTGTTGGAAAAGAGGTCTTTGCTTGGCCTTTGTCACTTCGATTACCCTTACAGAACCCTCCATATGTGCCCAACAATCCTCTTTACTCCCTCTTCTTGTAAATAGGCCTGTGTTTGCCACCTCTCCAATCAGAAAAGTATTGTATAGTATCCCGTTCTCTTCCTTACATTGATTACCAGCCAAAGCTAATTGTTTTCCACTCTTGTGATTAAGTTTGTCGATATTCATCCCCATCTTGCAAAATCCTATGAGATACCTGAGTGAAATACATCATTTGTTTTGGACTCGCACTATATCTTACTCAATTCTAGTTTGTCATATAGTAGTTAACACGTGAGAGATTCTTAGTTCATTTTTTTACTTAAGTAAATTAGATTAGATGTGCTTTGGTTGATGTATGGTAGTACATGTGTTTTGTCTCTCTTTTTGTGCCTTGTGTTAAGTATTGCAATTCAACTCTCTGTCCTAACCGAACACTTTTGATAGCTTTTGTGAGGTTTGGGTAAGATTCTTTAGTAGTTTATCTCATACCCATCGATGATTATCATATTGTTTTGTCTAGTTCTTGTTTTGTGCAAGTTTACGAATCTTATTGTAGGTTTCTCAAGTGTTGTTTGTCCAAGCTTGTGTGTTTCCTTCCTAGAATTTGATAGGTTTGGTTTATACTTCTTGTGGTGTCAATCTCACACTCTTCCATAAGTCATACATTGTTGTTTTGTCATGTTTGTGGGTCCATACATCACCTCTCTTATCCCCTAGTTCGCCTTAGTGCAAGTCCATTGTTAATTACTTGTCGCAGGCATGGTAAACATTATTCAATGGTTTGTGTCATCATTTCCAGCTTGTTTTATCTACATTTCAATCTGTCTCATTGTGGATTTCAGATCTTGTAAGTCATTGCAATCTTTTTTTAATGTGGTGTATTCATTGTGGTACTATTTTGGTGTAAAAGGCACCTTTCTTGTTTCTGTGTTTACATAAGCATTTCTAGCCCATTGTAAGTTTTGTGTATGATGAGTATTTGTTTGCATCTCCTTCATTTGTTAAGCAATTCTATATTAAGAACAACCCAAAAACATAGTTTTAGTTTTCTTTCATTGTAAGCAAATATGTATTGTTGGAAAGTTTTGTCAAAGATCAATATAATTTATTTCCATAGAGTACTTTCTTTTCCTAGTTCAATTGAGCGCCTTAGATTAAGTTTTTTTCCATCGCATTACTTCGTGTATATTCATGATCCAACAAAATCCATTGAAGAATGCATTGATGAAGAGCTTCGTTAGTTGGTCTCTCTTACCATTAATTACCCATTGTCCCTCAACATTCTCAACTAACATCTTGAGATAGTTGAATATGAGTGTGTGCAACAATCCTGACGACAGGCCAATAAACCCAATCCTTGAAATATTAGATTTTTTGTGTTTCGATCGTTGACTCTAAAAATGTTTGGGCAAGACCCACCTCTTAAAGATGATAGTAAATCTCGAGTTGTGCAACCCAATCCTACTAATCACGATCAATGCTTCGTCAACATCTTGTTATGTTTTTTTTATTTTTTATTTGTTTTATTTTTTTTACATTACGTTATGTAGCTATGACTAGTTGATTTTATTAGGACAATTTGATACTTTCCCAGCTTAGACGATATCCGTTGTGACGTTGTTAAGGAGCATTGGCATGGAAGAGCTCATGCCGCTCTATCTCGCCAAGGAAACTCTAGAAATATTGTCTTTCTTGTCTTCCTCTGATTGTCTTAGCTTGACCATGAGAAACTTGAGTGCCAAGGAGAACGTGCAATTTTCTTTGTACACACATTTGGTGAACTCGACGTGAAGGCTAGTATGTGGGTTATTCCTTTTTCATCTATTCTTCTCTCCATTATTCTTTAGGTGTTAATACACTTGCCACTTACATCAGGTGTTAAGAGACCCTTGGGCATGATAAACTTCTCCAGTCATATTTAGACACAAGAACAACTATCGCTAGAAGAATGGGCTAATTTAGATTCCCAAAAGAACATCATCATCAAGATATAGGGAACCATGTACCCATAAACTCCTCTTTCCTCATCCCACATATACTATCAAATGTTGTCTACAAGGCATTCAATCCTCTACCAATGATCCCTACACCCCTCATACCTTGCATTCCTCCAATGACATGACCATGACTAGGGAAGCTTTGAAGGGTTACTTTTTGACCAATCCTCCCCTTGGCCTTTAGAGCCTTGATCATAGAGGTGAAAAAAATATTACTTGTATAATCAAAAAATAAAAAACATTGAAGATGAGCTGACTAATATAAAAACCAAACATGATCTCCAACTTGTTTCCAATCCAACATCTTTTAAGTAACCCAAACAAATCATTTTGTCATGGGATATCATCACCCTCCTCGTAAACCTCCTACAATAGGAGCGTATGGTCAAAGAAATCTCAATTGTACAACTAGTGCCCTTATCCCTACATTGGTGGGGTGCATATGAGATCTAAAGGCTAACCATTCCAGCCTTAACCCAATCCTACAAGTTATAATTTTGTAACATGTCAATCAACCCACCAATCAGAGTTACATTGTCCTCAGTCAATCTTTCATGACATCCAGTTAGAAATTCCTGTTGGAATAGGCCAAACAATCTCCCTTCAATGTTGCCCTTGGTTATGTGCCTTTCAATGCACCCCATGCTAATCAAATTCAACATTGTTATCAAATGCATTCCAAATCGATTCAACCAAATGATTACACTCTTGGTGGAATCCCATGTTGACCCAAGGAACCACATTCACCCCTTGGAGTTTTGTCCCTCTATCTTATCCATCTCAATTTGTGATGGATTACCTTGACACCTCGTTGTCTAACGTAATGGGTACTTACTGTAGTACCCTAAATTTGGTCTGAAGCATTTGGCATTGCCAATTATTACACCTTTTGGAACATTGAACTGAGTAAGACATATTTCACTCCTTTTCCATACATCGCCACTATTTTGACAAGTATCAAGTTTACTTGGTTAGTCTAATTCGCCTAATCTCGAAATTAAAGATCACTTGCATTATATACAAGGGCTTTATATCACCCACACATACATCGCTCCATTCTCTATTCCTAAGTATTTAAGCTCCAAATTGGTTTTGTAGCCATTTGGGTAGTTTCATTTCTAAAACTTTCCAATTGGTTGGTTTCATAAACAAAATTTCCACCTCCCACGAACCCGGGCCTTATTGTTCCAATGATTAGTTTTTCAAACAAGTGTCTTTATAGGTCAATGTAGGAGTGATTTTTCGCTTGTTTTTGGGTGGGAAATTGACATAAGGACTCACATATTTACAAATGCCCTATAGGATCTAAACATCACTAAATAAAAAAGAAAGCACCTTAGAGATCATTATTCAAAGGCTTCTATTATTCAAAATATTCCAAGAGAAGCCTTAGAACAAAACATGAGTCAAATCCAGAGTACGAAGGTCAAAGTTGCAAGTTTCCAAGTGAAAGAACATCATATATCACATTGTTAATTTCATAATTGCATTTTATATAGGACTGTGGGATAACTACACACAATTTGATTCCCCCGTTTGGGGTATTGATATATGTAGTGCATTGTTCACATCGATCAGGCATCTTGAGATCGATCAAGCCAACAACTCTTGGGCCTTTTATGGTGCTTTATTGTTTGAAGTCTTGCTATGGTTTGGATAAAGAAGATCACAATTTTTTTATCATTGGAGTGACACATGCCCGAAATTTAGAAGCTAAGATAGAGGTGAACTTGCACCAAAAAATATAGTGGATGCAAAGCAATACATGCCAAGGTAGTAGTCTTCGGCGATAGTTTCATTTATAAAAACGACCCTGTAAGCCATGAAATCAACTAGTAGATCCTTTCGACCATGAAAACGATTAGGTTCCCACTAACCCAACCTATTTAAATATCTAGGAAACTAAATATATTGTTCTTGTTGACGATTGTCTCTTGAGTCCATTTCCAACTTTTTTGATCATTGTGTGCTCATCCAAATTGCAAAAACACGTCATATTGTTCCATTTTACATCCTTTGTATCTTTTACTATTTTTAGACTCTCACTTATCAAATCTAATGTATGTCTATTTTTATATTTTAGAATACACATTAGTCTTAATAATTTTATGCTTAGATGTAGAATTAACTAAAACATTTTGGTGAACCCGACTTCAACTATTATGCACCTAAGCAAAACAACATACTAGAAATGGTTCGTAATGTTCCAACATAGAAAAATCATCGTCTCAAGGAACCAATGGTTATTCAAGCATTTATACAATGTGAACACAGACAAGAAATCATGACTAATAACAAATCACAAGTTACCATAAAATATTGATTTCCTTGAACAATTAGGACATGATCCAAATACATCTACTTGAGGGATCATTAGGATATGTGTTGGAAGGTTATTAAGGCCAAAAGGTCGACTTGATGTATTTTGTATATTGTACAATTTTCAATGTATATGTATAGCCTAGATAAGAAAAAGTATAAGAAATGTAGATTTCTTCTACCCTAGGAAAGGAATGTGAAACACCCCTGTAGCTCAGACAGGGAAGATGAAGGGGCTGGAAAGCCGTCAATCACCTTAGTTTGTATAAAGCAATGTACTCATGTTGCATAGAAGGTTGATTGATGTTCTTGACCTATGTTATGAATATAGTTGATTGTAGTTTGTCTTTAATAGTAATATAATTCAATTTTATGTGATCTCTATCTTTCTCACCAGTATGTTTTCACCCTTTTTAGATTTGATTAAGATTTACACCTATAACCAAAAAAGAATGAAATCGAGGCTACAAGGGGTTATTTTGATTAATTAACTTCCAACATTAATTATTATGTTAGGAAATAAGGGATAAAATGTGTGGAACAATCCCACACAGAATCACAATAGTAGAAACTAATATGTAGAAAGATATTACAGATTTGAAATAAATGTGTAAAAAATAAAAGAACACACCACAAAGACAATATTTAACGTGGTTCACCCAATTTGGGCTACATCCACCAAGAATCACTTGCTTGGATTTTATTACAAGCCACCTCTTTCTCTCAATATAGTACCCAAATCTGTTTGGAGCTATGCTCAACAAACTCTCGTGAATTCACACTTGAACTCACACACATTTAAAATGATGTCTACCCTATCAAAAGCACAAAAGCACATCAATAGGCAATTGCTTAAGCAGTTTTACAATACAGTGGGTACCAAAACCATGGGCCAAACCTGCCCCATAAACCTATGGGTCAAAAATCCCACCCATATGAGAAGAGCACGTTTCTTGAGATATCATGCATATTTTTCGAGGCCAAAAAACAAATGTACACGATACAATACAAGTTCACAAACACATCAGATTGAGTTCACTTAGCTAAGTAAAGATGTTTCTGGACTCATCTAGGTGATATGAATGATGGAACATAGAGATCTAGGCTTGAGAGTGCATTGATACTGAAATTGTGACATGAAGATTCTCTTGGGAAGGACTGTATAGTAGGGGCATGAACATCCATATGATCTTAACCTATTCACACGGTCTCGACTTTACTCAGAACTGTGATCTATTACTTTTTGGTTTGTTACTTGTCAGAATATCTTTGTCGCTCTCTGTAGGTCACACTGCGAGGGCCTCCAATGCTATGCTCAATCTTTCAAACCCTAACCATGGATGAGAAGTCCAAAAAAAAAATTATTTGGGTTGTGGGCATCCTGCACACCTCCAATGTTGGCACTACTCCGAAAAGGATTCAAATGACACATTGTTCTCCACCTAGCATGTGATAACTAGGTGTAATGCAATTAGATTTGACATTTTTTCTTTGACAAATCTTGACTTAAGTTTCTCTCCTACAAATCTACTTAAGCGAGTGACTTTAGATGCTTGCAAATGTGGGAAGTAGTACCTTAGACCTAGTGGGAAGCTTCAGACTTATAGATAGTGTTGCCCCAATGAATGTGCAAAGGTATTTGTGAAGTGTATGGAGCTTTGGGTGCCTTTTGTACTAGCTTTTGCAATAGGAGTCCATAAGAGTGTTAAGTTCTAAATGTGGCAAGTTTCACTTGATTATATATGCTTTCAAATGTGATTTAAGTTTCAAAGGCCGACTGAAAAGGAATAAATGATCGAAAGAATAATTTGTAACTAAAAGTTCATGATCAAAGTGAGCAAGAGCAAACTGTACACTAGAGTTAGAAATGTATGGACGTTCTTGCCCTTATTATATGTTTATGACCCTAGAGAGACAATCTGAAGTGTGAAGTTTGGAAGATGATCAGAAGAGTTTCTTAATGGATTTCATGCATTCAATTCTCATAAATTGTTGACTAATGAGTGTTTATGACCAAACAAGCTAGACAAAAAGCCTAAATGTACTAGATGAGAATGGGTTTAGTGCACTTGTTTGAGGAAGGGATCAATGTCAATATTATCAGTGTTAAAAAGTATAATTACCAAATGCGAGTTTCTACATTTTCCCCCTTTAAGTGTGAAATGAAATTACATGCTTAAAGAAAAAGATACATACGTGTGTATACCACTTTGTCTTCGCTCAATGTTTTCTTTGCAAGATCCTGTTGTGTTAGTGTTGGCACGCTCCACGATGAAACCTACAACACAGTGTGTATCCAATGTCCATGATAAAAAATCAAACTTTAAATCAAATGAACATATGTAATGTAAATGAAATTTGAAACTGTAAATATTGAAATAAAGAGATGCAAAATGTGGAAGGAATACATATGTTTATTTTGCGGAGGGAATAGTTTCCCATTCTTTGCTTGTACTTTGAGATATGGATTGCTGAAATTTGATAAAGAATTAGGGGTGATCAATTCCCAAATGTGTGGAGGAGATGTCAGAGTATCGGGTACATGTAACCCAACACATAAATGTTAGGATAATTTAATTATGCATTATATGATTAATTATTTAATTAATATTATTAATTAAATAATAATATTATATGGTTTTTGTATGTTGTTATATGGTTTTAAAACCATATTTGTCTTTTTGTTTCATAGGGATAATTGTTATAATTATTATAACAATTTATGTGCTTCTCGGGATAATATTCAGAAGCTAATGTATTTTAAATTTGTTGTTGCATTGTTGCAACTTCTCTTTTGTTTGTATCCCAGCCGTGCAATGCATATATATTGCAACCTGCTTCTATAATTTTGGTTGATTTTGATTACTATAAATTTCAGGCTTCCGCCCCTGTTTACATTTGGTACTAGAGCGAGAATCTGGACCTGTGAAGGAGTAAAAGAGAGAGCAGCTGAGATAGAGGTTTTTTGGAGAAGTGTTTGCAGCATCAGAGAGCCTGCGCAGCCTCCTGCAACCTCCCAACCCCATTCCTGCCTCCTCACATCCTCCTGTTCCTTCTAGGTGTTTGGAAGGCAATTTTTTTTTGCACTGGTGCACCCCACACCAGGCAAAATTTGCTGCAAGTATATCTATAAAAAAATAAAATTTAATTTTTCCTGATTAGGGGTTTTATCTCTAATATTAGAGAAGTATTTAGTGCAGTCTTCTATCAAATTTCGTTGTGTTTCTACCTGGCATGTTGTTTGGTTTGTGGGAGGCGAGTTGTATTGCAGAGAAAATATTCTATTGTGAATCGAGCACAAGGTGCCATTCACCAAGTGATCGAGGCAACATTTCCCATACAACTACTCCTATCACATTGTAATCAAACCATTCTTTTTTGATTGTTTTGATTTGCTGTGGCATTTTTACTGTGGACGACTCCATGTGGGACTTGCAAACACAGATAGAGGCAATATAATAATAAGTGGTGACAAAGGATTTCTCAACGTAGACCTATAACAAACAATGAAGCTCTAGCACCTGCACACAAGCAAACAAATAAAAAACGGTGTGAACAAATAAAAAAAATTGCAAGTAAGAGAAAAAAGGCGGCGACAATGAATGGAAGTAATAGAACAAATAACAGCGAAGGAAATAAGATAAGGAATGAAGAGATCCGGTTTTCACGTACCCTAAACCGCCTTCCTTCAAACTCTTGCCACGTGGAGATCAACTCCAGCCAGGTCGCATTTAAAAAAAAAAAGGCGAGTTCGAATTCCATCTTTTTTAAATACAATTTTCTTCTTTTCTTATGCCAAACACTCATAGAGCATGAGTGGTTACAGAGAAAGCCTTAGAAGCGGGAGGTTTGAGGTTCAAATCCCACCCCCAATATGAAAATTTTCAATTTTGAAATCTGGCAGAAAATTTAGAGAAATCACCAAATTTGGAGGAGTTTTTAGCAAAAAACCTTGACTAAACTGCTTAGTCATAACTAAATAGGCATCTAAATTTTTAGTGAGAAAATCCCTAAATTAGGGTAATTTTTTTTTTCTCCACTACGCCTATTTTCCCATTTCGAGCAATTTTTGCAAAAGGAAGACCATCCAAAAACTTCATCTTGGGCCCCTTTTTAACAATTTCTGGCATTTTGGGTCGTTTTGGGCTCTGGAGGCCGACAGGGCCCGAAAAATAAAAAAAAAATTGCCTGCCATTAAATTTTTCAAGATTTTTGAATGTAATTTGTATACTGCATTATATTGTACTAATTTGCAGGTTTCCATAGTCAACTGCAAAATTTGTAACTACTTAGAAACTGGTAGAAAATTGTAATAAAAAACAAAAAAAATTGGTTCTGTAACACTCACGAGATCCTAGATCTCATTCGCAGTGTTCGGTATATACAGTGCCTCTAGGAAGCGCTTACGGGTAAAGCCGTCATGAATACTACTACACTTAACGCCTAATATAGCTGCAACAACCCCGTCTAGGCATCATCCCTTTAAATTGACGGGGAGTAATAAGGTCACAGTGCACACACTATGAGCCATCCCATATGTCTATGAATGATTGCACAACATAAATCTAGACTGAGAAATTATCCAAGTATATAGCGAAGTTACATGCACGCACATATGAGGATATTTATTTGAGCTAGTGTCAATAATTACAGACCCCTTTCAGTACTATCTTGGTACCATGTATTGAATTCTTTCATGTACATTAATGCCTCTTTCATGTACCATCGAGTATATAGAAAGGGCGAGCTTCTTCCACGTACCGATGGGTATATCAGAAGGGCACGTATATAGAAAGGTTCGGTATATCAGAATGACGGTATATAGATTGGGAGACCTTATACCTGGAGTGATAAGAGCCAAACCCTGTCAGTGATTCTTCAAAATGGGCACCAATGCCCCCAAATTTTTTCTTCTAGATTCACAACTACCCAAAGGAAACAACTATGCTACATGGAAGACAAAAATTAAGACACAACTTGAGTTTGAAGAAATCTAGCCTGCTGTGAATGGTACTCTAACCAGATCAACTACTGATACAACACAACAATGAGTAGTTTGATAAAGCAGATCAGAAGGCCAAACTCATCATCTTGTTTGGAGTGTCTGATGATATGCAACCCCACATTTGAGATGCCAAAATAGCCAAAGAAGCATGGGATAAGTTGAGCATGATGTATACGAGGCCAAGAATAAGAATGTTATACTGAATTTACAGAGTCAGTTACACACATTAAAGTTCAAGCAAAATGAAAAAATAGAAGCTTTCTTAAGAAGAGTTGTAGAATTGAGGGCTTCACTTCTAGCCATGGGAGAAGTGGTCACTAATGATGCTCTCATTCCCATTGTTCTGAGATCACTCCCTCTCTTCTTACTACATTTTTGTCACAACACTAAACGTGTTAGATATGACAGTTAGTTTTGACAAGCTGGTAAACCTACTGCAACAAGAGGAAGCAATGCACAATAAGGATGATGAAGAAGATAATGCACTTTCTTCATCAGCAAAAATGGAAAGGAAAAGGAAAATGCAAATCTAATTCCTATAAAAAGTCCCAATATCAGAATCAGTAATCAACAAGGGGATAGAAAAAGAAGAAGAAATGTCCAATCTACAAAAGAGGACATGAACCTGAAAGATTATTGGTATAATAATTACATGAAAGTTTCATCAAGAAACTATAGACCTCAACACTGACAATCTCACAAGGGACATACAAACTACAATCAAGGGAAGAAAAAGGGGAAATGGAAAAGAATACCCCATCAGCAAGGAAATATTGCTGAGAAAGAAGAACATTTAGAAACTGAAGACTACTTATACACTTCTCGATCAAGTGAACCATCCACATCATCTAGTGATGTTTGGTACATTGATTCAGGATCCAATCGACACATGAATGGCCATAGATACTTGTTTACTTTCAATGAGGGACACACCTTTGAAAAACCCATGTTTCGTTAGGTGATGCTTCTTCATACACAATACATGGATTGGGAACATTTCTCTACCCCTTGGTTCATGTAATTGTATATTATTAGATGTACTATATGTCATTGGGTTGACTAAAAATCTGCTATGAGTTAGTCAACTCCTAGATCACAACTTGAAAATTGACTTTGATAGTCATTCCAGCAAGAAAATGTGTCTAATTTGAGACAAATCACGAGGCTCAAAAATAATTGTGCAAAATCCTCCAATGTGGTAGGTATGTTCCATCTTGATTTTGTTCACAGAGAAGATTAGGAACTTATGGCTAAGATCTCTACCTTTGCACAGTTGTGGTATCAGAGACTTGGTCATATAAGTTTCAAGTATCTTGAGACACTTCGTTGGTGTAATATGGTAAATGGTTTACCATCTCTTCAGAAGGATACAGATAAATTTCCTCACTGCCTTACAAGAAAATAACATAGAGTTTCATTCCAGAAAATTACGTATCGAGCTCATGGTAATCTTGATATAGTTCATACTAATCTTTGTGGTATTGATACAGCCAAGTCATTCTAGGTTCCAGTACTTCATGCTTTGTGTTGATGACTATTCGAGAAAAATGTGGATTTTCTGTCTTTGCAAGAAAAGTGAAGCTTTTGAAACCTTCAAAAAGTTCAAAGTAGTAGTTGAGAACGAAACTGGTTGTCACATCAGAACTCTCCACTCAAATCAAGGGGGGGAATTCACAAGTGATGAGTTCAGAGACTACCTACAAACCCATAGGATTCATCAAAAAATGCCTCCTCCACACACACCCAAACAAAATGGGGTTGTTGAGAGAAGAAATCGTACTATCATGGAAATGGTGCGATGCATGATTGATGATTATGGACTTGCAAGGACATTCTGGGCAGAAGCAACAAAGACAATAGTGTATTTGTTGAACAGAGTTCCCACTGTTGCTCTTGACAGAGTAACACCACAAGAAGCATGGTCAAAATGGAAACCATCTATTGCACACCTCAGAGTATTCATGTGCAAAGCAAGCATGCACATACCCAAACAGAATAGAAATAAATTGGATATGAAATCACAGAAAGATCATCTTCATTGGGTATAGTGAAGAGACTCTTTGGTATAGATTGATGGATCCAAAGACCAGGAAAGTCTACACCAATAGAGATGTTGAGTTCTTTGAGAAGAAGGAAGCAGAGACTCCTCCTCTAGACTCACAAGATGTAAATTTTTCACCAGTTATAAAAATTGAAGGTGATGTTCCCTCTGAAGATGAAAGTGATGATGGGGATGATGGTGTTGATAAGATAGAACCATGACCCACGAGAACAGTTCAGTGTATGCCTAAATGGTGTACAAGTACATTACGAGATGCAAGAATGGATGCTCCACCAGATACATCCACCCCTGGACCACAGACTCACAGTAAAGCAAGAGAAGAAGTTAACTTTTCTTTGATGAGTAGAGTTATTGAATCAGATGAGCCCTCAACAGTCCAGGAAGCCCTACAGTCAAAATCTTGGAAAGATGCCATGGATGTCTGATTATCAATCAGTGATGAAAAATAACACTTGGCAACTTGTTGATCTTCCACCAAGGAAGAAACCCATTGGATGCAGATGGATATTTAAAACAAAGTACAAAGCAGATGGGACCGTGGACAATTATAAAGAGAGACTTGTAGCAAAGGGGTACGCACAAAAAGAAGGCATTGACTACATGAGGAGACATTTTCTCCCAAAGCTAAGATCAAAACAATCAGGATGATCTTTTCTCTAGCTTGCATAGTTTGGTTGGAAAGTCCACCAGATGGATGTAAAAAGTGCCTTCCTAAATGGAGATTTACAAGAAGAAGTCTACATGACTCAACCTGAGGGATATGTAGTACCTGGTCAAGAAGCAAAGGTATGTAGACTCAGGAAATCTTTGTATGGCCTCAAATAGGCACCCCGGGCATGGTACATCAAAATTGATGAGCATCTCGTACAACATGGATTTGTTAGAAATCCATATGATCACAATCTATACCTCAAAAAGAAAGGGGGGGAGATTGTGATTGTTGTTGTCTATGTTGACGATCTAGTCATCACCTGGAAGTTCAGTGAGGATGATTGATGTGAAAAAGAAAGATCTTAAATGATCATTTGACATGACTGATCTTGGGCTAATGCATTACTGTCTTGGATTGAATTAATGGCAGAAAGAGAATCTACATTTTATTTTCTCAGATGAAATATACCAAGACTACGCTTAGAGAACTTACAGGATGATGGATTGCACACCAATTGCTACACCTTATGGAGAAGTTGATTGGGGGAATTATCTCGTTATAAGATCATGGGGGATCTCCTGAGGTAAGTGCCACTCTCTATCGTGCAGCTGATCGGGAGTCTCATTTACCTGACCTACACTAGACCAGATATCTAAATTTGCAGTGATATTTATCCAGGTTCATGCAGGAACCCAAATTTTTTCATTGGAAAGCAACAAGGTGCATTTAATGAGATATCTCAAAGGATCAGTTTTTCTTGGTTTAGAATACCTAAGAAGAATGAAAACTTCTTCTTGACTGGATATTCGGATTTAGATCATGCAGGTAACATTGATGATTTCCAGAAAATCCACTTCTAGATTTGTATTCTTTATGGGATCAAAATGGACCAATATCATGGGAAGCAAGAAACAACAATTTGTATCCTCCTCTTCCATAGAATTTGAGTATCATAATTGTCATGACTTGTCAAACTTTGATACAATAATACGAAGGTTTGATGCTACGTTGCATACTAGAAGGACTTGGAATACCACAGGACAACTGACCACCATGTATGTTGACAATGAAGGTGTTCTCAAACTTATTACATGCAATCTAGTTTTTCATGAGAGAACAAAGAACACATTGAGGTACAAGTTCATTTCATATGATGAACATGTGTTGAAGCACAACATCCAGCTTCAATGATTGTCCTAAGAGACAATCTGAACAACTTGTAAGATATCTTCAGGAAAATTCACTTGCACGTGAGCCAAGTTCTAAATTTATTCAAAGAGAGTTCCTCTCCTCATCCCTTGAGACAATGACACAATTAAGGGGGGGAATGTTAGGATAACGATCATTATGCATTATAGGAACCTATAATTACCTTTAATTAATCTTATTAATGGTAAATAATAATATTGTGCATGGTTATTGTATGTTGTTATATGGTGGTGTATTTAAAACCATATTTGTCTTTTGTTTCACAGGGATAATTGTTATAATTATTATAACAATTTATGTGCTTCCCGGGATAATATTTGGAAGATAATAGTATTTTAAATTTAGCAATGAAGTTGCATTTTTGCAACTTCTTTTTGTTTGTATCCCGGATGTGAAATACACTAGTATTGCAGCCTGCTTCTATGTTCATACAACCCTTGAGTTGATTCTGAAATAAATAAAACCTAGGACCTCTTAATAGGTGAATTGGTGAATGAAATCTATAATAAAACTCATTTATCAAAATTGTGTCCCTATAATAATGATCTTCGGAGTAATGTGAAACATGGAATCTATCCCTTTACACTAAATGATAATCGTTTTCATGTTATTAATGACAAGACAAATTATTCCCTATGGGAACATGTAATTCAAAAATGTGATCTCCTTACGCGAACATGAGTCTTATATGACTCATGTGTGTCTTAAAATGTTTCCAACCAATTATTGAATACATACGTTAGTTACACAAAGGGAATAAATGAAGTGTACTCTAGTGAGTAGAGGTTTAAATGAAAAGGGAAAATTGAATTTGTCCCTCTTACACTTAGGATTCTCCCTCTTAATTTCATGTTAATTATTTGATTTAATTTAAATTTAATTAAATTTAATTTAAGAGTACAACTAATGTAAATAATAATAATCTGATGATGAACTATAATAAGATAAAATAAATAATCGTGCAACTATATAAAACCCTAAGAAAGAGAGAGAGAGAGGGCGGTGACTTAGCTAATTTCATGTAATCTAGATATTATCTCGATTGGGAAAATGTTGAAACATACTAGAAACAAATGTCGTCAATACTCACTGGAGGTTTTGAAACTCAAAAATGTGTAGGACAGAGGCTCCCAACAGGAGGATAGGAACACTTAGGTGCTAGTGACTGATCAGGGTGCTAGTTTCTGCTCAAGTGCTCAGGTTCTGGCTTTTTAAGAATGGAGGAGCTTCTGATCCTTGATCCTATTTTTCCACTCTAGTTTTGATCTAATGTCACCAGTCATACCTCTAACCTGTCAAATACATACCTAGTTGCACATACCCATAAACCACATCAAACCTAATAAATAAGATTGAGAATGGGGAGTTAGAATGACCTCAATGGTTATCCTTAGAGTGATCTTAGGACCAAGTGCTACATTACATCTCTGACTCCATGTAATTCTCATTTTATGTGTGTGTAATGATGCCCTAGGTTTACCTTGTGCAAGTTGCACTATGACAGTGAGATAAATCTAAATTGATCCAAGTATGTAAATGTGTGAGATGGAATAGATTTCACCAGTAAAAGCCCAGACGTGCTAACACATCACTCAGCCTAGACCAAGCACTCACCCAAAGTGTGCAATGGTACTAGGTCCCCTCTTTAGGGCTTCTATTGCAAGATGTTAGTATGATGAAGACTTAAAACATTTAGATCTATGGCTAATATATAATTCTACAATACATATTCATGATATAGATATAGAGAATAATAGACTTAAGAGATATCCATGATGAAATAAAGCATGCAAGAACCAATTATACTCAGGATTCGACCCTCTGATTCAGCCAACACATTCCATTCCATTAAACATGATAAAGAAGTGAAAATGGTACTATAATGAAATAATGGCACTTGGATTGTGTGGAGGGACGCCCCCAGAAAAAGTATGTAAGGAACCATGATAACTCCCATAATCATGTATCAATTTGTATGTCCTACATCATGCTCAATATAATCTGTGAACACATGTGTGTACAGAAGAAAAAATGTTATCTATCAAACCAAAAAGATAAACAACATGTATAATGTAAATTTATAACAAGGTATGATAGAGAAATAGGTCCCGATTTTTGTATTTTTGAATTTTTTTGAATGTTTTTACTTTTGTGATTATATCATTGTTTAGCTATATAGAAAAAGTATAAGGTGTATGAAAATTATCCAATGAGAACCTCCTTAAGAGGTTGAGTAGCTGCAAAGGAAAATGGAGGCTTAGGCCTTAGTTGTGATTTGAATGCAAGGGGTACCATAATGGCAATGTGTGCCAAAGAAGACTTAAGAGAATAATTAAGTGAAGTATCTCTAGGAATAGTGTGTGAAGTAGAAGACTTTAAAATTATATTTGTGATTAGGATACCATGTCCTTGAGATATTTCAATTAGTTGATATTGATTTTGGATGATGTGTGAAATCTAGTGTGATAGAAGAGGTATGACATAATAGGAATAGTAAACATATTGGAAATGGGACCCTTACCAAAGTATGCAAGGCATGTAAGAAAACCTATTCTTGGAAAATATGGAAGGGAGATACGCATATGCCCCTAATTATTGGATAAGGTGTCATATAGTGGTGCATGTGGATGATATAAAGTGAACATACTATGTAGAAGCATGGGTTATAACATTATAATTGTAGATCTAGAAAGGAAACTCCACTTTAGGCTACGGTTCTTTTGATCGTAGGAAAATGGTGTTTGACATGAGAAGGAAATTTAGATTGATCATTGTAAAAAGTTCTAGAACCATCAGGGATAAGGAAAGAATCATCAATATGAATGTTAGATAGAGATGCACCCTTGGGATCTAGCCTAACTTTTTGTGAGAAAGTAGAGAAATCTAGAAAAAGCTTACTATAAGAAAACTTAGGATTTAACATATATGTGTATGTTAGAAACAATCTAACACTTAATTCACCATATGTGGATTAATGTGTAATTATAATAAAGTAATTATTTAATTACTTTAGTTAGCTTAGTTGTTAGTGTGTTGTTATCATCCCTTAGATTGTGGAGGATGTTCTTTAGTTAGAATATTGTTCTCAGATGATTTCCTGTAGAAGATTTTTAGGGGCAATATGTTATTTCTGCATATTTTCTTTGTTTAGGAGATTTGTTCCATGTATTTTGGAAGAGGTAGAAGCTGTCCAATATCTATAAATATTGCAACTCTCTCTTTTGGTTGTAATGCTTCATTTTATATTAATAAAATCACAGCAAGCTCCACCTTGTTTTTGCAATTTAATCTGGTTTACAGATTTCATTTGGTACCAGAGCAGGGGGAGTTAAGGCTATAAGATAATTGCTAAGGAAGTGTTAGAAGTTTTCAGGAAGGAGTAATAGAATCCTGAGCCAGGAGGAGCCATAGATGCCCCAGCCTCTTCAAAGCCCTTGTCCTACTCCACACACTAGAAGCAATAAATGCAACAGTACAGAAACACCTCCAAGATTGGTAACAAAGTGATTGTATCAATTTTTTTTAATACTATTCATTACATATGAACTATATACAATTGTTTTTTTTTCTTTCTCTCTAATTCGGAGATCCCATTGAGTGTAATTTAATTTAGTGGACCCCCAATTTTGGAGGCTTCACCATTCGGGTTTGGTGTGTAAGTTTCATTTTTAATAATAAAAAAAACATCCACCACCGATCTGCAACCTGTATGCAACTGCCGTATTTGCATATATCTGTGAATTCACCTTGTAGACCTGCAGATTTACTTGACAGCTTCACACCTGTAAAAGAAAAAAAAATGAGCTGGATACTGATATGGCTATGCGTCTTCAATTTGCAAGCAATTCCTGTGCGACCATGCAAAACAGAGCATAAGAGAGCCTTTAAGGCGAAAGGGCGGCGAAGGAAATAAGGCTGACGACGGAGGAAACAAAGCTGCATGCATGCGTAAGTCAGACCCGCGTTTTCTGCGTTAAAAATCGTTTTAAAAAAAAATTCCTTTTTTGGACGATGTGAAAAAAATCAGAAGCATAATTTTTTTTTTCCATTTTTGGAAAGGGGCCTGGAAAAATAATTTTAAAACGGTCATAACTTTCAACTGGTACCTCAGATTGAGGTGCCATTTTTTTTGAAAGTGTGTGTTTTTTCGAGCTCTACGCTTTGGTCTAGTCAAAGAGGACAAAGAGCCCAAAACTAAATTTGTAAGGGAAAAGAGGCCAAAGTGCCCAAAATTTTAAAAAAATTGTGAAAATATTAATTTTTCGTAAACAAGAAGGGGGATGCAATTTTCTTTTTCTATTTACAAAATGTTTCTAAAAATGGCTGATAGTGCCGAAAAATCATTGTAAAAGGTCAAAAAGGATCCCACACTCAATAAAAATCAATTTTTTTGGGGGGGGGTGTGTACTGATTTGAGGGGGGGTTTGTTTCGTGTTTGATTCTCTATCTCTATTTTCTTTCAAGCAAAAATGGCTAACAATGTGCCAAAATTCTTTTTGCCTGATTCACAACTCCTACGAGGAGATAATTATGTTGCATGGAAAATGAAAACTAAAACTCAACTTGAATTTGAGGACATAATTGGTGTAGTTGATGGCTCGATAACAAGACCAGAAAATGATATTGCTCAACAACGTGTGTTTGATCATGCTAATCAAAAGTAAAAACTTATAATTCTATTTGGTGTAACTGATGATGTACAACCTCATATTTGTCAAGCGACAATTGCAAAAGAAGCATGGGATAAACTAGCAACTGTATATGAAGCTAAGAACAAAAATGCTATTTTGCAATTACAAACACAACTCCATTGTCTCAAAATGAATTCTCATGAGTCTATTGAAGGTTTTCTAAAGCATGTTGCTATATTGAGATCATCTCTCCAAGATTTGGAAGTAGAGGTCAATAATGAATCTCTTGTCCCTATTGTATTGAGAGCTTTACCGGCCTCATACAAAATATTTGTCACAACTCTCAACATTATGGGTCCAACTACAAGTTTTGAAGAGTTAGTGAACATGTTACAATAGGAAGAGTCCATGAACAAACCTGTAGAAGATGAGGAACAAGCCCTCTCTTCATTCCATAAGGGAAAGAAACAGATTCATACAACTAGTAAGCAACACAAGCAGCATTCTCAACAGAATAATCAAGGGAACACTCAGCAAAAGTAGTGTCAGATTTGTGGCAGAAAAGGACATGACTTACAAGATTGTTGGTATAACACATTTCAGAAGGGTTCATCTAGTGGAAAGAATCCAAATTTTCAACAATCTAGTCAGGGTTATCAAAACAAACAACAAAGAAAAAGGAAAAGTAACTGGAAAAAGAAAACACGGCAGCATGACAACATTGCTGAAGAAGAAGATAACTCACCAGATGAGGACTTCCTATTTGATACACAATCAACTCAAGAAATCAATTCACCACAGGAAATTTGGTATGTTGACTCAGGAGCAACAACACATATGACCGGGAGAAATGATTGGTTCTTATAGTTAAAGAATACACCTAACAAAGACTTTGTTTCATTGGGTGATGATTCATCGTAAAAAGTACAAGGAATTGGAAACATCTCCTTACCTCTTGGATTAAGAAAGTGCACAATAAGAGATGTTCTATATGTTCCTGGATTGACAAAGAATCTACTTTCAGTAAGTCATCTTTTGGAGCACAACCTAAAAGTGGATTTTGATTGTACAGATGGAAAGAAGATGTGTTTAATCAAAGATAAGTCTTAAAACTCCAACATTGTTGCACGAGCTTCTGGTGTAGGTCGTATGTTTCAGTTGGATTTTGTTCAAACTAAAAATCAAGCCCTTGTAGCTAAGAATACATCATCGGCACAATTGTGGCATCGAAGATTTGGCCATGTAAGTTTTGGCTATCTTGAAACACTTCAAAAAAATAACAGTAAGAGGACTGCCAAATTTCAAGAAGAATACAGACAAGTGTACAAATTGTTTGGCAGGAAAACAACATAGAGCTTCTTTTCAGAAAAATAGTACATTCAGGGCCCATGGTAAACTTGATTTGGTGCATACCGATCTGTGCAGACCTATGAGACCTAGTCATTCAGGGTTTCAATATTTTATGCTCTTTGTTGATGATTACTCACGAAAAATGTGGGTATACTGCATTCACACCAAATACCAAGCCTTTGAAAATTTCAAGAAATTCAAAGTAGCTTGTGAAAATGCAATTGGTAAGAAAATAAAAACAATCTGCTCAAATTGAGGGGGTGAATACACCAGTAATGAGTTCAAATATTTTTTGGAAACACATGGAATTCATCGGAAAACGGCACCTCCATATACACCACAACAAAATGGTGTAGTTGAGAGAAGAAATAGAACTATAATGGATATGGTAAGGTGTATGATCGATGATTCGGGCTTGAGTAAAACATATTGGGTAGAAGCAGTAAAAAAAATACTTTATCTATTGAATAGAGTTCCCACTTCCGCACTTGATGGAATAACACCACAGGAAGCTTGGTCAGGGAACAAACCATCTATAAAACACCTTAGAGTTTTTGGATGCAAGGAAAGTATGCACATTCCTAAGAAAAAGAGAACTAAACTTGATATGAAATCAGAACAACTTATATTCTTGGGATACAGTGATGAAGCCTTGGGATACAAGTTAATGGATCCAAAAACAAGAAATTTTTTCACAAGTAGAGATGTTGAGTTTTTTGAAAATAAAGAAGCAGATGCTCCTTCCATAAACTCACAAAACAATCCTACTAAGAAAATAGAAGATGTTCTTTGATGAAGATAACGATGATGAGGATAATTCAACTCCTCCATCTACAGGAATAGCTAAACGTATGCCTAAGTGGTATACTAATCTAATTCGAGATGCTAAGTTGGATAGTGATCCTAACACATCCACTTTAAGACCTAGAACTCGTAGTATGACTCAAAATGAGGTAACCTTAGCCTTAATGAGTACAATAATTGAATCAAGTGAGTCCACTACAGTTCAAGATGCCCAGCAGTCAAAACCTTGGTCAGATACTATGAATTCAGAATTCAACTCTTTGATTAAGAATAATACATGGCAAATTACAGATCTTCCACCAGGGAAGAAGGTAATAGGCTGCAAATGGATATTTAAAACAAATTACAAATCAAATGGAAGCATTGATAAATATAAGGCAAGATTGGTAGCTAAGGGTTATGCACAAAAAGAAGGCATTGATTATGAAGAAACATTCGCACCAACAACTAAGATCAAAACAATCAGGATGATATTTGCTCTAGCTTCACAATTTGGTTGGAAAGTTCATCAAATGGATGTAAAAAGTGCATTTCTCAATGGGGATTTACAGGAAGAAGTCTACATGACTCAACCAGAAGTTTTTTTCATACCAGGTAAAGAAGGAAAGGTATGTAGACTCATAAAGTCACTGTACGGTCTCAAACAGGCTCCCAAGGCATGATACATAAAGATTGATGAGCATCTCATCAAACATGGATTCAAAATAAGTCCATATGATCCTAATCTCTATCTCAAAAATCAAGGGGGGGAGATAGTGATTGTTGTAGTATATGTCAATGATCTAGTCATCACTGGAGGATCAGTGAGGATGATTGAGTTAACAAAGAAATATCTAACATCGATCATTCTACATGTCTGATTTTGGGCTTCTCCATTATTATCTTAGACTTGAAGGTATGGAAAAGAGGAGAATCATATCTTTGTATGACTCAGTTGACATATGTCAAGACAACGCTCGAGAAGTTTCATGAATGATGGATTGTATACCCAATTGTTATAGCTATAAAGACAAGACTTCAATTATCTCAAATAGAACCGTCACCGAACAAGTAAATGCAACTATTTATCAAGAGTTGGTTGTGAGTCTCATCTAGTTGACTTACACTAGGCCGGATATTAGGTATGCAGTCAGCTATCTTTCTCAATTCATCAAGAACCTAGGGTTTGTCACTGGAAAGTAGGAAAGACAAATTTTGAGTTACATTAGAGGAACTATGGACTATGGCCTAGAATACAAGAAGAATGATAACTTCTTCTTGACAACAGGATTAAGACTCAGATCATGTAGGGAACATAGATGATAGGAAGTCCACTTTAGGATTTGTATTCTTTTTGGGATCTAGATCTATTATCATGGGGGAGTAAGAAGTAGACTTGTGTTTTAAGCTCCTCTACAGAATCAAAATATCATGCAGCAGGTGGAGCTTTCTGTGAAGCGATATGGCTTTGACGTATACTTGAAGGATTAGGAAAAACTACAAAAACATCCAACTATCGTACATGTTGATAACGAAGGAGTAGTGAAACTTGTTCGGAATCCAATTTTTCATGAGTGCACCAAACACATTGAGGTGCAAGTACATTTCATTCATGAATATGCTTATAAGAACAACATCAAGCTCCAGTATTTGCCAACAGAATATGTAACGTGTAGATGTCTTCACAAAGTCACTTGCTCGAGACTAAATTTGAGGGCATTCAGAGAAATTCTCTCCTGGTCACTTAAGACCATGCTGAATTAAGGGGGGGAATATTAGGATATAATATCTAACACTTAATTCATCATTAATGTGGATTAATTTGAATAATGTAATAAGTTAAAGTAATTATTATTTTTTACTTTAAGTTACTAGGTGCTAATTGTCATTATTCGTTAGTTAACTAAGTGATAGGTTTCTATCCCTATAGTTTGTGGTAGGATGTTCTTTAGCATAGAATATTGTTCCCTGATGATCTCCTGGTAGTGGCTTATAAAGGCAGTTATGGGCAATATGTTATTTTTGTATATTTGCTTAGTTTAGGAGATTTGATTCCATTTTTTTTACATGGACTGAGATAGAACCTGTACAACATCACATATAGATTGTAGCTCTATCCATTGTTTGTAATGATTCATTTTGGAAATTAATAAAATCACTGTCAAGCTCCTCCCTGTTTGTACCATACCAAGGGCTACAAGTTCATGTGTTAATCTAAGGTATAATGATTGTGTTATTAGGCTCATAGGAGGATGAGATCCAAGAAAATAAGACTTTGGAATTACCAAAAATCCTTTGTAAAAAAAAAATGTGGTTCTGAGGTTAGTTCAGTTAAGGCCCCTATTAAAATCCCTATATCAGTGGAACGTGAAGATCCTTTAAAATTTTCATTTGTACCTATTGGGGTTTTAATGATAGCCCTGTTTGGAAAAATCAACATGTCAACCCGCAAAGGCAAAGGAAGAAAATAGATGTTTTGACCAATTTAAATTATTCCACTTTTCTTTATACCACTTTTCTTTTCAGAGGCCATGTGTAATTTTTCATGCTTGATTTTAATAATTTATAATATTTCTTTAAAAACAATATAAATCTATTTTATCGGAACTTAGAAAATCAATTCAATTTTTTATTTACATTTGAGTAGAAAGTGGAGCGACTTCATTGCCTTTAATGGGACTACCTTATTTAAGAGCTTTGAAACCCTAAATTTAAGAATTCAACGCAGTTAATCCGTAAAAGATATTTGGTCGCGGTGTGGAAAGGATCATATGAAACCGTCAAGAAGATTGGATTATTATTATCGGCGCCGGTGTAAATTTACCTACTCTTTTCTCGAAATAGTGTGTGGCATCTTTTGACTTTAGTTGATACAAATTTAAAAAACATGAAACGGAGCACCTTGCAAAGCGTGCGTTTGACATGTTCGATCTGCTCCAAAGCTTCCTTTGGACTCTTATCAACGGACTCTTTTCCCCTCCAACGATTCCCTCGATAAACAAAACTCATTACTAGGTATAAGCAATGGAGTTACCCATTTGCTAGTATGGATTATTTGCATGAGGATATGCCTTAGTGGTGGAGGTTTTAAAGCGGATGGACGCCAAATCCCTTGGCATTTCAGGGTGCGTAAATAAGCAGTGGAGGGAGATTTCAGAGATGGAAAGCGTGTGGGAGGAGGTACTCTGCGCTCACCATTTCCCTCTCATTCATTCCACACGTGTCTGTGCGCGCTTTGGGAGGATACCGTCGCCTCTATCTGCTCTTCTTCAGGCCCCTGCTTTTCTCAGGTACAACAAGTGGTGATGACCAGCTGCTGCAACTCTCTCTTTCCCTCTACATCCATTACCTGCTACGAGCGCATGGCCAACCTCACCGACTCTTGTTCCTTCATTCATTGTCTATAACTAAACATCTCCTTTCAAATCGGAAATGAATAATTCATCTAATCTTTTTAGTTTGATTTTTATGAGATAAATGTTTCAAATTTTAATCTCTTTATTTTTTATTTTTTTACAAATTTGCATTCACTGGTATACAAAAAAATATCTTTAATTACAGGATGGTTTTAAAACATACTCTATATACAGGATTATATCCTTAAAAGTGTTGTTTTTCACAACATATATCCGCAATTATTAATACATAGTTAATTTACATTTAGAGAAATATATGTGGTAAAAATTGTGAAAGCAAAAATTTACTTTTCATTAAATTTTTATGGATAAAAAATTACCTCAAAGGACTTTGAAAATACGTGTTCGTTAATGCTTAATATTAAAAATACAAAATGTGATTTTGCAATTCAAGAGCCCTACATGTAGTGACCCAAAGTTTAGAACCAACCATGAAACCCTAGGAAATGATTATGTGTTATTCAGATTTGAGTGCATGAAATATTATAATAATCAATATTGTACTATATGGCATATAGGGTTTGGATATCAAAATGCCTAATACATGAGGAATAGATCACTAGAACAGGTTAAGGACTCAATCATTACACAGTTATTATACATCAAAATGACAATTTCACCCTGTGTATCTAGATTCTTATTAATAGAGGAACACATATATCTAAATAATAGATATTGGAATTTCACATGCTACAAGAGTTCATTCTAATTAATTAACTTCCAACATTAATCATTAAATATTAGAACACATTAATACTTGTGACAAATATATGTGATACAATACAAGTTCACAAACATATTTGATTTTTTGCACTTATAGTTGATTACATTGTGTTTCTTCACAATTAATATGGGTAAAAATGAATGATGGAAGATAGAGTCATTTGTATAATCTGGAGTTTTTTGTCAAATGTTTCCAATCTCACCTACTTGATTCTCCTTGGTAGGATCTATATTGTAGGGAGCAGGAGAAGTTTGTACAGTCTTGACCCAGTGTAAAAAAAATGTGATATGTAATTTTCACCGTGATTATCTTGTTTGCATGTCTATGTTCAATTACTCTTTATCACTCACTCTTAGTCAACATAAATGGGGTCCTTTGAAAAATGAAGTCAATATTTCAAACCCTAAACATGGATTAGAATTCATACAATAGTAATATTAGTCTGGTTGTTTGTTTCTTATGCACTATTAGATGTTGGCAATAGTCATGATTAGTGGTTTGACCTCAAACCACACGTTGTTCTCCACATGACATGTGATATTTAGCTAAAGTGCAATCAGATTTGAGATAAACAAAAAATAGAGAAATGGCAATAGATAAGATTACATAATGTTTACAACTATTCTTAAAGATTTGAGTGATGTTTTCACCCTATATGTGTTGGATTTACGGTTTGTACACTACAATCAAACAAGGAATGTAAGGTTTGAAAGGTACATGACCTATTCTGATTAATCAATTTCCAACATTAACTATACAATATCATGAATAACATATTGGTACTTACAAATAATGATGTTCACATATGCTAATAAATACTTGAAAACACATGGAAGTAAGATGTACTTTGCCGATTACATGAAGAGATATGGGTGCATTTGAGGTGATTTGGAAGCTATAGACAAGGGTAATTGGACCCGAGAAACCTTCATATCTAGAAATTGTGAATTAAGAGATCTACTTGGAGTCAGGACCATACATGTTTGTTAGGAAATGACTATATTGCCTAGGATCTCTGTTGGATGGTCTTAGACCTACTCAGAATTTTAGGGTCTTTGCAACTTGTATTTGGGTTTGTTACTGGTCTGAATCCCTGTGTCGTTATATGTCAAACCCTAAGTCGTTGCACAATCATGAAACCATATTTTAATCAACTCTTGTCATTATTTCAAAACCCTAACAATAGGAATGAGAGACCTTGTAAGAAGGTTAGTGTTTGGGTTGAATAACTTGTGATCCCAGTGCACCTCCTACGTCGATACTACTCCGAAAGAAGCCTAAGACCACACGTAGCCATTCTACACATAGAAATTGATATCTATTTATAGTGAATATCAGACTAGTTGGCATTCTGGAACCCTATGGCAATGCTTGAGATGAGTTATGTCTCTTGCTAAGACTACTTGAAGTGAGTGACATCTGTGCTGTGTGCTTGGAAATGAGGGAAGTTGGACTCCTATAAACCTAGTTGAGGAAGCTTTATAATTGTTGATAGTAACTTTCCCTAATGGATGTCCATCAGGTACTTTAGGAAGATTTTGGGATCTTTGAGTACCTTTTGTATGCTAACATTTACAATAAGAGTCCAAGTGATTTTCTATATATTTTCCAGGTGTTCTAAATGAGTAAATGAGGTAACGTTCAACTTGTTTCTATATTCTTAGAAAGGTGTTTGAAGGTAAATCATTATCATAAGGCTTGCCCATGAAGATGAGTAAGTGATACAAAAAAATGATATTAAATTGAAAGAAAAGTTGGAAGATGTGTTGGTACCAAAGACCATACAAGGTTGACTCAGGACTAGAGATTCCTAACCCTAATGTACATGGTTTTGGACCTAGGGAGTGAGTGAATTTAAAATCTAGAAGGTTACAAAATGATTTAAGTGGAAGTTATAAGTACTGATATTATGCATTATATTTTCCAGAAATTGTCTAGAGACATTAGTATGTAAGAGATAAGTAAGATCGGTAAGATACCTGAGAGGATGTACCTAAATGGGGATATGATGAGGTTGCACTTATATTGAGCAAAGAGAGCACAATGTCATAATTAGTAGTGTCAAAGATTATTATTACCAAATTTGAGTGTCTAAATTCCCCCCTTTAAGTATGGAATGAAATTACATGTTTAAAGGAAAAGATACTTGAGTGTGTAGACACACTTTGTCTTCAATCAATGTTTGTTTTGCATGGTCTTGATGTATTAGTGTTGGCACGATCCATGTTGAAACTTACAACACATAGTGTAGTTAATGTACATAATAAAGAAATTAAACTTTAACTCAAATGCAAGGATTTAGTGTAAATGCAATATGAAATTGTAAAGAGTGAAATAAAGAGATGCAAAACATGGAAGGAATACACCTATTTGTTTTATGGATGGAAGAGTTTCCCATTATATGCTTGTATTTGGAGTTTTGGATTGCTGATATTTGTTGAAGAATTGGGGTGATTAGTTCCTAATTATGTCAAGGATATGGTAGAGTTTTGGGTATATGAAACCCAATGAACAAATTCTGAGAAGAGAGAAGGAGAATGATAAGAAAAAAACCCTTGTGAAGGAATAAAACCACGTACCAAAGTCATTCAACAACTATAATATATTTCCCCTTAGGCGTAAGAGGAGAGGAAAGACTTCCTATGAAGAACTGAGCCACTTTGCTACCTTCCATAATCCCATAGAGCACACCACTATAGATGGATCTAGGTCCAATTTTGTAAATTAGGACACAATATAAAAGAGAATGAATTGTCCCCATACTCTCCTTATGTGCTGCACAACTGAGTAGAACTAAAATGTGATGAAATATAGCTAGATAAAGAAGACCCATGCCCCGAATATCCCTAAAGCTATAATTGAAACTGAGTGTTGTGGAGAAGAAGAAATGAAACCTTTCATACCCCCTTAAACTGATATGAAATGAGTGATTTGAGTATGAAAATTGTGCCAAACACTGCACCTGTAGGTAAAATTATGAAAGTCGTTAGATTTTTTTTGTAAATACCCCTAGGGTAAAATTGTAAAAATGGGTCAGGAACATTTATACAATCCTGAATGCACTGTATTTTATTGACCTTATGTTTTATTTTTTGAGTTTCTGTGTCTAATTTTGTTTCTGAGTGATTTTTCACGTTTTTACCTATTTTTGTGCCCAAAATTCTATGTCCGTTGTAGGTGTAGAATATACATGGATGAATTCCCTCTCTTTTGAGGTGATAAAGAGGTTGAGCACACATATTTAAGGAATAGATGTATAACCGTGTTTGATAAGTTTAATAATTTTCATAGAAAACACATGAAGGGTTGATTTGGTGGCCACCAAGAAGAACTTGTACCTATAAATAAGATGCACATGGTGGAGACCATGGTGCACAATAAAAAAAATTAATAACAACAAGAATAATAGTAGCAACAATGTCAACAATATAACTAGTAGTCATCAATAATAGTAATGCATATATAAGTTAAAATATAATAATGTGAATAATATTAATCAAAAGGCTTAATGCTTGCAAACCTGGGAAGCCCACAATGTCATGGGATAATCAAGGCCTTAAGGCTTACAAGAAAGAGATGCAATGTCACACAAGTAAGACATGATTTCAAAAAATGGGAAACCCATAGTGTTGTAAGAAAAACATTGTAGACACTAAATCATGCACTTTGGGTATATTTCTAGGTCTTGATCACATACCTACTATTCATATGATTCCTAAGTGAGAAAAGTAATAATTGATCACTGTATTTTACCTCTTTTCTCTCTTCTTGGTTTTCATCTTGGTCTTACACACCCCACTACCCAGTCTAACCTTCATTTCTTTAGATTTTCTGAGTTTGGACCTCAGCGCCCAACTAGGATTCCAGCACATAGGTGCCCTTGTCCCCTCTGGGCACCTGACCTCTTTTTATCTTGCTTACATATTTTGGGTATTTTATAGCCATCAGGTATCTTATTTTCTTGGTGGTTGGCCTTTTAGTGGTTATTACGAAATTTAAACAAGGGAATCATATAAATACAAAGCTATGTGTTCATAATAAAGGTCCAAGCTCTAAACATCTACTACTATCACCTAAGGTTTCATCCAAAGGCATTTCAAGAGCGTCAAAGCATCCATCTAGCATCCATTCAAGGGAAAAGGAAATGCATTATTTCACATAAAATTCATAGGAGGGAAGTTAATTTTTCCATGCACACATATATTTAAATCTTTTACATCTAGCTATTACTTGCTATTCAGTGCATCTTGCACAAGTGCAACCTAGGGCACAATTATACACACAAACATAAAATTATATGGAGTCTGAAATGTAGTGTAATGTCTAGATTGTAAATTCACTTAGTCGGGTTACCGCCGGGGACAGTTTGACTCCCCATTTGAATATTTTTATTTTTAGGATTTTATGTGTGTTAGGGTTTTGCAGATGTTCTTTCTCTTTACAGGTTACAGGTGAATTTTGTGGGCATAGTGTGACATACATGTGATAAAAAATGAAGTGTAACGACACAAAAGCAATCACTTTCTGATCATTTTTACAATCATGGGTGCCCAAAACTAGTCTACAACACCTAGGCACCTTATTCCTGACATTCTCGACAATTATACATTTTTTTGGGCTCGGTTACAAATATTTGCTTTCTTATTCCATTTGTTTTCTAGCTCGGCACATCTTCAGGATCAATTAAAAAATTAACTAAGTACTTTATCCTTTCTTTTACACTTAGGTTTTTAAATTTAATTTCTTATTTCTTTGGTCAAAATTTGTACTTTATTGCTATATCATTTCATTGTGACTCAGTAATCAAAATTTAGAAGATATTTCTAGATTTGTTAAATCTTTTGGTGAAGCTGTTACCCAAAATAAGCTCCCTCTTATTTTGGGTTAACTTACTCCTCTTGTGCCTCAGTCAAAATTTCACAAGTTTCAAGCACTCAAAGATTTTTGGAAATTTCTCCATCAGATAGATAATTTCTTCCCCTTTCCAGAAAGGTAAATAAATCTTCCTAACTCCTTGTATTTTTTGAGTTATGGCTCGGCGGAGTTAGGACGAAAAATTTGCCCAAGGCGGACATGTGGAGCTTGGGAGAGATTTTTGCTAAGGAATCTCGGGCCGGTAGAGAGGGGGAAGATTTTGAGAACTTAGCGCTTTTGGCTAAAAGTGCAAAATTCATTTGCGCTCCCACAAGCCCACGAAGGAAACAAATTGAAAAAATGCCTAAGTCCTGAAAGGGACACGTGGCAACATTTTATGCAAAGGCACTAAGATGGGTTGGCGGAGGAATTTGGAGATTTTAAAATTTTTTTCCACAAAATTTTCTAAGGCAAAAAATTGGCCACACCTCCGAAGTCACCCAGAAGCGCCACGTGGCAGGCCAATACTAGCAACGGGGAAGCGGACCATCAGGGAAAAAGTTGGATTTTTTCCCTTTGTTCCAAAATGCAAAAAGCAAAGAAATGGCCCACAACTCTGCCCAAATGGAAAAAGTCAAATTTCAGGCCTGAGTCAAAGCCAATGCAGACCGGTAGGGCATCGAAGGAAAAAGTGAAAAATTGCTTTTTCTTCCAAAAGGCATAAAATCAAAATGTGACCTGCGGCCCTGTCAAAAAGCTAATGTGGAGATGCGGGGCTTCGGAGGAAAAATAGAATTTTCGCACTTTTATCAAAAGTGCAAATGGAAAAAAGGGAAGCCCCTACCTCTGCTGACCCCAATGGATGCCACGTCATCATCAGATTTGTGGGGGAAATGTAGAAAATTTTCCCAAGCCAATTTTAGCAGAAAACATAAAGGAAATACTAAGATTGCTATATATTTTGATCCAGAGCTCCATTTTCTACAATCTTGGTACCAATGGAAAGATCCAGAGATTATCTTCATCATGGAGTCTTCAATTTCATATTTTGGTAGATATTTGTGAGATAAAATTGCAAAACATGTTTTGACACGGAAAAGACAAAAAAAAACCAGTTTCAACTACCAGATTTAATGAAGTATGGGTCATTTTCTTTGGTCTGTGAAGTAGATACAAGGAAATATGAGATTTTTCATCGATCCCATCAATAGATAAGAATTAAAACACATTTTTAAAGGTGGTTGGAAAAAATCCTGCATTTTTTCCTTTTTCTCACGTTTCTTCTATAAAATGTAAATAGAGGAAAATTTTTCAAGGGTTGTTCATTCTTCTTCTCTGTCTCTCCCTTCTTTTCTTCCCCAGGGTCGAAATGGAGTTTGAATCTCCTCCCCTACTTTGTAAATGGAAATTTTTTCCTCTTGCTCATGCATGATGCTCTTTGCAAATTTTTGAAGCAATAAAACTCATTTTTGTAATGCATTTTTCCATCCTTTACTTGTTTTCATTGTATCCTCTTGCCTCTCATCGTTCTGGAGTATTTTGTGCATGTTTTAGATGTTTCATTTGTAGATTTGGGAGCTGTGTTCATGGGGATTGAAAATTGAGTTCTGTGTGAATCTAACATTTGGTCTATGATGCTTTTATCCATCCTCTCCATTGCTCACCTCACCTCCCTTCATTTTATGGAGGTTTTGATAGATGATCAACATTTTCCTTCTCTGGTGTATCACTATTTTAGTATAGGCTCTATTTTTCCTTCTCCTTGGTCCCTTGGATTGGTTAGATTAGGATTATATTAGTTTTCCTACACTAGAATAGCTTGTGGCAGGTAGTTTAGAAAGAGGAACCAACCTTCTCTGGAGGATCATTCCCATTTACAAGTCCCATAGCTTGGGAAAGGTTCAATGTTATGCAATCACACCAAATGACTCTGCCTTAGAAAAGTATATTTTTACAAATAATTTGGGGATGCTGTGATTTCACACTAACAGAACCCGTCGCTCGATTCCAAAATTATTTCTAGGGTTTTATTCTTATTCCCATCACCCATAGTGGTCATTTTGTGTCTTTTGAGCATCTTGAGCTTCCTTCGTCTTCTGTTAGGGTTTCTAAATAAATGGATGAAACTGATAATCCATTCACTAACTCTCAACAAGTTCATATTAAAAAAATTGAAGAATGTGATAGTGAGAAATCATATGATGAAGACACAAACATTGATCAAGATAAATTAGACAAACTCACAATTTTTTTTCAAGCTTTGCGTGATAATCCTGCCTATCTTCTGTATATTATTCATGCTTTGATTGCTACTAAAAAATCTTGTGTTGCTAGTTCAGAACACCTTATTGGGTATTCATCGGATGCCATAGCCTCCACCCAACCCCTTCATATTCTTGCTTCCATTCCCACTACTACCACTCCCATCATTCAACTTAATGCTTCTAATGCACAACCTGACGCTTCTTCAAATACTTTTGATTTAACTTCTTTATATCAGGATTTACAAACTCAAAATTTTCAAATTTAATTATCTATCTCTCATGCCTCCCCATCTCTATATTACACTTTACTCCTTCACACTCCTTTTGTACCTACCATTTCCACTATGCACTTCCTTTAAATTTTGTCACCCTAAGCTACCCATCTTCAAGGGCCATGACGAACCTTAAGAGCATCTTTGAGCATTTCATGACGCATGTCTAGATTATACGGATGATCACACTTTACTAGAAATCTATTTCCTTGCAGTCTTTAAGATTATGCAATGTGTTAGTTCTATGATCTACATGTCCACTCGGTAAGATCCTTCACGCATCTAGCCGATGATTTTCTCTATCATTTCTCTATCAATATCGACTCTAATATCTCCTATGTTCAACTCGCACAATTTAAAAAAGGTTTTAATGAGCATCTAACATATTATGTCTTACGATATAAGACCAACTTAGATAAGATGTTTAATGTGCTTACAAACTCTAAACTTCAAGATCTATTCGTCTAAAGTCTATTACTGCCTCTTAAGGAGAGTATCATCTTTGAAACATCTCCATCATTCAATCACTTATGTCATACTCTTAAGCTAAACGAAACTAAACTATTATCTATAGGAAAGGTTAAGTATCATGAGCAGACTTCATCTTCTACGCGCTTTCAAAGTAAATCAACTTTTAAGCCATCTATTAAACCTACTGAAGCTAAAGCTACTATCAATATTGTCTCTAATACTGAAAAGATTCAATGACAACCTTCAAAATGTACATTTACTTAACTTCCTAATGATGCACATATTTTATTGCCACAACTGGTTGGAAACAATCTTATTATGCTTCCTCCATCACTTAATCTGGACCCATATTTACCTAAAAATTGTAATTACAATGAAAACTTCAAATGCATCTATCATCAATGCATTGGGAATTCTATAGATCGATGTTTCAAAGTTTGGAATCTTATTCAAGATCTTATTGATAATAATGCAATTGAGTTTCCTGAGCCTATGACTTCTGTGTTGGTCAATGAAAATCACAAGATCAATATCTTCAAAAATCCTCTTCCGAAACATGACAAGAAAACGACTGACTCTTCAACCAATCATACATATTGGGTAGTGCCTCCTCCTTCATTGGGGGATTTTATTTTCTAGTTTCTCATGCTGAGACATCTCTACCATTCATTTCATTCTCCGATCATGAGTATCATGCTACATTCTCCTCTGATTGCTTGCACATTGGTTCTTCTCTTGGATCGATTTATATCAATAACACCATGGTTGATCCTTACTTTTACATAAGCACATGCTCTATTGCACTCCTTGTTGCTATCAAGTATCTGCTATCATAGATTTCATACCCAGTTCTTAGATCTTATGGCTATGTCAAGCTTCTAGTTAAAGTTGGTCCTCTCACCATGCTTGAGCCTTTCCTTATGGAATAATGTCAAAGATTGTGACATGCTATTAGGGCTGCTTTGGATCCTCTCTACTTAGGAATTAATTTCCATGCCTCGCTCATGTCTTAAATTCCTTCATAATAAGAAAATTGTCACTATCCAAGGTATCCCTCTATACAAACCATAGCCTCAAACTCCTCTGGAAGTGGACATTGCACTTTTTGGAGCATATAGGTCCCCTGGACCTCTGAAATCTAAAGAAAAATATGTTCCTAACCCTCCTATTCATACACGATACAATATTTATCATAGGTCCGCTAGTCCATCTCATCAGCCTTGGTCCACTACTCGGATGAATCCTTCATCTAGGTGCACATCACCTCATCAATTTCCTTCATTTAGGTCCACCTCACCTTTATGGTCTCCATCCTATTAGTTTTCACCACCTCGGCTTCCATTACATGTACATCATCACTCCCATTCACCGCTACCTTTAGAGCATGGTCACGCATCTTTATCTCCTCATACATCAGGTGGAGGACCCCTTCCCTTCACTTTTATTATATAGATTGTGCATAATCATACACATGGGGGGAATCACACTTACTCTTCCCCCCTCCTAGCATCACCGTGTATCTTTCATTTCACCTATTTTTCGTCACACTTCGGGTATAGTATTACACACACATTTTACACATATTGATACACTTGTATCATCATTAACTGATGACACACTCTCATGATATGGCTCACACTTGAATGTTGAGAGCTTACACATTCATGATCATCATATCCTACACACTGCACATTTCACTCTTACTGCATTTACGGCACATCTTTCTAGCATCACACTCTTACACAACACACTTCCTGATGACGCACTCTAGTTCCACAGTTCATACTTGAATGCTGAGGGTATAAATATGAAATTAACCTCACCACACTCAATCAATCTCTCTGATTTATGATTTATCGATCATATCTTTCTAGTGCACAATTCAAATCTTTTCCCAATGACACACTCTTGGTCTATGGTTCATTCCTGATTGCTGAGGGGGAATTTATAAATGAACCTCATCTCATGCCTGATCATTCACATTTTTTCAGGGGGAACACTTCTCCTATCACACTCACATTGCATTTGATTCCATTCCATTCATACTCACAACATACTGCATATGTTTTTTTTACATATTGTTCTTTCTTAATTATACTATATACAATTTGCTTACTATGTTAGACATATATTTTGTATGTTAATATATTTTCTATATACACATGTGCGTTCACTTTTCTTCTAGTTGTGAATGCATAATTTACAAAGATATCTACATGCAACATGGATGTTTGGCATTATACCTATTATCCATTTTTTTACCCTTGCAAAATGGACAACTTAGTAGGTTAGAGCACTGACAATTGATAAGAAAAAGGGGGAAATTATTCACAAGATTCTTGGTGGATCATGTTTTGGCTTGAAAAAGTTGGACTATACTCACAGTGAGCTAGAGAGTCGTAGAGAATGTTTGAGTTGGTGATTGGGATCATTGTGGAAATTGAAAAGTTCACTAGGTTAGAAACATAGGTTGGATGGCCTAGGGGTTAGTTAGTGATGATGTGTATGAACAAGTTTTGATGGTAGGGTAAGAGGTCTGTCTAACCCCCCTGGGTTGGATGGGTGGAGCATTTTACAACCAGGTTGGTCAGATGGGTGTGTCGGTTGGGCTGGTCAGTTGAGATGGACATATAGGTTAGTCGGTAGGGTTGGTCTATTGATTATTGTGGCAACACAGTGATAAGCTCATGGTTGGATAAGTCAGAAACGTATAGAGGAGTTAAATGGTGTCCAACCTATTCGATTGGATGACACATGGTTAGACATCTCGGTTGGTTGGGTTGCACATTGTATGGGAAGAGATAGATGATAGTCCAACCTCATAAGTTGGATGGCCCACAGTGTGAAGACAAATACTCCCAGGTTGGTCGATGACTAGAAGCATGTACAACCACAAAGTTAGATGTCATCCAACCCCCAGGTTGGATGACATTGAGGTTGGGCAACCCACTCATTTTTTTTATGGTTCATGGTTAGACGACCGTCCAACCTGAACATAGAAGAGAGCTCATGGGAAGACCAATTATTTTCTCAAAGGGGTTTGTGTGGCCCATATGGCTAGATGACTAACACGGTTGGATGAGTCATGGACCGAGCGAAGGTATGTGGGTGAATGAAAACTCAACAACTAGATTTAATCAGGTATGGTATCCATGACTACCCGTGTAAACAAAGTACCAAATCGTATGAACCCCCATTCCTCTTTAATGCATCATGCTGGTTAGTGGCACAAATTGTTTATATATTGTAAAATACACCTCATTTTGAGGGGAGACTTTTTATAATGCAAAGGAACTCTATCAAAATTATTCCAGAGATGTTGTGAGCTAAAGGCCCCAAATTTTGACATTTTGTAAAGGGTTTTTCCTTCTGCCTATATTGTAATGGATTGTGTATGTTTTAGCAATAAAATTCATGTTTTGTGGCTATTTTTTCCCTAGCTTGCATGACATTGTATATTTTTCCTTCCATTATATTCTTAGGTATATTGTGCATACATATATCTCTTTGGAGGATCTATAATTTGTTGTGCCTTATGAATATAGGGAATTGAATATTGTTTTGGAATGTGGCACCTCCACCTTCCCTCTCTTACTTTTTCTCTCTCTATTTTTTACTCACTCGGATTGTCTCACCCTTTCTTGGTGCGTCACCTTCACTTAGAGTAGATTTAATTTTATGCATTCTTCCACCTCCGTCTCCTTAGAAATCATTAGGGTAGGATTAGTTTAGTTTTCAATTCTCTTCCCTTTGGAGAAGTTATCACTAGGTTAGGAGAAGAATCTGACTTTCTCCAAAGGATTATCCTACTTGTAAAGTCCCAAACTATAGGATAATCCCATGTTATGTAGGTTACATTGATTACCTCACACATAAATCACAAGCAATCAGGGGTGCTATAATTTTGACATAAAAAAATTAGCATGCCCTGTGGGAAAAGAGGTCAATTTTATAGATTTATCAAGATTGGATGTACATCTTGGTGAACTTTCAGCCTTTGTAGGCTTGTAGCAGCATATCTAGCAACTCCCAGGGTCATATTTTAACTAGTCTTAGCAGTACTAGTGGCCCAAGTACATGAGAAGGATCCAAACTTAGTCCAGAGCAAGAGAAGAAGGTGTCTTTGAGTATTTGCAGTTATCCCTAGGTAGAGAAAGGAGAGGAATAAGAGTACAAAGGTAAACCCTTCCTTAAATTAACCAGAGTTCTCAGACCAATCAAGATGGCACATAAGCAGCCACCGCAAGGACCACAAAATCCCTATGTAAACTTCACATGAAGTAGTCAACTTGCCCTCAATGCACACAACCCTATTATAGTTGCAACATTAAAAAATATCCCCTTATTCACGGGAGAAAACCATATAACTCCTATTGATCACATCCAATACATTGCCAATGTTTGTGCAATCCACAAGATCAATGAAATATTTGTTACAGTCAAGTTTTTAGCTTCCTCTTTCAAAAGTAAGGATTTATAGTGGTTTAGGAGGTTAATAATAAGGTCCATTACAAACTGGGATCAAATATGCAGAACCCTCTATAACTAGTTTGAGGAAAGAGGAGATAATCTATCTTTTTTGGAACAATTAACCACAATCAAGAGGGCCCCAAATGAGCGGATGGCCAATTTCAAATTTAGATTCTAGTGGACGTGGGATTAGATTCCAATGGCTATGAGGCTAGTTTCCCATGGTGCTTTCCTCTACTTCCTCAAGGATCTAAATTTAGACATAGCTATGATGATTCAGTCTATGGGAGGGACAACACTGCAAGGGGCCTATGACATATCTAACAGGTTAGAGAACTATTTGATTCAAGCAGGCAAGCTCGCACTTAGGAATGCCTATGCCTCTATATCCGAAAATGGGGAATCCTGCTACCAGTTAAGCACCTGAGTTGAATCTAATACCAACTCCTAGAAATTAGAGCAATAGTGAGGCCTCCACTTCTAGTACTTCCAAGGAACACAAGGAAGTCATGAAGCAGCTGCAAAATTTGGGGAATGAGTTGGTGACTATCAAAAGGTAGCAAGCTCAGAGCTCCAGACTGTACCAGCCTCAGGCTCAAGAGAATAGGCCTCCACATTAGCCTAATAGGCCTTCTGCTCAGGCAACAAAGCAAAATCAGAGTCAAGGGCAGTCTCAAATAGCCAGGCCATTTTAGCCTTATAATCCAAACACAGCTTCAATATCCAGGGCTTTAGTTCCGGTACAAAACAATATGGCACAAGAGTATGATTGGTGTTTTCCTTGTAACCAGCCTCACAACCCAACAACATGCTTCAATGGTGCTCTGAATCAAGCCTTGATGGTGCAGACAATAGGTGTGTCTCAAGGAACAAGTGAGGAAGAAAACCAACAAGTAACTTAGCAAGAGACTCCAATTGAAACCACACTGGTCAATTGGCAAACAAAAGGACTTTTGTGGAGTTAATCAATCTCCTTTCCAAGGTGTAGCTGCCAATACACGGGCAAAGAAAAGGAACATAGAGGAAAGACATTCATCAAATGTGGGTGTTTCTCAGCCTACTCTCATGTAGCAAGGAGTCAACAGACCAAATGCAATCCTAATGTACAAAACCAGCCTAAGGCAACTGCTGTAGCAACCTCGAATGTGTAGAATTAGTTCAGGGTACCAGTTGTAGCAGCTCATGGACCAACCCAGGAACCGGAAAAGATCATACCAAGCAAGGGGCAGCAAAAGGAAAACCCGTCCCCTTTCAATATCATTGATCAAATGAAGAAAACCCATGTCAGCATTTTTCCATGTGGGAATCATTGGCAATCCCAAAACAGTGGGATTTGTTGCAAGCAGCAATGGCTAATTGGTCCGCCTCGAATGGGTCATCTAAAAATCAGGAGAAAGTCCTCACAAATACGGTGCTGCAAGAAGGAGGTCAACCAAGTAAAAATTTGAAGCCTCCACCATTTTACATGTCTTTGATTGTCGGGGATAGCTTGGTGCACAATTGCATGATTGATTCAGGAGCAAGTAGCTCCGTAATGCCGAAGCAAATTGTAGATAAGATGGGCCTGAGGTATGAACCGATATCCAAAGGAGTGGTGTAATTGGATAAGACAACAGTGGGAATGGTGGGAGTCATCAAAACCTTGAGTCTAACACTGCATGCATGCCCCAATGTCACAATTTTGCAGGATGTGTCGGTTATTGATTTGCCGTCGCTCTTCGCCTTGTGTTTGTCAAGGGACTTCACGACCAAAATTAGTGGGTATTCATTAGCTGATTGGTCCCACATGTTATTTAGAACAAGGTATGGAGCCAAAGCCACAATCAGGTCGGAGCCAATCGCCAACTTCCACATTGAGCCTCACGTGCCAAGCCCAATCAATGCAAATTGAACCATATTTGATCAAGAGGAGTGTTTGGAGACTCATGAGGCAGACACTAAGGTTGGAAACATTCCAAACTTAACACTTGATGATTGGGCTCATAAGAGACATGTTTTTGATCCATACAGGGAAATGGAAGAAGCTGAGTTGGGCATATATTGCTTGCATGAAGAAAATCCACCTCTTCCTAGTGTCACCAAGCCAGAGAACAAGGATGATAACGAAGTATGACATCTATTCTTTGATGGTTCAAGGAGTAGGCAAGGTGCTGGAGGAGGTGCGATGCTTGTGTCACCATAAGGTATAAAGTATTGCTCAGCTTTACATTTTCAGTTTGCTTGTTTGAATAACATAGCTGAGTACGAAACTCTGATCCATGGATTGCATTGGGAGAGAAAAAGGGGTATAAAAAACTTGCAAGTGTTTGGAGACAGCGAGCTAATTGTCAACCAAGTTAGAGGATCCCACGCAGCCAAAAATGATTTGCTCAAAGCCTACAAGCATCAGATATGGGATCAAATTGAAGACCTTGAATCATTCAACATTTAGGCCATACCAAGGAAGAAGAATAAGGCTACAGACAGGTTTGTGAAAATTGGAGTAACATTTGATGTTGTCGAGAATATCAAGAGAGATTAAGCTCAACCCCATATCAAGGTGGTTATGAGGCCAACTATACTAGACACCAACATGAGATGGTACATGTTCGAGAATGATCAACAGATCATAAAATTCCTTCAGGAAGAAATTGAGTTCTTAACTAAAAATTAGGAGAAGTTAGTGCAACAATACAAAGATCAAGTGGTGCAGCTGTGGATGTACAAGTTGCCTATGGGGATAGTGAATCTAAAGTCAATCGTCAACCCAAATAATCAGATCAGAAAAGAAAAGGAAAACATTCAAGTCAAGAGAGATGACACAGAGCCTATTTCGGTTAGAGAAGTTAAAGTGCTTGAAATTGGTGGGGTAAGTACTGAACAAGAGAATTATGATTTCCTGAAACTTTTCCAATGATTCCTGGATGTCTTCTCTTGGAGCTATGAGGAATTTGGGGGGTTTGATCCAAAGTTGGAAAAACACACAATTGAATTGAACCCGGAAGCCAAACCTTCTAGGTAGAAGCAAAGGCCAGTCAATCCTCATATAGAGCCTCTCATGAAGAAGGAGTTGAACAAGCTCATTGAGGAAAACATCATTTTCCTAATAAAACACTCAAGTTGGGTAACAAATCTGGTTTCGGTCAGAAAAAGGAATGGGGAAATTAGGTTTTGTGTGGATTTTTCAGGATTTAAATAGGGCCTCTCTCAAATACCACCATCGAATTCCTTCCATGGAGCAAATATTGCAAGTAGTAGCCAGTTCAAAAACATTCTCTCTCTTAGATGGATATTCATGCTACAATCATATCATGGTGAAAGAGGAAGACCATTTAAAAATGACCTTACTCAAAAAATGGGGCACTTATTCCTATAGGAAAATTTTGTTTGGGTTATCAAATGCTAGAGAAAAATTTCAGAGGGCTATGGACATGGCACTTAAGGGGCTGTTGAAAAAAATAGTTATTTTGTACTTATACAACATCACATTGTTTACAAATAATGCAACAATCCATCTCTTTCACCTCAGCCAAGTGTTCCAAAGGTGTAAAAGATTCAGATTGTCTTTGAACCCCAAGAAGTGCATATTCCTAGCTCATGAAGGAAAGATCCTAGGCCACATTATGTATAAGGAGGGATTGAAAATTTATTTGGAGAGATTTGAGGCTATCCGTGCTCTACCATTGCCAAGCCATAAGAAGGATATCCAAAAATTCTTGAGGAGGATAAACTTTATTCGTAGGTTTGTGCTAGATTTTTCCACTCTTATGAAGCCATTGAAGAAAAATTTGACATTGAAATAGACAGTTGAGGGAAAAGATAGTTTTGAATCTATCAAGTAAGCCATATCTCAAGCTCCAACTCTTATTAAACCAAACTTCTCCAAAGACTTCTTCCTCTATGCTTTTGGTGGTTCGGACATCATCTCCGCAATCTTGGTGCAACATAATAAAAAAGGACTAGAACAACCTATTGCATTCTTTAGTCAAGGTCTCATAGATTACAAGGTAATATATTCATTAATTGAGAAACATGTCCTTGTTGTGATTCAAAGTTTAAAGAAATTAAGGCATTTACTGTCAAATAATAGGATTCATCTACTAGTCACACATGATGGTATAAAAGAAATTCTTTTAAACAAGGACCTCAATGAAAAAAGAGTTGGTTGGGTAACCAAGGTCATGAAATATTACATCGAAATTAAAGTGACCAAGTTGGTCAAGGGTAAGGGACTATGTGAATAGCTATCTTCCATCCAACATGACAAGTCAGATGGTAGAGAATAGGTTGTTTTGGTGCTAAAAGATGCTCAAGATAAATCAGCTGATGCCTCACTCGATCTTTGTTGGACTCAAGATATAGTCAATTTCCTTCAAACAGATTAATGCCCTCAAGGGTTGAGAAAAGAAAATAGGAGATACTTCAGATTACAATCCCTTCTATATGCTGTTATTGACGACATATTGTTCAAGAAAGATGTAAATGGTGTCCTCCTAAGATGCATCAAGATATAACATATAAAAAAGGTGCTACATGAATTTCATGATGGTGAAATAGGAGGACATTTTTCCAAAAGGTTAAAAACTATTAAAATTATGAAGGTAGGGTATTATTGACCTAACCTCTTTAATGATTGTGATGTATGTATCAGAAAATGCAAAAAATGTGCCTTCTTTATAGGTAAAGAGAAGCTAACATCACTTCCACTCCATCCCATTTCTGTAAATGAACCATTCATGCAATGGGAGCTGGAATTTATTGGAGTGATTAATCCAAATTGTAGCTTAGTCCACAAGTGGACCCTTACAGCCATAGATTATTTTACCAAGTGGATGGAGGCGGTTGCACTCAAGGAGGAAAATGAGGCCAACATCTTGGATTTTTATGAAGGAATTGTAACTAGATTTGGATTCCCCTCAACTATAATATCAGATATTTCCTTGGATTTTCTTGGGACAAAAATATCTAGATGTGTGGTAAAAAATGGTATCTATTTGAGTACCTCCTCAAATTATTACCCTCAGGGTAATTGGAAAGCTAAGTCCGTGAACAAAAATATTCTAAGGATTACAAGGAGGAATCTGGATGAGAATCAGAGAACATGGCACACCAAGCTAAAATAATCCTTGTGGGTTGATAGAATTACTATGAAGATGTCAAGAGGGAAGTCTCCCTGCAAGTTAGTCTATGGGAGGGAGGAAAGGCTGCCCATATCACTTGAGTTGTCAGTATAGGAGCTCCTGAAGCAGGTAGAACTATTGGAATTTTAACCCATATAAGTGAGGTATGCAGAACTTATGGAGCTTGAGGAACTCAAAAATTGAGCTATCCAAACAATGGAAAAGGACCAAGCTCAGATCAAGATGAGATTTTATAGGAAGGAAAAGGATAGAAAATTCTAAGAGGGAGACTTCGTGCTGAAATGGGATGCAGAAAGAGAAAAACTGGGAAGGCACTCCAAGTTTGATGCAATATGGAGTGGCTCTTATATGATTTCAGGATGCAAAGAAAACAATACTTTCCAGCTATCAAAGTTGGATGGAGAAGAATTGAAGATTATAGTCAATGGAATCTATCTCAAACATTGTTATTGTGCGACATATCTTTCTTGAACATATTATTTTAGAGTTGTAATTCCTCTAAGTGCTTGTAGCACATTGCTTTTTTGTAGTTTAGGTTTACTTTTGTAATAAGTTATTGTGAAATCTTTGCATGTTCCACTTGAAACATGTATTATTTTTTATCCTGTACATAGTGTTGTGCCTTTGTTGCTCTTACACTCTCCAGTTTCATGAAAGGTTTGGTGAAGAAACAACCAGTCCAAAACCAATCCACAACTAGTTTGGGGAAGGCCCCCACAATGCTCTAGAAGTTAAAGGATGAACCCCAAAGTGACAAACTAGTTATAACAATTAGTATGTCTCCATGCTTAATGGATCCTCTAGTATTACTGGTCTTTCAGATCTAGGAAGTAGATCATCCCATGAGTCATCAATTACTATCCATTTTTGCACCTCTGCAAAATGGAAAACTTAGCAGGTCAGAACACTAGCAGTTGATAAGTTTGCAAGCTTCTTGGTGTCTCATGTTTTGACTTGGCCTAGTATGTTTGAGTTGGTGGTTGGGCTCATTGTTGAAACTGAAAATTTCACTAGGTTGAACACCTAGTTGGGTGGCCCTGGGGTTGGTTAACGATGATGTGTATGGAAAAGGTTAGACGATAGGGTAAGACAGTCCTCCAAACCCCTGGGTTGAATGGGTGGATCATTGTACTATTAGGTTGGTCGGATGGGTGTGTAGACTAGGTTGGTTGGTTGAGATGGATGAATATGTTAGTTGGTGGGGTTGGTCCTCTAACTATTGTGGCAACGCAGTGATGAGCTCATGGTTGGATGAGTCAGTAGCATACGAAGGAGTTAGATGGTGTCCAACCTCTTTGGGTTGGATAAAATAGGGTTAGACGACTTGGTTGGTCGGGTAGCATGTCGTATGAGTAGAGATAAATGAAAATCCAACCTCCCAAGTTAGAAGGCCCATGATGTGAATACGATGACTCCTGGGTTGGTTGGCTAATAGAAGCATGTACGACCAAAAGGTTAGACACCATCAAACCCCCAGGCTGGAAAAAATTAAGGTTGGATGACCCACTCATTTTTTCTATGGTTCATAGTTAGACGACCGTCCAACCTGAACATAGAAGAGAGCTCATAGGCAGACTGGTTGTTTGCTCAAATGGGTTTGTACAATCCATATGGTTGGATGTCAGCAAACCCATCATGGTTAGATGAGTCATAGGACAAGTGAAGGTAGGTGGGTGAATGAAAACTCAACAAACATATTTAATGAATTATGATACCGTTGACTACCCGTGCAAGCAAAGTACTAGATCGTATGCCCCCCCACACCTCTTTAATGCATCCCACCGATTGGTGGCACAAATTTCCTATATATCATAAAATCTACCTCATTTTGAGAGGATACTTTCTATAATGTAAAATAACTCTTTCAAAATTGTTCTAGAGCTGTTGTGATCTAAACGCCTCAAATTTTGGTATTTTGTAAAGGGTTTTTCCTTGCGCATGTATTTTAATGGATTGTGCATGTTTTTAGATATAAATTCATGTTTTGTGGCTATTTTCACCCTAACTTGTATGACATTGCATCTTTTTCCTTCCATTATATTTGTAGGTATATTGTGCATACATCTACCTCTTTGTAGGATTTGTAATTTGTTGTGCCTTATGAATATAGGGAATTGAATACTTTTTTGGACTGTAGCGCCTCCACATGCCCCCTCTTACTTTGTTTTCTCTCTATTTTTTACTCACTTGGATTGTCTCACCCTTTCTTGGTTCTTCATCTTCCCTTAGCATAGATTTAATTTTATGCATTCTTCTACCCCTATCTCCATGGAAAGCATTAGGGTAGGATTAGTTTAGTTTTCCATTCTCTTCCCTTTGGAGAAGTTGGCACTAATTAGGAGAAGAAGCTGAATTTCTCCGGAGGATTATCCTACTTACAAGGTCCCACATTACAGGATAAACCCATGTTATGCAGGTTACACTAGTTGCCTCACACATAAATCAAAAGTAATCAAGGGAATAACATTATCTCTTACCAGTCCCCAATTGGTTACTGGGGGTATCTACTTTCGTACACATCACAAGTGCTATTGTTTCATTTTGTTACTACTTCCTATTTGTTGGTATATATGCCTAATAGGTGTTGTCATTGATGAAAAACCAAATTAATGAAAAAGTGGATTCTTTAGGATGATGTTATGATGATGTTTGAGATGCTAGCATACATGTTCAAATGTGGTTAAACTATTACAGTGAGATTCAATTATGCATGCTTGCTTTAACAAGCCCATACAGGTACCTAGAAGGTGTTGCTTGGCTAACAGAGATTATTGGATGTTTGAGAGGCATTTTTACAAGATGAATAACATGTTTTTAGGGTGATTGAGCACTCACATTAGTGGTATGGTACATGTACAAGTGGTTCAAAATGTTACATGTGCTCATTGGGAGCAGGTATGCTTGCTTAGAGGTGTGACAAAGTGCATCAAGGCTAGTTGAGCTCGTGGAAGCATCTAATTAGGTATATTATGGTATATGAGGTATGTTTGGGACATTTATAGAGATTCCATGTTCAGTTATTGCACTCTTCCAGTTGGTCCTAGTTGTGATAGTGAGTATCAAACATGTTTGATTCGGTAAATCTTAGTGGATGGAGATATTGGGCCATATTATTAATGTTATGATGATTGTATATTTTATAGGTATGAATGATGATGATCTCAAAAAAAATTAAAGTTCCCATGATGTGAATTTTTCAAGTTATGATTATTTTGGTGAATTAGGGTCAAAATCTAGTGCATTTCCAGCTCGAAATGCAACTTCAGATGCTTGTTGTGAATCATGTGATTTGAATAGGAAATTGAGGATTTTATGGATGTTCCTAAGGTGACTATATAATATTTCATAATAATAATGAGGTCATTTCATCTTCACATTTTATGAATGAACGTTAAGAAGGTAAGAATGTCAAAAACCCTAGTTAAACCCTAGCTAGGAGTAGTTGTAAGAAGAAGGTGAATTATGACCCAGTTTTTATTTCTAGTGAAAATGTGATGATTTTATGTTGTATTATAATCCTCAATATTTCCAAAAAGGTATGTTTGAGATCTTGAACATATGTGGGCCCCACCTAAAAATAGAAGTTTGTGAAGAATTTCAGTTTAGGACAAGTTGGTCAATTTTATGTAGGTTCATGAGGTTTTAAATTCCAAATAGGTTGATTGGTCAAAAGGCAGTTTTGGGATCTCAAAATGCAGTCTATAGTGTTTTGGCCATTTCTTGAGTTACAAGATGGTTACTTGGATGATTAAAGTTTTTTTGGAAATAGGATTAAAATATATTTCAAGTGGTATATTTATTTCCTCATGATGAGAGGTCCATTGACTAGGTTTCTAGGGTATTATTTGAACAAGAATATTTTTGATAGTTCAAGACAAGATCTGTTTTTATGAACGTTTGACACTTTTTGAAGCATGAGATGAATTGGGTGATGCTTCATATCACATGGAATGTGAAAAGAGATGAATATTTCATAAAATTAATCCATTTATAATTCTTCAATATATCTATAATTTTTTTTTTTGAGTTAACCTTTGGAAATAATGTTTTTGGTAGGTTGATTTGGTTAAGGAAACTCTTCCTGTGGTATGAAGAGAGATATGTTTCATGACTTATAAAATGATTATAAGTGTTATAAATGTTCTTATATTTCTTTTGAGTTGTCAAATGGAATTTTTTAATTACATATTAGTGATTTGGTGGCAATATGAAGGTTCCACGGTGTTCAAGGGTGTAGGAAACAACTGTTTTGAGAATTGTAAAGGGAACTGGGCCCAGTAAATGAAACATTTTGATTGTTTGATATTAATTTATACTATTTATGGATGTTATATGATTTTTTACTTATATTTTAGGTTTCATGGGCTATGAAAAGTATGAAACTAATGTTAGTGCATTTTTAGGAATGTGCTCATCGGGGTTTGAGCTATTTTTGGCACATGAAATGATGTTTTTGGATAGGAAGACCTTCTTGGGTATTATGTAAATGTTGTAATTTTAATTTATGAATTTAATTAAGGTGTATGGATCAAATTTATCATGAGGGACCTACCTCATTTTATTTGAAAGGAAGAAAAGCATATTTAAGTGCTTGTTTGACTCATTTTTGAGCTAGTGCTCTTTTCAGGAAGGTGTGCGACTTATAAAAATATGTTTTGAAGGTAAGAGAGAATGATTTGAAGTTTGAGGAAGAGAATTAAATGTTGAGGAAGGCATGGAGACATGAGACAAAGAAGATAGAGAAAAGAAAAGTAAAGAAAGAACAAGTTTGATGCCCTAGGGTATGAGCTAGGGTTTGTGAGCTGAAATTATGATCTAAATCAGTTGTGACAACAAAATTTACAGATACCAAACATATTTATGTGGCTAAGTTTGTGCTTGGTCATCCTTAGGGGGTTTTATCCTCCTTGTGGAGTGGATGCTTCACTAAATTAAGGGTTAGGGCTCCTTGTAGGGTTGGGGCTCTAGTAAATTAGGGGTTGGTGTTCCTTGTGTAGTTGGTGCTACACTAAATTACTTTTTTTTGTGTAATATAAAAAAAGTTTCAGTGGGTTTTATTCTCCACGAGGGTTTCTCACTTACATATGGTTTTCTTATGTTAAGTACTTTACTTTCTTACTCTTGTGGTCAATTTTGGATATGTTATTAAGCACACATGATCATGGATGTTGCATATACTATCTAATGAATGATGAATGGTTTGGTAAATTGAAATAAAATTTTGTAAAGGAATGATTCACCCCCCCTCTGAGTCAATTTCCCTTCTAATAAATGGAATCAGAGCGAGCCCTTCTAGAGAATATTGACAACTTGAGGGAGATATTCTGAAGCACAAAATTAGTGGTAAGAAGAAGAATTATCAGAAAGGAAATAAATCCAAAGGTGATTGTTACTCTATTCTAAGTGAAGGTAAGAATTCTGTAGAAAATATTCTTAAAATTTACTCTCCCTTAGGAATGGTGCATGGAATCTAGGAGTGTTTGAGCCTAGAAAAATTAAAAAGATATTTTTCAAGAAATCTGAATCTAGAGATGTTCAACTATGGAAATGAAATAGAAATGAGTTTTTTAAGAAGAAAATATGTTACAAGTGCAATAAGGTAGGCCATGTAGCTAGTGCTTGTTTTGATGTAAAATATAATCATGTTAGTAATCTCAAAAAGAGAAGTATGGTAGTATGCTACAACTGTAACAAGATTGGCCATGTTGTAAGCAACTGTTATTAAGATTTTTAAGGTCATGAAAAGTATTCTCAAGATCCTAAAGAGCATAGAAGTGGTTCTAAGAGGCATAGAGTACAAGGTAATGGTATTAGAAGGACTTGGGGACCTAAGAGAGACCTTGGTGTCTCAACATGAGATGGAAATATTGGATTAAGGAGTGAATCTTAGTATTCAGGGAAGAAGAAAGAAGATGATGTTGTATTATAGGTTCCCAAGAAGGCTTGGGAACTCTTCAAGACCTTATTTTAGGTCTCTATGGACCATGTATACCTTCACTATTATTCTTGAAGGTATAACACTAAAAATAAAGAATCTAGGTGAGGGGGAGGAGTTTATGTCATCACTACATGGTCAAGGTATGAGATTATGACCCTCTCTATCTTGTTAGCTCCGTGTTATGTGTCTTGTTGTCTTGGTAACTGTCATGAGTCTTTATTATGTCTCTCTATACTTTGAGTAGTCCGGAGTCTTGTCTAAACTAAGAATTGGTGTCTTATGCACCATTATGATGTATAATGAGTTGCATATATGAGTTCCTGATGTGTTTTAAGGTGTATGAGTTTGTCAAATATTTTTTTTCTTCCAATAATTTATCATCAAGTTGTTTTACTCTATAATATGTATCAATTGATGCCCCTTTTGGTCTTGTTATTGAGTATTTATGTTACACCTGAGTGATTTGATGGTACTCAATATGATATGTTGTACTTTAAGTTTGTGTTCTTGTTGAATGTGATCTAAGTGCTCATATAGTAGTCTATGACAAATTGTATAATCATGTTAGGTCTTTGTCATCAAGGGTTCTATGTCAATTAATCAAGATGGAGAAAATAGTCTATAAATATTCATGAAGATATTTTTAATAGTGATTTAAGTATTTGAAAAGTTATGCAAAGGCTTGTATGAGGTTTTTGATATCCCCTCATAGTGACATTACATTAAGAGAATATAATTGTCAAATATGTCTTCTAAGAGTGTGATCTTGTTCTGAGAAAGCTAAGGTGCAGAGATAAAGTATGAAAATTTATTGAGAAGTAGATTGTCATCATGAAGTGTTGTACACAATATTTGATTCATGTGTTGAGCTCATCCATTATAATTTTAGATTCAGAACTTCTTGTAAGCAATGAAAAAAAGACAAGTTAGTCAAATACAAAGGATCAAACTAAAGGAGATTCCCTTGTTTGAAAAAATATAGAAGATATTTAACATATCCTAGAAGATGGTTTCATTACCAAAAATAATGAGCTACAAAAGTGAATCTTCAAGTGACAGGGTTTGTCTTGAACATAACAAGTATATCAGGATGTTGAATATTTTCCTAGCTTTCAAGTATACATAAGTTGATACAAAGATTAGACCATGATAGGTTGCCAAGGTATTGAAGTTACAAAGAATGATGAAGGTGTATTTGTAAGTATAAAATAAAGATATCAGAGTACATGTTTCTTCTTGAAGAGCTTCAGGTGTTCAATTAGAGTTGTGAGGTTTTTTCTATGAAACCTTGAAGGAAATGACTTAGTGCAAGAAAGAAGGGTTTGGTGTTAAACCCAAGGTATATGTAACAGTATTGTGTAAGGGAGTTCATGTGAAAATAAACTTGTTAAATTAGCCTAGAACATAAAAGGAAAATGATATAGAATAATATAAGAGTTCCATAATAGGTTATAGTGGTACAAAGGGCATCAATGTCTTGAAGAGGTTCTTAATATCCACACTATGTCTCAGGTGTATGTAACTCATAAGTGTATGAAGATTGTGATACAAGCTACAGATCAGGGAGAAGTGCTACTGAAGATAGAAAATTAATGAGAAGATTCAATGACATCTTACAGGTATGTGAAATTGTGTTAGTCTCCAAATGCTAAGTTCTTGATCTCAATGTTTGAACTCATACCCATATATAGACTTTTAGGCCTAAGTATAAGGTCTAAGACCTAAGATGAGTAAGAATAGAGGTTATATGTATATGAAAACAGAAATTGATGCTAACTATGGGTGCAAGTATAGTAAAGGTCAAGCCAATCCATGAAGCTACATGTAAGATCATGAAGTTTGTCATGGTATATCTTGCATATGACTGTGGAGGAGCACATGAAGGATGATAAGTATTCAAGTGTTGCTTTTCTAAGAGAGCTTCTTGGATGTTGGAGAGGCATGTTGACATGATGAATAACATGTTTTGAAGGTGCTTGAGCACCCAAAATAGAGGTATGATACATGTACAGGTGGTTCACCATGTTACAGGTGCTCATTGGGAGCATGTATGCTTGTTTGGAGGTGTGATAAAGTGCATCAGGGATATTTGATCTCGTGGTGGTATATAATGAGGTATATTATGGCATATGAGGTATTTTTGGGTCATTTATAGAGATTCTGTGTTTAGTTATTGCACTCTTCCAGTTGGTCCTAGTTGTGACAGTGAGGATTAAACATGTTTACTTAGGTAAGTCTTAGTGGATGGAGAGATTGGGTCATGTAATTGATGTTATGATGATTGGATATGTTATAGGAATGAGTGATGATGCTCTCAAAAACATTTATGTTCCCATGATGTGAATTTTTCAAGTTATGACTATTTTGGTAAAGCAAGGTCAAAATGTAGTGCATTTCTAGCTTGAAATGCAGCTTCAGATGCTCATTGTGAATCATGTGATTTTCTATTACAAATATATTGTGTAACATTATTAATATATTGTAATATTATTAATAATGAGTGTATATAACTCATATTAATAATATAGTTAGTGTGAGTGTGTTGTGATAAATAACTCATGTAGCTATTTTGGAGTGTGAGTGATCCTAGGGATAAATCTGAGAGATTCATGGAGAGAGATATGAGGGATTGAAGATGATGTTTGACTCCACAATTGTATGGGTTAATTAATCTATATATTTAACTCTCTATCAATGAATAAATTGTCTTAGATGAATTTTATATTATGTGTTTTTATGATATTGTGTTAGATTATTTCTAATAATCTGGATCAAATTTATTATTTGGTATTAGAGCACCAGAGTTCTTGTGACCAGCAATGAGAGTCACGCATTCCATACACATGCGTGAAGGATGAAAAAATCTAGGTGCATTATTGATGTAAGAAGGTTTAGGATTATACACTCTGCACCAACAATTTGGTCTGCCAAATCAGAGAGGAGTAACGTTCAACATTTTGAAAGAGTAAGTTAGCCAAAGAAGTGAAAACACCATCTTCAGAAGTGTGCCCTTGTGATTTCTTTCCTTTCTTTTACCTGGATTGATCTGATGTAACAAAATTGTGTGAGCGACATCTTATCATACTCAAGTCTCAGGACTGTGAGATCAACTCATGTTTTATTCACAAGCTAGACATGTGGCGGAGGTGCTAACTTGCATGCTAAAATTTAAAATTATAGCAACCCATGGTCTTCTTGAGTTGAGAGGCCGCACTTTTGGGCCAAACTCAGAAAATTTAAAAAAATACAATCTTGTTTCCTCCGAGTCGCTAAGGATTATTTGACCACCCAACATGCATTACATGTTCATGTTTGACTTATACCTCACCATTTTTAATTAAAGTACACATTTTTGTTTTGTTTGGTATTTTATTTAGGTTCTTTGTTTTGTTTTTAAGGTTTTATAATGTAATTTTAATGTCTTATGTTATTTTAAACTCTTTAGTGTAGTTTGTTAAAAAGTAATTTCTAGTATTACTTTTTCGGTATTTTGGTTTTATTATTTATACTTATGTAATTTATAATAATATATTTAAACTTAAAAGTTATGTTTTTTCTAAATTTGTTATGTAAAAATTTAATTATTTAATTATTGGTTTTTTATTATGTCATCCACATGAAAAGTGGAAATAAAGTTAAAAAAAGATTTTGTTTTAGTTTGTTAGTTTTATTATAATTTTAAGTGTGGATATTTTTTTTAATTATCAACTTTGTCTAGTATTGTTTTGTGTTTCACTATCAAATAGTCATTTGTAATGTAAGTCGTGTATTATCGTTATTTTGTATCGTCTCATGTGTAAAAGTCAAAAGTTGGGAAAAAAATTGTCTTACCAATACATTTTTGGTGGAATTTGACATCCAATTAAGGTTTGTAAAATTGAGCCTTGTGATCAAATCCAGTTGAGTTAGCAGTAGACAGGTTGGAGGATGGAGGCAATGAAGGAAGGAGGTCAATGAACGACCTCTCGCTAGCCACAAGCGACGGGGCCGCACAATAGTGTTGTGGCATTTCATTTTTAGTTGTGTGTTTACTTTCTACAAATAAGAAAAAATGAATCAAACCTGTTCAACTATTGTAATAAGTGAGCTCTTATGTGAGCAATATTTCCTATATTTTCTCTTGATGTCAGAACATTGCAACATATTAGAAGCACCAATATAAGTCAGTTTGTGGATCTTGAAAGGGTTTGTAGAAGATCCAGAAAACCACATGAGGTGGAAATTTGATGGTTCCTATCATGCCAATGTTTGTGGTAAAATTGTTTAAAACCATGGAAGGAGAGAGAATTTCTTTTGATCAAGGTCATGAGCCAAGTTGGGCATGCCACATGGGTGAGCATACTGCAGATATGTGTGTGAATGTTTTTTTACCATGTCAACATTAGGGGAGTGTATATTGGGAATTAATAATTTTAACAATAGGGGAGTGAATGTTACAAATATATTGTTTAAAATTATTAATATATTATAATATTATTAATAACAAGTTTATATAACTCATATTAATAATATAGTTAGTGTGAGTGTGTTGTGATAAACAACTCACGTAGCTATTTTGGAGTGTGAATGATCCTAGGCATAAATATGAGAGATTCATGGAGATATATATGAGGGATTGAAGATCATGTTTGAGTCCACCATTATAGGGGTCAATTGATCTATATATCTAACTCTCTATCAATGAATAAATTGTCCCAGTTGAATTTTACAATCTATGTTTTTTTGATATTGCGCTAGATTATTTCTAATAATCTGGACCAAATTTATTATTTTGATGGGTCCTTTTGGATTTCATGGGTGTTCCTAAGGTGAGTAGAGAATATTTCAGAAAAATACTGAGGCCAGTTCATCATCATGTATTTATGAATGAACGTTAAGAAGGTCAAAAACCCTAGTTAAACCCTAACTAGGAGAAGTTGTCAGAAGAAGGTGAATTATTTTTATTTATAGTGAAAATGTGATGATTGGATGTTGTAGTAGAATCCTCAGGATTTCCAGGAAGTTATGTTTGAGATCTTGACCATATGTGGGCCCCACCTAAAACCAACAGTTTGTGAAGAATTTTAGTTTAGGACAAGTTGGTTCAAAGGAGTGATATGCCAAATAGATGTTGTGTGATTAATGTGAGTTTCTATTTATTTCCATGAAGGTTTCAGATCAATTTTATGTAGGTTCATGAGGTTTTGAGGTCCAAACATGTTGACTGGTCAAAGGGCAGTTTTGGGATCTCAAAACATAGTTTGTAGTGTTTTGGCCATATCTTGAGTTACATGATGATTCCTTGGATGATTCAAGTTTTTTTAGAAAGATTATTCAGATATATTTATAGTGGTATATGTATTTCTTCATGATGAGGTCCATTTTTAGGGTTTCCAAGGCATTCTTTAAACAATAATATTTTTGACAATTCAAGACAAGATGTTTTTGTGAACGTTTGATACTTGTTGAAGCATGAGATGAATCAGATGATGCTTCCTATCACCTGGAATGTGAAGAGGGATGAAATATATGTATAAATGGTTTTAATAGCTAACCTTTGGAAACAACATTTTTGGCAGGTTGATTTGGTGAAGGAAAATCTTGTTGTGGTGTGAAGAGAGAGATGGTTCATGTCTTATAACATGCTTATAAGTGTTATAAAGGTTATTAAATTTATTTTTAGTGGTCACATGGCATATTTTCATTCAGTATGAGTGATTTGGTGGCAGTATGAAGTTTCCAGGGTGTTCAAGGGTGCAAGAAACAATTGTTTTGAGAATTGTAAAGAGAATTAGGCCGAGTAAAAAAAATATTTTGATTGGTTGATATTAACTTTGAAAATTTATGGATGTTAAATTATTATTTAATCATATTTGAGGGTTCATGGGTCATGAAAAAGTATGGCACTAATGTTAGGGAATTTTTAAGAATGTTCCCATGGGGTTTTGAGCCATTTTGGCACATGAAATAATGTTTTTGGCTAGGATGACCTTATTGGGTATTATGTAACTGTTGCAATGTGAATTTATGAATTTAATGAAGTTTTATGGGTAGAATTTATCATGAGGGACCGACCTCATTTTATTTGGAAGGAAGAAAAGCATATTTAAGTGCTTGTTTTGCTCATTTTTGAGCTAGTGCTCTTGGAGGGAAGGTGTGTGTGACTTAGAGAGAGATGTTTTGCAGGTATTAGAGAATTATTTTAAGGATGAGGAAGATATTGAAAGGTTTAGGAATTCATGGCATCATGAGAGAAATAAGATAGAGTAAAGAAAAGTGAAGAAAGAACAAGTTTGATGTCCTAGGGTATGAGCTAGGGTTTGTGAGCTGAAATTGTGATCTTCATCAGTTGTGGAAACAAAATTTATAGAGATAAAACATATTCAGGTGGTTGAGTTGGTTCTTGGTCATTCTTATGGGGTTGTATCCTCCTGTGGAGTGTGTGATTCACTAAGTTAGGGGTTGGTGCTCCTTGTAGGGTTGGTGATCTACTAAATTAGGGGTTAGTGTTCCTTGTGTAGTTGGTGCTACACTAAATTACTTTGATTTGTGTAATATAAGTAGAGTTTCAATGGGTTTTCTTCCCCGTGAGGGTTTCCCACTTACATAGGGTGTTCTTTTGTTGATTACTTTACTTTCTTTCTCTTGTGGTTAATTTTTCATATGTTACTAAGTACACATGATCGTGGATGTTGCATATAATATCTAATGAATGAATGAATGGTTTAGTAAATTTAAATTAAATTTCGTAAAGGAATTATTCAATCCCCCTCTCAATCCCTTGTGCTTCTAAAATTATTATCACTAGCACACTACTATATTATATCATACACAATTTCACATAATTTTTATCTTTTGAACATGCTAATGGGTGCTTCATTAGTAACATTTGTCTTACAGGATTTCTTTTGCTCCATGGTTGTCTATTATTTTGTTGATATTGTTTGTCATTGTTTATAATGTTTTCCCTTTACCTTGTGTGCGGATTGTATGATTTTGGTCGTTTCGGCCTTGATTTTCTTACGACATTGCGGATGATGTCCCATGTTTACAACCCAATTTTTGTGGTCTACATTGTGTTCTTGATTGCTAGTTTACACACTTTTTTTATATGCGTATTTGTCACTATTTTTACTAACATATATTTCCTATCCACTTTATTTATGTGTGTGCCTTGGTTTCTACTAAACACATTCCCTCCCCACTATAGGGCTTCAGTTTCAGATGTACATCAGGTTCTCCTTTGGTTTGCATTCTCCTAGTGATTTCACATGTAACCCAAACGAGGGGGCATACATTGGGTGAATTAGTCACCCCATATAACAATTCATAGTTACAATAGATAACATTTCAGTACAAAATCAACATAGTCTATAGTCTTAGAAACAACCTAGAATATAAATTGGGTCTTCAACAAAACATAGAAGCCAATGCCCATACATAGAAATGAGCACCTGGGAGATCTTGACTCTTCCTGGGTGCCTATGACCAGGGGGCAGTTACATAACTTTCTCATATCAACATAGTTGTCATCAATATACACAATAGTTTTCTCATCACAGGCACACTCCTCCAACAATCAGAATGCATGCTTTCGCCTCTTTTCTATTTTCACATTGGATTGAACTAGATTGAATTTGATCAAATTCGAACACACCATCTGCAGTGGTGTATAAATGGATGGGAAGAATTCAAAGGATGGAAAATAACACTAGACTTTTCTCACTGAAATTCTTATGTAGTGGCATGAGATCACCCCAAAAACTAGCACTTGGTGTGATATCACCCAAAAAACTCATTCTTCTACAATATTTACAAGACCCTTTCTATCTTTTCACTCATCATGGATCGGGTGAACATGTTATTTTTCACATTTTTACATACTTTTTCACACTTTTTACATATTTTGGATTGAATATTTCATAAACACATATTTAAGTACTCGTTTTCTCTTCTATTTTTTTAGGTCCGTTCTTATGGGAAGCAACAGTCACATCATCAAAAACATAATCATCAAGCTTCAAGATACATCAACAATAGGTACAATGCGACATATACACATATGTTTTCCACCCCTAGGGTCACTTCATCTTCTCTAGCTTGCACACTTCATTTTTATCACTACACACTTTTTCTTGTCTCTTCAACATGCTTTTCACCATCGATCAACATGGATATTAGGTATGCATATCTTATCTACTTTATGTTATCAATCATTCACTCAACAACATAAATTGGGAGCACATGTAGAAACTAAATCACGCACTTCAGGTATATTTGTAGGTCCTGATCACATATATTATTCATATGATTCCTAAGCAAGAAAAATACTAATTGATCACTATATTTGGCCTATTTGCACTCTTTATATTTTTCATCTTGGTATTACACACCCCACTTCCCATTTTGACCTTCGTTACTTCAGCTTTGATGAGTCTGGACACCAACACCAAACCAGAATGTCAGTGCCCAGGTGCCCTCATCCCCTCTGGGAGCCCCCAACCTCTTTGTATATTTATCGCATATTTTTGGCCTTTTATAGTTGTTGGGCATACTATTTTTTTGGTGGTTGGTATTTTAGTGATTAATTATGAAATTCAAACAAGGGAATGATACAAATACAAAGCTATGTCACCATAATAAAGGACCAAGCTCTAAGCATCTACTACTATCACCTAAGGTTGCATCTAAAGGCATTTCAAAATCATCAAAGCATTCATCTAACATCCATTTGAGGGAAAAGGGTCTACATTCTTCTACATATAGTTCATAGGAGGGGAACCTCATTTTTCCATTCACAAATCTATTTACATCTTTTACATCTAGTTGTTTTTCGCTATTCAGTGCATCTTGCACAAAAGCCACTTAGGGCATGATTATACACACACACACACACGTAGAACTACATGGATTATGAAATTTAGTGCAACACCTAGATCATAAGTTCATTCAGCCAGGTCACCATTGGGGTCACTCCTACTCCCCATTTGTAACTTTTTATTTTTATGATTTTATGTGTTTTGGGGTTTTGCAGGTGCTCTTTCTCTTTGTAGGTCACAAGAGAATTTTGCAGGCATAGTGTGACATATAAGTGATAAAAAAAGTGCAAAGACATAGAAGTGACACAAAAGAAATCACTTTCTGACCATTTTTCATACTCATGGGCACCTAGAACCAGTCTACAACACCCAAGCACTCCTGACTTAGTCCAAGCCCCCTAGTCCTAGCATTTCTGATAATTGTGTATTTTTTCTGGGCTCGGTTGTGATAATTTGTAGTCATGTTCCATCATTTTTCCATCTCGGCACATCTTTAGGATTAATTATGAAATTTGTTAAGTACTTTATCCCTTCTCTTGCACTTAGGGTTTTAAAATTAATTTCTTATTGTTAAGGCTAGATTCTATTCTTTATTGCTATATCATTTCATTGTGACTCTGTAATTAGAATTTAACATATATTTCTATATTTGTTAAATCACACATATCCTTTAGGCCACAATCGGAGTAAGAAAGAAGAAACTACACACATAACTAGCAAACATGTATAGAAAACTAGAGTATCATAATGTGATGAAATGAAATATTAAGAGATAGAGGAGAGCATTTGAAACCAAAAGTTTTCAACACCAGATAAGACACGTGTGTTAGTCCTATTAGTTCAAAAGATATAAAATACACTATATATGTAATCAAGCATAACGAGGAGGTGAAAAAGCACTATAGTGAAATGATAACATCTCGTTTGTGTGGAGGGATGCCCGTAAAGTATGTAAGGAAAATTGATATCTCACATAAGCATGTATCAATTTGTATGTCCTACATCAATCTCAATATACCCCGTGAACACATTTATATACATAAAAAATTCTATCTATCACACCATAAGGATAAACAACATGTATAATGTAAAGTGAAAACAATGTATGCTTAGAGAAATAGGTCTTGATTTTTACGTTTTTGAAAATATATAAATATTTTTATTGTTCTCTGAATATATCAATGTTTTTTTATTTTTTAATGCATAACTATGTGCAGAAGAAAGGAATAGCATGGAACTTACCCAATGAGAACCTCTTAAGGAGGTGAATTAATTGTTACAGATAATGGAGACCCAAACATCATATGTATCAAAGAATGTGACTCAAGTTCTGATGGAACAATGGTAGTAATATGTGCCAAAGAGGGCCAAGGAGAAGAGAAATGTATAATAATGCAATATCCAATATGTGGTGTATGAGATCTGTATGCTAGACTAGAAGAATGAGCACGCTTTGAAGATAAATGAAAGGATATAGAGTGACGTGGGGCACTAAAGGATTGATGGGCCATCCTATGCTAATGTAAGCTATTAGAGTCAATATGTGTGGATCAAATGCTAGCTCGAGGTTGAGGAATATGTGAATCAACATGTGCAACCAAATGCCCGATAGGATATCTATGAGGTGTTGCATATTTGTCATTGTTATATGTGTTGTCTTTAATGTCAAGATGGATGAGCTGATATCAAGTTGCATTGATGGAAACATGATTCAATTGGTAAAGTGAGCATGTGAAGAAGATGAAGGTTGATTGGTAGTGTCAACTCACAAAGGCTTCAAGATGATAAAGGCTTAGTCAATATTTTTTCAAGCCACAGACATGGGGAGATAGATGCCAAATCCTAGACATAGTTGCTGAAGACTTAGAGTATCTTCCATAGTCTGCACAAAGCCACAAAACACTAAAGAACGTCGTGGAAGGTAAGTGGTTGCCGTGCATAAAAGGATAAATTCACAAAGCTACATGGAGTCAAAGGCTGAGCCACAAAGTGAGATAAGTGAATCCGTGAATGCAACTAATGAACTGTGAAGGTGAATTCAAAGCCGCGAGAGTAATGGAGTTAGAAGAAAAACAACTGTTAAAGAGAAAAACCACAAAGAACTGAGGAAGCTGCGGAAGAGTGCAAAATCCACAAGAAGAAGAGATAATGTTATGGACATGGAATTTTATGATCCTCATGTGTGGGTTTCACTAACACCTCAAGGTTTTGGTGTAATGGTTCATTACATTTGGTATCAGAGCGATCACCCGTGTTTGAATCCCACTCGGTTGGTTATGTCATGTAGCCGGGGCCCATGGGGTGCCTAAACGTCAGTGAAGCAGGGCTCATACACATGGTAGTGTGGGCATAAAACCAGCCCAAGTCAGGCTCTATGGAAGTGTGGTGGGATGTTATGATCCTCATGTGCAGGTTTCACTAATGCCTCGAGGTTTTGGTGTAACAGTTTGCTACATGGAACAAAGCCACAGAAAGGAAAAATACAAGGATGATAGTTATGAGACATTATGAATGCCATGAGAAGTGTAGAAGAGCTGTGGATAAATAAAGGCCACCAAATAAAGGGAAATACCGTTGTGTAAAGAAAAGACCCGCGATATAAAGGAGAAAGTCAAAGGAGCTAAGGAAAGACACAAAATGAGAGAATATGGACTGAAAAGTGTTGAAGGTAATGAAATTGATTTAAACATGAACAAGTAAGGTTATGGTTTTCCAGAATTGATGATGATTCAATTGTCAGGTAATTGTGGCCAAGTGCATGATTTGAACTCCATGAAGAACTAATTAATTACAAAAATGGGATGGAGGATGTTAATAGAGGAGAAACCTTGGATTGAATTACTTAAAGAAAAATACCTAGCCCAACAAAAAGTGAATTATTTCCTTTATGATGATCAACTACCTCAAGGTTCTATTTTCTGGAATAATTTGATTCAAACAAGGAATTTTATCAAACAAGGTTGTAAATGGAAAATGGGAAATGGCAGAAATATTTAGTTTTTGAGTGATAACTGGACCAATTTCATTTTAAATGATAAATTTGGCTCTATCAAAGATTTTTTAGTTCAAAAGTATGGAACTAAAGTCAAAGACTACATTGAAATGGAGGGAAATAAAAAAATGGAAGCAACTTAAGGTGGAAATGAATGAGCCAAATTTTATAATTTCTGCACTACAAAAGTAGCTAGATAACATTCATTTGAATCAAATTAATGTCAAGGATGAGATTGTTTGGAATAACTCATTTGATGGAGAATACACTATCAAATCAGGATACAACTCCTTTTTTGAAAATTTTCATTGTGATTTTAAATGGAGTAGAATTTGGTTGCTTGAACTTACTCCCAAAGTCCATTTTTTCTTTTGGCTTGTTCTCAGAGGAAGAATTATCATGAATGAAAACTTAATCAAAAGAGGTTTTATAATGCCAAATATGTGTTGCATATGTAAAAAGTAGGCTGAGGACATCAAACACCTTCTGTTACATTGTGAATTTTCTTAAAAAATAGGGAGTTATGCTTTTTCAAAGTTCAATATCTGTTGGACATTACCTAAGGAATTTCCTCAAACTTGGATACGATAGGATCCCCCATAAAATCATTACATAGTTAGGAGATTATGGAAACTAGTTTTGACTCATATAATTTGAAGAATTTGGAAAGTAAGGAATGATATAATATTTAGAAACAATAAGAAGATCTGTAAAACAAGCTTCAATAAGATTGGTAATGCAATTAAAGAAAATATTGAAAGATTTAAAGCTCCTAAGAATAATAAATAACCTAAAGATGAAGAGGTTATTCTTTCAAATTGGAATATTGATATTGAGAATGTTCATAAATAAAAAACTCCAATCATTGACAGGTCATCAATACATTGGATCCCCCTCCTAAGTATTGGTATAAACTCAATTTTGATGGAGCCTATAAGGGAAACCCATATGCATTTTTTGGTGGAGGAATTATATGGGATCACAAAGGCTGTTTAATTTCTACTTATTCTGGCATAATGGGGCATCAGTCCAATCACTATGTTGAAGATTATCAGCTTTATGGGGTCTAAGTCTTGCTAAATATCTCAACATTCAGAACATTATTGTTGAAGGTGATTCCTTGAATGTAATAAACCATCTAAATCAGATATAACCTCCAAGTTGGACAATTAAGGATTTCATCTAGGAGTCTATTAATATTTTTCATACCTTCACTAAACTTCAAATTGGTCACACCTACAGAGAGGGGAATAGGGTAGCGAACACTCTAGATAATTATGGTATTAGTAGTAAATTCATCACTTGGAATTATGAGAAAAATACCCCTATTGAATTACATAACTCTATTACCAAAGATAAATATGACATATTACATCCCATGAAGAATCACTAATGGGACTTTATGTGCTTTATGGGAAATGAAATATAGCACATGTGAGAGGAGTACATGCATTTATAGTCATCAAATTTTGCATGCTCAAAGGAAATAAAGATGGATGGTTAAAAAGTGGTTTAGGAAAGCCACAAATAGTTTATTTATGGGTTTCAAGCATGTTACATGCAGAGGCAGGAAAATGGGAGGAGCTACATGTCAAACAGAACCCAACTGTGCTCCCGCATAGAAAGAAAACATTGAGTTGCGGAAATATCTGTTGTTTGGGGGGTTGCTAATTTTATTAAGCGAATACAAGAACACGAATAGAACATCTCTTTGTTTTTTTTTGTAGACTGGAAAGAGTGGAATGTAACTTATGGTGGGTAAAAAGTGTTGATAACAGAGTAGCTTATTGCAGAGGTAACAAGCCTTGCTTTGGATGGAATCATATTTTTCAGCAAAAGGGTGGCTAAAAATATAAAAACTAGAAAGTTTTTGGTGACGGGGGAGGATCTCCTCTTTGTAACGGTAGGTATAAAGGTCAGTTCCATCCTAAAACCCTTTGATGAAATAGCTAAAATGATGGTTCATTTTATCTCTCTTGAAGGTAGGTACATTACTATCCCCATAAAACTCCTAATTTTTCTTAACCACTTTACGAGAAATCTCTTTGTCTATTTCCCACACTACCTTCTTTTAAAGAAAAGTCAAGACAAAAAACCCTTCCTTCTCCAAATTGAACCCCTCTACCTCTGGAAGAGTCCTCAAGAGCAACAAGAATATTGAAATTTCCCTTATTTTATTGCATATCAGTACTATAGGGAAAGACACTCAGCACGAGAAGGAGAATATTATTCATAGAATGGAAATTTTGGAAAAAGAGGTGGAAAACGTCAAAAAATAAATGTATCAGCTAACAAATCAATAGGGTAAAAGGAAATTAAATGAGGATATTAATATTGGGGCTGATAAGAGAAATGAAATTTATAAGAAAATGAATTCCCTAGACAATAGACTTGGGAAATCTAAGGGTCGACATGACCATAATATTGTAATTTTCAGGGCTATAAGTGATTTTCTTGAACAACATGTCAGAAGCATCACTATGCTTAGTGGAATCTCGACTGACATTTGGGGCACTAGAGATGTAAGGAAGTAGATCATCTCTCAGTTGGATACAAATGACCCCACACATATCACCACTCTAGCGTTATTTACCTCATTGTAGATTGTTCAATCAAGAATAGACAGGGCTTCAAAGAATTAAATTCTTAAGTGTAGTCTAGTTGCAAGTAGGATATTGTTTTGTTGTTTCTAGTTTGTTGATCAAATGTTGTTTCTTAGCAGTTTTATTCCTATTTTTCTTCTTCTTAGTAGTTCCTTTTTTGGATACTATTTGGATTAATGTTTTATTTGGATTTTGATCCTAATTGGAGTATTACTCGTTTATATCTGGTTGTTGATCCTTTTTGTATCAGGGTATAGTCCCTTCAAAACTATTTGCCTTTAGTAAAAAAAATCCACGAAGAACAAAGAAATACACTGTTTCAACTACTAGTATTTAATGCTCATTGACCTTGTGGAAATGTAGTTGAAATTTTCTATGTGATCTCGAGTTTTAAGGTGAAATGAAATTTGAAGAAGGAAATGGCTTGCTCATCTCTGTCACGTTGCAAATTTTAAAAAGATGAGAAAATCTATTTTTTGCTTATGGCTAATAAATAGCTTCTAGTTATACATTTGAAAACTATGTAATCAAGCCAAACATAGAAGGAAAAAAATATGGTATTAGCTGTACTCATTTAATGAGTTGGATTTTCAGGCGACCAAGTAGGAAGGTGCATGACATACAACTTAAAGTGAAGATTTGGGATGATTGTGAATATAATTCAACATTGGAACTATTTTGAGAGTGGCTCAAGTAAGAAAAGAAGTATTCAAGCTAAGGAACAACAGTAGAAAATAAAATACAATGCAATCTAGCTGAAAAAGAGCTACAAAAAAAAGATAGAGAAAATAGGAGAGCATATTGATGATGCATTGATTTATTAGATGAGAAGAACATTGAGAGTGGAAAATTGATTGAGCAAGAAGGATCGAATTAGATGAGTAGAAAAAGTGAAAATAAGAACACAGACAAAGCCAAGAAAGTGATCATAATTCATTGTATTAGCAATTGTTGTAACTTCATGATCAAAATGTATATAAATCAAGTCTAAGTTGTAGCTTATCACATTCAAGGAGTTGTAGCTTTCTTGTAGGTGGGTGTCTTCAAAATAAATCTATTGTGATGTGTAATATTCACTAGAGTCCTTTGTTGTGCACAATATCAAAAAAGGTGTAGGGGTTGATGCTCCTTGTGGGTTGGTGCCTCACTAAACAAATCTTGTAAGATGTGTTATATTTTTATGAGTCCTTGATTTGTGTAATATAAGAAATGGTTTTTGTGGGTTTTCTCCCGAAAGGGTTTCCCATGGTAATTTATGTGTTCTATGTTATTATGCAAGACATTTGGTTGATTAACTTATCATAGTTTAAAGCCACACATTATTAAAGGGTTTAAATTGGGATCAATAATTTTTTTAATTTGCACTGATTCAGCCCCCCCTCTCAATGGTTGTTATCTCTTACCGAAAATGAAAAATGGACCAAGATGCAGAGTATCCATGAAGGTGATGAAAAATTCAATCTAACAAAATTACATACTTATAGATCTCAGTTTGAGAATTTGAAGATGAATGATGATGAGAGCATAGCCGCCTACATGTAAAGAACTGATGAAGTCATAAATATGATCAGAGGCTTAGGAGAAAAGTTGGAAGAATTTGTTATTGTCCAAAAGGTTCCAAGATCCCTGACCAGCAAGTATTATGCAAAGGTTTCAACCATAGAGGAAGCTAAAGACATGAATAATCTCACAGTGGATGAATTGCAAAGCACCCTATCAACATACGAAATGAGGATTGTTGGATCTAAATCTATTAAGAAATAATTAATATTCAAGGTTAAGAAAGAAACTCAATTCGTGCAAGAATACGAAGAAGATACAACTTTAGGAGATGAGTTGGATGATGAAAATATTGAATCCATGTTTGTGAGAAGATTAAAAAGAGGCTCAGGTAAATTTAAAGGAAAACTTCCATTTAAATGTTTTTCTTGTGGACAAGTACGTCACTTTTCTAATAGGTGTCCAAACAAGAATAAAGATAACCAATCTGAACTTGAAGAGAAAAATCATAAACATAGAAAAAGAGAAACTAAATATAATAAGAAGAGTGATAAAAATAATTTCTTTAACAACAAAATAAAATTTTAAGCAAAGGAAGAATTAAGTGACTCTGAATCAAGTCACTCAGATATCTCTGAAAATGAAAATAATGAAGATCAATTAGAATGTTTGTTTATGGTTATGGATGCAAATTAATAAATAATCTATAGAGGGAAGAACACAATTGAGTATGAAGATTCAAATGAAGAAGAAGCTGAAGTAAATATAGAAGTAGAGTTAGTATGTGCTCTTGAAGAATTAAGACCGTGCATAAAGAAGAATAAAAAACTAAGATAGGGATTTAATTTTTAGTCAACATTGGGTTTGGGGGGAACATGGGCTTATGTCCAAACCATGGTATCCATCTTTCGACCCATTAAAGGAGTCTTTTGATACCTACCCGATTTGGGTTCGTCTACCAGGACTCCCATTGCAGCTTTGGAACAGATCTTGTCTCATTGCTATAGGGGATACTTTAGGCTCATGTGTAGCAGTTGATGATAAGACCTCCATTCAAACCCATACTACTTATGCTCGAATCCTGGTTGATCTCGATACCTCCAAATGTTTACCAGCAGAAATCAATCTTCAGATTGGAGCCAGGCTCTGGGTGCAGAGGATAGACTATGAGAGACTTGCCTTCAGATGTAGGCGTTGCTTCCAAACTGGTCATGTTACAGATGACTGTGAACACTCCAAACGTAAGACCAAAACAGCCTGGTGGAGGGATTCTCTACCTGAACATCTTACAATCGACTCAAATCCGGCTAAGGATTCGAGTGCCCCCCTGCAAGCTAACTCACCCATCATGGTTGATTCACAGACCAATACAGAGAAGCCTCCAGATCATTCTTTACAGGCTGCTGATTCAGTGATTAAAGATATTCCGACCTCCCATTTGGGTCACTCCCCCATCACTGTAGTGGATGTGGGAAATCAGGAATGGACAGTGGTGTATCGGAAAAAGAAGGGTAATGCCAAATCTAAATCCCCCACCATATCGGACAAGATTTGATTCTTGTCTTTTTGGGCGCTATCATTGCTACATTTTGGCTTATGGCCTGCTACGCAGTTGCTAGGCAGCTGTGTTGTTGTTTTGTTGCTGTTTTGTTGCAGCTGGTTTGCTTTTGTTGGTTCCTTTCTTGTCAGTTTTTGTTGGGCTCTTTTGTGATGATCGTCTGGATGTTTTCTCTGTTAGTGGTCGGCCGGAGTACATTGTTATCATTTTTGTGGCCGGACCACTACGTGTTTGCTGTTTGATCACTGTCCAACAGGTGTTTATTTGCTGTTGTGTTGCTGTTGATTGTTTCTTTGCAGACTGCGTTCTGCACTTGGTCCTTATTGTTATATCAGGATGTTGATCCTTTTTTTTTTCGAGCTTTATTTTCCTATTCTGGCTTCTGAGCCTTGCTGTACAAGGGTATAGTCCCTTTCAAAAAACTATTTGCCAATAATAAAAAAAAATAAAAAACTAAGATGCACATTAAAAGACTATGAAGAACAAATCTGCATCTTTGAAGGAAGGAAATCCTAAAGAGAAGAAGAAGAGGCTAATGAGCTTAAAGAAATTGAAACACAACTAGAGAATATTTCTTAGTCCTACAAATCAAAAGAAGAAGAATGCAAAAAAATGAACTATGAGATGGAGGAAGTATAATACAAAATGGAACAACTGACCAAAAAATTATCAGTGTATGAAAATTTGGAGAAAATTTCAAATGTGTTAACTGATATGCTCAACAGTCAATGTGACACAATTGATAAATTTGGAATTAGCTTCAAGGGATAAATTAAGAAAAAGGAGCTAGCTAAGAATGAAGGGAACAAGTCAATGGCAATGCCAAGTACCTCCTCTACTGTAAATAAAGGATTTAACAAATCCTTGAGAAGAAGAACCCCTATACCAAGGATCACCTATGCTATGAGGTACACTCATTCATTTTATGGTTATTATTATTCATGTAATCAGTTTGGACATAAGGCTGCCAAGTGTAGGAAATTCTCCAGAGGCTACAAAATAAACTTTGGCCCATCTTACACTAGATCAAACTATAATAATGTCTAGCATAATTATCATAAGAAGAGTAGTGTAGTTTTAACCAACAAACATGAACTGCATAAACAAAAGAAGTGGATGTATTTTCCAAAGAATGATGAAAAAAAGAGAAAAGAGTCTTGTTCAATTGTACAAACAACATTTCATATACAAAATGAAGATAAAATATGGTATTTAGATAGTGGATGCTCAAGCCATATGACATGCGAAAAAATTAAATTCATTACTTTGTCCATCAATGCTTCAGTGTTGTTAGATTCGGTGATAACAACTCAACAAACATAGTTGGGAAAGGAGCTCTGAGTTTAGATAATGAAAAGACCATCACAAAAAAATGTCTTATATGTTGAAGGTCTCAAAAAAAATCTATTGAGTGTGATTCAAATGTGCAAATGAGGATATAATGTTATATTTCATGACAAGGAATGTGATATTATAAACTGCAAAATAGGAAAGAAGGTTACAAAGGCCAAACAGACAAAGAGCAACATGTATGTTCTCAATGAGATAAATAAATATAAATTCTTCACAAGTAATATTGACTATAACTTGTTGTGGCACAAGAGATTGGGGCATATGAGATTTGAAAATCTAGTAAAATAAAGTGAAAAATGTTGTGTCATACATATGCCATAGATTGTGAAACCTGCGGATACTCTATGCAAGGCATGTTTACATGGAAAAAAAAGGAGATCATTCAAGTCAAAAAAATATTCTACAACTAGGCCACTGGATTTGATCCATACAAACCTATGCGGACCCACCAGAACTGAAAGCGTAAATGGTGAGTCATATTTTATACTTCTAATAGATGATTACATAAGAATGACATGGGTAGTGTGCTCAAAGCAAAAATCAGAAGCCTTGGGTATATTTAAGAAATTCAAGGCATTGTTTGAAAATGAGAAAAATTAGAAAATCAAATGCTTAAGATCAAACAGAGGCAAAGAATTTTGGTCAAATGAGTTTGATGAATTTTGTGAAGAAAATGGAATCAAGAGACAATTCTCACTTGCAAGGACACCTCAAAAAATTGGGGTTGTTGAAAGGAAAAACATAATTGTGTAGGAGATGGTAAGAACTATGTTGAATGAATCCAAAATCTCAGATAGGTATTGGAGTGAAGAAGTTTACATCATGTTTTATCTTTTGAATAGAGCTCAAATGAGGATAAACAATGAAAAAAATCCCTATGAACTGTGGAAGAAGAGATTAGAAAATATAAAGCACATAAGATTCTTTGGAAGTAAATTTTATATCAAAAGAGATGAAGACAACTTGGGAAAATTTGACTCAAGATGCGATGAAGGAATATTCCTTAGTTATTCAGTAGTCAACATGTCTTGCAGATGTTATAATAAGCGGTTACAAAAGATTGTTGAAAACACTAATGTGAAAGTGTACGAGACACATCATGCCAAAATAACCACTCAACACAATGGCTATCATGAAGAACAAGAAGATGATGAAGAGTTGGACAAGAAAGGACAGACACCAAGGCACCTTCCAGGCATGTCAAAAAGGACCATGCTTCCGAATAGATCATTGGAAACAAAGATGACAACATTCTCACAAGAAGAAGGCTAAGAGAACAACATAACTATGAAGACATAACACTCCTATGAATGATAGAACCCAAGAATGTTGTATAAGTAAAAAAATATCAACATTGGGTAGTTGCCATGAACAAAGAGCTAGATCAAATTGAAAAGAATAAGACATGGGAACTAGTACCCAGACTGCGGAACAAAAAATTGATTGAAACCAAATGGGTATTCAAAAAAAATTGAATGAGAAAGGAGAAGTGACAAGGAACAAGGCAAGGCTAATTTGAAAATGATACACGTAAATGGAAGGAATAGATTTTGATGAGACGTTTACACCAATGGAAAAAATGGAAGCAATAAGACTTCTCTTAGCTTATGCGACATATAAAAATATTAGAGTGTTCCAAATGGATGTGAAATCACCCTTCCTTAATGGTTTTCTAAACAAAGAGGTATATATTGAACAACTTGATGAATTTTTACTGACTACAGATAAGCATTATGTGTGCAGGCTAAAAAAGTATTTGTATGGATTAAAACAAGTTCCCAAAGCTTAGTATAATAGATTGGATTCATACCTCATTGAGAAAGGATTTAGAAAAGGTGTTGTAGACAGTAATCTCTACATCAAGGAAGAAGGAGACCACTTTCTTATTGTCTGTATATGTAGATGATATTATATTTGGTAGAGACCATGATAATATGACATATGAGTTTGTTGACATGATGAAAGAAGAGTTCTAGATGTCAATGCTTGGAGATATTTCATTCTTTCTGGGTTTACAGATTAGTCAAACATATCAAGCTATATTCATATCCTAGACTGAGTATACCAAGGAAATGTTGAAAAGGTTTAGAATGGAAGAATGCAGACCAATTGGTACACCAATGGAAGTTGGGTGTAAGATGAGAAGAGATGATGACTCACTCAAGCTAGAAAAAATACTATACAAATCCATGATAGGAAGTCTACTTTACTCCACATCATCAAGACCTGATATTATGTAGGCAATAAGCCTTATTGGAAGATTTCAAGAAGATCCAAGGGAAACAAAACTCAAGGCGGTCAAGATAATTTTGAAATATCTCATGGGAACAGTTGAATATGGATTATGGTACCCCAAAAGAAATGAATTCAACATAAAAACAATAGATGCAGATTGGGCTGGCATCGTGGATGATGAAAAAAAGCACAAGTGAAGGAACATTCTTTGTTGGAAATTTATTGGTATCTTTGCTAAGTAAGAAACAATCATCAGTGGTTCTCTCAACATGTGAGGTATAGTATATATCTATCATGATGTGTTGTATTCAAGTTCTATGGATGAAGCAAACATTGGAAGATTACAAGGTAAAATATGAAAATCCAATTCCTTTGTTGTGTGAAAGTACAAGTGTAATAAGTGTCTCTAAGAATCTAGTGTTCCACTCAAAGACCAAGCATATACCTATAAGATATCATTTCTTAAGGGAAAAATTGAATGACAGGAAGACCGGTCTTAAATAGATGAGCACTAAAGAAGAAATTGCAGACATAATGACCAAACTGCCACTGAGAGCCACATTTGAGCATTTAAGGAATCAACTAGGGGTCATTCCTAAACCTGCCAACAACTAGTAGATGTGAAAAGAAGGAAGGGAGCATTATTAGGTATTATCTGCTCCTAAAAAAAAATGCCAAAATGAGGGGGAACTAATCTATTAGCTCAAATTTATCAAAGTATGCATCAACTCAGGGGGAGCATAGCCACACAAACATGAGAACATATGGATAAGAAGCATAAGCCTAGGGGGAGATTCTTGAGGTAAGCACATGAAGAAAAAAAAATACAAGTATATTCAACTTTATGTGGTATAGATGGCCCTTGTCATTGTTTTCAAAGGGGCAGAAATAAAGAAACTAGAAACCAATCTGTGAATATAGAAGAACAAGAGAAAGGAAGATATAAGTATGCAAGTATTTTTACATCAAAAGGTTATAAGGTTTCTATAGGTTGGATTTTTGCCATCAATGAAAAATGGGGAGATTGTTGCATAATTTTCATTGTTATATGTGTTGTCATTGATGTCAAGATGGATGAGTTGATATCAAGTTGCATTGATGATAACATGAGTCAATTGGTAAATTGAGCATGTAAAGAAGATGAAGATTGATTGGTAGTGTCATCTTTCACAAACGATTCAAGATGATAAATGATAAGTTCTAAGGGACTTAGTTAATATTTTTGCAATCCACGGACATGGAGAGATAACCGTCGAAGCCTAAACATAGCCGCTGAAGACTTGGAGTATTTGTCATAGTTTGCACAAAGCCGCAACATGTAGAGAATGCTGCGGAAGGTAAGTGGTTTCCACGCATAAAAGGATAAAGTCATGAATCTACATGTTGTCAAAGGTCGAGCCGTAAAGTGAGATAATTGAATCTGTGAATGGAAAGGATGAACCATGAAGGTGAAGGAAAATCTGTGAGGGTAAGGGATTTAGAAGCAAAGCCGCCGATAAAGAGAAAATATGCAAAGAACTGAGGAAGTCGCGGAAGACTACAAAATCTGTAAGAAGAAGAGATAGAGTTGTGGACATGGAACAAAGCCATGTAAAGGAAAAATACAAGGAGGATAGCTATAAGACATTGTGAATGCCACAAGAAGCATAGAAGAGCCATAGATAACTAAAAGCCGCCAAGTAAGGGGAAATGCCACTGAATAAAGAAAAGAGCTGCGATACAAAGGAGAAAGTCAGAGGAGCTAAGGAAAGCCACAAAATGAGGGAATATGGAGCAAAAAGTGTTGAAGGAAATGAAATTGATTTAAACATGAACAATTAAGATTTTGGTTTTCTAGAATCGATGATGATTCGATTGTCAGGTAACTGCGGCCAAGTACACGACTTAAAATCCATAAAGAACGAAGAAATCCATTGTTTCAGCTACCAACATTTAATGCTCATTGACCTTGTGGAAATGTAGTTGCAATTTTCTATGTGATCCCAATTTTCAAGGTGAAATGAAATTTGAAGAAGGAAACAGATCGCTCATCTCTGTCACATTACAAATTGTAAAAATATGAGAAAATATTTTTTTTGCCAATGGCTACAAAATAGCTTCTAGTGGTACATTTTAAAAAAATTTAATCAAGCCAAACATAGAAGGAAAAATTATGGTATTAGCTATATTCATTTAACGAGCCATATTTTTAGGAAACCAAGTAGGAAGGTGCACGACACACAACTTGAAGTGAAGATTTGGGATGATTGTGAATATAGTTTGAACTTGGAAATATTTTGAGAGTGTCTCAAGTAAGAAAAGAAGTATTCGAGCTAAGGAAGAGCAGCAAAAAATAGACTACGATGAAATCTAACAGAAAAAGAGCTACAAAAGAAAAGAGAGAAAAGAGGAGAGCAGAACAATGATGCATTTATTTATCAGATGAGAAGAGAATCAAGAGTGGTAAATTGATTGAGAAAGTAGGATCAAATCAGATGAGCATAAGAAAGTGAAAAGAAGAACATAGACAAAGCTAGGAAGGTGATCATAATTCATTGTGTTAGCAATTATTGTAACTACATGATCAAAATGTATATAAATCAAGTCTAAGTTGTAGCTTACTTGTAGGTGGATTCCTGCAAAATAAATCTCTTGTGATGCATAGTATTCACTAGTGTCCTTTGTTGTGTGTAATATCAACAGATGTGTAGGGGTTTGTGCTCCTTGTGGGGTTGGTGCCTCACTAAATAAATCTTGTACGATGTATTATATTATTATGAGTACTTGCTTTGTGTAATATAAGCAACAGCTTTGGTGGGTTTTATCCCAAAAGGGTTTCCCATGGTAATTTATTTGTTCTGTGTTATTGTGCAAGACATTTGGTTGATTAACTACTCATAGTTTAAAGTCACACATTATAAAAGGGTTTAAAATTAGGATTAAGAAAAAGTTTTAATTTGCTCTCTCAGTGCTTGTGATCTCTAATAGGTGGACCAGTGTAGTTATTCAAGGAGCTATTAGAATACCTACGAGCATTGTATGAATATGAGGACCTATTAGAATACCTAGGAGGATCAATGTATGAATCTAAGTACCTATTATAATTCCGACGAGGATTAGTGTATGAATCTAAGTACCTATTACAAGACCTAGGAGGATCAATGTATGAATCCAAATACCTATCCATAGGTGTACTAGGATTAGAGCTAGAGACTATAGGAGAATGACTAGGAATGTGAGGAAAGATCCTCAAAATGGATAACTTGAATAGTAACAACATGATGATTGTGAATGAACTTGAGACATTGGTGAATGACTAACATGATAGCCTTAAGAGAACACAACCAAGTAAGATCAAGGCACAATGTACCAAACTTAAGATAATTAGTGATCAATAATGAAACAAGTGTGGTAATATGACCAATAGTGATAGGTAACACAATACGAAAATAATAAGGATTAGAATTGATTTTAAGATTATGAGTAGAAATATCGAGAGATTGAATAAATGAAAAAGAGTAGCTATTATCTTTTTGTGCGGAAACCAATACACCATGTATAGAGACTTGATGAATAGATATAGAGATATAAAATGTATCATAAATGAACATGTCATCTATATTAGAATCATCAAAAGTAATGCATGGTGTAGAAGGAGGTATATGAGTGATAATAATAATCATAGAATCTGAGGGATGATCATAAGAGGGTGGTGATGGTACTTCATGTTGAGAATTATGCATTTTAGAAGTATATGTATCATTTGTATTCTTAGTGAGTGGGTCAATAAATATTTTAAATTTATAATTTTTTTGGTTGTCTTGGAAGATTTAATAGGCTCATCTAATTCAATGGAATTAGATTCAATAAGATCCTAGATAACATGAAGAAGCTTAATGTATATTTTCATGGAATGACCAAAACGTCAATGATAATCACAATAGGATTTTACATCAAAAATCTTACTTTGAGGCTTGCTCATTTCAACCTTAAATGATGGAGGGAGAAACACAAGATTGCACTCAAGTAATTATTTTAGGAAAACATTAGGAGGACATGGTAAATGTGTAAATTTTTGTCAATCAAGTTGCAAATGTAGCTTAGTTGGTTGATTAATGACATTGAAAATATCTGTGGGAGGAACCTTAAAATCATTGGTCTTTCCTTTAAATGTAAATTTTCTTTGATATTTGGCATGAGATTTGTTAGGAGTCCTAAAAAAATACTTGAGCTTATTCATATCTAATAAATTAGGTTCACGCTCTTTGAGTGTATGACATAGATGGTCAAATTATTTAAATTTGTAAAACAAGATTGATTTTTTCAAAGCAGGAAGTAGGCTTTGTGTAAAATATCCGGCAAGTCACTATCAGCTAGGAGATTAATCATCTTGGTAATCATGGTTTGATATGTAAGACATAATCATTGATATTTTCATCACATACTAGGCATAACTTAGAAATTTGTGCATAATAAAATTTATCTCCAATGTTGATATAAAAGTGAACTGAAAATTTATTTTCCAATGTAGTGAAAAAACACACATAATGGGTGGGTAGATCATATAACCATTGTAATGTACAGCCCTTAAGACTCCTAGGGAATAACTTGGTAAACAAGATGTCATAAGAGGCATAATCAATGCAAGTGACATGAAATGATTTAAGATGTTGCATTGGATCACATTTTCCATCATAGATAGGAATATTGGGTGCAAAAAAACTAAGAGGAAAAGTGTAAGAAGATACCTCATGGACTAGTGGATGGTGTAAGAATTGGTATGAGTCCATAATATGAAGAGAAATGGACACACATTGTTTTAATTGTAATATTTGAGTTTGTAATTAGTGACCAAGGGTTTCAAGGGCTTGTGTGGTAGATGAAGAGGCATGTGAACCATTAGATATAGGAGGTATAGTAGGAATAGTGTTTACAGGAATATGCATAGAAACATTGTGCATTGGCATGCTGGGTGCACCCAAGAATGTGGGTATAATAGATGTAGTAATATTAAATGATAGTGTGATGAGAGAAGGTTGAGACATGCCCAAAAGTGAATATTCATTAGATGGATTATAATGAGAAAGCTTAACCAATAAGAATTTTGATGATAGGATAAATGTGATGAGGATTCTCATGAATCTGATCACATAAGTTATACAATAGTGTAACTTGGTCATGGTACACAACATTGTCTTTATCAACATAAGAATACTCACTATGGGTTTCAATATCATGTAGTGGGACCTCATGAGTATTGTCAAGGATAGATGGATTGACATCAATAGGAATATAAGATGAGGCAATGTCGGTATGAGGATTACTTATAGGAGGAGAAATCTCAATATGCTCAATAGGTTGATTATGAACTGAGCACTATGTTGTAAAGGCATGGGAGGAAAATATATACAAAATGAAATAAAATTAAAAGATTAAGAATTAACAGTAGCATATACTTTTTAATGAAAAGAGAAAAACTAGGGAAACAAATGCACAATGTTCAATTCAAGAGTATGGTTCACCAAAATTTTTCACCTTTTTTATGTTTGATTTAGGGTTGTACACTATAATCAAACAAGGAATGAAATACGAGCTATAAATGGTTATTATATATAATTAAATTTCAACATTAACCATTCAATATTATAATAACACATTAATAGTTGCAAAAAATGTACACAATACAATACAAACTCACAAACACATAATATTGAGTACATTTAACTAATTACAGGTGATTATAGGTAAACATGGGTGATATACATGTTGAAATAAGAGTATCTTGGTTTGCTAATCTACTGAAGCAGGACCATATAACTGGAGAAAGAATAATTGTATGGTCTTGAACTCTATATATGTTTTTTCACCTTCTCAGAATTGTGGTTTTTAACTTTCTATATTTTTCACTTATCTGATTCTCTTAGTTGATATCTATCAATCACTATTGATCACAATGCAAATATATCTAAATACTATACTCAATCTTTTAAAACCCTAACCATTGATGAAGTCTTGAAAAATAAACACTAGTTGGGTTGTGGGAACCCTTGTGTACATATGACATCAACAATACTCTAAAGAGGCCTCAAACCACACCTCATTCTCCACCTAGCATGTGATATCTACTTGTAATCTAATTAAATTTCACATCCTTCCTTTGACAATGCTTGTATTGAGATTATCTCTTTCCAATCTAATTGCGTGAGGGAATTTGAGTGCTTATAAATGTGGGAAGAGTCCCCTAGACCTAGTGGCAAGCTTCAGACTTGTAGACAATGCTTCCCTAATTAATGTGTAGAGGTATGTTAAAAGTATATGGATTTTTGGGTTTTTTTTTGTGTTAGATTTTGCAACAGGAGTTCATAAGAGTGCTAGGTTATAAATGAGGAAAGTTTCACTTGTTTATATATGGTTCTGAAGGTGTTTCCAGTTACAAAGGTTGACTATTTAGAGGAGTAAGTGACCCAAATAATAATGTGCATAAGGAATTTTGGGACCAAAGTGATCAAGGTGAAGACTATATGGACTAGTGTGTAGGGCTTTATGGACGTTATTTCCCTTACTATACACTTTTACCTAAGATTAATAATCTACAGTTTGAAGTTTGGAAGATGAAAAGTGAAGTTTCCAATTGTGTTTCATGCATCCAATTCTTAGAAACTATTGACATATGAGTGTGTAAGAGAAAACAAGCTAGACAAGAGGCCTAGGGATGTACTAGATGAGAGAAGATAAAATGCACTTGTTTAAGAACGAGAACAATGTTAAGAACATCAACGTCAAAGAGTAGAATTGTCTCCATAGTGATTTTGAATGCTTGCGAATGTGAGAAGCAATCCCTTAGACCTAGTGGGAAATGTCATACTTGTAGATAATGCTTCCCCAATGAATGTGTAATAGTATTTACAAAGTGTAGGGAGATTTGGGTGTCTTTTGTGTAAGATTTAGCAATAAGATCCCATAAGATTTCTAGGTTTTAAATGAGGTGAGTTTCACTTTCTTATATATTCTTCTGAAGGTGATTTAAGTTTTAAAGGATGACTGGGAAGGAATAAATTACCCAAAGAATAATATGCAACTGAAAGTATGATATTGAAGTGAGTAAAGGAAAAACCATACAATAGGCTCAGGAACATATGGACATTATCTCCCCTATTGTTTGTTTTTGAACTTAGAGAGACAATATAAAGTGTGAATTTTGGAAGCTGACCATAAGATTTTATTACTAGATTTCATGCATTCAATTATTAGAAACTGTCAATAGATTAGTGTGTATAAAAAAACAAGATATACAAGAGACCCAAAGATGTACCAAACAAGAATGGATAAAGTGCATTTGTTTGAGAAAGATAGAAATGACAATATTAAAAGTGTCAAAGAGTATAAATACCAAATTTGAGTTTCTACATTATACCATGATATGTAGCTATTGCAAAATTTGTAAGCTATGTTAGTATAGATTACTGCCTACTATTTTAAGGGTTGTAAATGTATTGAATATATACAATTTGTATACTAAAAAAATAACATGTTATGATGAGTGATTATAGGGACTACTACTAATAATGGTTATGTTGTTGGGACTTGAAAATGTTAAGATGGATACCAGGAAAATGATATGTGGAGAGATGGATAGAGGAGAATAATTTCTTTATGGAAGATAAAGATTATGTGACATGAATTACTATAAAAATAATCAAGCTAGAACATATTTATGAGGATATCCATGAGATATTTTCATGTGAAATTTTGGAGAAACCAACTGCATGGATATACAGTTTGGAATATTCTTTTTTATACTTGGAGCTAAAGAGGAGTATACACGGAGTAAAGAAAAGATAGAGAAGTTATGCAATATAGATACCAAATGGCCCAAAGTTATAGACTATTGGTTGTTAACAGGTGAGTAACCAAAATTTCTATATAATTTTTTTTGCACTTTTGATTATGTAGAAGAATGATTTTTAAGTGGACTAAGAGGAAAGTGTGTTAAGCAATTTCCATTCTTGGTAAAAGTGTTTGTGGTGGAAAATACCAGTGACATGGAGTAGTTGGGTATGCGATAAAGGAATGTAATCCTAGAAGAAGGGGGGTGAATGGGAAAGATCCCTCAACAAAGTGGATGAATGAAGGGTTTGAAAAGCATTAAAAAGAAGAAAAGATGAAATTAGAAACACTGTAAAGGGGGGTAATGCATCACAATAGATAAGGAAGCACTAGTATCTCAATGGGAAAGTTTAAGAAAACTACAAGTAGAAGTAGAGTAGGTAGAATGGCTGAGGAAGGAGGAAATGAACCTCTCAAAATATTAGAAGAGGAAAATGGTGAGGAGGATATAAGAAAATTGGAGTTTGTGTAAGTAGTCATGGAACCTAATATTAGAATTGGGAAAATGATAGGAGAAAAATGAGGAAAATGAACATGAAAATAAGGATAGGGAATTAGAAGTAGTTAGAAGTAGCTTTAGGACACAAAACTTAACCCAGAGAAGCCATATAGATGGGGAGAAATAAATTTATAATAATAAATTAATGTGGGATCCATATAGGCATGGAAAAGATTAAAATGCCCCTCTTTCAGGATATATGTCCGTGGAGCTAAATAGGGAATTAATTATGTGGGATTATTTGAGCAAGTTAGAACATATTAGGATTTTGTGAGAAATTGAGTTACACAGAATGAGGTCAAGAGAAATAAAGGATTTGAGTAAATGATACATTATGTGAGAAAATTTGACTTTTTCACTTGTAAACATATAATAAAAGAGATAACGAGAGAACAATATGTTAGCCTTGGTAAAAAATCACTATTTATTTGTTTTCATAGTTCTAGTGAAAGGAGAAGCAAATATTGTTGCAATAACAAATTCATGAACTTGGAATATTGAGTAATATGTCCTCAATCTATATAATCTAGTATTGATTCCTCAAACTTTGAAACTATGAATTTCACATCTAGTTGCATAAGAATGAACATGTGTGTAATCACTAACCACCTACATACAAAAACTAGTTTAAATATTGGTAGAAGTTCTACTTTAAAAGGTTGAAGGAACCCAATGGTAGGAGGAAACATGGTTGTTGATACTAACATGTATAGAAATTTACAGTTATATGATGGATCCAAAGACTAGGAGAATTACTTTCTAACTTGTTATATGAGATGGGGTGCAAAAGGGATCATTGATGACAATATGAAGAAGTGAGAACTTATAGGAGACACGCATGGTAGAGATCTGAAATTTATACATATTACGTAATTGAGCTCAATTTACCTACCAGATGTCTAGACTACACTAATTATGGAATTCAAAAGGGGTAAATATATGGGTCAAACTAGTCAATGTTTGAATGAGATCAACAAAATATAGTAGAATATGTGTTGGAATACAACCTCAAGTTCTCTGATGTAATGAAAAAGACAAATTTTAGTTTTAATGATACTAGAAAAACTACTTATTTTGTGGAAGGATTATGCATCAAGATTCAGTTTACTATTTTGCAGACCAAGCTTTGCACCAAGGAGAAAGTAATTAAGGCTGTGATAAGGGTACAAATGATTGCATATTATAGAGATAGTGAAGGGTTTATCCAAAATACTAAAGCTAAGTTGGATGCTATGATGTACATGTTAGAAAAACTACAGGAATGAAAGAAACAAAGATTGAGCATCCAATGTTCATAATCTAGACATGAGAGGTGTATAAATTAGGCACTTAAAATAAAAACTAACAAAAATAAAATAAAGAATTGCAAATAAAATAGATTATTGCAAACTTAGATAAACACTTTTATGCATATATTTCTTCTTCCTTCGATCTTTGGCTCAATATAATCACTCTGAATGTGGTTTTTATAAAAAAACTTACAATTTTCCTCTAATAAATAGATGGATTTCATCTAACAATAAAACACCCAACTCTTAGAAATAAAACTTCAACTAAAAAGAACATTATTTTGTGCAATAAAAAGCTTTTGATTTGTTTTCTTTATTAGCTTTTCTTAAAATTAAGAACATCTATTTAAAAATAACCTATGCATGAAAAGCAACTTACTTTTACTTTTCCCAAAAAAGTGATTAAAGAATGTGGGAGAAATTATCTATTTCCAATACTCCCCCTTAATTTCAACCTTCAAACTTTAATTTTTTTTCTGGAGCTAAGTGTGCACTTCTATATATGACATATTCTTGATCACAAATTCCCAAACAAGTTCTCAAATACTCAAAGACTTCATTTCCCAAATATTTTTTAAAGATATCAAAAAAATTATCTTCGGATATGGAAAATTCAATACAAATTTCCTTATTGTTAGCCAAATCCCTGATGAAGTGATACCTCATGTCTATGTGTTATCTCCTCTTGTGAAAAACATGATTTTTAGACAATGCTATTGCTGAATTATAATCACAAAAATCTGTGTAGAATCCTCTTGATTCTGCCTCAAATATTTCAACACTCTTCTCATCCAAACAACTTGACATGTTGTTCCTATGGCTGCTACATACTCTGCTTCTACTGAAGATAGTGTGACAATGGGTTACTTCTTCGATGCCCATGAAACTACACATGTTCCAAAGTGAAAATCATATCCGGATGTGCTTTTTCTATCATATATACTTCTGGCACTGTCACTGTCTATATAATGTATGAGTTTGAACTCATATGATGTTGAATACAAAATTCCATGATTCTTAGTTCCACATACATACCTCAAAATCCTTTTTCTAGCTTTCTAATGTGAATATTTTGGAGATTCCATGAACCTTGAGATGAGGCTCACACCATACATAATATCCGGCCTTGTGGCTATCAAATACATGAGACTTCCAACTAGCCTTTTGGATAATGTTGGATCTACAAATGATCTAATGTCATCTTTGTTTAACTTAAAACCTACTGCAACATGTGTTGATGCTGGCCTTCAATTCAACATGTTAAATATCTTCAAAACATAATTAGCACACATTTCTTGTGAAATAAAAACTCCAACTTCTAATTGTTGAACTTCAATGCCCAAAAAATAGTGCATGAGGCCTAGATCTGTTATCTCAAATTCTTTCTTCATAGCTAATTTTAATGAATCTATAGATAGATTTCCAACGATGATTAAATCATCCACATATAAACTAATAATCAAATTTTTAGCTTGCTCATTGATCTTGATGTATAAGATAGGCTCACTGTTACTCATAATGAAACCATTCTGTATCAAATAAGAGTCAATATTTTTGTACCAATCTCTAGGTGATTTCTTGAGACCATAGAGTGCTTTCATCAACTTGTATACCTTTCCTTCATGACCCTCAATCTTATAACCTTCTGTCTGATTCACATAAACTTCCTCTTTAAGGAAACCATTCAAGAATGCTGATTTTACATCCATATGATAAATAGGCCATTTGTTTTGAGTTGCAATTGCTAAAACCATTCTTACTGTATCCAAACATGTTACAAGTGCAAATTTCTCATTGTAATCTACTCCATATTGCTGTGAAAAACCATTTTCAACTAGCCTTACTTTATGTTTCTGTACTTTACCATCAGCAGTATATTTGGTCTTATAGACACACTTCACTCCTATCACATCCTTTCCTTCTAGAATATCTACCAATTCCTATGTCTGATTCTTGTTTATAGTGTCTATCTCATCATCCATGGATTGAACCCAAAATTCATTGTTTATAGCCTCTTCAAAGTATACTGGATCTGTAACTTGAGATAAAAATCAAAAAAATGAAAAATCATTAGTTGTATCAACATTATAAATCTTACTAAGACTCTTTGTTTTTCACTGCAAAGGGCTATCTGATGATGGTTTGTTTTGTAATGAAGGATTTTCTTCTAGTGTCTATTGCATAGGTGAAGATGACTGAAATATTGGAGACCTCCTAGATGTAGATAGAGGTGTAGCTTGTGTTACAACTTTTGGTGCATGTCCAAGATTCAAAGAAGATACAATACCTTACTACTCTATACTTTCATCTGTCATATCAGCATGAGGAATAGCTACTGCTACACTGAATGTTTTCTTAATACTTCCACTCTGTGCCTCATTTTAAACAAACTATACATCTCTACTGATTATGACCTTTCCGGTAACTAGATTAAACAACTTGTAATATTTTGCATTCTCTGAATATGCAATAAATATGTACTTTTCTCCTTTGTTGTCTAATTTCTTCCTTATCTCATCAGGCACATGCGCATATGCCACACAACCAAAGATTCTAAAATGAGAAACATTGTGTTTCCTTTTAGTCTAAGATTGTTGAGGAACCATGTCTCGAACAATTTTTCGTTGGACACTTGTTTATGGTGTAAACAACAATTGCTACTGCTTCTGCCCAATACTCATTTGAAAGATGATTTGCCTTCATCATACTTCTCTCCATCTCCATAATGGTTCTATTCTTTATCTCTACCACACCATTTTGCTACGGTGTATACCTGGAAGTAAACTACTTGTGAATACTATGATATTTGAAAAACATCATAAAATCATTTGAAATATACTCACCTTCTATGTCTATCCTCAAAACTTTGATGTAGTACCCAATTTTATTTTTTGCTAAAGCCTTGAACTACCGAAACATATCAAAAGAATATGATTTGTGTCTCAAATAGTACACACATGTCTTCCTTGTATCGTCATAATGAATGTCATAAAATATGAGTAACCTCCAATAGAATTTGTTTGCATCGGTGCACATAAATATGAATGAACAATTTCAAGTGGTGTACTTATTCTTTTTGTTTTTCCAACTGGGAAGGACTCTTTATGTTGCTTCCCCAAAATACAACCTTCACAAACTCTATCTGGTTTCTAAATCAAAGGAAAACCTTTCACCATATTTTTTATGTGTAATAAGTTCAAACCACCAAAGTTTAAATGACCAAACCTGAGATGTCATAGCCACAATTCATCTTTTTCAACTGACTAAAAAGATTATTTTTATCTCCTTTGCACTAGAATGATTTGTATTATGAAATCTGGATGTGGTTGGAATAATATTTAAAGGAAACATTCTGTTGCTTGTCATCTTCACTTTAGCAATCACCTAGGTACTTAGAGCTTTATCCATAATCACATATTTTTTTGTCTTCAATGTAAACTTTTTATCCCTTTTTTACCAATTGACTAATACTCATAAGATTTTGCTTTAAGCCTGTAACATAATAAAAATCCTGTATAATCTTTTGCTCCCCCTTTTTAGTTAGAATGTTGATTGTTCCTTTTCATTTTACAGTCATTGTATTATTATTCCTAAGGGAAACTTTTGTGTTTAATGACTCATCCAAATTAGATAATAAATCTAAGTTATCTGACATGTGATTACTTCATCCAAAATCCAAATACCATACATCACTAAGACTCTCTTGGGATAGATTACACTCAATAGGCGACGCTTCTTCAATATTTGTGCATGCAATAAAAATGGAGCTTGGAGTAGATCTCCGAGCCTGATTTTGATTCTGTATGTTCTGATCATATTTCTTTTTTCTGCATTCATGAGCACAATTCCCATATCTCTTGCAATAGTGACATTTCACATGCGACTTATCCTGTCTCTGACCTGAAAAATGATTATGATTTTGATCTTGACTATGTCCTCTTCCACTTGAGTTTGATGGACTGCTATTATTTCCTCTATATGAACTTGTTCATCTTCCTCTAGGGCTGAAATTTCCTCTTCCTCTTCCATGATTTCCTGATACTTGTGATGAAAAATATTATTCTACAACTGCATGTGATATACTCAACCTCTGTTCATGATTTATTAGTGATGCATGCAACTCATCAATTGAAAACTGACTTAGATCCTTAGTTTCTTCAATAAAAACTACCAAAGGATCAAATTTTGCAGGTAAAATTCTAAGCAATTTTTCAATAATCCTTCTGTTCTTAATAATTTCACCATGAGATTTGATTTGATTGACTAAACCAACTACAAAAGTAAAGACTGATTCTATGGAATCTAAATCTTTCATTGACATATTTTCAAAATCTCTACAAATTAACTATAGCTTGGTGATTTTTACTTTCTATTTACCTTGATATGCAACTTGGAGAGTTTCCCACACAATTTGGGTTTTACTGGTTGTTGCCACTCTGGGTAGGATGTTTTCATGCATGTATTAATGAATGAATAAAATATATTTTCTGTCTTTCTTTCTTAATTTCTTAAAAGTTTCTTTCTCTTCTTGTGAGAGACAATTAGTTGCTGCTACATTTCCGGGCTCTATGTACCCATTCTATACAATTTCCCACACATCCTAGGATCTGAATAGTTCCTTCATGGTTAATGACCAATACTCATAATTATTTCATGTAAATTGTGGTGTCTGCAGATCAGATATAGAAGACATAACTTGTCAATTAGAAACCTGCTGAAAAAATCCATGCTTTGATACCAATTTGTAGAAATTAGGCACTTAAAATAACAACTAACAGAAATAAAATAAAGAATTATAAATAAAAAAGATTATTGCAAATTTAGATCAACACTTTTGTGCACATATTTCTTCATCCTTTTCAGAGATTTGGCTCAATACAATCACTCTAAATGTGTTTGTTATAAAAACACTTACAATTTTCCTCTAATAAATAGATGGCTTTCATCTAACAATAAAACACCAAACTATTAAAAATAGAATTTCAACTAAAAAGCACATGCTTTTGTGCAATACAAATCTTTTGATTTATTTTCTTTATTAGCTTTTTTTAAAATTAAGAACATCTATTTAAAAATAACCTATGCATGAAAAGTATCTTAATTTTACTTTTCCCACAAAATATTAAAGCATGTGAGAGAAATTATCTATTTCTAATTGTATAAATTAGGCACATACAATAGCAACTAACAGAAATAAAATAGAGAATTTAAAATAAAACAAATTATTGCATACTTAGATCAACACTTCTGTGCATATATTTCTTCTTCCTTGTCAGAGCTTCGGATCAATACAATCTCTCTAAATGTGTTATATCAAAACACTTACAATTTCCTCTAATAAATAGATTATGGAGGTAGTGTAGGGTTTACCCAAAAGACTGAAGCTAGGTTAAATGCTATGTTGTAGAGGTTAGTAAAACTACAGGAATGGAAGAAGAAAATATTGAGCATCTAGTGTTCATAGTGTAGACATGAGAGGCACCAAAAAATGAATGTATGAGGTCCCATGGGACTAAGATATTTTTTCATATGGACAAGAGAGTAGGATATTGCAATATTTGCAGAGTATGAGGTCATTGGATATTTTTTTTCATTTAATGTAGCATTAGTTGTGTCATCTCTAGAATGTGGTATGGATTTTTTTGTCAGTTAACCACACATGAATATAAGGATTTTCATAGCTCTAATGGTCCTAAAGAAGGAAGTAACTAGAAATGTATTTACTTTACAAATGAAATTATCTTGAAATCTAGAAGCCTTTGCACCATAAATGGAAATGTATTTTGCAAGAGAATGGGATCCTCCTAAACATAATGCATAGTGGACTCCGTATCCACAAAATATTTCAAGTTGGGCTCCACCTTTTCCATAAAATATGGTGGATTAGGCATCTCCTTCACAGTAAAATCAACCACAATAGAACATTCCTCCACCTCAAGGTCCATACAAGGGGATATCAAACAAAATAAGGGTTGGAATGCTCCATAGAGGATGTGTAATGTGCAACAAGGGAACTAATAGGGTGGTTACTAGTAAATGATAATATGGCCTCTACCCTAGAGACAATAGGTGGTTTTCTATCTATGCGGAGATCTAAATCATATTGAGTTAAATTTCCCATCTAATCTACCACATGAAATGTATTTCACATATTGTAGAGTTCCTATGTAACATCACATAAAATATTGTCTCAAATTAGAGAAGCAACATAAGGAAGAATAATTTGTGTAATGTCAAGATAGTCAATGCAATACCCATGGAAAATGTAAGCCTTGCATCCATTACCTGATTAGAAAGGAAATAACAAGGCTTGAGACCTATGGAGATATCTACACATCCTTAAATAAAATGTGCATATGAGGAAAAATACCAAGCCTTGTTAAGGATGTGTAGGCATCTCCATAGGTCTCTTGAAGAGTTGAAAATATTGTTGAATTGTATATAGATTAGGAATACAAGAAGCTAAAATTAGGGGAAGTAGAAGCATATGTATATATAATGATAATATTGAAGCGAAAAATGGTAGAAAAAATCACCAACTTGATCAAAATAGTTAACATATTGCATAGAGAAGATATTTTTCAGAACATATCCAACTTTCTCAAAACTATTATGGAAAGTGCAACTACGGTAGATGTACACGTTGACAAGCCAATTTGGTATGCTAAAACTAACATACCATGTGATGTTGATACATAGTTAAATATAATTTTAGGAGGATATGATATTAGGGATGCAATTTTTGATTTAGGGAACACTATAAATATGATACCTAGATTGACATGAGAAGTTATGGGTGCATTGAACTTGGAATATAGGCTAGTGATTTTGAGATTAGATGAATATGTGAGATTTGATCCAATTAGCTAGCTAGAGTTTGTTGAAATAAGAGTGGGATGCCTCGGCCTACAATTTTGATTTTGAATTTAGTGACATGAAGGAAAATGATACACATTAAGCAATCCTAATTAGGAAAAAGTGGGCATATGATGGAAATACGACAATTAATATAACAACTAATAAGATGGAAGTGAACTTGAATGATTCTATTATTGTCATACCTATGAATATGACTAAATGGAAACCTTACACTTTCCCAAAATAACCATTGTCCCCTTATGCATAAGATATTAAACTTTAGTTAAAGGTGGACCACCATTCAAGAATTGAATCCCCAAGTTTAGGAGAATCACTCATAAAAATGGAATGCATTAGATTTTAGAAACCTTCTCACAATACTTTGGTTATTCCTCATACTATGCAATCAAATAATCCATTCTTAAACCAAGATTTTCAATATGAATCATATCCTCTACTAGGTCATAAATATGAAATTTGTATGAATTTGCACACACTTACCAAGATTATATTGATCTGAAGAGAAAAGTTGTATTACATAAGAGAAAGCTTCATCCATCAGTGGGGATTCCAATGTATGTTTAAAACAATGAATGTAAAAATATCACAAAACCCCAAAAATGATAATAGTACATGTGGAAGAAAGAAAACTCACTCAATATTCTGGTTAATTTGATTTGGATACTTTCCTAATAAAATTCTAGGATAATTTTCCCTAATATGAGATGAGAGTAGGAACATTACATCTCACACTAAAAGGAGTGGTAACAACATGGTGGGTGGTGCATAAAAACAAAAAACCTAGGATTAACGGAAGCAATAGACATGATGCATGCAATGTTTTCACTACCCTCTAGGTTAACAAAATCATGGCTAAGATTTTACACAAATAAGTGTCTAGAATTGCACATATGGGGATACATAAATACTTGGAAACCACAATAGATTAACCCACAATGGTAGGTTCATATATTCCTCAAAATTCTCACCCCTACTTAAAGAATGGTACATGCACCAGAAAAGGAGAAGGGAAATGCACACTTAGAGGCAAGACCAAGAGTATTTCATCGAGTATTTCATCCATACTTTCACTTTTGAAGATAAGAAACCCATGGTTCAGTCAACCTTTCAAAATATAAAAGTAATTATCTATTAAGGGGCTATAGATACGAAAGGGGGAATTGAATTAAAAGAATTGGAAATAAAAAATACTGAAGAATACATAGCCACAGGTTGACCCTGAAAGAGAGGATAAAGGTACAAAACATGTAATAAAACTATGCTAAATAGTAGGGGTAAAAAGATGAAGGTGTAGGTTTGGAAAATGACTAAAATATGGAACTACATGGAATGTTTAAACCACTACACATTGATCCACTTCCATATAAGGAGAACAAACAAAAAGGAGAAGATGAACAACTACACAATCTAAATATAGAAGAAAAATAAGGGTTGAGGATGCTCAAGTATACCAATAAAAATGGAAAAGAGAAGGTGGATGATGAACCAATACATAAGAGGGTAGAAGATATTAGACCCAAGGTACCATTAAAATCAAAACCATAAAGGATTAGTAAACATAAAAAAGAGATGGAAAAGATCTTGCAATTATTGAGAGTTTATGATGATGTATTTCCCACAAAGTTCATTGAAATTAAAGGAGTAGACCCTTATATGGGGGAAATGCACATTTAACTAAAGTAATGTGTGAAGCATGTCAATAAACACCCACATAGGCTAAACCACAACATGAAAGCTAAGGTGAAAGCATGGATTGAAAGGATGGTACATGTTGTTTTAATCTATCCTTTTGAGAAATTTGATTGGGTAATCACAATACACTACTAATAGAGAAAAAAATGTTTCAGTTTATGTTGAATTCACGTCTTTTGTGTTTCATTTTTTCCATTTTTGATGTCAATTTGGATGCAATTATGAAACAATTATTGGGGTGCTAGTAGCATGACCTTTGTGCCAAAATTGAGCCATAATCATCACTAACTTGAAAAATAAAAGGGATAGGCCCAACTATGTCTTATATATATATATATATATATATATATATATATATATATATATATAAGACATAGTTGGGCCTATCCCTTTTATTTTTCAAGTTAGTGATGATTATGGCTCAAAAAAATGCAAAATAAACATGTAAGGGGTCCAATGTAGAGGAGGAAAATTAGGTAGAAGGAAAGATAAACAAAAAATGTTGTGTGGAAGAAAAATCATGGAGAAAATAACTACACACCTTTTAAGAGGAAGAACATGACATAGAGATAGGGTTATAAAAATTGTGTACAACTAATGAGGAGGTGGAATAAGAGGTATATTACAGAGACAAAAGAAGAGAGGTATATATATGGTTTTTATTTCATTTTTTGAATAGATCACAAAGAACTATTTTATAGAAAAAACCCACATCTTGGCAAAAAAATAGAAAAAATTAAAAATAAAAACAATAAACCCTAACAAAAAAAGTAAATTCTAACAAAAAAAACAAGAAATTTCAACAAATAAACAAAAAACCTAGCCTAAAAAACAATAAAACCTAGCCCAAAAGACAACAAACACTAAGAAAAAACTAGGAAAAAAAACAACAAAGGCATGAAAAAATCCAAAAAAATAGAAATAAAAATAACAAATCCTAGGAAGAAAACAACAAACCCAAGCACATAAATAGTAAACTATAGAAAAAAAACATAAAAAATTAAAAAAAACTAACAAGAGACAATAACTCAAAGAAAAAGACAACAAACCTTAGTAAAAAAATGTTAGTAAAAAATAATAAATCCTAGCAAAAAACCTAGGAAAATAAACAAAGTGTAGCAAAGAACAACAAACCTTTGCAAAAATAAAAACCTTACAAAAAAAAATAACAGATCCTCACAAAACACAAAAAAATGTAGACAAATCACAAAAAAAACCTAGTAATTTTTTAAATAAAGGAAACCTCATGTTTTAATTAATTTAATACATTAATGTTATTTTTTTAACATTAGAAACTATAGACACAAAATCATACACTTTGAGTAAATATCTAGTCTTGATCACATACTACTATTCATATGGTTCATAAGTAAGAAAAGTACCAATTAATCCATGTATTTGGCGACCTTTATTTACTTTATGCTTCTACTTTCAGTCTTGCACTCTTACTTACTTAGTCTGTATTTTCACCTTTCAACATTTGTCATTATGGAAACTAACACCCAGCCAGGATGGCAACACCAAGCACTCTCATCCCCTCTGGGTGCCCATGTCCTCTTTCTACTTTGGTCACACTTTTTAGGTCATTTCTAGCCATTTGAGCATCTTAGCTTTTTAGTAGCCAGAATTTTCGGGGTTAATTAAGAAATTAAAGAAAAGGAATCATATAAATATAAAGCTATGTGATCATAATAACAGACCAAACACTAATCATCTACTATCTCCACCTAAGGTTGCATCCATCAAAGGCATCTATAACTCTATTTTCATCCATCTAGATCCATAACAAGGAACAAAGGTTGGTTCATTTGCATCACACTTCATATGAGGGGAGTCTATTATTTCCATGCACACATTATTTACATTCTACATCTAGCTACTTGCTCGCTACTTCAAGTGCGACATGCATAAGAGAAACCTAGGGCACAATTCCACGCGCACACATAGAAATACATTGGGTCTGAGATATAGTGCAATCCTTAGTTGTAAGTACACCATTATGGTGGCCGAGGATAGTCCGAACCCTCATTTTACATCTTTCTTTTTAGGATTTGATGTCTATTTGAGAGTTTCGTAGGTGCTTTCTTCATTGAAAATTTTCAATGACCTCGTTGATCTCACAACGATATACACATGAAAATAGGAGAACCTCTTGTGACACCTTAGAGGAGGTTTTTTGAGCATCTATGCAGACCATGGTGTCAGAATCCAGACCAGGGCATCCACGGGTGCCCTTATCCTTCTCCAGGCACCCTAGTCTAGTCAAATCTGTCAGATATGCATTTTTCCAAGCTTCTGTGTGACGGTCCTCCATCTTTGTTCATCCATTCTCTATTGCAACACAGTCCACCAGCCTCTTCAAATCAACTAAGGCTCTTTTAACCCTCTTTGTAATTAGGTTTCATATTTTCATTGCTTAGTCGCTTGGGTATTATTTCAATATTCATCTATTTACTGCAAACTTGCATTAGAATAGGCTATTATTTTACATTTTAGCATAATCATTTTGGTGAACCCGATCTTTGAATCTACTTTATCTCTTGTGCTCTCTTCTTCTTATGCCCATCACATGTAGTGGTCATTTTGGGTATTTTCAATATTGTGAACTTCCTTTATCTATCCATAGAATTTCCAAATAAATGCTCAATATATCTATCTCCATGCTTACAACTGATAATCCATTAGATTGCTCTTGCAATGTTCCTCTTAGAAAAATAGAAGCATTTGATAGTGAAAAATCCTATGATGAAGATAACAATGTTGTCCAAGAAAAATTAAACATGCTTACTGATTTTTGACAAGCTTTGCGTAGTAATCTCACTCACCTTTCACATATTCTGCATGCTTTAATTACTACTCGAAAAAATTGTGACACTTTGGCCTCTATTATTACTCACTCTTCGGCCCCCATGACCTCCTTTTCACCTATTTATATTTCAGCTCCCATTCCTATCACTACCACTCCCAACATTCACCATAGCACTCCCAATCCACCACTTGGAGCTTCTTCGAATACTCCTGATTTAACTTCTTTATATCAGGATCTACAAACAAAAATTCACCAACTCCAACTTGCTACATCTTGTGTATCACCATATTTGAACTCCACTTCACTTCTGCATACTCCCTTTTCACCCACCATTTCCACCTATCCATTCCCACCTAACTTCATCTCCCCCAAATTATCCATCTTTAAAGGCCATGATGACCCACAAGAGCATCTCTGAGATTTTTATGTGGCCTTCCTCGACTATGCAGATGACCATACCATACTAGCTAATATCTTTCCCTATAGTTTACAAGATTATGTGATGCGTTGATTCTATGACCTACTTGTTCATTTGGTAAACTCTTTCACGTATCTAGTCGATTCCTTTCTCACTCACTTTTCTATCAACATCGGCTCTAAAATAACTTATGCCCAACTTGCACATCTTAAACAGCGATTTAACGAACACTTAGCAAACTACGTTTTGAGATACAAAAACAACTTAGCTAAGATGTCCAATGTGTTTGTGGACTTTGAACTTCAGGTCTTATTCATCTAGAGTCTATTTCCGTCTCTCTAGGAAAGTGTTCTCTTTGAGACCCTTCCTTCATTCGTTCAACTATGTCATACTCTCAAGCTTCACAAAATCAAGCTCTTATCCATAAAAAATCTTAAATATCAAGAGAAAACATCATCTTCTACATGTTTTCAAAGTAATTCGACATTCAAACTGTCTGCAACTAAACTAACTGACAAAAAATTTATTGTTAACATGATATCTACTACCAAAGATCTTCAGTTGCAACCGCCTTGGCACACATTCACTAAATTCATTGTCCCTCCACATATTCTACTACCACAAATTGTCAATAGTAACCTCATCATGCCTCCTCCTCTTCTCCAATTAGATCCATCTCGACCAAAATGGCATAATTACAATGAAAAATCTGATTGCAACTATCATTAGTGCATAGGGAATTCCATAGATAATTGTTTCAAACTTTGTATTCTTATTCATGACCTAATCAACAATGGTAAAATCAAGCTTCCTGAACCTACGGTTCCAGCATATGTCAACAAAAATCATAAGCTCAAAATATTTAACAATCCTCTACCAAATCATGAAACAAAAGAAACCTAATCCTTGACTAATTATGTATATCACGCAGTGCCTCCTCTTGCATCAAGGGATCTTGAATTTCTAGTTGTGCATACTGACACTTTCCACCAATCATTTTATTATCTGACCATGATTATCATGTGGCTTTCTCTTCTAATCACTTACATATTAGTTCCTCTATCGGATTTGTCCCTATTAATAATACTAAGGTTAACCCCTCTTGGCCCATCATCACATGTTCTATTCCACTTCTCATTGCTATTTGTTATCCACTGTCACACATTTCATATCTCATGAACAATTCATATGGTGTTTTCAAACTTCGCATTACATTAGGTCCTCTCACTATGTTTTTTCCCTTCCTTGTCGGACAAGAAATCGACATATGTGACATGCTTCTAGGCCTCAATTGGATTCGTAGGTCTAGGTCTATCATCTCCATGAATAATTTGCGTCTAAGATTCATTCATAACAATCAAGTCATTTATGTCGATGGTGTTCCTCCATCTACTCCATGGTTGCAATCACCTCTCGTAATGGCTAATGTATCATCCGCTAATAAATTTGGTTCAGATTGAAAAATACAATATAATAATATGAATTTTCATTAATTCATTTGAGATAGATAAATATATAGGAAGATAGTTTCCTATAAATTAGGAAACTAATCTCTATTCAAGTGATTTGTTTTAACAACCAAACAACTATGTTACATTAACATGATTATGGAGCAATAAAAAAATTGAATTCCTAACATTCACCCCCTTAGTGTGAACATGGGGAAAAATATCATCTTCAACCAAGTATCACACCACTCTGTAGCTTGCACATGATCTCTATCCTCAACACTAACTATGGAAACTACATCATCCATGAATAGGGGTCCATCAACCGATCCTGGTGAATACATGAATTGAGACCCATCAATCAATTCACATCAACCATCGATTCAATCTGATCAAGAACACTTCCTGTTATAGTATCAATGGTACAAATCTCCACATCGTCATCATAATAGGGAAAACATAAAAACTATACTACACACAGGAACATGGATTCTCATATGTTCTTATTCAGGACACATACAGAAAAAAGTTTCTCTAAAGCATTATGTTGCCTCTAAGGTAGTGACAAACTCGAGGAATCTAATTGTCCTCCTACCTCCAGTGCCTCCATCCTCCAATAATATTATAGGTGCTCAATACACGCAATATTCATCACTTAGATAATAACTATGTTCATTATCGCTTGCAGGGGAAGAATAATTGTCCCAATCATCTTCTTCACCAGCTAAAACCTATTGATGTAGCTTATCATCGAAGACATCTTGAGCTCTTTTCTTACAATTCACAAAATGATGTCTTGGTTGAGTACAATAACGACATATAATGTGTTTTTTGGAATATTTGAATTGATTTTTTACTTTTTTGAACGATGACTTATTTTTTACAACCATTATTGTTTCTTCTTCTGATACAAACCTTTTGATTTTTTCTGCTTCATCAAGCAAAGAGGAAATTAAGTTTTCCAAACTAGGATTGATCTTACTAAGATTAAAAACAATTTTCGAATACTCTTTTGGAAAGCTATTTAGTAAAATTGTTTTAGAATCTTCTTTATCCACCTCAGCTTTAGTCCTGCTAATTGATTCAAAATGGATCAAAACGTACTGATATGTTGAACCATATTGTCGTTTTCTCCCATCTTTAGCCTAAAGAGTTTTTTCTTCCATTATTGTACTACCAACTTGAGATCCAAATAGCTTGTTCAGTGTCACCCAAATGTCATTAGATGACTTGGTTAGATCAATATGATGCAAATATGCATCAGATAGTCTTAACCCAATAATTTCTATTGCTTTCTGATTCCTACTTTCCCATTTAGCTGCTTCATTTGCATCCGTTGGTTTTTTAATTTTTCCTTTAACAATGTCCCATAGGTATTTAGCAATCAATTGTAGTTGAGTTCGGACTTGCCATGTGTGGAAGCATTTTCCTTCAAATATTTCCAAAAGACTAATTTTATCCATTTTTTCACTACTTTAAAATGCCACTTCAGACGTCAGTTTCAAATGATATTTAAATAAATTAATATAAATCCAATCTATAACAAATAAATATAACTATGAAAAATCATTATAAAACTATACCAATGAGACATGTATTTGACCAAACTCACATAGAAATAGACAGGGAGTTAAAGGGTACATGGAGGTCGACACCAAAGAAATACAGGTGTAGATATCTTTGAAATCCACGTAGTTTGCAGTGAAAATCGATTCTTGCACAGATCAGACGATTCAAAAGAACACGGAGATATTCTTCAATGTCAATTGTGATATACCAAATCAAATACGCAGATATATACATTAATATTTAGAGCTTCATAGGAGAACGATATGAGTTTATGTACATCATAACAACTAATGTAGAGCTCATAGACATCAATATCAGACCGCTAAAAAATTCCTTTGACGCCATCATCAGAATTAGATCTGAAAGGAACATCACGAGTCAACTGTTGATAGCACTACAACCGATGTTTTGATTAATTCATGAGTCTCTAATGAAATAAGCGACCACATAATTCAACACGTCCAAATCCTAATGAAATTTAACTTAGATCAAGACCATTGCTCTGATTCCAAATAATAAATTTGGTTCAGATTGAAAAAATACAATATAATAATATAACTTTCCATTAATTCATTCGAGATAGACAAATATAGGAAGATAGTTTCCTCTAAATTAGGAAACTACTCTTCTATTCTAGTAAGTTGTTTTAACAACCAAACAATTCCGTTACATTAAAATGATTATGGAGCACTACAAAAATTGAATTCCTAACCTCCGCTTCATCTAGTATGCCATAACCCATAACAATTAAAGCACAATCTACTCCTATCTCACCTACTCGTACACACCTCATACAACCTCATTGCTCTTCCAGTCCAACGAACCAATATAGGTCTATTCCTAGGACAATTACTACATCTAGGCACAAACCACCACCTTGTTTTATTCCATGTAATTATCCATCACTACCACATTCTGCTTCACATATGTCACCATCACATACACATTTTTTTACACCACGGTACCCACCATATATGCATCCATCGCATGCACATAGGATTCACTCACATGCGTAATGTTTATCTGCTATACCACCACTCTTAGAGCATGGTCACATGATTTCGTCACCACAATCATCGAGTAGAGGACCTTCCTCCTTTACTTTCATCAAATAGTTGATTCACGACTACACACTTGAGGGGCATCATGCATATTCCCCCCCCCCCCCCCCGCCCCCCCTCCCTTAATTATAAACACGCATCTTGTTATACACACAAGCTAGTATCAACATTTACCGATGATGTACTCTTATGCTTCAATTCACACTTGACTGTTAAGGGAATCTTATACACATGAACCTCACACATTTCACAATAGACACTAAACATCTCAAATATTCACACCTCTTACATACATACATCCCACATCCTGCATATTACATCTTACGTCTTATGTTTACTATTCCTCTACACATCTTATCTCATCTACGCATCTTGCATTATATACTATACATCCTACATTACACACTACACATTACACATCACATGAAGATTTCTCATCACCACATCTACTACGCATATTACACATCCTACTCATCTACTTATATGCACTGCACTCACTACCCGATGACACACTCTAGTCTCACAATCCATACTAAACTATTAGGGGTATACAAATCAAAATGACCTCATCACACTCACACATTCAACCATTCAATATTTTTCTCATGTGACATTCCTAGATTAGTGATATACGCCATAGGTTACATCATCACTTCTTCTAGCACCCTTTAGTGATATATGCTTTAGGCTACATCATCACTTATTCTAGCACCCTTTAGTGATATACGCTTTAGGATACATCATCACTTCTTCTAGCATCTTTTAGTGATATACGCTTTTGGCTAAATCATCACTTCTTCCATTATATTGTTGTGATATACACTTTAGGCTAAATCATCACACATTATTACACCTCATCTCTATGTCGCATATCATCATTACACATTCATCACATCACGCTACGCATAACCTATAGCTCAACAATTTTCTGATGACACACTCTCGTTTACGATTCATTATTTACTACTGAGGGGGCATAAATAAATGAGCCTCACTACATATAATTCCATTCACTCAGGGGGCACATGGCTCCAATCATTCACTTTGTACTCTATTCCATCCATCCACAACATATTGCATATCTTGATCGCATTTTTTTTTCTTACATTTACTTATACATGTTCATTTTATTGCACATGCTAGATAGATATCTTATATGTCATTATCTTTATCATACACACGTGTGTTCACTTGATTTCTATTTATAATGATAGATTCTACAGATTCATTACACACAACATGGATATTTGGCGTAGTACCTAGTTCCAATCCCACAACAACTCCTGGGGCACACAATTTCATACACTACAAGTGTTATTGTTTCATAGCATACTAATTTATCACAATATACACGCTTTAACATACTATTTATCTTTTTGACATGTTAATGGGTGCTTCATATGCAACATTTTTTTAGGAATATTTACCACCATGGTTATTTGTTATATTGCTTTTACTTTCTTGTCATTGTATGTCATTGTTTGTAGGATTTTCCCTTTCTCTTGTGTGTACAGTTGTATTATTTTGTCTACGTCAGCCTTCATTGTCTTGTGGCATCATGAGTGATGTCCCATATTTTCAACCCACTTTTGACGGTCTAAATTATCTTCTTGCATGTTTAATTTCATCTTAACATATACATTGTATGCTTAGCTTACATTTCATATTTTACATGAGTGTTAGTATTTTCTTATACTAACACTTATTTTTCTTAATCACTTGATTCTGTGTGCCTTGGTTTCTACCAAGGACTATACATCCTACATTACACACTACACATTACACATCACATAAAGATTTCACATCATCACATCTACTACGCATATTACACATCCTACTCATCTACTTATATGCGCTACACTCACTACCCGATGACACACTCTAGTCTCACAGTCCATACTAAACTGTTAAGGGTATACAAATCAAATTGACCTCATCACACTCACACATTCAACCATTCAATATTTTTCTCATGTGACATTCCTAGATTAGTGATATACGCCATAGGTTACATCATCACTTCTTCTAGCACCCTTTAGTGATATATGCTTTAGGCTACATCATCACTTATTCTAGCACCCTTTAGTGATATACGCTTTAGGATACATCATCACTTCTTCTAGTATCTTTTAGTGATATACACTTTCAGCTAAATCATCACTTCTTCTGTTATATTGTTGTGATATACACTTTAGGCTAAATCATCACACATTATTACACGCATCTCTATGTCGCATATCATCATTACACAATCATCACATCACGCTATGCATAACCTATAGCTCAACCATTTTCTGATGACGCACTCTCGTTTACGATTCATTATTTACTACTGAGGGGGCATAAATAAATGAGCCTCACTGCATATAATTCCATTCACTCAGGGTGCACATAGCTTCAATCATTCACTTTGTACTCTATTCCATCCATCCACAACATATTACATATCTTGATTGCATTTTTTTTTCTTACATTTACTTATACATGTTCATTTTATTGCACATGCTAGATAGATATCTTATATGTCATTATCTTTATCATACACACATGTGTGTTCACTTGATTTCTATTTATAATGATAGATTCTACAGAGTCATTACACATAACATGGATATTTGGTGCAGTACCTAGTACCAATCCCACAACAACTCCTGGGGCACACAATTTCATACGCTACAAGTGTTATTGTTTCATAGCATACTAATTTATCATAATATACACGCTTTGACATACTATTTATCTTTTTGACATGCTAATGGGTGCTTCATATGTAACATTTTTTTTAGGAATATTTACCACCATGGTTATTTGTTATATTGCTTTTACTTTCTTGTCATTGTATGTCATTGTTTGCAGGATTTTCCCTTTCTCTTGTGTGTACACTTGTATTATTTTGTCTTCGTTAGCCTTGATTTTCTTACGGCATCACGAGTGATGTCCCATATTTTCAACCCACTTTTCACGGTCTAAATTATCTTCTTGCATGTTTAATTTCATCTTAACATTACATTTCATATTTTACATGAGTGTTAGTATTTTCTTGTACTAACACTTATTTTTCTTAACCACTTGTTTTTGTGTGCCTTGGTTTCTACCAAGGACATTCCCTTCCCCTGGCAGGGCACCATTCAATACATCTATTCATCATTTTTCTAGGCCATATACTCCTTTTGCGATGTCGCATGCACCCCAAATGAGGGGGGGCATTATATGGGTGAATCAGTCACCCCATAAAAAGTTACACATAATACCTGTACAACACATTTTTAGTTTCAGACGGGGTTCAGAATCAGTCTTGGGTCCTTATCACACAACGACCTTCCCTAAGTACCAGTAATAGGGGAAATACAATGGTATTTCTTGGAGCTCCAGTAACCACGGGAAAATTACACAGTTCCTTGACATGTAATAGATGATTTTTATAGGGAAAAGAGTCCTTTAACACTGGGCATTTACACAATGGATTTTACAAGGAAGAGAGTCCTTAATATATTACACACCATTTGCAGTGGTGTTTTATACATCGGGAAGCAGTTAAAGGTTGGAGGATGACACCAAACTCTTTCTCCCTACACTTCTTCCATTACATTGGCATTAGATCGACCAAAAAACTCGTGCACATCAACATCATCTACAAGATCCTTTCTAAACTCTTTTCTCATCATGGATCAGGTGCACATGTTCCTTTTTCACATTTTCAACATTTTCTTGTACATACATAATTTTTATACATATTCATGCGTATTTGACTACTTGATCTTCTCTTTTATAGTTTTTGGTATGGGAAGCAGGTAGTCAACATCAACAAAAACATCACACACATCAACAGCAACAACCGGTACAATACCACACTCACACACATGGTTCATTTTAATCACCTTTTACACCTTTTCATCTTTAATCTCCATGCTCCATATTTTTATCACTCCACTCTTTATCTCTCCTCAGCATGCTTTATACATCAATCTACATGGATATCAAATACGCATCTCTATCTACTCCATGTTACCGAGATTTCCACTTACCAACATAAAGTGGAGGTAAATGTAGACACAAAATCACACACTTTGAGTAATTATCTAGTCTCGACCACATACTGCTATTCATATGGTTCCTAATTAAAAAAAGTACTAATTAACCCATGTAGTTGGCCACCTTTCTTTGCTTTATGCTTTTTCTTTTAGTCTTGCAATCTTACTTTCTTAGTCTGTCTTTTCATCTTTATGCATTTTTCATTATGGACACCAGTGCCTAACCAAGATGCTAGCGTCAGGTGCCCCTATCCTCTATGGGATCCCTTATCCTCTTTGTACTTTGGTTACACTTTTTAGGTCCTTTCTAGCTGTTTGAGCATCTCATATTTTTAGTAGTCGGCCTTTTCAGGGTTGATTACGAAATTTAAGTAAGAGAATCATATAAATATAAAGTTATATGATCATACTAAGGGATCAAGTACTAAGCATATACTATCTCCACATAAGGTTGCATCCATTAAAGGCATATATAACTCCATTTGCATCCATCTAGCTCCATTACAAGGGAAAAAGGTTAGTTCACCTGCATCTCACTTTGTAGGAGGGGAGTCTATTGTTTCCATACACACATTATTCACATTCTACATCTATCTACTTCCTCGTTACTTCAAGTGTGAAATGCTCAAGAGAAACCTAGGGCACAATTATGCAGACACACACACACATACCTACATTGGGTCTAAGATGTAGTACATCACTTAGTTGTAAGTCCACCATTGTGGCGGCTAAGGACAGTTCGACCCCTTATTTTTCATCTTTCATTTTTAGGATTTGATGTCTATTTAAGGGTTTGGTAAGTGCACTGATTTTGGGGGACAAAAAGTGGACAAAAACCCAAAAATCAATGAAAGGTGATTACATTTTGTAATAATGTGATTGCGTTATGTTTTCCTAGGCTCAAGAATTCACGAACCTAAAATGCGTATGTGTTATAACTCGCTCGTGTTTCTATGGACACAAAACATGTACACATTTTTTTCTATATGAAGTTTGTAGGGGCATGAAAGAGCCATATTTAGTAAAATTTCTTTATACTTTTATTATTTCTTATACTTAAATTTTATTTTACTAAATATAAGAAATTAGGGTCACTCTTCACCTGATGGAAGTGGTCCCGTAGTTCTGATAGTGATAATCTAGAAGATAGTTTTTCACAATCTAATCTGGTCAGTACTTACTCATTTTCAAAATTTCAGCAATGACCTAAAACTTTCAAGCCATATATATTGTAGTCGGTCTTTTTTTTGTGAAAACATATAGTCGTTTTGTAGGTTTTTTGACCTTGTGGATTAGATTTTGGCCCTAGCACTGCTTAAATTGCTACTAATTTTGAATTTTTTTCCATAATTCACTTTAGTGACCATGAATCAGCTCTATGATGCTTGTCTACTTCTTACTAAAACTATATCCTTACTAAAATGATGTTTAGGGTTTAGTGTTTAGAATTTAAGGTTTAGGTTTTAGGAATTTGGTGTTTAGGGTTTAGGGTTTAAGGTATAGTTTTTAGGGATTAATATTTAGGGTTTGGGTTTTAGGGTTTAGGGCTCAGGGTTCAAGGAAAGGGGTTTAGGGCTCAAGGTTAAGGGTTAAGGGTTTAGGTTTTAGGGTTTAGGGTTTAGTATTTAGTGTTTAGTGTTTATATTTTATGTTTTTTGGCTCACTATTTGGGGTTTATGGTTTAGGGTTTAGGTTTCAGAGCTCACAGTTTAGGGTTCAGGGTTTATGGTTTAGGGTTCAAGGTTTATGGTTTAGGGATCATGGTTAAGGGTTTAGGGCTCATGGTTTAGTATTTAGGGTTTAGGATTTAGGGTTTTGGGTTTTAGGCTCAAGGTTTAGGGATTAGATTTCATAGTTCAGGGTTTAGATTTCATAGTTCAGGGTTTAGGTTTCATAGTTTAGGGTTTAGGGTTTAGTGTTTAGAATTTAAGGGGTAGGGTTTAGAGTTTAGGGATTTTGTGTTTAGGGCTTCAGATTTAAGATTTAGGTTTTAGGGATCAATATTTAGGGTTTAGGGTTTATGGCTCAGGGTTTTGGGTTTAGGGTTTAGGTTTTTTGACTTAGGGTTCAAGATTTAGGGTTTAGGATTTAGAGCTCATTATTCAAGGTTTAGGGTTTAGGGTTAAGGGTTTAGGTGTTAGGGTTAAGGGTTTAGGGCTCAAGGTTTATGGTTTAGTGTTTAGGGTTTAGGATTTGTTTAGGGTTTAGGTTTCATAGTTTAGGGTTTAGGGTTTAGGGTTTAGGGTTTAAGGTTTAAGGTTTAGGTTTTAGGGCTCAGTATTTAGGGTTTGAGTTTTAGGGTTTAGGGTTTATGGTTTAGGGCTCATGGTTCAGGGTAAAGAAATTTTACCCAATACAACTATCATCTTTTTCCCATCGCATGGGAAATATTTCTCTCATTGTAATGTTCTGTGTCTTACCCATTATTATTAGTAATTGATAGGGAGTATTCAACTGAAAAGGGTCATAGGAAGAACATTCAAAGAGATTCACTAAAATTTGATGTCTTTCATCTATTGATATTTTGAAGGAGGGAAATGTTAGATTCCTGAATTTCCAATCCTTTCATAGACCCCAGTAGTCCTCGATCCTTAGATACATGGAGACATTGTTACTTAGCTTCCATTTATAATGATAGATATATTTGTAAATTTGTGTTATGGCCTCTAAATCTATATGAATTTAAAGTTACTCTAAAATCACATCACACCCTTCACTAGGATTGATGACTACCCATATCTTTTGAAGGCATTTTTGAAAACATCCATGGGTTTATCATATAAGGAATTATCAATGAATGGAAGGTCACTAAGTCGTAGGCTAGGTGACTCTCTATTAGAATTGAACAAGAAATATTTACTAGGAGATTGATAACCCCTTTGTGTTCTTAGCCATTCCCCTATTTCTATGCTTATTTTGAATACTTAAGGAAGTTCTATCAAATTTACTATCCATTACAGTAGAACAAGAACTTTCACTTTCTCCGGAGGAGAGGATACACCAGGAAATTCAATTATGATCCTACACCTCCACATTGGTATATTCTTTATGTTTCCTTTAAGATTAATTTTTGTATTGTGATAGTTATTTTTTCCAGATTCCAATGGTTTGTCTTGGCTTTATAATATCATACATGGAAATATGAGAAATGTGAAATTTTTTTCAGAGTGTGAATAAATTCACATTCAAGAGCGCAAGTATATGTGGGGGGAAACAAGTTTGGAAGAGATGTGTAATATGCATTGCAAGGCACAAGGTAGATGTCATAACCATTTAGATACTTGTCCCACCTCTCATAAACAAGGCAGTTTTATAAGAAAACTCAATGATGGTTCTAGGCACGAGACTAGGAAATATTGATGAAATATGGTTTAGGGTTTAGGGTTTAGGTTTTATGGCTCATGGTTCAGGGTTTAAGGTTTAGGGTTTAGGGTTCACAGTTCAAGGTTCATGGTTATGGTTTAGGATTTAGGGTTTAGGGTTTAGGTTTTAGTTTTTATGATTAGGGTTTACAGATCAAGGTTAAGGATTTAAGGTTTAAGGTTTATGGTTCAGGGTTTAGGGTTAAGTATTTAGTAAATAGGGATTATGGTTTATGGTTTACAATCCAGGTTTTAGGGTTTATGGTCCAGGGTTTAGGGTTTAGGATTTAACGTTTAGAGATTAATGTTTAGGGTTTATGGTTTAGGTCTCAGGGTTTAGGGTTTAGGACTTTGGGCTTAGGCTATATGGTCTATGGTTTAGGGTTTAGATTTTAGGGCTCGGAGATAAGGGTGTAGGGTTCAAGGCTTAGGGTGTAGGGTTTAGGGGTCAGAGTTTAGGGTTTAGGATTTATTTTTTATGGTTCAAGGTTTATGTTATAGCATTTAGGGCTCATGGTTCATGTTTTAGGGTTTAGGGCTTAAGGCTCAGGGTTTAGGGCTCACATGTAAGGGCTGAATGTTTAAGGTTTAAGGTTTAGTGCTTATGGCTTAGGGTTTAGATTTTAGGGTCTAGGGATCATGGTTCAAGGTTTAGGGTTTAGGGTTTAGGGTTTAGGGATCAAGATTTAAATTTTACAGTTTAGGTTTATGGCCTAGGGTTTAGGGTTTCAATTGTATAAGTTAAACACTAAAAGCTTTAGGATGAATGCTAAAATATTAAAAATTACCTTTGTACTAACCAAATTATACTATAAAAAACTATCTCCTAAACTATGACTCATGGATATGTGAGACTAATTCCATAAGGTGCAGAGTGACCCTAAATTCTTATATTTACATAAATAAATTTAAAGTATAAGAAATAATAAAATATAAATAATAATAAATGAAAAAATTGTACAATGTTTATACTATAAAGAACGAGTACGTGTTTTACGTTTTCAGTTTTTCCAAGCCATGCCTTAAGGCTTGGGATCTGGTTTGGATCCCCAAACCTGAGGCATGGACCTGCACAAACATAACAAATAACGTGTTTTTGCAGGAAAATGTAAAAATATCACTTCATTTAGGATAAATCAACATAAAGCAATTGATTCATTTAAAAAATTATACCACGACGTAGAGCAGAGTTTCTTCTTTCTAAAAATATAAATTTTCAAATTTTATGACTAATATAAGGTTTCCATATTATTTATTTTCTAACTATGGATTTTTATAGCTATTTTTTGAAGTTTAAACATGTCCATCTTTTATCGTGTATATTTTTTTGGGTCATTGAAATAGAAAAAAAATTAGACTAGCACAAACTAGCCCTAATTCTATACATATTCAAAAAAACGAAAATCTAGTTTTTGATATTTTTTGAGGTAGTTAGGGGGGCACGGTCGGAGCTCCGTTATTTTTCAAAACATAAAATTTTTGTTCTAGAAATATCATAAAAAATAAATACTTACTAAATAAATCTAAAAACAATCAACACAAACAAGATGCTCCTAACTATCTTTCTACCAAAGGATTTTCACAACTACTAAATGGTGCTCAAAAAAATGGTGGGGGCCACGAAATTCACTTTGTTATGTTTTTTAACAAAAATAGGAGCACCTGTTGGTATTTTAGTTATCTGACCCACTTAAACTTATCATTTTCAATAAAATTTAGTAGCTTATAAACTAGACTCAAAATACTACGATTCATGTTTATACAACATCTTTCAATTTTGAGTGTAACTATTTTAAAAAACTCATACAAGTTGAAGTTTTTTATTTTTCAGAAAAATGTGTCCACTTAAGACACCCTTTTGGCTTGTGCACTTACCCAGTTTTGCATGTTCTTTCTTCATTGTAGGTTTAAAAAACCTTAGCAATCTCACATCAATATACACACGACAAAAATAGAACAAGTGCGAACCTCTTTGGACACCTCAGAGGAGGTACTAGGGTGCCCACGAGCACCCCTATCCTTCTCCAGGTGCCCCAGTTCAGCCAAATCTACTGGATCTTCATTTTTCCAGGCTTCTGTGTGACGATCCTCCATCTCTATTCAACCGGTATCCACTGCGACATAGTCTACCAACCTCTTCGAATAAAATAAGTCTCTTCTAAACCTCTTTGTAATTAGGGTTTCGTATTTTCATTACTTTGTCTCTTGGGTATTATTTTAGTATTTATTTATTTACTACAAACTTGCATTAGATTATGCTATTATATTACATTTTAGCATAATCAAACACGTAAAAAATCTTGTGATCATCGCTTAATTTTTTTGAAAAGTGCATTACATAGTGTGGGGTGTGGTAGAACCAATGTTTGTGAAATCACAATGCGAGTTATAAATGAGTACTCTACCCCTCAATAAGACACTAGTGGCATACATAGATGATTATATCATGTACATCAAGATTCATATTTGAACTGTATTCCTGACATGTGTTGACGGTATAAAAGTGATGAGATTCTTAAGACTAAATATCCTATTTCACATGCTATAAGTGAGCTAACTAGTAATATTTTTTATTCTATAATATTTGTAGTAATGTTTAAAAATTTATTTTATAATTTATTGGGGTTTTTAATTTCTTGTAATTTTTATTTTATCATATTATTGTATATCCTCCTCTTTAGTGCCAATTATATTCGCAACCTCATACATCTCGTCATCGACGATCTAGAAGTGGTGACATTTCCAAGTAATCCTATCATGTTTCACCTGCTTCAAGGGATATAATGAGGTAAATTCTATTTTATTCTATAATATTTATAGTCGTGTTCATTAATTTTTATAATTTATTTGATATTTTAAATTTATATTATAATCATAGATCCTCATCTTCATTTCCATCATCTTCCATTCCATTGTATTTGATGCAACCTCGTAAATTTGGTGCTTCTCAACTTAAACAATAGGAAACTACCCCCACAAGTGTTGAGGAGGTTTTTTATGTAGCAAAGAGGGAGATACATATTCTCCACCCAATTCTAAGGAGGACCAAACATCTCGTCTAACACTAAATGAGTACAAGTATTGAGTGTGGGGGAATTTACATGTCAACCATGCTATGAAAATATTACAAGATGTTCATGGAAAATAAGTATTAGTTTACATTTTATATTAATTTCACCATTTTTTGTATGTTATCAATTTTTTTAAAAAAATAAATTACTTTAATTTCATTATTTTCTTTTAGGTACTTCAAACAAAGAATTATTATGCGAATAAAAGTAATATTTTCTCAAAATTTCCACCTAGATTACAAATTGCAACTAGTTAAGTGTAAACAGTAGTTGTTTGCATCTACTAAACAAGAGTTTGGTAGTGCCTAATATGATGTGGACATTACTGAAAAAATTATGATAAAGGCGTTTAAGAGGATGATGAGACATATATGGGTATGAAAATGAAATAAATTAAAATGATGTTATTTATTTATATTAATTTATGTCAAAATTAATGTGCAAGAGAACTACAAGGGTAATATGCATGAGGAGACACTAGTGCACTGACCTGTATGCATGAATGCATCTTCTTAGAAAATGCGATATGAAAAGTGTCTCAAACGAAACATAGAATGGACTTATGGTAATTTGAAAAAATAAAGGCATAAAATTTTTAAACAATGTTTTCATCATATTCATTAATTCTAAGTTTTTTTTTTTAATATTTTCATATTAATATAGGGGTCCATAGTATCTATGAAAATTCCCACCCTCTCAAAATGAGTCAAGGGAAGTTGGTGACTCATAAATACACATTATCTAATTATATATTTTGGGTACGTGCACAACAACATCCAAATAATGCAATATTACTTTTGGAATGCAACTGTATACAAAAACAATCTATGACTGTCGGATTTAAGGATTTGCTATTATTTTGTAAATACTCTTTACAAAGTATGATTGCTCTAATGTTCTCAACACAATCATCCGTGTTAACAAATGACCGAAGATGGTCTATTTATAAGACTGAATGGAGTGGAAAATCTGATAGACATTATCTCTAACATTAGCTTATCCTATCCTTACAAGAAAAGTGGTAGTATTTACAACTCAATATTCTTGTGGTTGTTAGTGTCTAACCACTTTATAATGCATACTTATTATATACTTATATACATATGTACAACAGACAGAGACATGTCTTAGCCTTTTATTTAGATGAATTCTATTGTGTCTTCACCATACCAGATAAAATATCGATTCAACATTATCATTAATCTATTGAAAGGTCACTTTCATCTTTGTGTGGTGGGTGGAGGAACTAACTCTCTCATCATTAATAGTGTCATGTCATGTCATATATGCAAGATATAAATTTCAATGTAATCAAACTCGTGCCATCCATATATATATATATATATTGGTTGTATCCTGAATTTTCCATTCTTGATTTTGACATAACATTTCCATAGTAGTAACGATCTAATATTGGTATCCTATAGTCATATGGATAAAATTTGCATCTTTCCAAGCCATCCATAATGTTGACTCTGAATCTTCTCCATATTTATTCAAAAGTTTTTATCATCAGTGCATCCATTATTGAACCATTATAATTTGAATAGGATTCAAAACCACATTCTTGGGATACAGATTTGGTTTATAAGTCCCATTTTGATTAATTTAATCACCCTTTGTTTAACTTAATCATACCATTCTCCATCATGATTTTTTTAATGTAAATATTAATTGAATTTATCCCATGTGGTTCTACCATGAGATCCCAAAGCATCAATTTAAAAATTCATCATATTATGAGTATTAAATCTCCTAAGGGATATATAAGACTTAATTACTTATTGTCTAATCATAATTTTTACCTTTGTTAACCATCAAATAGCATACCAACTAATAATTAAAAACTCCATTATTTTATTTGAAAAAAATTCCATATTCTAGGTTCTATTTTATCAATTCTCATAAATCCATAACTTCGTCCTTGCATCATGTTGATAGTAGGAAAATTCCTTGTTAATGCATCTAGAAAAATCTTATTTTACCCTTAATTGTATTGCATTATAAATTTATGTTGGACAAATGTAGTGACGATGAACAAGGAACAAGGAAATACAATAATAATAAAAATCAGAATAAACACAAATATAAAGTTATATTGATTCAAAATATCTTGATACACAAATCTCAGAGTTGATGCTCTATTTTCAACTAAATACAAATTAAAATTATCTCTATATATTCTACTATTCACTTTTGTGTATGAACTTAATCTACTGCTCTATTTTTCACCATGCATTCATCTTTTATTCCCATGTTGTTGTTTTGTAGTCTGCTATGTATTTTACTTGTTCTTTATCTTCTCTATACCCCACTATTATGATCTTTTAGATGTTGCTTTAATTTCTTTCACAACACATCTATGCACAATACTTCTTACAAAAAATAGATTTTTGCAATAAATGATATTCCCCCTAAATCAGGGATTTCAAATTTGGTGCCCAAAATGAGCAATTAATGCTGACAGAGAGTGGTTGGAGAGAGGAAAAAAAATTTAAATTTAAAATCATGCGTGTGGCTCAAGATTAAATAATAATCAAAACCCCCCTTAATCTTGTGCCAATACAACCTAAAATTCATTTAAAATTTTATTTTTTTGATTCTAGAGTTAGATGATCTGGAGCTCCCATATAACTGGTATGGAGCTGCTTCTACACTGGTCTGAATTTTCCCATATAATTGATTTAGAGTTGCATGTATGAATATAAATGATGCCAAAACTACCTCTCAAATTCTCAAACCTATCTTTTGATAAAGGCTTGATAAATGTGTCAGCAAGCTACTGCTTTGACATGCAAAACTTAAGCTCTATTTCACATTTTTCAACTAATTTACAAATGAAATGGTATCTTATTGCAATGTGCTTGCTTCTTACTTGAAAAACAAGATTCTTTGACAAGGCAATGGAATACATATTATCACAAAAATATTATAAGATCCTTATTGCTCTTCATGCAAATATGAGAGGATTATTATTATCCATATCGCATGGCAAGTGGTTGATTTCACTGTAATATAATCCTGGAAAGTGAAACAACTGAATGTTTATTTGAAGCCTATGAAATGGATCCTAACCCAATATTAAGCACATATCCAAATTTGTTTTTTCTATCATCTAGGCTACTTTCCCAATCACTATCTATATATCCATCTAACCGAAAATCATTATCAACAACATATAAAATTCCATAATTTCTTGTGCCATTCATGCACCTCAAAATTCATTTTCCTGCTTGCCAATACATCTCCTTTAGAGTCTTCATGAATCTAAAAATCAGGATGACTGCATATATGATATCAAGTCTAGTTGCAGTCAAGTACATCAAGCTTCCAACCATGCTTTTGTACCTTTTGGGATCTATATTGCTGCTGCAATATTCTTTAGATAGTTTCAAACTTATTTCAACTGGTGTCGGCTTATTGTCCAACATTTTGAATCTTTCCAAAATATCCTTTGCATAGTTTTCTTGAGACACAAATATGCCATGCTCCATTTGTTTGAATTCAATGCCAAGAAAGTACTTCAACAATCTTAAATCAATCATCTCAAACCCCTTCATGGCTAATTTGAACTCTTTTATGGCCTTGTTTGAATTTCTAGTAAACATTAAATCATTTACATATAAAACAACAATCAACATATCACATTCCTTGCTTTCTTTGATCTAAAGTGTGGGCTCACTTCCATTTTTTCTATATCCATTTCTTTTCAAATAGGAATGTATCTGGATGTACCATTCCATTGGTGTTTGTTTAATTCCATACACAACTTTCTTGATCTTGTATACTTTGTTCTTATGCCCTGGAATCTCATAACCTTGTGGTTGTCACACATACACCTCTTCTTCCAACATTCCATTCAAGAAGGCTGATTTGACGTCCATTTGATGAACCTTCCACTTGTTATGAGCAGATATGCCAATGATTCGTCTCATTGTTTCTAGCCTTTCCATGGGAGAAAATGTCTCATCATAATCGTGTCCAAGCCTTTGTTTATAGCCTTTGAAAGCTAACATTGCCTTATGTCTTTCAATATTTACTTCAGAAGTAGTTTTTTTTTTGTAAACCCACCTAACTCCAATGACTTCCTTTCCTACTGGAAGATCCACTTACTCCAATTTTCCATTTTTCTCTATTACATGCATTTCTTCACACCATTTTCTATCCTTAATTGCTTACTCAAAGTAAATAGGATCAACTTCTGAAAATAAAGAAAAATTAATCATTTCATCTTCATTTTCATCATACCTTGACTATTCATAAATTTCTAGTACACTCCTTATTTGAAACTGGCGTTGGTTTGAGTTAGAAGATGAAACAGATGCCTCATGAGATTCTCCATGTATGCTTTGTTGACTGCATCCAGTTGAAGATTCACTCCTTTGTGAAATAGGGTCCAACTTGGTTTATTGTTAACTCTACCATATGCTATTTTAGTGTCAATGAAAGGTGCATTTTCCTTTGTTTGTGACAAACACACTTCTTGTACATCTCCCCAAGATGCTTCCTCAATGAATTGAGCATCTCAACTGATTATGAGTTCCTCTACGATTAGATTGTACAATCAATCAGATTTGGATTACTCGCTATACCCAATAAAAATGCACTTTTCTCATGTATTATCCCACTTTGATCTTCTTTTCTTCTACACATGTGCATATGCTACACACCCAAAAACTCTTAAGTGATCAAAACTTGGCTTTCTTCCACTCCATTCCTTTTGAAGTATCATATTCCTCACGCTCTTTGTAGGGCATCTATTTAAGAAATAACCTATTGTTCCAACTTCTTTATCCCATTAATCATTTGGAAATCCTCTTGGTTTGATCATGCCTCTTGCCATATCTCGAATAGTACAAATTTTCCTTTCATCTATACCATTTTTTGCGGTGTATACCTTCTTTATCTCGTGCTCCTTAAAAAATTCAAAAAATGATTAATATGCACTCTCCCCCTCTATCTATTCTCAAGGTTTTTATATAATGGCCACTTTGCTTCTCGACCATGACGTTAAATTTCTTGAATTGATCAAATGCTTTTGATTTATGTTTTTTAAAATAAACCCACGTCCTTCTCTTGAAGTCATCTATGAATGTAATAAAATACTCACTCTTCGATAAGGAGGGATTCTTCAGGGAACCACACAAGTCTGAATGTATCAGCTCAAGAGGTTATCTTTCTCTCCAATATTTTCCTGAGGGAAAAAAATTTCTATGTTTCTTCCCCAATATGCAGCCCTCACATACTTTTTCTGGTTGTTTAATTGGGAGCAAATCTCTAACCATTTTCTTCTTATAAATAACATGCAATACAACAAAACTCAAATTCCCATACCTGAGGCTCTAAAGAGTAGATTGATCAATTGTTATTGCTTTAAATGTTGTTGTTCCCCCGCTTTGCATCCTTAAAGGAAACATTCTATTTTGTGTCATCTTCACCATTGATATTTACCCATTTCTTCCACTTCTATCATGGATAATGCATTCTCCATTTTAAAATCCCACCTTGTATCCCTTTTGGACTAGCTCCCTGATGCTTAGAAGGTTATACTTTAATCTTGACACATAGAAGACATCATGAATCTTCCTCTTATCTCCTTGCTTGGTGAGAATGTATATGCTTCATTTGTGAATCAATGGAGGCTTTTCATTTGTTCCCATCATCACTTCATATTTGTGTGTTTCATTTATGTTGTTTAAAATTCCCTTGTTGCAACACATATGGCTACTGCATGTACTATCCAAATACCATATTTATTTATTTCCTTATTCATTTACATTACAATATAGAAATAAAATTCCACCTTTTTGATGCTTTTCAAGTTCAACCTCTTTTGCAATAGAGTAATTTGCATTATGAGTTCTCATATCATACTATTTCTTTCTACATTAATTAACATAGTGTCCATACTTATTACAATAATAACATTGTACATTTAATTTATCATACCTTTATGTAAAACCACATCTAGAAATGTTATTTCTCCTTCCTCCTCCTCTTGCATGTGGCTCTTGATGGTTGTGTATTCCACCTTCTCGCTGGTTGAAAACTCTTCCTCTTCCTCTATTATAGGATCCTCTCACCATGCCTCTCACATTTGTGTTTTTTTTAAGGCTTTCTCATTAGAGGAGTTGGTGTAGTCACAAAATCATGCACTTTAGACATTATTTATCCTAGTTTCATACTACTATTTAGAAGGTTCTCGAGTGAAGAAAGTATAAATTAACCCTTGTCTTTTGGACATCTTGTTTTATTTTATTTCGTCATTACTGACCTTTTACATCCACATGCCCAGTCAACTTCTGAATTTTTTTGTTATTTTATCTTTGACTGGGGTACCCAAATTAGTATTGGGGCACCCATGGGTGCCCTGGTCTCACCAGGGGTGCCCCGGTCCCTTTTGCACTCTCCCGCCATCTTTTGGGCTCTTTCTAGCCGTTTTAAATATTTATCTTTTTGGAGGTCAGCTATTTTGGGGTAAATTACGAAATTAGATCAAGAAAACCATATAAATATAAAGTTATGAGACCATAATGAGGGACCTAGCATCGGTCACTATTATCATCCATCTATTGCATTGGAGATTACTTGCATCCACATAGCTCCATCACAAGGCACAAGGCTAGGACATCTACATTACACACTTCATAGGGGGGAGGGATTCTATTCGATTCCATGCAAACGTGACATTACATTTTCTACGTTTATTTATTGCTCAATACTTCACAAAGTGTGACTGACACAAGAGCACCTAGGGCATATTATGCACACACTCACCAGAACTACATTTGGGTTTGAAATGTATTGCACCACTTAGTTAGTAAGCCTACTGTTGTGGCAGCTGAGATCAATCTGACCCATTCATTTGCATCTTTCTTTTTGAGGGTTTTGATACTTCTTTTGGTCTTTTGCAGGTATTTACATCATTTTGGGATTATTGGTGACATCAGTTACAAGACAATGAATCTGATGCAACACACAACGAGGTTTTATGACCACCTCACATCCCTGTGAGAATCAGTTTCAGATCTTTTACGTAGACTAGGGCACCCATTTTGTAGACTAGAGCACCCGCACCCACAAACGCCCCAGTCCCTTCTTAAGTGCTTCAGTCTAGGGAATCAGTCTAGATCCATCATTTTCAGAGATTTTGCACAGTCACTGATACTTTCAGATACTCAAGTCAACTCTATGATACAATCCCACAAGCATCTTATATGCAACTGAGTTCTTTCCTCTTCTCTCTTGTATTAGTCAATTTTAGTTAATCATTTTAGTAAACCCATACTTGATCTTCGCGCTTAGGATCCTCATTTTCCCTCTATCATAGGTGAAGTTTCTTTATCACATTTACTTAAGAGATATCTACATTGCCAAGCTGATTTATAAAAAACTCTAGACACCAGTTATCTTGATGACAATACACCACCACTTGAAATAATTCCTCTATTCGATCGTTTATTTGATGACCCTAGTCCTAGTGTTCCTCAATCTAATCAACCCCTATTGGACTCAATTCAAGCTCTTCATACATTATTTCGAGATAAATTTTCAGCCATGGAATCCACAATCACATCTCTTAGATATGAAATTCAACAGCTTAAGGATGCTTCTGGATCTCATGTTTGTGCTCCTTCTCCATCTTATATGCAATATATGTCTGATACATGTCCTATGATTTAACCTCAAGATATGCCATTGTCTGAGCCTCTCATGTTTGAGCACAATACTACACCACATGACATTTTCCCTCACCTCTTTAATCATCAGTTGATCACTCTACCACATATGCAACATTATTCTCCTTATCGGTTAGAAAAACATCAAGGTTGTCCATACCATATCATTGAATCAATGGAGATGAAAATGAATGCCATACTTTGCATTGCATAATCAAAAGTCTTAAGCATCAAGTTCTTATTTCATTTAATGCACAACATCCTATTACAAAGGTTACATCCACCTGGGCTCCTAAGGCTACTCCATCTTCAGTTAGTCACGATCCACCTAAGCAATCACCTATGATATCCCCAAGTCACCAAATTCAACCACCTATAAAATTAGTTCACAAACCCCTCCTACTAAGTCGTCTACTGCATTACCAAGTCAACCTAAGTCGTCTCCTTTGAGACTCAATGCAACTTGGCCTCCTCTCAAGTCTAAGCTTCAAACCATGACTTTCGTCCCAACAACTAACCCTCCTACTACTAGTAAGGACACATTAAAAACTCCACCACATCATGCTAATACTTCACAATAATCCACACATGCTACAGTTGATATGCATTTCGGTTCATATGCTCCCGTTGCTTCTATGCCACATGCTTCCATTGCTAAAAACAAACTTGGTCTTTAGCATGTGACGACCTTATCGATGACTTTACACTTTCTTCTTATACACACTTGGGGGCATAACGTCTAACACATCTCCCCATCATCATATCATCATAGGCACATTTCTTCTTTTTGCATTATGGTATCAACTAATTTTGACTTCACAAAATTAATAAACATGAAAAATTTGAAAATTTTCAAAAGTATTATTTTTCGTGATTTAACGCCCTCGTCGTGATTGTCTCATTTTTGTGATTGTTCCAGTCTTCGTTTCGTTCATTTCGGGCGAGAACTCCTCCCGCAAGGTTATAAAAAACATTAATAATTAATTAATTAATATTTAATTTATTTATTATCCTTTATTTGATAAAATCAATTTTTATTAATTTTTTAGGTTTTTAATTAAATAAATATTAATTAAAATTCATTCAACAAGATTTATTTTAATTGTTGGGGGAAAGTAAGCTTCTGCTTCCAACTGCCGGGGATGCCAAATTGGCTTCCCGTACCCAAATTTCCTCTTCCCTGGAAAATTAATTTCATTTCCCCGCTTGTGGGATTTCTTCCATTGATTTTTAATTCAACCGATTGGCAAACAAGAAAATATCTCTTGATTTCCCATATTGGGATTGCCAGCCAGCCTTGCCATTTATGCTGACAAATGGTTTTTTATTTCCCACTTTTCCCTAGCAATTAATGCTACTACTTGGGAAAGATGGAATTAGTTATTCCAATAGAAATAAGAAACAGTTACAGAAGCTTCTTTAATCATCATAACCATTTCTCCGTCAAACTCGTTGGAAAAAGTCATGCTAAGAAGCTTTAAAGCTTTCAATATTTCTAACTTCTTCTTATTTCCTCTGTAGAAGCGTTCTCATGGAAATAGTTGGATGAATTTTTTTTTTGTTTAATTAATTTTTTCATTCGCATTTCCATATGAAGAAGAAACAAAAATTATTTTATTGTGAACACCAGGGAAAAGATCTTTCACCATTAGAGAGTTTTTAACACAAACGATAGGAAGGTTTTTGGTTTTGGCTTCAACAAACATTCCACGTAGCCTTTAGGAGGGAAACAACAGGTGAATAAGATTAGAGAAAATAAGCTTCACGCACATTGAGGAATACAACTCCAAAACCACGCTAGCCAAAGTAGAAGAATCCACACATGGGTGAAAACATGCTAAAAGTTAGAAATCAACGCAGGCCCAATATTAAGCAAGTTTAATGCAAGAGACAAGGAGAGGGAATAGATATTTCAACACCTTTAGCCAAAGAAAACAACAAAACAAGCCAAGGATAGAATCATTCCACACAAGCAAATCTCCATGCCCAACTGTCCAAGTAATAAAAGAGGCAAGGTCCAAATAAAAAGACAAAGTAATAACAGTCCAAAATACCACACATTTGCAAATTGAGCAGCGAAAGGAGTTTCCACATTGGTTTTTGAAGGAAAAGTATTAGTTATCTATTCACTTGCCTAGATAAAATAAAATAAAATAAAATAAGATCCTACGCATAGTCTAAATGAAAAGTTGCCCACGCCAAAGAAAGGAAAGACCAGATCCACGTATGATAGGAAAAGAAATGTAAGCACAAATCTCCAAAGCAAAATAATACCATGCATCCACAGGGCACATTGAGGAGGTCCATGTTGTCAAAGTCAGGGCACACATGCATCATAGGCTTACACATTTACCAGGCATGTCAAAGCCATGCAATTGCAAGAAGAGGAGGTCTGTGCGTGAAGAGAAATCACTTAAACCGTTTGAAAAAATATCAAACAAGATATATATAAACACAATAAAATGAAATTAATGAAGAAAATGATAGGTGCAGAATGAAGGCTGCAGCGGGCTGTATCTGTCGAAGTAATTGACTTTGGAGCTTGATATCTCGAAGCTAATTGATTATCGAGAATAACGGTTTACTTCGTTGAATTCTTCCCATCTTCATATACTCATATGAAAAAATTCAAATATACATCACTTTGTTTGATATTTTTCACAGAGTCAAATAAAACACAATTTGCTTGATTTTGCCACGCGTATAATTTCAGCTTGGTGGAAGGCCTACTTTGAGATTTTGTATCTCAAGCCCAGATGATCTTCAAGATAAATGGTTTAGTTCGTTGAATTATTCCAAAATTCATGTATTTATTTTTCAAATTTAAAATTCACATCACATCGTTTCATATTTTTCACGGAGCCAAATAAAACACAATTTGTTTGATTTCACTGTGTGTGCAGTTTTCTAGCCTGTTAAGGTGACTCACTTTAAGAGTTTATATTTTGAACTCAGATGATCTTCAAAATAAAATAATAGTTTCTTTCAATTCTCCCCACCTTCATATACTCCCTTGCCAAGTTGTAGAAGCCCGGGGTGACGTTTGGTATTTTTTCTAGGTTAAAACTAAACGGGATATTCACAGTTTTACACTTGCATTTTCCTAGTAGTTTCAGAAGAGTTAACTTTGACCTTTAATATTTGACTAAAGAATTAGATTGGGAAAAAACCCTATGACGCGAAAACATTTGGTACCTTAATATACTCCCTTATCCAGTGAGACTTTCTTAAAACAAGATTTGTTATTTTTCCCAGGGTAGTTTCAGAGGCAATTTGTGCAGTTTTGAATTAAGGAAGTAACAGCCTGAAATCACGCTTTTGTCACAACCATGTCATCTTCAAACAAAGATATGTCACAGTATGAGTTCTAAGGCATTGTAACCACCTCGACACTCCATTTAGTGTATGAGAACATAGTCAATACCAACTTGGTACATGTCGACGTAAGTCAGTTCTGCGATAACATATCAACCAAAGGTGAGTCACAATTTTCTTGACGCTTGTTTTGAATTGGTCATCACTTGCATGGATGCACCACGACACCTGCATAGTGTGATGATTCAACTCCAATGTCTCTGAAGTGGAAGCAATCTTTGACTTCCTCATTATGTGGTATAAGTCGTAACTATTCGCATAGGTCTCTTCGAAGTCAAAAGCCATTGTTATCGGCAAAGATCGATAATGTGAAAATCTTGTCTACATCAATTGTTTTCACTTAATTGTTGTACATATCTATTCATCGAAAAACCAAGACCAATGATAAGTATAATTATCCGCATCATCAAACATGGCCACATCATTCAAGTGCATCCTTGTTAGCTCTCAGTTAGTATATGGCTCAATACTTCATCGACCAGTCTTAAAGTTGGAGCGTTCTCGAATTGGATGATCATGAGTGGATAAAAATGGTAACACTTTGGGATGGTGACAAAGACAAAGGAAATAACTCCAGAAAGTGAATTGCAATTTTGGCTCTTGGAAGATCCTCTCAATGGCGAAAGATCAAGAGTTGGATTCTGACAAGCCAATGTGGCGTAACGACTTCGATCTCGTGAAAAATGAAGAATTCACCATGGAAAGGTATTCAGAGCATGTGGAGAATTGTATGTAATTGTGAATAAAAATACAAATGAAGATAAAATTTCTCACACCGGGATGTTTCTCAAATGGAGAGGTGGATGAATTGCTCAAGTTTCAAGCTCAACTCTCTTGTCATCTAGAGGATTGCGGAGCACGGTCAATGAGTTGATTCCCATGTGAACGGGATATGCAGACTCTTAGTCTAATGGATAAGGCACTGATCCTAGGTGTCTTGATCTACGTGGCACATTGTTGACTAGAATGCGTATGTGTATGTCCAAGTCATTTAAGTGGGATCCACACGTACCCATTTCTTTTATTTATGTATTTTTCCTTAAATGAATTTTTAACTTAAGTGGTTTCTATTTTTAGTCACTTTTTAAAAGTTGGTTGAAAAATTCAAAGTCACTTAAGTGCCCTATTTAATGTGCATTTAAAATCCTAACTACTTTGTAACCAACTTTTGGGTTATGAAAGGATGTTAGTGGCTCATTTGTAAGGGTGAATTTGAGAGAGGAGAAGAAAATACTTTTGTGTGAAAGATTTATTTCAGGAATGAAACTTTGTGTTCTTTGTGAAGACATTTTGGAGTTAATAAAATATGAAATTTGTGTCATATTCATTGTCTCTTGTAACATTTGATATTCTTATGTTCATTAGATGTTAGATGTTTAAATCTTGCATGCAAATATTGTCTTTGATCTTATTGTCAACGTTATTAATTTGTTGTTCTTGTTCAGAGTGATCAAGCTCTAATTATCTACTTGCTTGCGTGTGTTCACTTTTACTCATTCTCATTTAGCCAATGCAAACTCTTTTTTATTTGTGTTAGTTATTGATTGTTCTTCTTCATGCAATATTAGGCTCTGCTTTTACCTAACTCTTACATGTTCCTTCCATTCATTCTTTTCCATTCCTTTACTTCATTCCATTCCATCTCTTTCATTCACTTTTATTTCCATTGATGTTCTAAAACACCCCCCACATACAATTTTGAATGTACAAATGTAAATACAGGGATGGTTTTTAATAAAGCCAACTCACCTTCATTGAGGAGGGACTTCGTTTCCACACAGTTGCATGTCATTTGCATGCGTGCAAATCCATATGCTAACATTTTTGGCGACTCTATTGGAGATTGAAGAATCGTTAAGCAGTGTTTGGTTAAATATTTATGACTATCCCCTCTGCACAAGCTCCGGTTCTTCAACCAAACCTTGTGCTTGATGAAGATTTTTGAGGAGACATTATTTCCAACCTTCAAATAGTAGTTTGGAAAAACCGTGAAAGCTTGTGGTAGTTTGTGGTTGTTTATAGAGCCATTGACAGAGAAATATACTTTAAAGACCTTAGAAGAAGAGCACCCGCACTTGTGGCCAGAAGACCTCATGGACACATGTTGATCATTGTTGACCGACGCGTCCCTCTTCCACCAATACAATAATCAGTATGACTATTACAGGTAACTCACCTATCTTGCAATCAAATCCTTTTTTGTAAATACTCAAGAAGACATATCATCATATTTGTGGAAAACTATTTGGGAAAAGCGTACGAGCAACTATAATTATCATATCACCGCATTAGAACTATATAATGAAGAAGATCAAGATGCGAGAGTTTCCAAAGTCATTCAGGTGCAAAGAGATCAAGAGATAGAGTGAATAGAAAAGGCAAGAGCTAATTAGAACATGCCAGTGATCTTTTCATAGTAAAGATTTCAAACTAGCTGTAGTTCCCACTTCCCCTTGACACTTTTAGATACTAATGTTGATACTATTGATCATATTATGGACACTATGTTTTGTTCTAGTATGATGGTTAGATGTTAGATCATGGATTATTATTGATCTGGATTCAGTTAGTATGCATGATGGTTATAAGAGACATTTTTATAAATGGATGATGATAGACTGTTGACATGGGCATATTATAGATGTTGATTTGGACTTGTGACATTTGATATTTTGAGTGGACCTAGTATGGAGTAGTATAGATGATGATATAGTTGATTTATAAATTTAAAATGATAACGTTGAATTCTTAATATTGTTTCGATTCATGTGTTTAGATGATCTTGAAATGTTGTTTATATCATTTTGGATGTTCTGATATGGCCACGAGGCCGAAGGATGTATTTGCATTTTTTCAGGTTAAAAATCACAACAATGTCGAGGGACTAGAGATTAACCATATTAGAATTATGGGTGAAATCAACAAGGTCACCATGGCAACTATTTTTTTTTTTGTGTGTGTTGTTAGGGATTCGCATGGGGGGATTTCCATTATATGTGACCATGGGATATGTATTTTATTATGTGTTCCTTTTAATTATTGTTGTATGTATTTTATTAGTAATGTGTTCCTTCTTGTAATTAATTTAAATGTGGTAGATTAATGTGAGAGATCATATAGTTAAAATTTAATTAAATTAAATTGGGATATGGAATGTAATTAATGAAGTTGTTGATTTTAAATGTTAATGTTTGAAGAGTGTGTAAGTAATGTGTAATAAAGTGTAAGGGATATGTAAGATAATGTAAGATAGATTTTTGGAGTGTTAAACACTTCATCCTCTTAGGAATTCGAATTTGTCCTTGGAGGCTATATTTGGAGGCTTGTGGGACAAGTTAAGCTTGTCCCACACCTCTTAAAATTATTCACCAACCATACCTATGGTTTGGAGGTTAAATTTAGGCCATTTTAATGCATTTTGAAAAAATTAAATGTAAGTTTTAATTGCACTTCTCTTACATGTTTTCAATTCAGTCCTTTTGGAGTATGGGTTGTTTTGGAGTGTGTAAGTTAAATTTTCATTTTTATTTATTCTGTTTAGGTGCATGATGTTGAATTAATCTTGGGGTTGAGGAAGAATGATGTGACATCCCACATGGATCCACATCATCCTCTTCTCTTCCCTCTCCTTTAAAAGTGTAACTCCTTGCTTATTTGTGGTTGTTGAAACTTTGTTCACTCCTCTTAGGGGGCACATTTTTGCTTGCTATTTTGGGAGCTTGTTGTGGAATAAATTGGAGTCATTTACATGCTTGAGCATTTCTATTTTTGACCTAATTTTGAGAATTTGGAAAACTTGTGGATCTTGGAAGAAACTCCATTATGGAGAGGTAGGATCTTGAGCTTATTTTTAAATGTTTTGTTTCTCCTGCATGCATGTTTAAATGGTGAATGTGTTTTGTGTTCTTGGCTGGTTGGGTAGATTGCTTAGGACATGGTGTAGGATAAGACTATGGGTATTTCCAATGGGGGTCATAAGGGATTGCCAATGGAACCGGTTTTATTGTGGAGGGAGTTTTGGATTGGGATCCACCTTGGAAAAGAAACTGCTTACATTTCTTACTCTTGGGGGGCATAAGGGAGAAACTTTGGGGGGGGCATAAGGAGGGGTTGGGAGGCATAAGGATAATAGGATTTGATACGTTTATTGATGGTATGATTTAGGTGGATGCCCAATTCCAAATAGGGAGGCATAAGTAGATTCCCCATAGTTCCTTGCTCTTATTGGCTTACTTGATCAAGCCTATGTTTTGTGGAAATGGTTTCCAATTGCAGTTGTGAACTACTATCCTTGCTTGGACTGTGTATCTTGTTAATTTATGCATGTGAAAGAATGTTTCTTGTTTTTTGTGGAAGCCATTGTTGCCATGAGTTGATTCTCATTCTCTATTTCAATATGGTTGGAGCTCGGGGGCCAATAAGGAAGGATGGATTCTCCCTTCTCATTGGATGTCTTTGCTAGGTTGAAAGCATTTTCTTTCCCCCTTCCTTGTTGTGATCAAAGATGAAAAGATGGTGAAAATAGCATGCTGTTGTTTTGGAGCAAGAAGATTATACAGTTTGATAGTCCCATCCTTTGAGCAAGTTTATTGTGATCCTTCCCACTTTGAGTGGTTGAGTTGTATAATATTTGTAATGTGAAACCATTTGTATTAATAATGGAAGATTGAAATTGGACTGAGAAATGTAAAGGAGATTTATATTTGTTCTCTGTTTTGGAAAGGAAATGTAAATGATGTTACATGCATTGTATTTGCATCTTTGAAACCAAATGGAAAGGGAAAGTTGTAAAGATGTAATTTTTGATCAATAAAAGATTGCCTTTTCTACTCAAATTTGTATGGTGTATTGGACTTGGATTTGTTGTTAAAGTTTGGAAGTGTTGTTTGAAAAAGAGGCATGCGTATGAAATAAAAGACAGTGTATTGCTCTCTTGGAATGAGTTGAATTTAGAAATAAGACTTTGCGTAATTATTATTGAATGGTTGATTGAAATAAATTAAATGTTTTTGACTAGTATAGGAATCCATATGCACATTCAAGTGATAAAATTAATATACAAACTCAAAAGGAATAGTTCACAGTCATAAACATCAATCTGGCAATTCACTTTTAAATAAAATGAATAGTTCATACTTGCACTTAGTAATCAACTTAAAAATATTATAAATTAACATGCTAAGACATTATTGAACCCAACTTGACAAAGAAAACTCAAGGAAAAAATATAACCATTGCAAAATGGAATCAAATCCCTTCCTGGGTCGTTTTTCTGTCTATTGTCGGAGAAATACAATCTTGATTAAATTGAACAAATTTACTTCCCTAAAACACTCTAAACCCTTCCTAGATCAATACTCCATGTCTGTTTGACATGTTGAGTGAAGGAGGAAACCGAATTTGATAAAATTGAAAAGTTAAAAATTGCCAATTTACGAATTAAAAGCCTGCAGATCTATTTCACAAACTTGACCACTTAAATTTAATCAAATTCCCAAATCTATGACTCTTATGTAAAGAGGGCATCGAAAGCTTTCTTAAAAGTCCTTGTTTTCCCAAAAATGAGCTCTCTAGCTCAAATTATGGCCATTTGAAGTTTTACTTCAATTTGGCATTCAAAAAGGTGTTAAAATTTAATCTAACTGTTAAAAAAATTTAAATTTCAAATTTTGGAAAAATTTCCCTAAAAATTCTGCTGCCCCGTCATGCCTCAACCAATCAAGATCTGCCACGTGGCACCTAGGAGGGGCGGACCAAAGTTTTAACTTGTCATTTGAATTATTTTCCTTGGGAAATTTTTCCCATTTTACCCCGCAACCCCGTTGGGCTGCAGTCAATCACATGCTACCACGTGGCACAGTGGAAGGGCGAACTCCTTCTGAACTTTAACTTATCTTTTTAAAAAATTTGACCTTGGAAAATTTTAACTTTTTCCTGTGCCGACCCGCAGCCAATCAGAGGGTTCAATGTGTCCTCTTGTGGCTATGGTGGAGGTGGGGTTAATTTTTAACCCTTATATTTTATAAATTTTTGGGGAAACATTTCCGTTGTGGCCCGCTGACCTGCGGCCAATGAGAGCATGCCACGTGGCACTTTGGGGTGGAGGTGGGAGGGCAGACCCTTCCTTTTTTGTTTGTTGTTTTTACTTCCAGAAAATTTTTAAGGTTCTCCCCATGGCTTGCATCTCTGCCTTCCCCTCAGACCTTGTTCTTCCGCGGGTGCGCAGAGATGCGCATCTTGTTCTTCTCTTTTTCCTCGTCAGGTGCAAGGCACTAAATTCTCCGCCCTTTCCTTCCTCTTTTCCGCTTGACACCAGGAGTTGAAACGTGTCCACCAAGGACCCGTGGGGGTGTGGAGTGTTTTATGCCTTTGAGCTATGCGATGGGAAAATTTCCCTATGCCGCCCCGTGACCCGCCAATCCATTCTAAGTGCTTTCGCCCTCCTCTTTGCATGTGTCCCCTAAGGAAATATTTTACCTTAGAACTCTACCCACTCATATCTTGAGTTTTGTAAGGAGTTAGGAGGACTTCCTTATATCACTGGAAAGGTGAGAAAATTTCCTATCTAATGGAAATAATTTAGGGAAATTTTGGAAGCATTATGTATGAGAAAAATCTAGTTGAAATCCTGATCCTGTTAGAGAGCAAGCTTGGGGGTATATTACTCCCTGAACCTAACTAAAACATTTAATCTTAAAATTTGAACATTGTGAACTTGGTATTAGTTAATGAAGGAAAAAACATGTTGTAGTGCACTGATCTTGTTCTAGAATCTATTATTGAGAACTGATATCTTGCAACCTCGTTGTAGACACTTCAAATCAAAAAAATTATCCCATAATTTTCTAGCTAACACTAGGTTGTTTCTTGGGTCTCAAGTTGCTGTTCAAACTAGCACTACAGTTTGGTATTAGAGTGGTGGTTCAAAGGCTTGGACCATTGGGAACACTAGAAAAATTAAGACATGAAAACTTAAACCTAACACACCTTAAACCTAGAAAACAACTTAGCAAAAATTTGTATATTTTAGTAAACATGGAAGTTGTGTAAAACTTAACAAAATGAACTAACTCTCACTTTGGTCTGTGCAGGAGGCTTAGATAGAGTGAGAGGAACTTTCACAAGGATTCAGACTCACCACCACCACCACCACCACTACCACAACCAGATCAGGGTGTAGCAGCCATTCTACCTTAGATTCTACATACCCTTCAGGATGTTAATGCCACTCTACATGGAGGATTAGGTAGAGGACATGTAGCTAGTCATGCTAGAGCTCCTTCTATCGAGGGTCAAGTATCTCCTCAACTTAGCGAGGAGCATAGAGGGAGAGAACTCCCATGCGGAGTCAATCAGAGTAGAGTCACCACCTAGGAGACAAGGTGACAGAGTTCTAGAGCATAGAGAGAGGTCTCGGAGCCCTAGGCTTAGGAATGAGTGTGCAGAGAGACCTAGAGGCCGACAGACCATAGCATCGAATCACATCAGGGATATCCTAAAGCTTCAGCCCTCACATTACTCAGGTGATAGAGGTGGATTTCAGGTAGAGGCCTGGCTAATGAGCTTGAGTGGTTGCTTCAAGCTTTGTCCTTGTTCTAGCAACACATGAAAGCTCATGTTGCTGATCCATCTACTGAGGGATGGAGCAGGAGTATGGTGGAGGACAGAGGAGTAGAAGCTCCATGTATATTTAGAGATAGTGACCTGGGAGCTTTTTGAGGAGAGATTCAAGAGTAGGTATTTATCATGGAGGTTCATCCAATAGAGGATTGACGAGTTCCATGACCTCCAATAGGCTTCTCTATCAGTGGTAGAGTATGAGAGTAGATTTTTGGATCTAATCTACTAATGTAGAGTATATGTAGGATGAGCAGGTGAAGGTTCACAGGTTCATCTAGGGCGTAAGTTTGGATATTAGAGGTGCAGTGTGGATTCACTACCCAAAAAATTTAGTAGAGGCTGTAAAGAAGCCCTAAATTACAGAGGAGACTCAAGGTAAAACCTAACAGGCTAGAGACCGATTCAGGAGCCACATTATGTAGATGCAAGATAGTAGATCGAGGGGGTCATATCCTCCTCCTCGTGGTGGTTAGCATTCCTCACATTCATCCTTTAGGCCATAGCAGCAGTCCCATCCACCTTATAGACCTCCATAGAGAGCTGATGCAAAGAGAGGTCAGAGCATGGGGCCTCCTCCTAGAGGTCCCATCAAGAAACATGGTAGACCTAGAGCCCAGTCAGCTAGAGGTCGCTAGCAGAGGCCATATCAAATTGTAGCTAGATCATCAGGCTTCATGCCATAGACTTCTAGGGCACCTGCAGGAGGTGTTACTCCTTGGAGAGGATTAGGTGGTTGCTTTAGATGGGGAGTTAGCTAGAAATTTCTGGAGAGATTTCCCTCAGAACCCTAACTAGGGTAAGGCACCAAGTTTCCAAGCTTAATAGCTGGTGACATTGGACGCTGTCATAGGATTTATGTAGTGGTTAAGAACTGCTAGGAAGAGCACTAAAGCATAGTCATTAATACCACAGGTAGCATTGGTTGTATTCTTACATCTGTATTGTTTGATTCTGGTTCTTCTAATTCTTTCATTACACCATATTTAGTAGAGAGATAGAAGGATGATGGCAGTTAGGTAAGGGTCTTATTTGGGATGTTGAGATGGCTTCTGGAGCCAAGATATCTTTGGACTCCTTAATTAAGGAGTGGTGTAGTGGATTTGGAACCCTTCACCACTACCTCATATCTCTATATTCTTCCTCTGGGATTGGATGGGGTTATCTTAGGTATGGACTTGGTTATCTACACACAACACTAGGATGGATTGTTATTACAAGAATATAGCTTATGCGGATGATTTGGGAGTTGATTCGGTGATCTTGGGGGTCAGGAGACTTTTTATTCACACCATCTCCGCTATGCATCTTAAGCAGTGTGTGTGATGGGGTTGTCTTATGTATGTTGTTATGGTCAGTGATAGATCTAGAGGATGGGTCTAGTGGACCATCGTTGGATGATGATCCCATCTTGAGAGATTTTTATGATGTTTTTCTAAGGGATCTATCTAGGGATGCCACCCCCACATGGGATTGATTTCCATATAGATCTAGTTTCTTGAGAAGATCCTATCTCATGAGCACCTTATCGGATGACTACCCCCAAGATTTATGAGCTCAAGTTGTAGCTTGAGGGCCTTTCGAAGAAGGGCCTTATCTATCCTAGTGTATCCCCTTTGGGTGCACTAGTGATTTTTCGTGAAGAAGAACGATGGATCATTACAGTTGTGTATTGGAATACCACCAATTTGAACAAGGGTAACGATCAAGAATCATTATCCTCTTCCTCATATCAATGAGTTGTTTGATTAGATAAAGGAACCCATGGTGTTCTCTAAGATTGATCTCAAGTCAGGGTACCATCAGCTAAGGATTTCAGAGGTAGACATTCATAAGACCGCCTTCTGCACGATGATATATGGGCACTATGAGTTCATAGTGGTGCCTTTTGGTTTGACGAATGCCCTTGCAATATTTATAAGTTTCGATGAACGGGATATTCAAGACCTTTTTAGATCACTTCATGCTCATCTTCCTGGATGACATTTTGATATACTCCACGTACATGTGAGTATCACAAGGGACACCTTCGACACGTTCTTCAGTGTCTTCATGAGCAGCAGCTTGACGGGAACTTGAAGAAGTGTGATTTATTTTATGTCAGAGGTACAGTATTTGGGTCATATCATTTCTAGGGAAGATATCACAGTCAATCCTTCCAAGATTAGAGCCATTCTAGATTGTCCAGTACCCACTACAGTGACCAAGGTGTGTAGATTCATATGTTTATCAGGATATTACCTAGAGATTTGTCTAAGGACTTCTCTCGGATTGTACATCACCTTATCACTTCCCTTAAAAGGAAGGGGAAGAAGTTTGTTTGGATCAGACAGATTTGAGTAGGACCTTCAATGACATTGAAGGAGTGCCTCACTACATCACCCATTCTTGTAGTGCTCGGATCCACATGGTGAGTTCTTTTTTTTCACAGATGCTTCTATTAGCAGAGCTTGGAGGTGTGTTGATGCAAGATGACAGAGTTGTCGCTTTCGAGTCTCGATAAGCTAAAGTATCATGAGCTTAATTATCCTACCCATGATCTTGAGCTTGTGGCAGTTATGCATGCTTTAGCTATATGGAGACATTTCCTTCTTGGACAAAGATTCACACTCAAGACTAGATCACTTGAGTCTTTGCCACCCTCTTCACGCAACCCAATCTAAATGCTCATCAATAGCGTTGGATGGAATTTCTTTGTGAGCATGAAATGGAGATAGAGCTTGTGAAGGGGAAATATAATGTGGTAGCATATGCTCTCAGCAGACGAATACACGTGGCTATGGCCACCTATAATAAGCATAGATTTGCGGAGCAAGGATTCTTTAGTAGCTTTCTCTTGACAGCTTCTGTAGTCACAGTAGGAGCAAATATCAAGTCCACAGAGGACCCCTTGAGGGGATGTTTGATGGTTTTTCCTTAGAGGTAAATGGTCTTCTCAGGTACATAGAGGTAGGTTATATGTTCCTAGAGAGGGAGGCTTGAGGCAGGACATCTTGGTAGAGGCACATCATGCACCCTATTCAGCCCATCCCAGGGTGAAAAAGATGGACGCTACCTTGCGATAGTTATACCACTGGAGAGGACTTCATCGAGACATCTCTCATTTTTTGTCATAGTGTTTTGAGTGCCAGAGGGTTAAGGCTGAACATCAGCATCTAGCAAGTCTTCTTTATCCTCATGCCATGTACCAAAATGTAAATGGGACACCATTTCCATGGATTTCATTATGGGGCTATCAATGGCGATATATCACCACGACACCATCATGTTCGTATGGTTGATAAATTGACAAAATTAGCACACTTTTCTCTGATGAAGACAACTTATACAGTTAGAGCAGTGCCCATGAGTATATTTGGATGAGATTTTTAGGATGTATAGGATTCTCGTGGAAGATCATTTGTGACTGCGATCCTTTATACACTTCACACTTTTAGACTACCATGCAGTACGTCCTCAGGACAACGATTAACTTTAGTACAAGCATATCACCCTGAGACATATGCATAGACTGAGTGATGTGAATCATAATTTGGAGGATATGCTTAGGGTGTATGTAATGTATTAACAGTCTCAGTGGGAGGAGTACTTATTCTTAGTTGAGTTTGCCTATAGTAATAGTTTTCAGAGTTCTATAGGCCATGGATCCCTTTCCAAGTGTTATATGGTAGAGAGTGCAGGACACCGCTTACCTACGACAAGTTAGAGGATAGTGTATTTTCTTGGGCTGGCTCTTTTATAGGACATGGAGCAGCAGGTAGTGTTGATCAGAGAAATATTGTAGGAGGCATAGGACAGGTAGAAGAAATATCCAGAGCAGTATAGGATTGATCGTAGCTTTTGATGTGGGCATGAAGGTTTTCCTTCATGTTAGAACACATAAGAGCCCTATCCTTTATGGAAAATGTTTTAAGTTAACTCCTAAATTCATTGGTCCTTTTGATATATTAGAGCATATCAGGTCCTTTGGCCTACCATCTATCATTGCCACCAAGCTTTTCTCGCATACATGATGTGTTTCATGTTTCTATCCATTAGGAAGTACATTGCAGATCGTTCTCATGTGTTGGGCTGGACCATCATTGTAAGTGCTAGGATAAAGGGTAGGTGATGGTGGCATCCCATTTATATCATAGATCACAGGACCCTGGGCCTTTAAGGTAGAGAGATTAATTAGGTACAAGTATAGTGGGGACAAATATGACGAGACTACAGCCAATTGGGAGGATGCCACAATATTACGAGTGCAGTTTCAAAATTTTGTTCCAGTGACTTCAAGGAGGAAATTGAGTCTAATGAGAGGACAGATGTAGTACCTACTTCCCTTATGACACTTATAGACATTAATCTTGACACTGTTAATCATATTATGGACTACTATTATGTTTTGTTTTAGTATGATGGTTATATGTTAGGTCGTGGATTATTATTGATATGGATTTAATTAGTATGCATGATGGTTACTAGATACATTTTGATATGTGGATGATGATAGACTATTTACATAGACATATTATAGATGTTGATTTGGACTTGTGACATTTGATATTTTGAGTAGACCTAGTATGGAATAGTATAGATGATTGATATAGTTGATTTGTGAATTAAAAATGATAATGTTTTATTCTTGATATTTTTATGATTCATGTGTTTAGATGATCTAGAAATGTTTTTTATATCATTTTCGATGTTCAGATATGGCCACAAGGCTGAACAAAGGTATTTACAATTTTACAGGTTAAAAATCACAACAATGTCAGAGGGATTGGAGACTAACCATATTAGAATTTTGGGTGAAATCAACAAGGTCACCATGGCAACTATTTTTTCTGTATGTGTGTATGTGTTTATTATGGATTCCCATGGGGGGAGATTTCTATTATATTTGACCATGGGATATGTATTTTATTATGTGTTCTTTTTAATTATTGTTGAATGTATTTTATTAGTAATGTGTTCCTTCTTGTAATTAATTTAAATGTGAGAGATCATAGAGTTAAACTTTAATTAAATTAGATTGAGATATGGAATGTAATTAATGAATTTGTTAATTTTAAATATTAATGTTGGAAGAGTGTGTAAGAAGTGTGTAAGAAGGTGTAAGAGATATGTAAGAGTTATGTAAGGATAGATTTTTAGAAGTGTTAAACACTTCATTTCTCTTAAGAATTCGAATTTGTCCTTTGAGGCAAAATTTTGAGGCTTGTCGGAAAAGTTAAACTTGTCCCACACCTCTTAAAAATGATTCACCAACCATTCCTAAGGTGTGGAGGTTAAATTTAGGCCATTGTTATTGCATTTTGAAGTGACAATTTGTAAGTTTTTAATTGCGCTTCCCTTACTTATGGTTTTAATTCATTCCTTTTGGAGTATGGGTCATTTTGTAGTGTGGAAGTCATATTGTCATTTTTATTTATTGTGATTTAGGTGAGTTATTTTGATTTCCTCTTGAGGTTTAGGAAGAATGATGTGGCATTCCACATGGATCGACATCATCCTGTTCTCTTCCCTATCCTTTAAAAGTTGAAACTCCTTGACTTGTTTATGGTTGTTGAAACTTTGTTGATTTCCTCTTGGGGGCACGCATTTTTGCTTGCTTTCTAATTTGGGAGCTTGTTGTGGAAGAATCTTGGAGTCGTTTACATGCTTGAGAATTTCATGGTTTTTGGACTACACTTTGGACCTTTTGGAAAGTTTGTATGATTTTGGAACAAACTCCATTATGGAGAGGTAGGATCTTGAGCTTGATTTTAAATGTTTTCTTTCTCTTACAGGCATGTTTGAAATGGTGAATGTGTTTTGTGTTCTTGGCTGGTTGGGTAGATTGCTTAGGACATGGTGTATGGGAGAAGGCTATGGGGATTTTCAATGGGGGACATAAGGGATTGCCGATGGCACTAATTTTATTGTGGAGGGAGTTTTGGATTGGGATCGACCTTGGAAAAGAAACTGCTTACATTTCTTACTCTTGGGGGGCCATAAAGGGAAAAACTTTGGGGGGGGGGTATAAGGAGGGGTTGGGAGATATAAGGTTTATGGGATTTGATATGTTTATTGGTGGTATGATTTAGGTGGATACCCAATTTCAAATAGGGAGGTATAAGTAGTTCCCCATAGTTCCTTGCTCTTGATGGCTTGTTTGGTTAAGCCTATGTGTTGTATGAATGGTTTCCAATCGTAGTGGTGAGCTGTTGTATTTTCTTGGATTGTATGTATCTTATTGATTCTATGCATGTGAAATAATACTGCTATATTTGTTGTGGAATCCTTTATTGCCATGAGTTGATTCTCATTCTCTAGTTCAAAATGGTTGGGGCATGCTAGGGCCAATGAGGAAGGATGGCTTCTCCCTTCTCATTAGATGTCTTGGTTGGGTGGAGAGCATTGCCTTTCCCCCTTCCTTGTGATTAAAGATGAAAAGATGGTGAAACTAACATGATATTGTTTTGCAGCAAGAAAGTTATATAGTTTGATAGTCCCATCCTTTGAGCAAGTTTATAGTGATCCTTCCCACTTTGAGTGGTTGAGTTGTATAATATTTGTAATGTGAAACCATTTGTATTGATAGATGGAAGATTGAAATTGGACTGAGAAATGTAAAGGAGATTTATATTTGTTCTCTGTTTTGGAAAAGAAATGTAAATGATGTTACATGCATTGTATTTGTATCTTAGAAACTATATTTTGGAAAAATGGAAAAAGTGAAAGTTGTATAAATATGTATTTTTTGATCAATAAAAGATTGAATTTTCTACTCAAATTTGTATTGTGTATTGGATTTGGAATTGTTGTTAAAGATTTGAAATTGTTGTTTAAAAAAACTGTTTGGAGAAGCATGTGTATGAAATAAAAGACAGTGTTATTGTTCTCTTGGAATGAGTTGAATTTAGAAATAAGAATTTGCATAATTATTATTGAATGGTGGATTGAATTCAATTAAATGTATTTGACTAGTTTAGGAATCCGTATGCACATTAAATGAAAAAATTGATATGACAAATTTAAAAGAAATAGTTCACTATTTTTAAACTCCATTCTGGCAATTCATATTTTAATATAAAAATGAACAGTTCAAACTAGCACTTATTAATAAGATATGAAACCTTATAACTTCAGACATTTGTAAGTCCTAAGTAACTCAAATTTACCTTAACATATACTGAAAGAACTTTCAAACTTTACAAAAATCCAATTTGGAACTTGCACAATCAGTTTTTTTGTCTATTGCCGGAAAAAAATACAATCTTGAAATCAATTGGACAAATTAATACTTCCAAAAACACTCTAAACCCTCCCTAGACTAATCCTATCATGTCTGTTTGACATGTTGAGTGAAGGAGGAGTTCTAATTTAACCAAATTGAGAAAGTTGAAAATGTCAGTTCACTAATTAAAACCCTGCAGATTGTATTTCATTAAATTGACCTCTTCAACCTTCATCAATTTCCAAAATTTATGAATCCTATGTACAAAGAGGGCATCGAGGGCTTTCTGAAAATTCCTCGTTTTCCCAAAACTGAGCTTTCTAGCTCAAGTTATGGCCATTTGAAGTTTTACTTCAATTTGGCATTCAAAGGGTAATAAATTTAATCTAACTATTAAAAATTTAAATTTTAAACTTTGGAAAAATTTCCCAAAAAGTCCATGGCTCCCGCCATCCCGCAACCAATCAGGATCTGCCACATGGCACCTAGGAGGGGTAGACCAAATTTTAACTTGTCCGTTTGAAAATATTTGCCTTGGGAAAATTTTCCCACTTAACCCCGTAACCCTGCCAACCCACAACCAATCACGTGTTTCCACAAGGCACGGTGGAAGGGTAGACTTCTTCTGAACTTTAACTTATCTTTTTTAAAATTTTGACCTTGGAAATTTTTACTTTTTCCTCCGCCACCCCGCAGCAAATCAGAGGGTGCCACATGTCCTTAAGGGGCTACGGCGGAGGCGCGGTTTCGTTTTTAAACTTAACTTTTTTGAAAATTTTGGGGAAAAATTTTCCATTTTGGCCCTTGCGGCCCGCTAACCAATGAGAAAGTGCCACAATGGCACTTTGGGGTGGAGCGGGAGGGCAGAGCCCTTCCTTCTTCTTTTAATTATTTTTTTGGCTTTGGGAAAATTTCTTAAATTCTCCCCACAGCCCGCTTCTCCGCCTTCCCCTTGGACCTTGTCCTCTTCCATGCGGGGTGCACGTGGACCCGCGCATCCTTTGTTCTTCTCTTTTCCTCCCCTTGGGCACAAGGTGCTAAATTCACCATTTTCGCTTTGGCTCCATGGCAACCTCATTCCTTCACAGACCTTTTCCCTTATAAATTTTTGGAGAAAGAGGCTTAAAGCCTCAACTCACTTGACACATGTTTCTCGCAACCAAGGATGTGTCCCTAGCGGGGGCACAGGATGTTTTGTGTCCTTTGATCCTATGCGATGGGAAAATTTCCCTATGCCACCCCCGACCACGACCTGCCAATCCCATTCAAAGTGCTTTCCCCCTCCTCTTGACACGTGTCCCCCCTAAGGAAATATTTTGACCTTAGAACTCCACCCACTCATATCTTGAGTTCTACAAGGAGTTAGGAGGAATTCCTTATATCACTGGAAAGGTGAGAAAATTTCCTATCCATTGGAAATGGTTTAGGAAAACTTTTGAAGCATTAACTAAGAGAAAAATATAGTTGAAACTTTGAGCCTGTTAGAGAGTACGCATGGGGTAAATTACTCCCTGAACCTAACTAAAACATGTAACCCTAAAATTTGAACCTTGTGAACTTGATATTAGTTAATGAAGGAAAAAACATGTTGTAGTAGCAATAGGATCTTGTTCTAGAACCTGTTAGTGAAAACTGATGTCTTGCAACCTAGTTGTAGACACTTCAAATCAAAAATTATTATTATTCCATATTTTTTCTAGATAACCCTAGGTTTTTTCTTGGGTCTCAAGTGGTTGTTTAAATGGGCACTATAGTTTGGTATAAGAGTAGTGGTTCAAAGGCTTGGACCATTGGGCAAACTATAAAAACTTGAGGACATGAAAACCTAAACCTAACACACCTTAAACCTAGAAAAAAACTTAGCAAGAATTTATATGTTTTACTAAACATGGAAGTTGTATAAAACTTAGGTAAATGAACTAACTCTCACTTTGGTTTGTGTAGGAGGGCTTAGATGGAGTCAAGAGGAATCTTTCACAGGAGACTCAGAATCACCACCACCACCATCAGATCAGCGTTGTGTAGCGAGCCATTCTACCTCAGATTCTACAGACCCTTCCGGATGTTAATATCGCTCTATGTGGAGGATTAGGTGCAGGACAGGTAGCTAGTCATGATAGAGCTCCTTCTATTAAGGGTCAGGTATCTCCTTGACTCGGTGAGGAGAATAGATGAGAGAACTCCCATGTAGTATTCAGCTCAAAGTAGAGTCACCACCTAGGAGACAGGGTGATAGAGTTCCAGAGCATAGAGAGAGGTCTTGGAACCCTAGGCTTAGAGATGAGCATGATGTAGAGACCTAGAGGCCGATAGACCACAAGTAGTCGGATCACATCAGGGATATCCTGAAGCTTTGAGCCCTCACATTACTTGGGTGATAAAGGTGGATTTCAGGTAGAGGCCTAGCTAGTGAGCTTGAGTGATTGCTTCAAGATTTTTCCTTGTTCTGAGTAACACGAAAGCTCGTGTTACAATCCATGTAGTGAGGGATGACGAGCTTAGGAGCATGGTGGAGGATAGAGGAGTAGAATCTCCACCTAGATTCAGAGACAGTGACCTCGGAGCTATTTGAGGATATATTCAGAAGTAGATATCTATCATTGAAATTCATACAATAGAGGATTGACGAGTTCCATGACCTCCGTCAGACTTCTCTATCAGTGGCAGAGTATGAGAGTAGATTTCTAGATCTACTTCAGTATGTAGAGTATATGCAAGATGAGAAGGTGCAGATTCACAGGTTCATCCAAGGCCTTAATTTGGATATTGGAGGTGTAGTGTAGATTCACTGTCCACAGAATTTAGTAGATGTCGTTGAAAAGGCCTATATTGCAGAGGAGACTCGAGGTCAAGACCCAACAGGCTAGAGACCAAGTTAGGAGCTGAATTCAGCATATGCAGTACGATAGATTGAGGGGTTCAGTACCTCTGCCTCATGGTGGCCAACGTACAACACAGTCATCCTTTAGATCCCAAATAGCAGCAACAGCAGCAGTCCCACCAACCTTATAGACCTTCACAGAGAGTTGATGTATAGAGAGGTAGGAGTATGGGGCCTCCTCCTAGGGGTCCCATCAGGACACAGGGTGGACCTAGAGCTCAGTCAACAGAAGCCTGCTAGAAGAGGCCACAATAGACCATAGCCAAATCATTAGGATCCACACCACAAGCTTCTAGGGCACCTACTGGAGGTGCTACTCCTTGGAGAGGATCAGGTGGTTACTTTAGGATGTGGAGTAGCTGGACATTTCTTGAGAGATTGTCCTTTAGAACACTAACAAGAGTAAGGCACCAATTTTTGAGTACTGAAATTTGGTGACATGGGACGCGAGCCACATGATTTATATAATGGTTGGGAACTACCAAGTAGAGCACCAGAGCACAGTCATTGAGACCACAGGTAGCATTGGTGGTATTCCTACCTCTGTATTGTTTGATTTTGGTTCTTCTGATTCTTTCATTACACCATCCTTTAGTAGAGCAATGAAGGCTAGTGGCAGTTAGGAAGGGTCCTAGTTGGGATGTCGAGATGGCTTCTAGAGCCAAGTTCTCTGTGGATTCCTCAGTTAAGGAGTGTGTTGTGGATTTGGGGCCTTTCACCACTACCTTAGATCTATGTATTCTTCCTTTGGGCTCGTATGGAGTCATTTTGGGTATGGATTGGTTATTTGCAAACATGGCCAAGATGGATTGTTATCAAAAGACTATAGCTTGTGAAAATGATTTAGGAGTGGAGTTAGTGATCTCAGGAGTCAAGAGACCCATTTCTATTCGTACCATTTCCACTATGCAGCTTAAGTGGTGTGTGCAATGGGGTTGTCAGATGTATGTTGTTACAGTCAGTTCCAGATCAGAGGATGGGTCGAGTAGACCATCGCTAGATGATCATCCCATCTTGAGAGATTTTTCTGATGTCTTTCCAGGGGAGCTATTGGGGATTCCACCCCCACGTGAGATTGATTTCCATATAGATCTAGTTCCTGGAGAAGATCCTATCTCATGAGAACCTTATTGGATGACCACCTCGGAGCTCTGTGAGCTCAAGTTGTAGCTTGAGGGCATTTTGGAGAATGGTCTTATCCATCCTAGTGTATCCCTTTGGTGTCCACCAGGGATCTTCGTGAAGAATAAGGATGGATCATTACTGTTGTGTATTGATTACAACTAGTTGAATAAGGTAACGATCAAGAATCGTTATCCTCTTCCTCGTATTGATGAATTGTTTGATCAGATGAAGGGAGACATGGTGTTCTCTAAGATTGATCTAAAGTCAGGCTACCATCAGTTGGGGATTTTAGAGATGGACATTCATAAGACCGCCTTCCACACGAGATATGGGCACTATGAGTTCATAGTGGTGCCTTTTGGTTTGACGAATACCCCCGAAGTGTTTATGAGTTTGATGAATGGGGTATTCCAAACCTTTTTAGATCACTTCATACTCATCTTCCTAGATGAAATTTTTATATACTCATGTACACATGAGGAGCACGAGGGGCACCTTCACTAGGTTCTTCAGTGTCTTCGTGAGCAGCAGCTTTACAGGAACTTGGAGAAGTGTGCTTACTTTCAGTTAGAGATGTAGTATTTGGGCCATATTATTTCCAGAGAAGGTATCACTTTTGATCCTTCCAAGATTAGAGATATTATGGATTGGCCAGCAGCCACTACAGTGACCGAGGTGTGAAGCTTCATGGGATTGGCAGGTTACTACAAGATATTTGTTCAGGACTTCTCTCGAATTGTGCACCCTATCACTTCCCTTCAGAGGAAAGGGAAGAAGTTTGTTTGGTCAGAAAGATGCAAGCGGGCCTTCAAGACACTGAAGGAGTGCATCACTACAACACCCATTCTTGCAGTGCCAAATCCACATGGTGAATTCTTTATTTGCATAGATGCTTCTTTAGCAGGGCTTGGAGGTGTGTTGATGCAGGATGATAGGGTTGTAGCTTTTGAGTATTGAAAACTCAAGGATCACGAGCTTAATTATGCTACCCATGACCTTTAGGTTGTCCTGGTTGTGCATGCTTTGGTTAGATGGAAACATTTCCTTCTTGGATGGAGATTCACACTCAGGACAGATCATTTGAGTCTTCACCACCTTTTCACGCAGCCCAATCTTAACGATTATCAGCGGTCTTGGATGGAATTGCTTTGTGAGTATGACATGGAGATTGAGCATGTGAAGGGGAAGGAGAATGTGGTAGCAAGAACTCTTAGTAGATAGAGACTTGTGGCTATGGCCACTACAGTGAGCACAGACTTGCGGAGCATGATTCTTCAACAGCTTCCTCTTAACAACTCTTCTATATGGCAGTACAAGCAGAGATTGAGTCACAGAGACCCCTTGAGGGGAAGTTTGATGGTTTTTCCTTAGAGACAGATGGTCTTCTCTGGAACAGAGGTAGGATATATGTTCCCAGAGATGGAGGCTTGAGGTAGGACATCTTGGTAGAGGCTCATCGTGCACCCTATTCAACCCATCCTGGGGTGAAGAAGATGCATGCTACCTTGAGACAGTTATACCACTGGAGAGGACATTTTCAAGATGTGGCTCAGTTTTTGTCATGGTGTTTAGAGTGCCAGAGGGTTAAGGCCAATCATCAACATCCAGCAGGTCTTCTTTATCCTCATGCCATATCGAAATGGAAGTGGGACACCATTTCCATGGACTTCATTGTTGGGCTACCTATGTCGAGATATCACCACGATGCCATTATGGTCATGGTTGATAAATTGACAAAAGTGGCTCACTTTCTCCGGTGAAGACCACTTATACAGCTAGAGCAGTGGCACAAGAACATTTATATGAGATTTTAAGGTTACACGGGATTCTATGGAAGATCATTTGTGACCGTGATCCTTTGTACACTTCACACTTTTGGACTACCATGCAGTATGTCCTCAGGATGAGGATTAACTTCAGCACAACATATCACCCTGAGATAGATGGATAAACCGAGAGGGTGAATCAAATTTTGGAGGATATTCTAAGGATGTATGTGATGGATCAGCAGTCTAAGTGGGAGGAGTACCTGTATTTAGTGGAGTTTTCCTGCAATAATATTTTTCAGAGTTCTATAGGCATGGCTCCTTTTCAGACTTTGCATGGTAGAGAGTGTAGGACACCCCTTAGCTGGGATAGGTTAGAGGGCAGAGTATCTCTTGGATCAGCTCTTTTGCAAGACATGGAGCAGCATGTAGTATTAATCAGGAAGAGATTGTAGGAGGCACATGATAGGCAGAATAAGTATGTGGATCAGCATAGGATTGACCATAGCTCTGATGTGGGCATGAAGGTGTTCTTTCATGTTAGACCTCACAAGAGCCTTATCTGTTATGGAAAAGGTTTTAAGTTAGCTCCTAGATTCGTTGGTCCTTTTGAGATCTTGGAATGTATCAGCCCTTTGGCCTACCATCTAGCATTGCTACCCAGCTTGTCTCCCATACATGATGTGTTTCATATTTCTGTCCTTAGGAGGTACATTGTATATCCTTCTCATGTGTTGGATTAAACATCATTGTAGGTGCAAGATCAGGGGTAGGTGATGGTGGACCCCTTCCGTATCATAGATAGCAAGACCATGGGCCTTCGAGGTAGAGATATTGACTAGGTACGGGTGCAGTGGGATAGATACAACGAGACTGCAGCCACTTGGGAGGATGCCACAATATTACAAGTGCAGTTTCCACATTTGTTCCAATGACTTCTAGAAGGAAGTTGAGTCTAATGGGAGGGGGATGTAATGCGTAATTCCCTTTGCTACTTTTAGATACTGATGTTGATACTATTGATCATATTATGGAAACTATTATGTTTTATTCTAGTATGATGGTTAGATATTAGATCATGGATTATTATTGATCTGGGTTTAATTAGTATGCATGATTGTTACGAGAGACATTTTGATAAGTGGATGATGATAAGCTATTGACATGGGCATATTATAGATGTTGATTTGGACTTGTGACATTTGATATTTTGAGTAGACCTAGTATGGAGTAGTATAGATGATGATATAGTTGATTTATGAATAAAAAATGATAATGTTGAATTATTGATATTGTTGTGATTCATGTGTTTAGATGATTTTGAAATGTTGTTTATATCATTTTGGATGTTTTGATATGGCCACGAGGCTGAAGGAGGTATTTGCATTTTTGTAAGTTAAAAATCACAACAATGTCGGGGGACTGGAGACTAACCATATTAGAATTCAGGGTGAAATCAACAAGGTCACCATGGTAACTATTTTTTGTCTGTGTGTGTTGTTAGGGATTCCCATGGGGGGGGGGGGGATTTCCATTATATGTGATCATGGGATATGTATTTTATTATGTGTTCCTTTTAATTATTATTGTATGTATTTTATTAGGAATGTGTTCCTTCTTGTAATTAATTTAAATGTGGTAGATTAATGGGAGAGATCGTGTAGTTAAACTTTAATTAAATTAAATTGGGATATGGAATGCATTTAATGAAGTTGTTGATTTTAAATTTTAATGTTGGAAGAGTGTGTAAGAAATGTGTAAGAAGGTGTAAGTGATATGTAAGAGAATGTAAGATATCTTTTTGGAGTGTTAAACACTTCATTCTCATAGGAATTCGAATTTGTCCTTGGAGGCTATATTTGGAGGTTTGTGGGACAAGTTAAGCTTGTCCCACACCTCTTAAAATTATTCACCAACCATACCTATGGTTTGGAGGTTGAATTTAGGCCCTTTTAATGCATTTTGAAATGACTAAATGTAAGTTTTAATTGCACTTTTCTTACATGTTTTCAATTCAGTTCTTTTGGAGTATGGGTTGTTTTAAAGTGTGCAAGTTAAATTGTTATTTTTATTTATTGTGTTTAGGTGCATGATGTTGAATTACTCTTTGGGTTGAGGAAGAATGATGTGGCATCCCACATGGATTCACATCATCCTCTTCTCTTCCCTATCCTTTAAAATTGTAACTCCTTGCTTATTTGTGGTTGTTGAATCTTTGTTCATTCCTCTTGGGGGGCACATTTTTTATTGCTATTTTGGGAGCTTGTTGTGGAAGAAGTTGGATTCATTTACATGCTTGAGCATTGCTAGTTTTGAACTAATTTTGGGAATTTGGAAAACTTGTGGATCTTGGAACAAACTCCATTATGGAGAGGTAGGATCTTGAGCTTATTTTTAAATGTTTTCTTTCTTCTTGCATGCATGTTTAAATGGTGAATGTGTTTTGTGTTCTTGGCTGGTTGGGTAGATTTCTTAGGACATGGTGTAGGAGAAGGTTATGGGGATTTCCAATGGGGGGCATAAGGGACTGCCAATGGCACCATTTTTATTATGCAGGGATTTTTGGATTGGGATCGACCTTGGAAAAGAAACTTCTTGCATTTCTTACTCTTGGGGGGGGGGAATAAGGGAGAAACTTTGGGGGGGCATAAGGAGGGGTTGGGAGGCATAAGGTTAATGGGATTTGATATGTTTATTGGTGGTATGATTTAGGTGGATGCCCAATTCCAAATAGGGAGGCATAAGTAGATTCCCCATAGTTCCTTGCTCTTGTTGGCTTGCTTGATCAAGCCTATGTTTTGTATCAATGATTTCTAATTGTAGTTGTGAACTATTGTCCTTGCTTGGACTGTGTATCTTGTTGATTTATGCATGTGAAATAATGCTACTTGTTTATTTTGGAAGCCATTATTGACATGAGTTGATTCTAATTCTCTATTTCAATATGGTTGGGGCTCGGGGGCCAATGAGGAAGGATGGCTTCTCCCTTCTCATTATATGTCTTGGTTGGGTGGAGAGAATTATCTTTCCCCCTTCCTTGTTGTGATTAAAGATGAAAAGATGGTGAAACTAGCATTTTGTTGTTTTGGAGCGAGAAGATTATACAGTTTGACAGTCCCATCCTTTGAGCAAGTTTATTGTGATCCTTCCCACTTTGAGTGGTTGATTTGTATAATATTTGTAATGTGAAACCATTTTTATTGATAATGGAAGATTGAAATTGGATTGAAAAATGTAAAGGAGATTTATATTTGTTCTCTGTTATGGAAAGGAAATGGAAATGATGTTACATGCATTGTATTTGTATCTTTGAAACCAAATGGAAAGGGAAAGTTGTAAAGATGTAGTTGTTGATCAATAAAATATTACCTTTTCTACTCAAATTTGTATGGTGTATTGGATTTAGATTTGCTGTTAAAGTTTGGAAGATCTGTTTGAAAATGAGGCATGTGTATGAAATAAAAGACAGTGTATTGCTATCTTGGAATGAGTCGAATTTAGAAATAATACTTTGCATATATATTATTGAATGGTTGATTGAATTAAATTAAATGTTTTTGACTAGTATAAGAATCCATATGCACATTCAAATGATAAAATTAATATACAAACTCAAAAGGAATAGTTCACAGTCATAAACATCAATCTGGCAATTCACTTTTAAATAAAATGAATAGTTCATACTTATACTTAGTAATCAACTTAAAAATATTATAAGTTAACATGATAAGACATTATTGAAACCAACTTGACAAAGAAAACTCAAGGAAACAATATAACCATTGCAAAATGGAATCAAATCCCTTCCTGGGTCATTTTTCTGTCTATTGTCAAAAAAATACAATCTTGATTATATTGAACAAATCTACTTCCCTAAAACACTCTAAACCCTTCATAGATCAATACTCCATGTCTGTTTGACATGTTGAGTGAAGGAGTAAACCAAATTTGATCAAATTGAAAAGTTGAAAATTACCAGTTTGCAAATTAAAAGCCTACAGATCGATTTCATGAAATTGACCAATTAAATTTGATCAAATTCCCAAATTTATGACTCTTGTGTAAAGAGGGCATCGAGATCTTTCTGAAAAGTCTTCGTTTTCCCAAAACCGAGCTCTCTAGCTCAAGTTATGGCCTTTTGAAGTTTTACTTCAATTTGACATTCAAAAAGGTAATAAAATTTAATCTAACTGTTAAAAAAATTTAAATTTCAAACTTTGGAAAAATATCCCTAAAAATTCCACCGCCCTGCCATCCCTCAACCAATCGAGATCTGCCATGTGGCACCTCAAAGGGGCAGACCAAATTTTTAACTTGTCGTTTGAATATTTCACCTTGGGAAAAATTTCCCATTTTACCCTGCAATCTTGCAGGCCCGCAGCCAATCACATGCTGCCACATGGCATGGTGGAAGGGAAAACTACTTCTGAACTTTAACTTATCTTTCTTAAAACTTTGACCTTGAAAATTTTCACTTTTTCCTCTGCCAGCCCGTAGCCAATCAAAGGGCACCACGTGTCCTCTTGTGGCTACGACGGAGGCACGGTTTATTTGTAACCATTAGCTTTTATTAATTTTTGGGGAAACATTTCTATTTTGGCCCGCCAGCCCATAGCCAATGAGAGCATGCCATGTGGCACTTTGGGGGTGGAGGCGGGAGGGCGGACCCTTCCTTCCTTTTTCGTTTGTTGTTTTGGCTTTGGGAAAATTTTAAAGTTCTCCCCACGGCCCACATCTCCGCCTTCCCCTCGGACCTTGTTCTTTCGCGGGTGCGCGGACCCGCACATCTTGTTCTTCTCTTTTTCCCCATCAGGCACAAGGCACTAAATTCACCCACCGCTCCACCCTTTCCTTCCCCTTTTCTGCTTGATTCTAGGACTTGACACGTGTCCACTAAGGACCCATGGGGGCGCGAAGTGTTTTGTGCCTTTGAGCTATGCAATGGGAAAATTTCCCTATGCCACCCCATGACCCACCAATCCATTCTAAGCACTTTCCCCCTCCTCTTGACACATGTCCCCTAAGGGAATATTTGACCTTAGAACTCCGCCCACTCATATCTTGAGTTCTGTAAGGAGTTAGGATGACTTCCTTATATCACCGGAAAGGTGAGAAAATTTCCTATCCAATTGGAATGATTTAGGGAAATTTTAGAAGCATTAATTATGTGAAAAATCTAGTTGAAACCATGATTCTGTTAGGGAGCAGGCCTCAGGGTATTTTACTCCCTGAACCTAACTAAAATATTTAATCTTAAAATTTGAACCTTGTGAACTTGGTATTAGTTAATGAAGGAAAACACATGTTATAGTGCACTCATCTTGTTCTGGATTTTGTTAGTGAGAATTGATATCTTGTAACCTGGTTGTAGACACTTCAAATAAAAAAAATTATCCCATAATTTTCTAGCTAACACTAGGTTATTTCTTTGGTCTCAAGTGGTTGTTCAAACGGGCACTACACTAGTAGGAAAGAGGTTTACATGATGAGAAAAAGCTAAAGGTCAATCAGATCCCGTTTTTGACTTTTAAGGAAAGTTTGGTTTTAAGTTATCTCCTCCAAGGAGAAACACTCCCCGTAGATCTGTAAGCGTTGCATGAAGTCTTGAAAGAGAAAACAAGGAAGGAATCACTACATGTCAATAACTTATTCTTTCTCATGTTGTTTTGCCTTCACATTCCATGTTTCCCAAGATGATAGTTAACATACCATGGGGAAATGCCATAGGCCCATTGGCCTTACCAGCTCGACATGACCTCCCACGAGGATTGAGAAAGACTCTTCCCAAGTTCAATGGGGATGGGAAGACATCACTAGATGAGCACATTTCTACTTTCTTCGCTACATTTGTAGTTTTTTCAGTGGAATATGAAGATGTTTCTATTCACCTCTTCATTGAAAAATTGCATGATTTTGCCACAGATTGGTTTCATCATCTTTCGAATGGATGCATTACAAACTGGAATGATATGAAAACTAAGTTTCAAGATCAATTCAAGACGAAAGAAGATGAACATGCTCTTCTTGCCCTACTATCTTAGGTGAAGAAAGAGCCAACAGAGCCCATGAGGAATTTTGTGGATAAATTCAACAAAATGGTGAAAAAAGTTCCTATCGGCATTTGTCTGAACCCTGACAGAAAAATGTATCTTTATTAATGCACAATAACCAGAAGTGTGCTATCAGCTAAGAAGGGCTAGAGTGGCTACTTTGTAACTTTCTCATTCCTTGGCCATATAAATTGAGGATGAATTAATCATGGTGGGAAAATTCAAGTAAACTTCCATAAAGGGAAAGAGTCAGGAAACCCCCAATGCTTCAGAGGATATACTCACTAAGTTGGCTAATGATGTGCTAGCTTTGAAAAAGAAAGTTTCTCAAAGTAGCAAACCTTCTCCTTATAAAGACATCCCAAGAAAAGGCTATGTTCCCAATACAACCATAATTGCAGGCACTCTGACGAGGCTTGTTATTGAAGTGGCCCCCACAACTAACTCAAAGTGTGATGTCGTTAAAGAAAGTGATGATGAAGTCGAGGTTGTTGAGGTTGACAAAGAAGATCCAGACTCTGGAACATCTAAACCTGAAGTCGAAGAGCTTGAAGGAGAGATTAATAATCATTTCTTCGAGTACCGTTAAGAATAAGAAGACAAATACAAAGAAATTATAGAATATATGAATAGTCAATCATTCATTGTCTTCACACACTCTCAAAAGAAGGAGTAGAGTACCACTAAGGTGGAAGATAAAAAGAGCTCCAAGGAAGTTCTTAAGAGTTTAAGACTAAGGAAACTTCCAAATAATCCAAGACAACCGAGATTCCTAAATACTCCAAGGCGACTGAGGTTTCCAAGGTCAAAACTATTTTAAATAATGGAGGCCTTTGTCAAGTCAATCAGTTGATAAATCAGCTACGAAGAGAGTTTCTTCTTCCACATTAGTATCAACCAAGCCTGAAGCAAAGGTCAAAAGTGTCCCAACATCAAGTTCGAAAGAACTAGTATCTAAGACATCACGTCTGGTCATTTTTCCCAAATTTGATATTATTGATCATATTAATAAAAAAAATTCCATTTCATAGGTGGAGTACTCGAATTCCAATAAGGATCAACTCAAGAAATTGGTCATGTTTATCAAAGGAGAATCTACTGTTCATTCCTCGAAAGGAATTCTGAAAACTCCCAAAGATGGGAAGACTCAAAATACTATGAAAGCCACTACACCTTTGAATGAAAAGATTGAACCTTTCTTTGTGTCCTTTCCGATCAACGGATGTAAATTAAGTAATTGCATCATAGATTCTGGAGCCTCAGATAATGTGATGCCTATAAAAGTAGCACATGCTCTTGGTTTGACTTATACAAGAACATTTGGATCCTGTTATTCAATGGAGACAAGACAAGCTCCTTTGATTGGGCAGATTAAAGACACTCAAATGGTTTTATCTCAATTTCCTCAAAAGTGAGTCAAGGTGACCATTCTAGTTGTCGACATTCTTGCTTCATATGGTATGTTATTGAGTAGGAAACTTTGCAAAGATATGGGTGGTGAGATTCAAATGGATTGGTCTCATGCTATGATCCCTATCAGTGGAGAAATGAAGAAGCTAATGTCAGAGATTCAGGAAAAATTCATAGTGATAAAAACTGATGATCCCTGTGCATAGGTCTTGTTTCAAAATTCAAGTATGGGTAAATATATGATGACTACAGAGAGGTTCATGCACCTGAGGTCACTTTCCAAGACCCTAATGAGATATGGACTCTTGAGTTCGATGGAAGTTATTTCTCAACAGGTTTCGACATAGGAGTGGTGCTTATATCTCCAAATGGTAAAATATTTCCTTTCTCTTACAAACTCAAATTTTCAAATACTAACAACACTGCAGAATACGAGGCACTAATCCTTGGCCTCTAAGTTGTAGAAGAGAAAGGGATAAAAAATTTGAATTTTTTTGGAGATGCGGAGTTGATCATGAAACAAGTTAAAAATCAGTTTCAAGTAAAGAATGATCATTTGAGACACTACAAAAATAAAGTGTGGGACGCGATAGAAGTCTTCGATGTTTTTTCCATAGAATCTGTCCCTCTTGAAAATAATGAAAAAGTTGATTCTCTAGCGGTCTCAGATTCATTAATGATTCCTCATTCAGAGTTTGATCAATAAAAATACACCATTGAAATGGTTTTTAGGCCAAGTGTTCTTGACAATGCAAAAAATTGGAAAGTATTCAATGATGATCAAAAAATTATCACCTTCTTAGAAAAGAGAGATAATTTTGAAAAATTGTACTTTGAAGGAAGTGATTCTATGTTTTGCAAATCAACGACCTTGCCTATTCAAGAAGCAGTTGAGAATGAAGATCTCAATGATGGCATCATTCAACTCAATGGAAATAAAATTCCGAAAGGATTGGTTTCACTAGAAGAATTTTTTATAAACATGACAGGTTTATCAAAGAGAAAGAATAGGAAGGACCTACAAATTCTGCTGACTATGAGCAAGTTGACATTGATACCAAAGAAAAACCTCGCCTAGTCAACATTGATAAGTTTTTCTCACCTAAGGAGCACAAGAAACTTTTAAGCCTCCTTACCAAATATTCTAATGTCTTGGCTTACTCATATGAAGACTTGAAGTCTTTCCAACCTAAGGAAAGGGAGCATGCCATACCCTTAAAACCTGGTGCAACTCCATTCAGGTAGAAGCAAAGACAAGGTTCAAAATATGTTAGATGCATGAATAGTTTTTCCTATTTGACATTCAACTTGGATAGCTAATATTGTACTGGTTCGCAAGAAAAATGGAGAAAATAGGATTTACATGGATTTCCACAATCTTAATCGAGCTTCTTTGAAGGATAACTATCCACTGCTGGTAGTGAACCATATTATATAGGAAGTAACTAGATCAGAAATGCTATCCATGCTAGACGGTTTCTCTGGTTATAATCAGATTGAAGTGGCTAAAGAAGAACAACATAAAATCGTGTTCACCACCCCCTGGGGTACATTCACGTATAGAAGAATGCCTTTTGGTTTAATAATGCTGGTGCAACTTTTCAAAGGGATATGGATATGACATTCGTAGATTATAAAGACAAGATCATCATGATATACCCAGATGACCTGAAATTGTTCTCAAAGAAGCGAGGAGATCAACTAAGATATTTAGAGAAAATATTGCAAAGATTCAGACTTCATAAGATCTCTCTGAATCCAAAAAAGTCTGTGTTCAGAGTTATGGAAGGGTAACTCTTAGGTCATATTGTTTCTAAGGAAGGAACTAAGATCGATCACAAGCGTGCTCAAGCTATCAAGAATCTTTCCTTGCCTATAAGTAAGCCGGGAGTCCACTCATTCTTTGGTAAGGTGGACTTTTTGAGAAGTTTCGTGCTAGATTTCACTGAGATGGCCACAGAAATCACTGATATGATGAAAGGAAAATAATCCTTCAAATGTTTGAAGGAAGGTACAGAAGCATTTGAACAAATCCAGGGTGCTATTGTAAAAGATCCTACATTAGTGTGCCCAAATTTTAAAAATGATTTTATAATCTATTGATATGCTTTGCTGCACACGATCTCTGCCATCTTGACTCAACACAATCAAGAGGGAATCAAATCTCCTATTGGATTCATGAGTTCTGGATTCAAGAAACATGAACTCAATTACATTCCCCTTGAGTGGCATGCATACACGGTGGTGAGAGCCTTGAAACATTTCAGGTACTATGTGTTGAATTCTCACACCAAAGTCTTAGTACCAGACACCGCAGTTAAATCGATGTTGACACAAAAAGAATCAAGATCTAAAAGAGGTAACTGAGTCTCCAAGATACAAAAATATGATTTGGACATCAAGCCTACCACGTTAGTTCAAGGAAGAGGACTTTGTCAACTCATCGCATAGAATGAGCCACCAAATGACTCTAAAGAATAACCAATTGAAGAAATTCTACCACTGGTAGTTTTCGTCAGTTTTACAAATGAATAGTATTATGATATAGCCTACTTTCTCACATATGGTGAATGTCCTAAGAATATGACAACTAAGGAAAATATAGCTATCAAATTAAGATCAGCCAGGTATGCCATTTGGGAAAACACATTGTCCAAGAAAGGAATTGATGGCATGTTCCTCAGATGCGTCGATAAGGAGAAAAAACCCAGGTTGCTTAAAGCCTTTCATAATCATGCTTGCGGTGGTCATTTCTCTTGCCCAGTGACAACTCATAAAATTTTGCGAGCACATTATTATTGGTCCACTATGTTTTTCAATTCTTAGAAATGGGTAACAAGATGCGAAGCTTGTTAGCAATTTGTTAGAAGACCTAAATTGACAGCTTTTCCTTGAAGCCAATTGTCATTGAAGAACCCTTTCAATAATGGGGTTTAGATTTCATCAAAGTTTTGAATCCTAATTATAGTGCTGGTCATACTCACATGCTCACTACAACTGACTACTTTACAAAGTGGGTAGAAGCTATTCCATTGAAACAAACATCTACTGCGGTAGTCTATGACTTCATCAAAGAGAATATTTGATTCGTTATGAAATTCCGAAAAAAAATTGTGATTGAAAATGCCACCAACTTCTCTTCTATGGAGATGATAGATTTTTGTTATGGGTATGGGATATCTTTGTCTCATTTGTCAAATTACTATCAGCAAGGAAACGGTCAGGAAAAATCCAGTAACAAAAATATCATTACTATCGTGCGCAAGTTAGTCAAAGAAAATCAAAGAACTTGGCATAAAAATTTATATGATGCATTATGGGTTGACCACATAACTCCCAAAAGAGCAATCAGGATGTCTCCATTCCAACTTTTGTATGGAACCGATGCTCAAATTCCCATCACATTGGAGTTACCAGCATTACGATTGGCTCAAGCAGTTGATGATGAATGTTTCGCTAATGCGCTAGATAAAATGATCATGTTCTTAAGCAAGCTTGAAGAACAAAGAAGTCAAGTGGAAAACAGGATTGAGGAACATCAATCCAAAGTGAAGAGGTTGTCTGAAAGGAATAATAAAGAGAAGAAATTCCAAATCAATGGCATAGTTCTTCTCTGGGACAAGAGAAGTGAACCGAAAGGAAAGCACGTGAAGTTTGATTCACTATGGCTGGGACCTTTCAAAATCAGACATTTATGTGTAGATAGTACATATGACTTGGCATATTCAGATGGAACTCATTTGCCTTTTCCCTACAACAAGCAACATCTCAAGCACTACCAAAATTGAAAACGGGTTGTCCCCCGTATGTACATAGGTAATTAGGATTTTATTTTTTTTCATTTCCCTCTTTTTCGGTTTCCTCTCTTGTGTCATCCCGTTTTTGTGCACCATCATTTTTGGGATCATGTTCATTAATATTTGGGTTTGGGTCCATTGTTGCATCCATAAAGTCCTTGTCCCCAATTAGAGCCAGCTGTAATTAGCTAATTTTGACTTCGCAAAATTAATAAACATGAGAATTTTGATAATTTTAAAAAGTGTTATTTTGCGTGATTTTACACCCTCGTTGTGATCGACACATTTTTGTGATCGTTCTGGTTTTTGTTTCATCCATTTCAGGCGAGAAATCCTCCCGCCAGGTTATAAACTACATTAATAATTAATTAATTAATTAATTATTCTTTATTTGATAAAATCATTTTTTATTAATTTTTGGGTTTTTAATTAAATAAATATTAATTAAAATTCATTCGACAAGATTTATTTTAATTACCGAGGGAAAGTAAGCTTCCGCTTCCAATTGTTGGGGATGTCAAATTCGCTTCCCGTACCCAGATTTCCCCTTCCCTAGAAAATTCATTTCATTTCCCCACTTATGGGATTTCTTCCACTGATTGCCATTTCAACCGATTGGAAAAAAGGAAAAAAATATCTCGATTTCCCACGTGGGAAAATAAAATGGGGATTGCCAGCCCACCTTGCCATTTTCACTGACAAATGATTGTTTATTTCCCACTTTCCCTTGACAATTAATGCCATTACCCAGGAAAGATGGAATTGATTATTCCAACAGAAATAAGAAATGGTTACATAAGCTTCTTTAATCCTCATAACCATTTCTCCATCAAACTCGTTGGAAAAAGTCCTGCCAAGAAGCTTTAAAGCTTTCAATATTTATAACTTCTTATTTCCTCTGTAGAAGCGTTCCCGTGGAAATAGTTGGAAGATTTTTTGTTTGGTTTAATCAATTTGTTCGTTTGCATTTCCATACGAAGAAGAAACAAAAATTCTTTTACTGTGAACAACAAGGAGAAGATCTTTCACGCCATTGGAGAGTTTTTAACACAAAAGACAGGAAGGTTTTTGGTTTTGGCTTCAACAAACACTCCACACATCCTGTAGGAGGGAAACAACAGATGAATAAGATTAGAGAAAATAAGCTTCACACATATTGATGAATACAACACCAAAACCACGCAGGCCAAAGTAGAAGAATCCACACATGGGTAAAAACATGCCAAAAGCTAGAATTCAACACAGGCCCAAGCTTCCATGCATTGGAACAAGTTTAATGCAAGACACAAGGAGAGGGAATAGGTATTTCAATGCCTTCATCCAAATAAAACAACAAAACAAGCCAATGATAGAATCATTCCACACAAGCAAATCTCCATGCCTAGCTTTCTAGGTAATAAAAGAGGCAAGGTCCAAATAAAAAGACAACGTAATAATAGTCCAATATACCACACATTTGCAAATTGAGCAGAAAAAGGAGATGCCACGTTGGTTTTTGAAGGAAAAGAATTAGTTATCTATTCGCTTGCCCAAATAAAATAAAAGAAGATCCTACGCATAGTCCAAATGAAAAGCTACCCACCCCAAAGAAAGGAAAGACCAAATCCACGTATGAAGGGAAAAGAAAGGTAAGCACAGCTCTCCAAAGCAAAAAAATACCATGCATCCACAGGTCACGTTGAGGAGGTCCACATTGTCAAAGACAGGTCACGCATGCATCATAGGCTCACGCATTTACCAGGCATGTCAAAGCCATGCAATTGCAAGACGAGGAGGACTGTGCGTGAAGAGAAATCATGTGAACCGTTTGAAAAAATATCAAACAAGATATATATCAACACAAGAAAATGAAATTAATGAAGAAAACGATAGGTGCGGAGCGAAGACTGCCACGGGTTGTATCTATCGAAGTAATCGACTTTAGAGCTTGATATATCGAAGCTAAGTAATTGTCAAGAAGAACAGCTTGCTTTGTTGAATTCTTCTCATCTTCGTATACTCATATGAAAAAAATTCAAATATACATCACTCTGTTTGATATTTTTCACAAAGTCAAATAAAACACATTTTGCTCAATTTTGCTGTGCGTACAATTTCAGCTTGGCATAAGGCCTACTTTGAGAATTTGTATCTTGAGCCCAGATGATCTTCAAGAGAAACGGTTTGGTTCATTGAATTCTTCCCAACTTCATGTATTTATTTTTCAAATTTAAAATGTGCAAAACATCGTTTCATACTTTTCACGGAGCCAAATAAAACACAATTTATTTGATTTCACTGTGCAATTTCTAGCTTGTCACTGTGACTCACTTTGAGAGTTTATATTTTGAACTCAGATGATCTTCAAGAGAAAATAATTATTTCGTTCAATTCTCCCCACCTTCATATACTCTCTTGCCAAGTTGTAGATGCCCAAGGTGACGTTTGGTATTTTTCCCATGCTAAAACTAAACGAGATATTCACGGTTTTACACTTGCATTTTCCTAGTAGTTTCACAAGAGTCAACTTTGACCTTTAATATTTGACTGAAGAATTTGATTGGGAATAAAATATCTGACACGAAAACGTTTGGTACCTTGATATACTCCCTCATCCAGTGAGATTTTCTTAGAACAAGATTTTTTATTTTTCCCAGGGCAGTTTCAAAGGCAATTTGTGTAGTTTTGAAGTAAGGAAGTAATAGCCCAAAATCACGCTTTTGTCACAATCATGTCATCTTCAAACAAAGATATGTTGTGGTATGAGTTCCAGGGCATTCTACCCACCTCGACGCTCCATTCAATGTATGAGAACATTGTCGATACCAAGTTGGTACACGTCGACATAAGTCAGTTCTGCGATAACATATCAACCAAAGGTGAGTCACAATTTTCTTTACGCTTGTTCTAAATTGGTCATCACTTGCATCAATACACCATGACACCTGCATAGTGTGATGATTCAACTCCAACATCTCCGAAGTGGAAGTAATCTCCGACTTCCTCATTATGTGGTATAAGTCGTAATTATTAGCATAGGTCTCTTCGGAGTCAAAAGCCATTGTTATCGGCAGAGATCGATAACGTAAAAATCTTGTCTACATCAATTGTTTTCACTTGATTTTTGTACATATATATTCAACGACAGACCAAGACCAATGATAAGTACAATAATGTGGATCATCAAGCAATACCACATCATTCAAGTGTGTCCTTATCAGCTCTCAGTTAGTAGAGGGCGCAATACTTCATCGGTCAGTCTTAAAGTTGGAGTGTTCTCAAATTGGACAATCATGAGTGGATCAGAATGTCAACACTTCAGGATGGTGACAAAGATGAAGGACATAACTCTAGGAAGTGAATTGTAATTTTGTCTCTTGGAAGATCTTCTCAATGGTGAAAGATCAAGAATTGGATTCTGACAAGCCAAGGTGGCGTAACGACTTCGATCTCGTGAAAAATGAAGAATTCACCATGGAAAGGTATTCAAAGCATGTGGAGAATTGTATGTAATTGTGAACGTGAATACGAATGAAGACAAAATTTCTCACACTGGGATGTTGCTAAAATGGAGAGGTGGATGAATTGCTCAAGTTTCAAGCTCAGCTCTCTTGTCATCTGGAGGATTACGGAGCACAGTCAATGAGTTGATTCCTGTATGATCGGGATATGTAAACTCTTGGTCTAATGGATAAGGCACTGATCCTAGGTGTCTTGATCTAGGTGGCGCATTGCTGACTAGGATGTCTATGTCTATGTCTAAGTCATTTAAGTGGGGTCCACACGTACCCATTTCTTTTATTTATGTATTTTTCCTTAAATGAATTTTTAACTTAAGTGGTTTCTATTTTTAGTCACTTTTTAAAAGTTGGTTGAAAAAGTCAAAGTCACTTAAGTGCCCTATTTAATGTGCATTTAAAATCCTAACTACTTTGTAACCAACTTTTGGGTTATAAAAGGATGTTAGGGGCTCATTTTTTAAGGGTGACTTTGAGAGAGGAGAAGGAAATACTTTGGTGTGAAAGCTTTATTTCAGGAAAGAAACTTTATGTTCTTTGTGAAAACATTTTGGAGTTAATGAAATAAAAACTTTGTGTCCTATTCATTGTCTCTTATAACATTTGATATTCTTATGTTCAGTAGATGTTAGATGTTTAAATCTTGCACGCAAATATTGTCTTTGATCTCATTTTCAACGTTATTAATTTGTTGTTCTTATTCAAAGTGATCAAGCTCTGATAATCTACTTTCTCACGTGTGTTCCCTTTTACTCATTCTTGATTAGCTGATGAAAACTCCGTTTTATTTGTGTTATTTATTGATTGTTCTTCTTCGTGTAATATTAGGTTATGCTTTTACCTAACTCTTGCATGTTCCTTCCATTCATTCTTTTCCATTCCTTTCCTTCATTCCATTCCATCTTTTTCATTCACTTTTCTTTCCATGGATGTTCCAAAACACCCCCCACATACAATTTTGAATGTACAGATATAAATACAGGTTTAGTTTTCAATAAAGGTAACCTCACCTTCATTTAGGAGGGACTTCGTTCCCACACTATTGCATGTCATTTGCATGTGTGCAAATCCATATGCTAACACGTTATAATTCATTCACATCCTTACATAGTGCTACATCATACTCCTAGCATTTACACATACTACATTTTCACATACTCATCCAATTTCATCACGATATACATCGCATGTCGGACCTTTGTTCTCCATTGTCATTGGTTAGATCATCTCATTCATATATACTTGGGGGTAATCACATCTAATACACCCCCACTCACCCTAGCATCTATAATCTTTTCATTTTCATATAGGCATTCTCATAACGCGTTCTAGCATCGACCATTACCCGATGACGCACTCTTGTGCTTCGGTTCACACTTGACTACTGAGGGATTACACACATGAACCCCTCACACTACACTATAGGACTTACACACTGCATATACTCACATATTATGCATCATACACCATACATTCTATATTTCATCTACAACATTTTGGCATTTGTGCATCTTACATCATACTAGTCTTCATCATACATATTTGCATCTAACATTCGATACTACTCCTCATACATACTACTTTTAGTCTACACCATACATTACATCATATACATTTTACATTACACATTCTACTCCTTATATGGTCATCATTCATCATTACACATACTACATTGTCTTCTATGCGTTGCACTCACTACCTGATGACATAATTTAGTTCCTCTGTCCATACTTGACTGCCGAGGGTTTACAAATCAAATGGACATTACACTCATCACACATTTACCATTCGACCTTTCATCATGTGACATTTCCAACTTAGTGACATATGTTATAGGCTAAATCGTCACCTATTCTATCATTTTGTAGTGGTATACACCTTATGTTACATCACCACTCCCTCTTTTCATCTTGTAGTGATATACGCTTAGGCATAAATCATCACGCATCCATTCATCTCATAATGATATATGCTTAGGTGAAATCATCACTTATATGTTCATCTGGTTGTGATATACGCTTTGGCTATAGGGCTCACCTACAAATCGTCGCTAGGTCACATCTAATCACTATACCTACACATTCATCACAATGCGTTAAACACACACTTCGACCATTTCATGATGGCGCACTCTCGTTTACGGTTCATTCTTGACTGCTGAGGGGGAAAACTAAATGAACCTCATTGTATACATTTCCATTCACTTGGGGGGCATGTGGCTCCTATAACTCCATTTTGCATTCCATCCCATCCATCCACAACATAATGCATATTATGGTATCTTTTACTATTGCTTACTTTTTCTTGTTCATGGTCACTTTACTACACATGCTAGTTAGATTGCTTGTATTTCATTTATCTATATCATCCACATATGTGTGTTCACATATTTTTCTAGTTGTGATCATAGATACAAGTCTCTTACACGCAACATGGATGATCGCCTTCTACCCTTGCTACACTAGTCATTGGAAGCATCCACATTCATCTCTCATAGGTGTTATTGTTCCATTTTGTACTTAACACTTTACATTCAGGAGTTATACACACTTTTGACATACTAGTTATCTTTTTGACATGCTAATGTGTAGGGATATTGGCTTCCATACTTGTTTGTTACATAGTCTACTTCTGTTTTCTATTGTCTACGTGCCTTGCCCTATTTTTGGTGTGCACACTTATTTTTTGTTTGCGGTCATGATGGCCTCACGTGTCTTGCAACATCGTGAATGATGTCCCATGTTTGGAGCCCTCTTTGTGCGGATTTCTTTGTCTTTTTGCTTGTCTCTTACTCTTCTTGGTAGCTTACACACTGTTTTTCATATTCTATACATTATTTTCTATATGCATGTTTGTTCACACTTGTGTTTGGCTAGCCTTCTTGTTCATGCATACCTTGGTTTCTACTAAGCACTTTCTAGGGTACAATTTCTATGGCTGGTCCTATTTTGGGGCCGCATTCTCCTATCAACAAATTCACATGCGCCCCCAAAGAGGGGGGGCATCATTTGAGGGTTTTTACATACTAACACAAATAATGTACACTGGTTCAGTTCAATTATATAGAGTGAGTGGGTTCAGACCAGTCTACGAACCCCATACACAATGTCTTTTACAGGACATTGTACCCTTAGCATTCGGGGGAACAATTAACGGTTGGAGGATACAATGGAATTCCTTCCAATACTTCTTCTACTGTCGATGTCAGATCACTCAAAAAACCAGGATAATACAAATATCTCTACACATACATTTAGGGAAGCAATTACAGAAAGGAGAATAATGCAACTTTCTCCCTACACTTCGTTGGCCAGTGTGGTGTGAGATCACCCAAAAAACTCGCAGTACAAGATATCCTTCTACACTCTCATTCTCGACATGGATTAGGTGCACATGTTCCATTTACACTTTTTCATTTTTGTACTTTACATTTACATACATATGTATGCATCTTTTACATTGTGTTTTTACACATACATACATATTTGACTACTTGATCGTTTTCTCCTTACAGGTTGAGCCGTATGAGAAACAAATAGTTAAATGGGGGCAATAACAAAACAACAACAACATCAATAACAACACTTTGTGATAGCACACACTATAGTAACCATGTAGGTACATTCCACATTAGCAGCTACATGCATTTTTTCCCTAGGTTCACTCTCATCACTTTTTCTTTGCACATTTTTCATCTTTGGTTTCCACGGTCCTCCATCTTTTTGTCATTCCACGCTTTGTCTAGTCCTTTGACGCATCATCTACATCACTCTTCATGGACATCAGGCACACATCTCTATCTACTTTATGTTACCGAGATTTCCACTCACCAACATAAAGTGGGGGTAAAACGTAGTCACAAAATCATGCATTTTAGAAATTATTTATCCTAGTTTCATATTGCTATTTAGAAGGTTCTTGAGTGAAGAAAGCACTAATTAACCCCCTTCTTTTGGCCATCTTGTTTTATTTTATTTCATCATTACCAACCTTTTACATCCACATGCCTAGTCAACTTCTGTCATCTTGCATTATTTTATCCTTGAATGGGGAACCCAAATTAGTCATTTGCACTTTCCCGCCATCTTTTGGGCTCTTTCTAACCATTTTAGATCTTTATATTTTTGGTGGTTGGCCATTTCAGGGTTAATTAAGAAATTAGATCAAGACATCCATATAAATATAAAGTTATGAAACCATAATAAGGGACCTAACATTATTCCCTACTATCATCCATCTAGAGTTGCATCCATCTATTGCATTGGAGATCACTTGGATCCACGTAGCTTCATTACAAGGCACAAGAATAGGACATATGCATCACACACTTCATAGGGGGGTATTCTATTCTATTCCATGCACAAATGCTATTACATTTTCTACATTTAGTTATTTCTCACTACTTCACAAAGTGCGATTGGCACAAGATCACCTAGGACACATTATGCACACACTCACTAGAACTACATTTGGGTCCGAAATGTAGTGCAATGCTCAGTTAGTAAGCCCATTGTTGTGGCAGCTGAGGTCAGTCCAGTCCATTTAGTTGCATCTTTATTTTTTTAGGGTTTTGATACTTCTTTTGGTCTTTTGCAGGTCTTTACATCATTTTGGGATCATTGGTGACATCTGTTACAGGACAATGAATCTAATGTGACACACAATGAGGGGTTCATACCACCTCCCGACCCTGTGAGAATTAGTTTCAAAGCTTTTGTGCAAACCAGAGCACCTATTTTGTAGACCAAAGTGTCTGCATGTGCTCCAGTCCCTTAACATGCACTTCATTCCATAGAATCAGTCCAGATCCATCATTTTTCAGAGCTTCTCCACAGTCGTTGATACTTCCATATTTTCTAGTCAGCTGTGCGACACAGTCCTGTGAGTATCTTCTATTCAGCTGAGTTCTTTCCTCTTCTCTCTTGTATATTAGGGTTAGCATTTTCTTTTGCATAATTACTTGATCACTTTATATATTTCCTTACTGCATTTATTTAATTTATTTACAGTTTTTCATAGCTTAAATTAACTATCCCCACATACTACATATTAGTCAATTTTAATTAATCAGTTAGATGTCCTACTCATCCTTTGTTCATTGGTTTGCAAAAACCCCATCAATTGTCATTCTCCTCACCTTGTTCATTGGAGGAGTTAGTTTTCCTACTCATTCTTTGTTTATGGGTTTGCAAAGAACCCATCAACTCATCAACTGTAATTTACCTTAAATATTTAAACACTTCTATTGTAACAAAAAATGGATCAAATATGATTGGAATGTTAGATATGTGACAATAAAGTTAGATTTTGGATCCCTTTGTGGCGCGTGTTACGCCCTTAATTATATATCTTACATTGGATGGATATAGCCAACTTGTGGCTATCATAACTTCTTATCATGATGTATCTCTTTCATATATGATCTATTATCATTAGTTGGTCGGCCTTGTTGATGGCCATATCATAGGAATAGTATAAATAGGGTTATAGGTAGTGGATGATCATCATGTTGAGTATTTGAGTCTTATTGTATGTTTTGGAGGTTGCCCCCTCGAAGTGGACAAGCTATTATACTTTCATATTGAGAGCATTTATCTGAAATATTGTGTTATTTGGTGTTCTATTGCTGGTGATAATCATAATTAATCAAGTAATTTCATTACAAGTGGTATCAGAGCTTGATCTCGGCCAGGACACGTGTCAAACCCTAATTTTGAAGGTTTGGCTATATTTTAAGATTGGTAGCGAATTTTTCTGCAATTTTTTTTGGTCAGGAAAAATCAGTCAAGTAAGATTCTCTCCAAATTTCAATAATTTTTGACTTGTTTTGCAAAATTTATTGTGGTTCTATATTTTTCATAATTTGGCTCCCTAGGGCGCAATTTTTGGAAATTTTTCAAGTTTTCTTATATTTGCATAAACCTCTCCAAAAATAGCTAGGGTTTTTTTTTATGAATTCCTATATTCAGTTAAATAATTTTTGAAACCCTAAACCCTAAAATTCTTCCCTATTAAGTCTACCCCTAGGCCCAAACCTTACATCATGGTTGGTAGATCTACCTAAGGCCAAGCAAAAGGACAAGTAACTCCAAGAATGACCCCAAATAAGGAAGATATGGATTTAGAGTCTATTGGTTTGGGAGTATCTGAGGTGGTCATCCAACTTCAGGAAAGGGTAAACAATATGGTGAGTAAGATGACCTTAATGTTGAGCTTCATCAACTTAAAGGTAGCCTTAGGAGTGAGATTCAGAAGGATTTTCATGTAATGCAACAGGATTTGTTGCGTGCTATTTTGAATACAACACCCAATGTCTATTTCATATGGGTTCCTCTAGCAATAGTCACACAGATCCAAATCACTCCAATCAGGGAGGATCCTTTACTCATTCAAGTGGATCTACTCACCAATGGAGGGGCATGATTCCAAAAGTAGAAATGCGTAAATTTGATGGAAAGGATCCACTCAATTGGATTACCCAAATGGAAAATTTCTTTGATCTCCATCAAATCCCAGAAGGACAAAAGGTAACTATGGCATCCTTATACCTAGAACCTGATCAATTTGTTTGGTATCATTGGTTATGTGCTCAAAGGTAGAAGAATGGCCTAAATGTCACCTGGACAGTTTTCACTGAAGAGCTTCAATTACACTATAGTTCTAGTGTTTCTGAGAATTACTTCAGCCAATTAGTAAAGTTACGCCAAACTGGTTTAGTTAAGGAGTATGTCCATCAATTCCAAAATTTGTCCTTGTGTGTGGAGGATATTACAAAAGAGTAATTGAATGACCTATTTCTTAGGGGTCTTAAGGACCACATTGAGCATGAGGTTCGCATGTTTAACACACTCAAGGTTTTTGATTTTATTATCATGGCACGTCGAATAGAGGAAAAATTTCTTTCCAGTAAAAGGAAGTCCTTCTCTAGCATAAAATATCGTAACACCTTTCATCCTTCGTATGCTCAGCTAATTTTGTTGACACCTCAACAAATTGAATAAAAAATAGCCAAAGGGTTATTCTTTAACTGCGATAGAAAATATGGACCAAATCATAAATGTTCTGAGAAAAAATTGTTCTACATTGAAGGGTCTTCTGATGAGGAAGAATATGAGGAAACATCAACAGAGGAAGTGGAAAAATTAGAGGAAGAATCTGGAGATCCCCAGCCCACTATTTCATGTCATGCTCTATTAGGTATTAGTACTCCACAAACCCTTCAGGTTGTGGGTTATCTTAAGAAGAAGAAGGTAATAATATTGATTGATTCAGGGAGCACACATAATTTCATCAATCATAAGTTGGCAACAAGACTAAATTGTTTCATCTACCCAACACCTGAATTTCAAGTAATGATTGCAGATGGTGGAACAGTCCAATGTTCAAGTAAATGCCATAAAGTCAAACTCATGATGGGTGACTACACATTGAAATCTACGATGTTTGCTATTCTCATGGGCCGAGTTGATATTGTCTTAGGTGTTCAGTGGCTCACAACTTTGGGCACCATAGAGATAAATTTCCAGGAATTGTTCATGTGCTTTCATTCTGAGGGTAAAAAATTTGAACTTCGAGGTCTATAAGCTAAAGATTCTCAAGTGGTGAGTTCTCACCAAATTCAAAATATTCTTAAAAAGGGTTCTGAAGGTTTTGTAGCATGATTATTCTCTATGGAAGTCCAACCACAAATGAAGGTATTGCATCTTGATCTTCAGAAGGTTATTAATCAACATGTAGTTGTCTTCAAGGAACCAAGAGGATTTCCTCCTGAAAGAGAGCATGATCATGCCATTCAGTTGATTCCAGGAAGCCAACCCCCCAACATCAGGCCTTATAGATATCCATATGTGTAAAAGAGTGAGATCGAGAAGATGGTGGAGGAAATGTTGGAAATGGGTATTATTCATCATAGTCAGAGTGCCTATTCTACTCCAGTGGTGATGGTGCATCACAAGGATGGAAGATGGCGCATGTGTCCAGATTACAAAGAGCTCAACAAGCTCACTATCAAAGATAAGTTTCCTATTCCCTGTCATTGATGATTTATTAGATGAGTTGCATGGTGCCATTTATTTTACAAAACTAGATCTGTGTTCTGGGTATCACCAAATTAGAGTAAAGAAAGAAGATATTCATAAGACAACTTTCAAAACTCATCAAGGCCATTATGAATTCCTAGTGATGCCATTTTGTCTTACCAATGCTCCCTCCACATTCCAAAGTTTGATGAATTCAGTATTTAGACCATTCCTAAGAAATTTTGTCTTAGTATTTTTGATGATATACTCATCTACAACAAATCATGGGAGAAACACTTACATCGCGTCAATATTGTCTTAGAAGTCTTAGAGAAACATCAACTTTATGCCAAGCCTTCAAAGTGTTCTTTTGGGGTACAGGAAGTGGAATACTTGGTCCATATTTTTTCTCATGAAGGTGTTAAGGTGGACCCTCACAAGATCCAGGCCATGGTGGAATGGTAAATCCCAATAACCCTCAAGGAATTATGAGGTTTCTTAGGTCTCACAGGGTATTATCACATATTTGTAAAAACTATGGCAGTATAGCAACACCACTCACAAAATTATTGAAGAAGGACTCCTTTCAGTGGAATGAGGAAGCATCTAGGGCATTTGAAAAATTGAAGGTGAGCTATGTGCACCACTCCAGTATTGGCAACTCCATATTTCTCCAAAACTTTCATAGTTGAGTGTGATGCTTCAGGAAATGGAATCAGAGTAGTACTAATGCAAGAAGGACACCCCATTTCTTTTGAGAGCTGATAACTAAAAGGAAATAATTTGTTGAAGCCCACCTATGAGAAGGAAATGATGGCAATACTACATGCAGTCAAACAATGGAGACCATACTTGATGGGTAGACATTTTAAGGTAAAAACTGATCATGATAGTTTGAAATATTTCTTAGAGAAACATCTATCTTCAGAAGAACAACAAAAATGGGTCACTAAGATGTTGGGATATGAATTTGAGATTGTTTATAAGAAAGGAAAGGAAAATTTGGTCGTTGATGCTCTATCTAGGAGGGATGAGTTTGCAGAAGCATTGTTATGTGCCATCTCTATACTAAATGCAGATTGGGTAGATCAAGCATGGGAAGAATGGAAGAAATATGCAACAACACATACTCTCATTCAGAATCTCCAGGCATATCCATCCATATCAGATCAATTTATATGGAAGGGGGATACATTGTGGTACAAAGATAGGTTATATCTATGTAAGAACTCTACACTTAAACACCATGTTCTTTCAGAGCTACATTCTTCTCCAATAGGTGGCCATGTTGGGTTCTTGAAAACTTATCATAGAGTTAAGAAGGATTTCTTTTGGGAGGGGTTGAAAGGATATGTTCAAAAATTGTGGCAGAATGTTTGGTTTGCCAACAAAATAAGGGCGAGACCATTAAGACACCTGGTCTTCTCCAACCTCTGTCTATTCCTAGTGAGAGATGGGAAGAGGTATCAATGGATTTCATCACAGGATTACCTAAATCAGAAGGGAAAAGTGTCATCATGGTCGTGGTAGAAAGACTTACCAAATATGCTCATTTTTGTGTCATGGCTCATCCTTTCATAGCTAGTACAATTGCCATCTCTTTTATGGATACAATTCAAAAGCTCCATGGCACACCAAAAATTATAGTAAGTGATCGTGATCCAATATTTACAAGTAACTTTTGGACTGATTTGTTCTCTTTTCTAGGTACCCAACTAGCCCAGAGTTCCTCTTATCATCCCCAATCAGATGGGAAAACTGAGGTGGTAAATAAATGTTTAGAGGGATATCTTCAATGTTTTTCTTCAAATAAACAAGAATTGGGTGCAATGGTTGCCATTGGCAGAATGGTGGTACAATACTTCATTTCATACCTCCTCCAAAATGTCTCCATTTCTGGCACTTTATGGGTACCATCCTCCATCACTCATATCTAGCTTGAAGGTCAAACCAAAGGTGAGAGCAGTGAAGATCACATTCAACACTCAGCATGAGGTACTCTCTAGTCTTAGAGAAAATTTGGCAATGGGCACAAAACCGCATGAAGCAACACACTGATCAACATCGTAGTGAGTGACACTTTGAAGAGGGTGACTTTGTTTTTGTAAGGTTACAACCATATAAGCAGTTATCCTTAAAACAACAGAAGAAGGATAATAAGCTTGCTCCTAAATACTATGGTCCTTACCAAGTTTTGCAGAAAATTGGTAGTGTGGCATATAAGCTAGAGCTCCCTCCAGGAAGTAGAATACATCCAGTCTTCCATGTTTCTTGCTTAAAGAAAGTTATTGGGCAGCACATTTCCACCCAGTCAGTGCTTCTGGAACTAGACAAGGAAGGAAGGATCATATTGGAACCTGAAGGCATTCTTTAGACACACACCAAAAGACTGAGGACCAGAGTCATTACCAAGTACCTGATCAAGTGGAAGAATATGAATATTGAGGATGCATCATGGGAAGATGAAGCATTCATGCAGCAACATCTAGGGATTCCCAACATTGGGGAAAATGTTGCTTTGAAGGGGAGGGGCATGTTACGCCCTTAATTATATATCTTACATTGGATGGATATAGCCGACTTGTGGCTATCATAACTTCTTATCATGATGTATCTCTTTCATATATGATCTATTATCATTAGTAGGTCGGCCTTGTTGATGGCCATATCATAGGAATAGTATAAATAGGGGTTATAGGTAGTGGATGATCATCATGTTGAGTATTTGAGTCTTATTGTATGTTTTGGAGGTTGCCCCCTCGAAGTGGCCAAGCTATTATACTTTCATATTGAGAGAATTTATCTACAATATTGTGTTATTTGGTGTTCTATTGCTGGTGATAATCATAATTAATCAATAATTTCATTACATACGTATTTATTGCTCTATATAATCTATGGTTTTCTAACATGGAAGACTCCTCAATACCTTCTCTTTGGTCATATGGTCTTACAAAAAATATCCATCCTTGTGAAAAGATCATTGATTGATTCTCAGATTCTTTCATCAGCAGGGTCTCTAAGTCTCTCCTTAGCATCTACAATCTTACTATTTTCACCTTATCACTACCTTGATAAGCATTTTACAAGGTATCCCATGCTTTTTTGGAGTTTGTAGTTGTTATTCTTGGAAATGCTGAATTAGTGTCAGCATTTTGAATGTAGCTTAAAGCCTTTGCATGATCCTTCAAAATATTCCTCTGGGCTTGTGTGAGTGCATTGAATGCAACCTGATCTGATGTCTCTATATATCTTCCTTCCATTAGTTCCTATAGCTCTTGGGAAGAGAACAATGTCTTCATCTTGATACACCAAATGTCATAGTTCTTGCCATCAAATATTGGGGGTTGTTGCCATGATACCTTGCTTTGATACCAAACTGCTGACAAAATGTAGTGCCAATGAACAAGAAACAAGAAAATACAACAATAATAAAAACCAAAATAAACACTAATATAAATTTATATTGATTCAAAATAATTGATACACAAATCTCAGAGCTGCTGCTCTGTATTCAACTGAATACAACTAAAAATCCTCTCTCTATATTCTGCTGTTCACTGCAGTGTATGCACTTGAGCTGCTGCTCTGTTTTCCACAATGCATTCATCTTCTACTCCCCTGCTGCTGTTTTGTAGTCTGCTCTATATTTTCCTTGTTCTCTATCATCTCTATACCTTGTTGTTCTGATGTTTTAGCTGCTGCTCTACTTTCTTGCCCAACACGTCTATGCACAGTACTTTTTACAAAAAAATAAATAAATCTTTTTGCAATAAATGGTATTCCCTCTAAACAGGGATTTCAAATCTAGGTGCCCAAAGTCAGCAGTTAATGCTGGAAGAATGTGGTTGGAGAGAGAAAAAAACAAAATTTAAAAGCCTGTGCAGGGCTTAAGATTAAATAATATTCAACAATTTATACTGTGATAGTTAATGTTTCCACCAAGCATATCTTCCTCGGTATACTTTTGTTGGCATTGGTGTTGAAATCATCCAACTAAAATTTCTACTGCGTGTGATAATTACAAATTATTCTGGCAATAGTAGATGTCTCCATTTTTTCGTAGCTTTAAAATAGAAAGGAATTATTTTTCTCATGGCCAGTAATTGAATTCATGATATTTTTGAAAATATTTCTTAATGCCTGCATGCCTTTTGTAGCTTCTGAGCTCCATTTGAACGAGACAATTTTCATACAACTCCTAATTGGACGTAACATTTTTGACAAATCCTTTAGATAATTGTGAACATAATTTAAACAACCTACGAAACCTATAACATTGTTCTAAATTAGACAATATGTTTGAGAATTTCTGAATATACTCCAGAACTTGAGGCTCCATTTCAATTTTTCCATTTCTTCATAGAACTCCTACGAATTATATTTCTATTTAGGGTAACTATTTTTTGTTTTTGGATCGAGTGACAAATTTATTCCATGTTTCGCAACCAATTCTGTGAACTTCTGCAAATGCTAACAATGATATTTATAGTTATCAGAATAAACTAAGACATCATCAATATAATTAGCAATATATTCATAGTATGGACTAAAGATTCTATCTAAACAAGTGCTGGAACTATGCCGATGCATTTGTGAGACCAAATGGCATAACTGGACATTCAAAGCTATTAGGTAAATTAGCATAGGTTAATAGTTAATTTTGGCATGCTAATCTCATTTAGCTTTAGTAGTTGTTTGATTGTTATATAGTTTAACTATGTTGTTTATTGGTAATATTATTTTTTTATTCCTGGATGTAGATTTTTGGCAGCATACTGGGTTGTTTCACCTGTAAGAACTGCTATTAGAATTAGGCTGTGCAATTCCTATATACATTGCAGCAAATTCCGTAGTATGTAATCCAATTTTTTGCACATTAATAAATTTCTCTGAGGCACCGTCTTGATTCTGTGCTCAAAAAACAATCCTGCACTTGTTAGAAATGTTTTTTAAATGTATATTTGACTCATAAATCTTAATTTGGTGATACCCAAATTTACAATCAATTTTTAAAAATACTTTAGCAAATGCAACTCTATTGATCAACTCATACTTATCTGCTAAGGTCCATTTGATACCCAAAATTATAGTAGAGGAATATAATTGATTCCTATTCTAGGTTTTCCTCTTGCTATTTCAACATGGTTCCTTACTATAAAACATGATCATGAGTACCAAGAAGATGATGACCTAATAAAACCTTTTTTTAAGTAATTTTGAAACTTTACTACATACCTCTTTATCATCTTCTTTATTAAGGATGATTTTTCTTCCTTGGATTGGCCTTCCATGAATTGTAGGGATTTATGCTTTTGTAGTCTTTTTCCCAAAATTAGAGTGGATGTTCTATACAGCATTCATTAATTTTTTTTTGATCCCAAGTAGTTGTTTTTCTAGAGTTGGTGGAGTCTTATATTCTAATTATTGTAGCATTTCTCACATTTTTCTTGTAGCTTACAAATTTTCTTCTTGTTTGGTCGAACCTTTCTCAAGTAATTATGAAACTTGAGTACATATCTATTTATCATCTTCTTTAATAAGGATGATTTTTCTTCCTTCGATTGGCCTTCCATGGATTGTAGGGGTTTATGCTTTTGGACAGTCTTTTTCCCGAAATTGGAGTGGATGTTCAATATAACCTTCATCAATCATTTTTTTTTATTTGCAGTACTTGTTTTTCCATAGTTAATGGAGTATTATATTCTAACTATTGTAGCACGTCACATTTCTCTTGTACCTTACAATTTTTCTTCTTGCTTGATTAATTCCTTGAGACTTAGATTAACCCATTGAGCTTTGAGTTTTTGTTTGGTAATAGCTATTTGAATTTTCGGAATTCATATCCTATTTCCATAAATATTTACAACTATACAATTTTATGAAATTGTATAATGATCAAGGGAATCCATAAATGGACCTCTTAATCCTATGTCATATGCTGATTTAGAAATTTAGGTAAATGATGTATGCACAATAATTTTAACAATAAGAGCACGAACATTTGTAATGAAATACTACAATTTTCTATTTTCATTCCTTGTATTAACAATTTGTGGATCTAGATGTCTTAACCAAAATTTGAAAACATTTGAATGAGTATAATTCAAACAAGTTGTATTTTACAACTTGATGTGTGTGGAACTGTTCAAAGATGTTACACTGATCTCGTTTTTGTAAGGATTTAAAGCCTTTGAATATTTTTTGGACTGTATCTTATTGTTGGGACCGGATTCGATTCTGATTCTCTAAATTCAGACGATTCTGAAAAATCTTTTTCTATTTCCATGTCTTCTGATTCTTCTAATAATACTACCTTTCCTTTCAGGCTTGTTTTCATGTCTTCTATGTCAGTAACATCGTATAATAATGGCATGTCTGAATTAGCTTCTTGATTTCTTTTACTACTAGTTTGAGATATCCAGTCATCATAAGCCTTGTTACAACAATAATCATTATAGGCTTCTTATTCTTCTTCTTCTATAGGAATGATGGCTTCATATTAATAATTCATACCTTTTCATCATATGGATTGCTGAATAATTCATATTAAAATCTTCTATTTTTGAATTCATTAAGGATTCAACTTGTTCTTCTGCTATGTCCATTTCAATTACAAATAACTCTTAACATTATGCTAGAGATTTCTCAAAATCTTCTTGGCTTTCAATCATATCCCACCAATTCTACCTCTTTTTCCATGAAGACTACTTTGATTTTCTTTGGAAATTTTGGTCAACAAGAGTGAACATATTGAATTCTTTTCTTGCATGTATAGTAGCATACATTTTTAACATCTCTTCTCAGTCTTTTTCTTCCGTATTCTCTTAAACAATCTAAAGGTTTGAACCTTTTATGAAAAATATTATGAACATAATTACTCTACATTTTATTGGTTTATCTTGCTTATAGAAACCATACTGTTCTGCTCCATGAATCTTTGAACACTGTTTAGAAAAAATTATAGGCGCAACATTTCTTACATAAACATGTAAACATATTCTTCTCATTTCTAATCTTGCTACCTCTATAACTTCAACCGTATACATGTAATTGATTCCTCCTTGTTGTGTTGCTAGTTTATCTAACACAAATTTTCCAATATTCTTAAGCAAAATACTTAGAACAGGACTTTAATAAAATATTTTCTCTCCAAATTTCACCTTTAGATTATGCTGAAATATTTTGAAACAAATTCTTCAAATTTTTCTAAATCACACAAATTTAATTTTTCTAGCAACAATTGATCGTCTTTTCTATTTTGATCTTACTAGGGGAAGATTATGCTGATAATAAAACTGGCAAAATTTATAAACCATTTATGAAGATGAACAATCTTGAATATTTAGATGCATTGGTCTGCCAAAACATTGCACTTTCTGATAGATGTCTAGTAGCTATATCCACAGTTGTACGATTGTCACTTCTATTTGATTGTTGTAAGTTCAAATAGTGTGAACACTAGAGATAAATGATGTCTCATGGATTCGGCTCTTCATCAACATTTAGTAACATCATAAAGTGAGTCGGTGTAGATTGAGGCATTATTCTACTAGCATACAGACCGAAATTTGAGACAGTTTTTACCCCTATCATGTTTACATATTCCGTTTCTTCTGTCTTTCCTTCTTCTTGAGATTGAATAATAGGAAAGTTTTCTTTGATTTCCATTTTCTTCTTCTTTAATCCCTTTTCTATTTCTTTTTTGTTTCTAGAATTGATTTCTCTGTCATTTTTAAGTTGCATATGTCTAGGGACTATAACTATGGGATTAATGATTAGAGGCATGCATGACTTGTGCTGCCTGTATGCTACATGTTCTGCAATTATTTCTTTTTTCTTTTCTCTTTGTTTTTTTTTTTATTTTCAATAAAATATTTTATTTCCTTAAAATTTTCATCTATCTCTCTGAGATCATTCATCAAAACATAAGCTTATAAGATTGAGAGTCTATATAGTGTTCAACATAGGATCTCCAATGATTTATCTAATTTAAGATCTTTATTTCATCCCTGAGTTGGCCTAATGGTGAAGAACATGTGCTTTTGAAATAGAGGTCACAAGTTCAAATCCTGCAGGGGGTAGGGTATGTACGCCTCGTTTGTAGCAAAGTTAGTTGCCTCCCGCATGTGAGTGCGAGGTAGTCCCATATGCTATAAGCCACTTGTAGACCCAAAAACAAGCCGCCCCACGGCATTGTGGACTGTAAAAACCTATTATTATTATTATTATTATTATTATTTTGGACATCAGTGAAATTAGCATTGTGCATTAACATATATGACAAATCTGACCTTTAGGTAAGCTTATCATCATCATCATCATCATCATCATCGCTTGAATATAAAAGTGGTTCCTTTTTAGTCCATCTTCCTCCTTTGTGATATGTAGGCTTCTAGAGAATGTTGAGTATGGGACCTAGATCTTTTGTTCCGAAGAATTATATTCTAACAAACAAATGAGGATCTGTGGTTCTTATAACTACACTGGACACAAAGTTTGGTAAGTAGCTTTTGTTGTTGTCATGATTTGGGGATGATGTAGATGGGTAATGCGATAAAGACAAAATCTCTGGGAACTATTTGGCTTGGACCACACAATGTTTGTAGATTTATGGTTATGAATCTTTTGGCTGTTCTGGTTGGCTTGTTAGACCAGCAACTTATTTTGAGAGGTAGTTCCTGAAATTCTGTTCCATCTACATATGTTTGGATGGATAGAAATCCATCGGTATTGATGTCTCTACCACATTTGGTAAGATTTTTAGACCGCTTAGGATAGGTAATAGAGATGGAATAAAGATGGTATAGTAGACTGACCCTTGTATTAAATGAATAAATTTTATTTCTATGCACAACATTAATGTTTCACATATATGCAGATCTGTTAGGGACAAAGTGAAACTAGGACAAATTGCACCAAGAGGACAAATTGCACACAAAACATCTTGGTGAAAATTACCATTGAACTGGGCTATTTTGGCTTGTTCCCATGTTGTTTCTTAAACATCGAGAAGGGTAACACAATAATCACTATTACAAAGTAATGTACAGAATGAAATTCTAAGAACTACGAGATCTGACAGAGTTAATGGACATGATATAACTGTATATGTGCAGGCAAAAATCTCGAGACTACAATATTTCTTTTAGAATGTAATATTATTAGGACATGTACTTAAAATTAAACTTAATAAAAACATTTCTCTCCAAATTTAGCTCGTAAACTATCTTGAAATATTTTAAAACAAGTTCTTCAAATTTGGCTAAATCACAGAGCTTTATTTTTTATAGCAACAATTGACCATATTTTCTTTTTTCGATCTAGACCAGGGGTGAATTCTATGAATAATGCAGGTAGCAGAATTTGTAAACCATTTGTGAGGATGAATGATCTTGAATCTTCAGATGCATTGCACTTCCTGATAGATGTTAATTGACAGAGTAAACACACAAATGTAACTTTTGTATATGTGCATGAAAATACGCAGAGGCTGCGAAGCAAATATATACACAAATAACCATTAGATTGAAGACTTCACTATTATTTTATAATATCGATTCCATTAATGATATTGAACTACAATATTAAAGTTCGTGTTTACAATGATACCAATTAACAAAGTAAACACATAGGATCTAACTATAGATTTTTTATATCCAGAGATTGTTTTTCCAATAGTAAATCATGTACAGTTTGAGTATTACCTGACATAACAACTTTCATAGATTGATATCTTGATTAGATAATGATGTTTCTCCATTGATGATAATGGTCTAGACTCTAATTATATGCAGATCAAGATCAAATTCCGATAATCAAAGTATGAAATGCTTTACAGATTGTGTCGTGTATGTGCCGAAACAAGATTCTATATGTTTTTCATCATAGGACGTCGAATTATTTATATATTGTTTCAAAATATTGCAAGATAATTACATTCCAGAAGTAATATTGCAGTCTCTGGATATTTCCATGCACGTATACAAAATAATTAGATCCTATGTGTTTACTATGTCAATTGGTATCTATGAGGAAGGGAAATGTTTTCGTGGACCTATGCATATAAAGATTCATCCTGACAAATGGTTTATAAAATATTCTAATTTCATTATTAACAAAATTCACCCTTACTCGAGATCAAAAAATAAAAAATGATCAAAGTTGTGTGATATAACCAAATTTGAAGAATTTGATTAAGAATATTTTAAGATAGTTTATAGGCTAAATCTGGAGACAAATGCATTTTCTATTCAAGCATGCACAAAGCTCAAATTTTTCATATATGTTGGAGAATCTACTGATTTAAGATCCTTATTTCATCCTTTTGGACATCGTTGGAATGAATTGTGACACCCAAAATTGAAACACCGAAATAAAACATGATAATATGGAATAATTATTTTTTTGAAAGAATTAATGATAACTCAAACTTAAGTTATGTTATTAAATTTGTTTTGCTACGCCATTACGCTGCGCTACTAGGCTTTCATTCTTGTAAATTTAATTACGTTTAATTGGTGGAGCCACTAAACCTAGCCCAAAGCCCTTGTTGAAGATTAAATTTAGGTATGTGAGGAGGTTAAGTTGTTTTCGAGATTATATTGCACAAGTGTTATTCAATTGGTTCACAAGGATATCCGTTGAAGGGTCAACACAAAATTTGCAGAAAAAATATCATTTTGGTGAAGAAGACCCCTAATAAAAAATCAATATATCAATTTCCATTCCTTTTCATAAGAGCACTCCTAATTAAAAAATTTATTAAGTTGAATTAGTTTTAAAAAGTTTATTTAAGTAAATTTGGATACATTCGAGTGAATTTGGACTCGCCTTTCAGGTTTTGGTAGAAATATATCATATTTTGGTGTGTATAATGGATTCCATTTTTGTTAATATTGGATTCCATTATTCCTATTATTGGATTCCAATATTGACATTATTGGACTCAATGGAGTTCCAATATTGCTATTATTGGATTCCAATTTCGCCATTATTGGATTCCATTTTCATTATTATTAGATTCTAATTTCGTTATCATTAGATTCTAATTTCGCTACTATTAGATTCCAATTTCAATATTTTTGGATTCCAATTTCACTACTTTAGGATTCCAATTTCGTTATTATTGGATTCCAATTTAGCCAATTTTATCTGTATGAAGAACTATGTTGATTCAAGCTAATTAATGAACACTGAATCTATTTTTGCATATAGAGACTTGATTATATTAATGAAGAATTGAATTAAATTCATATTAATAAATTTACAAAATGTAGTTGGGATTACATAAGGCTAGCGGTCGTTAAGTTACATAAAGTTGGAAGCCGCTTAGTTACATAAAGCTAGTAGCTGCTAAGTTACATAAGCGTAACGGCCGTTAAGTTACATAAGGGTAGCAAACGCTAAGTTACATAATCCTAACGGTGGCTAAGTTACATAAGCCTAACAACCGCTAACTTACATCTTTTTAACATTTATTTGATCAATTTGTAAAATGGAAATCATTATAAAGAAACTTAGTAGTTGCTACATATTTCTAAATAGATGATAATCCAGACAATGTGAATTACTTTTATATGAGATAATAATTTTTTTGAGCTTAAATGTCATTATTCTTTTTCATTCTATAAATCATAAAGAACAACCTATAGTTAAGAAATATGTTAAATACATTGTTTTAAAATATGGATTTGTCAATTTATTTCCATAGGCAATCAATTCCTTTGGGATAATTATATTGAGAATTACATAAGGATTGATCCCTCTCGAGGGTATCTAGTCCAACCAATTTTAACTATAATGCACTAATTATGGTTCTTGAAGTTGTGCAAGCTATGCATGAATGGCTTCATGTCCCCAATTTCATATTTTAATTTGATCTCCTTTCCATATTTTGCTTGGTGTCCATGCCTAGATGATGCTGTATAGACCAATCTTTAATGTTTCCCTTGATTTTCGCCACCCTTGATTTTCTTTAAACATTCTTGATAATTTTTTGTTTCTATATTTTCTTTTCTTGTGGGTTCCCACCAACTTACCCTTATATTTTGAGTGCTTGTGTGAACATCCTGTATTGGAATTCATTCTACCCTTCCCATCCATATAGGTATGTTATCATCAGTTGGTCTTACTAGTATCATCTTCCCATGATTCACATCCACTATGCGATTGAATTCATCTCTAGGTCTATCACAAATAGGCTCAACATATATATCCTTATTTGAAAGGACATTTTGACTATAGTAGTCATCCATGTCAAGAGGTGGGGCTCTCAATATCTGATCATACATTGCGTTATCATGAATTATTTGGGTGAAAAATAATATCTCCTTGATCATGCTATAATTGGCAAAGGGATTTTCTAGGGCACACAAAACATTTTTCCAATATGTTATCTTTGGAAGCCAGAATGTTTCTCCACCATCTGTTGAACTCTTTTCCTAATGTGTGATGTATGTCTGAATGCCTCTCTACAGGTCCTCCATCTCTTTTAGTTATTTGAAGGGTTCCAATGGAGGATTCTCTTCATGAAAGTAAGGTTTCCTACCAATTGTTCTCCATATTCCAATTGGTTGAGACCATAAGGCATCCGTGATTGATGCTTTATACTCCATGATGATAATATTGTTGATGAAATGGAACTTAAAAAATATTTGTTTTTCTGATAACCACAATCTTATGGTTTCCATCTAGCATGTGTGGTTCCAAAAAGGCCTTAAAGTCATAGACTTCCTAAATAAGATATATATTAATTGTGCTAGACCCCTCTTGGAATGTTCTATAAGTGTCCATTATTTTGTGGCAAAGAGAATGTTTCCAATTTGTACAATGATGTTGATAATCGTCTGAATGTCCCATCTATATCCTCAGACGTGTGACCGAATGGAAAAAAGATCACATACACTATGTTGAAAACCCTTCTAGATGTTAGCATGGATGCAAATGCAACAATGTGTGGATTTTTTGTCTCTTGAAGCATTATCTAGTTGTAAGTATAGAACTAGTGGTTTTCTAAATGAACATGTACATCTCCTTACAATATCAATTGTATGATCTTGCTCATTTTTCTACTTGTATTCCTTGCATTTTTCATACACATCATTTTTCAATAGTGCATCATGTAATGGGTGTTTTGATGTCCCACTAATGTATAATAAGTCATTATATTGATTAGTAAGTGGTTCTTCTAGCTTCTTGATACACATAGCCAATAATGTTATTGTGAAGTTTTCTACTTTCTTAGTAAAAGGCAGACCATAATGTCTGAAACCCCCGGTTTTGTGCCTGTGTGTCAACATACCAGTTAAGGTTATGTGGAGGTTAATAGCATTACTTATTGACTTTAATTTTCTATATGTCCTTAGTACGCCAGTTTTCATCTTGTCCATCTTGCCATGCACAATACTCAAGAAGCTACTAGGCTATTCATCTGATTACATTCTATGCGCATAGTAATTTGTATGACAACTTTGAATGTAGTCATTTTGCCATTTATGGCATTGATATACCTATGCTAGTGTTTCTAGACATGAGGTGGTTGCACGTTTGTTTTTAAGATCTATGTACATGTCACATTCGGTGTAAAAATTGTTTTTGGTGATTGAAACATGGGATAAATGTTCTTGCCATATTTTGTCGAGGTTTGACTGCGATGTTGGAGAAATGTTCAATAATGAAAGGGCCTCGTTACAATTTTTAAGGATGTAAGCATAACTATAACATGTAGGTAACAACCTCATTGTTACTTTAACACCATCTTGTCCCACTAAACAAGACGTGTGTGGCGATATATCAAAATTTCTCTCCACTATTTTATATATCAATACAATAATTGTGACATTACTTGACATTTTTTAATGTTTTCTTGTATTTCCATTTACTTCCCACCTCTTGCCATTCATCCAAGATTGTCTATATTTGTAATAGGTTCTCTTTGGGATCCCATGACATCTGTATCATGCATTCTGACATACATCGCTTCCACATAACTTCTTTTTATCTATAGTTTTCTCAAAAGTTTGACCTCCATCACAACTACTAGCATTTGTGGTGAATGCATTAAGTACACAGTTTTTGATGGCATTTTCATTCATCTCTAGAGTTATATTCCAACTATGATTAGAGATACATCCTTCTTTGCATCAAAGTTTCTTTTGAACTTCAAGTAAGAATTGATCCCTTATTTTTTTCCCATATTCCCTTGCCTTTGGTGTACTAGATGGAGTAGTATTTACCTTTTGGCATTTGTGGGAGGTGTAAGGTATTTTTATCAACTTTTCATTACAACTCTAATTGGAGGAATGAAATGAAATTGGATATACTAGTTGAGACAATGACTCTTCAAATGCACTCCAAATTTTTACTGACACCTTTTATGGAATTTCTTTTAGCCTTACTCATAACTAAACCATCTATATTAGCCAACAATTGGTAGTACATTGGATGATAGATCCTTCAAATATGGAGCAACCCTTGTAAATAGGCCTGATTATTTTATCAATATGCACCCCATATGTATTGTCATCCATTTTTTTAAACTAAACCATGTATCCTTTGCAGACATTTGTAATTGCCACTTCTACAAACAATTTTTTCTCTTGAAAACAAAAATGTATCAAATTCACAGCAACCCCCTTGAAATTCAAATTTTATTCAGTGTTTTGTATAGAGGTTGATTCCTGAAATTCATAATTTATTTTAACATGAAGTGTAGTTCTTGTTTTGAGATGCATTAGAATTTTAATTGACTAGGAAATTTCACTATTTGGTTGTAGCATTGGATATCAATCATTACAAGTTGTTATAATATTTTCCATAAAAACACCAAACTGTGTGGGTGTAATTAGTGGGCATTACAATGGGTCCCAACACTACTTCTGAAATAACATGTTCTTCTTGTACCATGGATATAAACCCTTCAGTTATGTCACCTTATTTCAGAGCACACTTGTGTTTTACCACCACGTAGGTTGTAGCAAGTTCATCCATGTCTTTAGGAGTTGTGGAACATTGACTTTCATTATCAGAATTCAAACTGTCATTCTCATCAAATATATCCTCCGAGTCGGTGCTCATGATGTTTTGTATGTCATCAACCCCCACATGTGAAACTTCAGAAATCACATTCTTAATCATTTCCTTACTTTCACATGGAATAAAGTATCCCTTACTTCTAATATCTTTTAGGGTTTCACTATCATCAATTGTGTATGGCAGTTTCATTCTTCCATTGAATATAATTCTTATTGTGACAATGAATAAGATAGCCCCCATGTATCTGAAATGGAGTGTAGTTCTAGATAGATACACTAACCCCTCCACAAATTTCATACCTTTAGAGAGTAAATCCACATGCGCTCCTTCAAAAACAAAGTTCATTTTCAACATTATCCATAAATAAAAAGAGAAAGTTAATATCATGGAAACTTAAATCTCAAACCTATGGAGAATCAGGAAATGAGAAATAACAATAAAAATTCCAAGGTTAAACCAAATCATTAAAATGACAATGAGAAATAAAATAAAAATCTAATATAAATATGTCTAAAACCACCTTCAATATAAATCTTGAACTTATGGAGAATTTGGTTAGCATGCAAGACAATAAATAAGTGATTTTCATCATTTATGTCGCATATCAATTTTATCATCATCATCATACATATACGACTACTTATGCCTACCTTATTCAAATTATGAAACATTGAAATTGAAAATCCTATCCAAATTATGCTCTAAGGTAGATGTCATCTATTTTAGAACCTAACATCCTTGACAGGAAAACTTAGAAACTATTACCTCCTTTTACCTCTCTATATAAGGATTTATGTTAAAATGACTATTGGAAATATTCCTTATCATTTTCTTATAGAATTACTTCACGTGTTCTAACAAGACTTTATTTTTCCTAGAGCCTAATAGCAATGGATTATGTCATATGACCAAATACAATAGACTTCAAGATTCTTCCTTTGTAATAAATATATATCTAAGTACATCTAATATCACTAACATTCAAACCTTCATCTCTCCCACCCTCCACTTCACCGTGCCATGTTATATACAGGCTATGTGTATTTGGTTATTAGTCCATTTCAGATTAGAACCAAAACTTTCATAACACTTATCCACTACAAAACTTTCATTAATGTTTGATTTATTAATACAATGTCAAGGTTGTGTTATTATTAATAGTTTTAAATTTGACCTTAATATTTGGGGGAAATTTGCATTACATACGAAATAAAGCGAATATATATTTTGATGTACTCATTAATGATACCTCAAAAACCCATTTCTATTCTCAACCTAAAATTTCCTCCTATATTACATATCGCGAAGATAATTATTTTGTCACTTGATAGTGAAGGAGATCTTGGGTTAGTGCTCCAATTTGACCATATAAGACATTGTATTAGAATCTTAGATCCCGCAACTATTTGTATCATTTTATCCATATAAAACATGATGTGTGGATTTCAAATGTCTCACACTCCCACTCATGTTTCTAATTTTTCTCATACTCACACTCATGCCGATGTTGAATAGACTGGAGGGTCAAAATTTGAGCACTTGCACTTCGGTGTGAGCACTTGTACTTCGAAGTGTGAGTGCTCGCATTTATAAGTGTGATCACTTACATTCGAAGTGTGATCACTTGCACTTCGAAGTGCAAGGATTCAAGATAACGTCTTGAATCCTCACACTTCAACTCCAAGTAAAATTAAATGTTATAAAAACAATTAAAAGAATACTAAAAAAATATTATTCGACTAAGGAAAGTTCAATGGGAAAGATAAATTAAATAAAAATTATACAACTATTACTAAATCATTCATACATAAAAAATTATTTTATAAAATTCTTACATTAATTCTTACAAGTGTTATCCCAAGGAAATTTTTCTAAGGTGAAATGCTAATTACTATGGCGTTTGCCTCCACATAAATTAGTCATTAAACCAAACACTACATAAATTAATGTAAATTCATATGTGTGCCATTTGAAATACACATGCCATTTTAAGTACGTGTGTCATTTAATATCTGCCAAAGAAAATGACACTTTGATGTATTGATTGTATATCACCATAGATTGACATTTATTTTTTTTGTATATCTTTTTGACACTGAAGTCTTTGAAGCTTTTAGGTAGAAAATTCACCTTTCTATTCTCTTCATCTTTGAAGAAGTGTGTCACTCCCTTCATCCATTGAAAAATATGAGTAGGGCATGCGTTGAAAAATCTGAGCATTGTTGTTGAAGAGTATTTGATTTCATCTAGTTTTCAAAATTCGGTATGCATTCTCCTTGTCATCCCTTCTAAAATGATGAAAATATGTAATTTTAGAATTTTCCAAAGCCTTTTCAATAAAATCCATTTTGTGTGCTTACAAAAAATCAAAGTTTTCCATGAAACCACATTATTTCAGTCATTTTAACAAACAATTATCAGTTCAAAGGGTTTGGCATTGGATAACTTTGACATCGTTTTGAAAAAATGATGCACTAGAAATGTGCATATTTATTCAATCTACTTTTCCCTCAATGAATTGTGAAATAAGTGCAATGAACAAGTGTAAATCTCTGGCCCACACTAATTTGTGAGATTTGAATAGGTTGGAGACATTCATCAAAGCATTGTGAACACTATAGACAACAAGTCACACACTTTGGGTAATTATCTAGTCTCAATCGCATATTACTATTCATATGGTTCCTAAGTAAGAAAAGTACTAATTAACCCATCCCTTTGGACCCTTTTATTTGCTTCATGCTTCTAGTTTCATTCTTGCACTCGTACTTGTTCATTCTATCTTTTCACCTTTCTGCATTTATTGTTATGGACACCAGCGCCAGGCACCCCATACCCTCTGAGTTCCCTTGTCCTCTTTGTACTTTAGTCACACTTTTTGGGTTCTAGCCATTTGAGCATCTTACCTTTTTGGTAGTTGGAATTTTCAGGGTTAATTATGAAATTCAAGAAAATGAATCATATAAATATAAAGTTATGTGATCATAATAAGGGACCAAGCACTAAACATATACTATCTCCACCCAAGGTTACATCCATCAAAGACATCAATAGCTCCATTTACATCCTTCTAGCTCCATCACAAGGGGAAAAGGCTAGTTCATCTGCATCACACTTCATAAGAGGGGAGTCTATTTTTTTCCACGTGCACATTATTTACATTCTACATCTAGCTACTTGGTCATTATTTCATATGTGACACACACAAGAGAAACCTAGGGCACAATTCCACACAAACACACATAAAACTATATTGGATCTGAGATGTAGTGCAATGCTTAGTTGTAAGTCCACCAATAAGGTAGATGAGGACAGTCTAACTCCTCATTTTGCATCTTTATTTTTTTAGATTTGATGTCTATTTGAGGGTTTTACAGGTGATTTCTTAATTACAGGTTTACAACGGCCTCGATGATCTTACAATGATATACACATGACAAAATGTGAACAAGTATGAACCTATTGCGACATCTCATAGGAGGTTTTTTGAGAATATACATAAACTAGGGCACCTAGAAATCAGATCAAGGCAACCACGAGCACCCCCATCCCTCTCTAAGTTCCCTTGTCCAGTCAAATCTACTAGATTTGTAATTTTCCAAGCTTATGTACAAAGATTGTTCATATCTATTCAGCTGGTTATCTCTGCAACATAGTCTGAAAATCACTGCAAATCAACTAAGGTTCTTTTAACCCTCTTTATAATTAGGGTTTCAAATTTTAATTTCTTAGTTACTTGGATATTATTCAAATATTTCAGTATTAATTTATTTACTACAAAATTGCATTAGATTAGGCTATTATTTTACATTTTAGCATAATCATTTTGGTGAACTCGACCTTAGACTACACCTTCCGTTTAGGAATATTATCCTCCCCTTACCATGGATCACTCTTATGTCGACTTTACTGAAAAACATCTTAAAGCCCTTAATGACCATATTGCTGAGCATCCCTAAGGAATAGACTTGATCTTACATGTTTCTCATGAGGAAGCTACCAATTTGGTAGAGCTTACTGCTTCTACGAACATCTCCACTTCCATTACTACTCAACCACCTGCTTCTACTCTTCCTCCTATTTCTACCATCCCCGTTTCTTTCACTACTCCTACCAATTACTTAACACCACCTCTTGTTTCTCACATGTCAAATTTCTTCTATTGGAACTCAAGACAAAGCCTCCCTCCATCAAGACCTCCAAGCACAAATTCGTCAATTACAACAGGTTGCTTCTCGTACATTTTCATATTTTGATTCCAATTTATTGCTACACACTCCATTTGCACCTGCCATCTCCACTTATTCACTTCCTCCTAATTTTTTCACCTCCAAGCTTCCCATTTTCAATGGGCATGGTGAACCACAAGAGCATCTCCGAGCATTCCACATAGCTTGCCTTGGTTTTGTGGATGACCATATCCTTATGGATAAAATATTTCCATGTAGTCTCCATGATTATGTGATGCATTAGTTCTATGATCTACCTATTCATTCGGTAAAATATTTCACGCATTTGGCTGATGCTTTTCTCACTCACTTTTCTATCAACATCAGCTCTAAGATCTCTGATGCCCAACTCACACAACTTAAGTAGGTATCTAACAAAAAATTAGCATATTACATATTGAGATATAAAAAATAACTTAGCTAAGATGTCAAATGTGCTTGCAGACTCTTAACTTCAGGACTTATTCATCTAGATTCTATTAATGCCTCTCTTGTAAATGTTCCCTTTGAGACCTCTCCTTCATTCGATCAAATTTGTCATACTCTTAAAATTTGTAAAACCAAATTCTTATCCATAGGAAAGCTTAAATATCAAGATAAAGCATCATTTTTTTACACATTTTCAAATTAAGTTGACATTTAAACCATCTACAACTAAACCAAATGACACAAAAATTACGATCAACGCAATATCCACCACCAAAGAGCTTCATTCGCAACCACCTCGGAGCACATGCACTAAGTTAACTGTCCCTCCACATATTCTACTACCACAACTTTTTGATACTAACCTCATCACACTTCCTCTTTCGCTCCTATTAGATCTGATTCAACTAAAAGGGTGTAATTACAATGAACAATCTCATTACAACTACCATTAGTGCATAGGGGTTTCCACAAATCATTTTTTCAAACTTCGTATTCTTATTCAGGACCTAATCGACAATGGTAAAATCAAGCTTCTAGAACCTACGGTTTCTACACCTGTCAATGAAAATCATAATCTCAAAATTTGTAACAATTCTCTACCAAAGAATGACACAAAAACAACTGAATCCTTGACTAATTATGTATATCACGTAGTTCCTCCTCCTGTATCAGGGGCTCTTGACTTTCTAGTTGTGCATACTTACACTTCTCCACCAATCATTTCTTTCTCTAACCATGATTATCATGTGATTTTTTTTCTAATCACTTACATATTAGTTCCTCTATTATATATGTCTCTATCAATAATACTAAGGTTGATCTATCTTGTCCCATTATCGCATGTTCTATTCCATGTCTCATTACTATTGGCTATCCACTATCAAAAATTTCATATCCCATGAACAATTCACATGGTGTTGTCAAACTTCACATTATAGTAGGTCCTCTCAATATGCTTATACCCTTCCTTTTCGGAAAAACAATCAACAAATGTGAAATTCTTCTAGGCCTCAATTAGATTTGTAGGTCTAAGTCTATCATCTCCATGAATCATTTGTGTTTAAAATTCATTCATAAAAATAAAGTAATTTCTCTCAATGGTGTGCATCCATCTACTCCATGGTCGTAACTACCTCTCGCAATGACTAATGTATCATCCACTTCATTTAGTATGCCAAAACCTATAGCACTTACATCACAATATACCCCTATCTCACCTACTCGCACTCACTTTACGCAGCCTCATCACTCTGTTAGTCCAATGTAAGAGTATAGGCCCATTCCTAGGATAATTACTACATCTAGACGTAAATCACTACCTCATTTTATTCCACATAAGTATCCATCACCACCACATTATTCTTCACATAGGTCTCCATCACCTACACATTTTGTTACACCGCAATACCCACCATATAATCATCTATCACATGCACATAGAATTCAATCACTCAAACAATGTCTATCTAATATACCACCACTCTTAGAGCATGATCACATGCTTTCACCACAATCATCGAGTAAAGGAACTTCATCCTTTAATCTCATCAGATATTTCTCTCACCATTATACACTTGGGGGGCATTATGCTTATCTCCCCCCCTAACCACACATCGTAGAATTTTACATAGACATCTTCATAGATGCTAGCATCGACATTACCTGATGAATTACTCTTGTTCTTCAGTTCACACTTGACTATTGACGACATCCTATACACATGAACCTCACACACTACACAATAGAAACTAAACATATCTTCACACATCTAACATACATACATCCTACATCTTACATCTTAAATCTTACATATTATGTTTTACATCTACTATACACTCACACATCTTATCTCATCTACGCATCTTGCATTATATACTATACATCCTAGATTACACACTACACATTAGACATCACATGAAATTTCTCATCCCCACATCTACTACACATGTTCCACATCCTACTCATATACTTATACACACTTCACTCACTACCTAATGAAACACTTTAGTCCCTCAGTCCATACTCGACTGCTAAGGGTTTAGAAATCAAATGGACCTCATCACACTCACACATTCAACCATTGAATATTTTTCTCATGTAAAATTCCTAGATTAGTGATATATGTCATAGGCTACGTCATCACTTCCTCTAGCATCATATTTTGATATACGCTTTACGATAAATCATCATTTCTTATAACATCCTTTAGTAATATATGATTTAGGCTAAATAATCACTTCTTCCGTTATCTTGTTGTGATATACACTTTAGGATAAATCATCACACATTCTCGCACCTCATCTCTATGTCACATATCATCATTATAAATTCATCACATCACGCTATGCACAACATATAGTTCGAACATTTCCCAATGGCGCACTCTCATTTACGGTTCATTATTAACTACTGAGGGGCCATAAATAAACGAACCTCTCTGCATACAATTTCATTCACTCAGGGGGAATGTGCCTCCTATCATTCACTTTGCATTCTATTCCATCCATCCACAACATATTGCATATCTTGGTCACATTTAATATTGCTTACATTTACTCGTACATGTTCATTTTATTACACATGCTAGATAGATATCTTGTATGTCATTATATTTATCATAAACACATGTAAATTCACTTTATTTCTAGTTGCGATCAAATATTTTCCCTATCCATTACATGTAACATGGATGCTTGGCGTAGTACCTAGAACCAGTCTCATAATATCTTTTGCGGGCATCCACTTTTGTATAATACATGTGATATCATTTCATTTTGTTCCATAGCACACTAATTTATCATATTATACACTCTTTGACATAATTTTTATCTTTCTAACATGCTAATGGGTGCTTCATGTGTAACATTTATTTTACAGGACTATTTACCACCATGGTTATCTGTTATATTTCTTGTACTTGCTTGTCATTGTATGTCATTATTTTCGAGCTTTTCCTTTGTCTTGTGTGCACACTTGTATACATTTAAATTCATCAAACTTGATTTTCTTGTGATATTGTGAACGATCTCCCATGTTCACAACCCATTTTTTGCAGTCTACATTGTCTTCTTGTCTGTTCTAGCTTACACATTTTTTTAGCTTACATTTCGTCTTATACATGCATGTATGCATTTGCTTATACTAACACTTGTCTCCTAGCCACTTTTTTGTATGTGCCTTGGTTTCTACCGAGCACATTCCCTTCCCCTTATAGGGCACAATTTTAGCGATCTATCCTCCTTTGGGCCACATTCTCCTTCAGCGACATTACATCATGCAGCCTAAATGAGGGGGGAATCATTTGGGTGAATCATTCACACCATACATAGTATACATAATAATTTTTTTAGATTTTCAGGCTCAGAATCATACTTGGGTTCATGACAGAGTGACTTTTTCTAGATTACCTAAAACCAGGGGGCATATCACATAGTGGTCTTACTTGGATTACTTGAGACCAGGGGGAATATCACATAATTATTGGTAGTTCAACATAGTCTATAGAGATCCATACATCACAAATTTTATAGGGTAGACAATCCTTAACACTCGCACACACCATCTGTAGTGGTGTTTTATATAACAAGAATCTGTTAAAGGTTGGAGGACAACACCAAACAATTTATCATTACATTTATTCCATTACATTGGCGTGATATCATCTGAAAAAATTACGTGCATTGACATCATCTACATGATCCTTTCTACACCCTTTTCTCATCATGGATCAGGTGCACATGTTCTTTTTTTCACATTTTCAGCATTTTCTTTTACATACTTCCTTACATACTTTTAATACATATATATGCATATTTGACTACTTGATCATCCTCTCTTTTGTAGGTCCATTTGTATGGGAAGAAAGTAGTCAACATCAATAAAAAATCACACACATCGACACCAAAAATAGGTTAAAAACCACATTCACACACACATTTCTGCCCTAGGTTAATTTTCATCACCTTTTACACTTTTTCATCTTTAGTGTCCACACTCCATATTTTTATCACTCCATGCTTTGTCTAGTCCCTCGGTACACTTTCCACATCAATTTACCTAGATATCAGGTACGCATCTCTATCTACTTTATGTTACCAAGCTTTTCACTCACCAACATAAAGTGGGGGAAAATGTAGACACAAAATCACACACTTAGGGTAATTTTCTATTCTCAATCGCATACTACTATTAATATGGTTCCTAAATAAAAAAAAGTACTAATTAACCCATGTCTTTGGCCACTTTTCTTTGATTTATGCTTCTATTTTAAGTCTTACACTTGTACTTGCTTAGTCTATATTTTCACATTTTGGCATTTGTCATTCTCGACATCAGCACCCAACCAGGATGCCAACGTCAAGCACCCCCATCCCCTCTTAGTGACCTTGTCCTCTTTATACTTTGGTCACACTTTTTGGGTCCTTTCTATCCATTTGAGTATCTTATCTTTTTGGTAGTCTGCCTTTTTGGGGTTAGTTGCGAAATTCAAGAAAATGAATCATTTAAATATAAATTTATGTGATCATAATAAGGGACCAAAAACTAAGCATCTATTATCTCCACCTAATGTTTCATCCATCAAAAACATCTGTAGCTCCATTTACATCCATCTAGCTCCATCAAAACGCATAAATACTAGTTCATTTACATCACACTTCATAGGAGGGGAGTTTATTTATTTCCATGCACACCTTATTTACATTCTACATCTAGCTACTTACTCACTATTTCAAGTGTGACATGCACACGAGTAACCTAGGGCACAATTCTGCACACACATAAAACTACATTGGGTCTAAGATGTAGTGTAACGCTCAGTTATAAGTCCACCATTGTGGCGGATGAGGAAATTTTGACCCCTCATTTTACATCTTTCTTTTTTTGGATTTGATGTCTATTTGAGGGTTTTACAGGTTCTTTGTTCATTGCAGCTTTATATTGGTCTTGGAGATCTTACAACGATATACACACGACAAAAGGTGAATAAGTGTAAACCTCTTGCGACACCTCATAGGAGGTTTTATGAGAATCTACGCATACTAGGGTGCCTAGAAATTAGACCAGTGCACCCATGAGAGCCCCCATCCCTCTCTAGGTGCCCCAGTCCAGTCAAATCTGTTAGATTTGTAGTTTTCTAAGCTATTGTGCAAAGATTCTTCATATCTGTTTAGCCGGTCATCTCTGTGACATAGTTTGAATATCACTGCAAATTAGCTAAGGCTCTTCTAACCCTCTTTGTAATTAGGGTTTCGTATTTTTATTGCTTAGTTTCTTGGGTATTATTTCAGTATTCATTTATTTACTGTAAACTTGCATTAGATTAGGCTAGAATTTTACATTTTAGCATAATATGATAATATGCTTCCAAAAAATGCACAAACATGTTATGGGAAGGTTTTTTGCTAGAGGACACCTCCACAGAGATGTAATACCTTTGAAAAATTATAACACTATAGAGTAGTTTACCATTTCCCCTGCGCAAGGACTGAGAACTGTTAGTCGAAATTCCTGAAATAATGTGGTTTCATGGATAACATTGATTGATGGAAGCACACAAAATGGGTTTTGTTGAAAAGGATTTGTAAAATATATTTTTTTCATTGAGAGATTTTATTCAGTTAGGGATTTTGTAGATAATTAAACTAAATCAAAATTTAAGACCTCCCTTGGTGGGTTTCATTGGATATTTCGTTGGAAATTGATTGTTGAAATAAAATTTGAATTTTGAAGGTTATTATTCAATAATTTTTGTAGAGAAAAAATACATTATTGGACAAGAATTCAGAGTGCAGATGTGTTATTGTGAAATTTTAGGGGTTATTGTGGTATTTCATGTAGATTGTTTTATTAAATAAGTTATTTAATAATATACTTAAATTCATTGATATTTCTTGGTTCACGTAACCTAGATGTTAAAAATGTATCAAAACGAATAGGTGATTAATTGCAATCACTAAAATAAGTGTTTTTAATCTCAAAGGATCACTAAAATAAGTAATAGGGGATAAAATTACATTATCAAAGTGTTAGTAGTTAAAACAAGAGGATCTTGTTTTAATATAGTGAAGAGAATAAAAGAGTGATTTTTAATTATTTCATTATTATTTGATAAAAGGTGAGAGAGTTTTTATCCCACAATCAGTAGCTCGAGGTAAGGGTTTTTAATACCTTAGTAAAGAATGAATTAATTATTTATTGTACCTGTGTTATCCTAATCTTATGAAAGTGCATATCCTAATATTATGACATAATGCATTAATTGGGAAACAAAGGGGATACTTCTGAAGGGATACTACTAATGTAAATGATATGTTTCACATTTCTTCCTTTAGTTGTTCACAAATGTGGCTCAGAATATCCATAGGAGGGATCATATAAACTCATACTATGCATATCCTTGAATGAATGAATGAAATTATTAGTAATGATTCATTATGAAGAAATAAATGGTTGTGTTCTTGTATCCTTCATATTGTGGGTGTTTTAGTAAAATAAAGTAATGATATATTGATAGTAATAGTCAGAGGGTGATATGGTCCTTTTTTTCTTAATGAGGTTGTAGGAAACTTGAGGAAAGTTTCCTTAGTAAATTCGTTATTAAGATCCTAAAGAATACCATTACCATGCATGAAAAATGAGGCAAGTGAACTAAGACAAGTAATTATTTTCTTTTTTAGAGTGAGAACTCATTTTTTACTTGGCTAAACAAGATTTAGAAGGTTTGATATCATATCACTAAGTAAAGAGTTCTGAAAAGACACATGTAACACTTATAGACTAAAATTACAGTCTATGGATGTTTTAGTTAAATAAAGTAATGATATATTGAAACTAACAATTATAAGATGACAAGGATGATTTTTCTTAATCATAATTTAATAAATGTGATGAAATTTTCTTTATGAAATATCTTGATAAAATCCTACAGAAGACCATTAACTTACATGCAGATTGAGGTAAGTGATTCAAGGGAATTAATTTCTTGTTTGTTTTTATTGGGAGGTGGAAGCGTAAGGAAATGATGAGATTTACAAGCTTGGGAATACATATATACGATGACTAGGGAGATTATACAAAGGGTTCAGAGTCTGTATGTTCATACTAATACTACAAAGAGTACAGTCATTATATTTAAGGTCATAATTATCATGTTTTATGTGGATAAGGTAATTATACCATGGTTTTATTTAAAATAATTATACCATGTTCTATATGGATAAAATAATACAAAGAGTAGTAGGATCAAAGAGGTTATCTCTTCTTTCCAATTTATCTAGTTTTAAAATTGTAATGGTCAAATAGGAGTTACAATTCAAGACCATCTTCACTACCAAGAAAAAGACGTATGTATATAAAATAAATCCCTTCAAAATATGTCAACCAAGCGATTTGCATAGAAGGGAAAAGAAGGTTATGATTAAAATAAATGTCTTAGGGTACTTAGTACATGTTTCTGAGTTGATAAGTATTGATTTTGTAATCATCAGTACTGTCTGATGAGATTTTTGTTGATATTTAACATTTTTACAACTAAGCAAAGATCCCTCCATGGCCTTTCAGTCTTCATTTATCCAATGGATATAGATGTACGGTGCCATAGGTTGAACTTATGCTTACAAAAAGCATTAGCCTTCAAATTTGTATTTGATATCCTCTCTAGGAATTACCTAGAGATCTGCTAAGCTAATAAATTTCTTACTTTGATTCGTAAAAGACATATAATCCTGTAGAATTCCAAATACCTACAACACACATATTTTGCATTAGGTTTTATATATGAAAATGCCTAACGTCTGATAATCTCCTCTACTATGATTGGTTATTCAAACACTATATTAAAATTACATAGCAAATGCTAAGTCATTCCTAAAAAAATTATTATGTTGTTCATTTAAATTTCATGGAGAACCCTAAATGTAAATAAGATCTAAATAAACTCTTTATGTAAGGCTATAATACCACTAAGCCATATGCATGTGTACTAGACAATTTGCTTACACATATTAGTTGACTACAAAATCATAGTAATGAAGCTTAACACCCACTAAGATATTCCTTTAAATAAGTAGGAATGACCAATAATGAATGTTGTATGTTGTCCAATTATATGTCATGGAGAATCCCAACATTACTAATCTCTAAATAAAATCATTATATGTTTTCTATACGTATGATTATTAAAAATCGTGATGTGCCAATAATATCTCTATGTAGATGAGGAAAGAAGGTGTATGTGTGTGTACAATGTGTCATAGTGTGTACTCATATGCATCTTATGTAATGGGCAACCACATAAGGCTTTATCCCTCTTGAGGGTATGTAGTGCAATGTTTGGCTCTGCCATGGATATTCCAACCAATATGATATAATTAAGAATAATGAAAGATAGGTATAGAGATCTTAGCAGCAAAATAATGAGAGCTACGTAAGGCATTTTGACCCCTTATCCAAAGACATGTAGTGTAGCTTTGCTCAATGTCAATAATATCCACATCCACTGAATGATGCCTAGTAATTGCTAAGCTCTAAATGTTTTCTAAGGCTGAACTTAGTGACGACTAAGCTCAAAATATCTTACATTGATTTCTTAATGGCTAGAACAAATATTCAAATGACTAAGAGGCATAAGAGTCATGTTCCATAACGTAAGTATTAATCCTTAGGCCCTATATTATCATCTTAAATGCTAGAGATTATATGTTTAAGTAGAGACATTTCATGTTGATGTTTACCCAACTAAGCATTACCTAGAAATCACTAAGATCAAAATTTGTATTTGATATCTCTCCAATTACCTAGGATCGACTAAGATCAAAATTTCGTAAATGATTTATCAAACATATAATCCTGTAAAATTTACTAAATGTATTGCAACACACATATTTCATTATCATTTTATATTTGAAAATCCTAGTGACCATAAGTTTCCTTTACAATGATTTTTTATTCAAACGAGTATATTCAAAATTGCCTAGTAGCCGCTAATAATTTTTCTAGTTATTAACGAATTAGAGAATGGTCAAATAAGAGTCACAATGTCAAGATCACCTTCGACAACCACCAAGTGAGAGACATATGCATACAAAATAAATCCCTCACAATATCAAGAGTACATGTAGAGTAGAACATTAAGATCGAAATGTAAGAATAGTTATACAGTGAATGATTCCTAATACTGCTAATATCTAAATATTAATTACATACATAAGCTTAGCGACCACTAGGATACATTTACTATACATGATTTGGATTGATCCCAAGTCGAGGGTATGTAGCGCAATTTACTTGGCTTCACCAGGTAATTAGTACATTGATTTCTTAACATGATATGTTAATCTAACGATAAATTGAAAGTAAGAGGCATAAGGAGTCTTATTGTACAACAAACTAAAGATATCCTACGTAAGGCTTGAACCCATTTCTAAGATGAGTATGTATTGTCCAATCATCATTTACTCAGTGCAGTTTTAATTGATATTTACCAACTAAACATTACCTAGTGTAGATAACCCCTAAGCTTTAAATTTTATATCCTCTTAGGCATTAGCGTAGTGACTCGTTGAGCCTCAAATATCTTCATCCTATTGATTTTTTCAATACATATAACCGTATGGAATATTCAAATGTAAGAGGCATAAGATGTCTTGACATTATAATCCTTTGGCTCAATATCTAATATTCTTTTGATAAGTATTGTCTTGAAGGCTAATCATCATATGTCTATTAGTAGAAGAGTTTTTGTTGAGGTTTACCTAGTGACTAATCCAAAACCCTACCATAAGCCTTTCATGAATAATATGAGAATTTCATCCACCAGATATAATTATGTAGTTATGTAGGTTGTACTTACGCTTACGGAAGAGTGCATGTAGCCTTCCAATTTGTTAGTGCAATAATATCCTCTCTAGGAATAATACCTAGTGATTTCTAAGATCTAGATATTTTTTGAGGTACTTTGATATTGTTAAAGACATATACATTAGATTTGTTAGATATTCCAAATGTTTGATAAATATATTTTTTTATGATTATCATCATGAAGGACAAGAATATATCTATGTAAAAGTGAAAAGAAAGTTATGATTTACTAACCTCCTTTACTATGTCCACATCTTGTAGAAGGGGCATTCGACATACTCAACCATATTTCAGAATTACCTATCGGCCGCATAATCATGATTCCTTATAATACCCTATGAACTAATGTTAATAGTAGGGACATTGTACCTTAAGTAGACCATACATGTAGTAATCTTGACAACATTTACTCAATGTGAATTACATATGGTGCTTGATTTCCCATGTACACAACACACATGTAGTACATCACTTATTCTCAGTGCCTAGCATAATAGTTAAGCTTCAACGACATTTGATTCCTAATGAATAATAAACTCTAAATATTTTGTTGAGGCTAAGCTGTTAGTGACCACTAGGATCATTAATGATCTCACAATGATTTGTTTAATATAACCCAATTACATCCTTTGGCTCAGAACCCTTGTTTCCATTAAGATCTAAATAAAATATTTATATTTTTCCTCATATATATATATATATGTACATATTTGGAAATTTATTTTCTAATTTATATAAGATACATGTTGATATAAAATATGTATATAAATTTAAAACTTAAGGTTTAATCTTGTCTTCCTAGGGTTTATTTCGTCGAGTTAGTTTTGGTGATCATGGACCTATAATCCTTAATCACGGAAAGAGAACCAAGATCGTCAAACATAGATGCATTTTTATATTCCTATGCAGACACCCGAGTAATGAGAGGTACTGTGTTCGATCCAGTTGCCTTAAATCATGAATTTCAAAATTATTCAGCTATCTTTTCCACAATTGAGAATGAAATCCTTGATATTGATGCCATAGATGAAATGGGAATACCAAAGATATCAATCAATAAGGTCCCATGCAATAAGGGCATTAAAAAGATATGATATCTCCACTCAGTAACCACTAAACTAGAGGTACTTCCATTTCTAGAACTTATCGCTTTCTATCTAATTCATGTTAGGTCCAAGGATTGTACCTTATTTTATAAGTCATGGAAAAATAGAATATATTTATATGTTGGGCATGCATTCAGAAGATTATTACAAACTACCACAACTAGATACCTTGTAAAATAGAGATACAATTGAGTCATGGATGACGAAAAAACAAGTAAGAGTCATTTTACAGAATTGGGATGTGGACCCAATTGATAATATGGATGATTCTCATATGAGCGATATCCATATTCAAAGGTTTAGACTAGGAGTCTGTATTGGTATGGCCCTCAAGAACAAACTATATGGAAAAATATTCCATCTCTACGGTTGATATAGCTTGAATACCTTTACTTTATATGAGTATTGATAGAGGACAAGATTCCTTCTTTGGGGAAAGTGGTTACTTCCAATTTGGTGTCCAGAAGAAAAAATTCGTGGACAATAGGAAATATTAATACATGGCTTCATATCTTCTACATGCAGTCTGTTGGTGTCCTCAACTATCTAGATTTCTATGAACTATGGCTTCCTTCACACCCTTTACAAATAAATGAATTGTATTTAGACTTGTACTCCCATCAGTTCAGGTCTCATATTCAAGAAATATGCACTTATTTGTATCCCACTCTCTACTAAGAAATGCATGAAACAATGACACCCAGTGTAGTCTGATGGCATCCTAACTTCCATAAGAAAAATGTGAGTTGCATTCTTCTATCTAGATTATATTGTTATTATGATTGAGGGACTCCTTACACCTCCTTTGTAACTGTCATATTATGTGTCAAACAAATCAGCATAACAAGAGGTGACATATCAGATTTGTAATGGTATTTAAGGAAAGTGTAAAGAGAAGAAGCTTATAACACACCCCCATTTCTCAATTAATATAAGATGCCAAGTATTCAATAGGTGGCCTAATTTGAAAGCTATAAAGGCCTGTATAAATTCATTCCATCTGCCCTAATACCCTCTAAGGAAATATTTTCATAGGAAAACGGTGGCCAAACACCTAAAACTACTTGGGGGACAAATAAATATAGCCTATGTACATAAGGATGATGTTAATGAATGGGTATGGATTACCCAAACAAATGATAGCATGGTTGAGGAAAATTTGAAGATGACTGGGGTAGTTCCCCCTTTGAGAGGAACTATTAAAAAAGAGCCTATAAAGAGAAAGGTAACATTCTATTCAAATCCTTCAGAAAATCCCCAAAATCTTCCTTCTTCAGTTCCTCCAGGTTTTCCTACACCAATTAAAAATTTATCTGAGGTTCAAGAAGTTAGGCCCATACCTACTGAAGCTCCTACTTTGGTGGCCTACGCCTTGACTTCTTCAGATGAAGAAGAAGAGGCAATACAAACTTAAACCTCATCCAAGGCAATGCCAGTGCAACTCAAATTCCCACCTTCTCCACTGAAGCTAGAACAACCAGATCAACCTGAATTCTCATAAAGAACAACCAGATTAGGAGGCATAAAAACACCCCTTAATAAACATTGAATTCAATCTAAGAACGAGAGCCTTGAATATGGTAACCAAAAAGAATAAGCCAACACAACAAGCCATTATTTGGCATGAAAATTCAAAAGACCTTCTCTCTGTTACAAAGAAAAGGAAATTCAAGGGTTCCCAAGTAGTCCAATATGAGGAGATTTAGAGTCCTTGATAAGGGATATAATTGAGGTAGCAATAGAAGTAGTGATAGGATTACGTGCTCCAAATAAAGATCTTGAAACTCAATTAAAGGCCATAGTTCTTGAGAGTACTATTTATAATGTAGAAGAGGCCTTAAATTTCCTGTATAATGTTATAAAGGAGTGAACTGAGGAAAATATGAAGGAACAAGAATACCTAAAGAAAACTAGAAATATGATTGAAACAATGGAAAGGATGTAGAAAATGTTAATATATATGGTGCATGCTATTGAGGAAGGCATTTGCAAGAACCTTTCAATTGTAACCATAAACGATATTGGTATATGTCAGACATATGCCAATTATACCAAGGCAAGGCTCAATGAATGGAATGAAAAGATAAGAATAATATATCCCCAATATGATGACATAGTTTTCAGAGGAAATAAGATTTTTGTAGAAGCCTTAGTTATGGGAGTTTTTAAGGAAAACCATGAATTAATATCTACTGAGGAGTTTTCTATATTACTTAAAAAAATCTTGGTAAGTTTCCAAAGGAGTATAACAAAGGCAAACAAATGAGAAACTTCATAGGTCATTGATATTGTTTCCCAAACCAGGGAAAAATTCTAGCAGATAGAGACTCTGAAGGAAATCACAAGAAAAACAAATGTTATGCAATAAGTTTTGATTGATAAGGGTCATGTGCTCTTTAGAAAACTTATTATGGACTTAATAAGGATAGATAAAGATAACAATATTTTTAAGGAATCCATCATAGTAGTGGGAAAACAATGTGTCACAATAGGCCCTACACAAGCCCTACCAACTTAGGAAGAAACTTAACATGTAGGTCTGAATCAACACTGACCCATAGCTAAGCATGAACCACAATGATTCTGAGTGGCAATATTTGAGCATAGTGGGCGGGAAATGAAAAATATATAACATGTGTATAGATAAATATTTATAATTGATTATATGTTCACGTATACATTTGTGAAGTATAGACATGCATATATAACAATTTGAATAAATATTCCAAATGTTATCTATCTAAACATGCACATGAAAATGGAATGTTCAACAACATTTTATCCAGTTCTATAATAATTTTTCATCCAAAACTACCTAGTGAATTATAAGCTCTAAATATTATGTTATGGCATGACCTAACAACCGCTAATATCAAAATATATTACTCGAGGCATCACCTAGTGATCTCTATGCTCTAAAATTCTAATTTTATCTATAAGAGCAATATAATCATGTAGACTATGAAATTTCCTCTACACTCATCTTTCACATTGTTTCATGTTTTGTAAATGACATTTGAATATAAAATTGTAGTAATGGAGCTTAGTTCCCATTAGGCATTCCTATCAATAAATAATAATTACTAATAACAAATGATTTATGCCATCCATTTATAAATATATAAATATATGTAGTGTCTTATGAGAACCACAGAGGTGAAGTGAAATGTACATATAATGATTTATATGTAGTATCTTATAAAAAGTAACAAGTTCCCACTCCTCTCTCTTATAATTTTATGCAGTTAAGTATGACATGTAACGACACAGAGGTGAAGTGAAATGTATGTTTTTTAGTCACAAAATAAGAAAATGAAGAAATGTAAAGATATGGTTGAACATCTTTAAATAATTGTTGGTTGTACACATCATATAGAAAACAACTCAGAAAAGATAGTTATAATAATCAAATTGGGGTTCCATTTAAGGGGTCCCAACCCTCTGTTGTATAGTATGTGTGAGAAAAATGATAAAACTAAACACATTTAATATATAGATAATTATAGTGGCAATAAGGTCAGATGTCTATTCCCTCAGACACACATGGAAAATGTTTCAGGAGATGGTCTTAGTGCCAAATGAAGTCATCATGGGCCACGACACCGAATACAAATTGCATAGCCCCCTTTAGGCCCCTTGACATCCCCTTTTTGTGAAGTGTAGAGATACTAATCCTCGGTCCGTTAAAAATATCCACCAGCTCCTTCCTCCACTCAGGTGAGTTTTCCCATTTAGGAAAAGTGAGCCCCCACTTTTCATATGCTTTGGGACGCTAGTCTCTGGTCGGGCGGGCCCCTAGAATAGGTGTAGCTCTCGTAGTTGGGAAACTACGGATAACACATATCTTTTAGAATGAAACCTTTTGTATCCCAACCACAATTTGAATATCGTCCATAGTTAAAGCCAACATAAAAATTCACTCTTCTATTCTACTCATGTGCAGGTTAGGGGGTGGACTATCAACCTTTATTTCTTGTGTTGGGGCCAAATATTGAATCTTTGCTTCTAGTAGGAAATGACCGTAATAATCCTTGAGTATGTGCCAGTGGTATTTATAGACGTGAGGGAAATGGTGTGACCAATGATTCCTCAGGGATTTAGTATCCAAGTGGAATTCTGGGTGGATAAAGCGGAAATGCAGAGTCTAAAAGATTTGAAAAGAGGTACACATCTCAGGTAGGAGATTTATAAGAGACAGTACCAGGGAAGGTTTATGAAGGAAATCTTAGGCATTGGCCCTAGCATTTGGCACACTGAAAACTTAGCAAATCAAAGCCTCATTTTGCCTTGAAATATGAAAGAACAATTCTTCCCTTGATGTATTTACTCTCATCAATGATGAAGCCATTGCTAAGAAAATTGAAATGGGAAGAGATAGCAGAAAATGAACTAGCTCTATAATTTTGCACAAGAGCTTTGAGAGAGAGATAGGTGATAGAAAGGGTGGACTAGTAAAATTCTTAAATAAACATGGTGCTAATGTTTATAGTCATTTTTATTCCCTTAGAAAAATTCTAATCCCATGCACGCCAACCTATCACCCAACGGGTGCTAGGTGCTCACCCAAGGAAAGTGCGGGTGACAAACACCTCCTTTATGTGAGTCTTGTGAGAATACATTGCTTGGTGACAAAAAAATAGATGTGAAAAGGTAAAGAACCATGATGGGTGTCATTATTCCCTTCATTTAATCAACTTCTTGTTGATGTCATATAAAACCAGGGGTGTGTCTAAAGCTATATGAAACAAGAGTATTCTTATTGATCTAGTAGTTGAATATAGTTATTTTTTTGTATTTTTAGGGGATATTTTCAATGTCTTAAGGACTTCTTAGTAAAACCTTATTTAAATCATACTATGAAAACTTGCTGAAAGTAAACACATTGAAAGCTTTGCTGAAAGAAAATAGTTGCTTCTGAAAGTAAACGCACTTGCTTTTGGAAATAAACACACTTAATTTAGAATGCGTGAAAAAAATTGCAAGAATATAAGAATCTATCTAAATACCTGCACGAAGAAGTATACAATAGAGTTTAACTAGAAGAATTAAAACAATACAAAATTAACAGATCTAAGCTATTTGCTGAAGAAATATAAATACCAAATAGATGAATATCTTGGTCCTTGGGGGAGTGGGCCCTTGCTCCTCCTCGAATCAGGATTTAACAACTCAAAATTCTCTCAAATAGGAATGGCTATTTTATTGAGAAAACATTCGGTATTACAAAACATACTGGATCTAAGTGCTTAGTCTCTTTTCTGTTCTATATCTATTTTTCTATCATATTCTATTGTCTCCCTCTTTTATCTACTGCAGGTCTGATTTTATATACATTTTACAATCTTAGTTGTCTCAACGATTCTGATGAAATTTAATTGTTCCCAGACTAGATGTTGAGTCGAATTGTGGTTGATCTGACAGTTGTAAGATAACTATCCCTAGATCTGTGTTTCGAAATCTTCTTATCCTTTCTTGATTGAAAGGGTCGTTAATGCAAAATCTCTAGATGTGGTTAGGATAGATAAACTTCCATTGGTTTTGGAACTTCAGAGAAGTTCCAGAACCATAGGAAATCATTAAGGATCAAAACTATGAGAGTTCTAGAGCTATACCCACGAGTTCCGGAACTAAGTTCAAAAATTTTAGAACTAAATAATGGAGTTTCAGAACTAAGTCTAAAATTTCTAGAACTAGATAATGACTATGTGATGGAGTTCCATAACTAGCTTGGAAGTTCAAGAACTAAGATGTTTGGGAACAAATGCTACCAAAAAAATATTGATCACTACCTACTTCATTTCCTTGACTGATTAGACCTGCTTTACTACAAAACTGAATTTCAAACACACACTTTATCAGGAATTTTAAAGCTTTTAATATTAGAATCACAGTTAATAAAAAGACAGACAATTACATCCTAACTCATATCAGATCAAATAAAAGTCACAAAGTGAAATCAAACTTAATAAAAAGGAGAGTAAGATGAGATCATATATTATACATTCATCAGACATATTCTAGCCTCATCATTTCCCTCAAACTTACTTGTTTGTAAGTCCCTTTACAAACTTCATTCTTCAAAAGTGGGGTTATAAGTTCTACATTCCATTTGATTACTCAAATCAAATGGCTAAAACTGGATTTTCCAATGCTTAAACTTAGATGTATTGTACCCAGCCCCTTCTTCTATTTTCCTCTCCCACTCTTCAAATTTAGTAGGATCTTGAGGTTCTCTATTTTGCCAAGGAGACATGGGGGTGAGAAGTAGAGGGGTCTTTGTTTGCATTCCCATTCATATTTTCCCATAGGGTTCATTGACCTGTGGAATTATTGTGCATAATCTTTTTTCCCTTTCTAAATTCAGATCAGATTTGTAGGGGATATTACTTCCCTTCTTCTCAAGGAAACAGTAAGGAGTTCCCACCTCTTTGAGCATCCTTCATAAATATCTTCAAGTTTTTCCTCCTCATAGGAGGTGAAGGCATCAATAATATTTTGTAGAATGGTAAGATAACGTGTCTTGAATCTCTCATCAAAGGCTTGAGCTCTAAAATGTATGAGGAAGGAAGAATGTTTACCATAGTGAGCTCTCATACAAAGACCAGTTGAGTTAGCTTTTAATAAAAACCCAAATTCCCTTTCCTTCCATGTAATTTGGTCTTACAGAATAGAGACAAATGCATCAAGCTGGCTCTACCCTACATACAAATTGATCATAAATCCTTTGTTTTATCTAGCATAAAATTATAAAGATAAAATTCACACAGCATAGTTTTCTACTCAGGACTAGATAGAGAGTAAGCTTCCATGAATTCAGATTCATCTTTTAGTTCATGTGGAAGTCCACATGTAATTCTTAACAACTTTCAGCGAATGAACTGCTCTTCTAAAAACACACTATATGTAGGATAGGGCCTCTTGCAGGAAATCAAATTTTCACTCATAATACAGCCCATATGAATTTTTGCAAGACATTTATATTTATTTCCTTTCTCCTTATAAACCTTTTATTCCCATTCTTTTCTTACCTTTTATTTCCTTTCTTTTCTTCTTCCATCTTTGTCTTCAATTCTTCATTTGATGTTTTTTCTTCTTTGAGTTCCTTGCAAGTTTCATTCCGTAGCTTATTGAGTGGCAAATAGGTTAACTCAGTCTGTGCAGAGACTGTGGACATAACATTCTCTTTTTTGGAAGTCTAAAATTTTTCCTCTTTTTCTATCAGTTGTTTCTTGATTGTTGATAATTCCTCAGTCCTGGATGCAATTTGAGTTGTTAGATCTCCAATGAGCATTTACCTTTGTTCTAATTTGATTTTGAGGAAATCCAATTCCTCATCCTTTTCTCTGATAATGAGCTCTGCTCTAGACAAGAACAGAGACTGTTTAACTTGATGTCTTTCTTCTTCCTCTAAAATTACTTGAGGAGTTAGGCATTCTTCTTCTATTAAAGGAAATTTTCCTTTTCTTCTCTACGATGCCAACTCTTCTTCTTCATGTGGCAATGTTGATGGTTCAGCCAATTCTTGAAAATCCTTCTCTTCAAGTCTCTCATCTCCTTTGTCCATCCCAGCTTGGCTTGGATCAGGAGGAGTCATGGCCATGCTGCCCAAAATATCAGTAGCTTCCTTTTCTTTCCTTTCCTGACCATTCCTTCCCTCTGGGGTTTCCCTTGACCTCTTATGAATTTTTCTTCTTTGGAGAATTTTAACATGCCTAGCGGTGGAATTTCTTCTAGAGTTTCTTCTTACTATTCTTTATTACTCTTGCATGGGTGAGATATCACCGTCAGAGACAAATATTAACTCCCTTGAAGCTACTGTAGAAGAAGGAATTTCCTTCAAAGGTAAAAAATGATCTATTGTTTTGATCTTTCTCATAGACCTTCTTTTTGGTATATTCTCTCTTTCCATTTCCCTCTATTCTTCTGCAGGGTCATTAGTTTCTAGATTAGTTAAAGGATAGAATGAGGATGTAATCATCCTTCGGATAATATTAGGGTTTTTCTTGAACTTTCCAAGAAACTTGTCCCAAATTTCTTCTCCATTTGTCTTTGACAGAAAATGGTGTTGACATATTAAATGAATTGGACGGTGATGCCTGATTATCCCAACACCCCAAGAATACCTCTAAGCCATGGCCTAGATAGAATAAAGAATAAAACCTGGAAGGTTTGTTATGTCCTCAGGTTTTTTGGCTCCATATTTCAAATATATGAGCATTTTTAAGACTTCTTTTTCAACAGACCCAAATTGACCATCACAGGTTAAACATTTCACTATCCAAAATGCTACCCTATCAAAGGGTTTGGGCAAACTGGCCCTTCTAATCCCTTTTATTATTTTCTTTGTATTATAGATGTATTGGGGTTCAGTTTCTCCTTCTTATAGTAAGAATTCAACTAGTTCCTTCAAAGTCCCTTTGGCAAGTTGTGGGACATGCACAATTGGCACTCTAAAAACATTAGTTACAATATTTACAAAAAGGAATAAAGATATTTCTCACCTTTGTCATGGATTTCTCTAGGTTTATGACGAATTATCTTACTAATTTGTCATTATACCTTGAAAACTTCTTCAAGAACTCTAGCCATCATGCATGCTCAAAGATAGATGCACTTCTTCATTCACGAGCAGATGAGAATCATCCTTTAGTTCTGATTTCTTTTTAATATCTATATAGGCTCAAGTTTTGTTTCCTTTGATTTTGTTTGAATTGGTTACAAACCTTCTTACTTAGCTACGGAACTAACAACTTTGGCTACAGAACCTCTGTTCTTAGCTGCAAAACCTCTGTTCTTAGTTGTGGAATCCTATGTTAATTTGCTGTTTCTCAAAAATCACTCTGCAACTTATTTCACTTGCTTCTTGTAGTAATTATTACTAATGATAACTATGCCACCACTTATTCCATCCAAATCATTTTCATGATTGCACACTTGTAATCATAATGTATAAATAGATGACTCATAATACCAACTTTTAAATCAAGTCAAATCACACATGCAAACATTTAATTTAACCCTAAATAAGTTAAAAGATATAATTACCATCCTTGATGATGTAATCCTTTTGCTATGATGACTCTTCATTCCACAAATGGAACAAAACATGGTTAGATAAGACAACTGGAATTCTAAAGAATTTCCTTTTATTTGAACTAGCCAAAAAAAGAGGTCAACTGCCATTTGTTGGTTTTCAATTGACCTTTGAGAGAATATATATATATATATATATATATATATATATATATATATATATATTGAGGAAGAAAATGCCATTTACTAGTTTTCATTTTCTTCCCTTTATTCTGATATATCATATGGTTATTTGATCATTTTGGAAGAATTGGGTTCTTCCATATGATCAAATTCTTTGTTTGCTTCAGTCTTCCTCAAGAATTCATTCTTAGTGAGAGGCTTCCTATACAGTTTCAGCCTATGTCCATTGACCAAGAGTTTTATGTTGTTGTCATCAATGGGAAGTAACTGAATAGAACCATTTTCAAATATCTTCTCAATCTGATAGGGTCCCAACCATCTATTTTTCAATTTTCCCTTGAATTATTGGTACTTAGAATCAAACAGCAATGCCCAGTCTCCTACTTTGAATTTCCTTCTCTTGATATGTGTGTCATGCCATTGCTTCCTTTGCTCTTGAATTATCTTTGTCTGCTGAAGTGCTTCCATCCTTAATTCGTCCAACTCATTAAGTTGAAGGATAATTTCTTTTTGAGTTACATCCAACTCAATTCCTGCCTTCACTGCTATCCTCAATCTTTGAAGTTTAAAATCTATAGGCAACAAGGGTTTTTTCCCATAGACTAATTCATATGGTGAAAACCCTGTTGTAGGTTTCCGAGTTGTATTATAAGCCCAAAAAACTTTAGGTAGTCTCTTTACCCAATCTTTTCTCCCAGCTTCAACTAGTTTGGTAAGGATGTTCTCCAATTCTCTGTTTGTTACTTCAGCTTGTCCATTTGACTGTGGGTGATAAGGAGATGACTTCCTATGATTGATTTGGTAATACCTTCTGAAATCTTGGATCATATTAGACATGAATTGTGGTCCCTGATATGAAATTATGCTCCTCGGTGCTCCAAAATTTATCATAATTCTATTCCAAAGGAAATCAGCAACCGCTTCCTTAGTGGAATTTGTCAATGCTTGCACTTCTACCCATTTTGTCACATAGTCAGTACACATAAGAATATATTCCTTCCCCTCTGAAGGAGGATTAAAGGGTCCAAAAAAATCTAATCATTATGTCTTAAATGGTTCAACCACAACTTGAGGTTGAAGAGGCATTTCATTGGTAAAAGTTGGTTGTCACATCCTTTGACAAGGATCACACTGCTTGATATATCTATTCACATCCTTGTACAGAGATGGCCAACAATAACCAGTGCCAAGTATCTTATGAGTTGTTCTTTTCACTGAATAGTTTCCTCCACTTGGTTCATCATGGAATGCTTTGAGGATGTCAAAGATTTCATCCTCTCTCACACACCTACGTAAAACAAATCTAGACCAAATTTAAATAGCATTCCATTTAACCATTTGAATTGTGCACTAGTTTTGATTAACTTATTTATTTGTTTCTTAGTGAAAGGAGGAGGAAACTTCCATGTTGTAAGATAATTTGCCATATCAGCAAACCGTGGTGTACTTGTTGAGACTGCAAATAGTTGTTCATCTGGAAAGTTATCCTTGACTAGATCTTTCTCCCCTGTAGTGGTTAGTCTTGATAAAAAATCATCTACCACATTAGATTTACTTGGATTGTCCACAATGGTAATATAAAATTCTTGCAATAGTAATAACCATCTAATTATTATTCCTCTAGCCACTAGTTTGTTCATTAAATACTTAATTATTGAATGATCTATGTGTACAAATATCTTGTACCCTCTAATGTAAGGTCTAAATTTATTGATTGCATAAATCACAACAAGAAATTATTTTTTAGTGGTGGTGTAATTATGTTCAGTGAGAGTAAGATTCTTGCTAAGATAATAAATAGCATACATTTTTCCTTCTTCATCTTTCTATCCCAAAACTACACCAATGGAATAATTTGAGGCATCTTTTTGGAAATGAAATGGATTTTCTCAATTAGATCCTCTCAATATTGGGGCATTGATTAATTTTTCTTTAATTTCTTCAAAAGCATGTTGACACTTTTCATCCCAAAGAAATTCAAAGTCCTCGGTTAGCAAATTAAATATGGGGGTAGCAATTTTACTAAAATCTTTTATAAAGCGCCTATAGTACCCGACATGCCCTAGAAATGATTTGATTTCTGTCGGTGTCTAAGGAATAGGTAAATCTGAAATGATCCTAATTTTGTTTTGATCCACCCAAATTCCTCTTTTTGAAATATGGTGTCCTAATATAATCCCCTCATCCACCATCATCAAACACTTTTCATCACTAAGAGATAGATTTATGTTGTTCACATCTTGTTAACACTCTATCCATATTTCTCAAAGCATCTTCAAATGTATCTCCATGTACAGTGAAGTCATCCATATATACCTCAACACAATGATTTGTTAGATCAGATAAAGATTGCAAGTACAATCTCTTTGGAAAGTTGCAGGACCATTGCATAAACCAAATGGTAACACCCTATAGGAAAAGGTACCCCATGGACATGTAAATGTTGTTTTGTCCTGATCTTAAGAAGAAACTTTGATTTGATTGTATCCACTAAAGCCATCTAAGAAGGAAAAGTATTGTTTACCTGAAAGGTTGTCTAGGAATTGATCTATGAATGGTAAGGGAAAATAATCTCTCAGTGTGGCTTTGTTCAGTTCCCTATAGTCAACACATATTATCCATTTCCCGTTATTTTTAGGAAAAATTACAATAGGAGATACCCACTGACTATATGAGATAGGGTAGATAAAACCTAATTGTAATAGTTTTTCAATTTATTGTTTGACTATATCCCTTAAGGTTGGGTTAATCCTTCTCTCAAGATGCCTAACTAGTTTAAGGTTTTCAGTATAGATGTGATGAGTGCAGATACTTGGATGAATCCCCTTCATGCCTTTGTAATCCCAAGAAAAAGCTTTAGTATGACTTTGTAAAACATCAAACAGTTTAGCTTCTTCATCATCCTTCAACCAACTGTTAATGTTCAAAGTTTTACCCAATTGAATTTCAACATGCTTGGTTCTAATATGCGATGAATTGATTTGTTGGAAGGGTTTCATTAAATTATTTAATGGACATGCATGTGGTAACATCATATGGTCCTTTTCTTTTCTTTCTATATCCTCTTTTGGAACAACAGTACTAGGAATTTCATTTTCTTATATCATTTTAGTGTTGCTATCCAGATCCTTTTTTTTTTTTTTTCTATATTATAAGGGGTGGATGGTTAATGATTTTACCAGATCTAGTTTGAATATCCTTACAATCCATAGCATGTAAATCAACTGATTTTTCTGGTTCTGTTCCACAAACAGGAGTTTGTTTGTTTCTTGTATTTTCTACTGACTGTGTTGGTATTTGTGTTTGGACTACATTCTCAGTTTGTGAATTTTATGCAGGGGACCCCATGATGGCATGTTGACTCTAATTTGGATATGTTATTCCTTGAGCATAATTACTAGGGTTCCATCTAGGTTGTGACCAAGCATAAGGATTTCCTTGTCCAACCCATGGTTGTTTATGTCCCTGAGCATACCAAGCTTGATTTTCCCAATCTTGAGGGTTCCAAGTTGGTTGAGGGACCCAAGGTGGTTGTCCCCAATTTTTTGGTACTAATTGAGTAGCCCATGATATTGTCCAGGAGTTAGGAACTGATCTTGGCATAAACTTCCCTTGGTTAGGTTGTCTTTAAACAAAATTCAATTCTTTTGTTGTGGAAGATGTACTGGTTTGTTTAAGCTAATTCTTTATGAATAGAAGTAGAGAACAAACATTAGTATCATGTTCTTTAGATTCACATATAAGACACATTTCTGTTTTATCCAAAGGATAGTCTCTTAGTGCATGCTTCTTCCTACATCTAGGACAATACATAGCTAATGGTTAAGTTCTGGCATTTTCTTTCGCTTGTAATCCATCCATAGTAGAGGTTAATTGAACTAAAATGTCTGTTTTAAAATTTTATAACTCATCCATTAGTTTGTTCATATCTGGGTTTAGACTTTTCACTAACTTTCCTTTTCTAGGTGCACCCCTTGTTCTGGAATATCTTCTAAAAATATCCTTAATTTCATTCATTCTTAACTGATCAATGTCTCCACCTCCTATCAAATTAAGGGCTTCCCTAGATTCATTATCTAAACCTTTAAGAAAAATGGTTTTACTTAACCCCTCTTGAAGTACAAACTCACATCTTTTGCTCACAAAGAAGAATTTGTCTAAATAGTCTTCTATATTTTCATCTTCCTCCTTGATTTTGAAGAATTCTTCCTTCCTATTTCTCCCTCTACAATAATCATGGTATTTGTCTAGGAAGGCAGTCTCCATTTGTGCCCAAGTGCTAATAGAGTTGGATGGTAATGCCACGAACCACCTCATTGTTGCATCCTTTAGAGTAGATGGAAACAACTTGAGTTTTTGATTATCTATTTTATAGTCATAGGTCTAATATAGCATCTTAAAATCAAACAAAAATTGGTTAGGGTCTTTAGATGACATCCCTCTAAATGTGGGTAAATGTGCAATTGAGATAATTTTCATTGATGTATCATCATCTCCCAATTGGATTGGATAAGTAAATGTCCTATTAGGTGCTTTTTCAACTTTTCATGCCATTTTAAAAATATTTTCTGAATTTTCCTCCCAATCAATGTGGTAAGAAGTATGCCTTAGGGAAGGTGAAAAATCAGGAGTAGGAGGTTGACTACTCAATTGAGAATCAAAACTCACCCTAAATGGATCTTGAGAAATAAGCCTTTTCCTAAAATTTCTACTTCCTTCAGGTGAATGATCTAAGAATTCCAAAGGTAGAAATTCTATTTCTTGTTTGACAGGGGATGATAGTGCCTCCAATTCTTAATCAATTTCCCTATTTTGACTAGAGGATGTTATGAATTCTTGTGAATATTTTTTTGGGAGGAATCTACCCTATGATTCTCTTGGTCTACTCATATATTTTATGATATAGTAGGGAAGATCCTTCAACTACTAGATGTATGATTGTTTCTCTTGCTAACACTTAATTAGAAAGTTCCAACTAGTGTTCCCCAACAACGGCACCAAAAATGATGGGTGTCATTATTCCCTTCATTTAATCAACTTATTTTTGATGTCATATCAAACCAGGGGTGTGTCTAAAGCTATATGCAACAAGAGTAATCTTTTTGATCTAGTGCTTGACTATAGTTATTTATTTGTATTTTCTTGGGGATCTTTTCAATGTCTTAAGGACTTCTTGGTAAAACCTTATTTAAATCATACTATGAAAACTTGCTGAATGTAAACACACTTTGCAGAATGGAAATAAACACAATTGCTTCTAGAAGTATACACACTTGCTTTTGGAAATAAACACACTCAATTTAGAATGCTTAAAAATGATTACAAGAAATATAAGAATCTATCTAAACACCTATAGGAACAAGTATACTACAAAGTTTAACTGGAAGAATTAAAATAATATAGAATTAACAGATCTAAGTTATTTGCTGAAGAAATATAAATACCAAATAAACAAATATCTTGGTCCTTGGGGGAGTGGGCACTTTCTCCTCCTTGAATCAAGATTTAACAACTGAGAATTCTCTCAAACAGGAATGGCTATTTTATTGATAAAACATTCTGTATTACAAAACATATTGGATCTGAGTACTTAGTCTCTTTTCTATTCTATATCTATTTTTCTATCATATTCTATTGTCTCCCTCTTTTATTTACTGTAGGTCTATTTTTATATAAATTTTACAATCATAGTTGTCTCAATGATTCTGATGAAATCAAATCATGCCCAATAGATGCTGAGTCAGATTGTGGTTGATCAGACAATTGTAAGATAACTATCCCTAGATCTGCATTCAGAAATCTTCTCATCCTTTCTTGATTGAAAGGGTTGTTAATGAAAAATATTTGGATGTGGTTAGGATAGATAAAATTCCTTCAGATCCGAAACTTTAGAGAAGTTCCAAAACCATAGGAAATCATTAAGGATCAAAACCGTGAGAGTTCTGAAGCTATACCCATGAGTTCTGGAACTAAGTCTGAAAATTACGAAACTAAATACTAGAGTTCCAGAACTGAGTCTGAAATTTCTAGAACTTGATGATGACTATGTGATGGAGTTCCGAAACTAGCTTAGAAGTTCCAAAACTAAGCTGTGTGGGAACAGATGCTACCGAAAACATACTGAACGCTACCTACTTCATTTCCTTGACTAATTAGACTTGCTTTACTACAAAACTAACTTTCAAACACACACTTCATCAGGAATTATAGATCTTTTAACATTATAATCACAATCAATCAAAAGACAAAAAATTACATTCTAACTCATATCAGATCAAATAAAAGTCACAAAATGCAATCAAACTTAATAAAAAGGAGAGTAAGATGAGATCATATATTATACATTAATAAGACATATTATTGCCTCATCAAACCATACATTCATTTTGATATCTTTAAGATGAGTTATTATATCATAATACCTAGTTTGATAATAGGAGAAACATAAAATGAATAACATATCTGATTCATAACATAAAGGAATGCACTAGGGTTTATACCCATGAAGAATACATATATTGAATAGAACCATATATTTCATATTGATCATAGTTCACTAACCATATTACATTCACCAAGGCCATACTAGGACAATGTATTAACATAGATAAGACTCGTGCTTCATCCTAACTATGCTTCCCATAGTACAAAAATATTTTCACAGACCCATCCCTATAGACAATCTATTACTCATATAGTCCTGTAAATGAGAACCCCAACTCTCTATAACCTTCTTATCATTCCTGCAGAGCTTCACCTTCCATTCTCTCTATTCATGCTCTCTTCCTTGATAACATCTCTCTTCTTTTATATGATCATCTCTATATAAAGTTGTATCACCCACCGTCATGCCTTTCTAGAGTATTAGATCGGTCACCAAGTGTCAAGGTGGTCCTCTAATGCAGCATGCTTATTCTCATCTAGAATCTCCACTCTCTGTAATGATATATTTTTGGATCCTTCCATCACATGGAATATTCCTTTCTTGACCACCAAGTTTCCAGGCTAGCACCTTATCCACTCCGCATGCTTAGTCAATTCATGCTTCTCTCATATGTTCCCTAGAATTCTGAATATGGCTAAGTCCTAAAACCATTTGCTTGTCCTTAAGTGTGCCTTGCATTCTACTAAACCCTTCCACAAACCTTGTCTAGTGTGCCTTTACCTTGCGTTACCTTCTTCATAATGGTCTCACACACCCACGTGCCTTATTGTACTTAGCCAATATTTTGAGGCCTAACATCCGCCCACACTAAGCTTGTTCTCCTTCCTCAGGAACACCTCTTCTTCAAAGATTAAATAATGGCAGGACTCTGAAAGGTTGGAATAGAGAATTAAGGAATGAAGAATGAGGAATGAATGAATTAAAGAATGGGGGGAACAATGAAGAATTTGTTTACTCTTGAAGGAGGAGTGGGAAATACTTCCTTATATCCATCTCAAGATTCTTCGAGGAATCTACCCCATTCTGCACTTGGTGACAAAAAGTCACCCACTAGGGTGATCACCTCCTCAAAACTTATTTCATCCCCTTTAGCACTCATTGTATCAGTAATCCCTTCTAGTTGTTTTCATGTATCATCAAGAACATCCATCCTTTGGGTGATCTGGGGGTATAATTCCTTCAGGAAGTTTTTGATCAAGCCCCACAAGGTCTTGATGGCTTCTGATTTCTTCTCCACCTCAGAACAAATATTATCCCACTCTACTCTGTTCCACTTATTCTTCTCCTAAAACTCCTTGAGATCTACTTCATGTGTAGAAAATATAATGATTGCTACCCTATCTCTGTCAGCCCAATTATCATAAGAAGCTTTAGGAATTTGCACGGCAGCCTTTACATTAGCAAGGAGTTTGTTATACTAAGTGATGATCTATATAACCTTTAGCTTTTCCTCTTTTTCATGGTGCTCCACCACCTCCTCTATGGATTCTAAGGAAAATGGATTCCTTTCCATTGTTAAGATGTGATTCAAATCCTCAAGGCACTGCAAGGTATATTCTTACTTTTGCTCGGGTGGTGCTAGGTCGGGATGCTTTAAGATAATAACATCTGTAATCATATCAATTATCTTGTATACTTCACACACCCTTTCCTTTTCCTCTTTCAGTTTGTGCCTTAACTGTGCGTTGATTAGATCTTCTTACTTCAAGTCCTTGCTCTTCTTGAGGAGATCCTCCTCCTCCTTCTCCTATTCCCCTTCTAGGAATCTCACCCTTTCATTCCTCCCAAAAAGTCTTGCCTCAAACTAAACTGAAACCTTGTTGAGTGCATTACAGACTTTCTCATTTGACAACTATTGAGAATTCACCAGGGGGTTTATTCCTTTTTCCTTTGGCATCTTCATTAGTGTCCCTTGGCTCACTTTGAATTTAGGCTCCTCAACATGGGACATGAATACCCAAGATAGCCATTTCCTGGTTTGTGGGTATGCACCTTCTTCATCAAATGCAGACATTTCCCAAAGTTATTCTATTGGCACCATGCTTTGGAAATGCATGCATAGAACCTTACTTGGATCATTGATATAACTCATTCCTTTCCCTTATGCTGCCCCTCTACTCTTCCCACATATTAATGCAACCTTTAGAAATCTTAATACTAAGTTTGGGTCTTCTCCCATGCTTCTATAATCTTTTCCAATGCTATCCTCTTATATCTCCTTGAGAACTTCTTCCGCACTGCACTCTACCTCATGTTCCACTAATGTTTTGATAATTCCTGCCTCTTCTCTCTCTGTGGTCTCTTATATTTTATCCTTGGTGAGGCCAAGGGTCCTTTGATATTTTTTGTTCACCTCCTCACTAAACCCTTTTCCTTGAGCATCTGCTTCCTCCTCGCTACTCTTTTCTTCATCTCCTTCTTCTTCTAAATAATGTATATCATACACGGGATGATTATAGACTTCTTCATCCTCATCATCATCCTTCTTGATCCTATAGGCCTCCAAGCCCTTTGTTTCCTATGAGTATGCCTTTTCTGCCACTTTCTGTTTCTTCCTAACTAGTGATTCTAGTATAGGATTCTTTCTTCTCTTTTTCCTCAACATGCGACTCCTTTCTTGGAAATTATTCTTGTGTGGGAGTCTCCTCTCACTCTGGTTCCTTTTCTTCTGTGGTATTATCCCTAACTAAGGACTTGTTCTTACACACGTAAATTCTAGGATTAGCACTTGTTTTTGGCATGCCCATAAATTTTTTTATTTGTACACTTGGTGAATTCTTCTCCTATACTTCTTCTCTCTCCCTCTTCTTTGGTGCAAAATTCTTCCTTCATGCAAGATATTATGGAATGGAGACATCATTCTCAAAGGTAGGTTCCTTTCTAGAAGTTTGGCATGATGTGCAAGTATACTCTTGCTGTAGTCCTTTTGGAAATTGGTAGCGTTAATGGATTCATCATCTACACTTCATGGGAGACTTACTTATCCAAATATGCGCACTTCTTTTGATATACAATATTTTTATGTAGCTCACGGTGGTCTTGGTCTACCTAGCTCAAGTCGAACCTTAGCCTTTTGGCCTCCTTAAAATAGTTGACCCCTACCTAGAAATACTGCGCAATAAAGGATAAAGGCAATTTGCACCATGGACCTTTGGTCCCATTCATTAGAGTGAATCTTCCAATGCAGAAGTGTTGGTATACAACAAACTTAGCCTCTTCATCCACAAGCATGGATAGTTTCTTAGGTATCCTCCACTCTACCTCGAATGCATCATACATTTTGTTGTACCATTTCTCTAAGCACGCCTTGTGGGAAGCCGTCATGGTATCATAAGTATACTTCTCAAATATTTTCGTGGGTGAGGGATCTTTATCAGGATACTCCCATATGAACTTCTTTGGCCCATCGAGCACTCCAATATATGAGAAGAAAATGGTGAGGAGAATATTCCTTAACATTATCTTGTCCACCTCCTACACGCTGCTAATAATTTCATCTATAATAAAGGCAAAAATTTTGTAGATGGTTCCTTCTAGAATCTTTTGGCGTACATTCAACCATGTGTTGTTTACTTTTTTCCACCTTTCTTGACCATTCAACTTGGTAATTGTTATCCAAATTTCACCCCCCAGAGTTAATTTGATAACATGCATCAGAGTTTTTAGTTCCAAGCAAGTAGATTGATTTAGGGGAAAATCGTAAAATTGGCTAAGTCCTGCTCAAGGCCACCTTTGGGACAGTTGGAACAATTATACATGGAAGGCACAGATCAGCCAAAAAGCCTCCAGGCGGCCCAAACAGAAAAGGGACATCTGGGACAAATGGATGTGAAATGCCCGGATCAGCCCAAAGAAAGAAAATTTGTCCAAGTCCTTTACTGGGAGCAAGCGGGACAAGAGTGTGCGGAGGACGCGAACCATTCGAATCGGGCGAACCGGAAGAATTTGTCCAAGACAACACTGGGACATTTGGGACAAATGGACGTGAAGGACGCAAACCAGTCGGATTGGCTGAAATAGGAAACTTCAGCACAAGGACAAGTGGGACAAAGTGGCGCGCGGGACGCGGATAGCCGAAGGGGCCGAAAGCCAATCAGATCATGCCACGTGTCATCGGCAGAAAAAGGACGAGGAAGCCCATTTCGGGTGGATTGGAGGATTATGTCCCACAAAGCACTGGGACATCCAGGACAAAAGGACATGGTGGACATGAAAATCTGGCTAGCTCATGGACAAATCACAGCATGACACGTGTCGCCAAGGAAAAAGGTCCAAAAAGTCAAAGGGGCAAGTTTTCGAGCACTGATCCGAACCAATGAAATAGTGCCACGTGTCCAAGTTTAAGGGGCCCATAAGAAAATCCCGTGAAAAGGTGGAGAGAGAAAATTTCTCAATGAACCAGAGCCTTGCCACGTGTCATCCAGATGGCAGAGCGCGGGAAAAGAAATTTAAAAATCCATTTTCACCTGTTTTGTGCCCTAAATCTTCAGACCTTTGTATCTTTCGATCCAGAGCTCGGATTTGCACGTTCTTTATATCAACGGAAAGCTGTTGAAATTCTATACATGATTCTGGGATCAATCTCACATTTTGGTGTAGTTTGGAGGGAGAAAATTAAGAAAATGTCTCTGATGTGTGGTGATAGACAGAAGTAATGCTTCAACAACCAACTTTAATGGAGCAGATAGCTTGCCGCTCCTGTTAGACAGCCCACCATTTTGCTAGGATCCACCGCTTCTGTCATAATAAGATGATTTTAAATGCTACCAAGAAGTGGTTGGGGCAGATTCTAGATTTCCTCTCTCTTCCCTCTCTCATTTCTTGATATATATTGTAAAGAAGAGCTCCTTTAAGGGGTTCAGACATTTTTGTTTTGCATCCTCCGTTATTCCCTCGCTTGTCAGAGAATTTGTAGAGCTTTCAAACCCCCCATATTTGTTGTAATGCCAGTATTTTTTCCTCTTGGCCACTGCAATGTACTGTATCGACTCTTAAGCAATAATATATGTGTTGTGATTGACTCTTAACCCTCTCATTTATTCATTGCTGTCATTTTGATCTCTTATTGCAGTTTGGTTACCTGTGCATGGTGTTTGTATTGTGTCTATGTGGTCTGTGTTAAATTTGTAAAACGAATGTCTAACATTCCTCGGTGCATCACCTTTGTAGTTTAGGTTTTATTCTATGCATTTTCTTACCCTGTCTCCTTGGAAAGTTAGATTAGGTTTTAGCAAACCCTCTACATTTTTTTTGTGTGCATCTGAATAGAGGAATAGGAACTAGCCTTCTCTGGAGAATCTTTTCTCATCTTTACAAGTCCCACACTTAGAGAAAGGATTCCATGTTCTGAAATCACACTGGATGCCTGAACATCAACCTAGAAGCCTGATTTGCATCCAAGGGTGATGTGAGTCTACAACAACAGTTTTGGCACGCCCGGTGGGACTTAGAGGTCTCATTTTTATTGCAGCAAAGTTGATATGCATCTGCTGCAGTTTTCTTGCTTATAAGAGCTATTATCTGCATATCTGGTGACTCCAAGGGGATGAATCGACTGGTTTCAGAAGTGCAGGCCTGAAAACTCATGAGAAGAATCACCACAAGGTCAAGAGTTGGAGAAGAAGAAGTGTTGTTTGAATACCTGCAGTTATCTCCAAGAAGAAGGTAAAGAGGAAGAAGGATTCAGAGGTCTCCATCTCCACCAAACAGAACTCTCTCAACTCCTCCACCTGACAGGCCTTTCATTCAGTATACAAGGGTTTTAAGACCGATTAGAATGGCTCAGAACAATCCCTATGTCAACTTCATAGGCAACAACCCACTTGCTCTCAATGCACAACATCCAGTTCCTATTGTAGCCTTGAAGAACATTCCCTACTTCACCAGAGAAAATCAGACTACTCTAGGTGATCATGTTAAAGATATTGCTAACCTTTGTGCAATCCATGAAATCAATGAAATGCAAGTGGCTGTCAAGTTACTGGCATCTTCCTTCAAGGGTAAAGCATTAAAATTGTTTAGGAGCCTTGGAGCTGGTTCTATCACAAACTGGAATCAGCTATGTATTGCACTTCACGAGTAATTTGGAGAGAAGGGAGACAACTTGTCTCTTTTGGAGCAGCTGACAACTATCAAGAGAGCCTCCAACGAGCAGCTGACTGACTTCAACTTCAAATTTCAAAGGTCTTGAGATAGGATTCCAGTGGCAGTTAGGCTAACAGCAGAAGGTGCTTTTCTATATTACCTTAAAGCTTTGAATTTTTATATTTCTATGTTAATTCAGTCCATGGGAGGCACAAAAATCCCTATGGCTTATAGCATTGCCATTAGAGCCGAAAACTATCTTATTCAAGCTGGTAAACTGGCTTCTAGGCCTCCCATGCCCTTGTATCCAAACTTAGAAAATCCAAGCACTAGTCAAGCACCCACTTTGGCTCATGTTCCCACTCCTAGAAATCAGAGTTCAAATGAAGCTTCCACTTCATCTCCAAGTGCTTCAAATGAACTCCAAGAGGTCATGAAATAGTTGCAAAATTTTGGAAATGAGCTGGTTACTATTAAGAGGCAACAAGCCCAAGGTTTCAGACCTTCCTATCAACCTCAAGCTCAGCCTAATAGGCAGCCATACCAACCACAAAGACCACCTAATCTAGTTGCAAATGTGAATCAAACAAGGCCTCCCTCTAATAGACCATTCTAGCCCTATAATCCAAATGCTATATCTGCCTCTAAGGCATTAGTGCCAACACAGAACAACATTTCTCAGGAATATGACTAGTGCTTTCCATGCAAGGAGCCTCATAACCAATCCATGTGTTTCAATGGTGCTCTCAATCAAGCACTGATGGTGACAACTACTGGTGTGGAGGGCGAGGGCAGTCAAGGAAATAGTCAACAACAAGAAACATTCCAACAACAATCAGCCCCAAATGACACCATGTTGGTGAACTGGCAAGCGGAAGATTTCTGTGGCATGAATCAAGCTATCTCTCAAGGTGTTGCAGCCAACACAAGGTCAAAGAGGAGAAATTTGGGTGAAGAACAGCCATTATCCCTAGCCAATCCACAACCTTCCACGGCTCCACAAATGATTGGCAAGCAAAGTCCAGTTTCAAGTGCACAAGGATAGCCAAGAACAGCCCCTAGGCCAACTCAAATGCCAGCTGTTGCTGCCCACGTGCAAGGGGTGAATGTACAAACCAAGGGACAAAAAAATGATACTTCATCCCCGTTCACTATCATTGAATAGATGAAGAAGACTAACGTCAATATATCAATGTGGAAATCCCTATCCATCCCAGGACAAAGAGATCTGCTGCAAGCTGCCATGAAGGATTGGACAACTTTGAATCAGCAGGTTCAGATGCAAGACAAAGTGCTTACAAATGTTGCCCAGCCTGAAGGAAGCCATGGAGGGCAATAAGGTAAAATGTTGAAGCCCCCTCCTTTCTATGTACACAATTTCATGATTGATTCCGAGGCAAGTAGCTCAGTGATGCCCAAGCAAATAGCTAATCAGCTGGGTCTCCACTATGAAGTAATATCTAAAGGGGTAGTGCAATTGGATGGGACAGCAATAACAACAGTTGGAGTGATTAAAAACTTGAGTCTTACCTTGCATGCATGTCCAAATGTTGTTGTCTTACAAGATATATCAATCATAGACCTTCCACCACTCTTTGCCCTTTGCTTGTCAAGGGACTTCACAGCCAAGATTGGGGGGTATTTGTCTGCTGATTGGTCTCACATGCTATTTAGAACAAGGTATGGAACTACGGCTACAATTAGGTCTAAACCTATTGCAAACTTCCATATTGAGCCTTACACTCCAAGTCAGATTAATGCCAATTGCTCAGCATTTGATCAAGAAGATCACCCTAGTAATGATGAGGCTGACACCAAGGTTGGAAGTATCCCGGACCTAACTCTTGATGAATGGGCAAACAAGATACATTCTTTTGATCCCTATCAAGAAGTAGAAGAATATGAGCTGGGAGTCTATTGTATACACGAAGAAAATCAACCTATTCCTAGCATCACTAAGCCAAGCCATAATGATGAAAATGAGGTATGGCAGCTATTTTTTGACGGATCAAGGAGTAGGCAAGGCGCAAGAGGTGGAGCCATGCTTGTTTCACCTCAAGGCATCAAATATTATTCAGCTTTTCGTTTCTAGTTTTCTTGTTCAAACAACACAGCTGAATATGAGGCCTTGATTCATGGACTTCATTGGGCTAGGAGAAAAGGGATAAATAACTTGCAGGTGTTCGGGGATAGCGAGCTAATCATCAACCAAGTTAGAGGACAACATGCTACAAAGAACGACTTACTGAGGAGCTACAAGAATAGGGTATGGGACCTCATTGAGGATTTCGAAGCTTTCAACATTGTGTCCATACCCAGGAAGAAAAATGAAGCCGTGGATAGGATCGCAGCAGTTGGAGCAACATTTGATGTGGTTGACAACATCAAAAGGGAAAAAACACAGCCACATATCCATGTGATTGTGAGGCCAGCAGTTCCAGATAATAACACCAGCTGGCAGGTGTTTGAAAACGATCAACAGATCATCAATTTTTTACAAGAAGAGGCTGAATTCTTAGCTAGGAATCAGGACAGACTAGAGCAGCAGTATGGGGATCAAGTAGTGTAGCTGTGGAAAAACAAGCTTCCCAAGGGTTTAGTAACGTTGGAGTCTATCTTCAACCCTAACGACCAGTTCCGTAAAGAAAAGGCTAACATACAGGTCAAGAGGGAAGATTCAGAGCCAATTTCGGTTGGGGAAGGCAAAACACTTCAAATTGGTAAAGTGGCCACTGAGCAGGAGAAATTAGATTTCATACAGCTTTGTCAAGAATTTCCAGATGTCTTCGCTTGGAGGTATGAAGAATTGAGAGGATTCAATCCGAATTTGGCACAACATACCATAGAATTGGATCCAGATGCTAAGCCCATTAGGCAGAAGCAGAGACCTATTAACCCTCACATTGAGCCTCTAATGAAGAAAGAGCTAAATAAGTTAATAGAGGCAAGCATTATATTCCCGATCAAGCACTCAAGCTGGGTTGCTAACTTGGTTCCGGTCAAGAAGAAAAGCGGAGAAATCAGGTTGTGTGTGAACTTCCGAGACCTCAATAGAGCATCTCTCAAAGATCATTACCCGCTTCCTTCAATGGAACAAATATTGCAAGTAGTATCCGGTTTAGAGAGATTCTCTCTCCTAGATGGCTACTCAGGGTATAATCAGGTGATGGTGAAAGAAGAAGACCAATTCAAGACAGCCTTCACAACTAAATGGGGCACATATGCTTACAAGAAGATGCCATTTGGGCTGTCCAATGTTGGCGCTACCTTTCAAAGGGCAATGGACATGGCATTCAAAGGCTTGATCAACAAGATAGTGCTGATATATCTAGATGATATCAGTGTCTTCTCAAAGAATGAAGCAGACCATCTCTTTCACCTCAGGCAAGTGTTTCAGAGGTGTAGAAAGTTTGGAGTATCTTTGAACCCCAAGAAGTGCATCTTTCTTGCACATGAAGGAAAGCTCCTTGGCCATGTTGTCTCGAAAGAGGGATTGGTAATTGATCCAGAGAGGGTTGAAGCCATAAGAGCACTGCCACTGCCAAGTCACAAGAAGGCTCTTCAAAGTTTCTTGGGAAGGATCAATTTTGTTTGCAGGTTTATCTCAGATTTTGCAGCCCTTGTCAAGCCCATCACCAAAATGTTAAAGAAGAGCATGGCTTTTAAGTGGAAAGCAGAAGGCAAGGAGAGTTTTGAAGCAATCAAAGAAGCTATCTCTCAAGCACCAACTCTCATCAACCCAGACTTCTCCAAGGATTTCATCCTCTATGCATTTGGAGGTGATGACACTATTTTTGCCATTCTGGTACAGCAGAACAAAGATAATGATGAGTAGCCGATTGCCTTTTTTAGCCAGAGCCTAGATGACTGCGAGGTGAGGTACTCTTTTATTGAAAAGCATGTACTTGCAGTAATTAGAAGCTTGAAGAAATTCAAGCATTTAGTCTCAAACAACAAGGTCCAGTTGCTGGTCTCACATGCTGGAGTTAAGGAATTCCTCCTCAACAAGGATTTGAATGAGAAAAGGGCAGGTTGGATCACCCGTGTCATGGAGTATGACATTGAGATCAAGATCACCAAGCTGGTAAGAGGGAAAGGATTGTGTGAGTAGCTGGTTTTAGGGAAGCAAAAGGAAGTATGCAATGAAGAAGAGGTTGTTTTGACAGTCCAGGACAACCATGAGCCAAGTGGAAATCATGAAGAAGACAATGCTTCCCCCATTCCTTGCTGGACCCAAGGTATTATGCACTTCCTATTATGCACTTCCTAGGTACAGGCCAGTGCTCCCCAGAGATGAACAAGACCCAAAGGAGATACTTCAGATTACAGGCTGTCCCGTATGCCATTGTTGATGGAGTTTTGTTCAAGAAAGATGTAAATGGAGTGCTGCTGAGATGCATTAGCACAGGTCAAATTCAAAGGGTATTGGAAGAGTTTCATGGTGGACCAGCTGGTGGCCATTTTGCACCAAGAATGACAGCTCTAAAAATTATGAAGGCTAGTTATTATTGGCCTAAAATCTTCAGCGATTGCTACGCATGGATCAAGAGGTGTAAGAATTGTGCATTCTTCACAGGAAAAGAGAAGTTTTCTGCCCTTCCATTGCATCCAATCTCAGTTGACCAGCCATTCATGCAATGGGGTTTGGACTTCATTGGAGTCATTAATCCCAATTCAAGCCAAGGGCATAAATGGATTTTGACAGCCACAGACTACTTCACCAAATGGACAAAAGTAGTAGCACTCAAAGAGGCAAATGAGTCTAGCATCTTAGACTTTTATGAGGGAATAACAACTAGATTTGGTGTACCTACCACAATAATCTCTGATAATGCATTGGCATTCATTGGATCTAAGGTGACTGAGTGGGCTATCAAGAACGGTATTTACCTAAGCACTTCATCAAACTATTACCCTCAGGGTAATGGCCAGGCCGAGTCTACAAACAAGAACTTGTTGAGGATCATTAGGAGAACTCTTGATGAGAATCAGAGGTCTTGGCATACCAAGTTGAAATCAGCATTATGGGCTGATAGGATCACTCCCAAAAGAGAGGAAATCTTGCCCATGTCACTTGAGTTGCCGACATTGGAACTCATGAGGCAGCTGGAGTTACTTGAATTTGAGCCCGTGGAGGTGAGGTATGCAGAGTTGATGGAGCTGCAGGAGATCAGAAATTAGGCATCCCAAGCAATGGAAAAGGATCAAGCTTTGATCAAGAAGACCTTTGATAGGAAGGCCAAAGATAGATCTTTTCAAGTTGGAGATCTAGTGTTGAAATGGGATGTGGACAGGGCAAAACCGGGAAGGCATTCAAAATTTTATGCCATTTGGAGTGGCCCATACATGGTCACGAAGTGTAAGAGCAGCAATGCTTTCCAATTGGCCTCATTGGACGGTGAAGAACTACAGATTCCAGTAAATGGAACCTATCTCAAACATTTCTACTAAAAATAAAAGGTTCACCCTTGTAAATATTAGCCTAGATTTCAATTCCTCTAAGTGCGTATGCACATTGTCTTGTTGTAGTTAGGTTTCAGTTTCCCTAAGTGCTTTGGCGTAGGTTTTGTCACTCCTAGATTGAGTTTTTTACAGTTCAACGTGCTCTCGTAGAGGGAGTTGCAGCATCAGGCTCATTTCAGGTTATTGCTTATGACTCCATGCCCAACGGATCGCTAAAAGGCCACTGATCTTCTACCTAGCAGGCAGGTGACCCCGAAAATTCACCAAATTGTTATCCAAATTTCACCCCCCAGAGTTAATTTGATAACATGCATCAGAGTTTTTAGTTCCAAGCAAGTAGATTGATTCAGGGGAAAATCGTAAAATTGGCTAAGTCCTGCTCAAGGCCACCTTTGGGACAGTTGGAACAATTATATGCGGAAGGCGCGGATCGGCCGAAAATCCTCCAGGTGGCCCAAACAAAAAAGGGACATCTGGGACAAATGGACGTGAAATGCCCGGATCGGCCGAAAGAAAGAAAATTTGTCCAAGTCCTTTACTGGGAGCAAGCGGGACAAGAGTGCGCGGAGGACGCGAACCGTTCGAATCGGGCGAACCGGAAGAATTTTTCCCAGACAGCACTGGGACATTTGGGACAAATGGACGTGAAGGATGTGAACCAGCCGGATTGGCTGAAATAGGAAACTTCAGGACAAGGACAAGTGGGACAAAGGGGCGCATGGGATTCGGATAACCAAAGGAGCCGAAAGCCAATCAGATCACGCCACGTGTCACTGGTAAAAAAGGGACGAGGAATCCCATTTCAGGCGGATCGGAGGATTCTGTCCCGTGAAGCACTGGGACATCCAGGACAAAAGGACACGGTGGACGTGAAAATCTGGCTGGCCCGTGGAAAAATCACAGCATGACACGTGTCGCCAAGGAAAAAGGTCCAAAAAATCAAAGGGGCGAGTTTTCGAGCACTGATCCGAACCAATGAAATAGTGCCACGTGTCCAAGTTTAAGGGGCCCATAAAAAATCTCATGAAAAGGTGGAGAGAGAAAATTGCTCAGGGAACCAGAGCCTACCACGTGTCATCCAGATGGCAGAGCACGGGAAAAGAAATTTAAAAATCTGTTTTCACCTGTTTTGTGCCCTAAATCTTCAGACCTTCATATCTTTCGATCTAACGCTCGGATTTGCACGTTCTTTATATCAACGGAAATCTGTTGAAATTCTCTACATGATTCTGGGATCAATCTTGCATTTTGGTGTAGTTTGGAGGGAAAAAATTAAGAAAATGTCTCTGACGCGTGGTGATAGACAGAAGTAATGCTTCAACAACCAACTTTAATGTAGCAGACAGCTTGCCGCTTCTGTTAGACAGCCCGCCGTTTTGCTAGGATCTACCACTTCTGTCATAATGAGATGATTTTAAATGCTACCAAGAAGTGGTTGGGGTAGATTCTGGATTTCCTCTCTCTTCCCTCTCTCATTTCTTGATATATATTGTAAAGAAGAGCTCCTTTAAGGGGTCGGACATTTTTGTTTTGCATCCTCCCTTATTCCCTCACTTTCCAGAGAATTTGTGGAGCTTTCAAACCTCCCATATGGGTTGTAATGCCAGTCTTTTTGCCTCTTGGCCACTGCAATGTACTGTATCGACTCTTGAGCAATAATATATGTGTTGTGATTGACTCTTAACCCTCTCATTTATTCATTGCCGTCATTTTGATCTCTTATTGCAGTTTGGTTACCTGTGCATGGTGTTTGCATTGCGTCTATGTGGTCTATGTTAAATTTGCAAAACGAATGTCTAACATTTCTCGGTGCATCACCTTTGTAGTTTAGGTTTTATTCTATGCATTTTCTTACCCTGTCTCCTTGGCAAGTTAGATTAGGTTTTAGCAAACCCTCTGCATTTTTTTGTGTGCATCTGAACAGAGGAATAGGAACCAGCCTTCTCTGGAGAATCTTTTCTCATCTTTACAAGTCCCACGCTTGGAGAAAGGATTCCATGTTGTGCAATCACACTAGATGCTTGAACATCAATCTAGAATCCTGATTTGCATCCAGGGGTGCTGTGAGTCTGCAACAACAGTAACCAAGTGCATGTCCATCCTCATTACAGGGTCGGGGATATATGCGATATCAAAGTAGCGCGAACCCTTTTTGTAGTCATAGGATTCCACATTAACCTTAACTTCCTCCTTATCCTCGAATACATCATCTATGGAGTCCCCTTCACAAACCAAGCTATGAAACTTTAATATGAGCTAAGGGGTTATACACATTTTATGACCTGCAAAATAGAAGTGTTCTTCGTGTATGCGCGACATTAACCGTTATTATAACTACTTGAGCTTACCAAAATAGGGAAACTCAAATAGTTGCATCAACCCGGCCTTACCCAACTTCACCTTTACCTCATCGTTGTAGATCATAATTCCTTCTAGTGTCCTTATATCAGTTGGATGAACCAGTTATAATGCCATCTCCTCCTCTATGGTACTCATGTAATGATTATAGTCACTAATGGCCATCTTCCTAACATGTGATACCCATTATTTCCCTAGAAACACTCCATCTAGGTACTGCATCTTTACATACCACTCCTCATAAAAACTAGTTGTGGCAGTTTGTTTCCCTTTTCCCTTCTTCATCGGTGAAACAATCACCTTCTTTGGTGCCATTTTTACTTGTCGGGTTATAGCCTAAAATATTCTTACTACTATTCATTTCTTTTCTCAATCATATGGCTCAACTCCGTAGAATAATCCTTCTACACATGTGCCCTAGTTGTAGAACCATAACTTGGAAAACTCTTCAACAAGACGGCATACTCCTCTAAAACCCTCTTCCCTACGCCCCTGTACTTCTTACACTCTAGTTTATAGATCAAACCTAGTCACTTACTTAAATCTCTATGATTATTTCTTCACACAACTCTCTTTTCATGGGTGCCCTAGTTTGCAAGAGCTCTTCAATCTCGTAATAGCAAGGTAAATAATAACATGCTCGACTTCATACTTATAGATTTTTTCCCCTTTCCAACAATAAAGGCTATGCCACCTACCAATGTACTTAGCATTAAATGTGGATTTTTCCACTAAAGATGACCTTAAGAGCCCTTACCCACTCACCCAAACTTGTGCAAAACCTTCTACAACCTTCTGGCATGTAAAAAAAATCCTTACCGACTGAAGAATCTTACGAGTGCATCTGCAACGCCAAAGGCCCTTATTCTATCCTTGACCTTATTTTTACCCTTTCCTACCTCATGTTGTTCCTGCACTTCTTATCCTTTGTACATGGTCTTTGTTAAGCTATTTTGACACCAAAATTTCTTGTCCACTATTTCCATGTTTGATCCTTCTTTACATGCTTTTTATCCTTCAACTAGGCCATTTAACACAACTTCCACCACCATCTAATCCTTCACTTTGTACTTCCTTACCCCACACTAAAATAGATGTGTGGTCCTCTGCACATACACAACCTTTTTTAAAGTAATAAGTGGTTACTGACACATAAGGCACAAAATAGAACAAAAGGAAAGGAATAAGAAAAAATATAAGGAAACACATGGAAATGAAATGCATAAAGGGAAATCCTAAACTACTAGCAATATTGCCTTATTTACAAACAAAAGGAAGAATTTCTTATAATAGGGCTTGAGCCTACTCCCATTGAAATGACCAGGTAACCTCGTCCCATCTAGCGCATGTAACTGGTAGGCACCAGAATCAAGTATTTACAAGATGATGAAAGAGTCTAACCAATGGACATTCAACTTCCCAGGATGGCACATAAAATTGAAATCATACAACAGAACCATCTGCCTAACCTCAAACTAATTATCCTTGATATGAAGATCATGTCATGCCTTTTGTCTGGCCTTTTCATTCTTCTAACTCCATCTAGCAAGTGATCACCTTTTTTTCAACTGTATTAACTTGTCAATCCTTTCTTTGAGTGCTTGTTCATTAGAAAATCCTCCAGCGCGTGTTATATGCAACGATGGTAATATGAATTCAACTAGAAAAACAACCTCTACACTAAACACTAATTGAAATGGTGTGGCCTTGTTTGACCTCTTGTAGGTTGTCTGGTGTGCCCATAGAATGGATGATACCTTTTCATCCCAGCCTTATCTTCTAACATTAAAAATTTTGGTCAGTGTGTGACTTAGTATCTTGTTAAATGCCTCAGTTGTTCCATTCGCTTGAGGGTGATAAGGAGTAGTCTTGTGATGGGCCACCATAAATTTTGCTAACAAAATCTTCACCATTTCATTTAGGAAATGTGTACCTCTATCACTTGTCAAGATCAAAGTACATCCATACTTACTGATTATGTTTTCCCATAAGAATCTAGCAGTTGTCACTGTAGTGCAATCCTTTGTAGGCATTACCTCTACCCATATTTTTAAGTAATCAATACAAGTAATGATATACTACAAACCATTCCTTCATGTGGCTGGTGAAATTTGTCCTACAAAGTCGATTGCCCATTTTTCAAATGGCTCTACACTGGCTATCATCCTTAATGGAATCTCATTTCTCTTTCCAAGTTTTCCAAGGCACTAACAATGGTTGTAGGCCTTGCAAAACAATCCTAGTAGATGGTTTCCCACCAGAGCCTTGAGAGTAGAATCTTCCATGCTGTTACATTTCTTGCATAGTGTCCTTCTATAATCCCACCATGCACTTCCTCCATAATCCCCATGCACTCATGTTCTAATACGCATCTGTGTATAACCTCATCACGAAAAAACTTTTACAAATCTCCACTAATCAACATGTAGGGAGTGACACATATTACTAACTATTTTCTCTCCAAATCCTTCATCTCATCTAATGCCACACCCATTTAAAGAAACACTACAATACCCTCCAAGTCATAAGGTGCATGTTGTAACCTAAATAATTGTGTGTCTGGTATGGTATCCTCAATGCTATGCACGTCCTCTCCCAATTTAGTCCTTGATAAGTGGTCAGATCCTGAATTACTTTTTCCAAGTTTTATCCTAACTAAAAACTAAAATTCTTGAAATAACAGGACCCAATGACATATGCGCCCTTGAAAAATGGATTTATTTACCAAATAATTCAATGAATTGTGATTTATACAAAATATAAAAGGTGTTTCCAGTAGATACTACCTAAACTTATGTAGTACACAGATCATTGACAGTACCTCATGCTCAATAGTTGTGTAATTCTATTTTACTAGTGTCAACTTCTAACTTAAAAAAAAAGTGGGTGATCAACAATCCCCTCATTCTGTTGGGATATAAATTCTCTAATGGATGTCCCCGAGGCATCAAAAAATACGTGGAAGGGCTTATCCTAAGAAGGAAAGTGTAGTATGGGCGTAGTGACAAGCCTATCCTTCAATGTGTCAAATTCTTCCTACCACGCCTCTCCCTAGTGGAAGTCACTTTTGTGTTTAAGTAATTTTTCCAAGGGAAAGGCAATCTTAGAATATCCCTTAATAAATTTCCTGTAGTACCCCATATGCCCCAAGAATCCATACATTGCACTTTGACTAGTAGGCTCCTTCAATCCCACAATAACTACAACTTTGGTGGGATCCACTAGTAAACCTTCCTTACATATAATATGTCCCTACAGGGTGCCAAATGGAGTAGTAAAGACACATTTCTTAATGTTGAGGGATATAAAAAACTATCGACACCTCTTAAACATCAACCTTAAGTTGTCATAATGGTCCTTCACTAATCCATACATAATCCAATCATCTAGGTAGTCCTAAGGAAACTTATGAATGAAGTCTTGAAATGATTGTACCATGATGTGCAAGAACATAGCAGGCACATTCTTCAACCCAAAAGGCATGACCATGTAGGAAAATATTCCCCACTCAATGATGAAATTTATCTTTCTCCGCTCTTCCTTTGTAATCATGACTTTTTGATACCATGAGAACCCATCCATGAAGGAATATACCTTGCGCCTGACTACTCATTCCTGATTTTCTTCAGTGAATGGGGTTGGAAAGGGTCAATGACACACACTACATTCAAGTCCCTATAGTCAACATAGATCCTTATCCTTCCATCCTTCTTGATATTGATGACCATTGGGTTTATCCACTTTGATTCCTCCACAGCTTCAATGATGTCTAAAGAAATCATTTTGTTTATATCTTCCTTGACCTATACACGTAAGTTTGGATTCATCTGATAGGTTCTCTTTCGAATCAGGCACACACCTTCCTTCAAATTTATCCTCATCTCTGTCAAGGAATGGTGAATGCCTTTGAGCTCATGGTACCCATGTGGGAATAAGTCCTGAAATTCACACAATAGATCAATGATATTTGAAACTTCTTTCTCTGACTAATAATTCCCAATCATAGCTTCCTTAGGTTCTTCCTCTGACCCGATGTTAACCTTCTTCATTTATAAGGGCTCGAGGTAGGTGCACACTCACTCATCGGTGTTATCCATGACTTTGCACGTACCCTCAGAATGGTTAACATCCATATTTTCCATTTCTTCACCATCTATTACATAGACCATTTTTCCTTTTTCCTTTTTAAGGCACACACGCTCAAGCTATATCTCTTTTGATTCCTCTTCATCGAAATGCATCTCCAAACTAGGTTCAACTAGAAAATCTAGTAACCTATCTTCTACCATGGCACTATCTCCCATTGTACGGTGCTTAAAAACTTGTAACGCCTTATCTACTAATAGCTTGGTACTTTGATACTCAAAATCTTGAATGAGACCAGCCGTTAACTCTTGCTAATTCATTGTCTAAAGAAACATCTCTAAGTGAATTTACCATGAATGCGTACAACATTGTAAGGTGGAATATAACTTATGCACCCATAAAAAAGGTGGTAAATATTTTGTTCCTTCCATCAAGGCCTTCTCACATGCTTGGATACGGGAAGAGGTAGGTTCTTTACCATGGTAGTCTTAGATAATAGTGGGCACGTTACTTCTGTAGAACCTTTTAGAGAATGTGACTCTTACCTCATGCCATTCTAGAAGACTCTCGTGATGTGCTGCCCACCAATGCACTGTAGTCCTGAGAAAGTTAGAACTGAGCATACTTCTCCTTTGCTCCTCATTTATCCACTAAGCCTCCATATCTTAAAAGAAATAATCAGGGCTTTCTCATCCAGAGTAACTTGGTAGCTTCTTCCTTCCCTAGCATTTAACTGGGTCCACCTTTTTCACCCTTGTTACAGATCCTCTCAATTGTCACTCATTTAACTCATAAGTCTCGTGTTCCCAATTGTCACATGTTATGCTAGTTTTATCACTCATCGACTAAGCATCTTCAAATTAGATAACTCCTTATGTAGGATGCATTATCTTAGGGTCTCTGATGGAGCACACATAGATATGTCAAGGCCTTCTTCTCCCAAGGGCTCGGTATAGGGTGTTGATTTACCATCTATTAAAGGGATGATGAACCATTCTTCCTTGTTCTTGAAACTCATATACCCTTTGTTAAACCGTAGGTTGACATTGTTTTTGTAACACTAGGGGCACCCAAGAAATGCTGGAAAGTTATCCACATTGGCTAATTCCAAGACTTAATTGTCCCTAGTGAACTTGGCCCCTTGAATAGTGATAATTACATCCTTTAAGATTCTAATGGGCATTACCTTTGTAATTTTTGCCATATACAACACATTCAAAGACAACTATAATGTTGGCCTTCCCATTTGATGCCAAACATATAGTGTGAGGACATTGACCTACGCTCCTATGTCAATGAGGATATTAATCAGAAGCTACCCATCAAAAACTACATTCAATGTGATCTCTTTGTCATAGTCAAGGCTGTGAGGAGGAAGATCGACATGTAAAACCTTCCTTCACACTCTTTACCAACATATGGTACCTTCTCCCATAAGCATTCTCCTAGCAAGGGGATGATATTCTCCTACTTTAACATTTTAAACACTTCCTTGACCTCATATAGATCCTTCTGCAGAGCCTTAACATTCTTCCTTTACTCTAATTGCCTTGAATACTCCTTTAGAAATTGGATCTCTCCTTGTAATCCTTGAATCACATCCATATTCTCTTGATACACCTCCTTCTGATGACCAGGGTCTGGATACTTCCCATGTACCCCTTCTTCCCTAACAACCAGTTTCTATCTTGGCATATCCCTTGTGTGCGCAACCTATTCTCGTGTTGTCACTAGTACAGGTTCTAATCCTAACTCATGCACCACTCTTGGCATCCTCTGTGGGTAGGAATTATTTATTCTTACCATCCTAGTGCCTTTATCCTTTTGGTTTTGTTGGATCATGTGTTCAAACAAATCAGGACACTCCTCATACTTATGCTTCTTTCTGTACCATGAGCATTGTAACAAATCAAGACACTCACATTTATAATGCTCTATCGATCCGCAATTATAACAGGTCCCACATAGAAAATCACTTATTCCTCTAATGTGGTTACTACGACCATGAAATACTCTACAAAAACCTCTTCCATGTGCCCCTCCATCTTCACGCCCTTCATAGTGGTAATCATCATCCTTGGAACTACTTGTAAGGCTAGTCTAGTGCACACCAAGATCAATGGCATCATGAATTTGGTCAATCAACCTACAATCCTTGGTGTCATGGGTTTTAGAGGTACAAATATTGTAATAGAAAATCACATTTTTGTGGTTCGCACACTGTATTAGAGGACACCTACTTGCATCATGATCCGCATTGCATATTTCACAATCTATTTTCATGGCACATACCGCTCTCTAGGAAAAACTATCCTTTATATGCCCTTTCACTTCATAATCTGTGCACCAAAGACCACTATGAACCTCATGCACTTATTTCACAGAAAAATTCTCTAACTACTTGGCCACCACAACAATTTGAGCATCTAGGAAAGGGCTGACACTTATATCAATTCTCCCAATAGCCTTAGTACGTTGGGCAGGTTCTAAGGCCTCACACGGGTATGTAAAAGTATTATGTGATAATTTCCTTATAAACGGTGTTATAAACTACCCAAAAAACCATTGATCTACTGAGAGGGGTGTATGTCATAGGATAGTTTTGATAAGATATTTTTGAACCATGGATCATACTCTCACAAACTCTTAGCCATTCCTTGATGGATCTCCTTTAGAGTGTTGATGCTCTTTTTCTCAAACTTAGGGATATGAAACTTTGTTAGGAAGGCATTTTTCAATGTACTGTAATCCATGACTGTCTAATAAGTGTCATATTTACAGTACCATCTATGTGCACGCCCTTGCAATGTTGTTACAAAATGAATTGCCTTTCACTCCGGGGTAGTGATCCCCTTTGTGCACCACATAAATTCACATTTGTGCACATGTTCTATAACATATTCAATACCTCTATAGTCCAGTAGGTACAAAAAAATATCAAATAATACTTGCAGGCATGGCTAAGGCCCTTTTCCACCTGACCCAGAACCTTTGTTTTCTCCTGTGTTTCCTCTGCCACTAAATCCACTAGACCCATCAGGTTTTTTACCTCCTAAACCACCAAATCCCCTAGATCCACTAGGTCCACCAATTCCTTCATCCCCTATACCATTAGATCCACCTCCTATAGAAAAAAATGGAGTGATGTGGTCACGCCTAGTGTTCCTAATGTCCCACTGAACTACGCGTTGATGGTTTGTGATTTTCCCCGCTACCAGTTGTGTGTCCCACGCCACTCCCAGATGTGATACCAATAATTTTTATATTTTCACCTTGTCTAAAAATTCCTCCAAATATAGGAATGTTTTTTGTAGCCATATATGTCCCAAATGAGAACTTATATCTCTTAGGCGTAGATCGGTTACTCCCCCTGATACTAACTAGATTAACAGTACTTATCTCTTGATATGGAAAAATAAGTGCTAGGGGTTGGTCACCAGGTGGGTTCAGATACATGCCGATGGATCTCCTTTCTCTACATGACAAAATCTCAACAAAAGCTAAAGGGGATTCTCTTCCATGCTGTCTAAGATGGGGTGAAACAGAATGCTTAGGTTCCACATCCTCTGTGTGAACGTCAAATCCTTCCTGCAACATCTGCCTCCATAAATCCATCACTCATGTAACCTCATGTTGTCTAGCCAACTCCCTTCAACATGCCTCACTGTACTTGAGTCGTCTCTCTTCCCTTTCCTTTTTCAGCCATAATATCCACCATATTCCTCCACCCTAGCTTCCTTTCCTAGCGCTCAGAGAATTTTATATGGCCATAGGAAATGCCTCAAAAATTAATGTAATGATCAAGATCTTCATAGCCAATGGGATAACATGTAAAAAATATCCTTTGGGCTCCCTCAAGAACTCAAACTCAACAACCTCTGGATAAGAATATGTAGAAATGGTGTATTCTAGCGCATAGCTAGTTAGCATTCATCTCTACTAGTGGCCAACAACATGCATCCAAGTCAGATATGCATCTTGAAGATTATGGTAATCATATTGGGTCCATACGCATGATCTATAGTACCATCTCGATCTAAATGCATATGCTAAAATCCATTCATACATTTCCACTGGAAAGCAACAGAAAAAGGTTTCATACAACTCATGGTATAGGTTCTCTTCTACCCATATAAGTGTATCAAACTCAGGTTTAGTGCCGAATATTTTAGCAAAATCATCCTTCGTACTCTTGAACCATGCTTCAACACTTTCCAAGGTTAAGCATTCTGTCATCAATGGAACTAAGATGTAGCCATTTCTCACAACATTTTTGAAAAGAGGTCCTAACAATGGAATCAATATGTAGTCATTTTTTTTTCCTTAGAACAAGTCTAATCCCATGCGTGTCATCCTATCATCCACCAGGTACTGGGTGCTCACCCAAGGCACACGCGGGTGCCAAGCCCCTCCTTTATGTGAGTCTTGTGAGAATACATTGCTTAGTGATAGAAACTTAGATGCAAAAAGTAAAGAACCATGCATTCATTCTGAGATATTTAAGATGAGTTATTATATCATTATACCTAGTTTGATAATAGGAGAAAAATCAAATGAATAACATATGTGATTCATAACATAAAGGAAATGCACTAGGGTTTACACCCATGAACAATACATATATTGAACAGAACCATATATTTCATATTGATCATAGTTCAACAACCATATTACATTCACCAAGGCCATACCAGACCAATGTATTAATGTAGATAATGTTAGAATTTGAGGATTCTAATAAATATGGATTTAATCAAATTACTTATTATATAATGTTACAATAAATATTTAAATAAACATTACATCATAACATAAGTAAATAAAGAAATGCTTACAGGAAATAAATAACACTGGTGACACAATATTTATAGTGGGAAACCCCAATAGGGTAAAAACCACTTTGAAAATAACCTTTTACTTCAAAGAACTTATTTTACATCTAGTAAGATCACCTCCTCCTTAAAACCCTATTTACCAATGGTAAAACCAAATCACTTGATTTGCACACCTTTGATATATTTCCCAAATATATCAAATGAGGACCTAAATTCCTTTTATATAAGGTGATTGAGTATGTCTCCCGACCCACCTTTTCAACCTAAAATGGTTAACACATACACCTAGGTTTATAATATTTAATATTATAAATATTTCATATTATTAAATATTTAACCTTAAGTATATACCTAGGTTAGTATATTTAACAATAGAAATAAGAATATTTCATATTATTGAATATTAACCTATATATTAGTGATGGACCCATATACATTAAGGGTTGGCCAGACCACTTAATCATATGTTCCAACACCCCCCCTTAATGTTAAGTGGGATAACATAACATATGCCAATATATTACCTACCCGTGGTACATGATAGGATTTACAATCCTTAAACCATAAAGATTTTAGGCTAGCATATTGGTTGAAGGAATTATAACACCTTCATCATACTCAATTTACCTTTTGATACAAAAGGATTTGGAATCCCAAAGATCATCCCATGATCAGTGGCTAAGTATAGTTTGTGATTTTTACATGTTCTCACAGGTTCTCATAAAAGGTTATTACACCCAAACATATAAGAGCCTTTTATAACCAAGGACCTCCTTAATAATATACTTATACTGGATGTTTACCAGTAAACTCAATAGCACTAAAGAGTTTACTGAAGACTGCTTTTAAGATATTTCTACACTTCTTTCTAAAAAATAAGCCAAGGAGGTATACATTCCTGAAGGTCTTTTTACACTTGCCCGAATGTATTTTTTACACTTTCCTGAAGGTCTTTCACAAATTCTCGAATGTCTTTTTACAAAAATCAAGTTCCATTAAGAGGTGAAATTGTCATGTAAACTCCCCCTTAATAGCAACTCTGATAATCCAAGCTTTCCACGAAAGTGAAAAAAGTTTACAGCACTCAGGGGCTTTGTGAAGATATCAGAAAATTGCTCTTCAATCGGCACAAACTTGAGATCTATCTCTCCACTTAGCAGCTTCTCACGGATGAAGTGTATATGTATCTCAATGTGATTTGTCCTCAGATGTTCTAATGAATTATGTGCAAGAGCTATGGTTCTTTGGTTGACACAAAATAAAGGAACATTGTATGGATCCTTCATCTTTATCTCATTGAACAACCTCTTTAGCCATAGAGCCGCTTTTGTAGCTTCCATTGCACTTGTATACTCAGCTTCTGTTGAAGAGATATAAACAGTTGGCTACTTTTTTCTGCACCAAGTAATGACACCTGCACCAAATTTAAACACAACCAGAAGTATATTTTCTATCCAATACATCACCAACATGATCAGAACCACAAAGTCTATATAAGTTAGCATTTTCAATATTAGTATAATGTAACCCATAATTGATTGTACCTTTAATATATCTAAGAATCTTTTTTGTAAGATTCCAATGATCTCTATAAGGTTCCTGCTTTAACCTAGAAGTAATTCCTACTACGTAGGAAATATATGGTCTGGTGATAGTTAGATATATCAAACTACCAACTAACTGCCTATATAAAGAAGGATCAATTTTTTCACATACAGGTTTAGGATCAATTTTCAGTCTAACTTCTATAGGAGTAGAAATTGTTTTACAATCAATCATGTTAAACTTTTTCAATACATTGGTTGCATACTGTGCTTGAGAAACAACAATAGAATTTTTATCTTGAAATACATCCATGCCGAGAAATTATGTAAGAGACCTAAATCATTCATTTCAAAGTATTGTTTCAAATTTTCTTTAATTCTACAAATTAAAGCAGGATTATCACCGGTCATAAGCAAATAAGAAACATATATACAAACAATGATAATATGTGATCCTTATTTCTTGATGAATATATAATTGTCAAATGAACAATTAACAAATCCTAACTGTTTAAATAAATAATTAATTTTCGCATACCAAGCTCTAGGAGCTTGCTTTAAACCATAAAATGATTTTTTCAATTTACAAACGTAGTTTTCTTTACCAATTTCTTCAAATCCTTTAGGTTGAGACATGCAAAGTTCTTATTTTAAATCACCATTCAAAAAGGTATTTTTCACATCTATTTGGTAGATTTCCCATCCAAATTGAGTGGAAATTGAAAATAAGGTCCTAATAGTACCCATTTTAGCTACAGGGGAAATGTCTCAACATAATCAATACTAGGTTTTTGAGTGAAACCTATAGCAACAAGTCTAGCTTTATGTTTGTAAATACTACCATATACATTATATTTTACTTTGTATAACCACCTAGACCCTATAATACTTCTTTTCTCTAGAGGTGGAACTAACTCCCAGGCTTGATTTTGAATTAGGACATTATATTTAGCTTGCATTACATTGATCCACTTCTCATCCTGAGAAGTTTCTTCAAAACTTTGCAGCTCATGTTCATACAAGGTCATTACTGCATGGTACACATAATTGTTTATGTTCATTTTCCTAAGATCAATAGAATTAGAAATTTCTAACATAGATTGAGCCCATTTTGGTTTCTTAACTAGGGAGTTAGGAGACTCAGAAGCATCTATAGTATCAACAAAAGAAAAATCATCATAACCATTTACTATATTCTTATTATTAGAATCATAACCATCATTAGAAATATTGATAGAGTTAGGAACAACTTTACCATTATTAGATGAACTAAAACATTTTTTCAAAACCACCACATTGTTGTTTTTAGTTACTTCCCTTTTTTATAAGGTCGTAAATCCTTAGACCTACAATGTTAATACCATATCCAATGAAAACACAAGAGAAAGAAGTCATATCAAGTTTCTTTCTTTTCTTTTTAGGAATGTATAAAGAATCAGGACTACCAAAAACATTTAGATGAGAAATATCACCTTTTTGATTTGACCATTTTTCTAAAGGAGTTGAAATATGAATAACTTTGGTGGGAACCCTATTTAGAATGTAGACTGTTGTGTTCATGGCTTCTTCCCACATAAATTTTGGAAGACTACCAGAATGAAGCATAGTGCGAGCCATATCTAAAATAGTCCTATTCTTATGTTCTGCAATACCATTACATTGGGGAGAATGTGGAGAAGTTAATTCCCTTTTAATAACACAATAAATACAAAAAAAAAAACAAATTATTTTCTAACATATTCGCCCCCATTATCTATTATAAGTCTCTTAATTTTATAGTTTGAAAAGTTTTCAACAAATGCTTTAAATTCCTTAAATTTACCAAGTACATCAGATTTATTTTTTAAGAAAATATGACCAAATCATCCTGGTGAAATCATCAATGAAAATAAAAAAATATAAAGAACCATTTAATGAATCTACTCGAAGAAGTCCTCTAACATCATTGTGAATAAGTTCTAGTGGGGAAGAGGAATTCTCTTGAAGATGTGAGTGTAAGGGTTTAGCACTTTGTTTTTAGTGTAAACACCCTTCACACGCATCATGAGAAGAAGAAAACACAGGAAAACCTTTAACAAGATTATATCTAGACATTTCATATAAACTTTGATAATTAACATGTCCTAATATTTCATGCCATAGTTTTGAATTATTTAAAATTTGAGAAACAAAATAGGATGCAAAATATAAATCATCAAAAATATACAAACCATTTCTTTAAATTCCTTCATCTATTATATTATCATTACTATCCTTGATATACCAAGTATATTTTAAAATTTGAATAGCCAAACCATCATGAGTTAATTGAGAACATGATAAAATGTTCTTTTTGAGCTTAGGAACAAATAAAACATTATTCAACATACCAGTAGCAAATTTTACTTTCCCTTTTTATATTGCTTCTAAATATGAGTTATAACCAAGATACACACGTTCATTGATTTTCACAATATCAAATAAAGATTTTGAAATACCAGTCATATGATTTGATGCACCTGAATCTAAAATCCATTCAGAATTAGAGGAAGAATACAACACAACATATAATGCAAATTTTTTAGGAATATCATTAGAGCTATCCTTTTTCCTTAAATTGTATTTAAAAGAAACAATTTATTTTTTATTTTATGGATATGTTTCTTAGTTTTTCAATCTTCCTTTTTATGTCCAAATTTACCATATTTGCGATATTTACCATTAAGATAACACGGAATTGATCAGAAGAAAAACTTTTCTTATCAACAAAAGAATATTTAGATCTAAATTTTTGATCTGAGAAGGGCTTGCAAGGTTTGAATTTTAAATTCTGAGCAAGAAGTTGCTAAGAGGCATTCTCCTTATAGTCAAAGTTCATCATCACTTGCTCTTCCTATATCATAACTAAACTCAATGTATTTAAATCAGGTAGATCATTTTTGTTATGATATTTAGAGTTCAAGATAGAAATAAAATTCCTAAATCTTTCATGTATATTTAAGTGAACAATAAAGTAAATTAATTTTTCACCAATTAAATCACAATTGCATCCATCTAATTGTGCTTTAATATTCTTAAATTTGGCTAAGAAATTAACTACTTTTTCATCTCCTTTCATAGGAGTTGTAAGAAATTCTAAAACTAATTTAATAATTTTAGATAAACGTGTACCTTCATATATGGATTCTAGTTGCGTCCATACATCTTTTAGATGTTCTATATTACCAATGTGTAGAATGTACCCATCATTCACATTGATCAAAATCATGGAAATAGCCTCCTACATTCAATGCAAGAATGCATTCATGTTATCTATAGTTGCTTGTCAACCGGTGGGAGCAACCTCAGATCCAGAAACAATTGTCTAAAGTTTTCTCACCATAATTTATGATTTGACCAGTCTTCCAAATGTTGTAGTTGATTCCATTGAGAATTTGGGTTTTGTCAAGATAGAAATAGATCGACGTCATTGTTTTCTTGAACCTATAAAACACACCCCATTATAATATACAATGTACCACATAGTTAGATACATATTTATTAAAAAACAATAGTTTTCATAGAAACAGATCTAATTTTATAGATGTACATAAAATATTTAATCATAACTAAGTTTCTCATTACAATGCATATTAATTAACCTCCCATGATCAAAATAATAACTTGCAATATAAAGGGATTTGCATTATACCCTAGACTTATATATAAAAAAATTCTAACCATATAGAAGTGAAGAAGAAACCCCTAAGAATGCAAAACAACTTTGAATTTCTGGAAAAAAAAATGTAGAGAAAGATCCGGCCAGCTTATATTTGACGTCTAAATGATCGTCATACTGCCTTATGTTTGGTCTACCGTAATGGTCATTTGAACGTCAAATTTAATGGAGTCAAAACTTTTTGTGTATTTCTAGAATCTTTTATTCTATATAATATTAGGGAGGTTATATTTTAATACATTATATTAACATTGTATATTTTAATAAATTATATTAACCTATTATAGTTTATAATGTCAAAATATATTCACTTTAAAAAAGAGGTAGACAGTTTATATAATGTAAATAAAAAACAACATATAGTCTATAAAAAATTATAAACTATAGTATATATAATTTTTTTAAAAAATAAACACATATAACCCTTATTACGGGGGCCCCTCATGATTTAATTTTTTTTTTTTTACTAGGCCATGTAATTTTAAATTCTAAATAAACCTTAGAATTTACAAAGGAGTCAACATTTTTCACACTTCCAATGGAAAAAATTAAAATCCTATTTTGATGGAGCTTTGTCTCCTCCTTAATTTATCATTGAAAAAATTCAACCTACACATATTAAAACTATAGAAAAAAAATATTTCAAATATATTACCCTTACCTCTACAGAAATTTTCACGGAAGGTAAGAAGTTTCCAAATTTTCCACCTTGAATTCACCTTGATTATTCACAAAGAAAATTTTTTAGGTTGCAAAATGGAAAGAAGGGGCCGGTTATTTTAAATACCCTTCTGGGTTGGTTGCAAAAACTCGTACAAATTAAATAAATAAAATACAAAACATTTGATCTTAATTTATTTAATTTACCCTTCTAGGTTGGTTGAAAAAAATGGTACAAATTAAATAAATAAAATACAAAACATTTATGCTTAATTTATTTAATTTACCTTTCTGGGTTGGTTAAAAAAACTCATACAAATTAAATAAATAAAATACAAAATATTTGATCTTAATTTATTTAATTTACCTTACTCTGTTACCATGTTAGAATTTGAGGATTCTAATAAATATGGATTTAATCAAATTACATAATATTTTAGACACTAAAATTAGGTCACACTTCCCTTTGGTCTCTTGAAAAATAAGCACCCTTCATCACATTCACCTAGCCATGGCCCCCTTCACCTCACTAATATTAATTTAATTAGTATAATTTAATTAAATTAATTCATTATCCTCACTATATTTATTTAAATATCTTAATTTAAATAATATCCACACATACACTTCACCTAGACACCTCATCAAGCCAACTCACCCTAAGACCTATTCTTAGTAAGTTTCCATAACTAACTAAGGCTTACCCAAAACCCTAAACAATCAATGCCTACATTCCCTCTAACCACCATTCCCACATGCTTACAAGAAGCTTCCAGTCTAATCCGTAGGTAAACGACGCGAAATCCCAGAAAATCAAGGGGATCTACCTAGTTTAGTAAACCTAGGAAATCCCACCTTGACCGACGCCGATTACCCCTAACCGTCGCCAGTTAAGCCGAAACCATGGTTGGTCACCTTTTAATCCCCAAAACAACATTATTTTGGAGGTTAGCAAAATATTGGAAGAGGTTGGCAAACATTGGGAATATTCCTGAAAGATATCGCATCTTCTGAGAATGAATTTCAGTGAGAACACGCATGCAAGGAAGGAGATCAAGCATTTCCTCTTGCACAGGCACCCAGTAATCATCCAGCATTCACCCCAGCACAGATTTGATTCAACCAAGCAAAAGAGAATGCACATGCAGCCCATGCAGGATCTTTCCAACGTTTGGTGGTCCTCAATAGCATTCAACCCCTTTCCAGTACCTTCGTTCATCACTCACAAACACTCAGGACCAGATTTCAAGTAAGCGGAACAATTTACTTCTTGAGTTCATTGGTTTCATCATTATATTGTCATCCTTTGTTTCCTTGGCCACCCATTTGACCTCCATTCATGCTCACACCCCTCCACATACCCGTTAAAATCTCGTCAAACCCCACCCAAACAACCTTAATACCTCATTCCAACCAACCATAGTCCTTTGCACAATCACAAAGGAGACCCAAAACTCATTCTGTGGTATTCCCAATTTTCCACAATAACCGGCACCGGTTACACCCAACCATCGTCGATCACCCTTAACCGGCGTCAGTCCTTGTATTTACCCATACAACCCAAAACAGTGACCTATCCACCTATTTCCACATCACCTATATTCACCTGTGACTTGCCTAAGACCTCTTTCAGACCTGCAGAAACCCAGAACCAATTGCTTGACTTTCGGATCTTATTTTAACTTAGCCTGTTAGATTAGATCTTTCTTATTGTATTTTGGATAAGATACCCAAATCATTTTAATTATGATAGGATTTACTTTATTACCCGCCATTAAATTGTTGTAAATAGTGGACTGACAACCGTCTAGGAAGTACCACACTTCCCAGATCTAACACATGTTAGGCAGTTCACTACACATATTGTTTAACTCTTTCTGGTGGTCTTGCTTTCCATTACAAGTAGTTCCTCCTAGCGAAAGGGAAGCTCTCACAATCAGTTGTGGATCAAGAAGTCATACACGCGCAACAACCCATCAACCAACATTTCAACAGGTATTCCTCCTACGCCCATTACCCTATCTGTTTCGTCAATATTTCAAAGAAACGTCTAAGAATCAGATGAAACATTTTGGCACGCCCAGGGGTTCCTTACATTTTGTTCATTCCTAGGAAAAATTATGTTTTTTTCCCTTCTGAAAGGCATACACATTAATTTTCTTCCTTAGTAACCTACCTTTCCTTTTTATTTGCTCTAAAAGAAACCTTTTATTTTGGTGTAATTAAAAAGAACCATTTCTTCTTGTTTCTTGCATTTTAGTGAAAGAGCATCCATCTTCCTCTTCATCTATTTGTGTCATCCAACTTCATATTTCGATTTGGGCTTAAAATAAGTGCATTCCATTCTGATTTATTGCATTAGCTCGCATTAATTGAGGGCAACCTATACGCTGGAAGTCATTCCCAGCTGATGGGTGACAAACAAATCATAGAAAGCACATCGCTTTCTCTCAGAGTCTTGCCAAAATTGCAACAAATTCCAAACAATACATATTCTTAAACAACATCTTTCCTGGGAACGTCTGTACAATGATCACACTGATCTAAGGATTGGCAGGTACTCCCCAGCTTGCTACTCTGTCGAGTCATACTTCATAGCGAGGGCCCGCCCCACCACAACATACCTAAAACCTCACCTTTTAGATCTCCTTCTTTGTAGGAAGCCATCCTCACCAAAAACTCTATTTTACAGTTCATGTGTTGGTCCTTAAATAGCATAAGCTAAACAAACATACTAGAAAAGGCACTCCTGAGATCACATTTTTCTTAGTGTTTCTGCTTGGCTTGCGTTTTGAGGTGAGAGGTCACTGATGAGGGTCGTCAATCCTCGCCATTAAAAATGTCAATCTGGGTTGGTGTCCAAAGAGCTGTATGCATTAAGAGAAGAAGATCTTGGAAAGCAACTCCTTTAAACACAAACCAAACTTGCATAAAATAAATCACACTTGCGGAAATTAAAAGACACACTCGCAGAAGAAATAAAGTTTGCATGAAAGAAACACACTTGCATGAATTGAAATGCACACTTGCATAAATTGAAATTGCTAAATTGAAAATAAAGGAAAGAGGAAAGGACACCTGCAGGTTCACAAAAGAAATTACATAACATAAAAAAATATAAATTTACAATAAAAGGAAAACTGCAAAAATAAAGAAATAAACATAACATAAACAAAAATAGAAATTTAAAACAAAAGGAAAACTGTAGAAATAAAGAAATAAACATTAGCACATTGACCCATCTTCCTTGGAATGAGTGGCCAGCTCATTCCTTGAAAGAGGATTTAATTCATACTTTTAATTCAGAACTTGCAGAAAAACTTTACTTCCAAAGATTGGAAAGAAGGAACAAATCTTGATTACTTGGGGAAAAGAAATTACATATCGAAGTGTGGAAGGTATAATTTATGCATTCAACCAACTCCTTATTTTAGGAAATACAATCTGATATTATCTTTATTCCAATCCTAACAACTAAGATCTTCATCTCCACAAAATATGGAGAGAGATATATTATTGAAGTCAAATCTTATCTCACTCATTTTAGGAAGATTTGCTCCCAAACCTTCTCCTCGCTTTCCGGTAACAAGAATCATAATGATTTTATTCCTCTAAATTATTAGGAGGATTTCCCTCAAAATATTATTTTGACCATAATACCTTTCTCAGATTTTCCATTTGACTTTGTTGTTTTTTATTGTGGAACTTTTGATGCTTATCAAATACGCTTTTTCCTCTGATTGAGGTTCACAAAAAGTTAGATTTCTCTTGATTGGTAACACTTGTAGAAAATCTGAATGAGGTTTTTGTTAAACACATTTCTATGAACAAAAACCTCTCTCAGATTTTCCATTTGAATTTTCTGTTTCTATTTATGGAACTTTTAGTGCTCGTTTAATACACGTTTCCTCGAACTACAACTCACTAAAAGTTAGATCTCTCTTGATTGGTAAAATCTGTAACAAATATGAATGAGATTTGTTAAACACATTGCTATGAACAAAAACCTCTCTCATATTTTCCATTTGAGTTTTTTTTATGTTTATGGAACTTTTAGTGCTCGTCTAATACACTTTTCCTTGAACTGCGAAATCATTAAAAGTCAAATCTCTCTTGATTGGTCAAACCTGTAACAAATATGAAGGAGGTTTTTGTTAAACACTCGTTGTTATGAACAAAAACCTATCTTAGATTTCCCGTTGGAATCTCTGAGTTTTTTACAATCCCTCAAAAACTGTCATTCTGTTGATGCAAGTTCTGGAACTAACGCTAACATTCCTTTTATGCAAGTTACGGAACTAAATTTGCAAGTTCTGAAACTAAATCTGATCTGTCCATGAATTGAAAGTTCCGGAACTAACTGTCATTCAATTGATACAAGTTCTAGAACTAAATCTATGAGTTCCGGAACTAAACCTGCAAGTTTCGGAACTAACTTTGTGAGTTCTTGAACTAACTCTGTGAGCTCCGGAACTAACTCTGTGAGTTCCGCACCTAACTCAAAACAACTATAACTTTTGCATGCAACCTTAGATTGAGATGATTCTTTTTTTTGAACTTGCATAATATTGGAACAAAGGCAGCTTAGAATGCTGAATGAATGACAATGCGAGTATTTTAGGGATAGCACAAGAGTACAGAGCTTGGCTTATGATCAATTCCTAGTTTTCCCAATATTAGCGATTGTCTTTTCTTTATAAAACCTGCATACACAAGAAACTTTGCATCTTTGATGAACAAATACCTGCAACTTTAATGGCTTCCTAGTCAGATGAAAATATCCTACTCAAAATGATTTGGATAAAGAATGAACAAGACTATATATCACAAGGAGAATATGTGGCTATCTTACAGCTAAACTATAAGCTTCCTATGCATCTACATTTAAATGAAACTATGAATCCTAAAGGTAACTTGGAAGGACAAGCTAATGAAATGAGTAATATCAGAGGCAAAATTTGAGGGGCCATTTGCATCAGCACATGTTCTTCATTTACTTTATAGCATTTCCAATTACTCCAAGGTACGCCTCCTCATCATAGTTGGTGTATTCAACCATAAACAATGCCAAAACACTGAGTGTGCCTAGGGAACCATATTCATTCATGCATTCTCAGAATTCTGGTGAAAAAATTTGATTCCACATTGAAATTTATGTAATTCACATTACCACTTTTATTCTGGATCAACGTTTCAAGGACCACCACCTTGAGTAGGGTGGTCGATACTAGTGACCGTCACCCAGATTACCCTCTGACCGTCGTCGATTACCGCTACCCAATCAGCGTTGCGGTTTCGTAAGTCCTTTTGTTAACAAAACATAACCCAAAGAGGGTACATCTAGAACATCAAAGCTTCCACTTTTCATAAGTCGGGGCATGTCGGGATTGTTATCAATTCCCATTGGGGACGATTTTCCGGATCATAAAAACTCATGCAGATTTGGCATACCTGTACCATCATTTGGACACGTATACCTATGTTATTTCACTCATTGTCCATTTACCATAGTAACTTTGGGTACGTACAGTTACCCATAACCGGCGTCGGTTTACCCTAACCGGCATCGGTTAGCCTGTGTTCACTTTGCCAATTGACATTTAGTACCTAATCCACTTTTTATTGTCACATGTTTCACCTGTCCTTGCTATTTTTCTGTGTCATTTACAGAGAATCGGCCCATCCTTATCAGTACTAGTTCACATGGTGCTGACCCGAAGACAAGCAAGTGCACTCGTATTTCACACGTTAGTTGTCAACCACTCCCACCTAGTCCTTCACCACCTTCCATTTTATCATTAGCCATGGATCCTATTCCAACCTATCACTATCACTACCAGAGATGAGGAGTTCGCATGACTCCTTAATCAAAACCCTATCCGCCTTGCGAGTTTTACCTTTCCTACTCATCTACTCGAGATGCCTCAGGTCATTTGATATACAGACATGTCCTGTATCTATCCCCCTGACTCTCACTCCCACTCCCGCGTCAGCCCCATCTAGCTCTATGTTGCCTGTATCTACCTTACACCCATTCGTTTTGCAGCTAGGTCCTATACCCGCTATGACTGCCAGCATCTGCTATATCCGTTGCACCCGCCACATCCACCACACCTTTGACAACCATCCTAAAACACAACCTCATCCGCCCCTATTGTCTCGCATATACCCGTAGCTACACAACCACCTCCCATATCCGGTGACCCCTACCCCTTGTTCAAAACGTGGTCCTTTCTATTCCATAATCGTTGGCCCCTATTGCCACTAGGGTCACCACAACCCTTCCACCTCCATATACATATCATCAGCAGCCTCTTGTTTCATCTGTTATTCATTCCGGGTACGTACCCCCTAATTCACTACCTCCTTCTCAAACTACCTACGTGGCAACACCATATACTGGAATGCCACCCTTGTTACATGCCCAACACCAACCCTATTATGTTATAGGAGGCACCCAACCATCAAAACCTACCAACGATCCTAATCAAATTAATGATGGATAAGATGTAGACATTAGAGACATTGGTTTCTCAGCTCCCGCAACACCCTTACCTACGATGAAATTTGTAACGAGCCTATCCACCCATCCATTCCTATCTTCACATACCCCATGCATTGGGAAATGCCTAAATTCAACCGTTTCAACAGCAAATAAGACTCGCAACAGTATTTGCAATCATTCAAACACTGGTGCTACCTAATCGCCCATGATGACGCTTTGCTCCTGAGAACCTTTCCCATGTCTCTGACTGGACTTGTATTGGATTGGTATAGTGGGTTACCTAGACACTCTATATTCTCATTCAATCAAGTATCCCAAGCCTTCTTGGATCACTTCTCCATCAATATCGTCAAGAAGGTTACCATGTCACCGACCTATACTCCACGCGTTAGTATGAGGATGAATCTATTGTAGATTTTGTCACTCGTTGGCGTAGCCTGATCAATCAACTCACCTTCCAACTGCCACAAACAGAACTCATTGAACTCTTTACGCAAGCTTGTGCTAGACATATCTCACCTACCCTGGAGGTCCAAACCTTCCAAACATTCGACGAAGCATTCACCATGGCACGAAAGTTAGAGATTTGCACCATCGAAGAGAAGAAAATCCAATTACGCAATAAGAATTTGACATTCAAGTCGAATGATACCTCTTCTTCTTCCAAACCCCAGAGCAATTATTCAAAAGCTAAGGGCACCGCTAACGCAGTGGTACTCAAGGTCTAGCCTAGCTCATCCGTTAAATCAGGCTACCCCCTCATCTAATCTGTCACCCGTCCAGACTTTTCAATTCAGACGAGAACAGCAGAAATACAACCCCAATTGGGGAGCCTTACTCTTTTGTCTTAGAAAAGCTTATCAAAGCCGGGGCCATCACCCTTCCACCTATAAAACCACACACTAGTTTTGACCCTGTTTGCCCCATGCCCGCATGGTTTAAGAACATGACTTTTGTAACTATCATCGTGTGAAGGGTCATAGTGATGGACAATTGCATCACTTTCAAAAACATTGTCCAAGTAATGCTCGAGAAAGGTGAGTTAACCGTGGATAATCCTAACGCACCTGCCAACCAAAACCTACACATCTTCAAGAAACCATTTCCCAATCATGCCCCTTCGTCTGATTAAATTGGTGAGACCTCAACTCATGATACCCATACCTGCGAGGTCCATGCTATTTTTAGTGATGACATCCAATGTCACCTGCCCAATTACCCCATATTCCTTCCATAGAGGAGATTCTAGCCCGAAGTCCTCCTTCTGCATCGGAACCAACCTCACCATGTTCCTTCTACCCACAGAGGAACACCTTTCATCCTCCTTCCTCACCTATGGAGGAGCCTTCCGCTAACATCGAGACCATTTCACCTTTGGCTTCTCTACCTAGAGAACCGATACCCACAGTATCTTCTTCAGTCCATGGAGGAGCATTTATTTACCTCCTCCACCCACAGAGGAGCTCCCATCCATCTCCTCCACCTATAGAGGAGCACCCATCATCTCTTCTCTGCCTATCACATACCCAGTTGGGATACCTTTGCCTCTTGGTGTGCATTCTCCATCAGTTACTCAAGATCCTACAGACCTACTTTCAGCTCTCTTACCCACGGAAGCTGAAGCTAGCCAATTCCTTGTCTTTAAGACACATTTTGCGGGAATTTCCATTAGGTCCTCATCAACTCCACCTACAGACGTGTCATTCTCACGTTTGGTCGATCACTTAGATTATGTGGATAGGATCCTTACTTTATGGGACGCATCTTCTTGCTTTCTAGTCTCAATGCAGATGCAGCTGTCACTTGCATTCTTCCACTATTTATCTGAAAATATTTTGACCAATCGAACTGAACACAACCACCTCTATCTCAACTTCTTCCATGACACCCATCATAGCTCAACATACACCCTTACCCATAACTCAAATTACATCTAAACCCAAACCCACACCTACATCATCTTGTCTCAATTAAACCTATTACCACCTTAGTGGTCACCCCAACCACCAGCTTTACTCATCCACCTGTCAAACTAGATTTGTCTACATCCTCCAAAGTCAACACCACACCTATTCTGACACCCAAACAGAAGAACCAAACCCATAGAACTCATACTTTGGCTACACCAATCACACCTGCACCTATCATGTCTTGTCTTAGGACTTCAGCTTCCCAACACGGTTAAGAAACCTCCACCCGTCAATAAACCAAAAACACGACAACCCATCCCTTCCTCGCAAACCTCTAACCTACCCAGGTGCCTGACACGACTTACATCCACACCTGCAGCATCTCTGCCACCCATACCCCCAATACTCTTCAGCAACTTCCTTCACTACCTACTACACTTTAGTCTTTGTCCCTCAAACCCCCTGCACGACCCACATCATCTACCTTCACAGTACCTTTGTTATCCCCCTGGGTAACTCGTCCTCGTCCCCCCATCTACTTTTCCTTCTAGACCTCATAAACCCATATCACCTTTACCCAATAAGGTGCAACCCAAAAACAAAACTCTGCTACCCTCACAATAAGATAGTCAGAACAACCACACACCCTCCTGCCCATTCATCTACCATACCCCTACCCAAACAAACATGACCAACACCCAATGCTATTCTAGCACCTAAAACCATGGGCTCAATCCACTCCTCACTCCTGCAAGGACCGTTCCTCAACAATCAGTCGTACCTACACCCAAACCCACTTTCACCTCTCATTACGACCCACTAGCGGGGTCCTATGCCAAAATTTTAACCAGCCTCCTAAGAGACCTTTTGTTATCACATTGCCGCCACTCAGACCTTACGAACCCCTCAAACCCAAGCCAAAGGGGTTTGATGAAACTAATATTTGTGCCTACCATCGTGTGCAAGGGCACGATGTGCAGAACTGCAAGGCCTTGAAAACCGTCCTTATCATGTTGTCTCCTTCGGAAGCCAACTTTGATGACGATGACCTTCTTGATGAGGACCCTGCCTCACCGACACCCATTCCCACACTGTCCACTCAACAACCAAGACCTCCACCCCCACAGCTCCTAGAACCAACCCCAAGATTTGAAATTAACATGGTTTGCATCAAATAACTTGTCACACCATCACCCAAATGTTGTTGCACCCAGCTCACCTCACAAGGAGTTTTTCTCCTCTAGTAGGTTTCTGCCCGTCATGTCATTATACCACTCATCCTACACCTTCTCCATTTAATCCAACTCCCCTCAAATCAACATGATACATATCACTAAATGTGCTCAGAAGGATAAAGTTAAGGAAAAAGTGACTGACCCACCAACCAATCCTATACCCAACATACCATCTGCACCCATACGCTTAAAATCACTATCTGCATAACCCCACATACCCTATTTCTAATGGCAGTCACACATCACACCGTGCTCAAACAATTACACCAATCTCCCCTCAAAATGTCCTTATATGACCTCACCCAAACATCAGAATCTCATCGTCAAGCTCTAATGGAGGTTCTTTAATCTATTGAGGTTTTGCCCAATGACCCTACACCCGTAGCCTCCATTATCAAACCCCATCATGTAGACTCTCTCACCAAATTACCACCTTCATCTTCACCCCACCCTATTCACCAAGTAGCCTCCCTTAGCTTTTCAGAGGAAGAGATCGCACCGTACCAAAACGATGACCCAGACCCATCCCTCTTCATCTATGTCCACATCGATGACATACGGGTATGATCGTGTGATGATTGATGGGGGCAGATAGCATTAACATCATTTCATCCCATACATTCACTCAAATGCGCATACCTGAAAATTACATGCATAAACATCCTAGTCATGTTGCATTCATTCAATGACACTATCACCTCCACATTAGGCACTGTCATCCTCCACATTCGCGTGGGCCCCCGCACTGTCCCATAATTATTCTACGTCTTGGAGGGGGAATTCCAATATAACTTGTTGCTTAGTAGACCCTAGATTCATGTCAAGGGTTGTGTTCCTTCCACTTTGCATCGTTGTGTAAAGTTTGAGCACGAAGGGCACACCTACACTATCCCAGCTGATCCATCACCTTTCAAAACATGCAACATGCTCTACCAACCCAATGACGTGTTCATACCCATTAAAGCATCTACTGTTGCGACCACCGTTGCTTTGTCTACACCTCCGCTTACCACTACAGTTGTTACCTCAACCACACATACCTCCTCCATTCCTACCACTGCCACAAACTCCACGACTAGCCCATCAGCCTCCAAATCTGTTAACTCCACCTCTGCATTGACCTCCGACACATCATCCATTCTAGCTACCTACATACCAACCACCGATCCCTTAGAAGGTGTTTTTCAACGCCTCACTCTAGGGGAGTATCTGCCTATATAGTGTCAACGCATTTCTTACTCCACAAGAGTATGGAAGTCTTCACCAACACCCTCGCTATGATCACCACATAGGAGAACACCTCCTTTATGGTCCTCCTCGCCTTCGTACCAGTATCACCTATGGGGGACTTGATACTACCACTTACACACCTAAACCACCGTCACAAACCTACTCGTTTTCCGCTGACTTCCAATCTCTCACCAATCACCATTTTGCGCACACCTTCCTGCATCGATGTGCGTGGAAGGGTTTCAGTTTTGGCTTTTACGACAAAGGTCGCCATACCGTTATCCCATGTACTACCCGCAAACATAATGACAGTAGTGGTATCGGATTTCCTAAACCACCTACCAAACAAGCCTGCATTGAACCGATCGAGGACATCAGCCCTTCTCCGCTTTCTTCACCCACTTCGCCTTCATCACCGCCTTCACCGATGGAGTCGATGGATCCTAGAATCTATCCATCCTAACTTTTTCTTTTCATAAACACCATTTCCTTAGGGCCTTTGGCTTATCAACGTGAGGGTGAGGCTCCTTCCAATTTTCCCTTCCTGTATCTTAAAATGATCGATAATGATACACCTTCAATTAACATCGTTCAATGTCAGGATTATGTATCTATACTCACCTACCTTGGTGCAAAAGACTCGTATATTCATCTGTCATTACCTTCTGAGACACAAACCATGTTAAATGAATTTACTGTCGAGATCAAAATTCATCCTCAGGATGACCCACACATCCTAAAGATCGGTCAATCTTTAGATGTTGCTAAACAGGAAGTATCACACTTCTCAGATGTAACACACACTAGGTAGTTCACTACACATATTGTTTAAATTTTTTTGGTGGTCTTGCTTTTCATTATAGGTAGTTCCTCATATCCAAAAGGAAGCTCTCACAATCAGCTGTGGATTCCAAAGTTATATGCGCACAGCAACCAACCAATCAACATTTGAACTCGTATTCCTCAAAGAAACATCTGAGAATCAGGTGAAACAATTATATAATGTTACAATGATTATTTAAATAAACATTACATCATAACATAAGTAAATAAAGAAATACTTACAAGAAATAAATAACATAGGTAACATAATATTTATAGTGGAAAACCCCAATAAGGTAAAAACCACTTTAAAAATAACCTTTTACTTCAGAGAACTTATTTTACATCTAGTAAGGTCACCTCCTCCTTAAAACCATATTTACCAAGGTTAAAACCAAATCACTTGATTTTCACACCTTTGATATATTTCCCAAATATGTCAAATGAGGACCTAAAGTCCTTTTTATATAAGGTGATCCGGTATGTCTCCTGACCCACCTATTCAACCTAAAATAGTTGACACATACACCTAGGTTTATAATATTTAAAATTATAAATATTTCATGATATTAAATATTTAACCTAAATTATATGCCTAAGTTAGCATATTTAACAATAGAAATAAAAATATTTCATATTATTAAATATTAATCTATATATTGTGATGAACCCATATACATTAAGGGTTGGCCAGACCACTAAACCATTATTTCCCAATAGATAAGACTCATGCATCAGAATTCCTAACTATGCTTTCCATAGTACAAAAATATTTTCACAGACCCATCCCTTTAGACAAGCTATTACTCCTATAATCCTCTAAACGAGAACCCCAACTATCTGGAACCTTCTTATTATTCCTACAGAGCTTCACCTTCTATTCTCTCTATTCACGCTCTATTCCTTGATATCGTCTCTCTTCTTTTATCTGAACATCTCCATATATAGTTGTATCACCCACCATCATGCCTTTCTGGAGTAACAAATTGGTCGCCAAGTCTCAAGGTGGTCCTATAATGGAGCATGATTATTCTCATGCTTATTCAGATGCAGGTAGGGATAAATATGTTGACCACCACCTTGATGCTTATATTATTTTTAAGAAGGATTGGATAAATGACAAGTTTTCTACTCTGGAGAGAGAAATTTTTATCAAGGATCTTGAGAAACACATATAGGTCATTAGACTATTGTATGATGTGGTGTGTGGTAGAGAAGGAATTATCTGTGACTGAACTGTGATTAGAGAAAAAATTGGATCCATGGGTATGGATGGAGACATGATTAGGCTCCTACAAAATGAAGGGCTTCTAGGTGATGGCAAGCGATAAATGGTATGTGTTTCAGTGTAAGTAAATGTCATTACTACCTTCAAGAGATGGCCTAGTGATTTGTGTTTCTGAATGAGACAAAGGCACATTATATGGGATCCCGAAGGATTTTGATGGAAGATTTTGGGTCCTTAGACCCCGATGGTATAGTTATACAGTGTATGGTGGTATCTCTTTCTTATTTGCGTTCCCATTGGTTTTTTGGTTTTTTAGTTTCTTCTCTCATGTGTGGTGACTTGTAGTTGTGATTTTTTTCTTAATTCATTTCCTAATGGATAGGTGTCTGGTCTTCTTTTCCCAATATTGGTTTTGGTGTACTTTGGACACCCACAGGGGGAGCCCATCCCTGATCTGGAACCGATGTTGGTACCCTTATATGACCATCATGTTTCAGTGGTTTCTTGTTCTCTGATTTATTTTTTAAGATAACAGGTCGGTGATGACTTGGTTTTTGGGGAACCTTACTCCTAATTTTTTTGTTGTAATTATATGATTAAGTGTGTAGTAGAATTCATGTTTGGTATGAAGGTCTTTTGAGAATTATGCATACTCAAAATACAACACAAACTTTATGAACCATGAAAAATTTAAGGTTTGAACATGTTTGGTCAAAGGTAATTGGAGAGAATGCAGTTTTCCCCTAAAGCCTGAAGACTAGAAGTCCCTAGAGAAGAGTGGCCCAGCCTCAAGGTAAACTTTAAGTGGCCCTTGAGACTCTGACCTAGATATTAGTTACTTTCGTGCCTTACCCAAAGAGTGATCAAAAGGAATTATTCCTCCGGTACCCAAGAAAATATTCACGCCGAATTCATAAAGTGAGTAACATTTCAGAGACTTGGCCCCAATGTACTCTTATTCAGCCTTGAAGTAATCCCCGACTTTTGTTCGAGACATACCGTCTAATCAAAGACAAAAAGAACTAAAAAAATGCATTCTCACCCAAATTTTGAGGTTGAACAAAGTAACAAGTTTCCACTCCTCTCTCCTATAATATTTTGCAATTAAGTGTGACATGTAATGACATAGAGGTGAAGTGAAACATTTTTTTTGAGGAATGTTTTCAGTCACAAAGGAAAAAAAATGAATAAATGTAAATATATGGTTGAACATCTTTAAATAATTGATGGTTGTACATAACATAAAGAAAAAAACTTAGAACAAATAGTTATTATAATCAAAATAGGGGTTATATTTAAGGGTCTCCAACCCTCCATCGTATAGTATGTATGAGTAAACTAATAAAACTAGATACATTTAATAGATACATAATTATAGTGGCAATAAGGTCAGATGTCCATTTCCTCAGGCACACAAGGGACACATTTTAGGAGCTGGTCTCAGTTCTCAATGAAGTCATCATGGGCCATGGCACCGAAGACAAATTTCATGTCCCCCATTATGTCCTTTGACATCCCCTTCTCACGTAATGTAGAGATACTCACCCTCGACTTGTTAAAAATATCAACTAACTCCTTCCTCCACTTAGGATATTTTTCCCATTCAAGAAAAATGATCCCCCATTTTTTGTATTCTTTTAGACACCAGTCTCTGGTTGGGTGGGAAGTTGGAACGGATGTAGCTTTGCTAGTTGGGATACCTGAGATAACACATATATTATAGGACAAAACCTCTTGTAGCCCAACCATAACTTAGATATCCTTCATAGTTGACTCCAGCGTGGAAATCCTCTCTTCTGTTCTACTCATGTGTAGTTCTAGGGGTGGACTATCAACATTCATTTCTTGTGTTGGGGCTGAATAATAAAGCTCTAATTCTATCAAGAAAGGAGCATAATAATCCTTGAGAATGTGTCAGTGTTTTGTATGGATGTGAGGTAAATGGTGAGACCAATGATTCCTTAGGGATTCAATATCCAAGTGGAATTCTGGGTGGATCAAGTGGAAATGCAGAGTCTAAAATATTTGAAAATAGGGACATATCTCAGCTAGGTGATTTACAAAAGACAATACCAGGGAAGATTGCTGAAGGAAATCCTAGGGATTGGACCTAGCATTTGGCACATTGAAAACTTAGAAAATCAAAGCCTCGTTTGGCCTTGAAAGATGAAAGAATTGACCTATATGGACCAATTCTTCCCCTGATGTATTTACACTCAGGCATGATGAAGCCATTGCTAAGAAAACTAAAAGGGGAAGAGATAGTAGAAAAGGTACTCTCTTTGTACTTTCACACAAGAGATTTGAGAAAGAGATAGGTGACAAAAATGGTGGACTGGTAAACCGCCTAAATAAATATGCCACTAGAGCTGATGTGGCAAGGAACATAATTTCATCAATTAATACCATATCCAATTTTTATTTTGTGGTACATGTTAGGTTCAAGTAAAAATCAAAATTAAATATTTAAATTAATGAGGAATGTATAGTCAGAAAAGGATTAAACACCTGTGTATTTCAAGAAGTTTATTTCACATTAACTCTTCTAGCCACTTCATAATTAGATGCATGTGGAGTTTCTAAACAATAACTATTGACATGACCTAGAAAATATTTGGAAGTATCATGATGATGCCTAAAAGACATGATGGTAATGGGAAAAAAAGTGGTGGTCATTTGTGGGTACTCAGTTTGAAATTTTATAGCAGACACAAGAAGTTGATGTTGTTGTTAGGTCATTTGAGCATATATGGAATATACTTCAAAACCCTAAAAAACTAAGGTTATATATAAGAAGTAATGGGGGTTTTATAAAAGGAGGTTGGAGGGAGGATTATTATCTCCAAAGGCGGATAAGAGAAGGGTGGGAAGATCTTCAGGAAATAAAATGGTGGAGGGGATTTTTCAGAGGCACTAAAAAATGTAGAGAAGACACCATGCTTGGATGAAGGTTGTCTCTGTGTAGCCCAATCATTGGTAATTAGTGTTAATATGATTCCATTTTATACAGTCATTAACGACCTTTGATATCATTAATATATGTTTCCCTTTTATTTTCCTTAATTTAATGGTTTTCACTTAGCATATTCATTAAGATACATGAAATCCCTTAGTTTTATTGTGAAATGGTGTTTATGGTGAAATGATCTATGTAATCTTGTTATAATTTTATGTGAATCATGAATGTAGTTTAATTTATTACATATCCTACACTTTTTTATCTCTCTTCTAGGAATGGTATGAGTATCCAATGTTTTATGGGGGTACCTAAAAACTTCACTTCTGAAACCTATAAGAATATCCTTCTGAACTAAATGGGGTTTGGGGGTATGACTTGTAATTTCTTGGGTGTTGCTAGATCCAAAATTTTTGGTATGATTCGCATGAGATGATCCAGCCTTAGGTGTACTTAGCTAGATTATCAGGAATTTAGACCTTGTATATTATAGAGATTTTCCTATAGGCCAATATCTTACAAGAGGGACATTTAATTCATCCCTTGCATTCATGTAGTAGTTGGAAACACATGATGGTTGTAATTTTCTTCTAATTTTTGTTGGTGTGGGTTATCCTATGTGTCCTCCTCACATATTGGAGGGTCATCTCACATGGGTTAGGTTTAGGGTTAGGTTTAGGTTTTTCTATTGAGTCATGCACTAGGGTTACTCATCACCCTATATGTACCCTTTAACTATTCATTTATGAGCATTCCAAGACACTCCATTGTCTTTTCTCTACATGTGCAAGCTTTGTTCTGTTATGTAAGTTATTCAGTTATTGATCAGTTCTTCCTTGTGACTACGTTGGAGCCATTACGATTCAGCTAGAGTGCAACTTCATCATTATGCATAGTTTCTGATATGATCCGTTAACTCTTTCATGGTATCAAAACTGAAATCGGGTAGACATGTACTCATTTTTTGAAGTTGTGATTACTCTTGTTTTTCATTTTTTTAACTGCTCGTGTAAGTTTTTTATCAATATTTTATGGGTTTTTCCTTGGTAACGTATCTAAAATTCTTTCTCTTGGAAAGTGTTCAGGTTTTCTATGTTCTTTGTGCATGTGCAGATCTCCTTGAGCTATCAGGGGTTTTGCAACTACATTTAGCTAGATGCAGCTAAATCTAGCAGATCAGCCAAAATAGAGTATATTCTAGTTTTTTAATTTTTATTTAATTGGAATTTTTTTAGCTCTCTATTTCTAATTTCTCTGTGGTTTTTCATGTTTTTGAAGAGTATCAGTCTTGACTGCTACCCGTGGACATGTTTGATGGTTCTTGCATGGAGTTTTTTTGAATTGGTGGTGTTTTTGTACTGGTGGTGTATTTAAACTAGTGTTTGGCTCTTTCTCTCCAAGCTCAGACGTGGGAGTTTATTTCTCTATTGCTGGCCATGGCTCCTTTGTTGGACATGTTTTCTTTGCTGGTTGTGACTCCTCCTTCACCACGTGCTACCCTGCGTGGCCTCTACCTCTGCAAACCCTGTTGTGAGCTCCCCTCGTGGCTGCGCTCCCTCCCCTCATGACTATGTGGCTGCCTCTATCTACTCACCCCTGCCACCCCCCTCCTCCCTCCTACCTCCACATCTGTACAGCAGTATGCTACCCTCCATTAAAACCTGTGGACTCCTTTCCAAACCTACGTGGTCTTCAAAATAGGTAAGTTTTGTTTTTCACGCATTTGGTAAGTTTTTTTCGTTTCTGGTAAAATTACTTTACTTTCCAATTTTAAATACTTTTAAGTTTTTAAAATTCCTTTTAACAAAAGCGTGGCAGTATTTTTTGGTAAGTATTTATTTCCTTTCTACTTTTTTAAAACGTGGGACACTTTCTAATTTTTTTAAAAAATATATATACTTTAAGCTTTTAACTTTCTTTTTAACAAATAAAAAAAAGCTTACGCATTTTAAAATATTTTTTTAAATTTTTTTTTTAAAATACTTTCCATTTAAAACAAAAAAAATCTTTGATTTTTTTTTTTAATATTTTAAATTAGGATTTTTAAAAAAAATATTAATTAATTCAATGTATTTAATTAAGTTTTTTTAATCAGATATTAAATAATTGTTATAAATAAAATTATTATTTTTATTTACGATTATCATTTACGGTTAGTAATTTTTTTAAAAAAATTGTCTTTTAAATTAACGTTAAATATCATTTCTTTTAAACTCCAAAAGCTCTCACATTAGCTAAGCTGGACATTTCTAAATGATTTTTTTTAGGCGTTAGTGTCATTTTTTTACTAATTGTGTGCTCAAGTGTACAACATCAATTTGAGCACCTATTTTTCTTCCGCGTGCCTTTCCGACATTATGAAGATCATCTAGACTCATCTTGAGTTCTTTAAATTGTATTTTACCCTTATTATTGCCTATGATGAGTGAGCGCGTCTACCACAGTCTGCAACAAGGGAGTTTTCATTTACGATGTGAGACACTTTTTCTCACACCCAGGATTGGCTTTCACCTCCTTGTTTTTTTCTTGTGCTTGTTTATGGTGTCTTATTTGTTGTGCTCCATGAAACACTGTTGTGGTCTCCTCTCTTACAACACGCATGGACCTAATTGTAATCAATGCACTAAACTATAGTGCCGAAAGTAGGGGGTTGTTATATTGTCCTGGGTGGTTGTGTTTCTTTTCTACATTTCTTTCTCTCTCACTCACTATGGATGCACTTTTAATTCCTTTGCTTATGCAGTTCAAATTCTTCGAATAGAGATAAAAAATGATTATGAAACAAAGGGGTAAAGGTTTATATCACATCGCCATGGGAAATGAGACTGAACCATAAAATGATCCTAAAAAATCTAAGTGGTTAAACCGTAGTGATGAAGCTTTAGGTCTTCTTTGCATGTCTGTTTGTCCTGACTTGCTCTTCCACATTGAGGCGTCCAAAACACCTAAATCTACATGGAAAACACTATATGTGATGTTTGGACAACTAGATGACATGAGAGCACATGAGTTGGAAAACGAACTACTAGGGTTAAATCCGAGTGAATTTGAAAACCTACAATCTTTCTTCTTGAAGTTTGTCCACATTAGATTGTTGTTAAAGGGATGTCAAGTAGAGAAGAAAGACTCTCAACTGATCTTGTCGATTCTCTCTAAGCTAGGTCTCAAATATTCTGTCTTCATGTCAAATTTCTACGCTAAAAAATCTACGTTGGGCGATGCTTATACTATGCCCTCCTTTAATTATTTTTCATCCTAAATCATTTGAAAACAGGACAAACTCATTCAAATGGGGTCTCTCAAGTTCAAGTCACATGCCCTTGTAGTAAGTAATAGAAAGGGAAAGAATAATAAAAAGAATAAAGAAACAAAGGACCAACCTAAGAAAGAAACCAGACCAAACCTAAAAATGACACAAACACTTTGACTTTTGAGTCTAAGGCACAAAAAAGCAACTTTTTGTGTTCCTATTGCAAGAAGTCTGGTCATAACGAGCACCACTATTTTCGGAAATAGATTGATCACTTATCTAATTTACTTAAGAATAATAAAATAAGTGTTTCTGAATCCATAAAATAAATTGCTCCGAAGGCTGAGTCTTTTGCTACAAAAGGTTCTAAAAATGATAAGAAAAAAGGAAAGGCCCTTATAGCCAGAGTTGCTCCTTCATCGATGTGGATTATAGAATCCAGTGCCTCACACCACATGGGTTCTTTGCATGTTGAGTTTTCTAGCATTAAACCTTGTGGAATGTCCCAAATCATGATGGGTAATGACACGATAGTGTCGGTTTCTGGTAGTGGATCGATAGAGATGGATGGGGGAACATTTAACCAAGTGTTGAGTGTTCCTGATCTCTCTACCAATCTCCTATCAGTTTACCAAATTACTCACCTTGGTAAAGGAATGCGAGTGAAATTTTGTCCTAACTCGTGTTAGTTGCTAAATAAGGACTTTATTGAAAGTAATAGTTAGGGGACAAAAAGTCCCCCCTCTTTAATGGGAGAGGTTCCCTTATTTAAAGGAAAAAAGCTATTTTTAAATATACAATGTTTAGCTTTAATGAGGAACTCTGATATTATGAAATTGTTTGATATAACAGATCATCAATACAAAATAATAGAAGAATTAAGGAATGGGAGGGGGTAGAATAGCACTCTCAGGAAATATAGATAACAAAATAATTCCTTACTGATGCCATAAGGGAATCACATAGAACAGAATAATTTTCATTTAAAACCACAACATGTTATCTCATAGACACAAAGTTCCAGAGATGACATCCACAAGAATACAAAGCTTCTTGAAGTAAAACAGACTAATGATCCAATAACTTTTAACAGATAGAAATGAAAGAACAAGATCAGATGGAAACAAAAAGAGAGATCTTCTTATATTGATAGATTTTTAACTCCTTTACACTTTCAAAAATCAATAGAGTTCCAACCCTTGAAAATGACATAGATGGCCCATTATATAACTTACAAATTGGTTACACTTGATAACTGTTTCTTTTAACTAAAATGTTAATTAGGGAAGTGCTCGACACAAGATCCTTAATTAGTTTACAATGAGCTTGATTTAAGAAAAAGGAGGAGGAGAGGAGAAGCTAGAATATAAAACATCCACTTATTGTTGGGGAGGGCCCACTGACTTGAGAATCCATTGCCTAAATCTTTTCAATGCTTCAACTATCTCTCGGCCTCATGGGATTGATGTGTTGGCAGTGGCTTAAGACCAAGTGCCTAGGCATTTCTCCATGTCCTTATCAAACTCAGTATGCTCAAGGTATTCTTTATTAGCCTCTTTAATAGCAAATTGAAGAGAGTAAATCTCCTTTATCTTTGAAGGTAGACATAACACAAGTTTTAAAGGATTCTCCCTTCTGCCAACTGTTCCTCAATTCTCCCAAGGATTCTTCGAGAACTTTTATTTTCCATTCAACACTAAAAATCCATGACCTTGACATGTTGTCTTTGGCATCATCAAAAAATTTATTGGCCATCAATATATTTTCATCAGATTGTTCCATCAGGCAAAGATCTATGATGCAACTACTCCAAAGCTTTGGTTCTTTGTCCATGGTTCTAATAGAGGAGGAGAGTTTTTGTTGCAGGTTGGCCACCTTCTTAATGAGTTTGAAGGCTTCTATAATGAAATTCAAGCGTGCAATGATCATTTCATCAACCATGGCTTCCATAGCCATTCCATAAGTGGAATACTTGTGTATACCCTAGATACTCTGAACCTCATCTTGACTTAGAATCATAAGAGGTGGAAGGGCGTTAGTGGAGCAGGATCTAAAACTTTATCTTTAGTCAAAAATGATTTGATGAAGATAGAAAGAACTTGATTTTGTTCTTCCAACTGTTCTATAGTTTGTTTAGCCTACATCACTCTCTCAATAACCTTGGTTACTATTTCCTAGAGGTTATGCACCTCACTCTCAAGAGTGGATTCTCCCATTATAATCCTAGAAAGCTCTAGGTTAGAGGCTAATAGATCTTGCTCTGCCTTATCAACTTTAGGCTTTGCAACCTCTAGAAATTGTTGGCCCTAAGCATCTATCACTATTATTGAAGTTTATTTAGCTCTATTTGATGGAGGAGGAGTAGTGCCTAACAAGGCTGCCACAACATCAAAGTTTGGTCTTGACAAATGGGAAGGAGGTTTCCTCTTCCTACTGTCGACTAGGGGTTGCAACCATGCAAAAGTAGAGGGAGAAGAAGAAGGAATAAGAGGTCCAAGAGCAAGTGAGCTTATGGAACTTAAAGTATTCACCACTATTGCTTCCAGTAGAGATGTGAGTGAGGCATCTAGAGCTTCTTGAGTAGAGGAATCAGTGGTAATTAGAGGTTCAGTGCTAGGAACTTCCTTCTCTTTTTCTGTTGTAACTTCTAAAGTTCCTGTAGGGTTTGGTACCTCACCATAATCACTTTCACTAAGAACAATAAAGTTCTCTAGCCCTATAGGTAGTTCTGAATGCCCTGAAATGGGTTCTTCCTCAATTGGATCTTGTTTAACCTCTTTTACCTTATTTTTATACACTCGACTGGAAGAAGAGGAAGTAGATGATTCAGGTTCTTTATTTGAAGAAGGAGGAGGGGTTTGTGCAGGTACCTCCATGTTGGGTTTATGTGATTCCTTCCTAGGTGTTGAAGTATCTCTAGAAGAAGATCCACTTTGATTCTTCCTAAGCTCTCAAACCTTTCTTTCAAACCAAACCTTGGTTTTTATAAGCACAAGGGCCAAAATCTCAACCAAGTTGTCCTCCTTCTTGTCCCAGTCTAGATCTTCCAAGGAAGTATGTTTGATTAATGTATCATATTCATAGGACAACCATTATTCATTATCATCTTGAAACCCTTAAGGAATTTGGTAGAGATTGAGCTCCTTTATCATTTACAGAGAGAATCTACCATAGTGCCTCCTCCTTACTTAAAATTCATCTACACAATCGGCCCAGTAGTCCTCAGTATCTGACCTGTGATGATAATTAATTCTAAGGTTTTTTTCAATGAACTTGTTCAAATCAAAACAGGTCCTAGGCATGAAAAAGTGGACAGTGATGGGAGCAAGGGCCCTTTCTATATTTTGAGCATCCAAGGTTGTTTTTCATGTCTACTTACCTAAGGAAATAGGGAAATGTAGACCAAATATTTTCTTGTCCCTACAGGTTCTATGCAATTTATCCAATTTCCTGCACACTTCAATCAAAGCCATCTTGTCATTACAAAACATGGGGAGCTTGAGAGGTGTGTTCTCATAACAAGCCAACTTGATATATGAAAACATCCTGAACTGAATGAAGAAAGCTTCATACTCCGCTATTAGGTTCATGAGCTCATTAGAAAATCTTCTGGTAGTATCACCTTCTAAGAGCCTCATAATATACATGGCAAGGGCATCTTTAACCCTCCTGAAGTTGTGGTTGCTAGTTTCAAGGGTGAATTGAGGGAAGTATGCATAAATGGGTTCATCCTTCTGACCCTCTATGTATATGAATCCAAGCCACTGTCGGGATGTCGCTAGGGCATACATGAGATAGGAAGTCATATAGAACTTCTTAGTCTGTTGCACATTGGACAATTTCTCGGTCAAATTCATGTAAATGATTTTTGCCCAATTTATGTTTTGACTACCTTCATAGATGATGTTGATGAGCGGGAACATCCAAAAGTGAAATTCATTGGTAGAGGGAAATCCCATGACACGAGCTAGAAAGATAATGAAATCAGACAACTCTTTATTAAAATCAGCTCTAAACAATGCCTGGGAAAGTCGGGATGCTCCCTTCTTAGGGTTCTTCAACCCTGATTTTTCTATCCTCACCTTATATTTATCACTTTCCTACTCAAATAGTGTCTTAGCTTGAGCCTGAGTTATAAAAATGGAGTTTTAAACTTCTGGAATCCATAGAGCAGTAGTAATGGCAGCAACATCTAGTTTAATAATCAGCTCCCCATGCACATTAGATAATTCCTTGGTGTCTAGGTTAAAGTGAGCCCCACAGGCAAGCACGGTGTTGGCACATTGTACTAAGATAGGGAATCCCACCGTATATGATAGGCCACTATCATTGATCATTTGCACCATGGGGGAAGGATTAGGGTTAGTCAACTTGTTCTAGAAAGTGCCAAAATCTAGGTGCCAAACCTCACTATCCCCGATATCGGGAAAAAAGGACTTAAGAGGCAAAACATGTTCTTGACCTTGGAATTTAATCTTCATGTTTGCAATGTGCAGAGAAACATCCTTCATAGATTGAATCTGCAATGAAAAATGTAAAGGGAACAGAAGCACGAGTAGATGATCTTAATTACAGGGATTCGAGTAAATGATAGCAAGTGAGTAGTGTGTCAAATGCATAGAGAGTAGTCCCATTAAATAGCTATTTAGGAGAGAGAAGGTCATAAATGCACATTAAATTCATATTGGACTGACTCAAAAAGGTAAAAATCAGGAAGAGCAGAAAAAACTAGCCTGGATGGTCTTTGGTACATTTGGGACATGAGGGACATGAAGACGCAATCTGGACGACAGGTGGTTCAGAAACTTGGAAACGCGAGGGACCCGAGGGATGCGATCTAGCTGAAATGGGTGATGCAGGGTAATTGGGGACTTAAGCACATATGCTTTTGGGATAGATGGGACAAAATTACGTGAAGGACTTGATCTGGCTAATGTGGGCAATTAGGGAATAGAAAGCCTGAATGAATTTGGAACATACGGACTAAAAAGTTCTGACATAACTGAAAGTTAACAATTTTTTAGGGAATGTAGCCAATCGGGGAATAGAAGGCCTGACAGACTTGGGACATGAGGGACAAAAATGTCTGATAGACCCACAAATCACCAAAATGACTCCAAAAAATGTGAATTTTTACTATCTCCTTGAATTTTCACTTCACAAGAACATCACTGAAGGGTCTCAACTCAAAATTTTCAATTTTTTAATTTTGAAAGAGGGGGAATTTTGAGAGGACAATAGCTGAATCTTTATGGAGATGACTTGGCTAGATTATAAGAATGAGATAAGGAAAGAACTCTGGGAAATCTAGGGGAAGAAAACTAGTGCTTTATCCATTGGGCCACATAGTCAAAAAACAAATCAATACAGAAGACAACATAGAAATAGGGAAAAGAAACACACCAAAAGTAGGGGAAAGCAAACACACCCTATACATAATATACAAAGATACTTCCTATTCACCTAGGACTTGAAAAATTTCAGGTATTGTCCACTATAAGGAAGTTGGAGAGAGGAACCATCCATGTAATCAAGATAGAATGAATTCTCACAAGAAAAGTGCCTGATTTTGAAAGGACCGAGCCAAAGAGAATCAAACTTACCATGGATTCCTCGAGGCTTGTGTCTTTTTTCTCATCTAGTCATTTTTACTCCTATCACAAAAGGAAAGAACCCCATGCATGTTGGCCTATCACCTAACAGAAGCTGAGCACACACCTGAGGCACACACGGGTATCGAGTCTCTCTTTTACGTGAGTTTAGTGGGAAGCATCATTTATGATTAGTATAAGATTTTTGATGAGGGAGGTTGAAACATACAAGGACCATAAGGCTTAGAACGACCTCTAGATCCTTTCAGTCACCTCAGAATGAGTACTTTAATGGAACCCAGAACATGCATTATGACAGAAAGAATTATACAAGCATTCATACATAACATGAAAGGAAAGAGAACTTATATGAGAGAAATGTGCATTAAAACCATTGATATCCATGCCTATAGATAACAAGTAACCTCATTATATTCGTTGATTCATTACAGAGAGTCACAGAGATCACACCGTAGTCATGCATATCTCTAGACGTATGTAACTAAGATAAAAAAAAAAGAAAAATTACAACTCAGTGCTTAGTGCATTCTTTTATAAATACAAATATCCACTCGTAGTAATTCTGTAACGCTCTCCACACTCTCTAACTCACTATACCTCGTAATTCTTCTCTCCTTTTTACTCCATAAGCATTTGTATTTATAATTCTCCTACAGTTCCAACTCACCTTCTAACGTCCTCAAATCTTGTGCCAAGTGTTGAATTTGGTCCATGCAAGCATGCTTCTTCATGCCTGAGCTTTCCACTTTACCTCATGATGTTCTTCTAGAAGATTCCATCAAGGGAATGCTCTTTCCTAGGCCAGCCTATCACTAGGTTGACATCTTATCTAAGCACAACTGATCATGTTTTTCATGTGTTCTACCCTGGGTGCTCGAATTGACTAAGTCCTGAGCCTCCTTTCATGTGTCGCACGTGCTATGTGCTTCCCTAATCCTTTCTTTCACACACTTTTTCCTTGTGCACCTTTTCATAACTGGGACCCTGCGGCCATGTGCCTTCAAACTTGGTTAAGATTACAGGGGTCCAACATCACCCCATACTACGCCTATTATCTATCCTCAGAAACATTTCACTTGACCAAGATGCATGTTTTCCAGGGAACCAATGAATAGTCTTAAAATTTACAAAAATAATAAGGAATGAAAGAATCAGGGAAAAAAATGAAGAATGGGTAGGGGGAGCATCATTAAACAAGCTAGGAAAATATTTCTGGAGGTCTTCCTCTAGCTTATTCCATACTTCAACCTCACTCTGTGCCTTCTAGAAGAGGTATCCCACTAGGGTTCTCACTTCATCAAAACTTAGGCTAACTCCCTGAGTGCCTAACACTTCCACAATCTGCTCCATCTCTTTGAATAGGTCCTCAAGTTTATCCATCCTTCTATTGATCTGGGGGTATAATTCCTTTAGGTAGGCCTTAATTGAGCTCCTTAAGGCCTCAATTACCACTAATTTATTCTCTACTTCAGCTAGGACCCTATCTCTCTCCACCTTGTTCCCCTTGATCTTTTCTTGAAACTCTTTTAGCTCTACTTCAAATGTGGTGATAAAGGAGATCACCACATTATCTTTGTTTGTGCATGTATCATATGAAGCTTTTGCAGAATGGGTAGTGACCTTAACCTCTATGAGTACTTGGTTGTACTTTGTAACGAGTGCTACCACCTTCAATCGGTCCTCCTCTTTCAAGAACGTAGCCACTTCTTCAGCAGACTCTAGGGCCAAGGGCCATCTCTCCATAGTGAGGATGTGCGTTAGGTATTCCATACACTCCAAGAGGGATGAGTAATTTTGTGTAGGTAGCGCTAAGTCCGGGTGATTTAGGAGGATGGTGCCCTTGATAGACTCCATTTTCTTATATATTTCCTATACCTTTACTTTTTCTTCCTTTAACTCACGTCGTAATTGTGTGTTGATCATTTCCTCCTATTTCAAGCTCTTGGCGTTCTGCGCTAGTTCCTCCTCCTTCCCTAACTTCACCTCCAACATTCTAATCTTGTCATTGTGAATAAATAATCTAGCCTCAGTCTCGACCATGACCTTGTTTAGTGCATTGCAGACCTGCTTTTCCGAGAGCTCCTAAGCATTCACTAAGGTATTGCCCCCTTAGATTTTGGAAATCTGATGAGCGCTCCCTAGTAGACTTCAAATTTTGGCTCATCAACGTGGGAATCAAATGACTAAGAGAGAATCTTCTTCGTTCTGGGGTATGTGTCATCCTTCTCAAAAGACCCCATGGCTATGAGCCTCTCCATGGGTATGGTGCTCTGGAATCATGCTCGTAACACCTTCCTTGTGTCATCAAACTAGCCCATTACTTATCTTTTTTCTACATCCAGAGTTCTTTTTCCTGAGCATGTGCCTTGGGGAAGCTTACTATCATAGTGGGGCCTCCTAGGCTGTCATGTTATTTTTCAATGTTCTCCACCTTCCCCTCCTTCAACACTATGTCTGTGCTATGCTCCAACTCTTGGTCTACCAAGACCTCGAGCATTCTATGTGCTTCTCTCTCTACCACCTCTGTGATATGATCTTTTGTAAAACTTATGGCTGCCTCCTTTTCCCTGGAAACCTCCTCATCCTCCATGTCTTTGGCATCTTCCTCATCATGTGTGCCCTTACACCATGTGAATACAAACTCTTGCTTCTCATCTCCAATCTCCTCTCCCAAGTCATAGATGCTAAACACATGTGGATCTTGGTCTTTCTCTGTCTCTTCTTCCTTGCCACCATCTTTTTCACTTTCATCCCCTCTTTTGCCCATGTATTTGTCCAAGCTGTTGGTTGCCTCTAAGTCAGCTTCTTCATCAACCCTCTGCTTTTTCCTGAGAGGTGGCTCCTAATCAAGGGATTCAACCTTATCCTCTTCCTTAGGGAATTCTTCCTTGGAGATGGGTTTCCTAGGCACCTCTACCTCTAGCATCTTATCCTTTATAGGAGAATTATTTCTCCACATGTAAGTGCTTGGCTTAGTGCTCATGGATGGAATGCTCATTGTCTAAGAAGTCTACACAATTGTTGCTTCTCCTTCTCTTCCTCTCTTCCTTGACACAAGCCCCTTCTTACCCAAGGGATCTTCAGGTATGGAGACTTTGACCTCTAGATACACACCCTTCTTGAACTTCGGCCTTATGCTCAAGTACACACGCATCACTGATCCTCCAACGATGGGTAACATCATTGGCCCTTTCATTTGAATCTCATATAATACATACTTCTCCAGATATGCACACTTACCTCCAAGGTAATTCAAATTCTTTCCCATCTCCCTGTGTTCCTAGTCCAGCCTACCCATTTCAAGTCTTTGCTTTTTTGATTCTTTAAACTGTTCACTCCCACTTGGAAGTATTGGGTAGTAAATAAGAAGGGGATCTTGCACCAAGGGCTCCATGATTCATCTATGAGCTTAAATCTACCCAAGTAATAGTGTTGGTAGAATGTTAATTTAGCTTCTCCCTTAGTGGCTGTAGGGAGTTGTTCAGGGATTCTCGACTCTTCCCTGAATGCATTCCTCAGGCGCGTGTACCATTTTTCTAGCCACGCCTTGTGGGGTGCTGTCATTGTATCGAAGACATATTTTTCAAACCTCTTTATGGGAGAGGGATCCTTGGCAAGGTACTCCCATTCAAATTTGTCTGGTGTGTCAGGCACCCCAATCTCTGTGAATACAATGGTGAGCAAGACATTGCCGAAGAGGATCCTATCCCCTTCCTTTGTGTAACTGAAAATTTCCTCTGTAATTTACATGGATAGGTTGTATATAGTTCCCTCTACAATATATTTTCAGACATGTAGCCAAGGTTTCTTGACCTATGTCCATATTTCCTAGCCATTCAACTTAGTCACTAGATGCGTGGCTTTTTTCATTATGGGGTCCTTGATGTCTGAAATGTCATAGTACCATGACCCTTTCTTACAGGCATACTTAGTGATCATCTCTTGAATATCTTCCTTATCATCAAGGTCATATTCTAGGCTATCTCCCTCACATATGAGGCTTGTAAATTGTGAAATCAGCTAGGGATTCATGTGAATCTTTTTCCCTACAAAGTGGAAGTAGTCTTAGTGCACTCGTGACATCAACCACTGGTATAGGTGCTCTAGATTTCCAAAATAAGGCAACTCAAAGAGATGTAACAGCCCTTCCTTCTCCATCTTAACCTTAACATCATCATAGTATATAGGCAAACTCTTAGGTGTTCATTTTTTGTGGGGCATACTAATTCCAGCACCATTTATTTTTCTATTGTGTTCATGTAGTGATTATAGTCACTAACAGGTATACTTCTCAAGTGGGATTCCCATTCCTTCCCCATCATCACCCCATCTAGGTATTACATCTTTACATACCAATCTTCATTTGTGTCTACCACGGATTTTGGTTGTTTAGTCTTGGCTTTGCCCTTTCCTTTCTTGGGAGCCATGGTCAAGGTATTTTTATCACTCCTACCCTCTACTTGTTATTTTGTCTTACTTCTTCCAATCCTCTGATCTCAGATTCGTGAGACAACTATTCTAACCCGTGCCCTAATTTTTCGAACCCTAATTGGGATAAAATATTCACAAGACAATGTTTCTTCACTCTCTCCACACCTGTGTAACCCCTTCTGGTTTGCAAATTCAAACTGGCTAGTTCAATCTCATAGATCTTCCTTCACTTGATCAAATCTAAAATCCCTAGTTTATGGAATTCGTTTATATCTCAAACTCTTCTATTTTGCAAGGTAAAAATGAGAGTACCTTGACCCTTTACTTATAGTTTTTCTATTATTTGAACATTAAATGCTACTTCACCTACCACCATACTTTTTTCATTTAATGTAGATTTTTCAAACAAATCTTTTCTTTAGTGCCTTCCCTTACGTGCCCAATCTACGCGAAAACTCCTCCAACCTTCTAGCACACAACCAATCCAACCTGATAGGAGACTCTTACATGTGCATAACCTGCACCGAAGGCACTTCTTCTGTCATGATCCTTTCTCTTTCCTACCTCATGTTGCTTTCAAATGTGCTTCCTCCTTCTTAGTGTAGGGGATCTATAAGTAGCTTTACCCTAGCACCAACCATTCTTCTATCTTCCTCTTTATATACCTCTTTTAACCCGGCTACTCAACAAGGATTTTCAACAAAAATTCCTTGGTACTTTGATCACACACTTCTTCACCTTTCTCCATCCCACACTTAAAGCAATGCACGTTCTTCTGCACACTCACAAATTATCAAAAATAGCAATAAGGTTACTAGAACCCAAGGCACAAAAAAAACAACGTGAAATGGAAACACAAGAAAGGGAAAAAAATGCATAAGGGAAACTTTTAAACTAACTAGAAAAACTACCTTATTTACAAACACCAAGAAGAATTATTTATAGTAGGGCTTCAGCCAACTACATTGAAGTGTCTAGGAAAATTCATCAGATCTAACACTTGTAACTAGCACGCGCCTGAATCAAGGATGTACGATATTGTGTAAGGACCCAACCAACGGACTTTCAACTTCCTAGGATGGCACAAAAACTTAGAATCATATAATAACACCATCTTCCCAACCTCAAACTTTTTATTTCTAATATGGTGATCATGCCAAGCCTTTTTCTTTTCCTTTTCCATTGTTTGGCTCCATCGAGCAAGTGATCATCTCTCATCCAATTTCATTAGCTCATCAATTCTTTCTTCCAGTGCTTGTTCATTGGCTAACCCTCCTACGTGCGCTATTCACAGAGAAGGAAACATAAAATCAAATGGTAAAACATCTTCTGCACCAAACACCAATTGAAAAGGTGTGGATTTTTTTAGTCTTTTATACATTGTCCTATAAGCCCATAGTATTGTTGATACCTTTTCATCCCAATCAAGTCTTCCGTCATCACAAATCTTGGTCAAGGTATGACTCAATATCTTGTTGAAAGCTTATGCAGTTCAATTTTCTTGTGGGTGATAGGGCATAGTCTTGTGATGAGCTACCATGAACTCTGATAACAAGATCCTGAAAATACATCCATACCTCATGATAATGATTTCCCATAAGAACCTTTCCACTATTACTGTTGTGTAATATTTAGTTGGGGCCACCTCTACCCACCTTATGAGATAATATGTGCAAGTGATCACATAACGTGACCCAGTCCTACATGTTGCCAGTGCAATAGGTCATACAAAGTCTATCACCCACTTTTCAAAAGGCTCCATGCTAGGGATAGGTCACAAAGGCATTTCATCTCTCCTTCCTGGTTTGCTAATGAACTGAAAATGGTCACACACTTTACAATAATCTCTAAAATCCTTGTACAAGGTTTCCCACCATAAACATGCCATTAATATCTTATGCACGATGGCATCACCTGCATAATGCCCACCCATACTTCCTCCATGTGCTTCCTCCATGATGGCCAGGCACTCATGCTCTAAGACACACCTGCATAAAACTTCATCACATCCTAATTTGTATAAGTCTCCACTGATTAACATGTAGGGTGTGGCACATATGGCCAGCTACTTATTTTCCAATGTCTTCATTCCATCCAGCACCACACCTTCCTTTAAGAATATTGCAATCTCCTCTAAATCTAAGGGCGCATGCCACAACCTAAATAGTTGTGAATCTAGCATTGCTTCCTCAATACTCTGCACGTCCTCCCCTAAATCAGTTCTTGACATATGATCAAGCCCATAGTTAGTTTTTCCATGTTTTACTACAATGGTGAATTCAAACTCTTGAAACAACAACACCCATTGACATATCATCCCTGTAGAACATGCTTGTTTACTAATTAATTCAATGCCATGTGGTTGGTGTAGAACACAAGGGGTGTTTCTAACAGATACTTCCTAAAATTGAAGAGCACATAGATCATTGATAATGCCTCACACTCAGTTGTGGTATAATTCTGCTCTGCTGGTGTCAGCTTCCTACTTCCAAAATGGATAGGATGATCAAAAATCCCTTCACTTGGTTGTGTAAGTACTGCTCCAATGGTGGTCTCTTAGGCATCTAAATGAATATGAAATGGCTTGTCCCAAGAGGGAAACCGTAAAATAGGTGTGGTAATAAGCCTATCTTTTAATGTATCAAACGACCTCTGTTGTGCCTCTCCCCAATGGAAGGAACTTTTATGTCTAAGCAAATCCTCTAACGGCATGGTGATCTTGGCATATCCCTTAATGAATTTTCTGTAATAGCCCACATGCCCAAGGAATACACACACTGTGCTCTAGTTAGTAGGCTCCCTTAACCCCACAATAACTGTAACTTTAGCAGGATCTACTAGCAATCCCTCCTTACATATGATATGCCCCAATAAAGTCCCAAAGGGTGTAGCAAACAAACATTTCTTAATGCTGAGGGATATTATCAACTACCTACACCTCTCAAACATTAACCTCAAATTGTCACAATGGTCTTTAAGTATACCATATATTGTCTAGTCATCCAAATAGACTTGAAGAAATTTATGGATGAAGTCCTAGAATGCTTGCACCATTATGCATAAAAAGACAGCTAGCGTATTCTTTAACCCAAAGGGTGTGACCGTATATGAAAAATTTCCCCGCTTGGTGGCAAAAGTTGTCTTTTCCTGGTCTTCCTTTGCAATCTAGACTTGGTGGTACCTTGAAAATCCATTCATAAAGGAATAGATTTCATGCCCAGCAACTCCTAAAATTTCTTCAGTGAAGGGGGTCAAAAATGGATCAATGACACAAACTACGTTCAATTCCCTATAATCCACACAAATTCTAATCCACCCATCCTTATTGATGTTGATTACCATCAGAATTATCCACTCCGATTCTTCCACTACCTCAATGATCCCAAAAGCTATCATTTTTTCTATCTCCTCCTTGACCTTTACATGCAAGTTGGGATTCATTCGGTAGGGACTTTTTCTAACCACGAACTCACAGTCCTTCAACTTTATCTTCATCTCACCTAAGGAATGGTGAACACCTTTGAGCTCATGATACCCACGTGGAAATAAATACTCAAATTCATGCAGTAGATCAATGATATTTGATACTTCCTTCATTTTCCAGTAATCCCCAATAATAGCTTCCTTAGGTTCTTCTTCTGAATTGATGTTAACTTTATTCATCTTTAAAGGCTCATGGTAGGCACGCATGCGAGCATCTACACTATCCACTACCTCATGTGTCCCTACAGAATGGCTAAAATCTAAGCTCTCTAATTCTTCTCCATCAATAACATATACCAACTTTCCCTTTTCTTTTTCCAAACACACGTGCTCAAGTTATAACTCTTTTTTTTCCTTTTCTTCTTTAAAACATGCCTCCAATCCTAGTTCACCTAGTAATTCCAACAACCTATCATCCATCCTGGCACTATCCCCCATGGTAAGGCACTTGATACCCTACAAGGCCTTATCAACCAATGGCTTGGTAATCCTATATTCAAAGGTTTGAATAAGGTCAGCTGTGAGTTCTTGTCACTTCCTTTTTTGGCGGCATGTCTTCGAATGAATGTACCATGTGCAACCTTGCAGTGTAGAATACAACTTATGCACCTAGAAGGATGGTGGAAAATATTCCATGCCTTCTCTCCAGACCCATTAACACTCCTATATGTGGAAAGAGGTGGGCTCCTTCCCATGGTACTCCTTGATGATGGTGGGTACGTTGCTCCTGGAGAATCTAACAGAGAGAGAAATTCTTACCTCATGTCATTCTAAAAGTCTCTCTTGATGTGTGGCCCACCACCGAGCTATTGTGCTGAGCAAGACATATCTTAACATCTCCCTCTATTCCTTCTCATCCTTCCACTGAGCTTCTACCTCCTACAAAAAGATCTCAGGGAAGGCTCTTCCAGAATACTTGGGCAGTTCTTTTCCTCTAAGGCGCCTAACCATGTGCACCTTTATTACCATGGTCACCGACCCTCTCAACTACCATCCCATTAATTCATAAGTTCCATACATCTAATTTTCACATGCCAGATTGGTGATATCACTCACTAACTGAGCATCTTCAAACTGGATAACCCCATTAGTAGGGTGTATCGTCTCAGGGTATCTGATTGAGTGCACATAAATCTTGTCTAGAACTTCTTCCCCCAATGGTTCAATATAGGGTGTCGACTTCCCATCAACTAGGGGTATAATGACCCGTTCCTCCTTGTTCTCAAAGCTGATGTACCCTTTGTTGAACTGAAGGTCCACATTTTTTTTGTAACATCAAGGACGCCTAAGTAGTGCTAGGAAGTTATCTGCCTCAGCGAGAACCAAGACTTCAAAGTTGCCAGTAAATTTGGCTCCTTGGATAGTAATAGCCACACCCTTCAAGACAAAAATGGGCCTTGCTTTAGTCTTGTTTGCTATATACAACACATTCAAAAATGGCTATAATGCAGGTCTTCCCATCTGATGCTAGGCATCCAAAGTTAGAACGTTAACCTCCACGCCTGTGTCAATGAGGATATTGCTACGGAGCCATCCATCTATAACTGCATTCAATGTAATCTCCTTGTCATTTTTGAGGCTATGAGGGGGAAGGTTCACGTGTAAGACCTATCTCTCATGCTCTTCTCTGGCGCGTGGTACCTTATCTCTCAACCAAGATCCTAGCAAGGGAATGATATTCTCCTGCCTTAGCATTTTACACACCTCCTTGACCTCATCTAGGTCATCCTTTTGCACCTCGACTCTCCTTCCTTATTCCTCCCTCCTGGATTGCTAATTTAGACATTGGATCTCCCCTTGTAAGCTCCAAATAACATCCATGGTGTCCTGATATATCTCCTTTTGATGCACGGGGTCTAGATATTTTCCAAGAATGACCTCCTCTCTTGAAACTAGGGTTTTCTGTCTTGGTACCTCTCTTGTGCATGCATCTTCTACCCTTGTTGTTACTAAGACAGGCTCTAAACCTTCATCCTGTGTTACTCGGGGCATCCACTATATGTCTGCCTTCTTAATAATAACCATTGCAATGCCCTTATCCTTTCGGTGCTTCTGATTCATGTCCTAAAATAATTCCGGCCACTCCTCATACTTATGTTTCTTTCTATACCATGAGCACTGCAACAGGTCCGAGCACTCATGCTTGTAATGTTATGTAGATCCATAGTTGAAACATGTTCCACGCAGGAACTCACTCCTTCCTCCTCCATGGTTACGTCGACCATGAAATCCTCCTCAAAAACCTCTTCCATGGATGCCTCCATCTGTGCGCTCCTCATAATGGTGATCATTATCCTTGGAACCACTAGCAACGCTAGTTTGGCGCACCCCATGATCAATGGCCTCATGGATTTGATCAATGAGCCTACAATCCTTAGTTTCATGGGTTGTAGAGGTGTAAATTTTTCAATAATAAGACAAATTCTTCCTAATTACATGCTACAGCAAGGGACATCTACTTGCATCATGGTCCCCATGACAAATTTCACAATCCACTGTCAAAGCACGTACCATCCTCTAGGGGCAATTATCCTTTACATGTCCCTCTATTTCACAATATGTGCACCACAAACCACCGCGAGTCTCATGGGCTATGATCACAGATAATTTTTCCATAACAACAATCTAAGCCTCCAAGAATGGACTAACACCAGTGTCAATACTACTAACAACCTTGGCATGTAAGTCATCTTCCAATGCTTTGCGCGGGTATGTAAAATTTTTATAAGAAAAGGCCCTTATAAAAGGGGTGATCAATCCTCCAACAAACCACTGTGCATGCTAAGAAGGATGGATATCATATGATAATTTAGACAAGAGAGTTTTAAAGCATGCATCATACTCCTACACACTCTCTGCCATTCCTTTTTGAATCTCCTTCAAAGTGTTGATGCTCTTCTGATCAAACTCAGGCATGTGTAACTCTGCCAAGAATGCATTCATTAAGGAAGTATATTCCACCACCATTTGATGAGGGTGGTATTTCCTATACCAGCTATGTGTGCGCCCTTGTAATGTGGTTAAAAAATAACTAGCCTTCCATTCTGGGGTTGTGACACCCTTCACGCGCCATAGCAATTCACACTTGTGAACATGTTTTGCAGCATCCTCAACACCCCTATAATCTGGAAAATGTAGAGACATTTCAAAGAATACTTGAGGTGGTTACTAGGTTCACATTCCTCCCAAGCTTGAGCCTTGGTTCCCTCTGATGTTTCCTCCACTGTCTGATCCACCAGGTCCTATGCCTCCAGAGCCACCAAATCCACTAGAACCACTGGGTCCAATAGGGCTTGTAGGATCTATGCCAAGTGCCCCCACGGTCCCACTGAACTATGCGCCGATGGTCTATGATAGCACTCCGCTACCACTACTTTTTCTTGCGCCACTCCCTAATGTAAGACCAAAAGATTGTATACTCACTCCTTGTCTAAAGATCCCTCCAATTACTAGAATATGTGAAGCCATAGAAGAAAGGACTGTAAAATTGTATCTCCAAGGCATAAATCTATCTCTTCCACCGATATCAATTGTGTCAGTAACACTTCTTCCTAGTTTGGGAAATCCCAGCGCCAGGGAACAGTCACTGGGTGGGTTCAGATATGCACCAACGACTCTCCTTTCTCGATGTGATGAAATCTCACCAGAAGCCAAAAGGGTCTCCCTCACATGCTTTCCAAGATGGGGTAGCACAGACTACTAAGGTTCCATGTCCTCCGCATGAACCTCAACACCTTCCCGCAACGTATGTCTCAATAGATCCATCACACTAGCAACTTTGCATCATCTAGCAATCTCCCTTTCACGCGCTTCACTATACTTGAGCCATCTCTCTTGCCTCTCCTTCTATATTGTGATATCTACCATATTCCTCTACCCAAGATCCCTTATCTAGTGCTCAGAATGGTTTAGCCGGCCATTGGGAAAGCCTCTAAACTCATGGTAACCATCAATATCTTCATAGCTAGGGGAATAACACATAGAAATGTTCCTCAAGGTTCTTGTAGAAATTCAAACTCAACAACCTCTAGACAAGAATACGTGGAAATGGTGTATTCCAGAGTGTAACTTGTTAGTACTCTTCTCCACCAATGATCTACAACACGGGTCCATGTCAGATCTACATCTTGCAACCTTTAGTAGTCTTCTTTGGTCTATACATGTGATCCATAACACCAACTTGATCTAGACACATAAGCTAAAATCCATTCATATAGTTCTACTAGGAAGCAACAGAAGAAGTTCTCATACATATCATGGTAGATGTTCTCTTCTACCCATATACATGTACTAAACTCAGGTCTAATGTTGTATCTCTGAGAAAATTCATCCTCTGTGCTCTTGAACCATGATTCAACAATTTCTAATGTCAACCGCTCTGTTATTACTCATTACACAGAGCATGATGTATGTTAAATCCCACTACAACTTCAAAAAGAGGTCCCGGTAATAGAACCAAGATGTAATAATTTCTACTCCTATCATAATTAGAAGGAACCCTATGCACATCAGCCTATCACCTAGCAGAAGCTGAGCGCTCACCCAAGGCACGCGCAAGTACCGAGTCTCTCTTTTATGTGATTTTAGTGGGAAGCATCATTTATGATTAGTGTAAGAGAATTAATGAGGGAGGTTGAAACATACAAGGACCATAGGGTTTAGAACAGCCTCTAGATCCTTGTAGTCACCTCAGATTGAGTACTTTAATAGAACCCAAAACATGCATTATGACAGACATAATTATACAAGCATTCATACAAAACATGAAAGGAAAGAGAACTTATATGTGAGAAATGTGCACTAAAACCACTGATATTCATGTCTATATATAATAGGTAACCTCATTATATTCATTGATTCATTACAAAGAATCACAAAGAGCAGACCACAGTCATGCATATCTCTGGACATATGTAGCTAAGCTAACAAAAAAATAAAAATTACAACTCCATGCTTAGTGCATTCTTTTCTGAATAAAAATATCCACTCGTAGTAATTCTGTAGAGCTCCACACACTCTCTAACCCACCATACCTCATACTTCTTCTCTCCTTTTTACTCCGCAGACACTTGTATTTATAATTTTAATACATTTCCAACTTTCCTTCCAGTGTCCTCAGATCTAGTGCTAAGTGTCGAATGTGGTCCATGAAATCATGCTTCTTTGGGCCTGAGCTTTCCACTTTACCTCATGATGTTCTTCTAGAATATTCCATCTAGGGCATGCTCTTTCCTGGGCTAGCCTATCGCCAGGATGACATCTTATCCACACACAACTGATCACACTTTTCACGTGTTCTTCCCTGGGACCTAAAATTGATGAAGTCCCAAGCCTCCTTTCGCATGTCATGCATGCTATGTGCTTCCCTAAGCCTTTCTATCATGTGATTTTTCCTTGTGTGCCTTTTCATAACTGGGACATTGTGCGCCCATGCACCTTCAAACTTGGTTAAGATTATAGGGGTCCAACATCCCACAACAAAACAATGTCTTCAACTTTGAAATATCTAGATCTGGCCTTCATTTCAAACAAATATTTCAACTTTTGCTGGTAGGAAGATATCCTATCAAACACCTATAGCCTATCTTCATTCAACTTATGAAGATACATGATCCTTTTATCTAAAGAATCATCAAAGCTATTGTCTTCAATGGCCTTCATTAAGTACAAAGCTAGCAGCTCCACTTATACTGGTAATTGGGATTCCACACCATACACCACTTGAAAAGGGAACATCCCAATAGCTCTTTTAGGTGTAATCCTATTTGCCCAGAGAGCATCATAGAGTTTTTTGTGCCATTTCCTCTGAGATTCATTAACTAGCTTCCTTATTATAGCCACCAGATTCTTGTTTGTTGATTCTTCCTCTCCATTCCCTTGAGGATAATAATCTTAAGAGTGAGCAAGGGAAATGCCATATCCATAACAAAAATCCATCATATCAGTAGAAGAAAAGTTTTAAGCATTATCAATCACAATCTTTTTTGGCACTCCAAATCTTACCAAGATGTTTTTCTTTGATAAAATTACATACTACTTCAAAAGTAGTACTCTTTACTAGAATGGATTCTACCCTCTTAGTGAAGTAATCTGTGGAAGTCAACCACATGAGTATGTCATGCACTTTAAGATGGGTTGAGTGTTCTAATGAAATCTAAACCCCACTATTAAAAGGGCTCTTCAATCACAACTGGTTTAAGTGGCAAGGCAGCCAATTTGGGTCTTCCCAAAAAATTCTGACAAGCTTCACATTTATCAACCCATTTTGATGCATCTTTAAACAAGGTAGGCCAATATTATCTAACATGAAGAATCTTATGGGCAGGTAACAATAGATGAGTAATGAACTCCACATGTTTGATCATGGAAAGCTAAGAAAAGCTTCTTCTATTGTTCTTTGTCAACACATTTCAGAAATATCCCATCCATTCCACATTTGAACAAAGCATTCTCCCACAACACGTACTGGGCTGATCTTACCTTGATAGCTCTCTTATCCTTGGCATAATCAAGTTAGAGGGGCACTCCCTATAGGTGAGAAAATGTGTGATATCAGCATACCATTCATCATTCGAGTTGAGAAATAGAATAATAAGAACATCAACCTCCTCCTTAAATAATTCATGACCAGCTCCTTCAGCGATGAGCTCACATAAGCCTTTACCCAAAACTAGTTTGGTTGGTCTGATGTCTATATTATATTCTTGAACCTTTGCTACCTAGTTTCCTCTCTTAGTTCCAAATTCTTGTTGCATAAGAATACACTTGATGGTACTATCAGGCACAAGCACCACAAAGTGAGAGATAAGAATGTAAAATCAAAACTACTTGACGGCTTTAATGACTGCAAAATCATGCTTCTCCATCATGGTGTATTTAAACTCATGATTTTTAAGAATGTAGCTCATGAATGCAATTGGGAGCTCATGATCATCAAAATTCCTTTGGGTCAATACAGTAGCCAGGGTGCTTTATGTTGCATGGTAATAAATAATAAAATCTTTACAAAAATTTCGACATGCTAAGATAGGAGCCCTAGCGATAGCCTTTTTAACACCTTCAAAAGCTTATTTCCCTTCAAACGACCAGCCATACATTTGTATTCCTTTCATCATTTGAGAGATATTCAAAGTTATCTCTTTAAAATCAAGAAAGAATCTTCTCAGGAAGTTTATCTTACTGAAGAAAGAATGCACTCCATTATTACTTATGGGAAGAGGAATCTACTGAATAGCTTGAACCCATTCAGGATCAATTTTGATTCCATATTTAGAGACAACATGCCCCAAAAATTTTCCCTCTGTGACACAAAATATGGATTTATTGGGATTCAAAGAAACCCTATGTTCTTTGCATTTCAAGAGAATTGTTTCCAAATGCTGAAAATGATCTGCAATAGTTTTGGAAAACATAGTCAGGTCATCTAGATACACAACAATACATTTCCCTTTCAAACTTCCAAAATACAAGTCCATAGCCCTTTGAAAAGTGACAATAGCATTAATAAGTCCAAAAGGCATCCTCTTATAGGAAAAATTACCCTAGGGGGTGGTGAAGGCCATCTTGTGCTGATCTGTGGTATTAACTTCCACTTGATTATACCCTAAGAATCCATCAAGCATGGACAACATTTCAGACCCTGTAACAACTTAAAAAACTTGATCCATCACGGGTAGAGGGTAGTTGTCTTTTAAAGAGGCCTGATTCAGATTCTTGAAGTCAACAAACATATGAATCTCACCATTTTTCTTCTTGACAGGAACAATATTGGCAATCCATGTCGAATGGTCAATGGGGAAGATAATTTTAGCTTTCAATAAATTTGTATTTCATGAAAAATGGTGTCAGAAAACTTTGGATTGTACTACCTTTGCTTTTTCTTAAAAGGTTTAATCCCAAGTTTGAGAGGAATGAAATGTTGTATTTCCTTTGGTTGGAAAGCTTTTAGATCCTGATATGAATATTCAAGAACATCCCTTCACTTTTTTAATAGATTCACCACCTTATTATTTTCTTCTTGTGTACAACATGTTCCAATGTTCACCATTTTGGGGTCAGCAGAGCTCCCAATGTTAATCTTTTCATACTCAGTAGATTGATGCACTCCTATAGAGGCTTTAGACTTAATATACATGTCATGTTTATCAAACAATTCCTCCAAACTCACCAGCCCTTTAGGAATATTTTTACCTTTGAGTTTGATGCACCCATCTTGATTTGTCTCCTCTTTGACATCCTCCTCATGGGAAGATGCATTCTCACGAGGAAAATTGTTACTTCCTTCAAAGTAAAATTGTTCATAGTTATCCCTATGCTCCAAGATAGAAAGAAAATGTTGAATGTCATTGAAAATTTTCTAGTTACTTGCTTTATCAGGCACACTTGGCCTATGGATCATTTTAATGGTAAATTTATCCTGAGAGAAATCAGGGTGAGGTATCAACAATGATCCTGAGACAGCTAGCCAATCAGCCCTGGTGTTCTTCTCTCTCGGCACAACTTCAATGGAGAAGGCATCAAGAAATTCAATAGAATCCCAAACTTGATTCCTGGTAATGCTTCAACCTTCTATTATTTACTCGAAAAAGGTCTCTGATTTTTTTTAACAACTAGTTCTGCATCTCCATGAGCTAAAAAAAAATTCACACCTTTTTCTTTTGCTACATTAAGTCCAAGAATGATGGATTTATACTCTGTTGTATTATTGGTATTTTCAAACTGTAGCTTGAATGAGAAAGGATGAATTTTTTCGTTCAGGAGATATTCATCACCACACCTACTCCAGAACCTACTGAGGAGCAGCTTCCATAAAATTCTAGATTCTAAATACCATTAGGATCATGAAGTTCTTCTTTGGGAAGTTTAGTTTCCTCTAGAAGACATAATCATATAATTACCATGCCCAATATCCTCATAGATTATTTGTGCTTTGGGATCATCTGCAATTTTTACACATATATACTCATATTTACTTCTCAGGCAACAACTTCTTCATCTTTTCATTTGACAGGTATGAGGGTATGTGACCAATCCATTTAAATCTCTCCTCCCACATCTTTACAAAAATTCCTACTTAAGAGCATACCATATGAAGGGGGGGGTATTAGCTACCAGAATAGTAGCCAAAATATTCTTCTCTAGTAAAGTGGCAAAAGCTACTTGTGCATCTTTAATCCATCCAACCAGGGGCACCTCCTTACTCTATATAGAATAACAAGACCCATAAGTGTGTGTGAGAGTAAGAACCAAATCATGAACCACTTTGGCAAGCATTACATTATCTGATGCTCCTAAATCTATGACACAGTTACTAACTTTATGGCCTGTTATAAGAAGAGTCACATAAAATAGTTTGATTTTATCATTACGTGAGGTGACTGTAGCTACAAGGTTGGGTTGGGGTGTAGAGGATAGAGTAGGAAAAAGGACTTTAGATGTATTTTTGGAATGGGAATTGACAAAGTGGACCATTTTGGAAAAGTCTTTAGGGTGGGTTTGATAATACTCAGCCTCTGAAATTTGAACCTTTGTCTTCTTAAGGTGATCAATGATATCAAAATATCTAGAGGTGGATGGGCTATCATCACTAGGAATCTTAGGCTTATCAGGTTTAGGATCTGGAGAAGAAAAAGCTTTAGCAGTAGTATTAGGAAAAGTAGAATTAGTAGAACTCACCTTCTATGTGGATGTAGTGGGAATAGGAGATCCTCTTTTTGTAACAACGGGGATATTCATGGGATGCTCCTTGGATCTCTTAGCAGGTTGCATCACTTTCTCCTTATTGTTTGTTTGTTCCCAAGTCATGAAAGTGTATGATTTGCTATTCATATCTACTACTACTTCATCATAATCATCCTCTTCATCAACACCTTTAGTGGTGAAGAAATTATCTCGAGATCCCTCAAGTTCCTCAAGTTCTTCATTCAACTTATTCTTCAGGTTCTTCAAAATCTTCATTAATCTCTTCATCTTTAGGCTCTTCAACCTCACAAGTTGCATTAATAGGGACCTTGATGGGTGGCCCCTTAATTTCTAGCCTTGCCTAAGAGGAAGGCAAATTATTTCTAGGCTGAAAATTCCTCCTTAGAAAATCTGCATAAGGACCATGCTGGGCCAAATTGTTTCTTGATGGCAATGAGGTCATTAGTAAGCTTTTGTACTAATGGATCTGTACATTAGCTCCAAGGGTAGAAGATGAGGAAGAATAAGCTATATATTTGGAAGGATCTCTTTTCAACTTACCAGACATGATCAAGTCATCTTCAACGCTAATAGCTAATCTCTGATCCTCAGCCAATGTTGTAAGGTTGGCTCTTCTTGTAATGACTCAGCTAAATTTTAATAGATTGAGCATTTAGAAAGAACAAGATTAGATGGAAATAGATCTAGAGAGATCTTCTTGTATGGTGATATCTTTTTACTCAACTTGTTGACACCTGAACAAAAATTCCCTCATGGGCTCTTGTGATTATTTCCTTATTTGAGAAATCTAGGCTAACAAAGCATGGGCATCCATTGCAGGTATGAAACGGTTCTCAAATATGGTCCTACATCTTGATCCAACTTGTATTAGCTTTTAACTAAGAATGTTAATAGAAGGAATTGCTTGACACTATTATCCTTGCAATTAGTTTCTACAAAAAATCCTCATCAAGACATTTTCATCTAAAAATCCGAGGACTCCAGAGGAGAAGCTATGAAGGATGCAAAACATTCACTTATTTTTGGGGAGGGCCCACCGACTTGAGAATCCATTACCTGAATCTTAGTCAAGTGCTTCAGCTAATACCTCTGGGTACCTCGTGGCAAAGGCTGATGTGAAGGGCAATAGGCTTAAGACCAAGTGCCCCTAGGTAATGTAACTACCATGTCCTTATACATATTGCTTAAAGGTATGAACTGAAACACCAGGTATTCTTTATTAGCCTGAAGATTTAGGATGAGTATGGTCTGAAGAGAGATACCATCTCACTTTAGGGGTTCTCTTTGGTCAATCAGGATTCATACCTATGGAATGAAGTTTTCTATTAACAAATGCCCTATTGAACTGAAGTTTTAATCTCTTGCCACTCTAAGAGCTGAAACTGAGAATATTCAATACCAAGGGCTCTCCTTCCATGAGTAAAACATGAAGAGTGACCAGATCAAATAATGATCAAGAAAATTTTCATAAAATTGAAATATGTTCAAAATGGATCCCCAGTGGAGTCACCAAAAACTATTGTTTGCCAAATAAGGACTTTATCAAAAGAAACCGTTATGGGACAGAAAGTACCTCCTCTTTAATGGGATAGGTTCCCTTATTTAAAGGAAAAAACCTATTTACAAGCGTACAATGTTTAGCTATAATGAGGAACTATGATATTATGAAAGTGTTTGATATGGCATATCGTCAATATCTTTTCATCAGAAGAATTAAGAAATGGGAGGGGGCAGAATAGAAATCTGATGAAATATAGATAACAAAGCTAATTAGTTACTCATGTCCATAAGGGAATCCATATAGAGGAGGATCAGTTTTCATGTTAAAACCAAAAGTTGGCCACCTTCTCATAAAGGCAAAGTTCTAGAGATGGCTTCTACAAGAATACAAATCTTCTTGAAGTAAAACCTACTAATGATCCAATAAATCATTGACAAATGGCTTCCATGGCCCTTCCATAGCAGATGGAAATACCTATGATATATCTACTTGATACTCTGATATCTTTTTAACGTCCTTTACACTTTCAAGAATCAATAGGAGGTGGAACCCTTGAAGTTAGTGGCACAGTAGGATCCATTATATAACTTTATAAATTAGTCACACTTGATAACCCTTTCTTTGAAGCTAGAAATGTTAACTTAAGGATTTTTTTCTTCACAACTGATTCTATATTCTAGTTTACCCTGAGATCCACTCTATCAATAACCTTTGTTACAGGAGAACCTTGGAGAGTTATGCATCCACTCACTGCTCAGGAGTGGATTATCCCATTTGAGAATCCATTTCCTAATGATCCAGGTCAGATGGATCAATAGATATTACTCTACCTTATGGGACTTTATGTGCTTGGTACAACCTATGAGACAAAGTTGTTAGGTATTTCTTGATGAATCCTTATCACTATCTGGTATGCTCAAGGTATTCTATATTGGCTCTCTTTGATAGCAGATTGGAGAGAGCAAGTCTCTTTTAACAAGGCTTTGCCACAACTATTCAAAATTGTACAGGTTTTCTTTAAGAAATGCTCTGAACTGAAGGTTTCAATCTTCTTGGACTGTCAACCAGGAACACCTGAAGTTTCACCCATGAAAAAGTAGAGGGAGAAGAAGAACTTTGAAGGCAGACACAAGAGCAAGTTTTGAAGGCTTCTCCCTTCTGCCAACTATTAAAGTATTCACCACTAGGCTTCTTCTAGTAGAGATGTGATTTTCCAGGCAACACTGAAAACCCATGACCTTAAGAATTAGTCTTTGGAATCAGTCAAAAACTTGGATTGGTCATCAATATGCTAGGCATCTTCCTATTCCATCAAGGGAAGATCTATGTTGTAACTAATCTAAAGCTTCAGTGCTTTGTTCATGGTACCAATAGACCAGGAGAGTCACTGTTGCAGGTAAGCCAACTTCTCAATGAGTTTGAAGGCTTCTAGCCCTGAAGGTCAAGCCTTCAATGATCATGCCCTCAACCAAGAGATTCCATAGCCCTTCCATAATTTGAATACCTATGTATATCCTTGATACGATGAAACTCATCCTGATTAAGAAACATAGGAGGTGGAAGGGTAGTTAGCGGAGTAGGATAAAAAACTTTATCTTTAGTCAACAATGATTTGATGAAGCTAGGAGGGGTTTGATTGTAGGCTTCCAATCCGTTCTATAGTCTGTGTACCCTTGTCCAATTTCTTGATAACCTTAGTTGAAGTATCTCCTAGAAGTTAAGCACCTCACTCTTAGGAGTGGATTCTTCCATTGGAATCTCTCGAAACCTTTCTAGGTCAGAGGCCAATACCTCTTGCTCTGCCTTACAAGGACATTAGGCTTTGAAATCTCAACCAGTTCATCCTTCTCCTTCTTGTTCTAGTCTAGATCTTCCAAAGGAGTATGTTTTATTAATGTCTCATATTCATAGGACAACTAGTCTTTATTTTAATCTTGGAACCCTTCAGGAATTTGGTAAACATTGAGCTCCTTTATCAACTGCAGAGATAATTTTCCATAGTACCTCCGCCTTGCTTCAAAGTCATCTACACAATCAGCCCAATAGTCCTCAGTATCTGAATTGTGATGATAATTAATTATAAGGTTTCACTCAATGAAATTCTTCAAATCAAAACAGGTCCTAGGCCTGAAAAATTAGATAGTGATGGGAGTAAGGGCCCTTTCTATATTTAGAGCATCCAAGGCTATTTTTCATGTATAATTACCCAAGGAAATAGGGAAATGTAGACCAGAGATTTTCTTATCCCTCCAGGTTCTATGAAATTTATGCAATTTCCTACACACTTCAATCAAATCCATGTTGTCATTACAAAACATGGGGAGCTTGAGAGGTGTGTTCTTATAACCTACCAACCTGATATATGAAAACCTCCTAAACTGAATGAAGAAAGCTCTGTACTTTGCTATTAGGTTCATGGCCTCATTGGAAAATCTCCTCACAGTATCACCTTATAAGAGCCTCACAATATACATGGTAAAGGCAACATTAACCCTCCAGAAGTTGTGGTTGCTAGTTTCGAGGGTGAATTGAGGGAAGTATGCATAAATGGGTTCATCCTTCTGACCCTCTATGTATGTGATTCCAAACGACTACCGAGATGTTGGTAGGGAATACATGAGATAAGAAATCATATAGAACTTCTTAGTCTATTGCTCATTGGACAATTGCTCGGTCAAATTCAAGCAAATGATTTCTGCCCAATTTATGTTCTGACTACCTTCACATATGATGTTGATGAGTGGGCACATCCAAAAGTGAAATTCATTGGTGCAGGGAAATACCATGACACGAGCTAGCAAGATAATGAAATTAGACATCTCTTCATTGAAATCAGCTCTAAATAATGCTTTAAAAAGTCAGGATGCTCACTTCTTAGCGTTGTTCAACCATGATTTTTCTATCCTCACCTTATATTTATCACTGTCTTGCTCAAATAGAGTCTGAGATTGAGCCTAAGTGATAACAATGGAGTCTTTAACTTCTGGAATTTGTAGAGAAACAGTAATGGAAACAACATCCAGTTTAGCAATCAGCTCCTTGTGCACATTAGACAATTCCTTGGTGTTTGGGTTAAAGTGAGCCCCACAGGTGAGCACGGAGTTGGCACATTGTACTGAGATAGGGAAGTCTACCACATATGCAAGACCACTATCATTGATCATCTACGCCATGGGGGAAGGATTAGGGCTAGTCAATCTATTCCAGAAATCACCAAAATCTAGGCATCAAACCTCACTATCCCCGATATCAGGAACAGAGGAATCAAGAGGTGAAACTTGTTCTTGACCTTGGAATTTAATCTTCATGTTTACAACATAGAGAGAAACAACCTTCACATATTGAATCTGGAATGAAAAATGCAAAAGTGAATGGGAGACAAGCAGATGATATTAATTGCAAGGATTCAAGCGAATGATTGCAAGTGAGTAGTGTGTCAAATGCATAGAGGTTAGTCCCATTAAATAGCCGTTTAGGAGAGAGAAGGTCATAAATTTGCATTAAATTCATATTGTACCGACTTAAAAAGGTAAGAATTGGGAAGAGTTGAAAAAACTATTCCATATGGTCTTTGGTACATTTGGGACATGAGGGATGTGAAGATGCGATCCGGCCAACATGGGTAATGTCAGTAAGGCGGGACAAATGAGCACAGGTAATCTAGAAACTTTGAAACATGAGAGACGTGAGGGATGTAAGGACGTGATTTGGCTGACACACGTGATGCGAGAAAATTGGGGACAGTAGGCACAAAAACTTTTGGGACAGATGGGACAAAACTACGTGAAGGACCCGATCCGGCCAATGTGGGTGATTGGAGAACAGAAGGCCCGAACAAACTTGGAACATACGGACTGAAAAGTTCTGACATAACCGAAAGTTAAAATTTTTTTGGGGAATGTGACCAATCAGGGAAAAAAAGGCCCTGTGGACTTGGGACATGAAGGAAAAAAATTTCCAATAGACCCGCAAATCACCAAAATGACTCGAAAAAACATGAATTTTTATTATCTCCTTGAATTTTCACTTCACTAGAATATCACTGAAGGGGTTCAACTCAAAAGTTTCAATTTTTGACTTTCAAAAGAGGGGGAATTTTGAGAGGACAACAGTTGGCTCTTTCTGGGGATGAATTGGCTAGATCCAAAGAATGAGACAAGGTAAGAACTCTAGGAAATCTAGGGGAAGAAAACTAGTGCTTTATCCATTGGGCCACAGAGTCAAAAAAGCAAACCAATATAGAAGACAACACATAAACAAGGAAAAGAAACACACCAAAAGTAGGGGAAAGCAAACACACCCTATACATAATATACAAAGAGACTTCCTATTCACTTAGGACTTGAAAAATTTTAGGCATTTCCCACTATAAAGAAGTGGGAGAGAGGAATCATCCATGTAATCAAGATAGAAGGAATTCTCACCAGCAAAGTGCCTGATTTTGAAAGGACCGAGCCAAAGAGAATCAACCTTACCATGGATTCCTCGAGGATCATGTCTTTTTTCCCATGTAGTCATTTTTACTCCTATCACAAAAGGAAGGAACCCCATGCACGTTGACCTATCACCCAGCAGAAGCTGAGCACTCACCTAAGGCCTCCATGGGTACTGAGTTTCTCTTTTATGTGATTTTAGTGGGAAACATCATTTATGATTAGTGTAAGAGTTTTGATGAGGTAGATTAAAACATACAAGGAACATAGGGCTCAGAACGGCCTCTAGATCCTTGCAGTCACCTCAGACTGAGTACTTTAACAGAACCCAGAGCATGCATTATGATAGAAAGAATTATACAAGCATTCATACATAGCTTTAAAGGAAAGAGAACTTATATGAGAGAAATGTGCATTAAAACCATTGATATCCATGTCTATATATAACAAGTAACCTCATTCTATTCATTGATTCATTACAGAGAGTCACAAAGAGCAAACCAAAGTCATACATATCTCTGGACATATGTAAGTAAGCTAATAGAAAAAGAAAAATTACAACTCCATGCTTAGTGCATTCTTTTCTGAATACAAATATCCACTGACAGTAATTCTGTAGAGCTCTGCTCACTCTCTAACCTGCTATACCTCGTACTTCTTCTCTCCTTTTTACTCTATAGGCACTTGTATTTATAATTCTCCTACACTGCCAACTCACCTTCCAGTGTCCTCAGATCTAGTACCAAGTGTCGAATGTGGTCCATGCAAGCATGATTCTTCAGGGCTGAGCTTTCCACTTTACCTCATGATGTTTTCCTAGAAGATTCCATCTGGGGCATACCCTTTCTTGGGAAAGCCTATCGCCAGGCTAGCATCTTATCTAGGCACAACTGATCACGCTTTTCACAAGTTCTTCCCTGGGCACTCAAATCGACTAAGTCCCGAGCCTCCTTTTGCATGTCTTGCGTGCTATGTGCTTCCCTAAGCCTTTCTCTCACATGCTTTTTCCTTGTGAATCTTTTCATAACTAGGACCCTGCGTGCCCATGTGCCTTCAAACTTGGTTAAGATTATAGGGGTCCAACATCACCCCATTCTATGCCTATTCTCTGTCCTTGGAAAAATTTCACTTGACCAAGATGCATGCTGTCCAGGAAACTAATGAATATTCTTACACTTTACAAAAAGAATAAGGAATGAAAGAATTGGGGAAAAGAATGAAGAATGGGTGGGAGCATCAATTCAACAAGCTAGGAAAATCTTTCTAGAGGTCTTCCTCTAGATTATTCCATACTTCAACCTTGCCTTGTGCCTTCTAGCAGAGGTCTCCCACTAGGGTGCTCACTTCATCAAAACTTAGGCCAACTCCATGGGTGCCCAAAATTTCAACAATCTACTCCATCTCTTTGTCTAGGTCCTCAAGTTTATCCATCATTCTATTGATCTGGGGGTATAATTACTTTAGCCAGGCCTTAATTGAGCTCCTTAAAGCCTCAATTACCTCTAATTTCTTCTCTACTTAAGCTAGGACCCTATCTCTCTCTACCCTATTCCCCATATTATTTTCTTAGAACTCTTTTATCTTTCCTTCAAGTGTGGTGACCAAGGATCTCACCACCTTATCTCTGTATGTGCATGTATCATATGCGGCTTCTACAGACTGGGAAGTGACCTTAACCTCCGTGAGGACTTGGCTGTAATCTACAATGAGTGCTACCACCTTCAATAGTTCCTCCTATTTCAAGTGCGCAACCACCTCTTCAGTAAACTCCAAGGCCAAAGGTCGTCTCTCCATAGTGAGGACACACATTAGGTATTCCATACACTCCAGGATGGATGAGTACTTTTGTGCGGGTGGCACTAATTCTGGGTGCTTCAGGAGGATGACGCCCTTGATAGACTCCATTTTCTTGTATACTTCCTACACCTTTACTTTTTCTTCCTTTAACTTGCGCCTTAACTATGTGCTAATCAGTTCCTCCTATTTCAATCTCTTGGCCTTCTCTACTAGTTCCTCCTCCTTCTTTCCTAACTTCACCTCTAGCATTCTAATCCTATCGTTACGTGCAAATAATCTATCCTCGGTCTTGAACATGACCTTGTTCAGTGCATTACAGACCTACTCGTCTGAGAGCTCTTGAGCATCCACTAAGGGATTGAACCCCTTATATTATGGCAATGTGATGAGCTCTCCCTAGTAGACTTCAAAGTTTGGCTCATCAACGTGGGACTTAAACACCCAAGAGAGCATCTTCTTGGTTCTAGGGTACGTGCCATCCTTCTCAAAAGACCCCATGGCTATGAGCCTCTCCATGGGTATGGTGCTTTGAAATCATGTGTGTAACACCTTCCTTGTGTCATCAACATAGCCCATTACCTGTCTCTATTCTGCATCCAAAGTTCTTCTACCCGAGCACATGCCTTTGGGGAAGCTTACTATCAGAGTGGGGCCTCCTAGGCTGTCATGCTATTTTTCAATGTTCTCCTCCTTCCCCTCCTTCAGAACTATGTCCACGATATGTTCCACCTCTTGGTATGCCAAGACCTTGAGCATTCTCTTTGCTTCTATCTCTGCCACCTCCATGATCTACTCTTTTGTAAAACTTATGGCTCCCTCCTTTTCTTTGGCAACCTCCTCATCCTCCATGTCTTTGGCATCTTCCTCATCCTATGCGCCCTTACGCCATGTGAATAAAAACTCTTTCTTATCATCTCCACTCTCCTCTCCTAATTCGTAGATGCTAAACACATGTGGATCTTGACCTTTCTCTATCTCTTCTTCCTTACTGCCATCTTCTTCACTTTCATCCCCTCTTTTGTCCATGTATTTCTCCATATTGATAGTTGCCTCCGAGTAAAATTCTTCATCAACCCTATGCTTTTTCCTAAGAGGTGGCTCCTGATCAAGGGATTTGGTCTTATCCTCTTTCTCAGGTGATTCTTCCTTGGAGACAGGTTACTTAGGTGCCTCTACCTCTTTGTGTCTTCTCGTTTACTGAAGATTTATTTTTCCGCATGTGCTTGGCTTAGCGCTCATGGATGGCATTCTCACTATCTAAGCAGTCTACACAATTGGTGCTTCTCCTTCTCTCCCTCTCTTCCTTGACACAGGCCCCTTCTTACCCAAGGGATCTTCAGTTATGGAGACTTCTTCCTCAAAATACCTACCCTTCTCAAACTTCGGCCTTATGCGCAAGTACACGCGCATCGCTGATCCTCCAGCGATGGGTAGCATCATTGGCCTTTTCATTTGAATCTCATGTGATACGCACTTATCCATGTACACGTGCTTGCCGTTGGGGTAATTCAACTTCTTTCTCATCTCCCTTGCTCTCGGTCCAACCTACCCAGATCCAGTGTTATCTTTTTTTACTCTTTAAATCTATTCACTCTCGCTTGGAAGCATTGGGCAGTAAATGCGAAGGGGAGCTTACACCAAGAGCTCTATGACTCGTCTACCTAGGAAGTAGTGTTGATAGACCGTGAATTCAACTTCTACCTCAGTGGCTGCTAGGAGTTATTTGGGGATTCTCCACTCTACCCCGAATGCATTCCTCAAGCATGTGTACCATTTTTATAGCCGCACCTTGTGGGGTGTTGTCATTGTATCATAGGCATATTTTTAAAACCTCTTTGCAAGTGAGGGATCCTCGATGGGGTACTCCCATACAAATTTTTCTGGTGTGTTAAGTACCCCAATCTCCATGAATACAATGGTGAGCAAGACATTAACAAAGAGGATCTCTTCCCCTTCCTTTACACAACTAAAAATTTCCTATGCAATGTAAGTGGATAGGTTATATATAGTTCCCTCTATAATCTTCTTGCAGACATGTAGCCAAGGTTTGTTGACCTGTGTCCATCTTTCTTGGCCATTCATCTTAGTTACCAGATGCACGGTGATTTTCATTACAGGGTCCTTGATGTCTGAAATGTCATAGTACCATGACCCTTTCTTGGAGGCATACTTGGTGATGGTCTCTTATATAGCTTCCTTGTCGCCAAGGTCATCTTCTAGGATATCTCCCTCACATATGAGGCTTGTAAATTGTGAAATCAGCTGGGGAGTCATGTGCATCTTGTGCACTACAAAGTGGAAGTAGTCTTTGTGCACTCATGACATCAACCACTGGTACAGGCACTCTAGCTTTCCAAAATAAGGAAACTCATAGAGTTACAACATCCTTTCCTTCTCCATCTTAACCTTAACATCATCGTCATATATAGGAAAACCCTCAGGTGTTCATTTGTTGGTGGGGCATACTAATTCTAGCATCATTTATTTTCCTATTGTGTTGGTGTGGTAATTATAGTCACTAACAGGTATACTTCTAAAGTGGGATTCCCATTCCTTCCCCATCATCACCTGATCTGGGTATTGCATCTCTACATACCATTCTTCATTTATGTCTACCATGGGTTCTAGTTATTTAGCCTTGGATTTTCCCTTTCCTTTCTTGGGTGCCATGGTCAAGGTATTTTTATCACTCCTACCCTCTCCTTGTTATTATGTCTTACTTCTTCCAATCCTTTGATCTCAGATTTGTGAGACAACTCTTCTAACCATGCCCTAGTTTGTCAAACCCTAACTAGGATAAAATATTCACAAGACAACATTTCTTCACTCTCTCCACGCCCGTGTAACCCCTTTTGGTTCACAAATTAAAACTGGCTGCTTTAATCTCATAGATCTTCCTTCACTTGATCGAATCTGAAAGCCTTAGTTTATAGAACTCGCTTATATCTCAAACTCTTCTATTTTTTAAGGTAAAAGTGAGACTTCCCCGACCCTTTACTTATAGTTTTTCTATTATCTGAACATTAAATGCTACTTCACCTACCACCATAATTTTTTCATTTAATGTAGATTTTTCAAACAAAGCACATCTTTAGTGCCTTCCCTTACGTGCCCAATCTGCACGAAAACTCCTCCAACCTTCTAGTGCGCAACCAATCCAACTTGATAGGAGACTGTTACACGTGCGTAACCCACACCGAAGGTGCTTCTTTTGTCCTGATCCTTACTTTTTCCTACCTCATGTTTCTTTCAAATGTGCTTCCTCCTCCTTAGTACGTGGGATATACAAGTAGCTTTACCCTAGCACCAACCATTCTTCCATCTTCCTCTTTATATACCTCTTTCAACCCAGCTACTCAACAAGGATTTTCAACACAACTTCCTTGGTACTTTAATCACATGCTTCTTCACATTTCTCCACCCCACTCTTAAAGTGATGTGCGGTCCTCTGTGCACTCACAAATTCTCAAAAATAGAAATAAGGATACCAGTGCCCAAGGCGCAAAACAAAACAACAATGCGAAAGGAAAACACAAGAAAGGGAAAAAAATGAATAAGGGAAACTTCTAAATTAACTAGAAAAACTACCTTATTTACAAACACCAAGAAGAGTTATTTATAGTAGGGCTTCATCCTACTGCCATTGAAGTTTCCAAGCAACTTCGTCCCATCCAGTGGTTGTAACTAGCACGCACCCAAATCAAGGATGTATGAGATTGTGTAAGGACCCAACCAATGGAATTTCAACTTCCCAGGATGGCGCATAAACTTAGAATCATATAATAACACCATTTGCCCAACCTTAAACTTCTTGTTTCTAATATGGAAATCATGCCAAGCCTTTTGCTTTGCCTTTTCCGCTATTTGGCTCCTTCAGGCAAGTGATCATCTCTCATCCAGTTTCATTAGCTCATCAATTCTTTCTTCCAGCACTTGTTCATCGGCTAACCCTCCTGCATATGTTATTCATAGAGAAGGAAACATAAATTCAATCGGTAAAACAACTTCCACGCCAAACACCAATTGAAAAGGTGTGGCTTTATTTAGTCTTTTATATGTTGTCCTGTAAGCCCATAGTACTGTTGATACCTTTTCATCCCAATCAAGTCTTCTGACATCACAAATCTTGGTCAAGGTATGACTCAGTATCTTGTTGAATGCTTTTGCGGTTCCATTTTCTTGTGGGTGATAGGGCGTAGTCTTGTGATGAGCTACCATGACCTTTGATAATAGGATCTTGACAGTATCATTCAAGAAATGTGTACCCCTATCATTGGTTAAACTCAATGGACATCCATACCTCGTGATAATGTTTTCCCATAAGAATGTTGCCACTGTTGCTACTTTGTAATATTTAGTTGGGGCTTCCTCTACCCACCTTGTGAGATAATTTGTGCAAGTGATGACATAACGTGACCCAATCCTACACACTACTAATGTAATAGGTCCTACAAAGTCTATTGCCCACTTTTTAAAACGCTCCGCGCTAGGAATAGGGCGCAAAGGCATTTCATCTCTCCTTCTTAGTTTGCCAATGCGCTGACAATGGTCACACACTTTACAATAATCTTTGCAATCCTTGTATAAGGTTTCCCACCATAAACCTACCATTAATATCTTACACATGTTGGAATCACCTACATAATTCCCACCCACACTTCCTCTGTGTGCTTCCTCCATGATGGCCAGGCACTCATGCTTTAAGACACACCTATGTAAAACTTCATCACATCCCAATTTGTATAAGTCTCCACTGATTAACATGTAGGGCTTGACGCTTATGGCCAACTGATTCTTTTCTAATGTCTTCATTCCATCCGGTGCCACACCTTCCTTTAAGAATACTGCAATCTCCTCTAAATCTGAGGCCGCATGCCACAACCTAAATAGTTGTGCATCTGGCATTACTTCGTCAATACTCTACGTGTCCTCCCCTGAATAAATTCTTGACAGATGATCAAGTCCAAAGTTTATTTTTCCAAGTTTTACTACAACGGTGAATTAAAACTCTTGAAACAACAACACCCATCAACATATGCGTCCCTGTAGAATAGGATTTTTCACTAAGTACTTCAATGCCATATGGTCAGTGTAGAACATAAATGGTGTTTCTAAAAAATACTTCCTAAACTTGAAGAGCACGTAGATCATTGATAATGCCTCGCACTCGGTTGTGGTATAATTCTACTCTGCTGGTGTTAGCTTCCTGCTTGCAAAACAGAGAGGATGATCAACAATCCCTTCACCTAGCTGTGTAAACACTACTCCAATGGCGGTCCCTGAGGCATCTACATGAACATGAAAGGGCTTGTCCCGAGAGGGAAACCGTAAAATAGGTGTGGTAATAAGCCTATCTTTTAATGTATCAAACGCCCTCTATTGCACCTCTCCCCAATGGAAGGCACTTTTATGTCTAAGCAGCTCCTCTAATAGTGCAAAGATCTTGGCATATCCCTTAATGAATTTTCTATAATAGCCTCTCTTAACCCCATAGTAACTAAAACTTTAGTGAATTCTACCAGCAAGCCCTCCTTACATATGATATGCCCCAATAAAGTCCCAAAGGGTGTAGCAAACACACATTTCTTAATGTTGAGGCATATCTTCAACTGCCTACACCTCTCAAACATTAACCTCAAATTGTCACAATGGTCTTTAACTAGACCATATATTGTCCAGCCATCCAAATAGACCTAAAGAAATTTATGGATGAAGTCTTGGATTGCTTGCACCACTATGCATGAAAAGATAGTTGGCGTATTCTTCAACCCAAAGGGCATGACCGTATATACAAAACTTCCCCACATGAAAGTTATCTTTTCCTGGTCTTCCTTTGTAATTCAAACTTAGTGGTACCCTAAAAATCCATCCATAAAGGAATAGATTTCACACCCAGTGACTCCTAAAATTTCTTCAATGAAGGGGTTTAGAAATGGATCAATGACACAAACTACATTTAATTCCCTATAATCCACACAAATTCTAATGCACCCATCCTTCTTGATGTTGATTACCATATAACTTATCCACTATGATTCTTCCACTACCTCAATGATCCCAGAAGATATCATTTTTTCTATCTCCTCCTTGACCTTTACGTGCAAGTTAGGATTCATTCGATAGGGCCTTTTCCTTAATGGGTGCACATCGTCCTTCAACTTTATCTTCATCTCCCCCAAGGAATGGTGAATGCCTTTGAGCTCATGATACCCACATGGAAATAAATCCTCAAATTCATGCATCAGATCAATGATCTTCAATACTTCCTTCTCTATCTAGTAATCCCCAATAATATCTTCCTTAGGTTCTTCTTTTGAACTGATGTTAACTTTCTTCATCTTTAAAGTCTCATTGTAGGCACGTGTGCGAGCATCTGCATTGTCCACTACCTCGCACATCCCTATAGAATGGCTAACATCTAAGCTCTCTGATTCTTCTCCATCAATCACATATACCAAATTTCCCTTTTCTTTTTCTAAACATGCACGCTCAAGCTATAACTCTTCTATTTCCTTTTATTCTCTAAAATGCACCTCCAATCTTGGTTCACCTAGTAATTCCAACAACCTATCTTCCATCCTAGCACTATCCCCCATGGTAAGGCACTTGATACCCTACAAGGCCTTATCAATTGATGGCTTAGTATTATAATATTCAGAGGTTTGAATAAGGTTAGCCGTTAGTTCTTGTCAATTCCTTGTCTGGCAGTGTGTCTCTGAATGAATGTACCATGCGCGTGCGTAACCCTGTAGTGTAGAATACAACTTGTGCACCTAGACGTATGGTGGAAAAGCTTCCACACCTTCTCTATAGACCCATTTACACTCTTGGATATAGAAAGAGGTGGCCTCCTTCCCATGGTACTCCTTGATGATGGTGGGTACATTACTCCTGGAGAATCTGACATAGAGCAATTATTACATCGCACCATTCTAAAAGGCTCTCTTGATGTATGGCCCACCACCGAGCTGCTATGCTGAGAAAGAAATATCTTAACATCTCCCTCCATTCCTTCTCATCCTCCCATTAAGCTTCTACCTCCTACCAAAAGATCTCAGGGAAGGATCCTCCTGAATTCTTGGGAAATTCTTTTCCTCTAAGGTGCCTAACCATGTGTGCCTTTATTACCTTGGTCACTGACCCTCTTAACTACCATCCCATTAATTCATAAGTTCCATGTACCCAATTGCCACATGCCATACTAATGGTATCACTCACTAACTGAGCATCTTCAAACTGGATAACCCCATTAGTAGGGTGTATCGTCTCAGGGTCTTTGATTGAGTACACATAAATATTGTCCAAAACTTCTTCCCCCAATGGTTTAATATAGAGTTTCAAATTACCATCAACTAGGGCTATAATGACCCATTCCTCCTTGTTCTCAAAGCTGATGTACCCTTTGTTGAACTGAAGTTCCACATTATTTTTGTACCACCAAGGATGCCCAAGTATTGCTAGGAAATTGTCCACCTCGGCAAGCACCAAGACTTCAAAGTCCCCAGTAAACTTGGCTCCATGGATAGTAATAGCCGCATCCTTCAAGTAACCAATGGGCATTGATTTAGTCTTGTTTTCCATATACAACACATTCAAAGATGGCTATAATGTAGGTCTTCCCATCTGATGTCAGGCATCCAAAGCTAGAACATTAACCTCTGTGCTTGTGTTAGTGAGGATATTGCTGAGGAGCCATCCATCTATAACTGCATTCAACGTAATCTCCTTGTCATATTCGAGGTTGTGAGGAGGAAGTTTCACGTCTAAGACCTATCTCTCATGCTCTTCTCTGGTGCATGGTACCTTAGCTCTTAACCAGGATCCTAGCTAGGGAATGATATTCTCATGCTTTAGTATTTTACACACCTTCTTGACCTCATCCAGGTCATCCTTTTGAACCTTGACTCTCCTTCCTTGTTCCTCCCTCCTATATTTCTCCTTTAGACAATGGATTTCCCCTTATAAGATTCGAATAACATCCATGGTGTCTTGATATATCTCCTTTTGATGCATGGGGTTTGGATATTTTCCACGAATGACCTCCTCTCTTGAAACTAGGGTTTTCTGTCTTGGTACCTCTCTTGCGCGCATGGATTCTACCCTTTTTTTTACCAAGACAGGCTCCAAACCTTCATCCCATGTTACTCAAGGCATCCACTATATGTCTTCCTTCTTAATACTAATAATTACAGTGCCCTTGTCCCACCGGTGCTTCTAAATCATGTTCTCAAATAAATCTAGTCACTCCTCATACTTGTGCTTCTTTCCACACCATGAGTACTGCAACAGGTGTTGGCACTCACGTTTGTAATGTTTTGTAGATCCATAGTTGCAACATGTTTCACAAAAGAACTCACTCCTTCCTCCTCTATAGTTACGTCAACCATGAAATCCTCCTCAAAAACCTCTTCCACACATGCCTCCATCTGCACACTCCTCATAACGGTGATCATTATCCTTGGAACCACTGGAAATGTTGGTTTGGCACACCCCATGTTCAATGGCCTCATGCATCTAATCAATGAGCCTACAGTCCTTAGTGTCATGGGTTGTAGAGGTGTAAATTTTGTAGTAACAAGAAACATTCTTCCTGATCACATGCTGCAGCAAGGGACATCTACTTACATCATAGTCCCCATGACAAATTTCATAATCCATTATCAAAGCATGTACCATCCTCCAGGGGAAATTATCCTTAATGTGTCCCTCTATTTCACAATCTGTGCACCATAAACCACCGTGTGTCTCATGGGCTATGTTTGTAAATAATTTTTCCAAAATTTTTACCATAGTAGCAATTTGAGCCTCCAAGAATAGGTTAACGCCAGTGTAAATACTACCATCAACCTCGACAGGTAAGGTAGCTTCCAATGCTTTGCGTGGGTATATAAAAGTTTTATGAGACAAGGCCCTTATAAAAGTGGTGATCAATCCTCTAACAACCCATTGTGCATGCTAAGAAGGATGGATATCATATGATAATTTAGACAAGAGATTTTTAAAGTGTGCATCATACTCCTGCAAACTCTCTTCCATTCCTTGTTGAATCTCCTTCAAAGCACTGATGCTCTTCTTATCAAACTCAAGGATGTGTAACTCTACCAAAAATGTGTTCTTTAAGGCAGTATATTCCACCACCGTTTGATGATGTTTGTACTTCCTATAATAGATATGCACGCGCCCTTGCGACATGGTTGCAAACTGACTAGCATTTCATTCTGGGGTTGTGACACCCTTTATGTGCCATAGTAGTTCACATTTGTGAACATGTTCTACACCATCCTCAATGCCCCTGTAATCTAGAAAATGCAAAGACATTTCAAAGAATACTTGAGGTGGTGGTTGGGGTCCCTGTCCTCCCAAGCCTGAGCCTTGGTTCCCTCTGGTGTTTCCTCCACCACCTGATCCACCAAGTCCTATGCCTCTAGATCCACCAGATCCACTAGAATCATTGGGTCCAATAAGGCCTATAGGAGCTATGCCAAGTGCCCCATGGTCCCACTGAACTGTACGCCGATGGTCTATGATAGCGCTCTGCTACCACTACTTTGTCCCGTGCCATTCCCTGATGTGAGACCGAAAGCTTTTACACTTGCTCCTTATCCAAAGACCCCTCCAAATACTTGAATATGTGCATCCATATAAGAAGGGACTGTAAAATTATATCTCCTAGTCGCGGATTTGTCTCTACCACCAATATCAACTGGGTCAATAAAACTTCTTCTTGGTTCAGGAAATCCAAGCACCAGGGCTCGGTCACTAGGTGGGTTCAAATATGCACCAATGAATCTCCTTTCTTCATGTGATGAACTTTCACTAGAATCTGAAAGGGTCTCCCTCATGCGCTTGCCAAGATGGGGTAGCACATACTACTCAAGTTCCATGTCCTCCGCGTGAACCTCAACTCCTTCGCACAACGTCTGTCTCCATAGATCCATCACACTAGTAGCTTTGCATCGTCTAGCAATCTCCCTTTCACGTGCTTCACTATACTTGAGTAGTCTCTCTTCCCTCTCCTTCTCTATCATAATATCTTCCATCTTCCTCCACTGAAGTTCCCTTACCCAGTGCTCAAAATGGTTTAGCCAGCCATTGGGAAAGCCTCTAAACTTATGGTAGCCATCAAGATATTCATAGCTAGGGGAATAACACATAGAAATGTCCCTCTAGGTTCTCGTAGAAATTAAAACTCAGAAACCTCCAGACAAGAATACATGAAAATGGTGTATTCCAGAGTGTAACTTGTTAGTACTCTTCTCCACCAATGTTCTACAGCACGGGTCCATGTTAGATCTGCATCCTATAACCTTTGGTAGTCTTCTTTAGTCCATATATGCAATCCATAATGCCAATTTGATCTAGACACATAGGCTGAAAGCCATTCATATAGTTCTACTAGGAAGAAGTAGAAGAAGGTCTCATACATATCATGGTAGAGGTTCTCTTCTACCCATCTACATGTATTAAACTCATGTCTAGTGTTGTATCTCTGAGTAAATTCATCCTCCATGCTCTTGAACCATGATTCAACGATTTCCAATTTCAACCACTCTGTCATTACTCATTACACAGATCATGATGTATGCTATATCCCACTACAATTTCAAAAATAGGTCCTGGCAATGGAACCAAGATGTAGTCATTTTTACTCCTATCACAAAATGAAGGAACCCCATGTGCACAAGCCTATCACCCAGCATAAGCTGAGTGCTCACCAAAGGCATGCGTGGGTACCGAGTCTCTCTTTTATGCGAGTTTAGTGGGAAGCATCATTTATGATTATTGTAAGAGTTTTGATGAGGGAGGTTGAAACATACAAGGACCATAGGGCTTAGAACGACCTCTAGATCCTTGAGTCACCTCATACTGAGTAATTTAATAGAACCCAAAACATGTATTATGATAGAAAGAATTATACAAGTATTCATACATAGCATGAAAGGAAAGAGAACTTATATGGGAGAAATATGCATTAAAACCATTGATATCCATGTCTATATATAACAATTAACCTCATTATATTCATTAATTCATTACAGAGAGTCACAAAGAGTAGACCACAGTCATGCATATCTTTGGATGTATGTAACTATGTTAATAGAAAAAGAAAAATTACAACTACATGCTTAGTGCATTCTTTTTTGAGTATAAATATCCACTCGCAGTAATTTTGTAGATCTCTACTCACGCTCTAACTCGCTATACCTCATACTTCTTCTCTCCTTTTTACTTTGCAGGCACTTCTATTTATAATTCTCCTACAGTACTAACTTGCTTTCTAGCACCCTCAGATCTGGTGCCAAGTGTCGAGTGTGGTCCATGCAATCATGCTTCTTTGTGCCTGAGCTTTCCACTTTACCTCATGATGTTCTTCTATAAGATTCCATCTAGGGCATGCTCTTTCCTGGGCCATCCTATTGCCAGGATGGCATCTTATCCACACGCAACCAATCACACTTTTCACGTGTTCTACCTTGGGTGCTCAAATTAACTAATTCCTGAGCCTCCTTTCACACATCGCATGTGCTATGTGCTTCCCTAAGCCTTTCTCTCGCGTGCTTTTACCTTGCGTGCCTTTTCATAACTGGGACCCTGCGCACCCACGTGTCTTCAAACTTGGTTAAGCTTACAGGGGTCCAACATCGCACAACAAAACAACATCTCCAACTTTGAAATCTCTAGATCTGGCCTTCTTGTCAAACAAAGATTTCACCTACTACTGGTGGACAGATATCCTATCAACAACCTGCAGCCTATCTTCATTCAACTTATGAAGATACATGATCCTTTTATCTAAAGAATCATCGAAGCTTGTAGTCAATTTTACTCCCACTATAAAAGGAAAGAATCCCATGCGCTTCGGCCTATCATCTAGCAGAAGTTGAGTACTCACTCGAGGCACACATGGGTGCCAAGTCTCTCTTTTATGTGAGTGTTAGTGGGAAGAATTTATCTATGATTAGTGTAAGAGTATTCTAGAAAGAATTTTAGACATACAAGAATCATAGGGCTAAGAACGGCCTCCAGATCCTTGTAGCCTCTTCAGACTAGATGTTTTAACAGACTCCATAACATATATTATAATAGAAAGAAAGATACAATCATTCATTCATAGCATGCAAGGAAAGAGAAATCCTATGAACGAAATATATATTAAAGCTACTGATATCCATGTCTATTTACAATAGGTAACCTCATTGTATTCATTATTTTATTACAAAGAGCCATAGAGGGAAGACCGCAGTCAAGCACATCACTAGGCTTGTATAACTATGCCAAAAGAAAAATAAATTACAATACTAAGCCTAGTACATTCCTTTCTACATCAAATTTCCACTCGCAACAATCCTGCAGAGCTTCACCCATGTTATCTCTCTCTTTGTGTATATCTCTTCCTCTATCTCTATATCCCCAAATGTATGTTATCTCGGTCTCTTTTTCTGTTATGCAGGCACTTGTATTTATCATCTTCCCATGCTACCAAATTTCCTTGCTATGCCCTCAGATCTGTCGCCAGGTGTCAAATGTGATCCTCTAAGCGAGCATGTTCCTTCAGGCCTGAGCTCTCCACTCCATCTCATGATGATCTTATATAAGACTCCATCATTGGCATGCTCTTTCCTGGGCCACTTGTTTCCAGGCTGGCATCTTATTTGTGTGCAACTAATCATGCTTTTCACGTGTTCTACCTTTGTTACATAAATTGGTTAAGTCTTGAACCTCCTTTCACATGCCACACAAACCATGTCCCTTCTTAACTATTCCTCCTACGTGATTTTTCCTTACGTGTCCTTCTATAATTGGGATCTCCCGTGCCCACGCACCTTCATACTTGGCCAATATTTTAGGAGCCCAACATCACACCACACTATGCCTGTTCTGCATCCTCAGAAACATTCTACTTGACCAAGGTGCAAGTTGGTTCAATGGAACCAAGATGTAGACATATATTTTACAAAATGAATAAGGAATGAAAGAATAGGGGAAAGAATGAAGAATGGGGGGACGTTAATTCAGAAGGCTAGGAAAGTCTCATCACAGATCTACCTCTAGGTTTTTCCACACTTCGACCTCACCCTTTGCCTTCTGGCATAGGTCACCCACCAGGGTGCTCACTTCATCAAAGCTTAGGCCAGCTCCCTGGGCACCCAAAGTGTCCACAATCTGTTCTATTTCCTTACCCAAATATGTGAGCTTGTCCATTATTTGGTGATCTGGGGGTATAGTTCCTTCAGTCAGGCCCTAATTGAGCTTCTCAAAGCCTCAATTGGCTCTGATTTATTTTCTACCTCGGCCAGAACCTTGTCCCTCTCTGCCCTATTCCCCTTGTTCTTTTCCTGGAAATCTTTCCACTCTGCTTTAAGCATGGCAACCAAGGAGCTTACCACCTAATCTCAATTTGCACATGTGTCATATGCAACTTCTACAGACTGGGTAGTGACCTTGATCTCCATGAGTACTTGGCTATACTCGGCAACAAATACTATCACCTTTAACCGTTCCTCCTCATTCATGTGCACAACCACTTCCTCCAAAAATTCCAATGCCAAGGGTCATCTCCCCATGGAGAGGATGTGTGTTAAGTAGTCTAGGCATTCCAGTGTCAATGCGTACCTCTAGGGGATTAGAGTTAGATCTGGGTGTTTTAAAATGATGGCACTTTTTATCGATTCTAACTTTTTGTAGACCTCCTGCACCTTTTCCTTTTCCTCCTCGAGCTCGCGCTTCAACTACATACTGATTAATTCCTCCTATTTCAAGTTTTTGGCCACCTTATCCAAATCCTCTTTCTTCTTGGCCAATTTTCCCTCTAAATCCATTATTCTTTCATTCTATGTGAATAGCCTCACCTTTGTTGCAACCGTGACCTTATTTAGAGCATTACACACTTTCTCATCCGAGAGCTCCAGAGCATTTACTAAGGGTTGTCTCCCTTAGACTCTGGCAATGTGATAAGTGCCTTTTGGTAGAATTCAAAGTCTATCTCATCAACGTGGGACTCAAATTCCCAAGAAAGCATCTTCTTGGTCCTAGGGTACATATCCTCCTTCTCGAACAATCCCATGGCTATAAGTCTCTCAGTGGGTATCGTGCTCTGAAACCTTGCATGTAGCACCTTCCTTGAATGATCCACAAAGCCCATTATTTTCTTTCATTCTACATTAAGAGTTCTTCTACCTGAGTACATGCCTTTGAGGAAGCTAACTGTCAGAGCAGGGCCTCCTAAGCTATCATGTCCCTTTTCAACGCTCTCCTCCTTCCTTTCCTTAAGCACTATGTCAGCACTACGCTCTAACTCCTAAGCTACAATGGCCTCAAGCATCTTTTTTTCTTCTCACTCTACCACTTTGGTTATTTTCTCCTTGGTAAAACATATGTCTCCCTATTTATCCATGGCATCCTTCTTGTCTATCTTTGTATCTTCAGTGCCTTCATCACCTTGTGCACCTTTTCATCATATGAATACAACTCTTGCTTTTCATCCCCACTCTCTTCCTCCAAGTCATAGACACTAAATACATGAGGTTATAAAGGTTCCTTGTCTTTCTCTAGATCTTCCTCCTCATCACCGCCTCCTTTACTCTCATCCTCTCCTTCTCCTAGATATCTCTCCAAGCTATTAGTCGCCTATGAGTTAGCTTCTTCATCCACCCTCTGCTTCTTCCTGAGAGGTGTATTTTGGTTAGGATATTTTTCCTTCTCTTCTTCCTCTTGTGACTCCATGGTGGCGGTTTGTTCAGGAACCTCTACTTCTGGTGTCTTTTCCTTTCCTGCAGACTTCTTTCTCCAAATATAGGTGCTTGTAGAAGTCATGCTCACTGTCTAAGCAGTGAACACACTTGGTGCTCCTTCCTCTCCTCTACCTCTCTTCTTAGATGTTGGTTTCTTATTTCCCAAGGGGTCCTTAGGTATTGAGATGTCATCCACCAAGTACATGCCCTTTTCAAATTTCATCCTTATGCACATGTATACATGCACCACGGATCCTCCAGTGATGGGAAACATTATTGGCCTAGTGTTGTCCACTCAAAATTCCCTGCCCTAATAAAAGTAAAAAAAAGTTCAAAATTTTGAGTTTAAGTGTTTTTCTCTTAAGTGCATAAGTCGTGAAATTGAGAAAATCTATGTTTTGGATCATTTTGTTCCTTTTTCGGGCTTGTCGGACATTTTTGTCCCGTGTGTCCCAAGTTCTGAAGTGTGCTCTGTTCCCCGATCGGCTGAAATCCCTGAAGTTGTTCCATTTTCGGGCCCGTCGGAAGTTTTCGTCCCAACTATCCCAAAGTCAAAAAGTGCAAGTTGGAACCTTTTCGGCTGAAACTCCCGAACCGCGTACTTCGCTCTTGCATGTCCCAAATAGCCCAAGTAAAAAAGTGCAAGTTGTTCCATTTTCGGCCGAACCTCCCGAACCGCGTACTCCGGAACTTTTTGTCCCAAATGTCCCAAGTTCAAACGGGCCTTTTGTTCCATTTTCGGCCGGTCCGCCCGAACCGCGTACTTTGCGCTTTCCTGTCCCATCCGTCCCAAGTTAAAAGGTGTGCTCTGTTCCATTTTCGGCCAAACCGCCCGAGTCGCGCACTTCACACATTTTTGTTCCAACTGTCCCGAAGTCAAAAAGTGCGCTCTGTTCCATTTTCGGCCGAAACACCCGAACCGCGTCCTTCGCGCGTTTTCATCCCAAATGTCCCAAAATGCATTTGTGCGTCTTCTCCCTGTTTCACCCGAATCGCCCAAACCGCGTGTTTTGCGCATTCGTGTCTCACATGTCCCAAGTGAACCTAATGTAATTCATACTTAGTTTTTCCCGCTTGACCCGAATATGCTAAAATATGAATTTAAGTTGCGGCTCTGATGCTATCAATCCGAAGATCAAATTTCAAGGACAGCTGGCAGAAGGACGAAGCTCTCAAGACGCTGGTTACATCCGTTTTCAAAGATATTCATTGTCATCCTCAAGATGAAAATTCTGGTGTGTCCCTCGTGGCAAGGACATAGCTGATACGTGGAAGAAAATTCAAGTAGCGGTTTCCAAAGACGGTGGGTCCCTCTTAGTGACTGTCCACCTGTCTCCTTCTTCATTCTTTTCTCTTTTTCCTATTCCTTCCATTTTCTTTGTAAGAAGTTAAGGCGTTACGATTGGTGGTCCTTAACTGTTCTTGATTAAAGAAGCGGTTACAAAGAATAACTGATTTGTAAGCTATATAATGGCCTTTCCATGCCATTCCATAAAGGAGGAAGAACTGGGCATACTTTCTGCAAGTGTAAATAGATTATAGAGAAATCAATATAGAAGGACTTTCCTTTCTTTGTCTATCTGATCTCTGTCTGTTCTAAGCTTTCATTTGTTTTCTTTGTGAAGATCATTTATCTCAAATTCGTTAGTCTCATTGATTGCATACTCTTCAACTTTGCACGCTCAGTGATTTTGTATAACCAAGAAAGAAATTTGTGTCCTTGATTAATGAATCTGTGTTACGTTAAGAAACTTTGTGTTCTAGCAGATGTTATTTACAGAACTTTGTGTCTTTAAATTCCATCTTACTTGTTCTATACGAATGATCTTGTTTTCAATTCACGGTGACTTCGCATACATAAAGAATTACTCTGATATCTATAATTCTGTATGTTTGCCTTTCTGCTCTTTTCTATGCTCTCATTTCCTCAGTCCTTTTGTAATTGATGACCTTCATAGAAAACACTTTCATGGTATCCAAGTTTAACCAACAAATCATGTCCTGTACATTTGTAAATAGGTTTGTTTCAGAATAAGGGAACCTCTCCCATTAAAGAGGAGGGACTTCTTGTCCCCTGACTGTTGCTCTTCTAAAAAGTCCTATTTGAAAACCAACAGTTTTTGGCGACTCCGTTGGGGATTTTCCAGTTCTGTAATTTTTGATCATCCTTTGATCTGGCGACTCCGCGTTTCACTCGAGGGAGAAGGACCCTTGGTATTGAAGACTCTCAGTTTTAGCTTTTGGAGCAGCAGGGTTTTCCTTTCCCTTCGACAAGAAATAGAAGAACTCGTTCAACGAGCACTCCACTTGTTCAAGATAGAAGTCCTACGGGTGGTATTCCTTCAGAACCTGCTAGTCCCAATCTACGAGCTTTGACTCTCGCTGGTGTTAAAGTTCCTCTCCAAGCCATTTTTCCAAGAATGGCGGTACCATTGCCATGGGGTCAGCGTGTCAGGTCCCTGGCCCTTACTCAGCCTCTACATGAGTTACCCAGAGGTAACCGGAAGAACTTCCCAAAATTCAAAGGTGATGGCAAGGTACATCCTGATGAACATATTGCAGCCTTCATAGTTGCATGTGGGGTTTTGGGAGTTGAACATGAAGACGTCTCCGTAAGACTGTTCGTGGAGACTTTGCAAGAAAATGCTGTTGATTAGTTCTTTCACCTTCCGGCTGGTGCTATAACCGACTGGGACACCATGAGAACCCAGTTCGAGAATCGTTTCAAGCTAGCAGAAGATGTGCATGCTTTTCTTGCCCAAATTTCTTAGATAAAGAAAGATTCGCAAGAACCCATGAGAGAGTTTGTGGCTCGGTTCAACAGGTTGATAAATAAAATTCTAGAAAACACCCGACCTGTTGATCAGATTCAAAAATGTTTCTTTCTGAATGCCCAATCACCTAAAGTTAGTTATGCACTAAGAAGGGCTAATCTCGGAACGTTAGCTCTAGACCAAGAACTAGCTGTTAGTGTCGAGGATGAATTGATCATGTCAGGGAAGTTGAGAAGAGACACTACCAAATCTAAGTCTGCTGCTTCTTCCTCTTCCACCCCTAGACCTAACACTGACCCATTAGTTCAGAAGCTTGCGAATGATCTTCTTGCTATAAAGAAACAACTAGCTCACCATGCTCCTTATGCAGATGTTCCGAGGAGAAATTTCCAGCCCAGGAATCGTTTGCCTACTTCTCAAACAAGATTAGCACTTGAAGGACCTCCTGTTAGAGTCCCTGTCAATGCGACCTACGAGGTGGAAGAACCAGATGATGATGAAGATAACGAAGCTTGTGAAGAGTTTGCGAGAGAATTTGATGATGAGGCAGAGGAACTTGAGGGATCTCGAGTGAATTTCTTTACCACTGAGGGCATTGATGATTATGATGAAGTGGTAGCAGACATGAACAGTGAATCTTTTGTTGTCATGACTCGAGAACAGACAAAGCAGAGGGAGAAGGTGACCCAGCCACCTAAGACATCCAAGGAGTAGTCGGCAACTATCCCTGTAATTGCAAGAAGAGGATCTCCTATCCCTACTTCGTCGGCACCAAAGGTGAGTCCTATCAATCTAGTTACCAAAGTTTCTTCTTCTTTTTCTCCTAAAGTTGATAGGCCTAGAATTCCAAATGATGATGGCCCGTCCACTTCTGGATCCTTTGATATTGTTGATCACCTAAAAAGGACCAAGGTACAAATCTCAGAAGCTAAGTACTATCAAACCCATCCCAAAGCCTTTGCCAAAATGATCCACTTTGTTAATTCCAACTCTAAGACCACTTCTAAAGGCCTTCTACCTACTCCTTCTGCACCACAGCCTAGCCTGGTAGCTGTTGTCACCTCTCCTGGTGACAAAATTAAACCTTTTTATGTAACACTTCTTATAGCTGGCCATAGGCTCAGTAATTGTGTCATTGACTCAGGAGCCTCAGATAATGTAATGCCTGCTAAAGTAGCTCATGCTTTAGGCCTGACCCTCACTCGCACTTATGGATCCTGTTACTCCATGGAAAGCAAAGAAGTGCCCCTGGTCGGGAGGATTAAAGATGCACAAGTGGCTTTTACTACCTTGCCTGAAAAGAAAGTGTTGGCTACTATCTTAGTAGCAGATATCCCTCCTTCATACGGGATGTTGCTAAGTAGGAACTTCTGCAAAGATGTGGGTGGAGAAATCCAAATGGATTGGTCGCATGCACTCGTGCCTGTCAATGGACAAATGAAGAAGTTGTTGCCCGAGAAGCAGTCTGAGTATATTGTGCAGAAAACAGATGATCCTAGAGCACAAATAATCTATGAGGATATGGGTCATGGCAATTACATGATTATGTCCCCTGATGAAATCCAACTTCCTAGAATGTCACCTAAAGATCCTAATGGTATTTGGATTTTAGAATTTGATGGAAGTTGTTCCTTGGCTGGTTCTGGAGCTAGTGTTCTGCTGGTGTCACCGGAAGGTGTCCTTCATCCTTTTTCATTTAAGTTGCAGTTCGAGAATACTAATAACACAACATAATACGAGGCTCTCATTCTCGGATTGCAGGTGGCCAAAGAACAAGGTATAAAGAAACTTTGTGTTATGGCAGATGTTATTTACAGAACTTTGTCTTTAAATTCCATCTTACTTGTTCTATATGAATGATCTTGTTTTCAATTCACGGTGACTTCACATACATAAAGAATTACTCTGATATCTATAATTCGGTATGTTTGCCTTTCTGCTCTTTTCTATGCTCTCATTTCCTCAGTCCTTTTGTAATTGATGACCTTCATAGAAAACACTTTTGTGGTATCCAAGTTTAACCAACAACTCATGTCCTGTACATTTGTAAATAGGTTTGTTTCAGAATAAGGGAACCTCTCCCATTAAAGAGGAGGGACTTCTTGTCCCCTTACTGTTGCTCTTCTAAAAAGTCCTATTTGAAAACCAACACCTAGTCATATGGATTTTGTGCAACACGTGCTTCTCCACGTAAATGCACTTACCTTTGGGGTAGTTTAGTTTCTTCCTCATATCCCTGTGCTCCCGGTCCAACTTTCCTAGCTCTAGCCTTAGCTTCTTTGATTCTTTAAATCTGTTCACTCCCACTTTGAAGTATTAGGTAGTGAACGCGAAAGGTAATTTGCACCAAGGGCTCCATAATTCATCAATAATTTTAAACCTACCCAAGTAGTAGTGTTGGTACACTGCAAACTCAAATTCTCCCTGTGTGGCTACTAGGAGTTGTTCAGGTATCCTCCACTCCACCCTGAATGCATTTCTCAAGTGTTTATACCATTTTTCAAGCTGTGCTTTGTGGGGAAGCATCACTGTATCACATGCATATTTTTAAAACCTCTTCGTGGGAAAAGGGTATTCAGCTGGTTACTCCCACACAAACTTTTCTGGTGCATCTGGCACTCCAATTTCTACAAACACTATGGTGAGTAGGACATTGCCAAAGAGGATCATGTCCCCTTCCTTCGTGCACTTTACAATTTCCTCGGCAATGTATGTAGATAAGTTATATATATTCCCCTCTACAATCTTCCTGCAGACATGTAGCCATGGATTGTTGACTTGCATCCATATTTCTTGGCCATTCAGCTTCGTTACCAGGTGCATGGCCATCTTCATAATGGGGTCCTTGATGTCTAAGATGTCATAGTACTACGACCCTTTCTTGTAGGCATACTCTGTGATGGTCTCTTAAATAGCCTCCTTATCACCAAGGTCATCTTCCAGGCTATCTCCCTCGCATATGAGGCCTGTAAACTGTGAAATAACCTGGGGAATCATGCACATCTTGTTCCCAACAAAGTGGAAGTAGTCCTCATGCACCTGAGACATCAACCACTAGTAAAAGTGATCCGGTTTCCCAAAATAAGGCAACTCATACAGTTGTAGTAACCCTACCTTTACACAGCTTGACCTTTACGTCATCATTGTAGATAGGAAAACCTTCAAGTGTTCGTTTGTTGGTTGGGTGTACCAATTCTAATGCCATTTCTTTCTATATAGTGTTGGTGCAGTGACTATAGTCACTGAACAGTATGCTTCTCAAATGGGATTCCCATTCCTTCCCCATCATCACTCTATTTGGGTACTGCATCTCTGCATACCATTCTTCATTTGTATCTAACTCAGGTTCTAGTTATTTAGCCTTAGTTTTGCCCTTTCCTTTCTTGGGTGCTATGGTTGAGGTAATTTTATCACTCCAATCCTCTCCTTGTTACTCTGCTTTCCTTCTCCCAACATTTGATCTCAGATCTGTGATACAATTCTTCTAAACCCGTGCCCTAGTTTATTGAACCCTAACTTTGATAAATTATTCACAAGACAACATCTTTTTACTTCTTTCCATGCCTGTGTAATTCCTTCCTTCTGGTTCACAATATCAAACAAGCTCTTCAAGTTTTTAATCACACAGATATTTCACTTGAGAAAATCTAAAAAAACCTAGCTGATAACACTCGCTTATATCTCCAACTCTTCATTTTCACAAAGTTAAATGAGAGTGCCCTGACCCTATATTTATAGTTTTACCTTTTTCTGGTCATTAAAGGCTAATTTACCTACCCCATACTTTTTTCATTTAATGTATATTTTTAAAACAAATCCCTTCTTCAATTCCCTCACTCACGCACACTTCCTACGCAAAAACCCTCTTTAACTTGCACACCCTTCCTGTGTGAAAATGCCTCCAACCTTCTGGCGTGTAAACTAGCCTAACAGGAGACTCTTACGCATGCTCAACACGCACCGAAGGCACTTCTTCTGTCTATATTCTTGCTTTCACCTAACTCATGTTGCTTTAACTGTGCTTCCTTTTCCTTTGTACATGGGATATACAAGTAGCTTTATCCTGGTACCAACCATTCTATCTTTTCTCTTCATCTCTCTTTCAACCGGGCTACTCAACAAGGCTATTCAACACAACTTCCTTGGTACTTTTAATCAAGCACTTCTTCACTTTTTTCCTTCACTTTCCTCCACCTCACACTTAAATGATGCATGGTCCTTTGTGAACTCATTAATTCTCCAAAAATATCAATAAGGTTACTAGTGCCCAAGGCACAAAACAAAACAACAACGTGAAAGGGAAACACAAGGGAAGGAAAATGTATAAAGGAAAAATCCTAAACTAACTAGTAAAACTACCTTATTTACAAACACCAAGAAGACTTATTTATAGTAGGGCTTCAGCCTTGTTATCCCCGTTTTGAGTTCACAACAAAACGATCGGATAACCCCTACGAAATTTTTGAAGTTGATTTTGTTTTGTGGCCTCTTTTTAAGAAAATCAGGTTTTCGGGTTTTACCAACAGCTCAACATGAGTTTTAACATGCTTTATGTCGACTGTCTTCCGAAACCCGAAACCCGCCTTGTATTGTGTAAATCGGGTTTTCGGACCCCCGGCGCATCGGAACATCCATAATCCAAAACATGTTTTATTCATCATGTTTTCTGATTTTCGAAGTCTGCTTAATCCTTTGTATCAGTTTTTCGGGGCTATATTGCATCTAAGCACCTCATGTTTTATGCATCATGTTTTCCAAAACCCGAAACCCGAATTGCACTAAGTCCCCTCGTGTCGGGTTTTCGGACCTCCTAAACATGCTGACATGGCATTCATGTCGAGTGGTCGGTGAGTTGGCACGTGCCGTGCTGAAGTGTATTAAATACCAATTTTCTTATAAATATGCGGATTTCCACGTCATTCTTACCATTCGTATTTTTAATTCATGGAATTTTTGTGCGTGCTCTTTCGTTTTCAAAACCTGAAAACTCACCTTGCTCGATTGGATCGTCTGTTTTCAATCTTACATTTCTCGAATTGGAGGTATTTTTCTTTCCCTTATTTATTCTTGGTTTTTATGGATCGATTGAGCGTATTTTATTCCCAATTTCTTGTCGGGTGTTGAAGGTTTTCTTTCCTTCTTCTTTCTGTGTTACTTTGGAAAGGGTTTTAGGTTTTTTGGGTTTATCTCTTCTGAACTATCACTTGGTTCTGTTCTCTTGAAATTCTAATTATATGCATGATGCATGAATAACAAAAGGAGATTGTGTATTTGTAATTCAAAGAAAAACCCTGTTTTTGCTTCTTGGGTTTTGAAGATTGTTTTACAGAGCCAGAAACCCGAAGTGTATTGACGGATTGGCGCGTCGGGGTTTTGCCAAAGTTCCGATCTCCACAGTGTGCGTCGGGGTTTTTCAAAGTTCCGATCTCTACAAATTGGCGCGTCAGGGTTTCTCAAAGTTCCGATCTCCACAGTGAGCGTCGGGGTTTCTCAAAGTTCCGACGTCAAAAGCAAGTGCCGGGTATCTCCGAGTTCTCGTCATCAAACGCAAGTATCGGGTATTGCCAAAGTTCCGACATATCAAACTTGTCGGGTTCTTAGGGTTTTCTGACATCCTCCTCAGCGTGTCGGATTCTTCTATTCTTCCGGCATTTTCGGTCGATTGGGATTTTCAGTGTGGATAACATCTCCTGAGTTTCAAGCCTTTCTCCCTCTAACATTCTACATGTCGGACCCTGGTCCATCTCAGGAGAAGGCCGAGAAGTCTAGCAGGATGAAGTACAAATTCAAGAAGCCAGAATCTCCATCATATATTGATTGCAATCATGATATCAGGGACACTGAACTTGGCAATATAGATATGGATGACTTCTGGAATAGGGTGAAGAGTTCCTCTCAAACCCCATGGATGACAGCTTTAGCTAAAAGTGGCTTGCCCCTTGTAGCAGGTTTTCCCATGTCCGCCCAATGTCTAGAATTTGTTTTGGCTTGTGCATCTAGTTATGACTCGGCTTCTCGTTCCGTGAAGAGCCAGGCTGGTGAGGTAGTGATCAGGCTAGATGGAGCGTATTTTGATGATCTTTTAAAACTACCTAATTTCGAAGAGTATGGGGACCTGAACATCAAATCGGCTCAGAAGGCATGGGATAGTAATCAGGAAGGCTGCATTAAGGATGTCGACAAAAAGTTCCTGATTAAGGCTAAACCAGCAGTATCTAGATTTCCAAGGACTATCCCCAGATGTGATTTCATACAAGAAATCAATGATATTATCACCCTGCTGAGCTGGATTTTTGGCTTGCCTGAATCAAATGTATTTCACGGATGGATGTATCAGTTTATGGTCACCATAAAGAAGAATCAGCAAGGGATTGACTGGGGGAGTCTTATCAGCAATGAAATTGATTCTCAGATGACTACGGTTTTATCAACTGGAAAGTTTTATATGTTTTCATATGTGGCTTACGCAGCAGCCGGGATGAGGAACTATCCCGGGCTGGATACTAAGGGAAGCAGAACGACAAACCCAGTTTATAAATATTTCCCTCAAATAACAAAGAAGGGGTCCAAAGAACATTTTAGAAGGGTAAATGATGCCTTCTTCTACGAGAATATCTTCCGGCTGAACCCAGGGCTAAGAAAGACAAGAGTATCAGACGAGGCTTGGACTGAAGTATCCAAATGGGGGTGTATCTTCTTGCAATTCAAGAAGTTTACATATCTTCGAATAGTCATGTACTCGGGAGAGCCTTTCCGTCTGCCTCGCTATCCAGGAGATAGATTGATATTGATAGAGTTGGTCAGACAGCTATTGGATTTTCACAAATTCCAATAAAGCAAGCATAAGGCAGCTGTATCCTTCCCAATTTCTATCAGGAGATATACTTGCTCGACAGTAGCAAAGGCCAAAAATGTTGAATGCGAACTTCAGGAAAAATTGAAAAAGCATATGAAGTCTCGGGATGGTTTTGACATCCAAGGAGTGCTTAGAGCCTACAGAGCCCAACATCTGCATAGGCCTGACATTGAGGATATATGGGTTAATCTGCGTAACGAAGTTGCGGTTCGCAGAAAAGATAATAGTAGGTTGACTATTAATGAGATTCAGACGCTAGAGCTTTCTAATTTGCCAGATGGCACGACTGACAATGAAAGTGTGTTGGATATTTCTTATGATGGACTAAAGGAGGATCAATATGTTTTCCCACCTATTGATTGGTCAGCCAGCGAAAAAGCCTCTATTACAGATAGGTCGGCTCTCATTCTTGCTCGCACCAAAAAATGGCTCTCCTCTTGGGGGATGAATTTTAAAGATGACAAGTTTCCAAAGTTGGCTGCTTCGGAGGTGGGGCCCTCCAAAAAGAAAAAGGACAAAGAATCTTCTGAGGGGCCTATAAAAATCAGGATTCCCAAGAAGAGGAAAGAAAGACAAATCTCTTCAATTATTTCTTCAGCTGAAACGGTGGTTGTGCCAGAATCACCAACACCACCAGAAATAGGAGAAATTAATTTGGAAGAAGGAGGAAGCCAACTTCTGTCTTCACCATTTGCTGATTGCTCAACTGGAGAGACCTTATCTCTTGCATTCAAGGCTTTGGAGTCTGAATCTACACCTTCTCCCTCACAACCACTTCTACCTCCTCATTCTCCATCCATTTCTGCATCCATGGCCAGTATTTTCTCTAGACTCTCACCCCTCTCTGTTGGAACCCAAGTGATCACCAGTACGCCCCAACCTGTACCTCTCGTTGTTGCATCTACTACCACGTTGGCTACTGTTCCCCCTCCAATAGTAGGATCTTCTCCTCTTGAGAGTAGAATAGCAGTTACTACAACATTGGCAATTTCCTCTAATACGCCACAATGGCTACTCGAGCAAACTCTGAGGAAGAGGAAAGTGATTGTACCCCTGCCAGCCTTTGATTTCAGCTCACTCAAGGCTTCTACTGCGAAATCAGCCAAGAAACCCAAAACAGTTTCGAGGGTTTTGGTAGATGCTTTAGGAGATAAGTTTGCAGAGATTGCCACTCCCTCGGTTGACAAAACAAGAGAGGATATAACCGCTTCTGATTATCAGATAACCAAGGTGGCTCTAGGGAAAGTGATAGCAGAAGGAGCGCAACAAGATGCACGGGCTTCCATAGACGTGTTGTGCCAAAAGTTGAAAGAAACAAAGGACAGCAGAAATGAGCTTAAGGAAAAAGTGGAGCAGTTGACAGAGATTTTGATTAAACTCTCAAAACCCCTTGAATCCATACCACCTTCTTCTGTTTCTACCGGATTCGATTTCTCATCGGTGCCTATGATTGAGAAGATTGCTAAAAAAGGAAGGGTGGTTGATGAATGGATCCAAAATTTGCTCCAACAAGGGAAGGAAGTAATTCAAGACGTGGTGAAGGTTCATGAGTCTTTGGGGGAGATTCAGAAGGAAGGAGAGAAGATGGATGAGGAATTCACTAAAGAAATTGGACAGCTTGATTTGACTTGTGAAGCTCTCCAAGTGCTAAAGCAATTACTAGCACACCTCTTGGTGGAAGAAGGTATTCTCCCACATACAAATAAAACATTTCCAGCTCACCAAGGCCATCAGGTTCAGAGTAAAGATTCTCAACGAATCCTGCAACAAGTTGAGAGAATCAAGGGATAAATTGATCGATGGGAAAAGTGATCTGGAGGAAGAATTGCTGAAGATTTGTCCCAAAGGTGTCAGTTGGGAACTCAGGTATCCTATCACCAGATGATCTCTTCAAACAAATCCAAGAGTCTGTTCAGCATGAACCTGTACATGGATTTTACCTTGAAGTCATTGGTTAGTTTGTGAGGATTGAACATACGCTGGAAGCATTAAGAAAGCTCAGCAAAAAATTGAAAAAGCTTCCCGGCAGTGCCAGTGATATTCATGAGACCTGCGAAATGTGGAATGATCATTCCACTACACCTGATGAGAATGAAATGCAAGGCATAATTTGAAAGTTCCAGGAATTTTAGAGCAAACAGTCTTAGCAGGAGGAAGAAAAAGAGGAAAGAGCAAAAGATGATGATTTAGACTAAGTCGCAATGTGTCATGTCATTTCAATCTTGAAATTGACATGTCTTTTTCATTTCTGTTTCGTTATATTTTTAATCATGTTTTGACTTGATCTCCTGCGTGAGAGTCATGCAAAAACTGAACTCCAGTTAAAATGCTACTTTTTAGGATCTGCCCTAGTTTATCTCTAGTTCCTTTTGTTATAAATAAAGGATGCCTGTGGATTCAAAAGGGTCGAGATTTTTTTGGAATATTTAGGGGCTATTGGAAAGAAGAAAAAACTTTGTGTTTTCATTCAATCATTTTGAAGAATAGGAATTGATATCGTTTTACCAGACTTTGTGTTGTGGAATATATCTTACTTAAGACAGTGTTCTTATGTTCATGATCTTAAGCTATTCTTTGCATAGCATCTTAGTGTTTCTGATTATTTCAGACATTATATTTGTGATCTAAAACTCATATGATTATTTCATGCTCTGCGTTTACTCGAAAGAAAATACATTTTCTCCCATTTCCTTTCTATTGTGCTTTCTTTCATTGTAAGAGTTTTCTAATCCAGTTCATTTAAGAAAGAAATACCCTTGAATCTGTGAATGTGGATTTCAGGATTTCATTCCAACCCCCTAATGGTTACATTAGTGTGAATACTGTATATATTGTTTTACTATGTTTTAGATTAGCAATAAACGAAGGCAGCCTCACCTGTCTTTGAGGAGGGATTTAATCCCATGTACTGTGGTTGAACCTCATATTTTGGTTTGACAAAATATCCAACCAACAGTTTTTGGCAATTCCGCTGGGGACTAGGCGGATCTATAGTATAAAGCTTATCCTCTCGGTGTTTGGCGACTCCATATTTGCCTTATTTTTCAAACAAGATCTCCTTTCAGTTCAAGCTGGCCAGGAAGATCTTCACTCAGTCCCACCGAGCTCAAGGTGAAATTGATCCACTCTTTGAGTTACTGCAATAGCATAATTTCAGTCTTTCTCCCAACAGCATTGTCTCTAATCGAACTAGAAGTTCTTCACCTGTTCGGAGAAACCAGATCCCTGTGGAAGGGGAAGCATCTGTAAACTTGTCGTGCACATTACTCTTATCTGATACTCGGATCCCTATACGCACTCTTTTTCAGAAGGATGGTGGTTCAACCTGTGCCTTGGGGTGCAGTTATTGGTCCTCTTTCCTTGACTCCTCCATTGAATGAGTTACCACGTGGATCTCGTAAAAATATTCCTAAGTTCAATGGAGATGGGAAGTAGCATCCTGACGAGCACATAGCATCTTTCTTTGTTGCCATGCGGTGTTCTTAGAGTAGCCCACGAAGATGTCTCCGTCCGACTCTTCGTTGAAACGTTGCAGGGTGTAGCAGCCGAATGGTTTTATCACCTCCCGAATGCATGCATCCCAAACTGGGCTACCATGCTGTTGGTTGGATATTTTGTCAAACCAAAAATATGAGGTTCAACCACAGTACATGAGATTTAATCCCTCCTCAAAGACATGTGAGGCTGCCCTGTTTATTGCTAATCTAAAACACAGTAAATAATATATACAATATTCACACTAATCTAACCATTGGGGGTTGGGATGAAATCCCGAAATCCAACATTCACATGATTCAAGAATATTGCTTTCGTAAGTGAAATAGGTTAGAAACTGTTACAGTGAAAGAAGCACAGTAGAAAAGAAGATGGGAGAAACGTATTTTCTTTCGAGTAAACACAGAGCACGAAATAATCATACGAGTTTTAGACCACAAATATAGTGTCCGAGATAATTAGAAACACTGAGATTTTATGCAAAGAATAGCTCTAAGATCATGAACATAAGAAACAATATCTTAAATAAGATATATTTCACAACACAAAGTCTGCAAAACAATATCAACTTCTATTCTTCAAAATGATTGAAAGAAAACACAAAGTTTTTCTCCTTTCCAATAGCCTCTTAATGCTCAAAAAATTCTCGACCCTTTAGAATGCACAAGCATCCCTTATTTATAACAAAAGAAGCTAGAGATCAAACAGGACAGATCCTAAAGAGTAGCCTGTTAACTGGAGCTTCAACTTTGCATGACTCTCACGTAGGGGAGATCAAGTCAAAGTATGAATTAAAAATAATGATAAAACGGAAATAAAAGATATGTCATTCTAAAAATAGACAAATGGTATGTGACATCTGGACTTAATCCGAATCATCATCACTACTTCTTGGTGGAAGAAGGTACTTCCTCCCCCTGTTGGAATAACTTTTGGATCCATTCATTAACCACTCTTCCTTTTCTGGTAATCTTTCTCAATCGTAGGCACCGATGAGAAATCGAATCCGGCAGAAGCAGAAGCAGATGGTATGGATTCCAGGGGTGTTGAGAGTTTAATCAAAAATCTCTGTCAACTGCTCCACTTTTTCCTTAAGCTCATCTCTGCTGACTTCTCGGCCTTATCCTGAAATAGAACAGGGTCCGACATGAAGAATGTTGGAGGGAGAAAGGCTCGGAACTCAGGTGATGCTGTTCAAACTGGAAACCCCGATTGAATGAATGCGCCGGAAGAAGAGAAGATCAACCCAACACGCTGAAGAGGATGTCAGAACTTTGAGGAACCCGACAAGTTTGTTCTGTCGGAACCTCGGCCAAGCCCGACACTTGCTTTAAATGGCGGATAACAGGAGAAAAACCCGATACCCACTATTGAGGTCAGAATGTTGATAAACCCCGTCACCCGCGAGCTTCCTTTGTATTTCAGACTTTTGAATCTGCAAAACAGTCTTCCAAAAACCGAGAAACAAAAACAGAGCCTTTCCTTTGAATTTCTACATACACATCTTCCTTTCTATTTTTTTTTGTTATTCATATCCCATACATCATGCAAGTAATTGGAGTTTGGAAGGAACAGCACCAATTAATAGGCTATCTCAAAAAGAAAATAAACCCTGTGTTTTCTTTCAACCCCTTTCAAGAACAACAGTTGCAATTGTTTTACAGACTTTGTGTTGTGAAATATATCTTATTTAAGACAACTGTTCTTAAGTTCATGATCTGGAAAGGAAATATACGCAGTCGAATCTCAGTGTTTCTAAAAATCTCGGACATTAAAGAAGTGAACGAAAAATACCTATCATTATTTCGAGCTCAGTGTAAAATCGAAAGAACAATACGTTTCTCCCATTTCCTGGTAATGCGACCGTGCTTGCGGGCTTTGGAAGCAGTTTCTAACCTATTTCATTTACGAAAGCAATATTCTTGAACGAGTTAACGTGGATTTCGGGATTTCATCCCAACCCCCAATGGTAAGAACGACGTGTGAATATCCGCATATATTATATACTGTGTTTTAAAATGGCAATAAACATAGCACTTCACCTGTCTTCGGCACGTGATTTAACTCACCATGTACCATGTCGGCTTGAATGCCAGGTCAGTATGTTGGTTTGAGTCCCGAAATACCCGACACGAGGAGATTTAGTGCGATTTCGGGTTTCGGGAATTCGGATCTATAACATGGAGCTTATCAAAACGGTGTCTGGTGAATCACGAATGTTGCCGATGCATTGAACTTCAACGAAGAACTCCGATTACAGTTCAAGGCTTGAGCCAGGAAGATCTTCACTCGGAATCGCCGAGAACATGGCGCAAATTGAAACACTGTTTTGAGTTACATGCAATGTCCACGATGCTTTAGTCTTTCCAAAAACCCGAATACAAAGGATTGTCTCTAATCGAGCAAGGCGGGTCTTCGGGGTGTTCGGCAGAAACCGGATCACTGTGGACAGGGGAAGCATCTGCAACTTGTTATGCACAAGTACGTGTCCGATGCGTTGAATTTCCTGTACGCACCCGATTTCAGAAGGATGGCGGTTCAATACCAAAGCCTTGGGGTGCAGTTATCGGTCCTCTTTCCTTGACCCCTCCATTGAATGACATACCACGTGCATCTCGTAAAACTTATGTCCCAAGTTCAATGCTAGATGGGAAGCAGCATCCTGATGAAAACATTGCATCTTTCTTTGTTGCATGCGGTGTCCTCGGAGTGGCCCATGAAGATGTCTCCATCCGACTCTTCGTTGAAACGTTGTAAGGGAGTTATCAGCTGAATGGTTCTATCACCTTCCAAATGCATGCATCCCAAACGGGGATACCATGCGGACTAAGTTCGAAGCACGTTTCAAACCAGCTGAAGATTCTCATGCTTTATTAGCTCAGCTCACTCATATGAAGAAGGAATCGCATGAACCTATGCGGGAATTCATGTCTAAGTTCAACAAGCTGATCCGGAAGATTCCAGAAATAGCTGTACCTACTCTGGAAAACCAAAAATGCTTCTTCATCAATGCTCAACCTCCTGATATAAGATTTTTATTAAGAAGGTCGGTTATCCTAGATTTGGCTACTGCTCAGTCAACAGCTACTGAAATAGAGGATGATCTCATCTTGGCTGGAAGGATCAAGAAAGACATACCCAAACTCAAAAATCAAGGTTCTTCTCAAGGTAACACAGATCCTATGTTTCAAAAAATGGCTAATGATTTGATTGCTTTAAAGAAGAAAATGTCCCAGCAGGTGAACAATGTTCCGTATCGGGATATACCTAGGCGGAATTTCAATAATAACAATGGTGCACCTGCCAGAGATAGGCCACGGTTAACTCCTGCTCAACCGAGACTAGCAATTGAAGCTCCTCCCGTTAATGCAGCAGTGGAAATACTTGATGAAGAAGATGAACCAGAAGAACAAGAATCCCATGAGGCTTTCGAAGCTTCAGGATATGCTGATGAGTCTTATGATGAGTCAGCTGGCGACTCCAGCATTGGGTATTTGGAATATGATGAAGATGAATGTGCGCCAGATGGTCAGTCATTTGCTGTCTTCACTCGGTCCCAATCTCAGAACCCCAGAAAACCTCTTGAAAGCACTAAGGAGAAGAATAAGGATCCTCCCATATCCATAGTTAAGAGGGGTACCCCTATTTCGGCACAAACTGAAAGAGAGGTTACCAAAAAGGCAGCTACTCCTTATTCTCCTTCTCCTAAGATCAGTGCCCCAGCACAAGCTCATGTAATTAGAACTGAACCTACCATCATTCCTTCTTATACTGCTTTTGATATTGTTGATCATGCAAAGAGAACCAAAATTCAAATGTCAGAAGTAGAATACCTTCAGTCAAATCCTGAACAGTTTGAAAAGCTGGCCAAGTTTATCAGAAGTAAAGCGGCTATTCCATCACCTTCAAAAGGTCTCCTTCCAAATCCTACTCAACCCACACCTCAGAATAATCTGACCTCTGCTTCTTCCTCAGGAAAGATTGAACCATTTTATTTGTCTCTACTTATAAATGGGTTTAAACTCAGCAATTGCATCATTGACTCAGGGGCCTCTGATAATGTTATGCCCGCAAAAGTGGCCCATGCCCTTGGGCTTACTTTGACTAAGTCATATGGACGGTGCTATTCCATGGAAACTAAACAAGTCCCTCTGATTGGTCAAATCAAGGACGCACAGTTTGCATTTGTTGCTTTTCCTGAGAAGAGAGTGAAAATGACTATTCTGGTTGCCGATATCCCTGCAGCTTATGGTATCCTCTTGGGTAGAGGATTTTGTAAAGATGTCGGAGGAGAGATTAGTATGGATTGGACCAAAGCCAAGATCCCAGTCAAAGGGGTTCAACAGGTTCTTCATCCTGAACCGCAGGTAAAGTATTTGGTGACCAAATCAGATGATCCTAAGGCTCAGATCCTTTTCGAAGATGCTAGCTTTCGGGAATTATTTCATGAATTCCGAGATACCAATTGTGGATGTTGAAGAGGAAGATCCCAATGCTATTTGGACGCTCGAATTTGATGGTAGCTGCTCAACCTCTGGATCAGGCGCTGGTGTTGTTCTCATATCTCCTAGCTCCGAGATTTTCCCATCAGCTTATAAGTTGCAATTTGATAATACTAACAACACGGCCGAATATGAAGCCCTATTATTGGGATTAGAATTAGCCAGACAGAAGGGAATTAGGAATCTCAAGGTTCAGGGGGATGCGGAGCTGATTGTTAATCAGGTCAGGGGTATATATCAGGTAAAAAACTGATCGGTTGAGACATTACAGGAACAAAGTTTGGGATAGTATAGAATGCTTTGATGCATTTTCTATTAAGGCAGTTTTGAGAGATTATAATGACAAGGCTGATTCTTTGGCCGTATCTGCATCTCTTCTTCTTCCTCATCCTCAGTTCAAGCAAGATACATACTCTATTGAGATTGTATATCGTCCCAGTATCCCAGATAATGCAACTCATTGGCAAGTGTTCAATGATGATCAACAGGTGTTGGCTTTCCTAGAAAAGGCTGACAATTTCAGTGAGTTATATTTTGAAGGTTCAGAATCAGCCTTCCGTGAAACTATTTCAGATCCATATCAGGAGGTTGATGGTGAATATATCCAGCTGAAAGGCAACAAGATACCCAAAGGTTTGGTTTCTTTGGAGGGCTTGTTTGAAAAGCATGATCGCTTTATCCAAAACAAAAGGCAAGTTGAAGGAGCTTCTTCCTCTGAAGTAGATCAAATCAATCTAGGTTCATCTGATCAACCTCAGATGGTGAATATCGGTAAATGTTGTTCTCCTGAAGAGAAGGTAAGATTCACTTCGCTTTTGAAGAAATACATCGATGTGTTGGCCTGGTCTTATGCAGATTTGAAATCTTTCAAGCCCAAAGATGTACAGCACAGTATCCCTTTGAAGCCTGATGTGAAGCCGTATAGACAGAAGCAAAGACATTACAATCTGAAGATTTCAGGAACTATCCTGGCAGAAATTCAGAAGATGTTAGATGCTAGAATTATTTTCCCAATCCATCACTCCACCTGGATTGCTAACATTGTTCCTGTCAGGAAGAAGAATGGCGAGATCCGGATTTGTGTTGACTTCCGGAACTTGAATCAGTCCTCACTGAAGGATAACTATCCCTTGCCTATCATGGATCAGGTATTGCAAACTGTTACTGGATCAGAAATGTTATCCATGCTCGACAGATTTTCGGGATATAATCAAGTCGAGGTAACCACAGAAGATCAACACAAGACAGCTTTCACGACCCCATGGGGTACCTTTGCTTACAGGAGGATGCCATTCAGCTTGATCAACGCCAGAGCTACTTTTCAGAGAGCTATGGACCTGGCATTCAGAGATCTGATGGGCAAGGTCATAGTCGTGTATTTGGATGACTTGACCGTCTTTTCTAAAAAACGGAGTGATCATTATGATCATTTAGAACAAGTACTTCTGAGATGCAGACGTCACGGGATTTCATTGAATCCTAAGAAGTCCATGTTCGGGGTGACAGAAGGAAAGCTGCTGGGTCATATTGTGACTAAAGAAGGAACTAAAATTGACCCAGAGAGGGTAAAGGCTATTCAGAGCCTTACCTTGCCCACAAGTAAAACAGGAGTTCATTCTTTCTTCGGAAAGGTTAATTTCTTGAGAAGATTTGTACCTGATTTTGCTGACAAGACCAAGGATATCCTTGGAATGATGAAAGGAAAAGTTCCATTTCGATGGAGTACAGAAGGGAAGCTGGCATTCAAATAAATCAAAAAGGCAGTTGCTTGCGCTCCTGTCTTAGTATGTCCAGACTTCAAGAAAGATTTCATCATGTACAGCTATGCCTCTGCCCACACAGTGTCAGCCATCCTGATGCAAGAAAATGAAGAAGGCATCGAAGCTCCTATCGCATTCATGAGTTTCCCGTTGAAGGAACATGAGTTGAAGATGTCACAGATTGAAAAACATGCTTACGCAGTGGTACGAGCAGTAAAGCATTTCAGGTACTATGTGCTGAATTCCCATACTCTCGTTCTCGTTCCTGATACTGCTGTTAAATCCATTCTGACTCAACAAGAGCTGGGAAGCCAACGAGGTACTTGGATAGCTAAGGTTCAGGAGTACGACTTGGACATCAAACCTACCAAGTTGGTACGAGGAAGGGGCCTGTGTCAATTGATTGCAGAAAATCATGCTGAAACAGAGTGTGAAAAGACTCAAGATACTTCTTCAGAGCTGCCTATGGTGCTTCTTGTGAGTACGACCGATGAATGGTACACGGACATTGCTTTCTTCCTAACTTATGGTGAATGCCCTCCGCATTTAAATCAAAAAGAGAAGAGGACCGTCAAGCTGAGATCTGTGAAATACCTTTTGTGGAATAATGCAATATACAAGAAAGGTATTGATGGTGTCTTCTTGCGTTGTGTTGATAAATCACAACAGGAAAAGTTATTAGAATCCTTTCATAGCCTAGCATGCGGAGGACATTTTTCATCCTCTGTAACAGCATATAAGATCCTACGGGCTAGGTATTATTGGCCTACTCTTTTCCGGGATTCAGCAGAATGGGTGTCTAAATGTGAAGCTTGTCAACATTTCGTTGGTCATCCCAAGCTAGCAGCTCTTCCTCTGAAACCTGTGGTGATTGAAGAACCTTTTCGCCAATGGGGGATTGATTTCATCGGAACATTGAATCCTGCTTCCAGTGCCGGACATAACTATGTGCTGACTGCTACAGACTATTTTACCAAGTGGGTAGAAGCTGTACCAATCAAGCAAGCAACTTCTGAAGCCGTTTGCAAGTTCCTGAAAGAAAATATAATCGTCAGATTCGGCGTACCTCATAAGATTGTAGCTGATAATGCTTCTAACTTCTCATCACATGAGTTGACAGAATTTTTCTATGGATTCGGCATTACTCTGGCTCACTCATCTGACTATTATCCCCAGGGCAATGGGCAAGCTGAGTCCAGCAATAAGAATCTGGTTACATAATCAGGAAACTAGTAGAAGAGAATCAGAGGACATGGCACAAAGCATTGTATGATGCGTTGTGGGCTGATCGGATCACTCCAAAGCGAGCCATAGGGATGTCTCCTTTCCAATTGCTATACGGGATTGATGCTGAAATTCCTATCTCAGTAGAATTGCCGGCCTTGCAGTTGGCAAAAGCGGTTGAAGATGTAGCTTTTCAGAATTCTATCGAGAAGAGGGTTATGTACCTAACCAGGCTAGAAGAAGAGTGAATCAAGGTGGTTGATCGTATATCAGATCATCAGAGCAGGGTGAAGAAGATTTTCGATAAAAAATCAAAGCAGCGCAACTTCCAGATTGGAGACCTGGTGTTGCTTTGGGATAAAAGGAGAGAACAGAAAGGAATGCATGGAAAGTTTGATTCTTTATGGAAAGGACCTTTCAAGATCCACGAGTTGAATGGTGAAAATAGTTTCCTTCTATCATATCTGGATGGAGGGTTACTCCCTTTTGCCTTTCAGTGGACAACATCTAAAGCTATTCCACCATTAATGCAAGATGCTCTCTTGCATTGTACATATTTTGCTTTTTGTGGTGTGTTTGCTTTTGGTTTTCTTTCTTTCTTTCTTCATTTTGTTTTGTTTTGGTTTTCTTCTTTTCTCCGTAGCCCAATGAATAAGACCAGAGATTCTGAATTCTCTTCCTTTGGTATTACAAAGAAAGTCCCCAACTGGCCAGCTGTTATCCCCGTTTTGAGTTCACGACAAAACGATCGGATAACCCCTACGAAATTTTCGAAGTTGATTTTGTTTTGTGGCCTCTTTTTAAGAAAATCGGGTTTTCGGGTTTTACCAACAGCTCGACATGAGTTTTAACATGCTTTATGTCGACTGTCTTCCGAAACCCGAAACCCGCCTTGTATTGTGTAAATCGGGTTTTCGGACCCCCGGCGCATCGGAACATCCATAATCCAAAACATGTTTTATTCATCATGTTTTCCGATTCCCGAAGTCCGCTTAATCCTTTGTATCGGGTTTTCGGGGCTATATTGCATCTAAGCACCTCATGTTTTATGCATCATGTTTTCCGAAACCCGAAACCCGAATTGCACTAAGTCCCCTCGTGTCGGGTTTTCGGACCTCCTAAACATGCTGACATGGCATTCATGCCGAGTGGTCGGTGAGTTGGCACGTGCCGTGCTGAAGTGTATTAATTACCAATTTTCTTATAAATACGTGGATTTCCACGTCATTCTTACCATTCGTATTTTTAATTCGTGGAATTTTTGTGCGTGCTCTTTCGTTTTCAAAACCCGAAAACTCACCTTGCTCGATTGGATCGTCTGTTTTCGATCTTACATTTCTCGAATTGGAGGTATTTTTCTTTCCCTTCTTTATTCTTGGTTTTTATGGATCGATTGAGCGTATTTTATTCCCAATTTCTTGCCGGGTGTTGAAGGTTTTCTTTCCTTCTTCTTTCTGTGTTACTTTGGAAAGGGTTTTAGGTTTTTTGGGTTTATCTCTTCTGAACTATCACTTGGTTCTGTTCTCTTGAAATTCTAATTATATGCATGATGCATGAATAACAAAAGGAGATTGTGTATTTGGAATTCAAAGAAAAACCCTGTTTTTGCTTCTTGGGTTTTGAAGATTGTTTTGCAGAGCCAGAAACCCGAAGTGTATTGACGGATTGGCGCGTCGGGGTTTTGCCAAAGTTCCGATCTCCACAGTGCGCGTCGGGGTTTTTCAAAGTTCCGATCTCTACAGATTGGCGCGTCGGGGTTTCTCAAAGTTCCGATCTCCACAGTGAGCGTCGGGGTTTCTCAAAGTTCCGACGTCAAAAGCAAGTGCCGGGTATCTCCGAGTTCCCGTCATCAAACGCAAGTGTCGGGTATTGCCAAAGTTCCGACATATCAAACTTGTCGGGTTCTCAGGGTTTTCCGACATCCTCCTCGGCGTGTCGGATTCTTCTATTCTTCCGGCATTTTCGGTCGATCGGGATTTTCAGTGTGGATAACATCTCCTGAGTTTCAAGCCTTTCTCCCTCCAACATTCTACATGTCGGACCCTGGTCCATCTCAGGAGAAGGCCGAGAAGTCTAGCAGGATGAAGTACAAATTCAAGAAGCCAGAATCTCCATCATATATTGATTGCAATCATGATATCAGGGACACTGAACTTGGCAATATAGATATGGATGACTTCTGGAATAGGGTGAAGAGTTCCTCTCAAACCCCATGGATGACAGCTTTAGCTAAAAGTGGCTTGCCCCTTGCAGCAGGTTTTCCCATGTCCGCCCAATGTCCAGAATTTGTTTTGGCTTGTGCGTCTAGTTATGACTCGGCTTCTCGTTCCGTGAAGAGCCAGGCTGGTGAGGTAGTGATCAGGCTAGATGGAGCGTATTTTGATGATCTTCTAAAACTACCTAATTTCGAAGAGTATGGGGACCTGAACATCAAGTCGGCTCAGAAGGCCTGGGATAGTAATCAGGAAGGCTGCATTAAGGATGTCAACAAAAAGTTCCTGATTAAGGCTAAACCAGCAGTATCTAGATTTCCAAGGACTATCCCCAGATGTGATTTCATACAAGAAATCAATGATATTATCACCCTGCTGAGCCGGGTTTTTGGCTTGCCTGAATCAAATGTATTTCACGGATGGATGTATCAGTTTATGGTCACCATCAAGAAGAATCAGCAAGGGATTGACTGGGGGACCCTTATCAGCAATGAAATTGATTCTCAGATGACTACGGTTTTATCAACTGGAAAGTTTTATATGTTTTCATATGTGGCTTACGCAGCAGCCGGGATGAGGAACTATCCCGGGCTGGATACTAAGGGAAGCAGAACGACAAACCCAGTTTATAAATATTTCCCTCAAATAACAAAGAAGGGGTCCAAAGAACATTTTAGAAGGGTAAATGATGCCTTCTTCTACGAGAATATCTGCCGGCTGAACCCAGGGCTAAGAAAGACAAGAGTCTCAGACGAGGCTTGGACTGAAGTATCCAAATGGGGGTGTATCTTCTTGCAATTCAAGAAGTTTACATATCTTCGAACAGTCATGTACTCGGGAGAGCCTTTCCGTCTGCCTCGCTATCCAGGAGATAGATTGATATTGATAGAGTTGGTCAGACAGCTGTTGGATTTTCACAAATTCCAACAAAGCAAGCATAAGGCAGCTGTATCCTTCCCAATTTCTATCGGGAGATATACTTGCTCGACAGTAGCAAAGGCCAAAAATGTTGAATGCGAACTTCAGGAAAAATTGAAAAAGCATATGAAGTCTCGGGATGGTTTTGACATCCGAGGAGTGCTTAGAGCCTACGGAGCCCAACATCTGCACAGGCCTGACATTGAGGATATATGGGTTGATCTGCGTAACGAAGTTGCGGTTCGCAGAAAAGATAATAGTAGGTTGACTATTAATGAGATTCAGACGCTAGAGCTTTCTGATTTGCCAGATGGCACGACTGACAATGAAAGTGTGTTGGATCTTTCTTATGATGGACTAAAGGAGGATCAATATGTTTTCCCACCTATTGATTGGTCAGCCAGCGAAAAAGCCTCTATTACAGATAGGTCGGCTCTCATTCTTGCTCGCACCAAAAAATGGCTCTCCTCTTGGGGGATGAATTTTAAAGATGACAAGTTTCCAAAGTTGGCTGCTTCGGAGGTGGGGCCCTCCAAAAAGAAAAAGGACAAAGAATCTTCTGAGGGGCCTATAAAAATCAGGATTCCCAAGAAGAGGAAAGAAAGACAAATCTCTTCAATTATTTCTTCAGCTGAAACGGTGGTTGTGCCAGAATCACCAACACCACCAGAAATAGGAGAAATTAATTTGGAAGAAGGAGGAAGCCAGCTTCTGTCTTCACCATTTGCTGATTGCTCAACTGGAGAGACCTTATCTCTTGCATTCAAGGCTTTGGAGTCTGAATCTGCACCTTCTCCCTCACAGCCACTTCTACCTCCTCATTCTCCATCCATTTCTGCATCCATGGCCAGTATTTTCTCTGGACTCTCACCCCTCTCTGCTGGAACCCAAGTGATCACCAGTACGCCCCAACCTGTACCTCTCGTTGTTGCATCTACTACCACGTTGGCTACTGTTCCCCCTCCAATAGTAGGATCTTCTCCTCTTGAGAGTAGAATACCAGTTACTACAACATTGGCAATTTCCTCTGATACGCCACAATGGCTACTCGAGCAAACTCCGAGGAAGAGGAAAGTGATTGTACCCCTGCCAGCCTTTGATTTCAGCTCACTCAAGGCTTCTACTGCGAAATCAGCCAAGAAACCCAAAACAGTTTCGAGGGTTTTGGTAGATGCTTCAGGAGATAAGTTCGCAGAGATTGCCACTCCCTCGGCTGACAAAACTAGAGAGGATATAACCGCTTCTGATTATCAGATAACCAAGGTGGCTCTAGGGAAAGTGACAGCAGAAGGAGCGCAACAAGATGCACGGGCTTCCATAGACGTGCTGTGCCAAAAGTTGAAAGAAACAAAGGACAGCAGAAATGAGCTTAAGGAAAAAGTGGAGCAGTTGACAGAGATTTTGATTAAACTCTCAAAACCCCTTGAATCCATACCACCTTCTTCTGTTTCTGCCGGGTTCGATTTCTCATCGGTGCCTGCGATTGAGAAGATTGCTAAAAAAGGAAGGGTGGTTGATGAATGGATCCAAAAGTTGCTCCAACAGGGGAAGGAAGTAATTCAAGACGTGGTGAAGGTTCATGAGTCTTTGGGGGAGATTCAGAAAGAAGGAGAGAAGATGGATGAGGAATTCACTGAAGAAATTGGACAGCTTGATTTGACTTGTGAAGCTCTCCAAGTGCTAAAGCAATTACCAGCACACCTCTTGGTGGAAGAAGGTATTCTCCCACATACAGATAAACATTTCCAGCTGACCAAGGCAATCAGGTTCAGAGTAAGGATTCTCAATGAAGCCTGCAGCAAGTTGAGAGAATCAAGGGATAAATTGATTGATGGGAAAAGTGATTTGGAAGAAGAGTTGCTGAAGATTTGTCCAAAGGTTTCAGTTGGGAACTCAAGTACCCTATCAGCAGATGATCTTTTCAAACAAGTCCAAGAATCTGTTCAGCATGAACCTGTACACGGATTTGACCTTGAAGTCATTGGTCAGTTTGTAAGGATTGAACATACGTTGGAGGCCTTAAGAAAGCTCAGCAAAAGATTGAAAAAGCTTCCCGGCAGTGCCAGTGATATTCATGAGACCTGCGAAATGTGGAATGATCATTCCACCGCACCTGATGAGAATGAAATGCAAGGCATTATTCAGAAGTTCCAGGAATTTCAGAACAAACAGTCTCAGCTGGAGGAAGAAAAAGAGAAAGGAGCAAAAGATGATGATTCGGATTAAGTCCCAACGTCACATGTCATTTCTATTTTTAGATTGACATGTCTTTTTTATTTCCGTTTTGTCATATTTTTGATTCATACTTTGACTTGATCTCCTGCGTGAGAATCATGCAAAACTGAACTCCAGTTAACATGCTATTTTTTAGGATCTGTCCTGTTTTATCTCTAGTTCCTTTTGTTATAAATAAGGGATGCCTGTGCATTCCAAAGGGTCGAGAATTTTTGGAGCATTAAGAGGCTATTGGAAAGGAGAAAAACTTTGTGTTTTCTTTCAATCATTTTGAAGAATAGGAGTTGATATTGTTTTACAGACTTTGTGTTGTGAAATATATCTTATTTAAGACAGTGTTCTTATGTTCATGATCTTAAGCTATTCTTTGCATAGAATCTCAGTGTTTCTAATTATCTCGGACATTACATCTGTGATCTAAAACTCGTATGATTATTTCGTGCTCTGTGTTTACTCGAAAGAAAATACGTTTCTCCCATTTCCTTTCTACCGTGCTTCTTTCACTGTAACAGTTTCTAACCTATTTCATTTACGAAAGCAATATTCTTGAATCGTGTGAATGTGGATTTCGGGATTTCATCCCAACCCCCAATGGTTAGATTAGTGTGAATATTGTATATATTATTTACTGTGTTTTAGATTAGCAATAAACAGGCAGCCTCACCTGTCTTTGAGGAGGGATTTAATCCCATGTACTGTGGTTGAACCTCATATTTTGGTTTGACAAAATATCCAACCAACAGTTTTTGGCGACTCCGCTGGGGAATACGGATCTATAGTATAAAGCTTATCCTCTCGGTGTCTGGTGACTCCGTATTTGCCTTATTTTTCAACAAGATCTCCTTTCAGTTCAAGCTGGCCAGGAAGATCTTCACTCGGTCTCGCCGAGCTCAAGGTGAAATTGATCCACTCTTTGAGTTACTGCAACAGCACAATTTCAGTCTTTCTCCCAACAGCATTGTCTCTAATCGAGCCAGAAGTTCTTCACCTGTTCGGAGAAACCGGATCCCTGTGGAAGGGGAAGCATCTGCAACTTGTCGTGCACTACTCTTGTCTGATACTCGGATCCCTGTACGCACTCTTTTCAGAAGGATGGCGGTTCAACCTGTGCCTTGGGGTGCAGTTATTGGTCCTCTTTCCTTGACCCCTCCATTGAATGAGTTACCACGTGGATCTCGTAAAAATATTCCCAAGTTCAATGGAGATGGGAAGCAGCATCCTGATGAGCACATTGCATCTTTCTTTGTTGCATGCGGTGTCCTCGGAGTGGCCCATGAAGATGTCTCCGTCCGACTCTTCGTTGAAACGTTGCAGGGAGCAGCAGCTGAATGGTTCTATCACCTTCCAAATGCATGCATCCCAAACTGGGCTACCATGCGGACTAAGTTCGAAGCACGTTTCAAACCAGCTGAAGATTCTCATGCTTTATTAGCTCAGCTCACGCACATGAAGAAAGAATCGCATGAACCTATGCGGGAATTCGTGGCTAAGTTCAACAAGCTGATCCGGAAGATTCCAGAAATAGCTGTACCTACTCCGGAAAACCAAAAATGCTTCTTCATCAATGCTCAACCTCCTGATATAAGCTTTTTGTTGAGAAGGTCGGTTATCCCAGATTTGGCTACTGCTCAGTCAACAGCTACTGAAATAGAGGATGATCTCATCTTGGCCGGAAGGATCAAGAAAGACATACCCAAACTCAAAAATCAAGGTTCTTCCCAAGGTAACACAGATCCTATGTTTCAAAAAATGGCTAATGATTTGATTGCTTTAAAGAAGCAAATGTCTCAGCAGGTGAACAATGTTCCGTATCGGGATATACCTAGGCGGAATTTCAATAACAACAATGGTGCACCTGCCAGAGATAGGCCACGGTTAACTCCTGCTCAACCGAGACTAGCAATTGAAGCTCCTCCCGTCAATGCAGCAGTGGAAATACTTGATGAAGAAGATGAACCAGAAGAAGAAGAATCCCATGAGGCTTTCGAAGCTTCAGGATATGCTGATGAGTCTTATGATGAGTCAGCTGGCGACTCCAGCATTGGGTATTTGGAATATGATGAAGATGAATGTGCGCCAGATGGTCAGTCATTTGCTGTCTTCACTCGGTCCCAATCTCAGAACCCCAGAAAACCTCTTGAAAGCACAAAGGAGAAGAATAAGGATCCTCCCATATCCATAGTTAAGAGGGGTACCCCTATTTCGGCACAAACTGAAAGAGAGGTTACCAGAAAGGCAGCTGCTCCTTATTCTCCTTCTCCTAAGATCAGTGCCCCGGCACAAGCTCATGTAAATAGAACTGAACCTACCATCATTCCTTCTTATACTGCTTTTGATATTGTTGATCATGCAAAGAGAACCAAAATTCAAATGTCAGAAGCAGAATACCTTCAGTCAAATCCTGAACAGTTTGAAAAGCTGGCCAAGTTTATCAGAAGTAAAGCGGCTATTCCATCACCTTCAAAAGGTCTCCTTCCAAATCCTACTCAACCCACACCTCAGAATAATCTGACCTCTGCTTCTTCCTCAGGAAAGATTGAACCATTTTATTTGTCTCTACTTATAAATGGGTTTAAACTCAGCAATTGCATCATTGACTCAGGAGCCTCTGATAATGTTATGCCCGCAAAAGTGGCCCATGCCCTTGGGCTTACTTTGACTAAGTCATATGGACGGTGCTATTCCATGGAAACTAAACAAGTCCCTCTGATTGGTCAAATCAAGGATGCACAGTTTGCATTTGTTGCTTTTCCTGAGAAGAGAGTGAAAATGACTATTCTGGTTGCCGACATTCCTGCAGCTTACGGTATCCTCTTGGGTAGAGGATTTTGTAAAGACGTCGGAGGAGAAATTAATATGGATTGGACCAAAGCCAAGATCCCAGTCAATGGGGTTCATCGGGTTCTTCATCCTGAGCCACAGGCGAAGTATTTGGTGACCAAATCAGATGATCCGAAAGCTCAGATCCTTTTCGAAGATGCTAGCTTTGGGAATTATTTCATGGCTTCAGAGATACCCATTGTAGATGTTGAAGAGGAAGATCCCAATGCTATTTGGACGCTCGAATTTGATGGTAGCTGCTCAACCTCTGGATCAGGCGCTGGTGTTGTTCTCATATCTCCTAGCTCCGAGATTTTCCCATCAGCTTATAAGTTGCAATTTGATAATACTAACAACACGGCTGAATATGAAGCCCTGTTATTAGGATTAGAATTGGCCAGACAGAAGGGAATCAGGAATCTCAAGGTTCAGGGGGATGCGGAGCTGATTGTTAATCAGGTCAGGGGTATATATCAGGTAAAAAACGATCGGTTGAGACATTACAGGAACAAAGTTTGGGATAGTATAGAATGCTTTGATGCATTTTCTATTAAGGCAGTTTTGAGAGATTATAATGACAAGGCTGATTCTTTGGCCGTGTCTGCATCTCTTCTTCTTCCTCATCCTCAGTTCAAGCAAGATACATACTCTATTGAGATTGTATATCGTCCCAGTATCCCAGATAATGCAACTCATTGGCAAGTGTTCAATGATGATCAACAGGTGTTGGCTTTCCTAGAAAAGGCTGACAATTTCAGTGAGTTATATTTTGAAGGTTCAGAATCAGCCTTCCGTGAAACTATTTCAGATCCATATCAGGAGGTTGATGGAGAATATATCCAGCTGAAAGGCAATAAGATACCCAAAGGTTTGGTTTCTTTGGAGGGCTTGTTCGACAAGCATGATCGCTTTATCCAAAACAAAAGGCAAGTTGAAGGAGTTTCTTCCTCTGAAGTAGATCAAATCAATCTAGGTTCATCTGATCAACCTCGGATGGTGAATATCGGTAAATGTTGTTCTCCTGAAGAGAAGGTAAAATTCACTTCGCTTTTGAAGAAATACATCGATGTGATGGCCTGGTCTTATGCGGATTTGAAATCTTTCAAGCCCAAAGACGTACAGCACAGTATCCCTTTGAAACCTGATGTGAAGCCGTATAGACAGAAGCAAAGACATTACAATCCGAAGATTTCAGGGACTATCCTGGCAGAAATTCAGAAGATGTTAGATGCTAGAATTATTTTCCCAATCCATCACTCCACCTGGATTGCTAACATTGTTCCTGTCAGGAAGAAGAATGGCGAGATCCGGATTTGTGTTGACTTCCGGAACTTAAATCAGTCCTCGCTGAAGGATAACTATCCCTTGCCTATCATGGACCAGGTATTACAAACTGTTACTGGATCGGAAATGTTATCCATGCTCGACGGATTTTCAGGATATAATCAAGTCGAGGTAACCACAGAAGATCAACACAAGACAGCTTTCACGACCCCATGGGGTACCTTTGCTTACAGGAGGATGCCATTCGGCTTGATCAACGCCGGAGCTACTTTTCAGAGAGCTATGGACCTGGCATTCAGAGATCTGATGGGCAAGGTCATAGTCGTGTATTTGGATGACTTGACCGTCTTTTCTAAAAAACGGAGTGATCATTATGATCATTTAGAACAAGTACTTCTAAGATGCAGACGTCACGGGATTTCGTTGAATCCTAAGAAGTCCATGTTCGGGGTGACAGAAGGAAAGCTGCTGGGTCATATTGTGACTAAAGAAGGAACTAAAATTGACCCAGAGAGGGTAAAGGCTATTCAGAGCCTTACCTTGCCCACAAGTAAAACAGGAGTTCATTCTTTCTTCGGAAAGGTTAATTTCTTGAGAAGATTTGTACCTGATTTTGCTGACAAGACCAAGGATATCCTTGGAATGATGAAAGGAAAAGTTCCATTTCGATGGAATACAGAAGGGAAGCTGGCATTCGAAGAAATCAAAAAGGCAGTTGCTTGCGCTCCTGTCTTAGTATGTCCAGACTTCAAGAAAGATTTCATCATGTACAGCTATGCCTCTGCCCACACAGTGTCGGCCATCCTGATGCAAGAAAATGAAGAAGGCATCGAAGCTCCTATCGCGTTCATGAGTTTCCCATTGAAGGAACACGAGTTGAAGATGTCACAGATTGAAAAACATGCTTACGCAGTGGTACGAGCAGTAAAGCATTTCAGGTACTATGTGCTGAATTCCCATACTCTCGTTCTCGTTCCTGATACTGCTGTTAAATCCATTCTGACTCAACAAGAGCTGGGAAGCCAACGAGGTACTTGGATAGCTAAGGTTCAGGAGTACGACTTGGACATCAAACCTACCAAGTTGGTACGAGGAAGGGGCCTGTGTCAATTGATTGCAGAAAATCATGCTGAAACAGAGTGTGAAAAGACTCAAGATACTTCTTCAGAGCTGCCTATGGTGCTTCTTGTGAGTACGACCGATGAATGGTACACGGACATTGCTTTCTTCCTAACTTATGGTGAATGCCCTCCGCATTTAAATCAAAAAGAGAAGAGGACCGTCAAGCTGAGATCTGCAAAATACCTTTTGTGGAATAATGCAATATACAAGAAAGGTATTGATGGTGTCTTCTTGCGTTGTGTTGATAAATCACAACAGGAAAAGTTATTAGAATCCTTTCATAGCCTAGCATGCGGAGGACATTTTTCGTCCTCTGTAACAGCATATAAGATCCTACGGGCTAGGTATTATTGGCCTACTCTTTTCCGGGATTCAGCAGAATGGGTGTCTAAATGTGAAGCTTGTCAACATTTCGTTGGTCGTCCCAAGCTAGCAGCTCTTCCTCTGAAACCTGTAGTGATTGAAGAACCTTTTCGCCAATGGGGGATTGATTTCATCGGAACATTGAATCCTGCTTCCAGTGCTGGACATAACTATGTGCTGACTGCTACAGACTATTTTACCAAGTGGGTAGAAGCTGTACCAATCAAGCAAGCAACTTCTGAAGCCGTTTGCAAGTTCCTGAAAGAAAATATAATCGTCAGATTCGGCGTACCTCATAAGATTGTAGCTGATAATGCTTCTAACTTCTCGTCACATGAGTTGACAGAATTTTGCTATGGATTCGGCATTACTCTGGCTCACTCATCTGACTATTATCCCCAGGGCAATGGGCAAGCTGAGTCCAGCAATAAGAATCTGGTTACTATAATCAGGAAACTAGTAGAAGAGAATCAGAGGACATGGCACAAAGCATTGTATGATGCGTTGTGGGCTGATCGGATCACTCCAAAGTGAGCCATAGGGATGTCTCCTTTCCAATTGCTATACGGGATTGATGCTGAAATTCCTATCTCAGTAGAATTGTCGGCCTTGCAGTTGGCAAAAGCGGTTGAAGATGTAGCTTTTCAGAATTCTATCGAGAAGAGGGTTATGTACCTAACCAGGCTAGAAGAAGAGCGAATCAAGGTGGTTGATCGTATATCAGATCATCAGAGCAGGGTGAAGAAGATTTTCGATAAAAAATCAAAGCAGCGCAACTTCCAGATTGGAGACCTGGTGTTGCTTTGGGATAAAAGGAGAGAACAGAAAGGAATGCATGGAAAGTTTGATTCTTTATGGAAAGGACCTTTCAAGATCCACGAGTTGAATGGTGAAAATAGTTTCCTTCTATCATATCTGGATGGAGGGTTACTCCCTTTTCCTTTCAGTGGACAACATCTAAAGCTATTCCACCATTAATGCAAGATGCTCTCTTGCATTGTACATATTTTGCTTTTTGTGGTGTGTTTGCTTTTGGTTTTCTTTCTTTCTTTCTTCGTTTTGTTTTGTTTTGGTTTTCTTCTTTTCTCCGTAGCCCAATGAATAAGACCAGAGATTCTGAATTCTCTTCCTTTGGTATTACAAAGAAAGTCCCCAACTGGAGCCAGCTGTTATCCCCGTTTTGAGTTCACGACAAAACGATCGGATAACCCCTACGAAATTTTTGAAGTTGATTTTGTTTTGTGGCCTCTTTTTAAGAAAATCGGGTTTTCAGGTTTTACCAACAGCTCGACATGAGTTTTAACATGCTTTATGTCGACTGTCTTCTGAAACCCGAAACCCGCCTTGTATTGTGTAAATCGGGTTTTCGGACCCCCGGCGCATCGGAACATCCATAATCCAAAACATGTTTTATTCATCATGTTTTCCGATTCCCGAAGTCCGCTTAATCCTTTGTATCAGGTTTTCGGGGCTATATTGCATCTAAGCACCTCATGTTTTATGCATCATGTTTTCCGAAACCTGAAACCCGAATTGCACTAAGTCCCCTCGTGTCGGGTTTTCGGACCTCCTAAACATGCTGACATGGCATTCATGCCGAGTGGTCGGTGAGTTGGCACGTGCCGTGCTGAAGTGTATTAATTACCAATTTTCTTATAAATACGCGGATTTCCACGTCATTCTTACCATTCGTATTTTTAATTCGTGGAATTTTTGTGCGTGCTCTTTCGTTTTCAAAACCCGAAAACTCACCTTGCTCGATTGGATCGTCTGTTTTCGATCTTACATTTCTCGAATTGGAGGTATTTTTCTTTCCCTTCTTTATTCTTGGTTTTTATGGATCGATTGAGCGTATTTTATTCCCAATTTCTTGCCGGGTGTTGAAGGTTTTCTTTCCTTCTTCTTTCTGTGTTACTTTGGAAAGGGTTTTAGGTTTTTTGGGTTTATCTCTTCTGAACTATCACTTGGTTCTGTTCTCTTGAAATTCTAATTATATGCATGATGCATGAATAACAAAAGGAGATTGTGTATTTGGAATTCAAAGAAAAACCCTATTTTTGCTTCTTGGGTTTTGAAGATTGTTTTGCAGAGCCAGAAACCCGAAGTGTATTGACGGATTGGCGCGTCGGGGTTTTGCCAAAGTTCCGATCTCCACAGTGCGCGTCGGGGTTTTTCAAAGTTCCGATCTCTACAGATTGGCGCGTCGGGGTTTCTCAAAGTTTCGATCTCCACAGTGAGCGTCGGGGTTTCTCAAAGTTCCGACGTCAAAAGCAAGTGCCGGGTATCTCCGAGTTCCCGTCATCAAATGCAAGTGTCGGGTATTGCCAAAGTTCCGACATATCAAACTTGTCGGGTTCTCAGGGTTTTCCGACATCCTCCTCGGCGTGTCGGATTCTTCTATTCTTCCGGCATTTTCGGTCGATCGGGATTTTCAGTGTGGATAACATCTCCTGAGTTTCAAGCCTTTCTCCCTCCAACATTCTACATGTCGGACCCTGGTCCATCTCAGGAGAAGGCCGAGAAGTCTAGCAGGATGAAGTACAAATTCAAGAAGCCAGAATCTCCATCATATATTGATTGCAATCATGATATCAGGGACACTGAACTTGGCAATATAGATATGGATGACTTCTGGAATAGGGTGAAGAGTTCCTCTCAAACCCCATGGATGACAGCTTTAGCTAAAAGTGGCTTGCCCCTTGCAGCAGGTTTTCCCATGTCCGCCCAATGTCCAGAATTTGTTTTGGCTTGTGCGTCTAGTTATGACTCGGCTTCTCGTTCCGTGAAGAGCCAGGCTGGTGAGGTAGTGATCAGGCTAGATGGAGCGTATTTTGATGATCTTCTAAAACTACCTAATTTCGAAGAGTATGGGGACCTGAACATCAAGTCGGCTCAGAAGGCCTGGGATAGTAATCAGGAAGGCTGCATTAAGGATGTCAACAAAAAGTTCCTGATTAAGGCTAAACCAGCAGTATCTAGATTTCCAAGGACTATCCCCAGATGTGATTTCATACAAGAAATCAATGATATTATCACCCTGCTGAGCCGGGTTTTTGGCTTGCCTGAATCAAATGTATTTCACGGATGGATGTATCAGTTTATGGTCACCATCAAGAAGAATCAGCAAGGGATTGACTGGGGGACCCTTATCAGCAATGAAATTGATTCTCAGATGACTACGGTTTTATCAACTGGAAAGTTTTATATGTTTTCATATGTGGCTTACGCAGCAGCCGGGATGAGGAACTATCCCGGGCTGGATACTAAGGGAAGCAGAACGACAAACCCAGTTTATAAATATTTCCCTCAAATAACAAAGAAGGGGTCCAAAGAACATTTTAGAAGGGTAAATGATGCCTTCTTCTACGAGAATATCTGCCGGCTGAACCCAGGGCTAAGAAAGACAAGAGTCTCAGACGAGGCTTGGACTGAAGTATCCAAATGGGGGTGTATCTTCTTGCAATTCAAGAAGTTTACATATCTTCGAACAGTCATGTACTCGGGAGAGCCTTTCCGTCTGCCTCGCTATCCAGGAGATAGATTGATATTGATAGAGTTGGTCAGACAGCTGTTGGATTTTCACAAATTCCAACAAAGCAAGCATAAGGCAGCTGTATCCTTCCCAATTTCTATCGAGAGATATACTTGCTCGACAGTAGCAAAGGCCAAAAATGTTGAATGCGAACTTCAGGAAAAATTGAAAAAGCATATGAAGTCTCGGGATGGTTTTGACATCCGAGGAGTGCTTAGAGCCTACGGAGCCCAACATCTGCACAGGCCTGACATTGAGGATATATGGGTTGATCTACGTAATGAAGTTGCGGTTCGCAGAAAAGATAATAGTAGGTTGACTATTAATGAGATTCAGACGCTAGAGCTTTCTGATTTGCCAGATGGCACGACTGACAATGAAAGTGTGTTGGATATTTCTTATGATGGACTAAAGGAGGATCAATATGTTTTCCCACCTATTGATTGGTCAGCCAGTGAAAAAGCCTCTATTACAGATAGGTCGGCTCTCATTCTTGCTCGCACCAAAAAATTTCTCTCCTCTTGGGGGATGAATTTTAAAGATGACAAGTTTCCAAAGTTGGCTGCTTCGGAGGTGGGGCCCTCCAAAAAGAAAAAGGACAAAGAATCTTCTGAGGGGCCTATAAAAATCAGGATTCCCAAGAAGAGGAAAGAAAGACAAATCTCTTCAATTATTTCTTCAGCTGAAACGGTGGTTGTGCCAGAATCACCAACACCACCAGAAATAGGAGAAATTAATTTGGAAGAAGGAGGAAGCCAACTTCTGTCTTCACCATTTGCTGATTGCTCAACTGGAGAGACCTTATCTCTTGCATTCAAGGCTTTGGAGTCTGAATCTGCACCTTCTCCCTCACAGCCACTTCTACCTCCTCATTCTCCATCCATTTCTGCATCCATGGCTAGTATTTTCTTTGGACTCTCACCCCTCTCTGTTGGAACCCAAGTGATCACCAGTACGCCCCAACCTGTACCTCTCGTTGTTGCATCTACTACCACGTTGGCTACTGTTCCCCCTCCAATAGTAGGATCTTCTCCTCTTGAGAGTAGAATACCAGTTACTACAACATTGGCAATTTCCTCTGATACGCCACAATGGCTACTCGAGCAAACTCCGAGGAAGAGGAAAGTGATTGTACCCCTGCCAGCCTTTGATTTCAGCTCACTCAAGGCTTCTACTGCGAAATCAGCCAAGAAACCCAAAACAGTTTCGAGGGTTTTGGTAGATGCTTCAGGAGATAAGTTTGCAGAGATTGCCACTCCCTCGGCTGACAAAACTAGAGAGGATATAACCGCTTCTGATTATCAGATAACCAAGGTGGCTCTAGGGAAAGTGACAGCAGAAGGAGCGCAACAAGATGCATGGGCTTCCATAGACGTGCTGTGCCAAAAGTTGAAAGAAACAAAGGATAGCAGAAATGAGCTTAAGGAAAAAGTGGAGCAGTTGACAGAGATTTTGATTAAACTCTCAAAACCCCTTGAATCCATACCACCTTCTTCTGTTTCTGCCGGGTTCGATTTCTCATCGGTGCCTGCGATTGAGAAGATCGCTAAAAAAGGAAGGGTGGTTGATGAATGGATCCAAAAGTTGCTCCAACAGGGGAAGGAAGTAATTTAAGACGTGGTGAAGGTTCATGAGTCTTTGGGGGAGATTCAGAAAGAAGGAGAGAAGATGGATGAGGAATTCACTGAAGAAATTAGACAACTTGATTTGACTTGTGAAGCTCTCCAAGTGCTAAAGCAATTACCAGCACACCTCTTGGTGGAAGAAGGTATTCTCCCACATACAGATAAACATTTCCAGCTGACCAAGGCAATCAGGTTCAGAGTAAGGATTCTCAATGAAGCCTGCAGCAAGTTGAGAGAATCAAGGGATAAATTGATTGATGGGAAAAGTGATTTGGAAGAAGAGTTGCTGAAGATTTGTCCAAAGGTTTCAGTTGGGCACTCAAGTACCCTATCATCAGATGATCTTTTCAAACAAGTCCAAGAATTTGTTCAGCATGAACCTGTACACGGATTTGACCTTGAAGTCATTGGTCAGTTTGTAAGGATTGAACATACGTTGGAGGCCTTAAGAAAGCTCAGCAAAAGATTGAAAAAGCTTCCCGGCAGTGCCAGTGATATTCATGAGACCTACGAAATGTGGAATGATCATTCCACCGCACCTGATGAGAATGAAATGCAAGGCATTATTCAAAAGTTCCAGGAATTTCAGAACAAACAGTCTCAGCTGGAGGAAGAAAAAGAGAAAGGAGCAAAAGATGATGATTTGGATTAAGTCCCAACGTCACATGTCATTTCTATTTTTATATTGACATGTCTTTTTTATTTCCGTTTTGTCATATTTTTGATTCATACTTTAACTTGATCTCCTGCGTGAGAATCATGCAAAACTGAACTCCAGTTAACATGCTATTTTTTAGGATCTGTCCTGTTTTATCTCTAGTTCCTTTTGTTATAAATAAGGGATGCCTGTGCATTCCAAAGGGTCGAGAATTTTTGGAGCATTAAGAGGCTATTGGAAAGGAGAAAAACTTTGTGTTTTCTTTCAATCATTTTGAAGAATAGGAGTTGATATTGTTTTACAGACTTTGTGTTGTGAAATATATCTTATTTAAGACAGTGTTCTTATGTTCATGATCTTAAGCTATTCTTTACATAGAATCTCAGTGTTTCTAATTATCTCAGACATTACATCTGTGATCTAAAACTCGTATGATTATTTCGTGCTCTGTGTTTACTCGAAAGAAAATACGTTTCTCCCATTTCCTTTCTACCGTGCTTCTTTCACTGTAACAGTTTCTAACCTATTTCATTTACGAAAGCAATATTCTTGAATCGTGTGAATGTGGATTTCGGGATTTCATCCCAACCCCCAATGGTTAGATTAGTGTGAATATTGTATATATTATTTACTGTGTTTTAGATTAGCAATAAACAGGCAGCCTCACCTGTCTTTGAGGAGGGATTTAATCCCATGTACTGTGGTTGAACCTCATATTTTGGTTTGACAAAATATCCAACCAACAAGCCTACTACCATTGAAGTGTCCAGGAAACTTCGTTCCATCTAGCGCTTATAACTGGCATGAGCCTGAATCAAGGATGTACAAGATTGTGTAGGGACCTAACCAATGGACTTTCAACTTTCTAGGATGGTACAAAAATTTAGAATAATACCATCTACCCAATCTCAAACTTCTTTTTTCTAATATGGCGATCATGCCAACCCTTTTTCTTTGCCTTTTCTGCTATTTGGCTCCAACGGGAAATTGATCGTCTCTCATCCAGTTTCATTAGTTCATCAATTCTCTCTTCCAGTGCTTGTTCATCATCTAATCCTCCTACGCGCGCTATTTGAAGAGAAGGTAACATAAATTCAACCTGTAAAACAGCTTCCATGCTAAACACTAATTGAAAAGGTGTGGATTTATTTAGTCTTTTATACGTAGTCCTATAAGCCCATAAAACTGTTGATACCTTGTCATCCAAATCCTGTCTTCCAACATCACAAATTTTGGTCAAGGTATGACTCAGTATTTTGTTGAATGCATCTATGGTTCCATTTACTTGTGGGTGATAGGGTGTAGTCTTATGGTGATCCACCATGAACTTAGATAGCAAGATCCTCATGGTATCATTTAGAAAATGCATACCCCTATCACTAGTCAAACTCAAATGGCATCCATACCTCATGATAATCTTCTCCCATAGGAACCTTGTCGTTGTTTCTGCCATGTAATATTTAGTTGGGGTTGCTTCCACCCAACTTGTGAGATAATCCATGTAAGTGATGACATAATGTGACCCCGTCCTATGCTTTGCTAGTGTAATAGGTCCTACAAAATCTATCGCCCATTTTTCAAAAGGCTCTGCGCTAGGAATATGATGCAAAGGCATTTCATCTCTTCTTCTTGGTTTTCCAATGTACTGACAATGGTTACATGCTTTACAATAATCCCTACAATCCCTATATAGGGCTTCCAACCATAAACCTCCCATTAAAATCTTGTGTGTGGTGGCATCACGTGCATAATTCCCACTCGCACTTCCTCAGTGTGCTTTCTTCATGATGGCAAGGTGCTCATGCTCTAACACACATCTACGCAAAACCTCATCACTTCCCAATTTCTATAAATCTCCACTAATCAACATGTAGGGCACAACACGTATGGCCAACTACTTCTTTTCTAATGCCTTCATTCCATCTGGTGCCACACATTCTTTTAAGAATATAACAATCTCTTTCAAATCTAAGGGCATGTGCTGTAATCTAAACAGTTACATGTCAGGCATTACTTCCTCAATACTTTGCATGTCCTCTCCTGAATCAATTCTTGATAGATGATCAGGTCCACAATTTCTTTTTCTAGGCTTCACTACAACAATGAATTCAAAATCTTGAAACAACAACACCCATCAACATATGCACCCTTGAAGAATGGTATTATTCACTAAATAATTTAATGTCATATGGTCAGTGTAGAATATAAAGGGTGTCGCTAGCAAATACTGTCTAAATTTGAAAAGTGTATATATCATTGATAATGCCTCGCACTTGATTGTGGTATAATTCTACTCTACTGGTGTTAACTTTCTGCCCACAAAATAGAGAGGATGATCAACAATCCACTCAAATGGTTGTGCAAGTACTGCTCCAATGACGGTTCCTGAGGCATCTACATGGACATGGAAGGGCTTGTCCCAAGACGGAAATCATAAAATAGGTGCGGTAATAAGCCTATATTTTAATGTATCAAAATCCCTCTATTGTGCCTTTCCCCAATGGAAGGTACTGTTGTGTTTAAGAAAATCTTCTAAGGGTGCAACAATCTTGGCATACCCCTTAATGATTTTTCTGTAACACCTCATATGCCCAAGAAATCTGCGCACTGTGCTTTAGCTAGTAGGCTCCCTTAACCCCATAATAACTGTAACTTTAGTAGGATCTACCAACATGCCCTCCTTACATATGATATGCCCCAGTAAAGTCCCAAAGGGTGTAGCAAACACACACTTCTTAATTTTGAGGGACATCCTCAACTATCTACACCTTTCAAACATTAACCTCAAATTGTCACAATGGTCTTTAACTAGACCATATACTATCCAATCATCCAAATAGACCTAAAAAAATTTATGGATGAAGTCTTGGAATGCTTGCACCAATATGTGTGAAAAAATAGTAGGCACATTCTTCAACCCAAAGGGCATGACCATTTATACAAAACTTCCCCATTCAGTGGCAAAAGTTGTCTTCTCCTGGTCCTTCTTTGCAATCCAGAATTTGTGGTATCCTAAAAAATCCATTCGTAAAGGAATAGATTTCACACCCAGTGACTCCTTCCAAAATTTCTTCAGTGAAGGGGGTCATAAATGGATCAATGACACAAAATACATACAATTCCCTATAATTTACACAAATTATAATCCACCCATCCTTTTGGATGCTGATTACCATTAGACTTATCCATTCTGATTCTTCCACTGCCTCAATGATCCCATAAGCATTCATCTTGTCTATTTCCTCCTTAACCTTCACACATAAGTTGGGATTCATCTGGTAGGGCCTTTTTCTAATTGGGCACACAACTTCATTCAATTTTATCCTCATCTCCCTAAGGAATGGTGAACACCTTTTATCTCATGGTACCCACACGGGAATAAATCCTTGAATTCATGTAATAGATCAATGATATTTGATACTTCCTTCTCTATCCAATAATCTCTAATAATAGCTTCCTTAGGTTCTTCTCCTGAACCCATGTTAACTTTCTTTGTCTTTAACGGCTCATGGTAAGCATGTGTGCGGGCATCTACACTATCCACAACTTCGTGTGTCCCTATAGAATGGTTAACATGTAAACTTTCTGATTCCTATCCATCGATCACATATACTAACTTTCCCTTCTCCTTTTCCAAACATGCATGATCAAGCTGTAACTCTTCCATTTCTTCAATCTCTTCAAAATGTGCCTCCAATCCTGGTTCACCTAATAATTCCAACAACATATCTTCCATTCTAGCACTATCCCCCATGGTAAGGTACTTGATACCTTACAAGGCCTTATCAACCAATGGTTTAGTACTTTGATACTAAAAGGCTTGAATAAGATCAACTACGAGATCTTGTCAATTCCTTGTTTGGAAGCATGTCTCCAAATGAATGTACCATGCGTACACACAACTACGCAGTGTAGAATACAACTTGTACACCCAGAGGGATGGTGGAAAAGCTTCTGCACCTTCTCTCTAGACCCGTTCACATTCCTGGATATGGAAAGAGGTGGTCTCCTTCCCATGGTACTCCCTGATGATGGTGGGTATATTAGTTCTAGAAAAATTGACAGAGAGAAATTCTTACCTCGTGTCACTCTAAAAGTCTCTCCTAATGCGTGGCTCACCAACAAGCTGCTATGTGAAGCAAGACGTAACTCAGCATCTCCCTCCATTCCTTCTCATTCTTCCATTGAGCTTCTATCTCCTGCAGAAATATCTCAGGGAAGGCTCCTCCAGAGTACTTGGGTAGTTCTTTTCCTCCAAGGTGCCGAACCATGTGCACCTTTGTTACCTTGGTCACTAATCCTCTCAACTGCCATCCCATTAATTCGTAAGTCCCATACACCTAATTGTCACATGTCAGACTCGTGGTATCACTCACTGACTAAGCATTTTCAAACTAGATAACCCCGTTAATAGGGTGTACCATCTTAGGGTCTCTGATTGAGCACACATAAATCTTTTCCATAACTTCTTCTCCCAATGGTTCAATATAGGGTGTTGAATTCCCATCAACCAGGGGTATAATGGCCCACTCCTCTTTGTTCTCAAAAATTATGTACCCTTTGTTGAACTAAAGGTCTGCATTGTTCTTGTAACACCAAGGGTGCCCAAGTAATGCTGGGAAATTGTTTTCCTCAGCGAGCGCTAAGATTTCAAAGTCCCCAATAAACTTGGCTCCCTGAATAGTAATAGCTGCATCCTTCAAGACACCGATGGGCATTACCTTAGTCTTGTTTTCCATATACAACACATTTGAAGATGGTTGCAATGCAGGTCTCCCCATCTGATGCCATGCATCCAAAGTTAAAACATTAACCTCCATGCCAGTGTCAATGAGTATATTGATGAGGATCCATCCATCTACAACTACATTCAATGTAATCTCCTTATCATATTCGAGGCTATGAGGGGGAAGGTTCATGTGTAAGACATATCTCTTACACTCTTCTCCAGTGTGTGGTACCTTCTCTCTCAACCAGGATCCTAGCAAAGGAATGATGTTTTCTAGCCTTGGTAATTTGCACACCTCCTTGACCTCATCCAGGTCATCTTTCTATGCCTCGATTCTCCTTCCTTGTTCCTCCTTCCTAGATTGCTCCTTTAGACACTGGATCTCCCCTTGCAAGATTTGAATAACATCCATGTTGTCCTGATATATCTCCTTTTGATCCACAGGGTCTGGATACTTTCCATGAATGAAATATTCCCTTAAAACCAAGTTCTTCTGTCTTGGTATCTCCTTTACACACACAGCTTCTACCCTTGTTGTTTCCAAGACAGGATCTAAAAATATCATCCCATGTTACTTGAGGCATCCACTATATGTATGCTTTCTTGATGTTAACCATTGCAACGCCTTTTTCCTTACGGTGCTGCTGATTCATATGCTCAAATAATTCTGGGTACTCACGCTTGTAATGTTATGTAGATCCACAGTTAAAACATGTTCCTAGTGGGAACTCACTCCTTCCTCTGCAGTTACCTCATCCATGGAATCCTCCTTGAAAACCTCTTCCATGTGCACCTCCATTTGCGCATTCTTCATAACGGCAATCATCATTTTTAGAACCACTAGAAATGATGGTTTGGCACACCCCATGATCAATGGCCTCATGTATCTGATCAATGAGCCTACAGTCTTTAGTATCATGGGTTGTGGAGGTGTAAATCTAATAATACCAAGATACATTATTCCTGATCACATGCTGCGACAAGGGACGTCTACTTGTATCATGGTCCCCATGATATATTTCATAGTCTAATGTCATAGCACGTACCATCCTCTAGGGGAAATTTCCCTTAATGTACCCCTCTAATTCACAATATGTGCACCACAAACCACTACGAGTCTCATGGACTGAGTTCACAGATAGCTTTTCCAACTGCTTAGCCATAGCAATAATCTGAGCCTTTAAGAACGGGTTAACGCTAGTATTAATACTACAATAGTTTTGGCGTGTAAGGCAACCTCCGATGCTTCACATGGATGTGTAAAAGTCTTATGAGACAAGGCCCTTCTAAAAGGGGTGACCAATCCTCTAACAAACCACTGTGCATACTGAGAAGGGTGTATATCATATGATAATTTAGACAAGAGAGCCTTAAAGTGTGCATCATACTCCCACACACTCTCTATCATTCCTTGTTGTATTTCCTTCAAAGTGCTAATGCTTTTTTTCTTGAACTCAAGAATGTGGAACTCTTTCAGGAATTTATTCTTTGATTCAGTGTAATCCACCACTGTTTGATGAGGGTCATACTTTCTATACCAGCTATGCACGTTCTCTTGCAATGTGGTTGCAAATTGGCTAGCCTTTTCATTATGGGGTTGTGATACCTTTCACGCGCTATAGTAGTTCACACTTGTGAACATGTTCTGTAGCATCCTCAATGCCCCTATAATCTAGTAAATGCATAGACATCTCAAAGAAAACCTAAGGTGGTGGTTGGGATCCTTGTCCTGAACCAAAGCCTTGGTTCCCTCTTGTGTTTCCTCCACCACCTAATCCACCAGGTCCACCAGGTCCTGTACCTCTAGAGCCAATAGATCCACTAGAACCACTAGGTCCAATAGGGCCTGTAGGAGCTATGCCAAGCACTCACATGGTCCCATTGAACTGTGCGCTGATGGCTTGTGATAGCACCCCACTATCGCTACTTTGTCCCGTGCCACTCCCTGATGCGAGACCAAAAGCTTGTACACTTGCCCCTTATCTAAAAACTCCTCCAAATACTGGAATATGTATAGCCATAGAAGAAGGAACTAAAAAATTATACCTCCTAGGCATGGATCTATCTCTTCCACTGGTTTCAATTGGGTCAATACTTCCTCCTAGATCGAAAAAACCAAGCGCCAAGGCTCGGTCACTATGTGCATTCAGATATGTCCCAACGACTCTCCTTTCTCCATGGGATGAACTCTCACCAAAAGCCAAAGGGATCTCCCTCACGCACTTTCCAAGATGGGGTAGCACAAACTGCTCAGGTTCCAAGTCTTCCATGTGAACCTCAACTCCTTCCTACAACATTTGTCTCCATAGATCCATCACACTAACAGCCTCGCGTCACCTAGTAATCTCCCTTTCAAATGCTTCACCATACTTGAGCCGTCTTTCTTCCCTCTCCCTCTCTGTTATATCATCTTCCATCTTCGTCCACCCGAGCTTCCTTACCCAGCGCTCAGAACAGTTTATCTAGCCATTGGGAGCGCCTCTAAACACATGGTAACCATCAATATCTTCATAGCTGGAGGAATAACAAGTAGAAATGTTCCTCTAGGTTCTCATAGAAAATCAAACTCAGCAATCTTTGGGCAAAAATACGTGGAAATGGCATATTCTAGAGTGTAGCTAGGTAGTACTCCTCCCCACCAGTTATCTACAACACGGGTCCACATCAGATCTACATCTTGCAACCTCTAGTAGTCTTCTTTAGTCCATATTCATGATCCATAATGCCAACTTGATCTAGATGCATAGGCTGAAAGCCATCCATATAGCTCTACTGGGAAGTAGTAGAAAAAAGTCTCATACAGATCATGGTAGAGATTCTCTTCTACCCATCTACATGTATTGAACTCAAGTCCAGTGTTGAATCTCTAGGAAAATTCATCTTCCGTGCTCTTGAACCATGACTCAACATTTTCCAATGTTAACTAATCTGTCATTACTCTTTACATAGATCATGATGCATGTTATATCCCATTATAACTTCAAAAATAGGTCCCAATAATGGAACCAAGATGTAGTCAATTTTACTCCCACTATAAAAGAAAGGAATCCCATGAGTGCTAGCCTATCACCCAGCAGAAGTTGAGTGCTCACCAGAGGAACGTGCGGGTGCTGAGTCTCTCTTTTATGTGAGTTTTAGTAGGAAAAATTTATGTATGACTACTGTAAGAGTATTCAGGAAATAATTTTAGACATACAAGAATCATAGGGCTTAGAACAGCCTCTAGATCCTTGTAGCCTTTTCAGATCAACTGTTTTAACAGACTCCATAACATGTATTATAATAGAAAGAAAGATACAATCATTCATTCATATCATGCAAGGAAATAGAACTCTTATGAATGAAATATACATTAAAGCTACTAATATCCATGTCTATTTGCAATAGGTAACCTCATTGTATTCATTGTTTCATTACAAATAGACATAGAGGGCAGACTGCAGTCATGCACATCACTAGGATTGTATAACTATGCCAAAAGAAAAATAAATTACAATACTAAGCCTTGTACATTCCTTTCTACATCAAATTTCCACTCACAACAATCCTATAGAGCTTCACCCATGTTATCTCTCTCTTTGTGTGTGTATATCTCTCTCTATCTCTATATCCCCATCTATATGTTATCTCGGTCTCTATTTTTGTTCCATAGGAAATTATATTTATCATCTTCCCACGCTACAAACTCACCTTGCAGTGCCCTCAGATCCATCGCTAAGTGTTAAATGTGGTCCTCCAAGTGAGCATGTTCCTTCAGTCCTGAGCTCTCCACTCTATCTCATGATGATCTTCTAGAAGATTCCATCGCTAGTATGCTCTTTCCTAGGCCACATTTTGCCAAGCTGACATCTTATCCGCACGCAATCGATCACACTTTTCACATGTTCTACCTTTGTTGCATAAATTGGCTAAGTTGTGAACCTCCTTTCATGCACCACGTGAACCATGTGCCTTCTTAACTCTTCCTCTTATGTGCTTTTGCCTTACGCACCCTTCTATAATTGGGATCCTGTGCACCCATGTGCCTTCATACTTGTCTGATATTACAGGGGCCCAAAAAAGCTAGTATCTTCAATGGCCTTCATTAAGTACAAATGCAGTAGCTCCACTATTACTAGTAATTGGGATTCCACACCATACAACACTTGAAAAGGGGACATCTCAATAGCTCTTTTAGGTGTAATCCTATCCACCTAGAGAGTATTATAGAGTTTCTTGTGCCAGTTCCTCTGATATTCATTAACCATCTTCCTTACTATAGCCACCAAATTTTTGTTTGTTGATTCTTCCTATCCATTCCCTTGAGGATAATAATTTGAAGAGTGAGCAAGGGAAATACCATATCCATAATAGAAATCCATCATCTTAGCAGCATAAAATTTTAAATCATTATCAGTCACAATCTTGTTTGGCACTCCAAAACTTACCAAGATGTTTTCATTGATAAAATTATGTACTACTTCAGAAGTAGTACTCTTTACTGGAATGACTTCTACCCACTTAGTGAAGTAATCTGTGGTAGTCAACACATGAGTATGTCCTACACTTGAAGATGGGATGAGTGTTCTAATGAAATCTAAACCCCATTGTTGAGAGGGCTCTTCAATCACAACTGGTTTAAGCGGCAAGGTAGCCAATTTGGGTCTTCCCACAAAAGTCTAACAAGCTTCACATTTATCAACCCATTTTGATGCATCTTTAAACAAGCTAGGCCAATAGTATCCAACATGAAGAATCTTGTGGGTAGTAATAACAGATGAGTAATGACCTCCACATGCTTGATCATGAAAAGCTGAGAAAAGCTTCTTTTGTTGTTCTTTGTCAATGCATTTCAAAAATCTCCCATCCATTTCATGTTTGATCAAAGAATTCTCCCACAACACATACTGGGCTGATCTTAACTTGATAGCTCTCTTCTCCTTAGTAGTCAAGTTAGAGGGACACTCCCCATAGGTGATAGAATGTGTGATATCAACATACCATTCATTAGTCAAGCTGAGAAATAGAATAATAGGAACATGAACCTCCTCCTTAGGTAATTCATGACTAGCTCCTTCAGCGATGAGCTCACATAAGCCTTTACACAAAACTAGTTTGGTTGGTTTGATGTCAATATCATATTCTTGAAACTTTGATACCAAGTTACCTCTCTTAGTTCCAAATTATTGCTGCGTAAGAATAGACTTGATGGTAGTATGAGGCACAAACACCATAGAGTGAGAGTTAAGAATATAAAATCAAAACTATTTGAGAACTTTAACCACTACAAAAGCATGCTTCTCCATCATGTTCTATTTCAACTCATGATTTTTAAGAATGTATCTCATGAATACAATTGGGAGCTCATGATCATCATAATTCCTCTGGGTCAATATAGTAGCAAGGGTGCTTTCTATGGCATGACGATAAATAATAAAATATTTACTAAAATCTAGACATGCTAAGATAGGAGTCCTAGCAATAGCCTTTTTAATACCTTCAAAAGACCAGCCAATTTATTTTTTTCCTTTCATCATTTGAGAGATATTTAAAGTTAGCTCTATAAAATTAGGAATGAATCTTCTCAGGAAGTTGATCTTATCGAAGAAAGAATGCACTCCTTTCTTACTTATGGGAAGAGGAATCTATTGAATAGCTTGAACTCATTCAGGATCAATTTTGATTCCATATTTAGAGACAACATGCCCCAAAAAATTTCCCTTTGTGACACAAAAGATAGATTTCTTGGGATTCAAATAAACCCCATGTTCTCTACATTTCAAGAGAACTGTTTCCAGATGATGAAAATGATTTTCTCTAGTGTTGGAAAACACGGTCAGGTCATTTAGATACACAACAATACATTTCCCTTTCAAACTTCCAAACACCAAGTTCTTAGCCCTTTGAAAAGTGGCATCGACATTAATGAGTACAAAAGGCATCCTCCTGTAGGCAAAAGTACCCCATGGGGTGGTGAAGGTCATATTGTGTTGATTTGTGGTATTAACTTACACTTGATTATACATTTAGAAGTCATCAAGCATGGACAACATTTCAGACCCCGTAACATCTTGCATAACTTGATCCATCATGGGTAGAGGGTAATTATGTTTTAAAGAGGCTTGATTTAGATTCTTGAAGTCAACACAGATATGAATCTCACCATTTTTCTTCCTGACAAGAACAATATTAGCAATTTCGAATAGTGAATGGGGAAGATAATTTTAGCTTTTAATAATTTTTGTATTTCCTGAAAAATGGTTTCAAAAATCCTTGGATTGTACTTCCTTTTCTTTTTCTTAAAAGGTTTAATCCCATGTTTGAGAGGAATTAAATGTTGTATTTCCTTTGGTTAGAAAGCTTTTAGATCCTCATATGAATATGCAAGAACATCCTTATACTTTTTTAAGAGGTTCACCACCTTCTTCTTTTCTTCTTGTGTACAACATGTTCCAACATTCACCATTTTGGGGTCAGTAGAGCTCCCAATGTTAATCTTTTCATACTCATCAGATTGCCGCACTCCTATAGAGGCTTTAGAGTTAATATAATTGTCATGTTTATCAAACAATTCCTCCAAACTCACCAGCCCTTTAGGAATCTTGTTACCTCTGAGTTTGATGCACCCATCTTGATATGTCTCCTCTTTAACATCCTCCTCATGGGAAGATACATTCTCACTAGGTAAATTGCTACTCCCTTTGAAGTACAATTGTTCAAAGTTATACCTAAGCTCCAAGAAAGAAATAAAATGTTGATCATCGTTGAAAATTTTCTAGTTACTTACATTATCAGGAACACTTGGCCTATGGATCATTTCAATGGAAAATTTATCCTAAGAGAAATCAGGGTGAGGTGTCAACAATGATCCTGAGACAGCTAGTGAATCATCCCTAGTGTTATTTTCTCTAGGCACAACTTCAATGGAGAAGGCATCAAGAAATTCAATAGAATCCCAAACTTGATTCTTGTAATGCTTCAACCTTCTATTCTTTACTTGAAAAAGGTCTCTGACTTGTTTAACAACTAGTTCTGCATCTCCACGAGCCAGAAGATTATTCACACCTTTTTCTTTTGCCACATTAATTCCATGGATGAGGGCTTCATACTCTGTTGTATTATTGGTATTTTCAAATTATAGCTTGAATGAGAAAGGATGAATTTTTCCCTCAGGAGATATTAATACCACACCTGCTCCTGAACTAGCTGAGGAGCAACTTCCATCAAATTCTAGATTCCAAACACCATTAGGATCATGAAGTACTTCTTTGGGAAGTTGAGTTTCCTCCGGAGACATAATCATATAGTTACCATGCCCAATATCCTCATAGAGTATTTGTGCTTTGGGATCATCCATTTTTTGCACAATATACTCATATTGATTCTCAGGAAACAACTTCTTCATCTTTTCATTGACTAGTATAAGGGCATGTGACCAATCCATTTTAATCTCTCCTCTCACATCTTTACAAAAATTCCTGCATTACAACATACCATATGAAGGAGGGATATTAGCTACTAGAATAGTATCCAAAACCTTCTTTTCTGGTAAAGTGGCAAAAGCTACTTGTGCATCTTTAATCCCTCTAACTAGGGGCACCTCCTTACTCTCCATAGAGTAATAAGACCCATAAGTGCATGTGAGAGTAATACCCAAAGTATGAGCCACTTTCGTAGGCATTACATTATTTGATGCTCCTAAATCTATGACATAGTTGCTAAGTTTATGGCCTGCTATAAGAAGAGTCACATAAAATGGTTTGATTTTCTCATTAGGTGAGGTGACTACAGCTACAAGGTTGGGTTGGGGTGCAGAGGATGGAGTAGGAAAAATTCCTTTAGAGGTAGTTTTGGAATGGGAATTGACAAAGTGGACCATTTTGGAAAATGCTTTAGGGTGGGTTTGATAATACTCAGCCTCTAAAATTTGAACCTTTGTCTTCTTAAGGTGATCAATGATATCAAAAGATCTAGAGGTGGATGGGCTATCATCACTAGGAATCTTAGGCTTATCAAGTTTAGGAGCCGGAGATGAAAAAGCTTTAGCAGTAGTATTATGAAAAGAAGAATTAGCAGAACTCACCTTCTGTGTGGATGTAGTGGGAATAGGAGATCCTCTTTTTGCAACAATGGGGATAGTCATGGGATGCTCCTTGGATCTTTTAGTGGGCTACATCACTTTCTCATTCTTATTTGTCTGTTCCTGAGTCATGACAACAAATGATTCGCTATTCATGTCTATTACTACTTCATCATAATCATCCTCTTCATCAACACCTTTAGTGGTGAAGAATTTAACTTGAGATCCCTCAAGTTCCTCCAGTTCTTCATCGACTTCTTCTTTAGGTTCTTCACAATCTTCATTAATCTCTTCATCTTTAAGCTCTTCAACCTCACAAGTTGCATTTACAGGGACCTTGATGGGTGGCCCCTCAATTTCCAGCCTTGTCTGAGAGGAAGGAAAATGATTTCTAGGCTGAAAATTCCTCCTTGGAAAATTTGCATAAGGAGTGTGATGGGCCAATTTTTTCTTGATGGAAATGAGGTCATTATCAAGCTTTTGTACTAATGGATTTGTATTAGGCCCAGGGGTAGAAGAAGAGGAAGAATAATCTCTAGATTTGGAAGGATATATTTTCAACTTACGAGACATGATCAAGTCATCTTCAACACTAACAGCTAATCTCTGATCCTCAGTCAATGTTGCAAGGTTGGCTCTTCTCAATGTGTAGCTAAATTTGGGAAATTGATAATTCAGGAAGAAACATTTTTGAATTTGATCTATAGGCTGAGTGTCTAGTGGGATCTTGTTAATCAACGTTTTGAACCTGGCCACAAATTCCCTCACGGGATCTTGTGATTCTTTATTTATTGAGAGATCTGGGCCAGCAAAGAATCCACATCCTCTACAGGTTTGAAACGGTTCTCAAATATTTTCCTCATTGTGGTGAAACTGGTAATGGCCCCAGCAAGAAGATGATAGAACCAATCTGCTGCATTATCTTGTAAAGTTTCTACAAAAAGCCTCACCGAGACATCTTCATGTTCAACTCTGAGGACTCCACATGCAACTATGAAGGCTGCAATATGTTCATCAGGATGCACCTTGCCATCACCTCTGAACTTGGGGAAGTTCTTCCTGTTACCCCTGGGTAACTCATGCAAAGGTTGAGGAAGGGCAAGAGGCCCAACACAATGGCCCCAAGGTAATGGAACTGCCATCCTTGGAAAGACTGCTTGAAGGGGAACTGAAACACTAACAAGAATTAAAGCATGAAGATTAGGGTTGAGTTTCTCTAGAGGGATACCACTCACAGGGGTTCTATTTTCAACAGGAGGCATACTTGTGGAACAAACTCTTCTATTTCTCCCTTTTAAAGGAATAGGGAAACCTTGCAACTCTAAGAGATGAAACTAAGAATATTCAATACCAAGGGATCTTTTACCATGAGTAAAACGTAGAGTCGTCAGATCAAAGAATGATAAAGAAAATGTTCATAAAATTGGAATACATTCAAAATGGATCCTTGACGGAGTCGCCAAAAATTGTTGGTTTCCAAATAAGGAATTAATTGAAAGCAACAGTCAGGGAAAAAAAAATTCCTCCTCTTTAATGGGAGAGGTTCCCTTATTTGAAGGAAAAAACCTATTTAAAAATGTACAATGTTTAGTTTTAACGAGGAACTATGATATTATGAAAGTGTTCGATATAACAGATCATCAATACAAAAAGATAAAAGAATTAAGGAATGGGAGGGGGAAGAATAACTCTCTTAGGAAATATAGATGACAAAATAATTCCTTACTCATGCCATAAGGGAATCATATAGAATAGAATCATTTGCATTTAAAACCACAAGATGTTATTTCATAGACAGAAAGTTCCAGAGATGACATCCACAAGAATACAAAGCTTCTTGAAGTAAAACAAACTAATGATCCAATAACTTTTAATAGATAGCAATGAAATAACAAGAGCAGATGGAAACAGAAAGAGAGATCTTCTTGTATTGATAGCTTTTTAACTCCTTTACATTTTCAAAAATCAATAGATTTCCAACCCTTGAAAATGGTTCAAAGGGCCCATTATATAACTTACAAATTAGTTACACTTGCTAACCATTTATTTTAACTAAAATGTTAATTAAGGAAGTGCTCGACACAAGATCCTTAATTAGTTTACAATGAGATCAATTTCAGAAAAAGGAGGAGAGGAGAAGCTAGAAGAGAAAACATCTTCTTATTTCTGGGGAGGGCCCACCAACTTGAGAATCCATTACCTGAAACTTTTCAATGCTTCATCTATCTCTCTACCTCGTGGGACTGATGTGTTGGCAGTGGCTTGAGACCAAGTGCCTAGGAATTTCTCCATGTCCTTATCAAACTTGGTATGCTGAAGGTATTCTTTATTAGCCTCTTCAATAGCAGATTGAAGAGAGAAAATCTCCTTTATCTTCTCTTTGGTAATCAATTCCTCCTTGAACAAGTTTTCTTTAACAAATGCCCTGAACTAAGTTTTAATCTCTTGGAGAGAGAAAGGAACACCTGAAGTTTCATCATGAAGATGACAATGAATATATTTGAAGGTAGACACAACACAAGTTTTGAAGGATTCTCCCTTCTGCCAACTATTCCTCTATTCTCCCAAGGATTCTTCCAGAACTTTTATTTTCCATTCAACACTGAAAACCCATGACCTTGACAAGTTGTCTTTGGCATCATCAAAAAATTTATTGGCCATCAATATATTTTCAATGGACTATTCCATCAGGTGAAGATCTATGATGCAACTACTCCAAAGCTTTGGTTCTTTTTCCATGGTTCTAATAGAGGAGGAGAGTTTTTCTTACAGGTTCACCACATTCTCATTGAGTTTGAAGGCTTCTACAATGAAATTCAAGCCTACAATGATCATGTCATCAACTGTGGCTTCCATAGCCCTTCCATAAGTGGAATACCTATTTATATTGTTGATACTCTGAACCCCATCCTAACTGAGAATCATAGGAGGTGGAAGGGCAGTTAGTGGAGTAGGATCCAAAACTTTATCTTTAGTCAACAATGATTTGATGAAGCTAGAAAGAACTTGATTTTGTTCTTCCAACTATTCTATAGTATGTTTACCCTTCTCCACTCTCTCAATAACCTTGGTTAATTTTTCCTGGAGGTTATGCACCTCACTCTCAGGAGTGGATTCTCTAATTAGAATCCTAGAAAGATCCAGGTCAAAGGCTAATAGATCTTTCTCTTCCTTATCAACTTTAGGCTTTAGAACCTCTAGAAATTGTTGGCCCTGAGCATCTATCACTATTATTGAAGTTTCCTTGGCTCTCTTTGCTGGAAGAGGAGGAGTAGTGCCTAACAAGGCTACCACAACATCAAATTTTGGCCCTAACAAATAGGAAGGAAGTTTCCTCTTCCTATTATCAACCAGGGCTTGTACCCATGCAAAAGTAGAGGGAGAAGAAGAAGGAACAAGAGGTCTAAGAGCGAGTGATCTCATGGTGCTTAAAGTATTCACCATTTTTGTTTCCAGTAGAGATGTGAGTGAGGCATCTGGAGCTTCTTGAGCAAAGGAATCAATGGTACTTGGAGGTTCAGTGCTAGGCACTTCCTTCTCTTTTTTTGTTGTAACTTATAAAGTTACTGCAGGGTCTGGTATTTCACCATCATCACTTTCACTGAGAACAATAACTTTCTCTAGTCCTAAAGGTAGTTTTGAATGCCTTGAAATGGGTTCTTCCTCTATTGGCTCTTGTTTAACCTCTTTTACCTTCTTTTGATACACCTGAGTGGAAGAAGAGGGAGTAGATGATTCAGATTCTTTATTTGAGGAAGGAGGAGGAGTTTATGCAGGTACCTCCATGCTAGGTGTATGTGATTCCTTCCTCAATGTTGAAGTATCTCTAGAAGAAGATCCACTTTGATTCTTCCTAAGCTCTTGAACCTTTCTATCAAACCAAACCTTGGTTCTTACAAGGACAAGGGCCAAAATCTCAATCAAGTTGTCCTTCTCCTTCTTGTACCAGTCCAGATCTTCCAAGGGAGTATGTTTGATTAATGTCTCATATTCATAGGACAGATATTCTTCATTATCATCTTGAAACCCTTAAGGAATTTGGTAGATATTGAACTCCTTTATCAGCTGCAGAGAGAATCTGCCATAGTGCCTCTGCCTTGCTTCAAATTCATCTGCACAATCATCCCAGTAGTCCTCAGTATCTGACCTATGATGATAATTAATTCTAAGGTTTTTCTCAATGAACTTCTTCAAATCAAAATAGGTCCTAGGCCTGAAAAAGTGGATAGTGATGGAAGCAAGGGCCATTTCTATATTTTGAGCATCCAAGGTTGTTTTGCATGTATAATTACCTACAGAAATAGGGAAATGTATACAAGAGATTTTCTTTTCCCTACAGATTCTATGCAATTTATCCAATTTCATGCACACTTCAATCAAATCCATCTTGTCATTACGAAAAATGGGGAGCTTGAGAGGTGTGTTCTTATAACCAGCCAACCTGATATATGAAAACCTGCTAAAATGAATAAAGAAAGATCCATACTTTGCTATCAGGTTCATGGCCTCATTAGAAAATATCTTGGTAATATCATCTTCTAAGAGCCTCACAATATACATGGTAAATGTATCATTAACCCTCCTGAAGTTTTGGTTGCTAGTTTCAAGGGTGAATTGATGGAAGTATGCATAAATGGGTTCATTCTTCTGACCCTCTATGTATGTTAATCCAAACCACTACCAGATGTTGCTAGGGCATACATGAGATAGGAATTCATATAGAACTTCTTAGTCTGTTGCACATTGGATAATTTCTTAGTCAAATTCATGCAAATGATTTCTACCCAATTTATGTTCTGACTACCTTCACAGATGATTTTGATGAGCGAGCACATCCAAAAGTGAAATTAATTGGTAGAGGGAAATCCCATGACATGAGCTAGCAAGATAATGAAATCAGACAGCTCTTTATTGAAATCAGCTTTAAATAATGCCTTGGAATGTTAGGACGCTCCCTTCTTAGGGTTCTTCAACCATGATTTTTCTATCCTCACCTTATATTTATCACTGTCCTTCTCAAATAGAGTCTGAGCTTGAACATGAGTGATAACAATGGAGTCTTCAACTTCTAGAATCCGTAGAGCAGTAGTAATGGTAGCAACATCCAGTGTAGTAATCAACTCCTTGTGCACATTAGATAATTCCTTGGTGTCTAGGTTAAAGTGAGCCCCACAGGTGAGCACAGTGTCAGCACATTGTACTGAGATAGGGAAGCCTACTGCATACGCAAGGCCACTATCATTCATCATCTTCACCATGGGGGAAGGATTAGGGCTAGTCAACCTGTTCTAGAAATCACCAAAATCCAGGTACCGAACCTCACTATCCTTGATATGAGGAACATATGAATCAAGAGGTAGAACGTGTTCTTGACCTTGGAATTTAATCTTCATGTTCACAATGTATAAAGAAACAACCTTCATAGATCGAATCCGCAATGAAAAATGCAAAGGGAATGGGAGCATGAGCAGATGATCTTAGCTGCAGGGATTCAAGTGAATGATAGCAAGTGAGTAGTGTGTCAAATGCGTAGAGGGTAGTCCCATTAAATAGTATTTTAGGAGAGAGAAGGTCATAAATGTGCATTAAATTCATATTGCACTGACTTAAAAAGGCAAGAATCAGGAAGAGTGGAAAAAGCTAGCTCAGATGGTCTTTGGTACATTTGGGACATGAGGGACACAAAGATGTGATCCAGATGACATGGGCGATGTGGGTAAAGTGGGCCAAATGAGCACGTGTGGTTTAGAAACTTGGAAACATGAGGGACATGAAGACGTGATCTGGCTGACATGGGTGATGTGGGAAAATTGGGGACAAAAGGCACAAATGCTTTTGGGACAGATGGGAAGAAAGTACGTGAAGGACTCAATCCAACCGATGTAGGCAATCGGGGAATAGAAATCCTAAACAAATTTGAAACATACAGACCAAAAAGTTCTGACAGAACTTAAAGTTAACAGATTTTTGGGGAATATAGCCAATCGGGGAACAAAAGGCCCAACGGACTTGGGACATGAGGGACAAAAATTTCTGACAGACCCACAAATCACCAAAATGACTCCAAAAATTGTAAATTTTTACTATCTCCTCGAATTTTTACTTCACTAGAACATCATTGAAGGGCGTCAACTCAAAAATTTCAAATTTTTACTTTTAAAAGATGGGTAATTCTGAGAGGACAACAAATCGGTGATTATTCGTGAGATTAACAATAACACTACAATAGCTGAGGGAAAGGCAGATCACTGTTCATGGTTGTACACCTTCTCCCACTTTACTTTTGATTTTATGCCCACTACCTTGCTCACTCATACAAATGAGGTTAGTAAGTTATGGCATGAGTGTTTCAGACATCTAAATTATCACTACCTTAAACAATTGAGCCAAAACAAAATGGTCAATGGGTTACCCCGCATCAAGTTTTCTAAGGGTCTTTGTGAGGGTTGTACCCTTAGAAATCATCCTGAAAAAAACTTTGACAAAGGAAAATCCTAGAGAGCTACTCATCCCTTAGATCTTGTTCACAGCAATATTTCTGGTCCATTTCCTTCTCCTTCCTTTACTAGAGCTCTTTATGTGCTAACCTTTATTGATGACTTTTCACGATATACTTGGGTATATTTTCTTAAGCTTAAGTTTGAAATCTTTAAACATTTTTAGGACTTTAAGGAACTTGCTGAGAAACAGTTAGAATGGTCTATCAAGGTTCTTTGAACTGACAATGGAGGTGAATATATAAACAATAGGTTCATGGATTTATGTACTTCTGAAGGGATCTCTTTGCAACATATAGTTGTTTATAGCCCTTCATAGAATGGAGTCATAGAACCATACTCTGAAAGAGATGGCCACTTGTATGATTCACTCAAAGTCTCTTCCTCTGCAGTATTGGGTTGAAGTAGTGAATTATGTAAATTACATTCAAAACCATGTTCCACACAAGGAAGTAAGATGGTTGATAGCCTTTGAAGCCTGGTTTGGATGCAAGCCTAACATTGAGCACTTTTGAGTCTTCGGATCCAAGGCTATGGCTCAGATTCCCAAGAAGAAATGCAAGGCTTTGGAACCACAATCTAAACCTTGTATCTTTATAGGGTATCCTGATGGCGTGAAGGGATATCGATTGATCAATCCTACTTCTCATGATTTTTATATTGAGATAAGTGTTAAGTTTGATGAGTCTCCTTCAACTTCTACTTCTCCACCTATTGAGGTTCTTCAACTCGCTGATTCAGATTCTAACTCATCAGATGATGATGTTGTTATGCGTGCTCCTCTTCCTAATCCTTTTGACCATCAGATCTCTGAGTATTTTGATTTGAAAGTAGTGATGACAAGGACTATGTCCCTTCTCACTCAAGTGAAGAATATTCTGACTCTAAGCTTGATCCTCCTAGTCCTCTTTGGGCTAGGAAAACTTTTGCAAAGTTCTAGAGATTTAGTTGGAGATACTCTGGATATGAGACGTACTCACTTATATTTCATTGGACCCCACTCCTTCTTCACATTTGCTTCTGATCCTAAGTCTTTCCAGGAGGATTCCAGTATTCCTGAGTGGGATTATGCCATGGATGAGGAGTATTCCTCTCTTATGAAGAACGATACTCGGGATCTTACCCCTCTTCTGAAAAGAAGAAAAATTGTTTGGTGTAATTGGGTGTTCTGAACAAAGTATGGAGTAGATGGAGATTTCTAAAATTTTGTAGTGTGATTAGTAGCTAAGGGTTTCTTCCAGATAGCTGGGGTTGATTATACTGAAACCTTTGCTCTGATTGTAAAGATGAATTCTATTCAACTGATCCTAGCCATTTCCATAATGAACATATGGAAAGTCTATCAAATGGATGTTAAGAGTGCCTTCCTTCATGGCGACCTAGAGGAAGAGATCTATATGGAACAACCTCTAGGTTATGTCCAAGATCCCTCCCTCATTTGTAAGTTAAAGAAGTATCTTTATGGCCTTAAAAAATCCCCTCGGGATTGGTATGCCAAGATGGACTCCTTTTTACTTACATCAGGGTTTACTAGGTGTCACTCTAATCCAAATGTTTATATTCTATGGGAAGATGAATCCATACTCATTCTTATTCTCTATGTTGATGACTTGTTGATCATAGGTAGCTCTTCCTCTATTATTGATTCTATGAAGATCACCTTGGCCAACAGGTTTTCCATGACTGACTTAGGCCTGCTTCATTACTTCGTTGGGATCCAGATTTCACAACCTAAGTATGCTCTTCATTTGCTATCTCATTTTTAGATGTCTGAATACAAGTATTCTACTACTCCTTTTCTTTCCGAGGTTAAGTTGGTTTCAAATTTCTCTCCTCCCTTAGTTGATGGTACTCTTTATCGACAGTTGGTGGGGAGCTTGATGTAATTGACTCACACTTGACTAGATTTATCGTATGCTGTTGGGATCATGTCTAGATTCATGTAGGAGCCACATGAGCTGCATTGGAAAGCAACCAAATGGATCCTTCATTATGTTCATCGCACTTATATGGATGGCATTGAATATTATGGAGGGGTAGATATTGAATTGATTGGGTTCACAGATTTTGATTAGGCGAGTGACTTAGATCATTAGAAATCTACTTTTGGATACAGTTTCTCTCTTAGTTTGGGTCCTATTAGTTGGTCTAGTAAGAAGCAGAATGTAATTGTGATATCATCTACAGAGGCAGAATACAAAGGAGTAGTTAACGCTGCCACTGAAGCTATTTGGCTACAAGGTATTTTGACAGAGTTTGGCATCCACCTTCAGTGGCCTACTATTATCTATTGTGATAACATGAGCACTATCTCCATTTGCAGAAATCTAATTCAGCATCAGCGGAAGAAGAACATTGAGATCCATATGCACTTCATACAAGATATTATTCATGATGGTATCATCAACATTAATTACATTCAAACATTTGATCAGATTGTAAATTTGTTTACCAAGCCCTTCACTGAGATGAAGTTTCTTTACTTACGGTCTCTTCTTAGGGTGAGATCTTTTACAGCTTCTCATCTTCTTCGGGCTATGTAGTCCCTTTCTTCTTCTTCTAGGAAGATTGTGTTTTTATATGGGCACCTTATCAGGCCTTTAGTTGTCAGGCCCCATTGACACATATTTCTTAGTTGTTTAGGATTGTCTTCTTTTTTAGTCTGACTCATCATAGCCGATACCCTAGCTTCGATGAAGGGGGGTGTTGGTGTGAGTTATCCTATGTTTCCTCCTCACATATTGGAGTTTCATCTCACATGGGTTAGGTTTAGGGTTTGCTATTGATTCATGCACTAGGGTTACTCAGAACCCTATATGTACCCTTTCACTATTCATTTATGAGCATGCCAAGACACTCCACTTCCTTTTCTCTACATGTGCAAGCTTTCTTCTGTTATGCAAGTTATTCAGTTATTGATCGATTCTTCCTTGTGATTATGTTGGAGCCATTATGATTCAACCAGAGTGCAGCTTCATCGTGGTTCACAGTTTTTGATACGATCCATCAACTCTTTCACTCTTTTAATTTTTCTCTACATCTCCCCTAAATATTCTTCCCCTTTATTCATTCCCTTGTGAATGAAACTTTCCTCCATCCCCACATAAAATTTTGAATGCCTTGCAGCAAAATCTTAACTCATTACGTGGGTCTAATTTTGTTTGTTAAATATTCCATCAACCCACCAAGGATAACACACTTCTGACTCATTCACTAAGCATGTTCTCATCCCCTACTTGAGGCTCCCCTTTATTTATAAACATATAACATGTGCAAAAATTTTGGGTAAGATTTTGGGTCTAACCAACACTACTCTCAGTGTTCCACGTCGAGTCCTCAGGTGTATGTAGCATTTGGTGACCACTCCTTTGAGTGAACATTATGTCTAGTTGCTACACCTAACTCTAATTTGCATTCCTTATAAGATCAGGACGTCACCCTGACTCTGTGTCCATAACCTCTGCATACCCTAGACTACAATCTTAGGTCCTCTCACCCTGGCCAAGGAAGAGTCAAAAGTAGCCACAAACTTTATTCAGGTTCCTCACCATCACTCCAATGGGAGGGGCAGCCAAGCCATCGGGAGGGAAACTCACCCCTAACCATAGAACAATGATTTAACGAGGCTGTCCCTACCCCACCCGACACACACTCCTACCTCGTCCCCCTTCCCCCCCAAAGTGAAAATCTGGGAGCCAACAAAACCCATGAGAATAAGGTTCCTTAATGGATTAGATCAATAAAAATGAAGATAGGGTGAGGAAATAAGGAGATATATTATGGGGATAAGACCGAGAAATTATAAGGCCGCCTAGGACTAATAACTCAAGTGCATCTCAACAAAAATACATTTTTACTTAAAGGTATATTATTTTTTTATCATTTTGATAAAAATATTTGTTTACTCATCATTATATTTTTCTTAAGCCCTCATTTTATGCAAAAACATAATTACACAACCTAGATATCATAATCACGACGTTAAGTGAGATGTTGTCATTAAATGATAATGTGCCACATAATGACGTTGATAATCGAAATTGCATTTTTTTTTATAGTGAGAGGTCCTAACTCGATTTCATCATCATTGCAATGTAACTATATGATAAAAATTCTACATAAGAGGTGGCATCAATAAGTATATAAATTAAAAAGGGTAAAAATTGTAAACTACAACTCACAACTAGACCATTTTGTGTGTACTAAAGCATTATTACTATAATTATAATTTCAGTTTTGGTTACTGTTTATATGTAATTAGTACTATATATTTTAGTTGATTTCATTATATGAAATGGATAAAGAATTGGTTGTTTCTTGTCTTATTATGTGTAGATATTCTCTAGCAAGAGGATGGGTATCATCAAAGAGAGATTGAGAGATGCAACAAGAGTAATAATTATAGTAATAATTACATATAAACAGTAACCAAAACTGAAATTATAATCGTCATCATCCAATGATAAATCAAATCAATAAAATAATCAATGTTTTAGACGCCAAAACATATCATAATACTTCTCAAATCCATAAAAGTAGAAATAAAATGTTGTATCAATGTGGAAACAACCACCTATCATAAATCAATGTCTCTAAAACAATATAAGTATGAAAATGGAATGTGATAGTTACCATATCTATATTTTTCCTTGTTTACTCTCCTTCCTTAGAAAATGAAATCTGAATCTCTTCTACGAATTCTAGGTTTGTAATTTTAATGGTTATTCATTGGAATCTCGTTCCTCTTTTTTATTGAGAATATAATTAAAAAGTATTTAAAATATTATTCTAATCCATATGAATGGTGAAAAAAGGAAATACGAACAAAAATTAAAGGAAATATTTACACAAATGTAAGGGAGAAACACTTAACTTAAGGTTAATTACACACAAATTTCATGATAATGTCAAGGAATTCTCATGTCATTTTGTTCCATATAAATTTCAAGTTGTAATTTTATTTTCACATCTTCTTTTATGGAAACCTAGTAAATAATGTGGGAATGTTGTATTTTTATTTTATTTATTTCATCTGGGTTAGATACCTTGTTAATTTTTTAAACCCTGTCATATTCTTATATAAGGATGGTTTCATGTTCCAAATCATATTCTGTATGAGAAAATGAGATCTTATTTAATGAGGTATTAACACCATGTAGATATCCTACTTCAGTGTAGCTACTTATTTCTTTAGATTGACCTCTCTTCTATTCATTACTAATGACAAGAAAATGGGTGAGATAGGGTTACCACGCCTTATTACCTCTATGTAGTTTAAGAGGAAAAAATTGTATTTCCAATAGGATTACCAGTTAAAGGGATGACATAACATTAGGGTAAAAATTCACTTACTGCATTAATTTCCTAAAGTGGCATGAGATCTATGAACCATATGTTCTCCAAATGATTTTATCAAGGTATATCTCCCATGAGTTCAACTATCAAATGTTTATTTTTTGTATATCAAGCTATTATTTGGCCATACCATTTTTCTTGCTTTGAAATCAAATGGAAGTGGAGAGTACGTCATGAATGTAATAACTATCCCATCTTGAATTTTTTCTTCTCCCGAGCAAATCCAGGTTAGTGCTTATGCATGAGATGATTTCCTTGAGATAAGGTTGCATTCTTAATGCAATAGTCTCTATTAAAAAATTGTATATATGGTATGTTGACAAGACTTATTGGTTAGAATTCCTTGAAGTCCTGAAGCTCGAGCTCTTTTGGGAATATGCGGTATAAATTTTTTATCCACCTCCTTTATAAGTGCAACCAATGGTTGCTGAAGAATTCATTTATTACATTAAGTAGATCAGATTTGTAAAAATTTGACTATATTATCGAATAAAGCATGGTGGGAATTGCCATCCGTTTACAAATGGGGATTTGGGATCCTGTCAAAAGACTAACTTTGGACAATGTTTTTTAATTGTTCAATATCCACTGGTGCTAGATAATCTTCACTTATCTGAGTCTTGAATATCAGTGACAATGAGGGATGAAGTTCATCAAAAAATTCATGATTGTGTTTCATTGTCATATAACTTCTATTAGATAGGAGGTTTTTGTAGAACTATATCGCCTCTTTTTTATTGATTCCATATCTCTTCTTTCCTATCCTAGAGATGTCTAATGATGGATTTTATTTTATGGTGGATTTTGTGTTTCATAGTAGATCAGAATGTCAATTTATTTGAAATTTATATCTAACATTACTTGTCCAAACCAAATCAATCGCATCTTGGATTTCTATCTCCAGTGAATACATCTTCATTAGTCCTTCTGAGATTACGCTTGTTTCACTAAGAAGTTCCATTTTACTTGTGAGTAATCACTCACATCCATTCCATTATTTTAAAATTTAATTTCCAGATGTTCCAGCTCCTTGGATTTTTTTTTTCAAATATATTTCCAAAGATTGTTTTGTTCCATATTTTAGCATTTCTCTTGACATTCTTAATCTTTTGAACCAATTTGATAATTTTTCTTTTTGTAATGCCAAGTTTCACTATGTTCCATTTCTAAGACATGATCAAATTCATAATCCATCCAATACATATCTCTAACTATTTTTTGACTTGATCATCTCTATACCTTGATCTGTTGTAAATTCAAGATATATTATTTAATAAAAGTAGTAAACTATCCATATGCATTGTTTTAAAAAAATTTTATTTTCATCACATCTCTACTTGTCCTAGACTGCATAGTTTGGTTAAGATGTGAAATATGGTCTTGCATGAATTGTATGATCCTAATATTTCACATTCTCTTACTCTATTTTCAATTTAAATATATTTATCATGTCATTTCATATTCTTAGGGTATATAAGAATGAACAACAAGGATCAACAAAACTTGTGCACATCAAGGTTATTACACTCCAATGGAAATGAGAATGTTCTCCTAGTAATCAGTAAGAAAAATAAACTATATCCAAAATTTTCATGAAAAAATAATAGGTATTCTCATTCTCATAGACAAATAAGTAAAAGTAGGAGTGTTATGTAACTCCCATGTAGGAGTCATCATACCTCCACAAGGGAGAAAGGAGTTGAAATTCAAAAATGGAATGTAACTCCTGTATAACACACACTAGTGCATATGACATATTATATGATAGAATATGTCATATAAATCCTAATGAAAACCTAGAGACCATGAATCACTGAAGTGATATGAATCACCATGGGTAAGGGAAACTCACCTATTTAATAAATAAAAGATGAAAAATATCCCTCACACCAACAGCGTATTTTTTAATGTTTAGGATGAGGTAAGGCGATAAGAAGGTCCATATAATAGTGTTTTCTTCTGATTTTATATTCAACTTGATGAGATACTCATGTATGAGATGAATTGGAAACTCCATCCATTGAAAAAAACCTTTTGTGAAATTTTACCTCCTCGTGCAACAGATAAAATTTTACTAGTCACTTGATGTCTTAGCTAGCTCTAGTCATTCCTATGGGTCTCAAAACAATATCCTAAGGGTTAGTGGAAACCAAAGCCAAAACCTATGATATTCCTAGATAGAACCAACATAATTAAATCCAACTTCCTCTTATAACTACTGTAATTTCCTAAATCAATTCATGGTAAATCCAAAGAATGGTTATTATAGAAGGAAAAATGTGTATGATCCATGTCCATAGGTACAACAAGACCAACCACTCCATGAAGGTATGGTGAATTTTAAGTAGTAGTTGGGATGGAATGTGGAGTGTACTATAATGGTATATAATATTACATGATGTGCGATGAGTCTCGAATAAAAGTGCCTAATACATAAATTTTTTTGTGGTGGACCCGAAGTAGGTGGATCAAGAAATAATTCCTGACAGGACTTGTTTTTCCATATATGACTAGATGGATTATTGATTTTGGTGTATCTCATCATCTAACTGCATTCATATATGAAACAAGTTGAGTCTCTCTTTCATTAGAACTGCATGCTCAATCCTCAGAAGTTGTGACAGTCAAGTACAGGTGACATTAGTATGAAGAATTTGAAGGATCTAATACAATTGTTATGAGAAGGAATATTGCTGTATTAATTATGATCAATTTTAATTCCTAAGATTGCTTTAATGATAGTATCATCCATTTACCGAATTTGTAACATATATAGGAAATGGGAAAAGAGTGGAGTTTACCTCCATTCCATTACCAGGTGTGAATAATCAGATTTGTGTGATCTATAGGATGTAGTAGTTGATAGGCATGGTGGAACATAGTTCACACTTATATGTATTTGATAAATTGTTAATATAATACAACTCCCTATCTTATTTCAACAAACCATTTACACAATGAGAAAGTTATGGCACTAGATTTTTTTGGTCACTTAAATTACAAGTATTTGCAAGACATGCCACATGGCTATGAATGAAATGAACTGTATGTGTGATTACCCAAAGTTTTCAGTAATAGTGATGTTGTCTAAGATACATGCTCAGAAAATAACATCAAGATCCTTTTCTAATGGGATAAGCTACAAGATATAAGACATCTTCCCTAGAGTTAGTACATTTTAATGATTATGATCTCTTTCTTTCCAACTAGGCCATTTTCATTTTACTAAAATATGTACATAACATTTATGAAGATGGTTTGATAGACTCGAAGAAAATCCTTTGTTATTCTTCTATAGAAGAAAAGTGATGTCATGGAGTAATCTACTGGGTCAATATATTAATTTAATGCATTCCTAGATATTTTTATGCAGATCATGGTATTTTTTGATAAGACATATTAGTGCCTTATGACCCATGCACTGGGAATAGGTCCCTCTGCTTGAATGGTGAGATTCATTTAATGAAAACACTAGAAAGATCATGGACAGTATTACATGATACAACTCCAGGTGGAACTTAGAAACTGAGATCACATAGGGTGGACTTTAGTGCAATTGTGGTAAAGTGCTATATTAGGAACTACAAGGGATTCCAAACAAGGCATTTCAGAGAGAGAGTTAGGTCTTGAGGAGATAACATAGGCTAGGATAAGAAACAATTGATAATATCATATTTTTTATTATTTTTGAAGAAGAATATTGGGCCTATATGAATTCAATGATAAGACACGAGGATAATCCATAAGGAGACATAAACACCCAAAGCAGATAAGTATTTTTTGGACACTATTTAACTTGTAATACTGCATACAGTCTTCTTGAGATCCCACTACCGAAATTTGATGTATGTGTTTCTAGAGATATGTTCAGGTCAAAGAGACATAAACTCCAATGGATCAAAAAAATTCTACTTCTCCACCTGAGGATTTTCTACCAATGTAAAGGAGGATAGTTCATCTTTTCGTGTTGACCCCTGAAACTGAATGTTTTGGATCCTATTCCTCATTAGTAAGTCCACATTTCCCATGACCTAATCTGGTCGAATCCAATTTTTAGGTAACTCGTGATTTTGTTGGTGATCCAAGTGATATTTAATGCACTAGACTAGAGAATTTTGGTGTTTTTAATCATCATCCTTAATAGAATATGGATCTTATGAGTCAAACTATTTCTTCTAATTTTTTGACTCTTTTTTGTTGCCTCGTGGAAAGAATGAGAGAAGAGAAGAAATAAGAAATTCTCTAAAGCATGGATGAAAGTTCCTCCTCATTCGATGAAGATCAGCTACATTGATGTTGAAGATGACATCTTGACCCATGATGACCCTCCATAATAATGCACTGATGAATACCATTGAAAAGTTTATGCCTTTGAACACACTGAGATGAAAAGTGATGCACAATGATTAGTAGATACCAGTACAATACATTTCTTGTAGCTAATGGATCCCCTCATAAATCGAAGGGGTGGATTACTTATCCTTGACACTTTTTCTCTTGTTCATAAAGATGGATTCAATACGACAGAAATTGCATTTCCCTTGTTCACAAAGCCATTGATGGCTAGATTTACCACATGGATGTGAAGAGTGCATTACTGACAGTGAGTGAAACACGAGGAAAAATCATTCTGATCATGAATCAAAGAAAATATAATGAACTAAGAACCAATTCCAATTACCTTTATAGAATTAATAATTTTCTCTATGGTCTAAATAATTGATCTTTGAGCTTGTCAATGAGAAGATGGATAGTTTTTTTCTAAGTTTTATCTTCTATCGTGTGAGTCTGATCACAATATTTAAATCTAAAAGGAACAATAAGTAGATCATACCAAGCCAAGAAAATAGATGCTAATCAAACACCACGATCAATAAGATGAAAGAAATTCTCCAGAATAACTTTACATAAACCTTTGTAAACAAATGAGAAAAAATATCATATATTATTATGGAACTCAATGAAATATAATAAGAATGGGCCTTACTTATATAGACAAGGAATAACAATCTTAGAACCAGTCAAGGTCGTAGATCAAGCCATAAATCATGGAAAGAACTAGTCATCACAGAACTAGTTAAGTCCATAGATTTATGAGAGAACTAGATAGGAAAGATCTAGTCAATACCATAGATCAAGGAAAGAAATATACCTGACAACTAGATAATATCCCCCTAATATCTAAATATATAAAAAGAAATATCCACACACATAAGTGGGTGAGGATAAATATAATAAAGGTAAATAAAGTACCTAGGTGAACATGAGCTAAGGTAAATAACTGCTCTAAAACCCCACTCAAGTGAAGCTAGGGGCCAAAATAGAAGTGGCATGTCCACAGTACTATTCACAGAAACTAGGCCTAATGAGGTACTCATGTACAATATATCCATGAAGAAATCTCAAACCAAAAGAAGGAAAGAATCCTACTAGAAGGAAAGAGAAAGAAGAAGAAGGAAGATGTTCTCATGAACAACCCCCAAGAACAACTTCTGAAACCCCAAGCATTCCACACAACTCAAGGTAGCGAGGTGATGCAAAAGGCTTCATAAAGATGTCTGCAACCTGCTGCTGAGTCAGAAGGTACTCCAAGAAAAGAAATCCATCCTGAATGTGTTGCCGAATGAAGTGGATGTTTATCTCGATATGCTTGGTCCGCTGGTGCTCAACTGGGTTGCGAGAAATGTGAATTGCACTTTGGTTATAACACCAAAGTACATTCGGTGAATCTTGTGGGAATCCAAACTCTGTCAATAACTGTAAAAGCCAAATAATCTATTGACTCCCTGTAACGGCTGCCCTGTACTCTACCTCTAAAGATGAAAGTGCAATAGCCTGTTGTTTTTTACATGCCCAAGAAAACGGAGAAGAACAAAGATAGAAAAGATAGCCATAAGTGGAATGCCTGTCATCAATAGAACCTGCCCAATCTGAATCTATATACCCAACCAACTAAGTAGAACCCCTAGTGTAGTGTAGGCCAAAGTGGGAAGTGCCATGCAAATAGCACAAAATCCTTTTAGCATCCTGCCAGTGACTACTATGAGGAGAATGTGCAAACCGAGATACAATCCCTACTATAAATGAAATATCAGGTGAGTATGGGTCAAGTACATGAGACTTCCAACCAACTGTCTATACAATGTAGGATCACAAAGTGGTGTGGTACATGTGGATGTAAGAGTAACCCCAGACTGAAAAGGAGATGGAGTTGGCTTACAATCAGCCATATCAAAGCACCTAAGAAGATCATGGGCGTACTTTTGCTGACTCAAATGAATCCCTGAATCTGTTTGAGAAATCTGTAATCCAAGGAAATAATGCAATAGCCCAAGATCTATCATGTCAAACTATGTAGAAAGAGCCCTCTGAATACTCTAAATGTGGGAAGAAGAACTGCCAGTAAGTAACAAATCATCAACATACAAGACAAGTATCACAATATCCTCACCAACATGCTGGAGATACACTATATGATCAGAGTGGCAACGAACAAAACTAGTAGATAGAAGAAAAGAATCCATCTTCTCATACCAAGCCCGAGGGGCTTGTTTGAGACTGTAGAGAGACCTTCAGAGCCTACAAACAAGAGAAGAATCTTGAACAAATCTAGCTGGCTGCTCCATGTATATTTCCTCTTGTAGATCTCCATGTAAGAAGGCACTCTTCACATCCATCTGGTATATGGGCCACCCCTGCGATGCAGCAATAGCAAGTACAAGGTGTACAGAATCCATCTTGGCAACGGGTGCAAATGTCTCAGAGTAATCAATACCTTCAACTTGTGAAAAACCCTTTGCAACAAGATGAGCCTTATACTTGTCAATGGACCCATCAGTTGTGTATTTGGTTCGGTATACCCACTTACACCTAACCATATTTCTTCCTTTAGGAAGAGATACCAAATCCCAAGTATGATTCTTCATCAAAGAAGAATACTCAGCTGCCATCGCATCATCCCACTCTTGTATCCCATGAGCCTTTGAAAAAGACTGTGGATCCTCAGAAACTACCTGACACAAAAGTCTAGAACCAGTAGAATGTGCGTGATGATGCCTAGTGGGTGGAAGATCCTCTCTAAAAGGTTTTTCCTTAGAAACTGTAGTACGAGCCCACTTAGGCATAGCGACAACATCAGTGGAAATAGGATCCTCAATGACATCTATAAACTCCTCATCAATCTCCTCAAGATGAGTTGAAGAAGAAGAAGGAATGGAAGAAGATGAAGAATCATGAGGGAAACGCTCATCAAACTGAACATGTGTTCGAAAAAAAACATCATGTGTATCAGGATCTAAAAGATGATAAGCTCTCATGTCCTCACAATACCCTACAAAGATCAAGGGTTTACTCTTCTTATCCAAAGCTTTCCTTTTCTTCTTTGGCACAAAGGCCCAAGCATGGCTCCCAAAGACTCAAAAAAAATGAGACATCTGGCTTAGTGTTGGACCAAGCTTCCTCTGGAGTCAAATGCTCAAGTGCTCTGTGTGGTGTGTGATTCTGAATGTAGTTAGCACAATTAACTGCTTCTACCCAATAGATAGGAGGTATATCTCTAGAATGCATCATATAGTTAGCCATTTCCTTCAAAGTTCTATTCTTCCTTTCTGCTAAGCCATTCTATTGTGGAGTATGAGGAATAAAATGCTGGTGAATAATGCCTTGAGTTGCCAAAAATTTAGAAAACTTCATCGCTAAAGTACTCCCCCCATTATCAATACGAAGGTTCTTTATGCAATTAGAAGATTGTTTCTCAACCAAAGCCTTAAAGACTTTGAAGTGTGAAAAAACATCACTTTTGTACTTGAGAAAATAAACCCAAGTACGCCTCGAGAAATTATCAATAAAAGTAAGTGCATACTTAGCTCCATTGAAAGATGGGGTAGGAAAAACCATCAAGTCACTATGCACAAGCTCAAGTGGTAAAGAAGCTCTCTTAGAAAAATTCTTAGGAAATGGATCTTGGTGTTGTTTCCCTAATGCACAACCATGAGCAAACTCCCTCAAGACAAGAAACTCTAGGAAGACCATCTACCATACCATGAGTGCTCAACTCCTTCAAATATCTATAATTGAGATGTCCAAATCTTTCATGCCAAAGCTTACTCTCTGAATCTGCATGAGAAACCAATCCTGTCCCTATAGAAGAAGTGTCATCAAAACCCTCAAAGTGATATAGTCTAGAACTATGATCAATAATACCCTGAGCAACAAGTGAATGAGGCTCCAACAAAGTTTGTACTTCTACCCCATGTGGTGTAAAAGTCACTATTTTTCCTTGACCAGAATGAAAAATTTTATACACAGAAAGTAAATTTGTAGTGATGTTAGACACATATAGTGCATCTTGGATACTACCACCATCAAGTTGTATATCACCTTTTCCTTTAACAGAAAGAAAGGAAGAATCTCCAACCTCAATTTTGGAAGTAGAACTCAAACCTAGAGAAACAAAAGACTCCTTGGAAGAAGTCATGTGATGAGAAGCACCAGAATCTATAACCCAACTGTCTGTAAGTGGTGACTGAGATCTCCCAACAACATTAAGTGCTTTGTCCATGCTGATTAGAAGGAGGTGGAGTGGAGATAGAAATTTTTTGTTTCTTGACTGCATCCTCTAAGGCTTGCATTCACTTATAACACCTATGTTCTTCATGATTACTACCCCCACAAAAAGAGCATGAATGGCTAGACTTATTCTTGGATTTAGAAGACTCCTTGGGTTTTGAGTTGTTTTCTTTGGGTTTAGGAGCATTTTGAGATGGAGAAGGTGTGGATTTGGTTTTACTATTTGGTTTTCCCTTGCCCTTAGGATTAGATGCAACTAATGCCTTTTGAGAGGTGGAAGACTCAAGGTGAGATAATTTGGATTCTTCCCTAGTAAGTCTTTCACAAAATGTTTCTAAGTTAGGCATTTTGAATGTGTCACCTAAGGCATCCATGCTAGAGAAAAAGGTAGAAGAAAAAATTTGGAATGGTCCTCTCAACTTGGATAGAATCAAGTAAACACACTCTTCATCTTTCTTATCTCTTCCACTCCCATTCAACTGTGTCAACAAATGCTTGAACTTGGTAAGATAGTCTATAATTGTTGGAAAATCTTCAGGATTAAGAGAGGTGATCTCAATTTCAAGTTGCATGGCTCTCATATGATCCACCTTACCAAATAAATCCTCCAATTTCTCCCATATTTTGAAAGGAGAGTCACACTTTTCCAAATGAAACAAAAGACTGTCACTTACATAAGTTCCTATCAAACCCATACACTCATCAAATTTGCACTGGTACTAAAATTTCTCATATTCTCTAGTGAACACTGGTTGTTCTGAAGAAGTTAAAGCCCATAATCCTTTCCACTTAATTATTGTTTCCATTCTTGGTTTCCATGTGTGGTAATTATGTGTTGTTAATGGCTCAACATGATCTAATGCAGAATTAGATAAAGATGCCATCCTCAAAAAATCACCAAAAGAAATGCAAGAACCAAGTAATGCAACAAGACCCCCAAACAATGCAACAAGAGCCCCCCAAATTTTGGCACTTTATAATGAGTGCGTGTTACAATATGACACTTTATAATTATAGTTATATTCTCAAAATAAATATTTCCAATGGAAATAGAATAAAAAAATACACACTTTTGCAAAAAATGGCACTCAAAACTGAGTTACCGATCAAAAGTTACAAGTTTTTCAATATTATGCTCTACGATTTATTTTAGTTTCCACTAAAATAGAATAAAATACTCTTGCCTTCACCACACAAATAAAATGAAAGGGGGCTGGTATGGAACTAAATGAAATACAATGATAATGGGCCTTGCTTATATAGGAAAGGAATAACAATCTAAGAACCAGTCAAGGTCGTAGAACAAGCCATAAATCATGGAAAGAACTAGTCATCAAATAACTATAACAAGTCCATAGATTTATGAGCAAACTAGACATCAAGGATCTAGTCAATACCATAGAGGGGTTATAGGAAATAACTAGTCAAAACCATAGATCAAGGACAGAACTATACCTAACAACTAGATAATATCTCCTAATATGGGTGAAACTAAATAAAAAGAAATATCCACACACATAAGTGGGTGAGGATAAATACAATAAAGGTAAATAATGTACCTAGGTGAACATGAGATAAGGTAAATACCTACTCTACCAGAAATGTGGGGATTAACATGAAACTTGAGAGGGAGACTTTTGTGAGTACTGTTGGAAAGAATTTTTTTTAGGTGGATAAACTTATGGATTTCTTTCCAATTCTATGGGAATATAAGTCCCTCTACTTAACTGTTGCAACTATCGTATATGCTTGTGTGAGAAAAGGTGGATTTCTACGGTGGCCTTTCAACTAGGGATCCAGCAGTGGCACTCGACTAACCCTGTGACAAAGCTTTAAGATACTTGAAAGAGAGAACTTTGTTTGAAGAGTGGGAAAGGGGAGTGAGAATTTAGATAGGAAAACTAATGTTGTATGTAGAAAATCAGATTCCTGCATACATTAATTCAAAGTTTATCACATGCATCAAAATTAGGAGGAAATAACTCTATGCATAGCAACAAGACCAAATGGAATTTATGATCACAAATTCTCAATAAACCCCTTAGTCAAAAAAGGCTTGAAACTCTTTTTTCTTGTATTGATTGTTTAAACAAGTTGTACATAATGTGGGAATGGAAGAAATTTGAGAGTGGGGGAAACTAGAAGAAAACGGCTATCTCCTTTGCTTTCTCTAATTACAATGCACTCTCGAGTTTACAAGATCAATTGCCAACCCTTTGATATGGGAATGTCAATACAATTTATAGAATACGAGATGAATTATCATCTTTCTAATGACCCTCCATATGCCTTATTTCTAACTTTAGACTATTCATATTCATACAAATATGTAATTCCCTTTTATAAAATCAAGGTGACTTAGTTTACATTATGTTTCTTAAGTCATGTTTAAGTGACTTAAAGGCATATCAAAAAGTTAAAACCCCAATGAAAAATTAGAACATTTGAAGGGAGAGAAATTTAGGGGAGAGGGAAGAGAGAGAAGAGGAGAAGATGTTACCCGATGAAGTCTGTTGATCCTTTTTGATGGAAAATTCCAAATGCAGTGAAACTTTGAATCTTTGATCTCTGTGCACACTATGAAATTCCTTCAAATCAGCTCGTGATATCTCACAAAGTTGAATGAACTAAGATGGATCTCAAATTCCCTATGAAAAATGAATAGAATGATCTTAAAAAATGATGTCCCCCTAAATGATTATCCCTGTACGTCACATTGTGTCAAAACTAATCTTTGATTATGACTTTCTATTTTTAGAAAGTGACCGTGGGACAACTTACTATTTTTAGTGTCTATAAAAAATGTTTGTTCCGATGAATTCTTAGTTGTAGTGCACCTCTAATGTCTTCGCATCCTTCACAGGATCTTCTGTTACTAACTTTCCCGAAATAGTAGTCCCTATGTAGAAGACCTGCTATTTTTAGAAAGTAGGATTCTGGAGGTCCGATTGATGCGGAATGAATTTTTTTGATATCTGGTTTTTTCCCAATATCGATTCCCCTCTAAAATTTTAAACCCACCCGCTTAATATCCTTCAGGAGATTTTAAACTTTCAAATTTTGGACCTAGATAGTGCTTCTACGATGCGATCAACCATTAATGGACCTCAAAATTGTAGGTCTATTTTTTTATTCAATTTGAGATGAAATAAATTTCATTTCAATATAGGTTTTTGTTTCTGGTGCTTCACGTGAAATTCTACTTCATTTCAACCTAACGGTTTGACGGGAAATTCAAGATTTTTCTTTGTTGAGCCAGAAGTGGGATTTCTTCATCGTGGATGCTTTGTTGCACAAGAGGAGAGTTTGAAGGTTATTCTTATTAATGGCCTTGGATAGAGAATGAACATTAAAATATAAATGTGTTGTTTCACGCATCCATTTGGGATATTTCTTAAACTTCTCGTTTCATGGCCATGGAGTTTTCTTTGTTTTCTCCTTCTTCTTCTTGTGCTACTCCTTTTGTGTTTTCTCCAATTTTACTTCTAGGACCTTTGTGATTTCATGGAGTGAAGGGAATTAAATTTTTTCAGGTCTAGTTTGAGTTTCAGTAATTGAGGAATGGTAGTGAGAAGTTGCAGAGGAAGAATGGAGAAAATCTTGTGCATAGGAGTGGAAGCAACTAGAAGCACTCGAAGCACTGAAGCGACAATTAGATTTATTTGAATTTTTGAAATCATGGAAGGAGAAGCTTGGGATACATTTTTCATTAATTGATTTCCCTAACCCTAGGGATGTGAGGGACATAAAATTCCATGGTGGTCAAGAGGAGACATGTGGCGACAATCTGACGATAGGGAATGAAGGTGAGAAAGGTTGTTTTAAAGCACTGGGGGCTAAAAGTTGGTCACATGGATGACCAAAAGACTCCCCATAGGGGTTGGGAACATTTTTTCATGTTATATGTCCCTGCCCTCAGTGATATGAGGGACATAGATTTCCATGGTGGTCATGGAGTTGAAACCTGGCACTTAATCCAACGACAGGGAATGGATGCTCCAAAAATGAACTTAGGGGCTGAACTGTCAAGTCTGGAGGTCGCATGAGGGTTCTAGAGGTCACATGGTGGTTGGGTACATTTTTCAAAGGTTGGTGTACCTGAGCCTTAGGGAATTTCAGGGACATGAAATCCCACCAGGATCCTGGTGTTGACATGTTTCCTCCCAAAAATTGACTAACTCCTTAACTGCCTTTGAGAGGGCAACTTGGTATGATGATAACTTGAGCTCCCGGTGGAATTTTTCAGTGAAATTTTATATGATCCTAACTGGAAATGGAATTTTGAATCCAATTGGTTTGGGTATCATTTCTTTATTCAACCATATAATCCATGAAAAATCTGATTTTTGATTTGAGACTCCACTTGTGCCTGAGAAAAATTGCCTACAAATCCTATGTGAAAAGGTGTTGTGAAAAATATGATTCCACCATCATATAGGTATTAAAATACTATTTCCATAGATGTTTCATTTTAATTATAACTCCATCTGGAGCTCCCGGAATCTTCTTTTGAAGCCCAGTATCTATTTTGGCATGTGCACTGACTAGGCCTCTGAACCCTAATTCTAGCAAAAACTAACCCAACTTCTCCGAGACCTTCCAAAATATTCCAAAATCATCTCCATGATGTCCCAATACCTTTATATCACCTCCACATCCACTTAGTATTTTCTACTCTGCTCCATGAGGTTTCTCTAGCTCTAGGAAGGCCATTGATGGCCCTTCCCACAACTACATGTAGCTTTGTAAATGAACTCCTAAAATCACCTAGGGGGAGTGAATGGAATTTCTTAAATCACCTAAGAGGATGAGATAACATTAATTTGGAGGTCAATTTGACTATCTGGATAGACTTGGGGTGCCTGGGAGCGATAGGATAAGAAATATTTGGTAAAGGGCTATCGTTGTGGTGCTTGGAAATTGTCAATTTCCCTGTTGCACATTTGCATGAAAATAGTTGGATGTTGCTTGGGGACATGGCATGGACTAAGCATAGAGAATACATGGCATGAGAATCTAAAATCTAAAATTTAGACCATATAATTCGTTGACTAGTGCCTTATCCATTGGGCCCTACAGAGTCATGTACAACTTACAACAAGAGAGAAAGAGAGAAGAAGGAAACACACACACACACACGAAAAGGAAACAATGCACATAGAAGGAAGGGAAACACATGTAACAGAAAGGGAAATACACCTAGAAATCACCTATGGTATAATACGGGGGACAACCCGCTTTCACTGAAGCACTTTTCATTTCTCAAAAGTTACCCCTGAAGAGGCAACACCGAATGATGATGTTATACGAAGCCGTTGATGGTTTCTAGAAAGTATCCTCCCCTCCTCAATTGCTTATGGAAGCCAGGTGCTTCCATGATTTTCCTTTTACTTTATAGGAGTGAGTCCATGTGAGCTTCTTGATGCTCTAGTCATCGCTTGGAAATTATATTGCCTTCATGTTCTTTGAAATCAATTTCATGTGTCAGTTGCATTCCACATTTATCCACATAGGTGATTCTCCATTGAGCATCTCATCACCACCCCAAAGCTGATTTTCATTCAAATTACTTGAATATTATGAGTTACTTTCTTTCCTAGGTATATGCTCATTGACATCTTCTCCATAAGAATCATTAGATTCATCATTTATCTCTACTCCACTGTGAGGTTTTTGAGTACTGATGGAAGGATCAGAGGAAAACTCATACTTGTATTGTGTGTCCATGGACATGAGTGAAGAGATCAAGAATCATCTCGGGGTATTCCACAACTTCCACTACATCCAAGATTTCTTGCATGGAGTTATGCTTCATCATTTCCTACAACTCCTCTTTGTACGCCTTTGAAGAATCTTTATTTTACAACTCAAGCAAACTATCTAGAGGGGTTACCTCATCATTTGGGAATCACTACATTTTATCATTCCTTTGTCCAGATGAGCTTCATCTTCAGAGGTCTTGAAACTTCTTGCTTTAATTTGTTCATCATGGAAAGATTCTTCATCTTCAAATGGGAAATAAAATACCTAAATTTCATCATTGTATCCACCAACCATTGGCTCGAGAGGGACGTCATATTTCTCATCTAGATTTATTTCAGGATAGTCCATTTTCACACTGGTTGAGGTTTCCAAGTCAGCTTCTTGTTTGTCTTCCATATTCATGGCTTGCATTAAAAGTTCAAGACTGCTCTCAAGGTCTTTTGTTTCTTTTGTGGCTCTTAGCAGTTCCTGTACAAATGGTTCTTCCCCATTGTTTGAGGGTTCATTATAGACTGACTTGGTCTTTTCTTGGGTAACATGATCAAGGGATTCACTCATCTTTGAATGGGAATGAGAAAAATTCTTCATCACGGATAAACACATAAGATGATTTTTCTGTTTGAAAATCATCAAGAACCATTTCCTCTTCTTCATGGTTTGCATCATCCAGCAATTCAGAGTTTCCCTCTTATAAATCGAATCTCCTCAATGCTTCTTCAAAGTCCAAATATCTCTGGGAAGGCATGTATGGACCTATCAAGATGGGAATATCCTCTTCCTCCTCAGTTGTCACAAAGTGATTCATCCACCTGCTACCCTGGTATAAAATGTTAGCTTCTGGGCTTCCGTATTTTTATACATGTACCTCATCTACTTCTCGGGGAATCAATTTCTCCATGTCTCCCTTCACTTAGTATGGTTGTAGAAGACCAATTCATTTGAATTTTACCTCTCAAGTCTCGATAAAAAATTCTACTCAGCAACATTCCAAACGAGTCTATGACGTCTACTACCATAATCATTACTGAAACTTTCTTGTCTGTAAATCTGGTGGGAGCCACCTATGCATCTTGACCTTCCTACAAGTGAGACCTCTTTGAATCCAAAGAGTAACAAGAGCCACTAGGTGGAGTCATGGTAAGTTTTGAGAGCCTTGGCAACCTTCAAAGGCATCACATTATCTGAGGCACCATAATCTATTATGCAATTGTTTAGTACATATTCTCCAACAAGAAGGGAGACGTAGAAAAGTTCAACTTTATTAGTCTTTGATGCACTCAGAGAAAGCATGTTCTATGAGGGAGGTGTAGGTGAGTTTGGTAGCATGCCTTTGGAACTAGAAGTTACAACATTGGGTGTTAGACTACCACTCCTGATAATCAGACGAAACTCTCAAATTGTTGAGGATGAGTCTCTAAATATTTAGTTTCAGTAATATGCACTTTGGCTTTGTTTTCATATTCTATGAAGTCAAAGGGAGTAGATGTGGACAAGGGGGGTGAAGGGACTACTTTTGGATTTAGGACAGGTTTGGAAGCAGGAGTAGATTTTTGGGGAATAAGAGGGTATTTTGAAAGGTACACTAGGAGCTTTCAAAGTAATAGATTTTACAGAAGTAGATTTAGATTTAGACTTGGAAGAGACATCAAAAGACTTACTTGGGATTGAGCGAGTATTCTTACTTGCTACAAGGTCAAGCTCCAACAATACAGACTTCATGGAAGGAGGGAGTGGTGATCCTCGACTGATTATTTTGTTTTGCGGAGTCACCATAGGAGAATCATCAACCTTCTTTTCCTTTATAGTAGTGGAAGGAGATGATCTTTTCTCAGACTGAGAATGAGTGAATACCACACATGAGAAACTGGGTGCATCCTCTTCATCTTCTTCATCACCTCTAGAATACTCACAGAATCTAATTTGTGTATCATTCTCAAACTCATAAATTTCTAGGAAATTACCACCTTCACTTTCTTGTTCAAACTCTTCTTCATTTTCTTGAACTCCTATAATTTACATTAACATGGGTGGGGCCTCCAAGGTGCAAGCCTTCAGGGTGCTCCTACAAACTGATTTTGTTGCTTCTTTGGGAAGAAACTCGTTCAAATAATTCCCTCTTCAAGATGCCATCTCATTCACCAAATTTTGTAGCAATGGATTGGTTCTCTCATCTCTAGGATGTTGGGTCTTTCCCTTTGATGGGTTCTTGATCTTTCCAGAGAGGATGAGATCATCATCAAGTTCAATGGCCATCCTTTGTGCTTCTATAATGTTCCTTGGTTGGGCTCTTTGCAGAAAAAATCCTACTTCTGGTGATTGAGCATTGATGAAGAATCTCTTGACATTGTTTTGAGATGGTGAATCCTCTTCAGGTATCCTGTGAAGTAACCATTCCAAAATGAGCCATGAAGTCTCTCGTGGTTTCATTTTCTCCTTTCTCTATTTGATTCAACTGCACCAGGAAGTCCTGAGATTCTTCAGTTGATTCAAATATATCTTCGAAGGCATCCTTGATGTCATTCCAACCCGTGATGGACCGGGTAGGCAAGAGATAAAACCATTCTGCTACTTTTTCTTGGAGGGACTCCATGAATAGTCTCACAACACATCTTCATGTTGGACACCAAGAATTCCACATGATGTTGTGAAAGAAGTGATGTGTTCTTTAGGATGTTGTGTGTTGTCACCTTTGAACTTTGGAAAGTTCTTACGGGAATCTTGTTGGTAGATCATGAAGAGGGGGTTCCAGAGCAAGAGGACATGTATTTCTTCCCCATGGAACAATGGGTTGAGGTCTTTCTACTTCATCTTCCATTGTCATTTCTACTTCTTCTTCATCTCTTGCTTCTACAAATTCTTCTTCTTTTGGGAACTCAATGCTCAAGGGTGATTGAAAAATGAGATAATTTGAAGGGGGATTATCAATAGGAGTTTGGATAGGATTTGGCAAGGTGAACTTCTTGAAGATCCAGATGAAGAGGAGGCTTGAGAGAAGAAGTATGGATTATCTCTAATTCATGATTTTGCAAAGCCTCGAAATTGGAAACAACACCACCTCTCGACCTGTTCAACCTGGTGTATCTTCCTTTAGCCAACTTTTAGAAATTCTTGAAGTGGGAACACAAAAGGACACTGTGGAATATGAAAGGTCATTTGAAATTGACAGTGTATCTTTAACAATGGACTTTCATGAATTTTTTTTTTTTTTCAATTTGATTTTTTTTTGAAGGACCTTGTAGTCATATTTTGGGTGCAGATGTTGCTAAATATACCCCACGGTGGGTGCTAAAAACTGTTGGCGAGAAAAATTTTTGAGTGGAAAAACTTGTGGATTTCTTGCCAATGCTCTGGGAATCTAAGTCCCTCTACTTAACTAGTGTAGCTACCATATATGCATGCACAAGAAAATGTGGATTTTTAGTGGCCTTTCGACCGGGGATCTAATAGGGGCACTCCACTGACCCTACGGAAAATCTTACAGATATCCTGCAAGGGAATAATTTGCTCTAAAGAGTAGGAAAGGGGAGTGAGAAAAGAGGTAGGAGAACTAATGTTGTAGGTAGGAAATCAGATTCCTGCACACACACTAGTTAGAAGTATCATCACATGCATCAAAATTAGGAGGAAACAATTCTACGTGCATAGCAACAAGACCAAATGGAATTTATGATCACAAACACTCAATAAACACATTAGTCAAAAAATGCTCAAAACTCCTTCTTCTTGTATTGATTGCTTAAACCAAGTTGTTCATAGTATGAAAATGGGGGAGAAATATAGAATAGGGGAAAGGAAGAATTTGGCTATCTCCTTTGTTCTCTCAAGGTAGAATGCACTCTTGAGCTTACAAAATTAATGACCAACCCTTTGAAATGGGAATGGCATTACAATTTATAGAATGAGAGGTGACTTATCGTCTTCCTCATGACCCTCCATATGCCTTATTTCTAACTTTAGACTATTCATATTCCTACAAAATATTTAAGTCCCTTTTATAAAATCAAGGCGACTTAATTTACATTATGTTTCTAAAGTCACTTTTAAGTGACTTAAAGGAATATCAAAAAGTGCAAACCCCAACAAAGAATTGGAACATTTGAAGGGAGAGAAAGTTGGTGGAGAGAGAAGAGAGAGAAGAGGAAAAGATGTTGCCCAATGAAGTTTGTTGATCCTTGTTGATGGAAAAATCCAAATGTAGTGAAACTTTAAATCTTCAAACTCCTTGCACACTATGAAACTCCTTCAAATCATCTCATGAATGCTCACCAAGTTGAATGATCTAATATGAATCTTGAATCCCCTATGAAAAATGACTAGAATGATCCTGAACAATGATGTCCCTCTGAATGATTATCCTTGTACGTCCCATTGTGCCAAAATTTTTCTTTGTGACTTTATATGTTTAACACGTGTCTGTGGGACCACTTACTATTTTTAGTAAGTGTCAAAAATGTTTGTTCCAATGAATTATCAGTTTTCGTGCACCTCCAATGTCTCTATCTCCTTCGCAGGTTCTTTTGTTGCTGACTTCCTGAAATAGTAGTCCCTATGTAGAAGACCTGCTATTTTTAGAAAGTGGGCTTCTAGAGGTTTGATTGATGTGGAATAAAGTTTTTTGATATGGGTTTTTTCCCAATATTTCCCCTCTGAAATTTTAGACTGCCTGCTTAATAGTCCAGGAGATTTTAAACTTTCAAATTTCGGACCTAACAGGGCTTCTAGATGCGGCAGACATTAATGGACCTCAAAATTTTAGGTCTAGTTTTTAATCCTATGTTTGTGACGAAATAAATTTCATTGTGATAGTTTTTTATTATGGTGCTTCATGTAAAATTCTACTTCGTTTCGCCCAACGGTTTGACGGGAAATTGGATGAGCCAGAAGTGGGATTTCTTAGTCGTGGATGCTCTGTTGCACAAGAGGAGAGTTTGAAGGTGTCTTCTTGATGGCCTTGGGTATAGGAATGAAAAAAAACATATATCTTTTTGTTTCACGCATCCATTTGGGATATTTCTTCAACTTCTCATTTCATGGCCATGGAGTTTTCTCTGTTTTCTCCTTCTTCTTTCTGTGCTTCTCCTTTTGTGTTTGCTCCAATTTTCCTTCTAGGACCTACATGATTTTATGGAGTGAAGGGAAGTATATTTTTGGAAGGCCTGGTTTGAGGTTTAGAACTGGAGGAATTGTGGTGAGAAGTTGCAGAGGAAGAATGGAGAAAATCCGTTGCACGGGAGTGGAAGCAGTTCGAAGCACTAAAGCGGAAGTTAGATTTTTTGAATTTTTGAAATCATGGAAGGAGAAGCTTGGGAAAATTTTTCATGACTTGATTTCCCTAACCTCAGGGACATGAAGGAAATCAAATTCCATGGTGGTCAATAGGAAACATGTGGTGGCGATCTGACGGCAGGGAATGAAGGTGAGAAAAGTTGTTTTAAAGCACTGGGGGCTAAAAGTTGGTCACATGGATGACCAAAAGACTCCCCATAGAAAGTCGGTTGGGGAATTTTTCAAATTTTTTCATGTTTGTACAATTTTATGTCCCTGCCCTCAGGGACATGAGGGACATAAATTTCCATGGTGGTCCTAGAGTTGACATGTGGTGCTTGATCCGATGACAAGGAATGATGCTCCAAAAATGCACCTGGGGGCTGAACTGGGTCAAGTAGGGGCTGGAAATTTTTCACATGAGGGATACATAAAATTCCTAGAGGTCACATACGTGGATCTGGGAAATTTGCTCCAATGTTGAACTGTGTACCTGAGGGTCCCTCAAGGAATTTTTACCAAGGTTTGTACCTGAACTTTCAGGGACATGAAATCCCGCTAGGCCCCCTGTGCTGACACATGTCGTCCTGAAAATTGACTAACTCTTGAACTGCCTTTGAGAGCGCAACTTGGGATGATGATAACTTGAGATCCCAGTGGAATTTATTGGTGAAATTTTATATGATACTGACTGGAAATGGAATTTTAAATCCAATGGTGGGGGTATCATGTCTTTATCCAACCATATTATCCCTAAAAATCATATTTATGATTTTAGACTCTACTTGTGCCTAAGAAAAAATACCTGTAAATCCTATGCTCCAAGGTGTTGTGAAATATATGATTCCACCATCATGTAGGTATTGGAATCATATTTCTTATGATGTTATGTTTTACTTTTAACTCCATCTAGAGCTCTAGGAATCTTCTTCTAAAGCCCAGTAGTTGTTTTGGCTTGTGCACTGACTAGGCCTGTGAACCCTAATTCTGGCGAAACTACCCCAACTTCTCTGAGACCTTCCAAAATATTACTAAACCATCTCCATGATGTCCCAAGACCTTTGGATCACCTCCACATCCACTTAGGCTCTTCTTGTCTACTCAGTGAGGTTGCACTAGCTCTAGGAAGGCCAGTGATAGCCCTTCCCATAATTACCTGTAGCTTTACAAATGAGCTCCTAAACTCACCTAGGGGGAATGAATATAATTTATTGAATCACCTAGGGGAATGGTATAACATTATTTGAGAGGTCACTTGGACTTATCTGGAAAGACTTGGGGTGTCCTGGAGTGATAGGACTTGAAGGTTTTGGCACATGGGTATAGTTGTTGTGCTTGGAAATTGTCAATTTCCCTATTGCACATTTGCATGACAACAACTAGCTCTAGCTTGGGGACATGACATGGACTGAGTGTAGTGAAGACATGGCATGAGAACTCCTAGAATCTCAACTTACAACATATTGACCAATGCCTTATCCATTATGCCCTACAAATTCATGTACAACCTACAACAAGAGAGAGAGAGAGAAGAAGGAAACACACACACACACATGACACATACAACAAGAAGGGAAACACATGCAACAGAGAGGAAAACAAACCTAAAAATAACTTATAGTAAAAGGTAGGGGAAAACCTGCTTTAACTGAAACACTTTTCATTTCTAAAAAGCTACCCCTGAAGAGACAACACTAAATGATGATGTTCTGTGAAGCCATTGATAGGTTCCAGAAAGTACCCTCCCCTCCTCAGCTTCTTATGAAATCTAGGTGCTTTCACAATTGTCTTTGTACTTGGTAGGAGTGATTCCATGTGAGCTTCTTTATGCTCAAGTCCTTTCTTTGAAATTCTACTACCTTCATCCTCTTTGAAATTGGTTTAATAGTGTTAGTTACATTCCATGGTTATCCACATAGATTTTTCTTCGTTGAGCATGTTATTGCTACCCCAAGGCTACTTTTTGTTAAAATTGCATGAACATTCTAGATTCTTTTCTTTCCCAGGTCTATGCTCATTGACCTCTTTTCCATGAGAAACTTCAAACTTATCCTTTTCCTTTACTCCATTGTGAGGTTCTTGAGTATTAACAAAAGGATTGGATGCATCCTCATACTTGTCTTGTATGTTCATGGCATGAGTGAAGAGATCAAGAATCAGCTTAGGGTTTTCCACAACTTCTACTACATCCAAGATTTCTTGCACAGAGTTATGCTTCATCATTTCCTATAGCTCCTCTTTGTATGCCTTTGAAGAATATTTATTTTTCAGATCAAGGAAACTATCTAGAAAGAATACCTCATCATCTAGTGGAATCGCTGCATTTTATCATTCCTTTGTCAAGAGGAGCTTCATCTTTAGAGGTCTCGAAACTTCTTGCTTCAATTTATTCATCATAGAAAGAGTCTTCATCTTCAAATGGTAAATAAAATATCTCCATTTTGGTATCATATCCACCAACCATTGGATCGATAGGGACATCATATTTATTATCTATATTTATTTCAACATAGCCCATATTCACATTGGTTGAGGTTTCCAAGTCATCTTCATGATTTTCTTTAAGATTCATGGCTTGCATTAAAAGTTCAAGACTGATTTCAAGGTCTTATGTTTCTTCCATGGATTTTAAAATTCCTCATACAAATAGTTATTTCCCATTTCTTGAGGGTTCATTAGGGAATGGATTGGTCTCTTCATGGGTAACATGATCAAGGGATTCCTCATCTTCGAATGGGAATGAGAAAATTTCTTCATCACGGATAAACACATAAGATAATTTTTCTATTTGAAAATCATTAAAATCCATTTCCTCTTCTTCATGGTTTGCTTCATCCGGTAATTCAAAGCTTCCCTCTTGTAACTCAAATCTCCTCAATGCTTATTCAAAGTCCAAATCTCTCTAGGAAGGCATGTATGGACCTATCAAGATGGGAATATCCTCTTCCTCCTTAGTTGTCACAAAGTGATTCATCCGCCTGCTACCCTGGTACAAAATGTTAGCTTCTAGGCTTTTGGAATTTTGTACCGTGTACCTCATCTTCTTCTTGGGAAGTAATATCTCCATGTCTCCCTTCACTAGTATGGTTGTAGAATACCAATTCATATAATTTTTCTCTCCCATGTCTTGGTAGAATTTTTTACTCAAAAACATTTTGAATGAGTCTAGGATGCCTACTACCAAATCATCACTAAAACTTTCTTGTCTAGAAATATGGCAAGAGCCACCTGTGCATCTTTGAAATTTCCTACAAGTGAGACCTCTTTTGACTCCAAAGAGTAACAAGAGCCACTAGGTGGAGTCATGGTAAGTTTGAGAGCCTTGGAAACCTTTAAAGGCATCACGTTGTCTGAGGCACCAAAATCTATTATGCAATTGTTTAGTACATATTCTCCAACAAGAAGGGAGATGTCAAAAGGTTCAACTTTATCAGTCTTTGATGCACTCAGAGAAAGCATGTTCTGTGAGGGAGGTGTAGGTGAGTTTGGTAGCATGCCTTTGGAACTATAAGTTACAACATTGGGTGTTAGACTACCACTCCTGATATATAAGACGAACCTCTCAAATTGTTCAGGATGAGTCCGCACTTATTTAGTTTTAGTAATATGCACTTTGGCTTTGTTCACATATTCTATGAAGTAAAAGGGAGAAGATGTGGACAAGGGGGGTGAAGGGACTGCTTTTGGATTTAGGAAAGGTTTGGAAGTATGAGTATATTTATGAGGAATAGAGGAAATTTTGAAAGGTACAATAAGATCTTTCAAAGTGCTAGATTTTACAGGAGAAGATTTAGATTTAGACTTGGAAGACACATCGAAAGACTTACTTGGGATTACAGGAGTATTCTTACTTGCTATAGGGTTAGGCTCCAACAATACAGACTTCATGGAAGATGAAAGTGGTGATCTTTGACTGATTATTTTATTTTGCAGAGTCGCCACAGGAGGATCATCAACCTTATTTTATCTTGCAATAGTGGAGGGAGATTATATTTTCTTGGACTGAGAATGAGTGAATACAACACATGAGAAACTAGGTGCATATTATTCTTCTTATTCATCACCTCTAGAATACTCACATAATCTGATTTGTGTATCATTATCAAATTCATCAATCTCTAGGAAGTTTCCACCTTCACTTTCTTGTTCAAGCTCTTCTTTATTTTCCTTGAACTCCTACAACTTGCATTGTCACATGTGGGGCCTCCAATGTGCAAGCCTTTGGGGTGCTCCTGCAATCTAATTTTTATTGTGTTACATTTTTGGGAAGAAACTCATGTTCAAATAATTCCCTCTTCAAATATGATCCATCTCATTCGCCAAATTTTGCAGCGATGGATTGGTTCTCTCATCTCTAGGATGTTGGGTCTTTCCCTTTGATGGGTTCTTAATCTTTCCAGAGAGGATGAGATCATCATCAAGTTCAATGGCCATCCTTTGTGCTTCTACAATGTTCCTTGGTTGGGCTCTTCATAGAAAAAATCCTACTTCTGGTGATTGAGCATTAGATGAAGAATCTCTTGAAATTATTTTGAGATGGTGAATCCTCTTCAAGTATCCTGCATGAAGCAACCATTTGAAATGGAGCCACGAAGTCTCTCATGGTTTCATTTTCTCCTTTCTATATTTGATTCAACTGCACCAGGAGGTCTTAAGAGTCTTCAGTTGATTTAAATCTCTCTTGCGAAGGCATCCTTGATGTCATTCCAACCCGTGATGGATCGGGTAGGCAAGAGATAGAACCATTCTACTACTTTTTCATTGGATGGACTCAATGAACAGTCTCATAGCAACATCTTCATGTTGGACACCAAGAATTCCACATGATGTCATGAAAGCAGTGATGTGTTCTTCAAGATGTTGTGTCATTGTCACCTTTGAACTTTGGAAAGTTCTTGCGGGAACCCATTGGTAGATTGTGAAGAGAGGAGTTCAAGAGAAAGAAAACATGTATTCCTTCCCGATGGAACAATGGGTTAAGGTCTTTCTACTTCATCTTCCATTATTTTTTCTGCTTCTACTTTATCTCTTGCTTCTACAAATTATTTTTCTTTTGGAAAATCAATGCTCAAGGGTGATTAAAAAATGAGATAATTTGAAGGGGGAGTATCAGTAGGAGTTTGGATAGGATTGAAAGGAAAAATTCTTGAAGATCCAGATGAAGAGGATGATTGAGAGAATATGTATGGATTATCTCTAAATTTTTCTTTCAGACTTTGCAAAGCCTCAAAATTGGAAACAACACCCCCTCTCAACCTATTCAACCTAGTTTATCTTCCTTCAGCTAGCTTTTGGAAATTATTGAAGTGGGAATATAACAAGACATTGTGTTATATGAAAGGTCATGTGCAGGAACTGACAATGTATCTTTCAACAATGGATTTTCATGAATTTGTTTTTCTTATTTTTTCAATATTTGATTTTTTATTTTGAATTTTTAGACCTTGCAGTCATAGTTTGGGTGTAGATGGTGCTAAATCTACCCCACGGTGGGTGTAAAAAATTGTTGGCGAGAAAATTTTTTGGGTGGAAAAACTTGTGGATTTCTTTCCAACACTCTAGGAATCTAAGTCCCTCCACTTATAGTACATCTGCTATATAGGCATGCACGATAAAAGGTGGATATTTTTGGTGGCCTTTTACCCGATGATCCAATAGGGGCACTCCACAGACCCTTTGGCAAAGCTTACAGATACCTGCAAGAGAGAAATTTGTGTGAAGAGAAGGAAAGGGGAGTGAGAAGTTAGATAGGAGAAATAATGTTGCAGGTAGAAAATTAGATTCTTGCATACATCAATTAGAAGTTTTATCACATGCATAAAAATTGGGAGGAAACAAATTTTTGCATAGAAATAAGACCAAGTGGAATTTATGATCACAAAATATCAATAAACCCCTTAGTCAAAAAAGGCTCCAAACTCCTTCTTCTTGTATTGATTTCTTAAACCAAGTTATACATAATGTGGGAATGGAAGAAATTTGAGAGTGGGGGTGGAAGTAGAAGAATTTGGCTATATCCTTTGCTTCTCTCTAAGGTAGAATGCACTCTCGAGCTTACAAAATTAATTGACCAACCCTTTGAAATGGTAATGGCGTTACAATTTATAGAATGAGAGGTGACTTACCATCTTCCTCATGGCCCTCCATATGCCTTATTTCTAACTTTAGACTATTCATATTCCCACAAAATATTTAAGACTCTTTTATAAAATCAAGGTGACTTAATTTAAATTATTTTTCTAAATTCACATTTAAGTGACCCAAAGGCATATCAAAAAGTGCAAACCCCAACGAAGAACTAGAACATTTGAAGGGAGAGAAATGTGGGGGAGAAGAGGAGAAATGTTTCCTGATGAAGTTTGTTGATTCTCATTGATGGAAAACTCCAAATGTAGTGAAAATATGAATATTTGAACTCCTTCCACACTATGAAACTATTTAAAATCAGCTCATGAATCCTCACCAAGTTGAATGAACTAATACTGATCTTTAATTCCCTATGAAAAATGACTAGAATGATCTTGAACAATGATGTCCCCCTGAATGATTATCCTTGTACGTCCCATTATGCCAAAACTATTCTTTGAGTGTGACTTTCTATGTTTAGCAAGTGTCTGTGGGACCACTTACTATTTTTAGTAAGTGTCAAATTGGTCCGTTCTAGTGAATTCTCAGTTGTAGTGCATCTCTAATGTCTTCACGTCCTTTGCAGGCTCTTCTATTGCTTACTTTTATGAAATAGTAGTCCCTACATAGAAGACCTAATATTTTTAAAAGTGGGCTTCTGGAGGTCTGATTGATGGGGAATTAAATTTTTTAATGTGGGTTTTTACCCAATATTTCCCCTCTTAAATTTCAAACCTTCCCGCTTAATAGTCCAGGAGATTTTGAATTTTTGAATTTTGGACGTGGTAGTGCTTCTGGACGCGGTAGCCATTAATGGACCTCAAAATTTCTGGTCTATTTTTCTCCTTAATTTGTAATGAAATAAATTTCATTGTGATAGGTTTCTTCTTTTGATGCTTCATATTCAATTCTACTTCATTTATCCTAGCAGTTTGACAGGAAATTGGATTTTTTCTTCGTTGCGCCAGAAGCGGGATTTATTCGTCATGGATGCTATGTTGCATGAGAGGAGAGTTTTAAGGTGTATTTTTTATGGCCTCAGGTAGAGTAATGAACAAAAAAATATATCTTGTTGTTTCATGCATCCATTTGGGAGATTTATTCAACTTCTCGTTTCATGGCCATGGAGTTTTATCTATTTTCTCCTTCTTCTTTATGTGCTTCTCCTTCCATGTTTTATCCAATTTTCCTTTTAGGAACTACATGATTTCATGGAGTAAAGTGAATTTCCTTTGTGGAAGGTCTGGTTTTAGGTTTAGTAATGGAGGAATGGTGATGAGAAGTTGTAGAGGTAGAATGGAGAAAATATGTACACATAGATGTTAGAAGTAGCAGTTGAAATTTAAAATTTGGAAATCATGGAAGGAGAAGCTTGGGCACATTTTTCAATTCTTGATGTCCCTAACCTTAGGGATGTGAGGGAAATCAATTTCCATGGTGGTCAAGAGAAAGACACATGTCAACGATCGGGTGATAGGGAATGAATGTGAGAAAAGCTTCTTTAAAGCACTGGGAGTTGAAAATTGGTCACGTGGATGACAAAAAGAATCCCCATAGGGGATGGGTTCATTTTTTCATGATTTATGTCCTTGACCTTAGGTACATGAGGGAAATAAAATTCCATGGTGTTCTTGGAGCTGACACATGGCACTCAATCTGACGACAGGAATGACTACTCCAAAAATGCACCTAAGGGCTGAAAGTCGGTCATGTGGGTGACCAAAAGACTCCCCCTAGGTGCTGGGAAATTTTTTCATGCTTTATGTACTTGACCTCAAGGACATGAGGGACATAAAATTCCATGGTTTTCCTAGAGTTTACACGTGGCATTTGATCCGATGACAAGGAATAAATGCTCCAAAAATGCACCTGGGGGCTGAACTGTCAAGTCTGGAGGTCACATGAGGGTCCCAGAGGTCACATGGGGTCTAGGAACATTTTTAAAAGGTTGGTGTACCTGACCTCAGGGACATCAGGGACATGAAATCTTGTCAGGCCCCTGGTGCTGACATGTGTCCTCCCAAAAATTGACTAACTCCTGAACTACCTTTGAGAGGGCAACTTGGGATGATCATAACTTGAGCTCCTAGTGGAGTTTATTAGTGAAATTACATATGTTCTTGACTGGAAATGGAATTTTTAAGCCAATTTTGTTGGTCTCATGTATTTATTCAGCCATATGATCCTTAAAAAAGTGGATTCATGATTTGAGACTCCACTTGTTCTTGAGAAAAACTACTTTCTACTCCTATGCTCCAAGGTGTTGTGAAAAATATTATTCCACTATCAGGTAGGTATTATAATCCTCTTTCCAAATGTGTTTTTTTACTTATAACTCCATTTGTAGCTCCTAGAATCTTCTTCTGAAGCCCAGTATTTGTTTTGGCATGTGCACTGACTAGGCCTGAGAATCCTAATTATGGTGAAACTACCCCAACTTCTCTAAAACCTTGCAAAATCTTCCTGAACCATATCCATGATGTCCCAATACCTTTGGATCACCTCCACATCCACTTAGTCTCTTCTTCTCTGCTCAGTGATGTTGCTCCAGCTCTATGAAGGAAAGTGATAGCCCTTCCCATAACTTTCTGGTGCTTTGCAAATGAGCTCCTAAAATCACATAGGGGGAATGAATGGACTTTCCTAAATAACCTAGTGAATGGTATAACATTATTTTTGAGGTCATTTTGACCTATTTGAGTGATATACTTGAAAATTTTGGCACAGGGGTATAGTTGTTGTGCTTGGAAACTGTTAATTTCCCTGTTGCACATTTGCACGATAACAAGTACCAAGATGATTTGAGAATTTGTGAAGTAATGTAATGTGACAAATTTTATCTTATTTCATTGACTTACTATTTTGATCATGTTTCACATGGGTTCCCATTCTTACCAATTTTACTAATTTTTTCCAAATTCACCACTTTTGAATGTTTTGTACTTGAAGGGATGTCTCGAGATACCAAAAACATAATTTTCCTCAGAATCACTATTTTTAGTATAATATGTGGTAGGTAATTATTAAATATATAAATTGGTCTTCATGAGTTTTTATTTGAATGAAACCACTTCTAGTAGTTTACATAATTAATTTCAAGGCTTTACTCTAATTTTTGAGAGATTTCGATTGCTAGGTTTTTGTAGATCTAAGGAAATGTGATTTTTTTCTAGAAATTTCATGTGGATATAAAAATAAATTAGGGAATGAATGATAAAATTCAAATAATCTTCTTAAATTTATTTTCACTAGGAATCCATGGTTAAAATTTCATGGCAATTGAAGGGTATAGTTGTGCTTGGAAACTGTCAATTTCCCTGTTGCACATTTGCACGATAACAAGTACCAAGATGATTTGAGAATGTGTGAAGTAATGTAATGTGAATTTTTTTATCTTATTTCACTGACTTACTATTTTGATCATGTTTCACATGGGTTCCCATTCTTACCAATTTCACCAATTTTTTCCAAATTCACCACTTTTGAATGTTTTGTACTTGAAGGGATGTCTCGAGATACCAAAAACATAATTTTCCTCAGAATCACTATTTTTAGTATGATATGTGGTAGGTAATTATTAAATATATAAATTGGTCTTCATGAGTTTTTATTTGAATGAAACCACTAGAAGTTCCTAGCAACTGCGTAGCAGGCCATAAGCCAAAATGTAGAAGTTTACATAATTAATTTCAAGGCTTTACTCTAATTTTTAAGAGATTTCGATTGCTAGGTTTTTGTAGATCTAAGAAAATGTGATTTTTTTCTAGAAATTTCATGTGAATATAAAAATAAATTAGGGAATGAATGATGGAATTCAAATACTCTTCTTAAATTTGTTTTCACCAGGAATCCATGCTTAAAATTTCATGGCAATCGGAGGGTATAGTTGTTGTGCTTGGAAACTATCAATTTCCCTATTGCACATTTACACGATAACAAGTACCAAGATAATTTGAGAATGTGTGAAGTAATGTAATGTGACAAATTTTATCTTATTTCACTGACTTACTATTTTGATCATGTTTCACATGGGTTCCCATTCTTACCAATTTCACCAATTTTTTCCAAATTCACCACTTTTGAATGTTTTGTACTTGAAGGGATGTCTCGAGATACCAAAAACATAATTTTCCTCAGAATCACTATTTTTAGTATGATGTGTGGTAGGTAATTATTAAATATATAAATTTGTCTTCATGAGTTTTTATTTGAATGAAACCACTTCTAGAAGTTTACATAATTAATTTCAAGGCTTTACTCTAATTTTTGAGAGATTTCGATTGCTAGGTTTTTGTAGATCTAAGAAAATGTGATTTTTTTCTAGAAATTTCATGTGGATATAAAAATAAATTAGGGAATTAATGATATAATTCAAATAATATTCTTAAATTTGTTTTCACTAGGAATCCATGGTTAAAATTTCATGGCAATCGGAGGGTATAATTGTTGTGCTTGGAAACTGTCAATTTCCCTGTTGCACATTTGCACGGTAACAAGTACCAAGATGATTTGAGAATGTGTGAAGTAATGTAATGTGACAAATTTTATCTTATTTCACTGACTTACTATTTTGATCATGTTTCACATGGGTTCCCATTATTACCAATTTCACCAATTTTTTCCAAATTCACCACTTTTGAATGTTTTGTACTTGAAGGGATGTCTCGAGATACCAAAAACATAATTTTCCTCAGAATCACTATTTTTAGTATGATATGTGGTAGGTAATTATTAAATATATAAATTGGTCTTCATGAGTTTTTATTTGAATGAAACCACTTCTATAAGTTTACATAATTAATTTCAAGGCTTTACTCTAATTTTTAAGAGATTTCGATTGCTAGGTTTTTGTAGATCTAAGAAAATGTGATTTTTTTCTAGAAATTTCATGTGGATATAAAAATAAATTAGGGAATGAATTATGGAATTCAAATACTCTTCTTAAATTTGTTTTCACCAGGAATCCATGGTTAAAATTTCATGGCAATCGGAGTTTGGGAACATGAATTATAAGCAAAACTTGATTTGGGAGATTATGGCATAAAAGAGGTATTTTCATGCTTGAATGTCATAAACAACTTAAAATTTTTATTTAATGGATGCCAAGGAGTTTGATTTATGATTTTAAGTTACATTTTCAAGTTGTGAGTGGTAGTGAGCACGAGTGAATGCATTTATGGAGTGGGGTGGAAAGAGGAAACACATGAGCATTAAAGAATTAGCCAATTGTTAATTTTTTGATCAACTTGGCATGGAGTGGAGAATTTTTTCCCAAATATCCCAAGGGGATGGGACATTTGGGACACAAAAAGTTTCCTAGATGTGAGCATTAAAAGTAACGAGGTTTGATTGCTTGGTGGGGGAGAGAGAAAAAACTAGCAATTAGCACCCGTGGGATGAGACTGGGTTACATGAAGAACTTAGGAAAGGGATGGAGTGTGCTGGATATTTTTGTCCCAACTATCCCAAAGGGATGGTATAGTTGGTGCAAAAATAAATTCATCAACCTCAAGTTGACAAGTGGCAAGTTGTGGTTCAATGAAGCGGTGAGTTGAGAGGACTTAAAAAATGCACTGCGGAGTCATGGGATAAAAAAAACATGGGGTGGAGATTTTTTTCCCAACTTTCCCAAAGGGAAAAAACATTTGGTGTATAAAAATTCACCTCAACCTCATGCTGAGAAGTGACAAGCTGTAGTTGCACGATGGGAGGGCTAGAAAAGTAGGAAAGAGTGCTTACGAAGGATTTTCAAGGTCATGTGAAGGTCTAAGGGGCATAAAAAGCATGGGGTGGAGATTTTTGTCCCAAATATCCCAACTTAATGGGAAATTTGAGACATGAAAGTGTTATTCATCCTCATGTCGACACGTTTTCACTTGTTGAAATGACTAAGTCCTGAAAGCTTACCTTAAGGACAACCTTGAAGACAAAGTTTCTGGATCTCCTTGATGACATTTTGGGAACTTCGTTATATTAAATTGAATCAAAATACAATATTTAGAATAATGGGATGGGTACCGTGATCTATTTCTTCCTAAAAATTCCTTAAAATAGCCTTATTTTCTCGAGACTGTAGGGTGTTCTTGAAAAAATAGATTGTGGAAAGAAGCTTTTTGGTCTTGTGAAATATCTGAAAGTACCACCATTTATATCATTGAATCATATTTCCAATGGTATATTATTTTAATTCTAACTCATTATAGATCTCCTGAGATCACCTTCCAAAGCTTAGATGTTTTTTTAAACTACTTCCTCCTTCACCCTCAAAACCCCACTTTCATTAAACTTGTCCTTAAGCCTCCACACATTCCCTAAAATTTCCTATATGAATTGAAATATGATCTTAGATCCTCAATACCATTTATTTATTAATTTTAGCATTCAACTATGTTCTGAAGGGTTCACACCTATCCCAAAAATGCTAGAAATAGTCTTTCTAGGTTCAATGAAGAATTTATCTTGTGAAGCATTACATGAGAATAATTTCATGAGCTAGTTTTCACATTTCAAACACTTAGGAAAGGGTTTAACAACACATATGAGAACTTGGATGATGGGTATAGGCATGATATAGGGGGAGGACTGATCCAGAGAAGTTTTGAAAAGGGTTTACAAGAAAACAAATTGACACTACATAAATTGGCCATAAGTTACCATTATTTTGTCCTTCCAAGTTACCTTTGAAAGTGAATTTAAATGTAATATAGGAACTTATAGTTTGCTTAAGATAGAGTATAGGATATATATCTTGTTCATTCTTTAGAAATATTTTGTTATCTATCTTTTGACTAATCCTATTGATTATTTGGGAAAAGATGCAAAGTCTTGTGTATGCAGGCCATAAAGGAAAGATAATGCTAGTATTGGGAAAAGTGGAATTGATCATGAATAGTACATTTAAAATAAAATATTATTTCATATTCAGATTCCTCTCAAAAAATTATGCAAGTTCAAAAAAAGAATCATCTCAATCTGAGGTCGCATGCAAAAGTTATAGTTGTTTTAAGTTAGCTGTAGAACTCGTAGAGTTAGTTTTGGAACTCACAGAGTTAGTTCTAGAACTTGCAGGTTTAGTTCCGGAACTCGTAGGTTTAGTTCCATAACTTGTATTAATTGAATACTAGTTAGTTCTAGAACTTTCAATTTGTGGACAAATCAAATTTAGTTCTGGAACTTGTAGATTTAGTTCTGGAACTTGCATAAAAGGAATGACAGCTTTAGTTCCAGAACTTGATCAATGGAATGATAGTTTTTGAGGTATTGTGAAAACTTATAGATTCTAATGGTAAATATGAGAGAGGTTTTTATTCATAGAAATGTGTTTAACAAAAATTTCATTCATATTTTCTACAGGTTTTACCAATGAAGAGAGATCTAACTTTTAGTGAGCTGCAGTCCAAGGAAACGTGTATCAGACGAGCACTAAAAGTTCCATAAATAGAAACAAAAAATTAAAATGGAAAATATGAAAGAGGTTTTTGTTCATAGAAATTTGTTTAACAAAAACCTCATTTAGATTTACTACATGTATTACCAATAAATAGATATCTAAATTTTAGTGAGCTGTAATCTAAGGAAAAGTGTATCAGACGAGCACTAAAAGTTCAATAAATAGAAACAAAAAATTCAAATGGAAAATATGAGAGATTTTTTTGTTCATAGATTTTTTTTTAACAAAAACCTCATTCCAATTTGTAACAGATTTTACCAATGAAGAAAGATCTATCTTTGAGTGAGCTGCAGTATGAGGAAAAGTGTATTAGACGAGTGCTAAAAATTCAATAAACAGAAACAAAAAAGTCAAATAGAAAATTTGAGAGAGGTTTTTGTTCATAGAAATGTGTTTAACAAAAACCTCATTCATATTTGTAACAGGTTTTACCAATGAAGATAAATCTAACTTTTAGTGAACTGCAGTCCGAGGAAAAAGTGTATCAGACAAGCGTCAAAAGTTCCACAGTCAAAAAACAACAAAGTCAAATGGAAAATATGAGAAAGGTATTTGGTCAAAATCATATTTTGAGAAAAATCCTCCTTCCAATAATGTAGAAGAATAAAATCATTATGATTCTTGTTACCAAAAATCAAGGAGAAGATTTGGGAGCAAATCTTCCTAAAATAAGCAAGATAAGATTTGACTTCAATAATATATCTCTCTCCATATTTTGTGGAGATGGAGATCTTAGTTGTTAGGATTGGAATAAAGATAAGATCAGATTGTATTTCCTAAAATAAGGAGTTGGTTGGATGCATGAATTATAAATGCAACCTTCCACACTGAGATATGTAATTTTCTTTCTCCCAAGAAATAAAGATCTGTTCTTTCCTCTCAAATATTCTGTAGTTTTAAAATCAGAAGTATGATTTAAATCCTCTTCCAAGAAATGAGCTGGCCACTCATTTCAAGGAAGATGGATCTGTGTATTTATGTTTATGTTTATTCATTTGTCTGTAATTCATTTTGTTTTATTGTTTTTATTTTTGTATTGTGAAAATTCAGTCTGTTGTGAACCTGCAGGTGTTTTGTTTAATTATGTTTATTTCCAATTCAAGAAATTTCAATTTATGCAAGTGTGTTTAAATTTATGTAAGTTTGATTTCCTTCATGCAAGTGTGATTTATTTTATGCAAACTTTATTTCTGCAAGTGTGCCTTTATTTCTGCAAGTGTGCTTTCAATTTTTGCAAGTGTGATTTATTTTATGCAAGTTTGGTTTGTGTTTAAAGGAGTTTCTTTCCAAGATCTTCTTCTCTTAATGCATACAACCATTGAACACCAGCCATGGATTGACATTATTAATGGTGAGGATTGATGACCCTCATCATTTTGGTGCCATCGTTTTCAGGGACACGGTGTTATTGGGAGATTCAGAGTTCTCTAAAATAATATTCTAGTGATAGTAGAATACCTTTTAGCAAATTATGTGACATAGGAGGTATTTGGTAAGTAGTTTCTTTAGACTTTTATTTCCTGCAAGTAGATTAAAATTTCATTTCTGCAATTAGGAATATTAGATTGTAAATATCTCCCCACAAACTAACTCTGTGTATAAGAAAAATGACTGTGATGTTTGATCAAGAAAGTATAATGGTATGAACAAAGAATTCAGATCTGGAAATGGTAGAATATGATATTGAATCTGGAAGTAGATCCAGTTGATGAAATATCATATGCCATTCTTGATAACCACCACCATTTCCCCTTGTATCAACTAACAACTCAGTGATCTTATTACACATAACCTTAGTAAAAAACTGGCTTATCTAGTTTGTAATAATGAAGTGGTAGCATTTCTAGTTAACTCCATCCATATTCAGGGATTTCATTAGAGCCAAAATAAAAACTCACTCATAATAAATCCACTCATCCAAATTAGTTTTCATCCCATAATAAAATTCAATCCCTGAACCATATCCATTAGAAAAATTGTTTTCATGTCTTTCAATTTCTTCATTTTTGTATATGCTTGTATAACATTAAGAAGCAATTATTGTGAATATCAAGGAAAAAAAATTTACGTACTAACATCTGATGACTAGATCTATAAGAATTTCCAGAGTTGTTTTTGATACCAGCATGTAGATTTTGGAGCACCAACAATATCAACTAAGGAGCATGCAGATTTTGGAGGGACCCATGGATACCTCCACTCTCTCTTTTAACAACTCTCCATCTCTTGAGATCACTAGTCTGAGATTTGAAGATTACTATGGTGATTCTGATAATGCACAATTCAAGTTGGGCTTTGAAGACCTAGAAATTGTCTACACAATTTTTAGAATCTTCTTGGAGTTACCAAGTATGCAAAAATGTTTTTATGAGATCTCAGACATTGCTTCTTATTTTACACAAGTTGTACTTTGATGAATATAGTATGATGATGGATCAAATTTTTCTCTAATCCTTCTCATGCTATCATCTCAGCAAAAAAAAAATGAAATAAAAAACTTTGATTGGAAAACCAGCTTACAGGCCAATCAAAGAAAAAAAAATAATTTAAAAAGACTTTGATTGGAAAACCAGCTTGCTGGCCTAGTCAAAAATCAAAGGAAAAAAAAACTTTGATTGGAAAACCAGCTTGCTGGCCAATCAAAGGAAAAAAAGGTGGCTCTTCTTCAAAGGAAATCAATAGTTACCTGGTGGCTTTCTTCTCGACACTATTTGACCATGTTAACAATAGGATGACAAAGACAACTAGAGGTATGATCAAGTTATTTTGTTCTACTATTTTATTTTTAAGCTTTCTTGTAAGTTTTTTTATTACAGCTAGATCCACTTTTAAAGATTTCCAAGGAAGGAAAGATAAAATTCATATCTCCCCTACTTATATGAAAAATATGTGCACCTCTTTGCAATCAAACTTTTGGAGTCTAATTTATGGGAAGTCATAAATAAACAACATGCATGAGGACATGCATGAGCTTAGGTGTGGGAGAGAAGGAGAAGCACGAGCTATGCATTTTGATTTTAAATATGAGACACAACAGAAGGAGATCCACACAAGAACCTGTTGTAAAATAAAAGAGATCAAAAGCAGCAGGAAAAGATCCACACAAGAACCTACCGTAAAAGAAAAGAATATCAAAAGAAATAGAAGGAGATCTACACAAGAACTTGTTGTAAAAGAAAGAAATCAAAAGCAGCAGAAGGAGATCCACACAAGAACCTATTGTAAAATAAAAAGTAACAAAGGAGATCCAAAAGAACCTGTTGTAAAAGAAAGAAATCAAAAGCAACAGAAGGGGATCCACATAAGAACCTGTTGTAAAAGAAAGAATATCAAAAGCAACAGAAGGAGATCCACACAAGAACCTGTTGTAAAAGAAAGAAATAAAAAATAGGAGAATGATATCCACACAAGAACCTATTATAAAAGAAAGAATATCAAAAGAAACAGAAGGAGATCCACACAAGAACCTGTTGTAAAAGAAAGAAATCAAAAGCAACAAAAGGAGATCACACAAGAACTTGTTGTAAAAGAAAGAATATCAAAAGCAACAGAAGGAGATCCACACAAGAACCTATTGTAAAAGAAAGAATATCAAAAGCAACAGAAGGAGATCCACACAAGAAGTAGAAGGAGATCCACACAAGAACCTGTTGTAAAAGAAAGAAATCAAAAGCAACAAAAGGAGATCCACACAAGAACCTGTTGTAAAAGAAAGAAATCAAAAGCAATAGAAGGAGATCCACAAGAATGTGTCCTCAATATGGAGAATAATCTAAGAAGAGGAGATAATAATGTAATGCATGAGGACATGCATAAGATTAAGTGTGGGGAAATGATGAGGCCATAAATTGGCCATAAATTACCATTATTTTGTCCTTCCAAGTTACCTTTGAAAGTGGATTTAAATGTAATCTAGGAACTTATAGTTTTCTTAAGATAGAGTATAGGATATATATCTTGTTCATTATTTAGAAATATTTTGTTATCTATCTTGTTGACTAATCCTATTGATTATTTGGGAAAAGATGCAAAGTCTTGTGTATGCAGGCCATAAAGGAAAGATAATGCTAGTATTGGGAAAAGTGGAATTGATCATGAACAGTACATTTAAAATCAAATCTGATTTCATATTCAGATTCCCCTAAAAACATTATGCAAGTTCAAAATAATAATCATTTCAATCCGAGGTCGCATGCAAAAGTTATAGTTCTTTTAAAGTAGCTGTGGAACTCACAGACTTAGTTCCGGAACTTGCAGGTTTAGTTCTGGAACTCGTAGGTTTAGTTATGAAACTCACAGATTAAGTTCCATAGCTTGTATTAATTGAATGATAGTTAGTTCTAGAACTTTCTATTCATGGAAAAATCATATTTAGTTCCGGAACTTGGAAATTTAGTTCCGAAACTTGCATAAAAGGAATGATAGCTTTAGTTCCAGAACTTGATCAACAAAATGATAGTTTTTGAGGAATTGTGAAAACTTAGAGATTCCACTATGAAATATGAGAGAGTTTTCTTTTCATAGTAATTTTTTTAATAAAAACTTCATTCATATTTGCTACAAGTTTTACCAATAAAGAGAGATCTAACTTTTAGTGAGTTGCAGTTCGAGGAAACGTGTATCAAACGAGCACTAAAAGTTCCATAAACAGAAACAAAAAATTCAAATGGAAAATATGAGAGAGGTTTTTGTTCATAGAAATGTGTTTAACAAAAACCTCATTCAGATTTGCTACAGGTATTACCAATAAAGAGAGATCTAACTTTTAGTGAGCTGTAGTCTGAGGAAAAGTGTATCAGATGAGCACTAAAAGTTCCATAAACAGAAACAAAAAATTCAAATAGAAAATATGAGAGAGGTATTTGTCCATAGTAATGCATTTAACAAAAAATTCATTCATATTTGTAATAGATTTTACCAATGAAGAGAGATCTAACTTTTAGTGAGTTGTAGTCCGAGGAAAAGTGTATCAGACGAGCACTAAAAGTTCCATAAACAGAAATAAAAATTCAAACAGAAAATATGAGAGAGGTTTTTGTTCATAGAAATGTGTTTAACAAAAATATCATTCATATTTGTAATAGGTTTTACCAATGAAGATAAATCTAACTTTTAGTGAACTGCAGTCTGAGGAAAAAAGCTGTATCAGACAAGCGTCAAAAGTTCCACAGTCAAAAACAACAAAGTCAAATGGAAAATCTGAGAAAGGTATTTGGTCAAAATCATATTTTGAGAAAAATCCTCCTTCCAATAATGTAGAAGAATAAAATCATTATGATTCTTGTTACCAAAAAGTAAGGAGAAGATTTGGGAGCAAATCTTCCTAAAATAAGCAAGATAAGATTTGACTTCAATAATATATCTCTCTCCATATTTTGTGGAGATGGAGATCTTAGTTGTTAGGATTGGAATAAAGATAAGATCAGATTGTATTTCCTAAAATAAGGAGTTGGTTGGATGCATGAATTATAAATGCAACCTTCCACACTGAGATATGTAATTTTCTTTCTCCCAAGAAATAAAGATCTGTTCTTTCCTCTCAAATATTCTGTAGTTTTAAAATCAGAAGTATGATTTAAATCCTCTTCCAAGAAATGAGCTGGCCACTCATTTCAAGGAAGATGGATCTATGTATTTATGTTTATGTTTATTCATTTGTCTGTAATTCATTTTGTTGTATTGTTTTTATTTTTGTATTGTGAAAATTCAGTCTGTTGTGAACCTACAGGTGTTTCGTTTAATTATGTTTATTTCCAATTCAAGAAATTTCAATTTATGCAAGTGTGTTTAAATTCCTGCAAGTTTGATTTCCTTCATGCAAGTGTGATTTATTTTATGTAAACTTTATTTCTGCAAGTGTGCCTTTATTTCTGCAAGTGTGGCTTTCAATTTCTGCAAGTGTGATTTATTTTATGCAAGTTTGGTTTGTGTTTAAAGGAGTTGCTTTCCAAGATCTTCTTCTCTTAATGCATACAACCATCAGACACCAGCCCTGGATTGACATTATTAATGGCGAGGATTGACGACCCTCATCATGATCCTTGTTCTAATTTTTATATTTTGAATCCTTATATTTTTCATGACCCACAAGTAAAACATTGGATTTAGTGGATTTTAGACCACCAATTTGAATGATTTTATTTGGCTCCCTAGTCACTTTAGAAACAAACCAACGAAGGAGGAAATTTTCCATTATGGACCAAGTTCACATTTTGTTGCATGGAAGTTACAAACAAAAATAAAATATTTGAGACCTAGTTTGGCGAGGCAAAAAAAAACACATTGTGATTCCTTTTTATCAATTACACATTATTTTAATTGTAATATCACAAATTTTAACTTGGTGAAGAAGTCTTGAAGTGTGTCAAAATTTCTAGTGCTAAGACTAATAAGCTGTATTACCAATTCATGCCATCTCATTTCATCATGTTTCCCAAAGAGTTATATTTAAGGTGTCCTACACATCCTTGGGTGTTTTGGAGGAAGTCAAATGAAAGCATAGATATGATGACATAGAAATCATAAGCTTCATCACATTTTTCAAACCATTTATCTTTTTGTAGCATCCATTGGTTGAGTTTGTCAACCCATAGTTATCTGATAAAACTTATTGTTTCAAAAGGTGAGTTGATAGTTGAAGGGGTAAGAAAAGTAACAAAATTTAGATCCATGATATATTAGAGTGAGTGAAAAAATAAGGTAAAAATAAGGAACTAAAAAAATTATATACCCCACTATTGGCGGCACTTTATAAATAGTGTGTTAATTACACCCAAGTGTGTTCATACAATGTGAAATAGTTGTCGACTTATCTTGCAGATGGATAAAAATCATACAAGTGTGGAGACCATAATAATTTTTAGTCATATGAAATGAAACAACAATTAACAAACAAAACAATTATGAAAGCAAGTAAAAAGGGAGAAAACACATTTTTTGTGAGAAATAATGTCTCACATTTATTTGGAACCCCCTTGCTACAAGGTTATGGAGGATGTACTCACTAGTATTGAATTAATAATAAGATCTCAAATATAAAAAGTTCTCTTGGAGGAGCCAATAATCTCCTAAACTGCAAAGAAAAAATTCTAGAAAAAAAAAATCCTCTTCACAAGCACATGTTAGAAAAAATCCTAATAACACTAAATTTTAATACTTTTCCTTATTATTTTAATTAATCCAAAAATGTTGAAAAAATAATAAGGTATTAAAATTTAATTCCCCCCCTAATATTAGTTGGATGGCCTAACTAGTCAAAACTTTCCTAGCAAATAATTAAGATATAATAGTTAGAAATAAAGAACTAGGTCCAAAGTCTAAACTAAGTTTTAAAAATATAGAAAAGGTTCAATAAATTAAAAACATGTATTAATTTTAAAAGGGAGTGAAAGTGAAATTTTAAATTTGGTAGATCAAAAAAATTTCAGAGTGGCATGATGGAGGATCCCGAGGTGAGGTACTCAAGCTTGACTTGGTGAATCAAGAAGAGGACATGTAATTCATGTATTGCATGCATGGTAGGTTTGAAGTAGAGCCAACATAGAGAAATAAATAAGTTAAGAAAAACTATGGATAATCAGACCAAGAAGGTAGGTAGGTATGGAGGCACAAGCTAGAGTCAAATCCATGATCAAGGAAATCTCGAGCTAAATACAACACACTTATGTGAGAAAGGAGCCAAAAAATGAGCTCAATATGAGTAAGGTTTCTAAATATATACGAAGGGGGATCAAGGATTGATTAGGTTGTGACAATATGTAAGGGATTAGTGATCCAAAAGAAGCATGACAAGAAAGGAGGCCATGTGAGAGGTGAGATATATTGGGAGACAACACAAAATAAGCCTAGTGGAGAGAAATGATATTGATACTAAGCTTGAGATAGGGAGCCTAGAGGTAAGGTAATAATATTGGATACAAAAATTTGTAAGCAGGGGTAAACTAATAGAGATGAGATCTCGAATCAAGGAGATATAAGGAGCTTATACAGAGAGATAAGTTGAGATTGAGGTATCTTGGATGAGTCATGTTGATAGGAGCTCAAAGAGCTCAAGAGGAGGGAAAACAGAGCTCGAAGAGCTCAATACAAATCCTAAGTAGATCTAGGTTGGAGATAAGGTAGAGGAGGGATTGGGCGGGGAAGATTAGGGTGAGGAATAGAAGAGGACATGGATGAGGAAAGAAAGGTTTGATAGGATTTAAAAACTCAGAACATGGAAAGAAAACCATAATCAAAACCAAGAGCATAAATACCTGCAGATTTAGTTTTCCACCAAATATAGTTATGAATAAGATAGATTTAGCATATAAACACCTATCTACACATGCATAAAACAACACTAAAAAATAACAAAATCTTGATGCATCCTAGAATCTACCAGAAATAACCCAAGCACATTGACACATCACTCAACCTAGGCTAAGTGTTCACCCAAAGCGCACAAAGGTACCAAGGTTGCTTGGCAAGATGTTAGCAAGATGAAGGGTTAATGAATTCAGATCCATAAATGGTATAAACATTCTATAGAGCATATTCCAGATCTAGATCTAAGGAGTAATAGCCATAATTAATTCTACCATGCAAGATCTAGTTATAATCATGGTTAACACCTTGAATCAATCAATACACTCCATTACATTAACCACAATAAATACACAAAATATTTTTACAATATTTAGTACTGTAAGTTCATGCGCACATCAGATCTAACAACATAACTTCTACAATATATCATATATATATATATATATATATATATATATTATTTTTATACTATGTAAATAACTACATATTTATAAGGGTGGGGACTTTCCTTGTCATCACTTACATAATTCCCAAAATAGGTCACATACTGAAAATAACCATGTGCCTTTACAATAATAGACACACATGCAAGTGCACTAATAATAGATGTCTTCTGGTTAACTGGTAGTAATAGTTATATTATTAACTTGAACCCATGCAAAGCGCTTAGTAGATGCTCTTCTAAAAATAGCCTATGCATGTCGTGTAGGTCTTTATCTGGTTTGTTTCTTTTACATGCTATCTCCAAAAATATCTCGTAATCATGAAAATGGCTAAGTCCTGAATCCGTCCTTGTCTTTTGTGTGTGTTTCCTTCCCTATCCTTCTTTGCCTTTGAACATACACTGTTATCATGTGCAAACCTTTTGTTTGCCTTCTACTAAGTATCGTACTTTGTCTACTCAACATTACCCCACACAAAACTACATTGTCACCCTAAAAATGGTTACCTCTTCATTCTTCTAAATAATAAAGAATGGGAATGAAATGAAATTAAATAATTTATGTACAAAGAATTACCTTCACCCTGTAATTTCCTCTGTTTCAACTAGAAGAATCAACTCTGGATATTCTTCTTTGATTTCAGCCTCTAAATCTTGCCAATCACTTTATGTGGGTTCTACATTTTCCATAATATTTGATGCAATAGAGTCTAACTCTTCTTGTGAAATCTCTTCCTTATTGTTCTATAATAATATAACAATGTTGGACATTACAATCACCCTTCCTTCCGGAAGATCCATCTTCTATGCTATAAATTTTCCAATTTCATCCAGCTTGTCTTTATGGGGATTTTGTGTAGCTTTAAGGGCCTGGCTCTTTTGATTTAATAGTGCCAATCTCTCCGCATGCCCCAAATTCTCATCCTTCATGGCCTTTAGGATTTCATTTTCTTCTACTATGCTCCTGATTTTTATTACTACCTTTGAAGCTGCACATATATTCAATTCCTATTCTACTTTCTTCAACTCCTCCTACAAGGTTTGAAGTAATGCATCATAGGATGAAATATTTCTTATCACTGAATCCCTTGCTCTCTCTGCTTCCTTCTCAGGGTCCTTTGGTTCTGGAATTCGAATTGGTCCATCTGCAAGAACCAAATCAACTAAGGTATGGACAAAATGCATAGCCGAAGGGAAATTTTTGGGTACCTTGGGCTCCAAGTGTGGTCTTTCTTATAGGACATGATCACTGATATCCTCTACCATGTTGATGAGAACCCATTCTTCTTTTACTCTAGGTCCTTCTCTCCTTTCAAACGTGTTATTTCTACATATTTGGCTTTGATGTCTTCTCTTAACACTTTAATAGTTGTAGCTTTATCCACATTTCATCCTGCCACCTCTATAGATACATTCACCAAGGTATTACTCACCTGTTCACAGTCATAAAAGTGGGCTTGATAGATGTTTTTTTGTGCCTTCCTCATTCTTCTTGACACACATGACTCTTCATAAACATCAAAATTAGTCTCTTCTATGTGAGTTTGCATAGACCATGACAACTATTTCCTCGCACACATGGTTTTCATGTTAGGGTTCATCAATTCCAATCCATATAAGTCTTTTAGGCCCAATGTATTTTAGAATTTTACAAGGAAAATTTTATTTGTGTCCTGTTCATAGCCCATGACTTATGCAACATACTCTCCACCTGCCCTCTTTTTTCTTAGCCCCTTAGGAACTTAAGCACCAAGCTTTGGAGTTGGATCCTCTATGTCCTAAGCAGTATCTTGCTTTGTTTATCATGGATTCTATACTCCTTCATCCTTAATTTATTTGTCCTTGGGTTCTTACACTTCCTCTAGTGGTACAGGAGTTCCAAGTATGCTCTTTGTAGACTCCTCTGCCTTATTATTCAGCTTCATTTTCTCCTTCTTTTCTCAGTTGTCTCTTTCTATGGAGATATTTGTGGCAATCTCTTTATAGAATGTGGAGTTACCACACCTTATTTTATTGTTCTTCTGAACACTCTCTTGAAATGATTCTCTCCTTGGACTACTTCCAAGTCCTCTTCTTCTTGTTGTTCCTGTGGTGGGGTACTTTCGTACTTATTCTACATTTACTTTGTAGGCTACCTCTGGCCTCTATGTACCAAGCCACCACTATCTTCACACTCTTTTTCCTCGTCATCTACCTCTAAAAGTTCAGTGGGATTCAAATCTGGTACATTCTCCACTATATGCTTTCCCTTAGGTGGCCCTAGGAGCACGAGCTCATTTTCCACATAGTTTTTATTCTCCATCCTAGGATTAAGCTAAAGGTATACAAGCATTACTCCATTGTCCCCAATTTCCAAGCTTACAAGCTTCATGTTTATAACATCTGATATGAACCTTTCAACATAGGAAAACTTTCGTGGATAGACATATGTCTTCCTTAGAGTGTGGTAGTCACAGTCTACCTTGTCTGTAATAAAATTTAGGCAACGTGCATCACTAAAATGGTGGACTGATTCCTAGAAGTAGTGGACTATGAAGGCATAGGGAAGTTTTCACCATGGGCTCCAAGTCCCATCCTTCATAAAAAATCGTGTGATGTAGAAGTGTTGGTACACCACAAATTATACTACATTTCCCACTAGTAACGGTGACTCCTTAGGAATATGCCACTCCTCTTCAAGTTCCACTCGGATCTTATTATACCACATCTCTGCCCTTTGTTTGAATGGCCCACTCATCGACCCTTCACATAAATATTTGTCGAACCTTTGTGTAAGGTATTTTATCTCCATGGGATACTCCTAAATCTTATCCTTAGGACCATCAAACACTCCAATCTCCATAAATACTAAAGAAAGTAAAAAATCACCAAAAATGATTTTTTCACCTGTTCGCACTTCCTAAATAATGTTTTCTACAATGTATCCTGTTATGTTGTATATCACTCCCTGTGATAGTCTCCTTGTGATATGCAGCCACATTGTATTCACTTTTGACCACCTCTCTTATTCATTCAACTTTGTTACCAGATGTGCTACTTCCTAAACCACTGGGTACTTATTTAACTTGTCAATATCCATCCTGCGTGGACCCTTTGTGTATCCCAACTCCTTCCATGTCTCCAATATTTTTTCTTTATTTGTTAGATCATTGGCAAGGTCTACCCTTGTGCCTTTTAATCCTATCATTATTGCAATCAAGACAGATGTGATTTTTACCCTCCGTTCTGCGAAATAGAATAAGTATTCATGTAATCTTCTCATTAACCACTAATATAATGGTTTATACTTGCCAAAATAAGGGATTTTGTATAACTGATAGACTATAATCTACTTTAGCAACTTCTCCCCAACGTCATCATATACCAGTATGTCCTATGTTGTGTGTTTTTTGGTCTTCGTGCTCAACAACGCATCTAACTCGTTCTTGTTATCCAATGTGTGGTTATTTTAATCCTTTATTTTACACTTATGGATGTGGGAATCCCATTATTTCCCAACTATAACACCTTCTAGGTATTGAATCTTTGAAAAATTACTTTCGGGCACAACTTTAACTTCTTCCTCCACTTTCTTATTTCCTTTAGCTCTTACGAAAAGTACTTTATTTGGTGCCATCTAAAAATCTCACCTTTTTGTACTCTATGGTGTGTAAATGCATCTCTTAATATCCTCTATAATGATAAATTACAAACCCTAGCTCAAATCCATGTGCCCTAGTTAAAATCACATGCCCTAGCTCTTTCAAAAATATCTACTTCACTCAAACCCTTCATAAATGGGGACACAAGCTTTTTATGTGGACAAATCTACTCTCCACATTTAGTTTCACACTCTTTACACCTCAATACTCTTTTATCAACTCGAACACACTTATCTCATTCAAATTATTATGATTACAATGTTAAAAATGAACTCACATCACGTCCTTATATAGATTTTCAAAATTTTTGTGAATTTATTGCTTCTTCACCTACCAACAATTCTCATTAATTGACCATTTTCACAATTTCCATGTGGTACGTCTTCACACCTCAGATATAACCTTCTAGCATGCATTACTACCTTCTAGCTATAGATTTTTCTTCAGCACACTTTCATGTACCTAATTTTTCTTCAAAAAAATCTATAGTTAGAAGGTGCAGCACACATTGCGCCTTTCCTTTGCAGTCTCCACGCCTTGTGCTTACCTCACAATATATTGTTCCTTTGTTTATCTCCATATATGGTCCTTATTTGGAAGTAATTTTCTTTCCACAAACTTTCCAAACTTAAATAATACATGTAGCAGTTTGTTCCTTTATGTGTACCCATTTTCCAATAACCACTCCACATAAATGGCATGTGCAGTCCTCTACACATAAAAAAATTGCAAATGGTAATTAGCTTCTGGTGCACAAACACACTATAAATAGAAAACCAACTAAATTGAAATATCATAGCAATGAAGAAGAAAATACATTAAAGGAATACATAATTGAAAACCTAATCTAAATGGTAACACTGCCTTATTACAAACACCAAGAAGACTTATTTATAGTGGGGCTTCAACCTACTCCCATTGAAATAATTGGGTAACCATATTCCATGAAGTTCCTCTAACTGATAAGTGTCTATGTCAAGTATGTGAGTGATAACATATGGTCCTAACCAATGTACAATAAGTTTTCCTGGATGGCGTAGAAACTTAGAATCATAAAGAAGCACCATCTATCATATCTCCAAATTTTTGTCCCTAATGTGCCTGTCACGCCATGATTTCTACCTATATTTTTATTTCTTATGAACCTAGTGTGCTATTTCTATTCACTCATCCATCTTAATAAAGTTTTCAATTCATTATTATAATGCTTTTTCATCAGCTAGACCTCTAGTGCACGCTATACATAAAGAAGGTAACATGAATTCCATAGGAAGAACTACTTCCATGCCAAACACTAACTAAAATGGTGTATATTTGTTCAACCTCTTATATGTTGTTCTATATGCCCAAAGCATGACAAAAAATTTATCATCCCAATACTTCCTTCCAACATCATAAATTTTTGTCAAGGTATGGCTCAAAATCTTGTTGAAAGCCTCAACAATTCCATTTTCCTGAGCATGATATGGTGTAGTCTTATGGTTTGCAATCATGAACTCGTCCAATAGAATTATAAGTGTCTCATTCAAAAACTATGTGCCTCTATCACTAGTCAAACTCAATGGGCATCCATAACTTGTAATAATATTTTCCCATAGAAACCTGGCTAATGTAGTTGTTGTGCATTCCTTTGTAGGTTCTGCTTATGCCCACCTTGTCAGATAATATGTGCAAGTGATGATATAGAGCGATCCAGTCCTACGCATGGTTGGTGAAATAGGACCCACAAAATCTATAGCCCCTTTCTCAAATGGTTATTCAATAGGAATAGGTCTTGCAGGAATTTCATCTCTTTGTCCTGGTTTTCCAAGGCATTGACAGTGATCACAGGCCTTGCAATATACCTTGCAATCTTTATATAGGGTCTTCCAACATAATCCAATGAGTAGAATCTTGCACATAGTTACATCACTTGCATAGTACCCACCTAAATTACCACCATGAGCCTCTTCCATGATATATGTGTGCTCATGTTTCAATACACATTTGCGTAATAATTCATCTCAGCATAACTTGTACAAGTCACCACTAATCAACATAAATGGTGCCACATGAATGAAAAGTTGTTTCTTCTCTTAGGATTTCATTCCTTCTTGTGACATACATGTATGTAGAAAGACAACTATGTCATCTAATTCTGATGCCGTGCATTGTTACTGGTATAATTGTGCATCAGACATGGTATCTTCAATGGCCTGCATGTCTTCTCCTAACTATATTATGGATAAATGGTCTAGTCTAGAATTACTTTTCTCTGGTTTTACCACAACTATAAAATCAAATTCATGGAATAAGAGTACCCATCGTCATATGTGCCAGTGTAAAATAGGCTTGTTTACCAAATACTTCAATGTCATGTGATCGATATAGAATAAAAATGGTGTTGCTAGTAGGTAGTGTCTGAATTTATGTAGTGCATAGATCATTAACAAAGATTCACGCTCTATAATTGTATAATTTTGCTACACATGAGTCAACTTTATACTAGCAAAACATATAGGATGATCTATAATACCTTCTCCAGGATGAGTCAACACCATGCCAATGGCCATGCCAGAAGTGTCCACATGTACAAGAAATGGTTGGTCCCACAAAGGAAAGCACATAATAGGCGTTGTAGTAAGTTTTTCGTTTAATGTCTCAAATGTGCGCTGCTTCGGTTCCCCCCAGTAGAATTTCCCTTTTACTTTTAGTAACTCCTCTAAGGGTGTGGAAACCTTAGCATACCCTTTAATAAATTTTATATAATGCCCAGTGTGACCTAAGAATCTACACACCTCACTTTGACTGGTAGGCTCTTCTAGGATGATAATGAATGCAACCTTAGCTGGATCAACCAAAAAACCTTCCTTATAGATGATGTTCCCTAACAATGTGCCCAATGGTGTAACAAAGATGCATTTCTTGATGTTCAAATATATGCATAACTATTGAAATCTATCAAACATTAAGCGTAAATTGTCATAATGATCCTTAACAAGTCCATACACTATCTAGTCATCTAAATAAACTTGTAAGAAGTTGTGAATAAAATCCTTGAACGTTTGGAAAAATATGCAAAAAAATACTATAGGTGCATTTTTCAAACCAAAAGGCATCACAGTATAGGAAAAACTTCCCCATTCAGTGGTAAAAGTAGTTTTTTCCTGATCCTCCCATGTAATCCTAACCTGATGACACCTAGAGAATCCATCTGCAAACAAATAGATTTTGTGCCCTATAACACCTTATAGTATTTCCTTAGTGAATGGCGTAGGAAAGGGATCGGTCACACATGTAACATTCAACTCCTTGTAGTCCACAAAGATCCTAATCCAACCATATTTCTTTATACTGATCACCATTGGACTAACCCATTTTGATTTGTCCAAGGGCTTGATGATTCTAGACTTCAAAATTTAATCAATTTATTCTTTAACCTTTTCACACAAGTTAGGGATCATTCTGTAGGGTCTCTTCCTGACTAGGTGAACATATTCCTTAAGCTTTATCTTCATTTCTCCTAATGATTCATGCACGCATTTTAGTTCATGGTATCCCCTAGGAAATAATTCATGATAATCTTGTAGTAACTCAACGATTTTTGCCACTTCAAAGTCAAACCAATAATCCCTAATTATGGCCTCATTAGGCTCAACATCCGATCCAATATTCACTTTCTTTGTTTTCATAGGTTCATGATAGGCATGCGTGGTCTTATTTGTACTTTCCAAAACCTCACACCTACCTATTGAATGGTCTACATACATATGTTCTACTTATTCATCATCCACTAAGTAGAAAATCTTTCCTTTTGCTTTCTCAAAACAAGCATGCTTAAGTAGTGTGGCATCTGTCTTTGTTTCTTCAAAAAACCATGTTCTTGAGTCATTTCCATAAAATAACTCCTGAATGAGTTCTTTTTCCATTACACTATCTCCCATAGTTAACCGATTTATAACCCTTAAGGCCTCTTCTACTGGAGGTTTAGTAGAGTAGTAGTCAAAAGTATGGATCATTCATGTAATTAAATCCTACAAGTTTCCAGTCTCTCTATGGAGTTCCACATATACATACCAAGCACGCGTGCAACCTTGTAAAGTGGAATAAAATTTATGCACCCAGAATTAAGGTGGTAAAGCTTCCTACCCCTCTATCTAGAGTCTCTCACACTACTGGACATGGTGCTAAATAGGTTGATTACCATGATAAGTGTAGATTTGAGTAGGTGCATTGCTCTTGGAAAACCAAGTAGAAAGAGAAATCCTGATTTCATTCCATCCTACAAGATTATCCCTGTGAACCACCCACCATCGTGCTATTGTCCTGCAAAGGGTATATGCTAGCATATTTCATCTCTCTAACTGTTCTATCCACTATTCTTCCATGGTGCACATAAATAACATAGGATTTCCTTCTCGAGTGTATTAAGGTACTGAGTTGTTACTTATTCTCTTGATATAATGAGGTATGTTGTTCCACGTAAATGTTCTTCTTACTTTGTTCCCTACCATCTCATAAGTACGATGAGACCAATTATCACAAACAACACTTGTAGTATTACTAATAAACTATGTATCTTCCCACTAAAGGATTCATTCTTTGGATGGCTCAAGCACTTATAGGTCCCAGATGATGCTTACATAAATCCTATTCAAATCTTCATCACTCAAAGGCTCAACATACGGTGCATATTTTCCATCTGTTAAAGGGATAATAACCCTTTCCTCCTTTATCTCAAAACTGATATAACCCTTGTTGAACTGAAGATCGACATTATTTGCATAACACCAGGGGTTCCCAAGTAGAGCTGGGAAGTTTTCTACTTCTGCAAGTTCCAAAACCTAAATGTCCCTTGTGAACTTGGCCCCTTGTATAGTAATGGGTGCATCTTTTAACACTCCAATAGGGGTGGCCTTGGTTCGATTAGCCATAAAAAACACATTAGAAAATGGCTGTAATGGGGGTCTCTCCATCTATACCCATGCATTTAAATTAAGTGCATTGACTTCAACACCAATATCAATAAATATATTACTCAAAATCCATCCATCCACAACAACATTCATAGTGATTTCCTTGTCATAATCTAAGCTATGGGGGGGGAAATTTGCATGCAGGATATATCATCTAGTCTCAGTACTTAGGCGTGGAGTATTTCCCTTTAGCCAAATTCCCTATCAATCGAATGATCTTCTCCTAGAAAAACATTTTTCACACATCCTTCAAGTCATTAATATCAAATTAGACCATCCATTCTACTTTATTTTTCTCCATCTTCCATGATATCTCCTTTAAGTACTATATTTCACCCTGAATATTTCTGAGTACCTCCATAGTTTCCTAATATACCTCCATTTGATGGACAGGATCTAGGTATCATCAATGTAGAATCTCCTCCTTCATGATGGGAGGATTCTTCAGTTAGGCTTCTTAAGTGCGCACCACTTCAATGTGGGTAATGATATTTACAGGAAATACCTCAAATTCTAGTTCCAACTTAGGCATCCACTAATTTTCCATAGCTCGTTGTATCATAACCATTCCTGCACCTTTTATTTCTTGTTTATGTTTCTTACTAATATAAGTATGGGTGTTCCTCCTAACTATGATTCTTTCCACATAAATAAATAGTAATATTTTGAGGACATTCGCGTATGTAGTGGTCAAGATATCCACATTTATAACATGTTCCATGAGGAAACTTTCCTCTTCCACCACCACAACCTTAACTTCCGAATCCACCATGGTATCCTTAACCTCTGCCATGACATCCTTCCAAAATCCTTTCATTCCGATCATAGTGCTCTTGATTATGATCCTGATCCTGATGTTCACCCTTACCTTTAAAGTTATCTAATACTCCCATTTGTCACACACCAATATCTATAGCATCACGGATCTAACCAATCATTTGGAAATCTTCCATATTGTGAGTCGTGGACCTATAAATTTTATAGTAGCAAGAGACATTATTCCTTATTGCAAGCTTTAATAATGTGTAGTGGCTAGCATCATAGTTTAAATGACATATCTCATACTCTAGTAATAATGAACGCATTGATATGTGGGGAAAACTATCCTTGGTGTGTCCTTCTACTTCACAATATGTACACCAAATCCCTGTGCACATCTCATGTACTAAGTTTTCTGATAGTTTCTATAACTTCTTTGCCATGGAAACAATATGTGCTTCCAAGAAGGGGTTGATTCCATTGTATATACTTCTAACTTCCTCAGTGCATAAATCTTCTTCAAGTGCTTCGAGTAGATGAGTGTATGTCATATGTGATTATGCATGCTGGCCTGCGTGAATATCATAAGAAATATTAGATAAAAGTGTTTTAAAATGGGCATCATACTCCCTAACACTCTTAATAGTGCCTTGCTTAATATCCTTGAGTGCACTTATACTCTTATACTCGAAATTAGGGATGTGAAACTATTTAAGGAAGGCATCTTTTAATGTTGCATATTCTACGTAAGTCTGATCAGGGTAAAAGTTTCTATACTAGTTGTGTGCGCGCTCTTATAATGTAGTGGTAAATTGACTTGCCCTATGCTAAGAAGCCATAATTCCTTTTACATGCCATAGTATTTCACACATGTGCACGTGTTCAGAAGCATATTCTATGCTCCTATATTGTAGTAGACGAAGAGACATCTCCATGTAAATATTTTGGGGTTGGTGTGGAACTTTCCCACCTAATCCAGAACCTCTTGTGTTTCCTCTACCTCTAGAACCACTATATCCACTGGAACTAGAACCATCTTTACCTCATGATTCTCCACTTGTATCCAAAAGCGTACCAGAAGATGTACTTCCTTGTGTCCCAAAAGTAGTACTGAACTACACCCCTATAGTCTGTGAAGTGTTACCACTCCCAGAAGTGAGTCCAAAATTTTGTGTGCTTGAATTTTGTGCAGATGATGCACTTGAAAAGGTACCTCCAAACAACAATGAAGAAATTTTCCCTGCCATCAATGTACTTGCTATGTGACTTACTCCTACTCTCTCACTACCTAAATTATCTTGCTGACTATTTATCATACTAGATACTGGAAAACCAAGTGAAAGGGCTAGGTTTCTATGTAGATTCAAATGCGCACCCAAAGCCTAGGTCATCTCTGCTGGCATGCTTCCATGTGAGACTGAGGATGGTTCCCTGTCATACTTTGCTAAATGGGGGAGTTCCTGATTCTCTGGCTTGCGTCTGTGACCTAGGTTGTCTCTTCTAGAGTGCTTCCATGTGATTCCAAGGGGGCTTCCTTATCATTCTTACCTAAATGGGGGAGTTCCTAATACTCTGGCTCCACACCTTCTGTGTGATCTCCAAATCCTTTGCGATCCATTTCTCTCCTCAACATCATTTTCTTTGCAACATCTTGTTTCTTCTATATCTCTCTCTCTCGTGCACCTCATTATACATAACCCACATTTCTTCCATTGGTGGGGTTTAGTTAGCCATTGGTTTTCTTTCCAAGTTTAGGGTCATCATCAATATTTTGATCACCAATAGAATGCCTTGAAATTAAATTCCTCTAGGTTACAGTAAAAAATGGAATTCTATTACCTCTGGGAAAGAATAAGTGGAAATTGAGTACTCCAAAATATAGTTGTTTAGGACACCAAGAAACCATGTATCCAAAGTGCGTGTCCAAATCAAATCAACATCATAAAGGGCTTGAAATTATTTCCACATCCAGACAAGTGTGCGATACCTCCAATCCCTTTTAGATGCATAAGCAACCAACCACTTGTACATTTCTACCAAAAAAATAGTGAAGAAGATTTCATACAAACTATCATATAGATTTTTCTCCACCCATACACATGCATTAAACTTAAATCTAGTGTTGAATCTCCATGTGTATTCTTCTTCTATATATTGTATCCACTCCTCAACACTTTCTAGGGTCAACTAGTATGTATTCATCATGAACCATCCTGAAAATAACTGAAAATGAGGTCTCGACAATGAAACCAATGATGCAGCCTAGAAGTTACTAGAAATAACCTAGGTGCGCTAACACATCACTCAGCCTAGGCTGAGCATTCACCTAAAGAATGTAAAGGTACTAGGCCTCTCTTTAGGGTTTCTTAGTAGGATGTTAGCAAGATGAATGGTTTATGAATTCAGATCCATAAATAGTATAAATATTCTACAGAGCATATTCTAGATCTAGATCTAAGGACTAATAGATTTAAGTAATATCCATAATGAATTCTACCATGCAAGATCTAGTTATAATTGTGGTTAATACCTTGAATCAGGAAATACACTCCATTATATTAAACATAGTAAATGCACAAAAGATTCTTATAATATGTAGTACCGTAAGTTTATGCACACATCAGATCTAGTAGCATAACTTTACAATAGCTCATATATATTATTTTTATACTACACAGATCACTTCATATTTATAAGGGTTGGAACTTACCTTTCACCACTTACATAATTCCCAAAATAGGTTGCATGCTAAAAATAGCCATACACCTTTACAATAATAGACACACATGCAAGTGTGCTAATAATAGATCTCTTTTGGTTAACTGGCAGTAATAATTCTATTATTAACTCTAACCCAGGCAAAGCACTTAGTAGACACTCTTCCAAAAATAGCCTATGTGTGTTGCATAAGTCTTTATTTGGTTTGTGTGCTCTACACGCTATCTCCAAAAATATCCCATAATCATTAAAAGTCTAAGTCCTGAATTTGTCCTTATCTTTCACGTGTGTTTCCTTCCCTATCCTTCCATTCCTTTGAACATGCCCTATTCTAATGCGCAAACCTTTTTTTGTGCCTTCTTCTAGGTATCATACTTTGTCTGCTCAACAAGTCCAAAAATTAGATTATCCTATATTATTACAAAAATTCACAAATCAATAATGGATTAATGAAACTTACACAATAAGCCAAAAAATTACAAAACTAGAAGCAATAAGTAACAAACCAATAATGAGATACACGTTTACCAAAATAATGTAAATATGATACCGTATGATAATTAACCATGAGGATCAATGAAACTTATATACATTAAGGTTGTTGCACTCCAATGGAAATGATAATGTGCTTCAAGTAATCAACAAGAAAAATTAACCATCGCCAAATTCTTCATGCAAAAAGAACAAGTCTTCTCATTCTCATAGATAATAAAATAAGTACAAGTAGGAGTGTTATGTAACTCCCATTTAGGAATCATCATACCTCCATAAGTTAGAAAGGAGTTACAATTTAGAAATGGAATGTAACTCCTATATAACACACACTAATGCATATGACAAATTCGATGAAAAAATATATCATATAACTCCTAATTACTTTACCTAGAGACCTATGACTCACCTAAGTGAGATGGCTCACTATGGGTGAGTGAAATTCACCTATTTAATAAATAAAAGATTAAAAACATCCCTTACACCAAAATGGTCCACTTTATTAGAATATTTAACCTACACAAGGATACATAAGAAAGTCAATATAACTTTATAACTCACTTGACACTCTTACAATATACTATTATACTAATTCAAAAATAACTCAAGCTTCTCCAAAGTATTACTAATTCATTGGCACATAAATTATTTCAAGCCCTACTATAGGGATGAAGCACTCATCCATGTCAAAGAGTTTAAGAGATTTCTTTATTTCCAAGCATTCATAGGTCATATAACCATGTATTAGTAAGATAAAAGTCACTCCAAGCATTTCCAAATGGTTTTAAGGAACAAAAGGTTAGGTCACATAGTTTAAGAACATCCCAACACACTACTACTATGTTAATTACATTATATACTATATATTTATACCATTATTCTTTGTTAAAAGACATGAGGGAACACATAAGGGTTAACTTAAACTATATTCACATTTACACAAACACATGGGATATATACATGAGGCTTGATCCTATATGAGGGCATGTAATGTAACACTTAGATTGGTTTTTTTGGATTGAGTGACAAGGGTATTCTAACCTCACCATATATACAATTTATCCTTTTTGTTTTCTAATTCTTTGGTGAAGGGTTTTGTAGGTTTCTAGGGTTTTTATTTTTTTACAAGTGATCACAAGTTATCCTAAGGTTATGTGAAAAAGTGTTACACACAACAAAGGGGATTTGCACACAATTGAAGAAAACAATAAGTTATATATCACAGTTGTCAAAAGATCATTAACCATACACTTCCAATATGGACTCTACAATTTTTTTATTTTCCATCCCATACTCCTTTTACAGTTCCATAATTGATATTGGAGCATTTACAATTTTTGATCACCTTTTCCACCTATCTGTACATCTATATCTTCTCTATTTTGGCATGAAAAACTAGTTCATCATATCTTATTGTGTATATGAGTTATTATTTATTGTTTATCAAAATTCTCAAGTATTAATTCATTATTATGGTTATGAATACGTAATTATAAATTCATAAGATCATAATAGTCTCTTGAAATTCTTCCTCTTTAGTTTTAGATCTACCAACTTATAGGGTTTGAATTCAAATTCATCACCTAAAATTGGTTTTTACAAATTTCCCTAGGATCTAATGGTTGGTCCTTCCTTTTGGTTCTCTTTCTAGGGATTATTTTTAGTCAAAATACCCTTCATCATATCTATTAAGCATAATGAATATATTTTCAAATTACTTATAGTTTTTACTTTATTTTGATATATTATATGACAACTTAATTTTTTTCGGCATAAATTTCAAAAAAATTAAATTACCATTTTTAGTAATATGGGCATAATAAAGAAAATATACACTTTTTTCAAATCCCCTATAGGTTCTTGTTTATAATGTTCATATCATAAAATACCTCTATTAGTTTCATACAATAAACTATTTTATTTTTATAAATATCCATTTTAATTGATTTTTAATGACTATCACTTATTTCTACACATCACTTTTGGGCCTCCTTTTATTTTGAGACATATATAGACCACAACAACTCCATGTTAAAATTACTTGGAGGTTTTTCTTTATTTTTTTACATTATATGAAAACCTCATCTAGTTAAACTTTCTCTTTAACAAATTTTTCATAAAATCAAAATTATTATTTATTATTAATAGGGGTATAAATAAAAATATACGGTTGTGTATAAATATATAGGTGGTTTTAGATGACATATTCAAATTGAAAAATATATCTATTGGTTTTTTTAATTCATTGTTTAATTTCATAAATGTATATTTTACTAATTTGATGACGATTAGTTTTTTCTAAACATCACTTTCAGATCCTATCCTCGTTGGTGTCTTGATTTTTAGCCTTCCATTTGTTGATGAGTCTATATTTCCTTATCTAATTGGAGGTTTTTCTCATATTTTATTCTATCATGGATTGTTTTGATTAACATACCATGTACATTCTTGATTTCATTCATATCTATCTTATATGTGATAAAGATCCCTATGATGTATTTATAAGAGCACAAATCCTACATGCCACACCTGTTGATATGATAGTTTCCATTCTCAGTGATTTAAATTTATTTTATGAAGCTAAAAATCTTATATTTAATTTTTACTAGGGTTTCTTGCAATGTACTCATAGTTTCTCTCCTTGATTATATTTAATTTAATCCTTCATGTGATTTTATCATTCATGGAGTCTTTAAAAATATGAAGAGATATCCTAATGTTGGGGTTAATTACACCAATTGTATAGATGTATTATTCATATCTAAGAATGCAAGTAATAAAACAAGAAATAAACCAGAAGAGCAATACACAATACTTTCTTCCTCACAAGCTTCTCTTTTTCTCTCTCCAATAAGTCCTTACAATTATCCCTTATTATCTTCTAACCCTAGTTTTCTAGCTTATATAACCATATACAAACTTAGGGAAACTTAGCTATTCTATTACAACCATCAGATCAAATTTATAACAAGAGTTAGATTTAATTCCTGTGAGTTAAATAAAAAAATCACACACAAGTAACCGATGTTGGTTACCCTAACTGATGTTGGTTCCTCCTTTCCTTGACCGATATTGGTCCCCAAGTGATCGATACCAATCAGCTGACCGATGCCAGTTATTGTGTATTCTAGAAATTTAATAAAGCATGCTAATGTGAAGAAATTAATCTCCAAAACTCAACACCTAATAAATCTCTTACATATGTGGCATCTTCTCTCAAGAAAGAAAAATTACTTTTCCTGAGTGGTATTGATGGTTGTAATTATGATGATAATTATAGAAATAATTATAATGATATTATAATTGATGTCGCCTCTTTATCCTATATTAAAATAGACATAACGAATGATACACTTGAAAATCATGTTTTTATACATAATTTTACAATGGAGAGTACAATTAACCACAATGTACCTATTTTTTTAACTTATCTTATACAATATAATGAAGAAACTACTTACACTACACATCTTTCTCCTCTGATGGTAAAACACACTACTAATTTTTCTCATGGTCTACTTGTTTATCATACTTATACTACAAAAAATTTACATGATCCTACTGATGATGTGTCTCTCAATCCTCCAATCGATTTTAGACCCCTACTTCAAAATATTATACTTTCACTTATACCTAGTGTCTCATATCCTATGGATATACCCACTTTTGATACATTTGAAGTTCCTATATCTTTGGGGGAAACCAAATTCCATTTTTTAAAATGTTATAGTGGATTTTACATATTTTTCTATGAACATGATTAATTACTTATCTAATACTATGAAAAAGGATACAATTGCTTTCTTTGATCTTTCTTCTACTATATATGAAGCACTTGTCTATTATCTGTTGGTTACACATAGTCTCCATCATACAATTAATATTAATCCTAATATCTTACTTTGTGTATATCTATGTATGTTTCTAATGACCCTAATGATTTTGTATCACCTATTGTAATTATGGTTAGCCTTATGTTTCTCCCTCTTTTTGAGGTTGATATAGGTAAGCCTTATAACACTAAGTTTGTTGCATATTTGTTATGGAATTGGATTCATCTATTACTATTTCTCAATCGAATACTTGTTACAATTACTTTAATCACTATTGGCATGGGTTCTCTTTCTCTTTCCATGAAAAATATTGATGGTTTAAATAGTGCTCTTTCTAACAACCATATACTTCTTCCATATAAGGATAATCCTTTCATGTCTATAGGGTTCTCCATTTACAATGTGATTGATTTGTCTTCTAGTTCACATGATACTTCTAGTAGGTCACACTCTCCTCAAATTTTAGCTTGGTCATCTAGGTCATATACCACTATTAAAAGGACACTTTATACTCGCCCCTTTCCTAGTTCACCCTCTATTAATAATATCATCATGTGTCCTCCCACCCTAGGACTTCTATGACACATGATTTTTCTTATACATAGATTATACATGAGCATCATTTATCTATTCTAACACTTGTAGGGCTTGTGATTCCTTTACCCTATGAGTGCAATGTTACACTTTATGAAACTCTTATTTGTTATATTTTGTACTAACCCCTATTGAACAGACAAAGTATGATACTTAGTAGAAGCACAGAAGGTTCAAGTGTGAGAATAAGGATAGTTCAAAGGCATGGAATAAAATGAAATTAAATGTGTGTGAAAGATAAGGATAGATTCGAGACTTAGCAATTTTTAGGATTATGGGATATTTTTGGAAGAGCGTCTACTAAGCATTTTGCATGGGGTTCGAGTTAATAATAGAATTATTACTGCTAGTTAACCAGAATATATCTATCATTAGCACACTTGCATGTCTGTTTATTATTGTAAACATGCATGCCTATTTTAATCATGCGGCCTAGTTTTGGAATTACATAAGTAGTGAAGGGAAAGTCCCCAACTTTATAAATATGTTGTGATCTGCGTAGTATAGGAGGACTAGATATGAGTTATTGTGAAGTTCTGCTACCAGATCTGATGTACACATGAATTTACGGTACCACTTATTGTAAGAAGCTTATGTGTATTTACTGTGTTTAATATAATGGAGTGTATTGACTAGTTCAAGGTGTTAAACATGATTACAACTAGATATTGCATGGTTGAATTGATTATGACTATTGTTTGAAAGAATTACTCTTTAGATTTAGATCTGAAATATGCTCTGTAGAATGTTATACCAATTATGGATTTGAATGCATCAACTCTTCATCTTGCTAAAATATTGCATAAGAAACCCTAAAGAGAGGCATGGTACCTTTGCATGCTTTGGGTGAGAATTCAGTCTAGGCTGAGTGATGTGCCAACACACCTAGGTTATTTTTGGGAAATTTTAGGCTGCATCATTTGTTATGTTGCTAGGACCTCTTTTTCATTTTTTTCAAGATGGTTCATGATGAAGACATACTGATTGACCCTATCAAGTGTTGAGGAGTGGATATAAGATCTAGAAGAAGAGTACATATATAGCTTCAGCACTGGATTTGAGTTTAATGCATGTGCATGGGTAGAACATAATCTATATGATAGTTTGTATGAGAGCTTCTTCACCGTTTTTCTAGTAGAAATGTATGAGTGGCTAGTTACTTATGTGTCTAAAAGGGATTAGATTTATCACACCCTTGTCTTGATGTAGGAAGAATTTCAAGCCCTTTATGATGCTAAGATGATTTGGACATGTGTTATGGATACTTGGTTTCATGGTGTTCTGAATAGTTATATTTTGGAGTACTTAATTTCCACTTATTCTTTCCCAGAGGTAGTAGAATTCAAGTTTTTACGGTATCCTAAGCGAACTTCCTTGCAAGGAATTCCATTGGCGATCAAAATCTTGATGGTGACTTTGAACTTGGAAAGCAAGCCAATGGCTAACTAAACCCCACCACTCGTAGGGGAAGAAGTAGGTTTGGTGAAATATGGAAGACCTAGCGGCATAAAGGAAGAGATAAGAAAGGAGGATTAAGTATAATGAGGCATGTGAGAGGGAGATACAGAAGTAGTGGGATGTTATAGAGTGAATGGCATTAAGGAGAGATATGGCTCGCAAAGGATTTGGATCTCACGTAGATGGCATGGAGATGGATCATCAGGAACTCCCCCATTTGGGAAAGCATGATAGGGAGCCCTCCTCAACCTCACATGGAATTATGCCAGTAGAGACAACTTGGGCCACAAGCGTGCATCTGAATCTACCTAGAAACCTAGCCCTTGCACTTGGTTTTCTAGTATCTAGTATGAAAAGTAGTCAGCAAGATAATTTAGACAGTGGGAGAGCAGGAGTAAGTAACATAGAAAGTACATCGATGGTAGAGAAAACATCTTCATTTTTGTTTAGAGGTACCTTTTTAGGTGCATCATCTACACATAATTTGAGTGCACAAAATTTTAGACGCACTTTTGGGAGTGGTAACACTTCACAAACTATAAGGGTGTAGTTTAGTACTACTATTAGGACATAGGGAAGTACATCTTCTGGTCCACTTCTGGATATAGGTGGAGGATCAAGAGGTATATGTGGTTCTAGTTCTGGTGGATCTAATGGTTCTAGAGGTAGAGGAAACAAAATACGTTCTAGATAAGGTGGGAAAGTTCCGCACCAACCTCAGAATATTTACATGGATATGTCTCTTTGTTTGCCAGAATATAGGGGCATAGAAGATGCTGCTAAACATGTGCACATATATGTAATACTATGGCGTGCAAAAGGAATAATGGATTCTAAGCACATGGATATTCAATTTACCACTACTTTATAAGGGCGCACACACAGTTGGTATAGAAATTTTGACCCTAATCAGACCTATGTAGACTATGCAACATTAAAATGTGCTTTCCTTAAAGAGTTTCACATCCCTGAGTTCAAGCATAAGAGTATAAGTGCACTCAAGTATATTAAGCAATGTACTACTAAGAGTGTCAGGAAGTATGATGCCCATTTCAAAATGCTTTTATCTAATATTTCTTATGATATTCACGCAAGCCAACATGTAAAATGGTTCGTTGGAGGTCTGATTACACCTTTTATAAGGGCTTTGTCACATAATACATACACTAATACACATGAAGAAATTAAGGTAGCTTTACACGCTGAGGAAGTTAAGAGCATAGACACTGGAGTCAGTCCAGTTTTGGAAGCACAAATTACAGCTATGGCAAAGCAATTGGAGAAACTATCAGCAAATTCAACACATGAGACACACATGGGGATGTGGTTTACAAATTTTCAAGTAGAAGGTCACACCAAGGATAGTTATCCCCATAGATCAGTACATTTATTTCTACCCATTATTACAAAGCACAATAAGGAAGAATGCCTCTTGATATTGTAAAATTTTTAGGTCCATGACTCACAATATGGAAGACTGCAGGATGATTGATCAAATATATGATGTTATATATATATTAGTGTACGATAGAAAAGAGTATTAGATATCTCTAAGGGTAAGGGTGAGCATCAGGATTGGGATCACAATCAAGTGATTTATGATTAGAGTGAAGGAAATTTTGAAGGAGGTTATGGCAGAGGTCATGGATACCTTGGTGGATTCGAAGGCCGAGGCCGTGGTGGTGGACGAGGATATTTTCCTCACATAACATGATTTACATTTGGATCACCTAACCACTACAGGTGAAAATTTCCTTAGAGTATTACATGTTCTTTCTATGGAAAGAATCATAGCTATGAGGAATTCCTGGACCTATATGGTCATATTAGTAAGAAGCATAAACAAGAAAAAAAGGTGTAGGAATGGTTAGGATACAACGCGATGTGGAAAATTAGTAGATGCCCAAGTTGGAACTAGAATCTGAGATATTATAAAGATCACTACCCGTGCTAAAACAGTGTACTCCAAAGAAGCATTGTAGTAGAAGCCTACCATCACTAAGGAGGAGGTTCTACATACATAGTACCCAGCTCTTATCCATCAAAAGAAGGTTTATCAGGAAACCATGGAGGTACTCATAAATCTTTAGGGTGAAATACATTATTTAAAGGAGCAATCATGGAAGATGTAACAAAATAAAGTAATAGAGACAATCTAATTTGATATTGATGACTTGAAGGAGGTGTGTGAAATGTTGCGCCAGGAGAATATCATTCCATTTTTAGGGAATCGGCTAAAGGGAAACACTATGTGCATAAGTACTAAGACTAGATGAAAGATCCTACATGAAAATATTCCCCCTCATAGATTATACTATGACACGGAAATAAATCTGAATGTTGTTATGGATGGATGGATTTTGAGTAATATATTGATTGATACATGCGTGGAAGTCAATGCGGTTACTTTAGATGCATATTTATAGATGGGGAGATCCCCATTATAACCAACTTCTAATGTGTTGTTTCTGACTAATCGAACCAAGGCCACCCCTATTGGAGTTTTACAAGATGCATCCATTACTATATAAGGGGACAAGTTCACAGAGGACTTTGAGGTTTTGGCACTTGCAGAAGTAGACAACTTCCCATCTCTACTTGGGAGCCCTTGGTGTTATGAAAATAATGTTGATATTCAGTTCAACAAGGGTTATATAAGTTCTGAGAACAAGGAGGAAAGATTTATTATCCCTTTAATATATGGAAAATCTATGCCCTATGTTGAGCCTTTGAGTGAGGAAGATCTGAATAGGATTTATGTATGCGTCATCTGGGGCCCAGAAGTTCTTGATCCATCTAAAGAAGAAATCCTTCATTGGGAAGATGCAGTCTATTAGCGATACTACAAGTGTTGTTTGTGATAATTAGGATCAAGGTACTTATGAGTTGGTATGGTGCAAAGTAAGAAGGACATTTAAGGGGAATAGTATACCTCATTGTATTAGGAGAATAGGTAACAACTTAGTACCTCGATACACTGGAGAAGTAGATCCTATTGTATTTCTACGTGCTATGGAGGAACAATGAATAGACTAGTTGGAGAGATAGAATATGATAGTATATACCATGCGTGGGAGAGCAACGTGCTAGTGGGTGGTTCACAAAGATGATCTTTTAGGATGGAATGAAATCAAGATTTCTCTTTCTGCTCAATTTTCCAAGAGCAATACACATACACAAATTTGTACTTATCATGCTAATTAACTTGTTTAGCACCACGTTCAGTAGTGTGAGAGACTCTAGATAGAGGGGTAGGAAGCTTTACCACCTTCGTTCTAGGTGCAAAAATTTTATTCCACTTTACAAGGTTATGTGCATGCTTGGTATCTATCTGCGGAACTCCATAGAGAGACTGGAAATTGGCAGGATTTGATTGCAGGACTAATCCAAACTTTGGACTCCTTGTCTACTAAACCTCTAGTATAAGAGGCATTAAGGGTTCTAAATTGGTTAACTATGGGATACAGTGTAAAGGCGGAAGAACTCATTCAGGAGTTATTTGATGGAAACGACTTAGGAGCATGTTTTGCTGAAGAAACAGAGACAAATGCCACATTACTTAAGCATGATTTCCTTGATAAAACAAAAGGAATGATGGTCTACTTAGTGGATGATGAAGAAGTAGAAAATTTGTATGTAGATCATTCAATAGGTAGGCGTGAAGTTTTATACAGTGTAGATAAGACCACACACACCTATCATAAACCTATGAAAATAAAGAAAGTGAATATTGGATCAGATGTTGAGCCTAAGGAGGCCAAAATTTGGGATTATTAGTCTGACTCTGAAGTGGTAAAAAGCATTGAGTTACTACAAGATTATTAGGAATTAATTCCTAGGGTATACCATGAACTAAAAAGCATGCATGAATCATTAGGAGAAATAAAGATATAGCTTAAGGAAGGTGCACGCCCGGTTAGGAAGAGACCCAATAGGATGAACCCCAACTTGTAAAAAAAGGTTAAAGAAGAAATTGACAAAATGTTGGAGTATGGAATCATCAAGCCCCTGGACGAGTCAGAAAGGGTTAGCCCAATGGTGATCAGAATAAAGAAATATGGTCATATTAGGATCTGTGTGGACTATAAGTAGGTGAATGTTGCATGTGTGACTGATCCCTTTCCTATGCCCTTCACATATGAGATACTAGAAATCATTTCAGGGCACAAAATCTATTCATTTACAAATGGATTCTCTGGGTATCATCAAGTGAGGATTACACAAGAGGATCAGGAAAATACTAATTTTACCACTGAATGGGGAATTTTTTCCTATATTGTGATCCCTTTTGGTTTGAAAAATGCACATGTTGTATTTTCATGCATAGTTTTCCAAGTGTTTAAGGATTTTTTTTATTAGAGGTAAAAAAGGGTTGAGGGGACCCTACCCCATACAAAGTGTTACCAGTTCCTTACAAAGAGGCCAATGGATTACCATTAAAGCCCAACCAAAAATGAAAAGCATCACAAAACAAACAAAAAAGAGATACAAACATAAAGGAAAGTATCCAAACAACAAATAAATAGTCAAATAACTAATAACACTAATACAAAGAAACTAACCATAAAACAACATGGAACTAACAACAGCAAAATAGTATCCCAGTTTCTTTATCACTCTTTTATCAGGTCCCCCACTAAATTCATACAGCCATCCCATTCTTTGATAAGGGAGTCTATGGTAGTTTTCCAATACTTATAGGTAGGCTAAGGGATATCCATTTTGTGGCCTTTTCCTTCTTTTTCTCTTTCCTTTGCAAGTTCATTAGAATGAATCATCTCAACTAATAGCTTGATATGGTGGATGGTGATTTTAACATTGAGGATATGGACATCACAAATCTAGAAAACAACTTCTTTCATCTTTAGCATATCCTTTACCATCTCCAGGATTCTCTTATTTGCATTCTTGAGTTGTTCACTAAGGACCAAAGAAGATAATTTTTCCACTTTATCAGTTAGTTCCTTCAAATCCATGGAAACCATACTAATCTTATGTCTATTAATATTAGTATCAATCCTGCAATGCTCAAATTCCTGCATAAAAGTATGAGACTTGACAACAGTGTCCTGGGTAGTAAACAATTTCATTTGGGTAGTTTTAAGAGCATGTAGGCTCTCAATGGCCTCCTCCAAGTTATTTGAACGCTTATCTTCTAAAGATTCTAGAGATTTCTCGATTCCCATCTCCTCACTATTATTCTCTTCAATAACTTCCTTATCCTTACTAGAAACTGAAAAGTCCGGGTTCCCTTCTTGGTTCTCACCTGAATCTAAGATAGTCTCCACTTCCTCAATCATCTTAAGAGCCTCCTCTTCACTGCTTTGTTTCTTGACACCAATATGAATCAGGTTGGATGTGATTCTTTTAGCCACTGGTTTTCCAAATAGATCCTCACTAAAAATTTCCTCTTTAGGCATCAAACATTCAGTGGCAGAAGCCCCAAATTTATCATTTTTTCCCACAAGGGGAGTTCCCAACCTTATAAGGGATTTGATGAGGCCTTGGTGCAAAGGTAAGGGGAGGGTACCTTTCTCGACCATGACAATACATTTTGCAAGGGAAGTATATAGGAAAAAAGGGAAATTATAGGGCTTAACATTACAGACATGCTTCAACATAGGGAAGTGATATCCATATATCACTTTATATCACCCTTCTAAGGTAATGTAGGACATAAAAAAAAAAGCAATTTCATCAAAAGGATGGGGAAAATTTCCCTGAGCATAACCATTATGAAGAGATACAAGCACTCCCTTACCTTGTATAAAGCATTCAATCTCCAGGCTATAGTTTGACTTAGGTTTGTAGATGCATCTGCCTTCCAGAGCTAAACCTGAGACTTTGGCATTAAGCTTTGGTGAAATGGTAAAGGAGAAGTTGCCAACTCGAACAAGGCCTTCTTTCCATGTTTTTGCGATAACTTCACTCAGATTTTCATCATATCCATCGAAGATATTGAAAAAGGGTAACATACCCACCTTTTTAAGTAGGGTCTCATCCTTCATGGACATCTCCTTCCTCTTGCTAGGTTTAGTTCTCACTAAGTCACCCCCAATGCTTCTAACCATGTTCTTCTTTCTATTCTACAGATAGTTACCTTCCCCGTTCTTATTGTCCCACTTCCAAAAATTAAAAATATCTAGCCTGCCCCTATGAGGATTAGAAAGGATATTTTACACGAGATCAGGAATCATGAAAAAGAGATGTCACGAGTCTGAAGAATTAAAGCCTCCTCATTTGTAGGAGTATTATTAGTTATACCTTCCCTTTTCATGATTTCAATAAATTTGGCTTGCATCTTATTAGGATCCTCTACCACCTTAAGACCCCTTGCATTCACCCCCAAATTGGCTATAAAATCAACTAGAGAGTTTCCTTCATGATACACATGATGAAAGGATATGACCTTAAAAGAGGATAATAAAAGCTTAATTTTTTAATGAATTCATTGATAGAAATAGAAGGTTGAGATTTTCCTTTCAAATATGATATGATATATAAAGAGTCCCCTTCCACTTCAAGGTGTTTTAAGCCTTTCTCCTTGGCTAACTTCACCCCCCAAAACATCGTAGCTACATAAACAACATTGTTAGATTGGAGGCCCAGGTCAAATAAGTAGGAAAGAAGAAATATTCCTTGAGAGTCCTGAAGAACACCTCCTCCCCTTGCTTTACTAGGATTACCTTTTTCAGCCCCATCAAAGTTGAGTTTAAAGAAACCTTACATAGGTGAATTCCACCTAATCCCCATAGAAGGATTACATCTTTTAGGTTTGAGGTCACCTATAATGTTCCAATTCTTAAAGAAGTGTTGTTCATTGTCAAGAATTTCCATTTCATTCTTCCTTAGGATAAAAAAATTGTTTATAATAGCCTATAAGAGTTTGTTTATAGTCAACCTAATGGGAAGTTTCTTATTTTTAAAAATCCTTCTATATCTTTCTTTCCATAATTCCCACTAGACGTGACCCAAACTCATGACCCAGATATTTTTAAGCCCTCGACTGAAGAAAGGATAGTTCCATTGATTCTAGGCATCCATGATCTCTTTAGGAATTACCCAGTTAACCAAGAAGTAACCCAGAATAGAAGAAATCATTAGATGGGCAAAGGGACATTCCAGGAGAATATGATTAATAGTTCCCATATTCCCCTCACACATAACACATCTATTGGCCATCTGGAAACCTCTTTTAGCAAGATTATCAACAATAATAATTTTATTTATTACTGAAAGCCAAATGAAAACATTAACCTTAGGAGTTATGGTCTTGTTCCATATCTTACTAGCATTTAAATCTTCTTCTCTAGTTTCTCCTTCAAAAAAAGGGAATATGTTGATTTGACAGAGAAATTACCACATTGTTCTTTGTCCCAAACTATTCTATCTTGGTCCTTGTTATTAGAAGAAAAATAATTTTTTAGAAAGTCATTGAGTCTTCTCAAGTGTTCATTGGGTTCCTGTCTATCCAGTTCCATGAGTTTCCATGTCTGAAATTTGTCTTCATTAGCCATATAGTTATTGATTTTTCCCCATATTTATCTTTAAGTTGATTAGCAATTTGAGGGAATTGATATTTAAGTATAAAATTCCCATCCTATTTATCTTTCCAGAAGCTTATCTCATTTCCGTTTCCTATTTTCCACCTGCTGCCCCTAGCCACAATTTATTTTCCCCGGGTAATAGCTTTCCATATGCATGAACCATTGAAGGATGCCTGTTTAAAAATCCATCTATTTTCATTAACATCCATCCAATATTTTTTCTTTAGAATTCTAGTCCAAACTCTGTTTTCTTTAATTAATCTCCATCCAATTTTTGCAAGAAGGGCTTTATTCATTTTAGTCTAGTCTCTAAGACCAAGTCCCCCAAGATTTTTACGTTTAAAAACTCTATCCAAGGCCACCAAAGGGATTCTTTTTTTTTCTTTCAGTGTCACTCCATAAGAAATTGTTGTTGCAAATTAGTAGCACCCCTGGATGTTGATCAGATTTCTAGTTTGATCATCCCATGCATCCAGTGTGATTGCACAACATTAAATCCTCTCCCTAAGTGTGGGAATTTTAAAATGGAAGAGGAATATCCAGATTAGAGGCTAGTTCCTTAACTCCTATGGTCATATTTATCACTTACAATTTGCAGAGGTTTTAAAATCCTAATCCTACTCTAAATTCTAAAGGGATAGAGATAGAAAATACAGATAAACTAAAACTAAAGCTAATAGGTGATGCACCAAAGGAGTGGTGAGCATTTATCACTTCTGCAGATTGACACAGTTCATAGAATGCAACAAAGACAACATATACAAACTGATAGCTGTAATGAAGAACCAGAAATTAGTCAAACAACACTAGCAGAGGATGAAGGATTAATCACAGGGCCTGTATTATTATTTTAACATCAAAATCACTTACATTACAACACCTGAGAGGAAAAAATAAGTTGTAGTTCTTAGAAAATGTCTGTTATTCCACCAAAATCACTACCAAGGTGAAAAAGGGGACCTGTCATACACCAAAAAATGTTCCACAGTTTGAAAATGAGCCAAATTTGGATTTTACAATGTAAGGGACAAGCCCAGGAGAGAGAAATGTGGGAAAACATGTGAGAGGTTCAACCATTGACCAAAATGCATTAAAAATATCATGGGAATCCTTAAAAACCCATTCCCTGACAGTTTTAACCATGCTGGGAGAGAATGTGAGCCATTCTTCATTAAAAACGGTGGTTGAAACGTCGTTTCTGTCCATGACCACGTGTTAGAGGTGTTTTTCGATTTTATCTCTCTAAACTCCATCAAAATGAAAAATTAACCCATGAATATTGTAGATAATTTCACCATATTTCCATTGATATAAAGAACGTGAAAAACCGAGCTCTGGATCAAAAGATATGGCGATTTGAAATTTTAGGGCAAAATAGGGCCAAATTGGGTGGCAGGCAAAAAATTTGAATTTTTACCTTTTTGGTCATTGTGGAAAATTTTCCAAAATTTTCCCATGCTCCACCTTTCCAGGTGCCATGTGGCATGTCCTTATTGGTCACGGGCCTATCCTGCTCTATTTTTCTTCACTTTGCGCTTTGGAAAATTTTCCAAAATTTCCCCGCAGGGCCGATGAGCTTGGGACACGTGGCAAGCGCTGATTGGGTATGAGTTTGCCTCTCCAAATTTTTCCGCGGGCTGCTTTGATATTTTTCACCTGGAAACATGTCAAAACCCTATTGCATGTAGGTTTGACCTTCCAAAATTTCCCCCGTGGGCTTTCCTTGATTTTGGCGCCATCTGGACACGTGGCGAGATTCTATTGGCTCGTAATAAAGGGGGCAGGCTTTCCTCTCAAAATTTTCCTTTATTTTTCCTTGGGAAAATTTCCCAAACTCTCCCCTTTCTCCACCACTCAAGGACATGTGGCAAGATATAATTGGCTGCGGGCCCTCCGCAAGCATTTTCACCTTTGTGCCAACACTTTGTGAAAATTTTCCAATCTACTCCCGCGCTCCGCCAGTGCGGGCTCCGGTGACATGTGACAGCTTCTGATTCATCAGCAGGACTACGGGGGAAGTATTTCCTTTTGAATTTTTTTTTCCAAAACACTTGGTAAAAAACCAAGTTCTCTTCTGACCCCTAACACCTCCCTGGACACGTGGCGACATCTCATTGACTGCGGGCCTTGAAGTGGAAAATTTTCCACCAAAACTCTGTCGAGCCATAAATTCAAAAATACATGGAGTTAGGAGGAAAAATTTACCTTTCTGGAAAGCTGAGAAAGAGCTCTATCTAATGGTTTCATTTCACAAGGTTTTGAGTGCCTAAAAATCAAAAAATTATGACTGGGGCACAAGAGAGGGAAGAATGAGAGGAGTTAGCCACAAAAATGAGCAGGGGCACATTTTGGATAACAATTTTGGCGACTCAGAGGGGTCATCTTCCTGCTGGATGAAGTTACCAGTTGCCTGAAGAAATCCATTGGGCATGGAGTCACCTAATTTTCTATTTGATACCCCAAATGACTAGAACATTGCAAGGAGGAAGATGGAATATCATCTGATGGAGCAAGGCCTGCAAACACATTCGCAGGAACAACAAACTTGTGCCAAAGCAATTAGGGAAAGCAAAACTAACCTACAACAAAACAATGTGCACATGTACTTGGAGGAATGAAAACCTAAGCTAATATTTACAAGGTGGAGAATTTTCCCTTTAGTAGCAATGCTTCAAATGGATTCCATTGACTGGAATCTGCAATTCTTCGCCATCCAATGAAGACAATTGGAAGGCATTGCTGTCCTTACACTTTGTGACCATGTATGGGCCACTCCAAATGGCATCAAATTTTGAATGCCTTCCCACTTTTTTCTGTCTGCATCCCATTTTAACACTAGATCTCCAACTTGGAAGGATCTATTCTTGGCCTTTCTATCAAAGGTCTTCTTTATCAGAGCTTGATCCTTCTCCATTGCTTGGGATGCCTGCTTCCTGATTTCTTGGAACTCCATCAATTCTGCATATCTAACCTCCAAGGGCTCAAAATCCAACAAATCTAGCTATTTTATGAGTTTCAATGTTGGCAACTCAAGAGACATGGGTAAAATTGCCTCTCTCCCATAAACAAGCTTGAATGGAGAATTACCTGTAGATCTCTTGGGAGTTATCCTATCAACCCATAAGGATGATTTCAATTTGGTATGCCAAGACCTCTGATTCTCATCAAGAGTCCTCCTAATGATCTTCAACAAGTTCTTATTTGTAGACTCAGCCTGGCCATTACCCTGAGGGTAATAGTTTGATGAAGTACTTAGGTAGATCCCATTCTTGACAGCCCATTTAGTCACCTTGGACTCGATGAATGCCAATGCATTATCTGATATTATTGTAGCATGTACACCAAATCTGGTTACTATTCTCTCATAGAAGTCTAGGATACTAGCTTCATTTTCTTCCTTGAGTGCTACTGCTTCAGTCCATTTGGTGAAGTAATCTGTGGCTGTTAAAATCCACTTGTGCCCTTGGATCGAATTGGGATTAATAACTCCAATGAAGTCTAAACCCCATTACATGAATGGCTGGTCAACTGAAATTGGATGTAATGGAAGGGCAACTAGTCTCTCTTTACCTGTGAAGAATGCACAATTCTTGCACCTCTTGATCCATGCGTAGCAATCATTGAAAATTTTGGGCCAATAATAGCCAGCCCTTATGATCTTTAGAGCTGTCACTCTTGGTGCAAAATGACCACCAACTAGTCCACCAAGGAACTCTTCCAACATCCTATGAATCTGATTTGTACCAATGCATTTCAGCAGTACTCCATTCACATCTCTTTTAAACAAGACACCATCAACAAGGGCATATGGGATAGCCTACAATCTGAAGTGTCTTCTTTGGGTCTTGTTCATTTCTTGAGGGCATAGGCCTATGCTTAGAAAGTGCATTATGTCTTGGGTCTAACAAGGAATGGGGACACCATTATTTTCTTCTTGAGTGCTTTCTTGCTCATGGTTGTCTTGCAACGCCAAAACAGTCTCTTTCTCATTGCATGCTTCCTTTTGCCTGCTCAAAATCAGCTACTCACACAATCCTTTTCCTCTGACCAACTTGGCGACCTTGATCTCTATGTCATATTCCATGACACGAGTAATCCAACCTGCTCTCTTTTCATTCAAGTCTTTATTGAGGAGGAAGTCTTTAAATCCCGCATGAGAAACAAAAAATTGAACCTTATTGTTTGAAACTAGATGCTTGAATTTCTTCAAGCTCTTGATTACTGCAAGAACATTCTTCTCAATGAAAGAATATCTCACCTCATAGTCCTCCAAGCTTTGGCTAAAGAAAGCAATTGGCTGCTCATCATTGTCCTTGTTCTATTGTACCAAAATTGCAAAAATAGTGTCATCACCCCCAAATGCATAGAGGGTGAAATCCTTGGAGAAATCCGGGTTGATGAGAGTTGGTACTTGAGAGATGCCTTCTTTGATTGCTTCAAAACTCTCCTTACCTTCTACTATCCATTTGAAAGCCATTCTTTTCTTTAGCATCTTGGTGATAGGTTTGACAAGGGCTGTAAAATCTGGGACAAACCTCCGAACAAAATTTATTCTCCCCAAGAAACTTTGAAGGGCCTTCTTGTGGCTTGGCAATGGTAGTGCTCTTATGGCTTCAACTCTTTCTGGATCAATTACTAATCCTTCTTTGGAGACAATGTGACCAAGGAGCTTTCCTTCATGAGCTAAGAAAATACATTTTTTAGGATTCAATACTCTAAATATTCTGCACCTTTGAAACACTTGTCTCAAATGAGAGAGGTGGTCTACTGTATTTTTTGAAAAAATAGTGATATCATCAAGATATATCAACACTATGTTGTTAATCAAACCTTTGAATGCCATGTCCATTTCTCTTTGGAAGGTAGCTCCGGCGTTGGACAACCCAAATGGCATTTTCTGGTATGCATAAGTTCCCCATTTGGTTGTAAAGGATGTCTTGAACTGATCCTCTTCCTTCATCATAATCTGATTGTACCCTGAATAGCCATCAAGTAGTGAAAACCTTTCGGAGCCAGCAACAACTTGCAAAATCTTCTTCATGGAAGGTAGTAGGTAGTGATCCTTGAGAGATGCTCTATTCAAATCTCTGAAGTCAACACACAATCTGATTTCCCCACTCTTCTTTCTGACTGGAACCAAGTTGGCAACCCAACTAGAATGCTTGATAGGGAATATGATTCTTGATTCTATCAACTTATTCAATTCTTTTCTCATGAGGGGCTCCATGTGTGGATTGACTGGTATTTTTTTTTTCTTGATGGGCTTAGTATTTGGATCCAATTCAATGGTCTGTTGAGTTAACTCGGGATTGAAACCTTTCAGACCTTCATAGCTCTAATCAAACACATCAGGGAATTCTTGACAAAGTTGTATAAACTCGTACCTTTCTTGCTCAGTTGTCATCTTGCCAACTTGGAGTGATTTACCTTCTTCCACCGAGATGGACACTAAATCTTCTCTCTTCACTTGGATGTTTGCTTTCTCCTTCCTAAACTGATCATTAGAGTTGACAATGGACTCCAAATTAATAATCCCCTTTGGTAGTTTATTGGTTCTTAGCTGTACCACTTGGTCACCATATTGCTGTTCCAAATTTTCCTGATTTTTAGCTGAGAACTCAACCTATTCTTGCAAGAAATGGATGATTTACTGATCATTTTCAAACACTTGCCAACTTACATTGTTGTCTGGCACTAAAGGCCTTACAATCACATAGATGTTTGGCTGTACCTTGTCCTTTTGAATGCTCTCCACAACGTCAAAGGCTGCCCCAATTGCTACAAGCCTGTCAGTAGCTTGGTTCTCTTTCCTAGGAATGGATTTGATGCCAAAACCCTCAAAATCTTCAATGAGGTCCCACAGCCTATTCTTGTAGCACTTGAGTAGATCATTCTTGAAAGCATACTACCCCTTGACTTGGTTGACAATCAACTCACTGTCACCAAAGACTTGCAAGTTCTTTATTCCCCTTTTGGTTGACCAATGCAATCCTTGTATCAAGGCTTCATATTCAGCAGTGTTATTAGAGCATGCAAACTGAAATATAAAAGCTAAATAGTACTTAACTCCTTGAGGTGAAACCATCATGGCTCCCCCTTCTGCACCTTTTCTACTACTTGATCCATCAAAAAACAACTGCCATACCTCATTGTCATCATCATGGTATGGCTTGGTGATGCTAAGGATAGGCTGATTTTCTTCATGCATGCAATAGACTCCTAACTCAGATTCTTCTATTTCTTGATAAGGATCAAAAGCATGCACCTTGTTTTCCCATCTATCAAGAGTTAGATCTAGGATACTTCCGACATTGGTGTCAGCTTCATCAGTGCTTGGGTGGTCTTCTTGGTCAAATGTGGAACAATTGGCATTTATCTGACTTGGGGTGTAAGGCTCAATGTGAAAGTTTGCAATAGGTTCAGACTTGATTGTGGCTTTAGTTCCATATCTTGTTCTGAATAACATGTGTGACCAATCAGCACACATGTAACCTCCAATCTTGGCTTTAAAATCCCTTGACAAACATAGGGCAAAGAGTAGTGGAAGGTCTATTACTGAGACATCTTACAAAAAAACCACATTGGGATAGGCATGCAAAGTAAGACTCAGGTTTTTAATCACTCCAACTGTTGTTACTATTGTCCCATCCAATTGTACCACCCCTTTGGATATGGTTTCATACCAAATTCCCAACTGATCAACTATTTTATTGGCCATTACTGAACTACTTGCCCCAGAATCAATCATGCAATTGTGTACTAATTGGTTCCCAATTATCAATGAAACATAGAATGCAGGGGGTTTCAACATCTTACCTTGCTGTCCTCCATGATTCCCCTCAGGCTGGGCAACATTTGTGAGCACCTTCTCTTGCATTTGGACTTGCTGATTTGAAGTTGACCAGTCCTTCATAGTAGCTTGTAGCAAATCTCTTTGGCCTGGGATAGATAGTGATTCCCACATTGATATGTTTACATTTGTCTTCTTCATCTGATCAATGATATTGAATGGGGATGAATCATCCTTTGGCTGTCCCTTGGCCTACACATTCATCCCTTGTACATGGGCAGCAACAACTGGCATTTGAGTTGGCCTAGGAACTATTTTAGGTAGTCCTTGTGTGCTTGGGATTACATTTTGCTTGCCAATAGTTTGTGGAGTGACAGAAGGTTGTGGATTTCTTAGAGATAATGGCTGTTCTTCACTTAAATTTCTCCTCTTTGACCTTGTGTTGGCTACAACACTTTGGGAAACCATTTGATTCATGCCATAAAATCTTCTGCCTGCTAGTTTACAAGTGTGGTGTCATTTGGAGCTGATTGCTGCTGGAATGTTTCTTGTTGCTGGCCATTTCCTTGACTACCTTCACCCTCCACACCAGTTGTTGTCACCATTAATGCTTGATTCAAGGCACTGTTGAAGCACATGGACTAGTTATGAGGTTCATTTCATGGGAAACACCAATCATACTCTTGAGCCATATTGTTTTGTACTGGCACTAATGCTTCAGATGCAGATGTAGCATTGGGATTATAGGGCTGAAATGGTCTGTTGGTAGGAGGCCTTGCTTGATTTATATTTTCAGATAGATTGGGTGGTCTTTAGGGTTGATATGGCTGCCTGTTAGGCTGAGCTTGGGGCTAGAAAGAAGGTCTAAAACCTTGAGTTTGCTGCCTTTTGAGTGTAACCAGCTCATTACCTAGATTTTGCAATTGCTTCATGACTTCTTGAAGTTCATTTAAGGCACTAGAAGATGAAGTGGAAGCTTCACTTGAATTCTGATTTCTAGGAGTGGGAATAGAAGCTAAATTAGGCACTTGGCTAGTACTTTAGTTCTCTAAGTTTGGAAATAATGGCATTGGAGGCCTAGGAGCTAGATTGCCAGCTTGAATCAAACAATTTTCATCTCTAATGGAAATCCTATAAGCAATGGGGATAGTTGTGCCTCTTATGGACTGAATTAACATAGAAATATTAGAATTTAAAGCTTTAAGGTAATAAAGAAAAGCACCTTCTGCTGTTGGCCTAACTACCACTAGAATTCTCTCCCAAGTCCTTTGAAATTTGAAATTAAAATCAGTCAGCTGCTCATTGGGAGCTCTTTTGATAGTTGTCAGCTGCTCCAAAAGGGACAAGTTGTCTCCCTTTTCCCCAAACTACTCATGGAGGGCTATACACAGCTGATTCCAATTTTGAATAGAACCTGAGGCAAGACTCCTGAACCATTGCAAAGCTTTCCCTTTGAATGAAGATGCCAGTAGTTTGAATATTTTGTGCATTGACAAAACACAAGGAGGACTTTTTGGATATAAGAGTGCTAAAGCATTTTTTTGCAAGTTTTTCCTTGAATGAGAACTAGTTTTGGCCTTTCCAATTATTTGCAGTGGTGTGTATCTTTCCATTTATTTTGTGAATGTTAATTCCTTGATTGATCATCTTACCTTGCTATAAATCTAGTATTTTCTGCATAGTATTAGTGTGCATGTTTATCTTGTTGTTTTTTTGTGGTTTATCCCTCAATACATAAGTGTTTTTCCTTATAATTCTGCTGAAAAAACATTGGTTTGTGCATCTACAATTTTATTGTGCATTTACTCAGTAAAATCCCTCAATAAATTTGGTGTATCACCTAGTTCAATTTTAGTTATAGTAATATTATTTACCCTCAAAACTCTAAAAAAATAGTTTAGGATACCTCAATAAGGAACCAACCTTGATACCAAAGACTCGCCTCAAAAATAGGTATAACCACAGACTTGAGGTGTTTTCATTGTATCTAAAAAAGTGAGAGATCAAGCAATCTTAGAACCCCTGTTGTCATCTCTCAAGTAGGGTGCACTTTCAAGAGATAACACTGCCCAAGTTAAGAGCTCGAATCCTCAAAAGATGCCTATACAAAAAACAACAAAAAGAGAATCACTGTTGCCCACTTTTAAGCTTTCAGTCAAGAAGAAGCCAAAGACTACCTCACCCAAACCCACATCTCTTTCTCTGGTTAAGTCTCTTTCCTCTCCCATTGCTAACTTATTTTCTACTTTTGTTTCTTTTGTTCTTAATAATGCAAATCCTACCCTTGTCAAGGTTTTCATTATTCCCGATGTTTCTACCTCCTCATATTTTGACATCATTGACCATGTAAAGAAATCCAACGTCTAAATTTATGAGTTTGAGTATTTGAGAACTCATCCCAAGAAATTTGATAAAATTTTCAAGTTTATGTAAGGAAATAGTTCAAGTTATGGTCCATCAATTACACTACCAAAGAACCTTTTCCCACTCCCTCTTAGAACCTTCTTACTTCAACATCCTCCACATATAAGAAAGTAGAAACCTTCTCTCTCTCTTTTCTAATTAATGGATATAAACTAAGTAACTATATCATTAAATTTTGTGCTTTGGATAATGTCATTCCTATTAAATTTTTTAAGGCTCTTAGTCACACTCTCACTCATGTTGTTGGTCATTATTACTCCATGGAGACAAAAGAATTACCTCTCATTGTTCAAGTCAAATATTTTTATCTAACATTGGTTGAATTTTGTGATAATATGGTCAAGACTAAATAATTGTGGAAGACATTCTAGCTTCATATGTCATATTGTTGACTAAGATTTTCTATCAAGGTTTCGGTAGAGATATACAAGTGGATTTGTCATATGCCACCATATTATTCAATGGTAAAATGAAGAAGATTCTTCCTATTATAAAATTTAGATATACTTTTAAAAAAGAAGATGACCCAAGGGAGGTCATTATGTACCACGATTTGAGATATGAACACTATTTGATAAATTCAGGGAAAGATTATAAGCCTCTCATATTGGTGGAGTACATGGATGTGATTGAGCTAGTTGAGAAACAACATGATGATTTTATGGACCCAAATTTTGATAGTCTGCACTTCTTATTGAGCATGGATACAATTTTTCTAGTTGGTGATGACGAATATCATGGATATCTTGACTTATCACAAATAATACATGAGGTGATAAGAAATGCAAAACCATGAATAAAAAGTTACATCAAATGACTTATTGGAATACGATCCCAAATTTTCCAATCATATTCTCAAGATACAACATGAATACTTCCCCAATGAATATGATTATGAATATGAAGCTTTATCTAACTTTCCATGTGGAGAAGAGGATATTGTCAATGATGAATGTATGAATAAGAAGGTGCTTGAGTCTCCGAAGGATGATCTCACTCAAAAATATGATATCTCCATCACATAGATGATATTTACAACTCAAAAAGATCACAAGGGAATTGATTATATCCATATATCATCCCCAACCTCATTTTCATTCTCCTTTCAAGAAGATGATGCAACATGTGAGTCACATCATAGCAAGAAACATGCCAAAAATGATTTGGTATGTGTAATAGAGAACCATTTGAAGTATCTGGTAAATGTGAAACATCAAGAAGTATACAATGGTATTGAAAGTATTAAAATCTCAAGCAAGAACCAAATGATAGATATAATGGACATGTAGAGCATTACAAGAAAATGTCAAATACTTATCAAATACCACAAGCCTAGTTGTGAATGTGATGAGTTTGGTATGACTTAGAATCAATCTTGTAGCAAAGGAAAATTAAAAAATGATAAATCAAAAGTATGGGTTAATTTCAAAATGGATTGGCAGTCAGAAATGGGATTTCAGAGTAGAAAATATAATGAACTATCCATGACGACCTTCTATAGAAGAAACATGCAAATTTATATTTTTTAGGTATATGGAAATCTCTTGTAGTACATGTATTCTCCAAGTAGTTGAGAAAGGAGTATTAACTCATTGAATGAGTAAATGGATTTGCAAAGTAAATTCATTTTTGCTACATGTGCATAGGTAACATTTAGAGAAGAATAAGTAATAAAATGAAAATAGGTTGTCCCTCACATGTACCTTAGGTGATTTAGGATTATTTTTGTTGTGTTCACGTTCCTTTCATGTGTCGTGTGTTTTTTTATTTTCCTATGTGTTTCCTTCTTGTTTTGTTTCAGTGTTCAATAAGTATCTTTAACAAATTTTACACTCTTTCTCATGTGTGTCGAAAGAGACTCTATCACCCAATGGATAAGGCATCAGTCAAATTAAGTTTGTGATATTCTCATGTTTTTGATTACCTTAACTTTAATTTGTCCAACCCAAGAAAATTCTGAGTCAAGTTATAGCCACTTGTTAGCATGTAAAATTTTTAGGCATTTTACTTGACAACTTTATTGAACATTTTGACCCTTTTTTGTCAAACTTGTAAAAACTAGTCAAAATTGTCAAAATTATGAAATTGAATCTTTTCAAAAGTCAAATTCTGGGAAAGTTTTTGGGAGCCTCAGAGCATTTCAAGAGCCTAGATTGTAGTCAATATAAATCTTTTGTATTTTTCTCAATGGAAGTATGGTTTAGGAGAGATTCAACGATCTTCATAATAGTGTTGAGAAAGATTTCTCTCTGATAATTTTTTTAGGAAAGTGAGCATGTGAACACTATATAAGGGTACACTTCTGGTAAAGGTTTTATAAAATTACGGTGGTTTTTGGGATCTAAAATACCAATCTTCAGAAATATTACAGGGTCTACTACATGATAGAATATGTAAAACAATGTTTTGGGAGTACTAAAAGATGAAACTTCCTAACATTAAAGCATGATGGTATTTCTAGACAATTAACTTGCACTAAACGTTTTGGGAACCTCAATTAAATTGTGATCCTGAAAAAGGGATAATTTTATGCACATTTAACCCCCATTCATGACCCAAGTTATGGTATAGTTTATACTTGTTCGAAACTCTTTCGATAATCCAAATCACTAGTGCGTCTTCCTAGGAAAAAGTTGTGATATGAGAAAAAAATCATAAACCAGTAATTTTTAGAGTTTCTAAATTCTCTCATTTGATGTTTTTCCCATTTCCAATCAAAATCATATATTCTACTACCCAAAATTGTTAAATTTAGACCTCAGGGTGAAAAGTGCACTTTGTGTTCTAATTTCATGTCATGCTGATGATGTGATCAAGTGTGCATCAGGCACTTTTGAAGCTTGGTGGCATTTTGGAGATGAAATGAACTTTACATTCTCCAATTTGAAACTCCACCTTCAAAAGTGTGCCTCACTCTCATTGGTTGGTGATATTAAAAAAGTAATGCAAAAATAGAAAAAAATTCAAGTTATATGCATGCTTGTGGATCCCACTCCTCTCCCTAGGCACAGTTTTTGAAACTCATTTGCACTTATTGGACTTTGTAGAAGAAATTTCACCACAAAAGTGTGTCTAGGGCTGGTGGATGCAAATTTTTGGAGTGGCATTTGTAAACTTGGTGGAAAACTAACTTTTCTTTTTTAAAGTCAAATCTACACCTCCACATATAAAACCCATTCAAATATCTAGCTACATGTGCAAGGACCATTCAAATATCAACTTATCTCCAAAACACAAATAAAATAAAATTTAAAAAATTAATCATGATAAACCACTTAAAACACTTATTCTTACACCTACCAAAACCACCATTATGTGTTAGAGTAGGTATTTACCTTAGCTCATATTCACCTACGTACTTTATTTACATTTATTGTATTTATCCTTACCCACTTATGTGTGTGGATATTTCTTTTTATTTATTTAGATATTAAGGGGATATTATCTAGTTGTTAGGTATATTTCTTTCCTTGATCTATGGTATTGACTAGTTCTATCCTTGATATACGGTATTGACTAGATAATTGTTGTCTAGTTCTCTCCTAAATCTATGGTCTTGACTAGCTCTTTTATGACTAGTTATTTCCTTGATTTATGGCTTGATCTATGACCTTAAATGGTTCTTAGATTTTTATTCCTTTCCTATATAAGCAAGTCCCATTCTCATTATATTTCATTAAGTTCCATAATAATATATGATATTGCTTCTCATTTATTTGTAAAGGTTTATGTAAAGTTATTTTGGTGAATTAATTTCATCTTATTGATCGTGGTGTTTGATTAGCATCTGAGTTATCGGCTTAGTATGATTTTATTATCATTTCTTTTATGGTATCAGAGTAGGAGATTGTTGTTGACATCCGTCTGTAAGTTTTCTTTTACAAACTTTTTTTGTATATTTGTATACTTAGGATTTGTCCCTATTTTTTTGTATGTGTGCTTCTATTAGATCCGAATGGTGGAAAATCCCTATAAACTCGACCATTTTTGGATGCAGTTGTGTTTTTGGTTCACTTCAAGATTCGTGCCAGAAAGGAAAGAAACCCAGGAAATCAATTTCTGGGTTTTGTTGGGTTTTTCAAGGTCTGAAAAGGGTATTTCCCATTGAAATCCTTAGCCCCTGATCATATGGTATGGTCATATGAGGGCTTAAGCTTGTGATTCCTACTAGTAGGTGCTTAACTCTACCCCCCTTTCATTTTAATTATGTGGTGAAGGAAGATAGAATTTTATTCTGTTTTAGTGGCAACTAAAATAAATAGTAGAGCATAATATTGAAACATTTGTATCTTTTGATCGGTAACTCAGTTTTGAGTGCCATTTTTTGTAAAAGTGTTTGTTTTTTCATGCTCTTTCCATTGGAAATATTTATTTTGAGAATTGCACTATAATTATAAAGTGCTAATTGTAACACGCACTCAATATAAAGTGCCAAAATTTGGGGGCTCTTATTGCATTATTTGGGAATGTTGTTGTATTGCTTGGTTCTTGCATTTATTTTGGTGATTTTTTTGAGGATGGCATCTTTATCTAATTTTGTATTAGATCATGTTGATATATTAACAAAAAATAATTACCACACATGGAAACCAATATTGGAAACAATTATTAAGTGGAAAGGATTATGGACTTTAACTTCTTCATAATAACCATTGTTCACTAGAGAATATGAGAAATTTTAGTACCAGTGTAAATTTTATGAGTGTAAGTGTTTGATAGGAACTTATGTAAGTGACAGTCTTTTCTTTCATTTGGAAATATGTGACTCTCCTTTCAAAATTTGAGAAAATTGGAGGATTTATTTAGTAAGGTGGATCATATGAGAGCCATGCAACTTGAAATTGAGATCACCTCTCTTAATCCTGAAGATTTTCCAACAATTATAGACTATCTTACCAAGTTCAAGCATTTGTTGACACAATTGAAGGGGAGTGGAAGAGATAAGAAAGATGAACAGTGTGTTTACTTGATTCTATCCAAGTTGAGAGGACAATTCCAAATTTTTTCTTCTACCTTTTTCTCTAGCATGGATGCCTCAGGTGACACTGTACGTACCCAAAATTGTAAGGTACTGTATTGCCAGAACAACGTGACAGGTGCCCCAATGATGATACAGGTCTCCTCGCAAGGTGTTTGGGATCCAGAAAAGATCTCCAAGTGTGCACTAACATCCCACATGCCCCGCTTAGCCCCCGTGTGCTTTTTTTCCCCTTTTCCCCTCTTTTCTTGGCCTTTTTCTCTTCAATGACGAAACCGCCGCCCTGCCTAGGCGGCGGTCTCGTGACCACCGCCCTGAACAGGGCGGCGGTCCTTTATACATTTTCCAGAAAGATCTTTTAACATGACTCACGTAATTTCAATATTTTACCAGATTTCTTTCACCACCATAAGCTTGCATTTATGATTCTGGTTCCCTAGAATAGTGTTTTGCCATTGTTTATAGTTTAAGAGTTCTATTTGGTTTTTACCTTGGGTAAATGCAAATGCTATAAATAGTTGGCTTGTGCTCAAGAAAATGGCCCCTAAAATTTGCCTTTGATTTCTCTTTGCAATAGATTTAGTTTTCATTTTTCTTAGAATGCTTAGTTTCTTTCATTGCATGCTTAGTTAGCATTGTTTTACTGTTAGTAAGCCACATATCCATCTTGTGCAAGTACTGCTGTTATTTTATCCAATCCATTGGAGTAGAATAGCTTGTTTTCAATAGGAAGCCATTAAAGTTGCAGGTTTTGTTCTTAAAATAGGATAGTTTCAGGTTCTGGATGCTTTATGTTGCATGACTCGCAATAGATCCCGCTAGGAATTGCATAAGCCAAGATCTGTACTCTTATGCTATCCCTCTCCTACTCGTATTGTATTCAGTCTGTATTCTGAGCTGCCTTTATCCCAATATCTACTTCTGTTGATGCTAGCATTACATGCTTTTCTAAATCCACGTGAACAAGAAGGAATGAGGAGATCACACTGAGGGGACAAGATCACACACACCATCGGATTCGCCACTATTCTCTAGAATCCAGGTTCTAGCTTTTAAAGTTCTAGTTAGAAATATATCAAATAAAGTAGCCAATCACTTTATTTCAGTTAGTTCTACTCTCGATATTGCCAGGGAAGCTGTGGGGATTGATAGTTTCTGAGAAACTATGATTCACTCCTCACTTCTGAGGTAGGATCGAGAGTCTTTCAAATAGATTAGATAAGTTATTTCATTGTTTAGAATAGATCTACAAATTGTATAGACAAATAGCTACACTCAGTTATTTTGTTTGTATTAAGTTGTTATTTTAGCTGTCAATTCTAGATATTTTAAATAGCTGCTTTCTTAAATTCATAAAGTTCATCAGAAAATACAAAAAAAATAGAGAAATCATATATGCTATAGATATATTCAAAATAGTTAAATTTCACTTTGTCGTAGTTAATTTACATTTTTGCTTTTGTATGACAATTACGGGACCTAGAGAGCCCAGGGAATATGTATTCGAGCCAATCGTGCCCCAGCCCAATCTCATCACAACAATAATTGATATAGATCAGAATCTTAGGATTCAAATCTTCCGAACAACGGTAAGCTTGCAACAAATCCATTCCCAGTTGAGTGGGTTAAACATAGAAGACGACCAAGCACACACGTTTTGGTCAAATCAACCAAACTACAGATTACCCTAGGTAACATCTGTATGACTGTAAAAAGGCTTGAAAGAGAGCAAATGTTCGGTTGTGACCCTTTGGTCCCACAGCCAGGCACAGGAGACATTCTTACAGATATAGATACTAGCCTAAGAATTCAGGTTACATGAACACCTGTGTGGCACTTTGAGAAGATCACGTAACTATTAGTTTTGAATGTAGAGGATGAGAAAGCATATGATTACTGGGTGTTAAGGATTAGGAACTAACTCTACGCATGACCATAGTAGGACTGCAACAACCAAGAGTCTACGGTTGTGATCCACAAATCCCGCAACCCAACGAATCCGTAAGTCAATCAAACATAGACACTGGCCTACGCACACTAGTATTCAGATCTACCCCACTTCCACCTACCATCATCGAACAATTATCCTTACTAGATACAGCAGCTAACAAAGCTAGAGAGTTCTGGACTAGGCCAAAGAATCATCCATAGAGTCGACTATATTTACCATCCACCATATGACCTTATCTGGAGACATACATGAAATTATCCCAAGTTATTTTCCACGTATTCCACAACCCATAGATCGAATCATGCCAGAGCTCGATATTGATTGGAGCCTTTGAGCAGTCATCCTTGCCGATCGACCTATCACACCAGTTCAGGTTAGGAGGGCCTTCTTTGCCTTAGATTCACAAGTTTCGCTAGTGCGTATTGAAGACATTAGATTGCCTAACTAGTTTGTCTACATCCCATACATATTCCATCTCCATCGGCTGTCTCGGCACGACCTCGGGAGGTCAGGTGCGAGGAAGAGTTACTTGTAGATTCCCACGCTCGCTTGTCACTTTTCCATCGTACAGACACCTTCAAAATGCCTAACTTAGAAACATTTTGTGAAAGACTTACTAGGAAAGAATCCAAATTATCTCACCTTGAGTCTTCCACCTCTCAAAAGGCATTAGTTGCATCTAATCCTAAGGGCAAGGGAAAACCAAACAGTAAAACCAAATCCACACCTTCTCCATCTCAAAATGCTCCTAAACCCAAAGAAAACAACTCAAAACCCAAGGAGTCTTCTAAATCCAAGAATAAGTCTATTCGTTCATGCTCTTTTTGTGGTGGTAGTAATCATGAAGAAAATAGGTGTTATAAGCAAATGCAAGCCTTAGAGGATGTAGTCAAGAAACACAAAATTTCTATCTCCACTCCACCTCCTTCTAATCAGCATGGAAAAGCACTTAATGTTGTTGGAAGATCTCAGTCACCACTTGCAGAAAATTGGGTTATAGATCCTGGTGCTTCTCATCACATGACTTCTTCCAAGGAGTCTTTTATTTCTCTAGGTTTGAGTTCTACTTCCAAAATTGAGCTTGGAGATTCTTCCTTTCTTTCTGTTGAGGGAAAAGGTGATATACAACTTGATGGTGGAAATATCCAAGATACACTATATGTTCCTAACATCACTACAAATTTGTTTTTCTCTATATCAAATTTGTCATTCTAGTCAAGGGAAAACATTAAATTTTACACCACATTGGGTAGAAGTAAGAACTTTGTTGGAGCCTTATTCACTTGTTTCGTAGGGTATTTTTGATCATAGTTCAATAATATATCACTTTAAGGGTTTTGATGACACTTCTTCTATAGGGATAGGATTGGATTCTCATTCAGATTCAGAGAGTGACTTTGGTATGAAAGATTTGGGCATCTCAATTATAGATATTTGAAGGATTTGAGCACTCATGGTATGGTAGATGGTCTTCCTAGAGTTTCTTGTCTTGAGGGAGTTTGTCATGGTTGTGAATTAGGGAAATAACACCAAGATCATTTTCCTAAGAATTTTTCTAAGAGATCTTCTTCACCACTTGAGCTTGTGCATAGTGACTTGATGGTTTTTCCTACCCCATATTTCAATGGAGCTAAGTATGCACTTACATTTATTGATAATTTTTCAAGGTGTACTTGGGTTTATTTTCTCAAGTAAAAAAGTGATGTTTTTTCACACTTCAAAGTCTTAAAGGCTTTGGTTGAGAAACAATCTTCTAGTAGCATAAAGAACCTTGGCACTGATAATGGGGGGGAGTACTTCAACAATGAGTTTTCTAAATTTTTGGTGACTCAAGGCATTATTCACCAGCATTCTGTTTTTCATACTCCACAACAGAATGGATTAGTAGAAAGGAAAAATAGAACTTTGAAGGAAATGGCTAACTATATGATGCATTCTAGAGATATACCTCCTATTTATTGGGCAGAAGCAGTTAATTGTGCTAACTATATTCAAAATCACACACCACATAGAGCACTTGAGCATTTGACTCTAGAGGAAGCTTGGTCCAACACTAAGCCAGATGTCTCATTTTTTTGAGTCTTTGGGAGCTATGCTTGGGCCTTTGTGCCAAAGAAGAAAAGGAAAACTATGGATAAGAAGAGTAAACCCTTGATCTTTGTAGGGTATTGTGAGGACATGAGAGCTTATTGTCTTTTAGATCCTGATACACATGATTTTCTTTTTTGAACACATGTTCAGTTTGATGAGCGTTTCACTCCTCATGATTCTTCATCTTCTTCCATTCCTTCTTCTTCATCATCTCATATTGAGGATCCTTTCTTTGAGGAGGTTATAGATGCCATTAAGGATCCTATTCCCACTGATTTTGTCACTATGCCTAAGTGGGCTCATACAACAATTTATGAGGCAACACCTTTCATAGAGGATCTTCCACCCACTAGACATCATCATGCACATTCTACAGGTTCTAAACTTTTGTGTCAGGTAGTTTCTGAGGATCCACAGTCTTTTTCAAAGGCTCATGGGATATTGGACTGGGATGATGTGATGGTAGCTGAGTATTCTACTTTGATGAAGAATCATACTTGGGATTTGGTATCTCTTCCTAAAGGAAGAAATATGGTTAGGTGTGAGTAGGTATACTAAACCAAATACGCAGCTGATGGGTCCATTGACAAGTATAAGGCTCGTCTTGTTGTAAAGGGTTTTTCACAAGTCAAAGGTATTGATTACTCTGAGACTTTTGCACCCGTTGTCAAGATGGATTCTATATTCCTTGCACTTGTTATTGCTACATCACAGGGGTGGCCCATGTACTAGATGGACATGAAGAGTTCCTTCTTACATGGAGATCTACAAGAGTAAATATATATGGAGCAGCTGGCTAGATTTGTTTAGGATTTTTCTCTTATTTTTCGGCTTTGAAGGTCTCTCTATGGTCTCAAACAAGCCCCTCAGGCTTAGTATGAGAAGATGGATTCTTTTCTTCTATCTATTAGTTTTGTTCGTTGCCACTCCAATCATACAGTGTATCTCTAGCATGTTGGTGAGGATATTGTGATACTTGTCTTGTATTTTGATGATCTGTTACTTACTGGCAGCACTTCTTCCCACATTCAAAGTATTTAGAGGGCTCTTTCTACATAGTTTGACATGGCAGATCTTGGGCTATTGCATTATTTCCTTGGTTTTCAAATTTCTCAGATAGATTCAAGGATTCATTTGAGTCAGTAAAAGTACACCAATGTGTTCTTAGGTGCTTTGATATGGCTGATTGCAAACCAAGTCCATCTCCTTTTTAGTGTGAAGTTACTCTTACATCCACATGTACCACACCACTTTGTGATCCTACATTGTATAGGTAGTTGGTTGAGAGTCTCATGTACTTGACCCATACTCAATTCCTTCCATGGAAAGGTTACAAGAATTTCTCCATGTCAATTCCTTACCCTCATGGGATTCCCAACTTACCTTCTACCCCATAGTTTCTTCCCCCTTACTCTTTTCCTTAACAGTTTCCTCTAACCTAAAGTCCCCCAACTTCCCAACTTCCTTTAATTTTTTTTCAATCTTAGCCAGTTCCTTAAGAGATTCCTCATTCCCTCTTGAGGAAAAAATCTCTATCTTCCTACCCTTCATGGAATCTTTAGTAGGTTCTTCCATTTTTTCCCCTACCTTTAAATCTGACTAGGACAGAAATTTTGATTTCCTTCTATTGACCACCAAGGTGAAACCATCCTCCTCCATTTCCATGGAAGATTTAATTAGATTTTTGTTAATCACCTTTTCCATTATTCTCAAAGGAGAATATTTTTTTTAGATTCTTTGGAAAAATATTTCCTATGATCAGCCACACTCTGCATTAGGCCTTTCCCTTTTTCCCCTTTACCTTCAATTCCTAACACAGGAATATATACTTTGGAAACCTTGAACTTACAGTTCTAGGAAGAGCATTTTACAGGGGAGATTTCCATTTCAATATTTTTCTCCCAAATCCCAAGACACAAATTTAGTTTGATACTGTTGGGAATATCCTTATCTACAATTATATAAATATAAAAATAAGCACATATAAGTCTAGTCATTTTCCTGGTAGAATTATCAATTATGACCAAAGAACCCAAGGAGTTCATTATGCCTTTGATAATGTATTCATGCCAAAATTATAAAGGGAGGTTAGGAAGGCATATCCAAATAGGAAATTGGTTCAAATTTTCCTTTTTCAGGTTGAAAGTACCAGCCATATTTTCCCCAAAACCAGCGTCCTTCTTCCAGAACCTTCTGCATATCCTCTTGGGTATTAAACCTAAAAATGAAAAAACCATTAGAAAGAGAACTTACCTCTAAGTTACCTAATGGGATACACTTCAGTTTAGACCATCTTCTAACAGTGTCAATATTGGGTCTCCCACCTACCAGCTTCCCCACCAGTGATTTCTTTAAATTTTTAGTAGTGTGTTGCAGAAGTAAGTTATGGATTTCTAGAATGCTTCAAGAAACCTTATTAACCTATTGGAGAAATAAATTTTGGGTTTTCAAGGCCGATTCACCATTTTTAACTTTATTCAACCACGAATCTAGAGATTTTGTGGGAGTACTCCTATCCTCTTGATCAACGTCCCCATCTATCTCTCCTTCCTCAAGATTTTCCAACTGATCCTATGTTCTGGGCAAGATTTCCCTTCCATCACTTTCCCTCTCAAGCATATTCAAAATCTCCTCTTCATTCCCTTTCATCAAGATTTTATTCACAACTTCTTGCAGGTTTATTTATATGACTGAACGGTGTATGGAATTGTTAAGGATCATTGTGAAAATTTATGCTTAATGTTTGAAAGGTGTCACCAGTTAAGAATCTCTTTGAACATCAAGAAATTTAAATTTTCTACTCCATTTGGCACAATTTTAGGGCACATCATCTTCAAGGAATGTTTATTTGTTGATCCAACTAAGGTTTCAATTATTATCAAACTAGAAGAGCCTACCAGTCAAATTGAGGAGCACAGATTCTTAAGTCATATTGGGTATTATTAAATATTTATTAAATGGAATGCTAAGGTTTCCACACCCTTGGAGGAGTTCCTCAAAGGAAAAGGGACATTATATTGGGGGAACCGCAGTAGTTTGCATTCGATCCATTGAAGTAGAAACTTACTACAACATCTATTTTGCACTTTCTTTCATGGGACCAACCGTTTATGTACATGTGGATGCTTCTGGCATGAACATTGGTGTGGTGTTGGATCATACTAGAGAAGGTATTATAGATCATCCTATCTGTTTTTCTAGTAGAAATTTGACTCATGCAGAGAAGAATTATATAATTATAGAGCACAAAGCTTTGTCAATGATCTATACGCTACATAAATTTAGACAGTACCTCCTAGCAACACCATTTTTATTCTATACCAATCACATGACATTGAATTATTTGGTAAACAACACTATTTTACAGGGGCACATATGACAATGGGTACTCTTATTCCAAGAATTTGATTTTATAGTTGTGGTAAAACTAGGGAAAAGTAATTATAGACTGGACCATTTATCCAGAATACAATCAGAAGAAGATACGCAAGCCATTTAAGATACCATTCCTGATGCATAGTTATACCGGTTACAGCACGCGCCATCAAAATTAGAGGAAATAGTTTTCTTTATATGTACAGGTATGACACCAGAAGGAATGAAATCCTTAGATAATAAACAACTTACCATTCGCGCAACACCATTCATATTGATTAGCGCTGACCTATACAAGTTAGGCTGAGATGAAGTATTACATTGATGTGTACTTGAACATGAGTTCACAGATATCATGGAAGAGGCTCATGGTGGTATTGCAAGGGGAACTATGTAGGTGATTCCACTACGTGTAAGATTATACTCAATGGATTATGGTGGGAGACCCTGTATAAGGATTGTAAGGCATATTGCAAGGCTTGTGATCACTGTTAGTGCCTTGGAAAACCATGACAAAGAGATGAAATGCCTTTAAGACCTATTCCTAGTGTAGAACCATTTGAGAAATGGGTTATAGATTTTTTCGGTCCTATTTCACTAGCCTCATGTAGGAATGGATCACGTTATATCATCACTTACATAGATTATCTAACAAGGTGGGTAGAAGAAACACCTACAAAGGATTGCACAACAACTACAACAACCAAGTTTACATGGGAAAATATTAGTACAAGGTATGGATGTCCATTGAGTTTTACAAGTGATAGGGGTACACATTTTTTGAATGAGACAATCAGGATATTATGGTGTGTAATCATAAACTCATCCAATACATTACAACATTTTTTGAATGAGACAATCAGGATATTATTGGTTGAGTTTGGGACCACCAATTGAAACCCGGAAAGAGAAATCACGCTTCGTCTTCGCAAATCTCTAGCATTTATACTAGAGAAATGCATGGAATATTCAGCATAGGAAAGAGCACCTTTCAGGATAGTTTAGCGAAGCCATTTTGTAGGCATTCGGTTGCAGTTTGACAAGGTCAAACTGGTCCAATTTCATTTTGTCACTTCAAAAAAAACTTGTTGCCGTTTAAAAATGGCTCGCTAGTTCTCGGTCCCGTCGACTCTCATGAATTCTCTTTATATAGGGGGACTAGTAGGAGATGTATCATTTTGTTCTCTTCCATTGAACATCATTTTGGACACGGTTTTTTGGGCCGCTTGAGCTAACTTTGTCTTTTTACAACTGGGTGAACTATGACCAGTGGCCCTAGAAAACTAGCCGCCAAATGCAAACCGTGCGCTCCTTTTCGATTCCGTCAGTTGCAATGAGCTCTTAGTATATCTGGGGACATGTATAAATTTAATCGTGATGTGCATCCTCATCAGAAGATAACCTTTGGAAGTAGTTTCTTATCCTCCAAGCTCATTTTATACGTTTTACAGCTAGTGAGAAAATGTAAAAGTAGAAAACTATGGATCGTAGGGTTGCCAAATCACCCTGGAAACTTTTAACACACGTAAATAACTATTCAAAACACTATAATAAAAAATTTTGTGTGTATTGGAAATTTTGATAAAACGAGGTTTTCTCTCTCTTCCTTTCTCTTTCTCTCTCCTGAGTTTATAAAATGAAGAAAAATGAAATGCAATGATTACATGTTTCTAGACCTTTTTATTTTGATTGCATATTGTAATTATTGTTAGATGTAAATGGGAAACTGAAAAATGATAATTATGATTGATTAGGGTGGATCCCGTGCCAGTGATTTATCGCTGATATCATGCTCATGTGGGTTTTGCAGGATGGAAGAATGACGACGAAAAAGGTGACGCGTAATTTAATTATTGTTATTGTAATTTTTACAAGCCATTGTAAAATGAATAACAGTCTAATGCAGTCTCTTGATACCGAAAATTTGTAAATGAAATTTGTTAATATGTATGATATGCTAGTTTTAGGGATACTTAGGAAATGTGCCTCTAATCACTAGTTTAATTTGATTTTTAGTTGTGTATATAAAAAAAAAGAGGTTTGATTTATATAAAGAAAATTTGAAATTGAAGTTAAGATATTGTGGTACCTTCTCAGTATTCAATAAACAATTAAATTAATTATTGGATTACCTTCTTACCCTGCAAACACAAGAAAGAGTTTTAATGGGAACACTCAACCTTAATAAAATACTCGTGTATAGCTTTCCTGTGTGTGTGATCCCTTTTTACCATATGAGAAAATTAAGACCGTAGAACGAACTTAAGCTTGCACTTAATGAGACCTCCTAGGTTAGGTAAATAAAACCCTAGCTGGAGTTTACCGTCATAGTCATTAGGTTTAGTGACATTGTCGTGAACCCATATTTTAGGAATAACATGGTCCAACCTTATCCAGAGTATGTCGTTTCCTCTAGTTTTGGTAATCGCGAGAAGAATGTCCTCTCTTTAGGTCCAACACCAGGCTGAGTGTTGAAGATTGCCTTAGAAGTCACCTTATGAGTCTTTGTTCGAAGGAATGATTAAGCGGTGCAACCCTGGATTCTATCAAAATAACACCTTGGTATGTCCTTGAATGTGGTTTAGTATAATTTTTTCCACCTACCTTAAACTCTTATATAGTTGAGGCGTAGATCATTGAGTGCATAATGGAAGAAACCAAACCTCAGCTAGATAGGAGGTGTCACTTGTGGTTCGTGTATGGTTTACAATTATTCTGACCATATACCCCTTCAATATAGGGTAAATACATTTTGTAACTCCTGATTAATCACAACCTATAATAGAGATTGTATAAGCCCTAGGATGAAACTGGAATTAAGCTTAACTTAATTAAACATGTGCTATAAGTTTAATATGTCAGACAAGTGCTTTTGTATCTCTTTTGTTTTGAGACAATGCTAGTGACGAGACCATAGTGCAATGTAAGAGCATATCATATAAGATGAGAACGAGATTGGAGATTAGGATTGAGGTCACTCTTAGAGTCCTTTAAGCTTAATTAAACATAATCATGTGTTGCAAAAGAATATGTATTGCCTTGGTGATACCAAACTTCGAGGAAACAAAAGAAATATATAAATATAAATATCTTATAGGAATTCAATAAGTTTTCAAATTATAATAACAATGGTAGATAAATAAATTCAGTGTGAATCGAGAAACATTTTGGTGTAAAGCTGCCCTGTATCTAATATCTCCGTCAAATCCTTTGATTGCGTTTTGGACATCAAGTCTCTTTCACTTGAGTTGTAAGGGTAAAAACTGTAAACATCAAATAAACATTGGAGAAGAATATTTTTTTACATAATAGAAGATAATTAAGTATTTTTTATGTAATTTGATTTATGCCAAATATGTATGCCAATTATGGAAATTTATATAAAGTATAAGAAACTTGAGAAGGTCGAATTGTATTTTCAACTGCATGATTAAACTTAAGAAAATGTGGGTGGAAAAAGGGAGAAAATTCATGCTTACCTAATAATGATCCTTGGAATGTTAGCCGTAACCTAAAATACATTTAAAGAAATGATATGTTGTGGGTTCACCGTTCCTAAAGTCCGTGTTCTTGTGGTTGGGTCTTTGCTAGTATTCGTTCCACTGGGAAAAGTGTAGCGTATCGACATGCCGGTGTTGTCTGCATGTGTCTATGTGAGTCGATGACTTATGCTGATTGTTGCATGTGTGTCGAGTGCTGTACTTGAAGCCCATGTTGTGTTGTGTGTAGTGAGAAATGTAAGTAAAAAAAAATCCTGGTATTTTACTGTTGTATTTGTGTGTGTAAAGTGTGGGCACCACACAGTAGAATAGTTATGGTTTTAAATACATATTTGGATGATGAAATATACATAAATACGTATAAATAGATTTAATATATATATATAGAGAGAGAGATAGACAGAAAGAGATAGGTATGTGAGAGAGAGAGACGATGAATTTTTGTAAGACAACATTTCCGTAATAAAATAGCCACTTCATTTTAAGAGAATCATACTTTGTAAAATCCTGATTCAAGGTGGAGTAAGGGTCCACTCCTCCAAGAACCAATATCCTTGTTTTATTGGTATTTATATTTCTAAGCAAATCATGTAGATCTATTAAGTTTGTAACTGATTTTGATTCTTTGGTTGAATTTTTCTATGTAATTGTCTCTGTCAATGTTAGAGACTAGAATCCCATTTTCTTGCAAGTATTTTCACATCATTTTCAAACATGTGTTTATTTCCAAGAAAGTGTGTTTATTTTTGTAACGTGTCTTTATTTCTAGCAATTTATTTCATTTTGCAATGTGTGTTTATTTCCAGTAGTTTATTCCAACAATGAGTCTTTATTTCAGCAAGTTTCTTGTAGCATATATATAATAAGGATTTGGACATGGAATTCTAAGGACATTGCAAAAACCCCCAGAAAATAGAATAACAAATACCTATAGTTAATTACTAGATCACTATGATTCTTCTTGTTGTATATAGCTTCAGACATACCCTTGGTTTGAATATGACATCAACTAAGAGTTAATTAAATTAATGGAATAATGACACCCATCATTTTTAGTACCATTTCTGGGAACCCACTAGTTAGAATTATCTAATTAGGTTTCAACAAGAGAAAAAATCATACATCTAGTAATTGAAAAATCTTCCCTACGTTATCATAAAATTTATGAGTAAACCAAGATATTCAAAGGGTAGATTTCTCCCAAAAATATCTCAACAAGAATTATCAACATCCTCTAGTTCAAATAAGGAAGTTGGCCAAGAATTAGAAGCACCATTTTCTCCTGTTAGACAAGAAGCATAACTTTCACCTTTGAAATTCTTGGATCAGTCACCAAAAGGAAGTGGAACTTTTAGAATAAGGATTATCTCCCAAGACTTCTTTACAGAAAGTTTTAATTTTCAGTTGAGTATTCAACCTCCTACTCCTAACTTCTCACCTTCTGTAATGCCCAATGCTTTCCTTACTATTGTCAAAGTAATGATAGGACAAATGGTTTTATCCTATGTTGTTAGCACCCTTGCGTATCAAAAATTAAATGAAAACTTGATGTGAACATGTAATCACAATATCAAGAATAAGCTAAGGATGATCTCCTTAGATGAGAACCATGCTAATTCAGGGTCTATCTTATTGATGAACTATTTTTGCTAAGGTAACATTACATCATCTGTAATATTGTATGTCATAAAATCCTTGGTGTAAATTTAAGCCTTGAAAGTGATTTGCAATGTTGTTTCTTATCTCTATTAAATTGTTAACATTATAGCTTTTATAACTAAGTAATGTTAAGGCTTTGACAATTTTGATAGTTCGCTTAGCGAATTAATTTGGAATGTGATCAAGACTTCCTATTGGTTTATAATAGTTCTTAAACCGATCATCTAATAATTTTTCCGTTTTATGACTAATGCCATCATGATCATATTTCCAGGGATAAAAGGGCTATAATCATCAATCAAGGACTCAATTATTAAGAATTAAGGGCATTTACTCCTTCAAGTATACATAGAAAATTTCATGATCAATGCTAACATTATAACATCTATATATATATATATATATATATATACATGTGAATATGCATATACATATACATATACATATACATACATACATACATACATACATACATACATATATATATATATATATATATATATATATATATATATATTGCAAAAAGGAAAGACAATCTAATCCTAGTGGTATAGTTGTAAACCTAACATGTAAACCTGTTACTTGTAAAGCTAGATGTGAAAATTACTTTAGCTATTTAAAAGGATGTATATGCATATGAAAATATTATGAAGCCTTAAGTTACGCTAAGGAAGGACATCCAAACTTCTATTTATATAAATTATTGGTTGGTCATTAAAAAGGATATAATGTTGCCCAAATTCAAATGGTTGATGAGGTGGCAACCACTACCTAATAGCTGTACTCGCAGTACCTTAATTGTTTATTGATTATCTCCACCAACTGATTTTGGAGTGAAGTATTTTAGTTATCTAAATCTCCTTACATGGCATGAAGTAGGAGTTTGCTAAATTTAAAGGAGAGATAATAATAGTTGGTGGAAAGCTCCATTAACTCTACATTTAATGTTTTGTAATGCCCACCTTCCTTGAGAAGTGTGTGAATGGTTTTGGGGAAAACAAGTTTAGTTTTGGTATTGAATCACTTCATTACATGAAACTCACAGAAGATCTGCATACAAAATTGGAACTATGTGTTGATGCAAGTTTGCATGGAGAAAATAGTAGCTGAGTAGTTAGAACAACAAGTTCCTAGACTCATTAAAATATCACGGGAAATTTGTGATCTGTTGAAAGAAGGAACTCATTTCAAAGGTTTGGGGATTTTCCTGAGTAATTGTGAAAGTTTTGCAAGGAAAGAAAACACCGGCATAACAGGCATGATATGCTCTAAATTTTTCATAATTTCTTTCTCTATTTAGTAATTTCACAAAAATAACCTTACCTTGAATTAAATTTGTGTTTATAATTTCAGAGATGTAGAATTGTTTTTATACTTGCTCTCTAGAGTATGAATTAATATGGTTTTGTGATGTATGTTATTAAAAGTGATTAACTAAGTACATGCTTTAATGAGGGTTATTATCATTAAGAAAAGAATATAATATTGAGATGTTTGAGGAATGTTGCTGAAATGATTTCTAGGTTTGATTTGATACACCAACATTGTTGAAATCTTCTTGTAGGTGTGAATAGATATCTACCCATACTATAAAAAACATTATTTAATTTTTTACCCATCTCTTCAAGGATATGAATAATTATAGCAAGATATTATGGTATGCTAGAAATTGTTCTGTGTGAGTTTTTGTTTTAGAAGTTTTTCCTTGACCTAGCGTTTGCGGGATTTACGCAACTGGGTTTGATTCTTTAAATAAATCTATGTCTATGGATTCATGTTGGTCTTGTATGAGGCATCATTGGTACTTATAATTGACATGGATTTATTTAAAATAAGTATTTGTACTGAACAAAGAAAAAATGAATTAAATATTATCCTCGAGTTATAGATAATAAGGACAGTTGTGATGATTACAAGGTCTTCCTCTCCGAACCTTGAATAGGCAGTTTACAATGGAATTTTTGGTCCAATCTAGAGCCACTTTTATGGCTCAGCTGAATCACTAAGTCTCTTAACAGTTAACTATTGTATTTTGTTTGTAACTTAAGATTGTATAAGATCCAAATACTTCATTCTATTATTTCTCGTTGATCTCCTTGTTCCTCCATTAATAACTCTAAAACTATTCTAACTTCTTTGGGGTTTAAATACGGTTACGAAAAGGTTATATTGAGATTTGATTATTGTGATGGTTAAGTCCAGCTTGTTAAAATATCTTCACTTATGTTCCATTTTAGCCTCTATAATGGAGGATGGATATTCTCCTCTAAAACCTTGTATGTTACTTAGTGGGATAATTTATCCACTATTATTACTAAAGCTTGGTTTTTCTTACAATTCTTGCTGAGTTCAAAAGTGATGTCAACTTCAACTAAGAATATCCTTCCTCTTGTAATAGATGCAGTTCCCTGATGACCATTAGGAAACCATCCTAGAAAGCGAGCTGAACTTATAGAAATTTAGTGGATTAGAACGGTTGCAATAATTTGTTTAACAATTCCTTTTATTAAGTACACCTCCTCTCAATGTATGAGTTGGTAACAATAGTTGATTTTGATTTCTTTAACCCTTACACTCTTATTTGTGCTTGCTGGGTTTATTGATTACCTGTTTGAAGATCTAAACCTGTAATAATGGTTTGATGATTAATTATTATTAGTATGACTCACCATTTAATCATCTGTTATAAGGTTTAAGGGAAATACCTTGAGCTATCCCTTGAGTTTTGATGATCCCTTTCTATGGGCTGATCATTTTATTGAAAGTTGAGTTTATGTTGTAAATGTTGGAAATTGAGTCATTAAGTAGGGCTGGGAATTAAAGTTGTCCCAAAATAGGAAGACTCTTGGCTTCATGGTTGTAAATTTTGTGGTATTACCCTTTGTAGTAATTAACATGGTACAAGTTGTTGATCACATTGTCATACTATGTGTTCTATTAAGAAACTGGAGGCATCGATTTTGTATGGTAACCTATTCTATGACAAAATGTAAAGCTATATACTCCTACTCTTAAGATAAATGATAACTGGATTCATCCTTTAACTAAGTCCATGAGATGTGATAGATCTGATCTAGGTGTAATGATTCTGATTTGAATTTTTTGGTACCTCAGCAAACCCGAAAGTGACTCTTTCTCTTAGAGTAAACTGTACTCAGTTTCATTTATTACATACAGGGTTTCCTTGATGTTTAGGAAGCTCCTTATTGACCTTTCCTATTTGAGTCATGAATTTAGTTCAGTATGATCTAACCTTGTTCAGTAGAATGGGTTAGGAGATCGTTCTTAAATTCAGAGTCATGTGAAGTCTTGACTTACCGGAAAAAAAGTGGTTTGCTAGAAGTTGAATTTTGTGTTGAGAAAAATCATGGGATATTAAATGTCCAGATGAATTTTTTGGGTTAAGTAATAATTATATTATCTTGTCAACTCTTGGTACCTACTCTCTTCCAGACTTTTAAAGACCTTAGTGTTTATTAGGTCTTGATATGATGAAACATATCTGAAGAAGGAATTGTGTACTCTTTTCTAGACTTAGAATGTTCAATAAGTACTTAAAATTTAAGGTAAGTATTAAATATGTAGCATGTTACTCAAGTTATACTTGATTGCTATATGGCAGGATGCCATGAATGTTCTCACCCTCTTATCCTCGAGGTTAAATGCTCTAATATCATATTTCATTAGCTAAGTACTCTTGACGTTTTGGTATTATTGGTTGAACCATTAACAATCCTTATGGGTGTATGAAACCCTTGTTAGATCTGTTGTGAATATTTGAGAGATTTATTGAATGTGTTCTTGATATTTATATGGTTACTTGATGGTTGAGTAAAACTATTTCAGGCATTCAAGTATGGGATTGCATGAGTGAAATATTGTTACTCTTATATGGTAGTCTTTAAATACTTATAGCTCTCATATATCTTATGAATTGTATGACTGTTTATAAGTGACTAAATTAATTGTATGGAAAAGTAAATATGAAATTGATTTCTTCCTTGGTTCATTAAATTGCTTGCCTTTGTCATGTTGTAGAAATAATTTTTTATCTACTTATGCTTTGCAATATTGATTTATAAAAATAATATGGGTTATTTCTATGAAATAATTAAGTAAAGTATGTCATTATGGTGAGTTGGTGCTTATCATGCTCAGTTCTTGTGAACAGACTCGTGTTAACAATTTTGCAGATAAACACAGAGAAGGAAGGGTGACGTATTTATTTTTGTATATTATTGTGATCGAGGAAATTTTTAAGAAATGACTGAATTGAATGTTCTTAAATGAATCACTTCTTCTTGGAAATGGGAAAGGCTTTCTACTGAATATAATTGTTTTATTCATTTAGAAGAAATATTTTAGTCATGCTTAAAGGCATGATTTATATTTATCCCATAAATGTAATTAAGACAGAATTCTGACTGATATATATTGTTTTGTAAGTGGTTTATTGATGAGTAATGAGTCATAAATTTATCAAGTTAAGTAATCAACATCTACAATAATATTGTATTAATCATTAGTATCAAGAATGTAGTAAGTACCATACACATCTTATGTGTGAGATTCTAAGGATCATATAAGGGACTATTGGAGAGTATTGCCTAAAAATATCTTGTTCTAAGTAATTATATGTTATGCATACTTGGAAATAGTTGAGGTTGCTAATGGATATCTACCTCATTATAAGTGCAATATATAAACCTACATGTAAAGTTGTGTTAAGTTCTCAAAAGGTTTTGTATAGAATGTGCTCAACTAGTAAAAGATATATAGAAGTAATATTGTCTAATCTTAATGGCCATTGATAAGTAAGAAGTTAGATTATCATGAAACCATGGAAATGTTATGATAATCAGATTCTTTTGTGCTATGGCTGTTTTATAAACTCAGGTTATACTAACTCTTATCAAAGATATAATAGTTTAATATTGATTTCTAAGTGAAATCAACATTAAGTCCTATACTAGGACGATACACATAAGCTACAAGAGGATGAGATTATGCTAATCTAACATGACTATATATTGAATATGGTTTCACTTTTTGGGAATTGCATTATTGTGGTAAATTGTGTTATGAAATATTTTTCTCTAAGAGATGGAATGTTTTTAATTAGGGTTGTTCCATGATGCATCCTTATGAGCACATAAGCATGTTGGACACAATGGAAGTAATAGGGGAACATGTGTACTAAGTTAAAAAGAACATAGCATTTGAATCTCATCCCTAGTCAATACTATAATTATCTCTAAAGAGAATTAGAGATATTTTTAAAAAAGCTATGATAGGGAAAGGTAAATGGGTAAGCGGTTCATAAAATCTATCATATTGGATACCCCATATATATCTTACTTGTTGGAGACAGTAAAATAAATGAACGCTCTTTAATGAGCTGCATTTAAGAAAAGTGATGTGCTTAAACTGAAAATACAATTGGCCTTGATAGCCTATGGCACTTAATTCAAGGAATTAATCATACCTAAATGCTTAGTTTCATATAAGTACATATCTCTATAATATGAAATAACGAACATGAGCCTAGATGTTAAAGTTGGGACAAGTTTTGAAACTATAATAATAATGGTAATAGACATTGATAGTATTGTTTCTATCAATGGTTAACATGGGTATGAGATATTAAAAGGTAATTAAAGTGTTATAGAGATTGGGGGGTCCTGGGATCAACTCAATCATGACCTTAGGTATGACCCATTCGTGGAGAAGGTGTTGTAAGTCCTAGGTTGTTTTATTATGATTACCTTGAAAAAATTAAACACCATGCACCAATATAGGATTCTAGGTGGGTGAACTCACTTCATAAACTACATAGTCATATACCTATGGTGATGATTGTCACCATTAGGATACTGTCGTTTAGCATCTGTAATGAGTTGTCTCATCAAGAGACTGGATTGTAGTATGGTGTTGTCCAAAGTACAAACCTTAATAGAGTTAAAATAAATACTGGACCTCTTGGGTACGCACCCTTATATCAACCTATGATGGCTACGAGAGGATATGTGGGCGAGTAAAAAGGTGAATTGTTACGAGAGAACTTTCTTTCCCATAGGCATCACAGGATGACAGAGGTACATCTTCATGTAGGTTAAACTGGTTTGTACCTCATTCAAGGCTTGTAGTTTTTTACAACATTAACATTTGTGAATCCATTTAACTGAACAAGTGATTAAGGAAAATGACAATTTCCTAATGGTGTGTTTGTCGTCATGGAATGGAGCATGGCATACATGACTCAGAAAATTTATGCAAAGTGGTGTAAGTTGTTGATTACACTATCAAGATTTCACCTTTAATCTAAGTTGTTGGATGCTTGTGGATTTCATAGGTGGAACCCAGGTAGACACTTAGGGGCATTCACTTATATATCATATCCTTGAAAAATGAGAACTAAAGGGTTACATTTCATGTAAGGACTAATACAGAGCATTTAGGGAGAATGAGTAGGTTCAACATTCTCTCAAACAGCTGCACATGGTTCATGACAGTTATCAGAAATAGATTGTATTAAGGTTTATGTAGATTTCTATATATGGGTATTTAAATCAGCTGCATAAAGTTTTTTATTTGTTTTAAATCTAGTGACGAAGTGAGAAAAAGTGGATGTTACATTTTGGTATTAGAGTTAAAGGTCGCAACTCTTGGACTTATTGGGTCCTTACACTAATTAAAACTTTTATTTTGTTTTCAGAATAAAAATGGAAATGGGAAGGATGCACTAGAGAAGAAAGAACCCAGGTCTGATTTTTTTGTGGTTTCAATGGTGCAAAATTTAGACAAAATTCTGGCAATCCTTCAATATACCCGGAACCAGATAGATGCCTTGGAGTAGCAGGTGATGGGTGAAAGTGATAAGTTGGATAAAGGACAACTTAAGTATGTTGATAATAAACAATAGGAGAGTTATTTAAATGATGAACTGATCATTGATGGAAAGTTTTGGACTTACCAATCCAAAGATAAACTAAACCCAAGATTGGGGGAAACATTAGATAAAAATGGATCTTCTTTCGATAAGATTATATTTGGAAAAGCCAATGGGCTAAAACCAAATCTGATAGACACTCCCACTCATAAAAATGAAAAGGGGCATAAAAATGATAATTATTCTTCATCACGGAATGCTAAGAAAATTTGGTGGAAAAAGCATAGCAAATAAAATGTGTTCTACCAAAAATAAATATGCCCAAAAACTTGTAGTGATAACTTGTAGAAAAAAGCTTAATACTATTGGAAATGGGAAAGTTAAAGGTTGAAAATCAGGACCTTTTGGTGGATGTTTCATGTGTGGTAATGGGCATTATGCCAACCAATTTCCTTTAAATAAGATGGAAAAGTCACGAATGATGAAGCATGCTACAAGGGTAGTTAAAAAAGGAAAGGAACATGTATCCCTAGTAGGAGATGGAGAAAATTTTGAAGATATCCATGAGATTAGTATTTTTCAATACTAAAAGAAAGAAAATATGGATTTTTTGTACTCAATGAAAAACTGGTCAACTATTGTGAAGCCTAACTCTTTCTGGTAATATGGAATAAAAATGCTCAATTTTCAGCTTATGTCTGGTTAGGTAGCATTGATCTGAGTGATTGTTTTGTATTATGTCCAATATTTGATTTACATAATTAATATTTCAATTCCAAGGAACTGAAAATATTATAATCTGTCCGTTGACCTTTAACAGTGGTTGTAATATATATGTTTATTTTGGTGTATGTTACTTCTAGGTTATGTTACTCAAGTACCCAAAGTTTTGGGGTATCATCACGTTGAAAGGAAGATCTTAGGTTTAAACTTGGGAGCTCAGCAAGCTATCACTTAAAATACTCAAAAGGCTTGATGATGGCTTGTTATGGGTTGACTCATCTAAAAGCATAGATTATATGAGGTTATAGTTAGCTTCTAGTAATATCTTGTATCTCATAAGACAAGATTTCTTTTATATTACCTACCACAACATGATTCCCTTATGTTCACCTATCGTGACATGTTGTGGCCATGTGGAAATTCTATTTTATGAATTATTGTGAAATTTCATGGGTTTTGTGGTCAGTTCTAGTATTTTTAGTTGAACCTAGATAAGGAATTCATACTTCACTAATATGAACCCTCCTATAGAAATGTGCAGGTTCAGGATCAAGGGATGTATTGTGAAATCCCTCTCTTGTGACAGTTCCTATGTAACTCTGCATGGCATCTTCGAGCCCTTAGATTTTCAAGCTTAACTCGTATGCTTTATATTATGTTGGGAAAAAGACACGATGAATTGTAAGGCAGAGGACTGTTCATAGCTTCCAAGAGAATTTAGTAAGTCATTTACATACTTCTAAATTTATTAAAGTAAAAGATTTTATAAACAATAAACTACTTATTTGAAATCCTCATGCAAACCAAGTAGAATTTATGCATGACCTTGGTAATATTAGGATCAGTACCGATTCTATGAATCCACTAAGGAGGTTTAACATCGGAAAAAAAATGTTGTGGATGTCAAAGTCTACATCTAATAAGGTAACTTTGTTACTTAACACTTTGAGAGGTTTATGGCAAACTGGTTTTCTCAAACATTTATAAACTTTAAGACCTCTTGTTTGAGGACAAGAAAATGTGTTGTCAGTACTCATTCATTAGTTAATATGACCACGTTGATAACATTCTTTTATTGGATCAGGTATAGTATAAAAAGTGTAAAACATATTGAGTTAGTTGATAACTGAAATAGAAATATTCAATTTCAGCTAAACGAATGAATGTTGGTACTTTATCTTATTGGACCCAATGTTGTAGATTTTTGGAACCTCAAATAAAAAAATGTCTTTAATAGAGTTGAGGAAAGTGATATGTCTAAATGAACTACCACATATCCATACATTGTAATCCCAACAGAAAGGAATAGTTTTTCCTTCAAAGGTACCAGGTAAGCTTGTTTTTACTGTATCCTCTATATATCAAATATATATATTGTACAAAAATGAATTACTTTAGTGAATTAATCATGAAATAATTCAGACTACGTGACTATTTGCATTCTAATAAGCTGATGTAGCTACTGAATTTAAAGTTTAAATATGAAAACCATAAAATTCTAGAGAATAGTAACTATTCTACAGGAATTATTTTTATATCATGTGTGGAATTGTTTTATTTTATTTATCAAGGACCAAATCATCGGTATGATGATGCCTTTAAGAGGGGAGGTATGTAATGCTCCATGATTTCCTTACTATTTTTGAAGTAATGATAGGAAAAAGGGTTTTATCCTATGTTGTTGGCACCCTTGCGTATCAAAAATTAAATGAAAACTTGATGAGAACATGTAATCACAATGTCAAGAATAAACTAAGGATGACCTCCTTAGATGAGAACCCTTCTAATCCGGGGTCTATCTTATTGATGAACTATTTTTGCTGAGGTGACATTACGTCATTTGTAGTATTGTATGTCATAAAATTCTTGGTGTAAATTTAAGCCTAGAAAGTGATTTGCAATGTTGTTGCTTATCTCTATTTAATTGTTAACATTATAGCTTTTATAACTAAGTAATGTTAAGGCTTTGACTATTTTGATAGTTCACTTAACAACTTAGTTTGAAATGTGATCAATACTTCCTGTTGGTTTATATTAGGTCTTAAAACAACCATCTGATAGTCTGTTTAATTGATGACTAATGCCATCATGATCGTATTTCTAGGGATAAAGGGGTTATAGTCGTCAGTCAAGGAATTAATTATTACTTGAATTAAGGGCATCTACTCCTTTGAGTATACATGAACAACCTTATTGATCAACGCTAACATTATATATATATATATATATACATACATGTGAATATGTATATATAAATACACACACACACACACACACACACACACACACACACACACACACACACACACACACACACACACACACACACACATATATTGCAAAAAGGAAAGACAATCTAATCCTAATGGTATGGTTCTAAACCTAACATGCAAACCTATTACTTGCGAAGCTAGATGTGAACATAACCTAGCTATTTAAAAAGGGTGTGTAAAAATATTTGGTTTTGTGATGCCTTAAGGCATATAATGGAATGGCATCTAGATTTTATATGGCATAAGATATTGTTTGGTCATTAAAAAGGATATAATGTTGCTCAAATTCAAATGGTTGATGAGTTGGAAACCACTGCCTAATATCTATACTCACAGTGCATTAAATGTTTATTGATTAACTCTGCCAACTAATTTTGGAGTGAAGTATTTTAGTTGTCTAAATCACCTTGCATGGTATGAAGTATGAGTTTGTTAAATTTAAAGGAGAGCTAAGAATAGTTGGTTGTAAATTAGCGGAAACTCTATTAACTCTGCATTTAATATCTTTTAATGCCCACCTTCCTCTGGGATTTCATAGACGGATTGGAACAAAGGGGTAGTTTTGGTATCGATTCATTTCCTGGATTGAAACTCATAGTAGCTCGGCATGAAAGGAGGAAGTATAGTTATGTGTTGATGTGAGTTTGCATGGAGAAAACAATAGTTGAGTAGATAGAACAACAAGTTCCCAAACTCATTAAAATATTACTGGGGAAATTTGTGATCTGTTGAATGAAGGAACTCATTTCAAAGGTTTGGGGATTTCCTAAGTAATCGTGAAAGTTTTGCAAGGAAATAAAACACCGGTGTAACATGCATGATACACTCTGAACTTTTCATAATTTTTTTCTTTATTTAATAATTTCATAAAAGTAACCTTGTCTTGTATGAGATTTTGTGTTTATAATTTCTAAGATGTAGAGTCGTTTAATATTTACTCTGTAGAGTATGAATGTATATGGCTTCGTGATGGATGTTGCTAGAAGTGATTAATTAAATACATATGCCAATAAGGTTTATTATAGTTAAGGAGAGAATTCAATCTTGAGATGTTTGAGTACTGCTACTAAAATTATTACTAGGTTTGTTCTGATACGCCAGTATTGTTGAAATATTCTTGTAGCTAGGAATAGATATCTACCCATATAGTAGAAAACTTTGTTTAATTTTTTACCCATCTCTTCAAGGATATGAATAAATATAGTAAGGTATTGTGGTATTCTGGAAATTGTTCTATGAGAGTTTTTGTTATAGATGTCTTTCCTTGACCAAGTGTTTGTTGGAATTACACAACTGGGTTTGATTCTTTAAAATAAATCTATGCCTGTGGAGATATGTTTGTCTCATAGGAGGCATCTTTGGTACTTATAATTGACCTGGTTTTATTTAGAATAAGTATTGTACTGAAGAAAGAAAAATAACTGAATCAAATACTATCCTCAATTTATAGATAATAAGGATAGTTGTGATGATTAGAAGGTCTAACTTTTAGGACCTTGAATAGGAGGTTTAGAATGGCATTATGGTCTACTCCAGAGCCACTTTTATGGCTCGAATAAATCATTGAGTCTCCTATCAATTAACTATTGTATTTTGTTTGCAACTTAAGATTGTATAAATACTTCATTCTTTTATATCATGTTGATCTCCTTGTTTCTTCTTAAGAATTCTAGAACTATTCCAACTCCTTCGGGGTTTAAAGATGGTTGTGGAAGGGTTATATTGAGATTTGATTTCTATGATGGTTAAGACCAACTTTTTAAAATATCCTCACTTATGTTTCATCTTAGCCTCTATAACGATGGATGGACATTCTCCTGTAAAACCTTGTATGATACTTAGTGGGATAATTTATTCACTACTATTACTAAGCTTGGTTCTTTTTGCAATTCTTTGTTGAGTTTGAAAGTGATGTCGACTTCGACTAAGAATATCCTTCCTCTTGTAAGAGATGCAGTTCATTGTTGTGCATTAGGAAACCATCCTAGAATGTGAGCTAATTTTCTAGAAGTTTATACATTATAATTTACGGTTGAAAAGGTGTTAAATAGTTGCTTTTATTGAGTACACCTCATCTCAACGTATGAACTGGCAATAATAGTAGAGTTTCATTTCTTGACCCTTACGCTCTTATCTGTGCTTTCTGGGTTTAATCTCTAAATGTTGGAAATTGAGTCATACCATAGGGCTGGGGATTAAAGTTGTCCCAAAATAGGAAGTCTCTTGGCTTCAGGGGCTGGGTTATAAAGTTTGGTGGTATTACCTCTCTGTAGTATTTAACATGGTACAAGTTGTTAATCACATTGTCATACTATGTGTTCTATTAAGAAACTAGAGGCATTGATTTTGTATGGTAATCCATTCTAGGACAAAATGGTAAGTTATATACTCCTACTCTTACAATAGATAATAACTAGATTCATCCTTTAACTACGTCCGTGAGATGTGCCAGATCATCTCTAGGTGTAATGATTATGATTTGAATTATGTGGTATCTCAGCAAACCTAGAAGTGACTCTTCCTCTTATAGAAAACTGTACTCAGTTTCATTTATTAAATTATGGGGTTTCCTTGACGTTTTTGAAAATTCCTTATTGACCTTTCCTGGTTGTGTCATGAATTTAGTTCAGTATGACCTAACATTGTTCAATAGAATGGGTTAGGAGATCATTCTTAAATTCAGAGTCATGTGAAGTCTTTACTTACCGAGAAAAAGTGGTTTGCTAGAATTTGAATTTCGTGTTGAGAAAACTCATGGGATATGAAATGTCCAGATGAACTTTTTGGATTAAGTAACAATTATATTAATTCATCAACTCTTGGTGCCCACTCTCTTCCAGAATTTTAAAGACCTTAGTGTTTATTAGGTCTTTATATGATGAAACATATCTGAAGAAGGAATTGTGTACTCTCTTATATTCTTGGAATTCTCATATAAGTTCTTAAGTTGAGGTAAGTTTTATATGTATTCTGTTATTCAAGTTATACCTAATTTCTATATGGCAGGATGCCATGAATGTTCTCACCCTCTTATCCTCAAGGTTAAATGTTATAATATCATATTTTGTGAACCAAATACTTTTGATTTTTGGTATTATTGCCTGAACCTTAGCCGTCCTTATGGATGTATGAAATCCTCTTTAGATCTGATATGAGGATTTGGGAGATTGCTTGAATGTATTCTATATTTTTATATGGTTACTTAATGGTTGAGTAAAATGATTTCAGGCATACAAGTATGGGATTGCATGAGTGAAATCTAGATACTCTTATACGGTAGTCTTTGAATACTTATAATTCTCATGTATCTTATGAATTGTATTTCTTTTTCTGAGTGATTGAAGTAGTTGTATGGAAAAGTAAATCTGAAATTGGTTTCTTCCTTGGTTCAGTAAATTGCTTGCTTCTATCATGTTGTAGAAATAATTTTTTATCTACTTAAGCTTTGCAATATTGATTCATAAAAATAATATGGGTTATTTTTATGAAATAATTAAGTAGAGTATGTCATTATGGTGAGTTGGTACTTATCATGCTTAGTTCTTGTGAACTGACTCGTGCTAACAATTTTGTAGATAAACGCAGAGAAGGAAGGGTGAAGTATTTAGTTTTGTATATAATTTTTATCGAGGAAAGTTTGATGATATGATTGACTTGAATGTTCTTCAATGAAAAACTTCTCCCTAAAAAGGAAAAAGGGCTTACTACTGAATATAATTGTTTTATTCATTTAAAAGAAAGATTTTGGTCATGCTTAAAGGCATGAGTTTTATTTATCTCATAAATGTAATTAAGATAGATTTTTGGTTGATATATATATTGTTTGTAAGTGGTTGATTGTCGATTGATGAGTTATGGGTTGTAAATTTATCAAGTTAAGAAATCAGCATCTACAATACTAATGTATTAATCATTAGTATCAAACATGTAGTAAGTACTATACACATCTTGTGTGTGAGATTCTAAGGATAATATAAGGGACTATTGGAGGAACGTTTCCTAAAAATATATTGTTCTAAGTAATTATATGTTATGCATACTTGGAAATTATTTGAGGTTGCTAATGGATAACTACCTCATTATAAGTGCAATATATGCACCTACTTGTAAAGCTATGTTAAGTTCTCCAAAGGTTTTGCATAGAATGTACTCCACTAGTAAAAGATATCTAGAAGTAATATTGTCTAATCTTAATGGCCACTGATAAGAAGGTAGCTGGATGATCATGAAACCATGGAAAGGCTATGATAATCAGATACTTTTGTGCTATGGTTGTTTTATAAACTCGGGTTATAATAACTCTTATCAAAGATAGAATCATTTAATATTCTAAGTGAAATCAACATTAAGTCCTATATTAGAATGATACACATAAGCTACAAGAGGATGGGCTTATGGTAATCTAACATGACTATATATTGAATATGGTTTCACTTTTTGGGAATTGCATAATTGTGATAAATTATGTTATGAAATATTTTGCTCAAGTAGATGAAATGTTTTAATTAGGGGTTTTTCCATGATGCATAATTATGAGCACATAAGCATGATGGATACAATGGAAGTAATATGGGAGCATGCATACTAAGTTAAAATAACATAGCATTTGAATCTCATCCCTAGTCAATACTATAATTATCTCTAAAGAGAATTAGAGATCTTTTAAAAGGCTATGATAGGGAAAGGTAAATGGGTAAGCAGTTCATAAAATCTATCATATTATATACCCCAGATATATCTTACTTGTTGGAGATAGTAAAATAAATGAATGCTCTTAAATGAGCTGCAATCAAGAAAAGTGATGTGCTTAAACTGAAAAGGTGGTTGGCATTGATAGCCCTTGGAATTTAATAAAAAGAAATGAATCATTCATAATTACTTAGCCTTTTATAAGTATTTATCCCTAGAATATTAAATAGGGAACTTGAGCCTAAATGTTAAGGCCGGGACATTTTTTTGAAACTGTAATAATGATCATAGTCCATGATAGTATCATTTCTATCAATGGATAACATGGGTATGAGCTATTGAAAGGTAATTAAAATGTTATAGAGATTGCGGTCCTGGGATCAACTCAAACCAGACCTTAGGTATGACCCATTCATGGAGAATGTGTTGTAAGTACTAGGTTGTTCTTTAAGGATTACATTGAAAACATTAAACACCATGCACCAATATAAGATTCTAGGTGGGTGAACTCACTACATATACTACACAGTTTTATCCCTATGGTGATGCTTGTCACCATTAGGATACTGTCATTTAGCATCTGTAATGAGTTGTCTGATCAAGATACTAGATTGTAGTATGGTGTTATCCTAAGTATAAACCTTGATAGAATTACAAGATAGATTGGACCTCCTTGGGTATGCACCCTTATATCAACCTATGATGGTTATGGGAAGATATGTGGGTGAGTAACAAGGTGAATTGTTACGAGAACACTTTCTTTCTCATAGGCATTGCAGGATGACATAAAGGTACATCTTTGTGTAGGTTAAACTAGTTTGTACCTCATTCAAGGCTTGTAGCTATTTATAGCATTAACATTTGTGAATCCGTATAACTAAATAAGTGATTAAGGGAAATGACAATTTCCTAATGACGTGTGTGTGTCTTCATGGAATGGAGCATGGCATACATGACATAGAAAATTTTCACAAAGTGGTGTAAGCTGTTGATTACACTATCGAGATTTCACCTTTAATCTAAGATGTCAGATGCCTGTGGATTTTCATAGGTAGGAACCTAGGTAGACACTTAGGGGCATTCACTTATATATCATACCTTGAAAAAGGAGAACCAAAGGGTTACATTTCGTGTAAAGTCTTGTACAGAGTATTGAGGGAGAACAAGTAGGTTCAACATTCTCTCATACAACTGCACATGGTTCATGACAATTATCAGAAATGGGTTGCTTTAAGGTTTATGTAGATTTAAATATATGGGTATTTAAATCAGCTGCATAAAGTTATTTATTAAAAATAAATAAAAAATTCTAGTGACGAAGTGTCAAAAAGTGGATGTTACACCTTCCCCAATGCAGATCACATGCCACATTGATTGGGAGGAAAGTCTAGAAATTACTGAAGAAATGGCACAAGAAGTTGAAAGAGAACCTGATAGGACCTTTACTTATCTAATTTATTTGGATGATGATGATACACCTATGAAGAATATTTCACCTGCACATTTACCCACATTTAAAGGGATGTCATCTGAAGATTCTGACCAATTTTTGTTTGAATTTAAAGTATTGTGTCATACTTATGACTACAAAATAGATAATCAAAAGCTCAAGTTGTTTCCATCTACTCTAAAGGAGGTAAAAATGAGGTGGTTTATGGGATTAACATCTAATTATATTACCACTTGGGAACAAATGGAAACTTCCTTCCTAGATAGGTATCAAGACTACTATAGAGGGAGAAACAAGAAGGAATAATTTTTCAAAATCAATTAGGATGAGGATGAGAATATGGAAGATTATTTAGAAAGATTCCTCTTTGTCAATAAAAGGTGTGGATTTTTACTTAAAGAAGAGTTGAGAAAAAACATTTTTGTTAAAGGTCTAGATGATGAATCCAGGGAATCCCTTAATGTAATAGGAGGTGGAAACATTGATCAATTGAGAATGAATTATATTAAAGAAATTTGTAGAAGTTATTCAAGAACAAGGGGTAGACCTAGGAAAGGAAAAAAATGAAAAGTTTGAATCCAGATATGAACAAATGGATGGATGAACTAACAAACTTTAAAATAGACATCCTAGTTCAATTAACCTCCACCATGGATGGATTGCAAGATAAATCAAATTCTAAAACTGAATCATTAGCTATATATTGTCCTAGATGTAAGAAGAAGCATCTAATAAGAGATTGTCCTCTGGATAAAAGAAAAAGGTGTCTTATATGTGAATCTAGGGACCATGAGAATAATGTTTTTTGTCTTCTTCCATTTATAAAAAATCATCTTAAACAAACCATCACTCCATGCACATCAGAAGAAGTAAACTTTTTCTAGAGACAACCTAGTCAGGGGAAGTTCATGCCCAGGTCAGTTCCTAACCCCTAGATGATGCCATGGGCATCTTAGATAGTACCAAAAATTTGGGGACAACCACCTTGGGCCCCTCAATCAGCATGAAATCCGCATGATTAGGTAGGAAAATCTTGGTATGCTCAAGGACACCAATAACCATGGTCTGGTTAAGGTAACCCGAATGCTTGGTCACAACCTAGGTGGATCTCTAATAACTACACTCAAGGGAAGACATATCCCAGTTAGAATCAACAAGCCATAATGGGTTCCCCAACACAAAATTCACATACTGTAAATGTGGGTCAAACAAAAATACTAGCATAACTAGTGGCTAATCCTAGAAACAAACAAACAACTCTTGTCTATGGGGCAGAACAAGAAAAACCAGTTGATCTTAATGTCATGGATTATAAAGATATTTAAACCATATCTGGAAAAATAATTCATAGTCCACCTTTTATAATTACTGAAATGACAGAAGAAAGTGAAACCCCTAGTTTGGTTGTTCCTAAGAAGGATGAAAAATAAAAAGATAAGGAGCCAGATAACAACTCTACTAAAACTCCATTTCCTGAGAGATTTAAAGAAGTCATAGAGACCAAGGAATCTGATTTGGTGTAGGAATTGAGGAAATAAAATATTGAAATACCATTATTGCAAGCAATCAAGGACATTCCTGAGTTAAACACATTAATCAAAATGCTATGTTTAAAAATACCTGGAAGAAAGAAGCAGTACCCTCAGACTATTAAGGTAGATGGGAAATTTTCTGATTTATTAGTAGGAAAACTCTTACTTCCCAAATATGGAGATCCTAGAAGCCCTGTTATTTCTTTCTCTAGGGAATAAAGATATACAAAACATTTTGGTTGATTTTGGAGTAACTATAAATGTGATGACAATGGACACTTTGAAAACATTACCATTAACATGTATACAACCTATTGGCACCATATTACAGATGGTAGATCAGTCTTTAGAAAAACCAAAAGGAGTTATTGAAGATGTGGCAGTTATGGTGGAGTCAAGGGAATATCCAGTGGACTTCATTGTATTATGGCCAAAAGGTAAAACAATTGGTTATCCCATTATTTTGGGCAGACCATGGTTAGCTATAGTTGTTTCCTTAATTGATTGCACATCATGTGATATGACTATCTCAAATGGTAAAAATTCTAAGAAAATTTCCTTATATACTTCTACACGACCTTTTATTGATAATCAAGAACAATTATGGGTATATGATTTTGATACTAATAAGAAAAACATGTATTTTTTGGCTACGATAACATTTCAGGATCACGTACGGAAGGTGGAAGATATGATTAATCAACCATTGAATGAACACCAATTGTCCTTGGAGCAATCTGGGATAGTTTTGGAACCTATAGAATTAGTTCCATAACCTATGGAATTAGTTCCAAAACCTATGGAATTAGTTCCAAAACCATCATATTTAGTTTCAGAACATTTAAACATGTCTCCAGAACCACACCAACAACAATTCCTTGTGAACACAAATAATTTCGCTCCATAGGAATGAGATTTCTCTTAGGGAGGGAAAGATATAGATGCATAATCAATAGCTGTAGTCTCAAAGATATTAGGAAATGGTGAGAAATATTTGGAAAGAAGCAGTGACAAGGAGTTTGACCGAAAACAAGATGAGTATCATAACTCTGCCTAGTGTCATTTTTCTAGTATTCTTTCCCAAGGAAATTTTAGAGATATTGCTACATATAATATGCTATGACCACATTCATGTCCACTAAAAACCCTAATGGAACCCTTTCAAAAAATTAGTTCATCACACACTGGAACCAAACATGTTGATATTCAACTAGGTCAAATTTTAAACATTAATAGTTGGTTAAAGAATGATGAAGAATCTAAATTGTTTGATGTTCTAAAAGATCATACTAGAGATTTTTATTGGGACTATAAAGACATTGAAGGAATCCATCCAAGTATTTTCACCCATCATATATATACTAAAAACATTAAACTAGTTAGAAAAACTCAAAGAAGGATTAATCCAGCCTTAAGGGACATAGTCAAGCAAAAAATTGAAAAACTGTTAAAGTAGGTTTTATCTACCCTATCTCAGATAGTTAGTGGGTGTCTCCTCTTGTAATTGTGCTTTAAAATAACAGAAAATGGAGCATTTTTGTTGATTATAGGGAGATGAACAAAGCCACATTGAGAGATTATTTTCCCTTACCATTCATAGATCAAGTTTTGGACAACCTTGCAGGTAAACAATACTTTTCCTTCCTGGATGGCTTTAGTGGATAAAATCAAATCAAATTTTCTGCTGAGGATCAAGACAAAAATAACTTTACTTATACATGGGGTACCTTTTCCTATAGGTTATTGCCATTTGGACTATGTAATGCTCCAACAACCTTCCAAAGAGTTGTATTAGCAATTTTTGCATACCTAACAAATGATTGTGTAGAGGTATACATGGAGGACTTTACTATGCATGGAGACACATTTGATGGTGCTTTGAAGAATTTGGACAAAGTACTAACAAGATGTGAGAAACACCATTTATCTCTTTGTCATGAGAAATGTTTGATGATGGTTGATGAGGGGATAGTATTAAGACACTACATTTCAAAAAGAGGAATTCAAGTTGACCAAAACAAAATCAGAATTATTTCAGACTTACCTATTAGTCAAACCCCCATAGATATCAAGTCATTCTTAGGGAATTTTGGATACTATAGGTGTTTTATCAAGGATTGTAGTAAAATTTCTTCCCCCATGTTTAGTTTACTTACTAAGGATTGTTAATTTTGTTGGGATGAAAAGTGTCAACATGCTTTTGAAGAAATTAAAGAAAAATTAATCACTTCCCCAATATTGAGAGTACCTAATTGGGAGAAACCTTTTCACATCCAAATAGATGCCTCAAATAACTCAATTGGTGTAGTTTTGGGACATAAATATGAAGAAGGGAAAATGTAAGCTATTTACTACCTTAGTAAAAATTTTACTCCCACTAAAAGAAATTACACCACCATTGAAAAAGAATTTCTTGCTGTGATTTATGTAATTAATAAGTCCATACATTATATTATAGGGTACAAAATATTTGTACATATAGATCACTCAGTAATTAGATACTTAATGAGCAAACCAATGGTCGGAGGTAGGATACTTAGATGGTTATTAATTTTACAATAATTTGATATCACCATTTTGGATAATCTTGGAAAATCTAATGTGGTAGCTAATTTTTTTTCAAGATTAACCACTATAGGAGAGAAAGATCCAATTAAGTAAAACTTTCTAGATGAACAATTATTTGCTATTTCAGCTGATACACCATGGTTTTCTAATATGGAAAACTATCTTGGAACAAGGAAGTTTTCTTCTCTTTTACAAAGAAAAAAATGAAGAAGTTAATCAAAACCAACGCCCAGTTTAAATGGTTAAATGGAATGTTATTTAAATGTGGTCCTGATTTGGTTTTACGTAGGTGTGTGAGATAAGATGAAATCTTTGACATACTCAGGGCATGTCATAATGAAACAAGTGGAGGACACTTTTTAGTGAAAATAATAACACATAAAATACTTGGCACTTAAAAGGAACGATAACCAGATCCTGCCAAGCCAAGAACACATATGCTAATCAAACACCACAATCAATAAGATGAAAGCAATTTGCCAGAATAACTTTACATAAAACCTTTGTAAAAAAATGAGAAACAATATCATATATTCTTATGGAACTCAATGTAATACATTGAGAATGGGCCTTGATTAAATAGGCAAGGAATAACAATCTAATAACCAATCAAGGTCGTAGATCAAGCCATAAATCAAGGAAATAACTAGTCATCAAAGAACTAGTCAAGACCATAGATTTAGGAGAGAACTAGACATCAAGGATCTAGTCAATAACATAGATCAAGGAAAGAACTATATGTAACAACTAGATAATATCTCCTAATATCTAAATAAGATAAAAGAAATATCCAGACACATAAGTGGGTGAAGATAAATACAATAAAGGTAAATAAAGTACCTAGGTGAACATGAGCTAAGGTAAATACCTACTCTAACAACACTGGCTATTATTGGCCATCTATGTATAAATATGTGAATAAATACATCAAGCGGTGTGGTCCTTGTCAAATGATGGGACAACCAACTTTCACCAAAAAAATTCCTCTACAACCTCAATTAGTAATTAAACCATTTGAAAGGTGGGGGCTATATTTTGTTGGTCCCTTTAGTCCTCCTTCACAATTAAAGGAACACATTCTTGTGTGTATTGATTATGTGACAAAGTGGGCAGAGGTGCAGTCTTTAACAAATGCTACTAAAGAAGGGGTGGCTGATTTCCTTGGCACATAATTATGATGAAGTTTGGTGCACCAAGGAGTATAGTTTCATATCAAGGGCCACATTTCATGTCTAATATGATCCAGGCCTTCACAATGTATTATCATATCAATCATAGGAAGTCATCTCCCTATCACCCACAATCAAATGGAAAAACATAAGTAACAAACAAAGAATTGGAAAACATCCTTACACAAAAATTGGAAGTAGGTAGAAGAGATTGGGTAAAGAGACTACTTGAGGCTGTCTGGGCTTTTAATATAACTTGGAAGACTACAATAGGGTTCTTACCATATGAGTTATTCTATGGGAAAAATCCCTTGTTACCTATTGAATTTTAACTACAAACATTGAGAACAAAAACTAAACTGGGTATTGAATTGGATGTAGTAGAAAAGGAAATAATTCTATAACTCAATGAATTGGATGAGATGAGATTGGAAGCACTTCATCAGATAGAGATAATCCAATACCAAACGAAATAGTGGCATGATACACATATCAAGGAAATAAAATTTAAGATAGGAGATTGGGCATTACTATTTGATTCTAAGTACCAGCAATTCAAAGGCAAGTTGAGAACTGGATGGTTAGGACCCTATTAGATTGAGCATATATTTGACAATGACTCTATTCAGCTACTTCCCATTGATGGAAGAAGAAGAACACTTTTGGTCAATGGTCACAGGTTAAAAATTTATAGGAAGCCTCCTACTAGGGATGAATTCTTGAAGTAGATTTTTTTTTAGATCATATGGAAGAACACAGTTTTTCCAAAATGATCAAATAACCAGATTTATGAATCCAAAATAAAGGGAAGAGAATGAAAACCAGCAAATGGAATTGTCTTCCCCCCAAAAAAAATACAAAAAATAAAAAAATAAAAAGGGAAGGAATGAAAATGAGTAAATGGTGTTCTCTTCCCAAAAAGTAAAGAAAATATCTCAAAAGACCAATTGAAAAACCACAAATGGCAGTTGGTCTCTTCAATAAATGGCTAATGCAAAATAAAAGGGATTTATTTGGAATTTCAGTTGTCTTTTCTAATTGTTTTTCCTTTTTCACTTTTAGGAATGATGAGTCATCAAGGTGGAGGGATTACATCAGCAAGGATGGTAATTATGTCTTGATCTTATTAAAGGTTAAATTAAAAGTTCACATGTGTGATTAGAATTGACTTAAAAAATTAGTATGATGAGTCATTTATTGTACATTATGATTAAAATAAAGTAATCATGAGGGTGATGTCAATGGATAAGAAAGTGGTGGCATATTTGTAATGAGCTATCATTTTGGTAGAATAAATAAATTTGAGAAGAACTTCAAGGAAGAAGCAGAAGAATTTTATTTTATTTCCGCAGCTAAACCCAACAATTCTGTAACTAAACATAACAGTTCCACAGATAAACCCAATAGTTCTGCAACTAAATCTAGTAGATCTGTAGCTAATTCTGAATTTGAATTGTCCTCTTTTACCATGGGGATTAAAAGGAAGTCAGAACCAGAGGATGATATGCAACTTCTTGCGGATGGAGAAGTGGAAGCCATCTTTGGACGAGCAGGGTAGCTAGAGTTCCTAAAAATATTCTTGAGGTATAATGACGAATTGGTAAGGGAATTTTTTGTAAATTTAGAGGAATACATAACTAAAGTTAAAAGCATTGTAATTCCTTTTACTATCAATACAATGAGTAATGTATCAGGGGTACCGATTGTACATGTTCCTAATCCTATAAAAGGGACCCTCAAAGAACTAGTGAAAACCTTGATATAAGAGGGGGAATTTGAACCCCAATACATTTATAACACTAAGAAAATCATAAAGGGTGTTAGAAGAGATAGCTTGCCCAAACCCTTTGATAGGGGTAGCATTTTGGGTAGTTAAGTACCTAACCTGTGATGGCCAATTTGGGACTGTGGGAAGAGAAGTCCTTAAGATGTTAATATATCTTAGGTATGCGGCTATAAAACAAAAATATATAGTAAACCTTATAGGTTTCCTTTTTTAATCCATCTAGATAATGGATCAGAGGTATTCTTGGGGAGTTGGAATAATTAGATGTCATGGATTAGTCCATCTGGTCTGTTAGCACCATTTTCTTTTAAAGAAAAATGGAGAAGAGGCGTGGGAAAAGTTCCTTAACAAATTCAAATAAAGCCTTGATATTATCAGGAGGGGAATACCAACCCCCTTTTCCCCTAAAATAAATTTGGAGATTGATCCCCTTGAAGAGAAAAATAAGGAAATAAGAGGGGTTAATGTACCAAAAGGAGGAGATCTGAAAGAATGATTAAAACTGCAAAACCTATTATTCCTTCAAAAGAAACCCCTTCCTCTACACCAATAATAGAAGAACTGATATCTATCTTTGACAATGGCAATTCACCTAAGCTGGATCATGAAGTGAAAATCACAACAATCTCTAGGAGGAAACCCACTTCAGGACATTTTGAATCTCCTCAAATAAGAAGAATTCATAAGAGGTCTAGATAAACTCTAAAGAATATTGAAGAACAAGATGGTTTGGAGAAAAAAAGTTGTTGATATTTTGGGTAGCATGGCAATGACTCCTCCTTGACCAAGTCAAATTGAGGTGGAAAAAGAAGAGGAGATATTTGTAGAATAGTCTTTTCAAGAGATGAGTGAATCAACAATACAGTCACATGAAGAAGAGTAATTGACATCTTGGAAACGAAAAAAGGGAAATCTTCTTTGGTAGAAGAGGAATGCTCATTTCCCAAGGATATTTTAGAAAAGGAGGAAAAACAAGACTTAAAATAGACTATGTTCTTGTCTAGAGCTGAACTTATCATCAGGGAGAAAGATGAGGAACTAAATTTCTTCAAACTCAAATTGGAATAGAGGGGAATGCTCATTGAGAAACTAAAAAATTAGCTCACAGATATGACTAAAGAATTGACATTGGTCAAACAAAAAGTGGTAGAAAAAGAGGAAGAATGTCAATTGGCTAGTAAACAAAATGATATGTCAAAAACAGTTTCTATGAATTAGGTTGTGCAAACTCAATTGACTTACTGGCCACTTAAGAAGTTGTGGGATGATACCTGCAGGGAATTTAATGAATTTAAAACATCAAATGAGGAATTAGGAAGCAAGATGGAAGAGGATAAGAAGACAAGGAAGGAATGGGAAGAAAATTTTTACAAAGAGGAAGAAAACAAATTTAAATGTCTAGTAAAGATACAAATGGTTTGCATAATGTGTGAGAAATTACTCACATGTAGGAGACCTCCTATATAGAACATCTTTTTGGAAGAACAATTTATTCACTGGCAGCTATCAAGAATTGCATGTGGCCTTGCACATGAAATAAAAGATGAATCCAAGTTCATGATAACATATTCCTTAGCCATTGTAGAACAGAAAAATATTCTCTATGAATTCTATCTCTGTAATTTTATGTTGGAAAAGAATACAGGCTTCATGATCAATTTGTATGTAGGGGAAAGACAGCTAAATACATTTGTTTCTGTACTTCAAAATTAGATTGCATGGAAAGAGAGGGATTCTGAGCATCTATTAAAATCTAGTTCATTTAACATCTGCATGAGGGCTCACTATGGAAAACCATATGCCTTTGTTATACATTTCAAATCCCATGCCTTTGATAGTTGGTTCAAAGAACATTATCTGGCTAGTTTACAGAAAAGTATTGATTCCTTCACCTCTTATGACGAGGAAAAATTTGAGGAAATTTATGATGGATGTTTGAAAAGATGGGAGTTTCTCACAGTTGTATTGATAAGAAGAGAAGTGATATCTTAGACAAACTTAATATGGAGCTTGGAAAGAGCTAAAGCCTTGTGTACACTAATCCCTCAAGTCAATGAAAAATGTAGGGGCATATGGATGGGAATGAGAAAAAGGTCTCCTCTCCTTCTCACACCCAGGTGAAATAGAGAGCCTACAGACCCTACTCACTTTGAGAAGTGGCAGAGGAAGATAAAAGTAGGATAAAGGTATAACACTTCTGAACTAAAGCACTGGGATATTAAGTTTTAGCCATTTGACCTGACTGGTGAATTGGAATGCAGAATCCACAACCCAATATTTGAAGAGTAAAGTTTATGAGGGGACTTAAAAACAAGTAAGTATGGGGGAGATGATAAGGCCAAAATATGTCTCATTAATGTGTAATAAATGATCTTATTTCACTCTCCTTTTTATCAAGTTAGACTACATTTTGTGACTTTTGTTTGATATAGTATAAGTTAGGATGTAATTGTCCATATTTTGTTAGATTTAGTTCTAACATATAAAAACTCTATAATTCCTAAAAACGTTTGTGGAAATTCAGTTTTTGTAATAAAAAAGGTCATAATTAGTTAAGAGAACAAAGTATGAAGCAATCAACATGTTTTTGGGAGCATTGGCTTCAATACGGCTTAGTTCCATAACTCCATCACACAGCTAAGGAGATCTATTGCTTGGTTCTAGAACCTTCAAAATTAGTTCTAGAACTCTAGCACTTAGTTCTGGAACTCCAACACTTAGTTCTAGAACTATTGTGCATAGCTTCAAAACTTTCATAGGTAGTTCTGGAATAGTTCCCTTTGGTTCTAGAACTTCTCCGAAGTTCTAGAATCAATGGGTATCTGTTAATTTTTAACAAAATCTGATCTTAGAGAAATCAATGTGCCTTCTAATCAGGAGCAGATCAACAGATTATCGATTCTTCATACTCTAGATCCAGGGATAACTTATCAGACAACTGTACATCTAGCAAGGTTTCTAAATTCCACATCTATTTTGGCCACTATTCAGTTCCATTTGAATTGGTAGAACAACTATGGTTTTAAATGCATCTTTGGATGATGAAATATACATAAAGACCTGTAGATAGATTTAATACATATATATATAGATAGAAAGAAAGAGATATATGTGAGAGAGATAAAATGAAGTTTTGTAAGACAGAACATTTCAGTAATAAAAAATCCACTTCATTATGAGAGGATCATACTTTTTCAAATCCTAACTCAAGGTTGAGCAAGGGCCCACTCCTCTAAGAACCAAGATCCTTGTTTTATTAGTATTTATTTTTCTAAGCAAATCGTGTAGATCTATTAATTTTGTAAATGATTTTAATTCTTTAGTTAAATTTTTTATGTACTTGTCACAATAGGTGTTAGAGATTAGAATCCAATTTACTTGCAAGAATTTTCACAACATTTTCAAACATGTGATTATTTCCAAGAAAGTGTGTTTATTTCTGTAATGTGTGTTTATTTCCATCAATTTATTTCATTATGAAATGTGTGTTTATTTCCAACAATTTATTCCATCAATGAGTGTTTATTTTAGAAAGTTTCTTGTAGCATATATATAATAAGGCTTTGGCCATGGAATCCTAAGGACACTGCAAAAACCCCCAAAAAATAAATTAACAAATACCTACAGTCAATTACTAGATCACTAGGATTCTTCTTGTTGCATATAGCTTCAAACACACCCTTGGTTTGAATATGACTTCAACTAATAGTTGATTAAATGAAGGGAATAATGACACTCATCATGGAGTTCCTGATGGGCCAAAGGACAAGATTTGGAAGTATCCCATGGATAAAAAATCCCTTACATAAAGGTTCAAAAAATTATTATGTGAAGGTTCGATGAGTGGGCCATTCAAAAAGAGGGCAGAGATGTGGTATGACAGGCTCAAGATGACATTTGAAGAGGAGTGGCACATTCCTATGGAGTTACCATCAGTGGTGGGAAAGGAAATACAATTCTCGGTGTACCATAACTTCTACATCACGTGATTTTCTATGAAGGATGGGACTTGTAGGCCATGGTGCAAATTACTATATTCCTTCACATCGCACTACTTCTAGGAATCACTCCACCATTTTACTTATGCGCACCGCCTGAATTTTGTTGCAGACAAGGTAGAATGTGACTATCACATGCTGAGGAAGACATGTATACCTAGGAAAGGCTTCCTATATTGAAATACTTATCTCAGATGTTATAAACATCAAGCTTGTAAGCTTGGATGTTGGGAATAGTGGAGCCATGCTTGTATACCTTCAACTTAATCCTAAGTTGAAGGGTAACAAATATGTGGAGAATGATTTTTCACTCCCAAGGCCACCTAAGGGTAAGAATACAGTAGATAATGTACCAACTCCAAATCCCATAGAACCTATAGAGGTATATGACAAGGAAGAAGGGCGTGAAGATAGTGGTGGATTGGTATATAGGGGCAAGAGGAAGCCTATAAAAAAATGGAGACGAAGAACATAATTACCCCACCACATGAATAATAAGATGAAGAGGACTTCAAAGTAGTCCAAGGAGAGTGTTGTTTCGAGAGAGTGTTTAGAATAACAAGGACACAAGGCACAGGAACTCCTCAGTCTATCAGGATATCACCATGACTCTCTCCACAAAAAGAGACAATTTAGAAACGAAGGATAAAGTTGAAGCTAGATGAGGAGGTGGAGGATTTTGCAGAGATCGTGCTTGGAACTTTTGTTCCACTAGAGGATGTGGAAGAACCCAAGGAAAAATAAATGAAGGTTGAAGAAGGAGTAAAGAAGCCGGGATAAATAGAACAAGATACTACTCAGGACATAGAAGATCCAACTTCAAACCTTAGCATTCAAGTTCCTAAGGGGACAAGAATAAAGAGGGAAAGTGGGGAGTATGTTGCACTAGTCATGGGATATGAGGAGGACACAAGTAAATTTGTCTGCGCATGATTCTAGAATACATTAGGCCTCAAGGAATTGCATGGATGGGAATTGATGGACCCTGACATGGTAACCATGTGTGTAAGGAAACAATTGTCATGATCAATGAAAAATCACATGGACGAGCCTCATTTTGATGTATGTGAAGATTCATGTGTGTCAAGAAGAATGAGAAAGGCACCATAGAATAAATATATAACCATCAAACCCACAGTTATGACTGATGAACAAGTGAGTAATGCCTTAGTGAAAGTATCTACAAAGGTGGTGTGTAGGAATGTGGATAAAGCTACCACTATTAAAGCAATGAGAGAAGATATCAAAGCCAAAGATGTATAAATATCATGTTTGAAAGGAGAAAAGGACATAGAGAAAAATAATAATGGGGTTATCATGAGCATGGTAGAGGATATCAGTGATCATGTCCTGCAAGAAAGACTGAACTTGGAACCCAAGGCACCCAAAAAGTTCCCTTCAGCTATGAATTATGTGTGTACCATAGTTGATTTGGTGCTTGAGGATGGACCGGTTTGAATGCCAATACCAAAGGACCCTAAGCAGGAAGAAGAGAGAGAAATGGACTCAGTGGTTAGAAATATTTCATCCTATGAAGCATTACTCCAAACCTTGCAGGAGGAGCTGAAGAAAGTAAACTAGGCATTGAATATATGTGTAGCTCTAGAGGCAGTAATAAGAATCAGGACCATAGTAGAAGATAGTGAAGTTCTAAAGGCCATGAAGGATGAGACTTTGGGGTGTGCAAAGATATTGATGCTAGTAAAATTAAATCGTGAGGCCCTTGCAGCTACACAAAATCCCCATAAACACAAGATGGATGAGATTGGAAAGATTTTAGCTTAGAAGATGGATCTTCTAGAAGTAAGGCTGACTAAAATGTCTAACATTTTTATCATATTGTAGAATGAGAAGGAAGAGATTGTGTAAGAAGAGTTAGACTCTATTGCATCAAATATTCTGGAAATGGCAAAATTTGTGCTAAGTGATTTGCAAGCTTTAGAGGCTGAAATCAAAGAAGAATATCCAGAGTTGATTCTTCCAATTGAAACATAGGATGTTACAGGGTGAAATTCATTCTTTGTACGGTAATTATTTAATTTCCTTTCATTCCTATTCTTTATTCTTTAAAAGTATCAAGAGGCAACCATTTTTGGGGTGGCAATACAGTTTTGTGTGGGGTAATGTTGAGTAGACAAAGTATGATACTTAACAGAAGGCACACATAAGGTTCACACATGAGAACAATGCATGTTCAAAGGCATGGAAGAACATGAAAGTAAACGTGTGTGAAAGACAAGTACATATTCAAGACTTAGACATTTTTCGGAGTACGGGTTATTTTTGGAGATAACATGCAGAGCACACAAACAGGATAAAGACTTGTGCGACATGCATAGGCTATTTTTGGAAGAGTGTCTACTAATCAATTTGCATGGGTTTGAGTTAATAATAGAATTATTACTATCAGTTAACCAGAAGAGATCTCTTATTATCACACTTGCATGTGTGTTTATTATTGTAAAGGGGTGTGGTTATTTTCAGCATGCGACATATTTTTGGAATTATGTAAGTAGTGAAGGGAAAGTCCTCATGCTTATAATATGTAGTGATTTGTGTAGTATAGGAGGATTGGATATGAGATATTGTGAAGTTATGCTACCATATATGATGTGCCCATGAACTTATGGTACCACTTATTGTAAGAATCTTATGTGTATTTAGTGTGTTTAATATAATGGAGTGTACTGACTAATTCAAGGTGTTAAACATGATTACAACTAGATATTGTATGGTTGAATTCATTATGGATATTATTTGAGTACATTACTCTTTAGATTTAGATCTGGAATATGCTCTGTATAATTTTATACCAATTATGGATCTGAATGCATTGACTCTTCATCTTGCTAACATCCTATACGAGCAACCCTAAAGAGGGGCCTGGTACCTTTACGTGCTTCGGGTAAGTGCTCAGTCTAGGCTGAGTGATGTGCCAACACCCCTGGGTTATTTCTAGGAAATTATAGGCTGCATCATACCCTTTCCCATACATAGATATTTTTAAAACAACTAAAAAATTGAAATAATAAGATAATAACAAATACTCAAATATTTTGGAAAATACAATCTCATGACATGTTTATGGTTTAATTAGATAAATTGTTACTATATACAGGTTTTTTATCATGTTAGTTTGATATATAGAATATATTTTCTATATACTAACTTACATACATACATTCATGAGATATCTTTTACTTGATGTAGGACACACATAGGATAATTCACAATGACATGTGTTTGCTTGGCTCCTTCCCATTGACACTACTCTTTGGGGGCATATCTCACACTACATAGGTGATATTATTTTAGTAGAGTTACTTTACACTTCCTCATCAAACTTGATTATATATAGTGTATATTTTATTTTTTGATATAATATGATTAACACACATGTTCTGTATAGGGATAACCTAGATGGTTACACACGCTTTTACTAGACCACAATTTTCTATACTTTCTTGATACATTATTCCCACTACTTTCTTATACGTATTATTTCCTTTCTTGACTATTACATTTCATAATTTTGTGTTTATGATTGATTCTTACCTTCATTTATTACATTACTATGATTATTACTCTATACAACATGAGTGCATCCATTATCTCATGAAACGGTGGGTGTCCCATGTTTATGGCTTTATGCTTATTTTTCATGTATGTACTAGTTTCTCTATGACATGTGACATATATTTCATTATATTGAAATTTTCTTATTACATTGTGGGTGTCCCATGCTTATAGCTCTGTGCCTCCATGTAACCATGTTTTTATACTATTGATTACTTGTCTCTACATTAATGTTTCTACTAATACACTAAATCTACTCTATCTTATGACATGCTTGACTATTACTACTCTTATACTATTTCTACTCTATTTTATGACAATTTCGATGTTTACTACATTGTTATATTGTTTCTACTCTTTATTATGACATGTGTAACACTTTTTATAGTGTTTTTCTTAATTATATACAAATATATGATTGATTATTATATTTTACATATTTATTTTTCCACGCACCATGGTTTCCAGTAAGCACAAACCATTGTTCAGGTATAGATTCTCAATTTTGACCAATATTTGAGCTTTCTATGTGATCCTACATAGATTATTAGACTTATTATACATGAATAATCATCTATTCATATGAGCCACATGCTCAAATACCTTACCACATGCTCCTCAAAAATAAGTTCATTCATTAAAAATATATTCTACATCTATAGGTAAATTACCAAACACATGAAAACATTTTTTTAGGGTCCATATCCTTAGAAATAGGCACAAATACTAAAAAATGGTAGAAATAAGAGAAGTTCAAAATTTTGTAGTACAACCAAGACTATGGTACAATATTGACCTATAAGAATTCTCCCAAATAGGGGGAATGTTCTCATAAATTTATGATTTTATTATATTCCATCAACAATTCATAAGATTCTTATATTATTTCAGTCGTATATTACTCTTTTTAAAAAATGATAGAGGGGGCATGAGTACTTCATTTATTCTACTCTACACTACTCAAACACATTTACAATAACAATGTTTGGGGCATGGGCCTTCATCTATTCTATGATATTCCAAAATCTATACACTTAGTTTCAATAATGAACCACATTACGATTTTGTGGTATACACATATATTTTTGTGGTTTTATTTTACTCAATAATTACAATATTTACAAAAATTTACCTAGATCCATTTGTAGCGATGTGGTCCATGGGGTTTTGGAAGGTATCAAAGTGGAAAAGTTATTTATAGGATACCCTTTATTTTCTCTCACAAATTTCTAAATGGATATATATATCAGGGCTATTGAATTATTTGATATTCTAGTATTATCTCTTAGTGGAGTATTTTAGTTGTTATCTATCTTCTCTAGTGTTGAGTTGCATTAATTCAACACTTTAGTTCATCCTTTGGTATAACTGGGGATCGATCACCCTCAATCCTTTGACATCTCAACAAAAAATAAAAATCTCAAGAGTAAAACAAGAATGGGATTTCCTCCCTTAAAAAAATTAATAGATGTATTCCTTTCACGTTTTATATTACCTATACTTTATTTTATGCAAGTTAAAAGTTACAAAAGTTATAAGTGTTATTTATATGTTGAGTTACAACTCAATTTCTATCATAGACATTGACTGGAATTTTTATTTTAGGTTTTAGCATGGAGAAGGAAAACACCAATGCATCATAGAAAAATTTCAAGTGAAGAAAAAGTGTGTATAAAAGTATGATATCCTCCTTTAACATTGCAATTTTAAATTACACACTTAAGGGGGGGAAATTTAGAGACTAAAATTTGGTAGATTTTTCTTTTGTAAAGATATATGTTTGATTATGTTACCTTGTTAAGACAAATTTGCACAGTCATAATCCAATCTATATATCACTCTAGATCTTTCATGACTTATTATTCTCTACACCCTGCTCTACCATACTTTCAAGAAATATTATATGATCAAATTAGTAAACTAGACATGTGCATCATGTTACAAATTTACATTTTAAATCTAATATATCCTATTCCAAACCATATATTTTGTTCTGAATGTGAAATACGGTCCCATCTGACTTGTACAGTACTGACCTTTCACATTCTCTAAATCTAATTTCAAAATATTTTTTTCATGTCATTTCATCTTCCTAGGGTAAGCCTTATTAAAATATTTCACCTACAAAAGGGTATATAAATAATTTAATATCAATTTACAATTCACTTGAAAATATTATAAGATACTATTATAAATATAAATTCAAAATAACTCAAGTATCTTAAAAACATTCCTAAATCAGTGGCACATCATTTAAAGAAACCCCTATTATAGGTTTGCAAATCTCAACTAGGTGAAAGATTATAAGAGATTCCTCCATTTCTAAGCCATGTATTAGCAACGTAAAAGTCACTCCAAGAATTATCAAATGGTTTTAAGGAAAAAATAATTATGTCATGCAACTAAAACATACCACATAACACTACTACCACACTGGGTACATTCTATAATATATTATTATCCTACTATTATCTGTGTCGAGAGGCATGAGGGCCCTCATAGAGGGTTGGATTTGTTCACACCAAAAATTACTTAAACACTTGGGAGAACTACATGAGGCTTGATCCTACACCAAGACATGTAATGCATGAATTAGATTGGTTTACCTAGGTTGAATTCCAAGGTTATTCTAGAATCACTTCTCGCATGATTTCTCATTTTTGTTTCTAATCATGCTTTTCTGAAGGATTTTTTTGGTTTCTATGGTTTCCAATTTATTGTTGGTGATTACAAGTCATCCTGAGGTTGTATAAACAAGAGTGACATATAGTGAAGATAACTTCTATGAAACTAAATCCCATATGAATATTCAGATCCCAACTTTCAAAGGGTATAAAACTAAACACTTTTATGTAGGGTCATGTACCATTCTATATTCCTATAGTACAATATTTATATGTTCCCACCCCTTCTTGATTTACAGTTCAAAATTTGATATAGGAACATATATAATTTATAATATACCTATTCCACCTATATGCACATATGGATATTCTCTATTTTGGATTGTACAAATGTTGTCATCTCCTCTTGTGTATTTAATCCATCATTTATCATTTATCAATTATTGCAAGCATTAATGCATTATTTTTGTTATGAATTATTAATTTTAAATTTATTAGATCATAGTGGTATCATATTACAAATCCTTACATCCTCTTTACTATCAAGTGTTTTCTATAACATAATTAAATTTGGGTGTAAACAATATAATATTTTGTTAATAGTTATATATCTCTAGACACCCCAAATATGAAACATTAAAATCACTCCTTATTTACTCTTAAATTATCCTAAAAATCCTATTAATCATCCCATGATTTATTAATTAAAATATCCTTCTTCACATCCCCTTACCACAACATCCCATAGGTAATTAAACCTACTTAATTAATCTTATTCCCAATTAAAAATCTACTAATCCTACATCTCCATTATCCCACATTCATCAAGATAATCCAATGTCTCATATATATATATATATATATATATATATATATATATATATATATATATATAATTCACCTTCTAAAGGTAAAATGAAACACCTAATCTCATGCATACTTTATATTTATATAAATCTAATATAAATTTAGAAACCCTTATTGATGTAAGAGGCTTACAAATTTGGATATTACTTCTAATTTGGAAAGAATCATTACATCACTAATCCATCTTTCCAACCACACTACTATTATCTTGTAAAAATGGTTCATGATTATCTACATATCAAAATAAATTCAACAAAATAAGGGAGGTTTTCATTGTCTTTGGTTTATGAATTTTAATGGGTTTTTTCCTTTAGTATCATTATCTTGATGTCAGTGTACGGTTGTAATTTGGAGATTCTAAGTATACATTCCTTATTTTAATTATATACAACTAATAAATTCATATATATGTGATTCATGGCCTATAAAACCTCAAACCATTCACAATGTTACAAATTATTCAAAATTTAGGCTATGATTATTTGACCTTCAAAATTTTCTTCCTATTCAAGCTCACAAGCTCCTTTCAACATGAAAATCTTGATTTTTGTCTTAATGAACCTAAAAAGTGCTTATAACATGTTTACACCTTTCCCTTTGTACTAAACCAACCATTAAATGGAGTCAAATCAATGAATAAACTCAAATGAATCATCTTTATCAAATATCCTTTTATAGGCTTCTTAAGTCCACCACTTCTAGTGAATTCACAAATAATGTAACCTAGAGAATCCCATAACCAAATAATTCTACTTAATAGTACCCTTCTGGGATTTTAAATTGTAGGAAAAATTTTAAGTTCCAAAACTTTATTTAAGTCACTTTTCTATCAAGTTCCTCCTTCCCATGCTTAAGGCTCCTTCTAGCCCTATCCTAAGAGTTTTACATGCATAAATTTAGTTTCATGATCTCATTTGTCAAACCAATGACCTTTGAAGATACCTATTAAGATGATTTATCTATTTCCAAAGTTTCTTAGCACCTTCCCTTAGTAAAAGTAGGTTAAAACTGACTGTCTCAGTTTCTATTAGCCCTCCTTGGTTGTGACACTCCATTAATTCGCCATTGTCAAGAACTATACATAATATGTGATGTTTTGGGACTTATAACCTTAAAAATATTTGAGAAGATTTTTATAATATTATAAGTTCAAAATTACAATTCTTGATTCAACCTTAAAGTCTTTAACTCACTATCTTGAGCTTCTACTGGGTAACTCTGTATAACATAGTCTTAATTAACCATAACTACTAGAATCCAATCTAGAAAATGAATTTCTTAACTTCCCCAATACTTAAAATTATGTTACTTGATAACATATGAGACTATCTAAGGTGATATAATCCTTTTTTCCATCTTTAAGGCCTTTTCTTTCTCTTAACAACTTCACTCTAGAACCCTAATGCACACCTATATGTTACTTTATAGAATATCACATTTTTCAATTTTATGAGTTGGTTCCAAATCTCACTACCATTTTTTTGTCTTGTTAATACTTCCAAAAAATTTCTTAAAGGTATTATATTTTTTATCACCTTCCATCCCCTTTAAAACACTCTTACATGTAAATCCCTAGTTAGGGTTTACAACTGTGCACCCAAAAAGGAGAATATCTTCACTAAGTCAAAACTACTCACTCCTATGTCTTGTAACTTTTACAATGGATTTTTTACCACTTTATTTTCCTTCTAATCCTATAAGTAGCTCTTATTAATTCCATTTATCTTAAAATAAATAGAATTTACTCAGGAATGCATGGTTTTGAGTTTCTTGAGAGTATCCAAACAGGTATTTCACTCTTGATTAACCCTTCCTTTACTTATCTCATACCTTAAACCATCCATTATCCTATTTATTTTTAGATATTCCATCTTAACACTTTTTTACCCACAATGGTCTCTAAGTGGATTGTATTTGCACTAAGACAAAGTTTATATTGTCAAAAGATTGCAAGCTACGTAGTATCTAGATCTTCTCCATCTAGTCCTTTAAGACCTTGCATGCTTCTTAGTACTTATAAAACTCTTTATTATCCTCTATTCACAGATTCCTCTCCAATCATCTATCTAAGATTAAGTTTCACTCACCAACTTGTGAACCAATTTTTCTACATGAACTTTCAACAGATTATTTCAGGTTTATATCAGTATGTTCAAGCTTGGACCATACACAAAATCATGAAAAATTATAAACAACAATTCATATACACAATTTAAATTACCTTACCATTTATGAGACTTCATATACATACATTCATGGAATTCCCTAATCATCAAAGCATGTAAAAAAACCATTAACACTAACACTAAACTGTGTATACACAAAAACCTTCCTTGAAACTTGAATCTATTCTTTCATTGTAAGACCATTCGAATGATAGATGTCAACAATTACATTGAAGCTTATATATGCCTTCAAATGACTCTATAACTAAATCTTGACCCCTGTGACCCTTCAATTACATATATTAGTCCCGTATTTAAACATTAAGAGGCTCACCCTATTCTAGAACCCTATAACTTATCACTAAGTCACAACTAAGACCATTTTAGGAATTATTGAACTCATTATATCTTCTGTTAATCTTATTACATGTTATGATGCTCCAAGAATACCTCAAAATTTCTAATACATTCTAAAATTACCCTCAATGGTTCAATTTTTCATTTTGGATAGAAATGCATAATTTGATTTTTTTGAAGGTCTTAAACTAAACCAACAACTCTAGATGATTTAAAATAACCCCTAGGACCTATGAAAATACTAGGAAATCAAAAATTGATGTGATCACCCTATATATAGATTAGGAGTGATGCCCTTGCATCAATATGGCATACTCAATGGGACATCCCCTTGTCCCTTTACTTTTTTATGTATTTTTATTTGATATTTTGTAGATGTTATTGTGGCTAAGTTCTTCTTAATGGTTTAGAAGTAACATTACTCTCTCAAAATTCCATATTTTGAAAGGAACAATAATAATATTGTTCCAAGCTGCAATCTCAGATGATAATAGCACACCACATTAGATTTTCAAAGCAGAAGAGCTAAAATACCATATATGGAAATCCATCATAATCCATAATTCTCAATACATTACAATAGAATGACTTGAATTATTCAATAAGAAAGATGTATATATAGGAGGAGGGAAGTGCAACTACTACCTAAATCAGTGGTGAAGAACTCCCACTAACTGATACTGGTAGTTAAGCTAACTCCATATAACTAAGAAGCTAACTAAACACAACTAGTAAGCTAACTCCACACAACTAGTACACCTAAGCAAGCTAACCCAACAAGTGTAGGGATACCACAAGTGTAAGAATTATCCTGATAAATAAATAAAAGAATAAATAATAACCTACACTAACACCCTCCCATAAGCATAGCTTAGGTGGGTGGAAAAGAAGGTGGATTCTGAAAACAAGGCTTGATGAGGTACCCATGTACAACAACTGCGAAAAATGGACACCGCAAGGTACCCAAAACTTGTAATAACATAGTAGAGAGAAAAATCTTGCTGCAAGATATCCTCAGAAGCTCGACTCCAAAAACTTGTACAATGTTGAAGAAGTGTGGTACAAACTATGGTCTGAATCCACTACTGGATCATATAACTCAAAAACAACTGACACTGGGCTTCACTAGAATATCTCCATGCAAGGAGACTCTCAATGGAGTGATGTCAAAAAGTGAAAAACAAACACCAAACATAATTTGATCAACTGCTACAAATAGGTGTGCCATTATCCAAGAAAAACCAATGTAACAAGGCAAGGACACGAGTTTCATAATAATATATGATATTGCTACTCATTTATTTGCAAAGGTTTATGTAAAGTTATTCTAGTGAATTACTTTCATCTTACTAATCATGATGTTTGATTACAATCTATGTTCTTGGCATGATCTGGTTATCCAAATAATTTGATCAACTGTTACAAATAGGTGTGCCACGATCCAAGAAAAACCAAGGCAACAAGGCAAGTACATGAGATCCAAATAAATAGGAGTGCCATGATCCAAGAAAAGTCCAAGGTAACAAGGCATGGGCACAAAATCCAAAGAAGTAGTATCAACACCACACCCTCCCATACTGCAGAATGGGTAGAATGACACCACAGATCTGTATGAGTTGTCAAAATCAACTACTCAAACACTGACAAACTAACATTGGGCTCCACCAAAATAAGTCCCCCATAAGAGAGACTATCAACATGCCAAAAAAATTGTCAAAAATACAGATCTAAAATATCTCCACAAACAAGAGAGATATAAATGTATACACCCATAGATACAATAATGAAATACCCAAAATTTTAGGACGTCGGGCTCAACCAAAATTGTGTCCACAAGTGATCACAACACCCTCCTGAATTCGAAACTTTATAATTGAGTGCATGTAAATATTACAATGAATAATAGTACATTTTACATTTGAAATATGTGTATAAAATTGTAACCAATGCGTAGATCTCGAAAAAAATACACAATTTGAAAAAAAAAGATCACCTTAATCCGAGCTATAGATCAAAAGTTATGAGCTCTAGAAGGTTTTTCTATTAAATTAATATTTTAATGTTGATCTTTTTTTTTAAAGGTACACATGATACCCAAATGTCCAAAGGGTAAAAGATCTCATCCACATGATACATGCTTGCGACCAAAGGATAAAATCCTACACCCAAAACCTAAAATGTCCAGAGGGTAAATAATTGTGTCTAGAGGGTACACGCTTATATCCAATGGATAAAAGAATGCACCCAGAGGGTACAGATCTACATCCAGAGGATAAAAGACTACATCCAAAACTAAAATATCCAAAGGGTAAAAGAATTCATATGGAAGGTACACACTTATATCCAATGGATAAAAGAATGCACCAAGAGGGTACAGATCTGCGTCCAGTTGATACAAGACTGCATCCAAAACCGAAATACCCAGAGGGTAAAAGAATGCATCTGGAAGGTACACTCTTATATCCAATGGATAAAAGAATACACCCAAAGGGTATAGATCTGCATCCAGTAGATAAAAGACTGCATCCAAAACTGAAATACCCAGAGGGTAAAAGAATGCATCCAGAAGGTACACGCTTATATCCAATGGATAAAAGAATGCACCCAAATTTGACTATCTCAAAACATGGTCATGTTTAGAGTCGATTTTAGGGTTTTTACACCTTCCAAATCCAATTCCACACTTTGTTTTGCATAAAAATGCATGTTGCAAAAAATTTCTAACAAATTCCATATACATGAAAAAAATAAACCCTTGCTTGCAAAGAAAACTTACTGGATGTCTACATCATCTATGGCTCTGATACCATGAAAGGAACAATAAGAATATTGTTCCAAGCCATGATCTTAGATTATAATAAAACACCACATTAGATTTTCAAAGCAGAAGAGCTAAAATACCATATATGGAAATCCGTCATATTCCATAATGCTCAATACATTACAATAGAATGACTTGAATTATTCAATAAGAAAGATGTACATATAGGAGGAGGGAAGTTCAACTACTACCTAAATCAGTGGTGAAGAAATCCCACTAACTGATACTGGTAGTTGAGTTAACTCCATAAGACTAGTAAGCTAACTCCATATAACTGAGAAGCTAACTCTACACAACTTGTAAGCTAACTCCACACAGCTAGTACACCTAAGAAAGCTAACCCAAAAAGAGTAGGACTACCATAAGTGTAAGAATTATCCTAATAAATAAATAAAAGGATAAATAATAACCTACACTAACATCTTTACCTCTAATCATACATGTATTTAATTTTGTTGAAGATTTCATACCATTCTACAAATCAGTTTATCCACATTTCATAATTTTGTCTCCCCTCAATTAGCACATCTGATAACACTAGAAATGCTTATGCTTTTAACTATGTTTTACATGGATTTTACCATATTTTTCATTTATGTACATGGTAGAGACATTTATACCATAGGAATTACATTTCTACCATAGTAATTACATTTCTACACACTGTTTTACCATATTCTTAGTAGATTAATGAAACATATAAGGTTAAAATAGGCCAAGGAGGAATACCTGTTGGAATATTGGTTGAAGGTTTTACATGTGAATCTGATTTCCTGATCCAAGTTGATTGTGTGAGCTTCCTTTTGGCTAAGAGGAACTACTTGAAATGAAAAGCAAGACCACAAAACATAATTAATAGCAAAAGGTTAGTAGATTTCTTAGCGTGAGCTAGATCCAGGAAGTGTGATACTTACTTAACGGATGTCAATCCATTAATATGTATAATTCAATATAAAATAACTGAACGTAAAAATAAAATAATAGAACACTAGTGTTTTGATTTAGGTATCTCATATTACTATCAATTTTAATTCAATTAGATGCTTTAATAATTAAAATGATGATGGTCCTGGGTCAGGTTACATGTTGGGTAGGTGGTCTAGATATCATATGAAGGGTCTGGATAAGACTTGGTGGAGTTTGGGTTGGTCTTGGACAATTGGGAAGCTTGCTGGTTTGAGGTAGTTTACCAGACACATAGACCGACACTGGTCATTGTGTGACCGACGACAATTTATTTATGACTGATATCATTTTAAGATGACCGATATCATTTCCTATGGAAGTGGTTAAATGTCAAAAATAGGTAGCCAGGATCTCTCTATGTCTACACAAAGAGTTAGGAAGGTATATGGTGAGGTTGTAGGTTGGTTATTGGGTTTTGGCAAGGTTCTGTGAGATTTTTGGGGTGTTAAGGTCAGTTTAGTGAAAGTATGATAGGAGACACAGTAACCGTCGTCAGTTGGGAGACCAATTATGGTGAAGAGGAAACTAATGATGATGAAGGTAACTGACATCGGTAGGGTAAATTTGGTGAAAGTTGATAAAAGGTAATTTTGGGATTCTCTGTGATTACATAGAGTGTGAAGGAGGGATGATTGGGTTTGTGATAATATGAGAAAGACTCAGGAAGGTATAAAGGATAGGTATGGAGAGCCAGAACGTTGGGGTGGCTAGATAGGTAGGTGGGAAGGAAAGTGGGGATGGAAGAATAGGGAATACCTAGGTCTAATCAAAGAAAGATAAAGAACCTATTTAAGTAAGTATAAAAGTGATGTAAGATCAAACACACTTACTTGTATATGCAAGCTTGGTGGGTGAAGGATGGTGATGGTAAATCTATGAAGAACTTAGTGGTCATTGTCGCAGCAGTGCTTCCCAGAGTGCTAACGTAAATGCTAATACCTTCATATCAATCTCAGGTACTTACTTGGGACTCTAGATGAATGTATTATGTCATCTTGATGTTGAGAAAACTCTAGATTATGCTTGAATGCAAACAACTCTCTCAAAAATGTGAAGTGAGCAACCTAAGAAAAAGGTTGTAAAATTGTATATATGGTAACCGATAATAGTCAAGGTGATCGGAGTTGGTCGTGGGTTAACTGATGTCGGTTAGGGTGGAAAATCCTATGTTTACCAAAAATAGCAGATCTTGGTTATTTTTGGCTTGCTGTGCTTATCAGACTGGGTCTCAAGCGATGGTTAGCACTTAGATAAGCGGGAGTGTGTTGGAGAAGGAACAAGAATTTAATGTTAGGGTTAGAATAAGTCCTATCTGGTTAATATAAGTAGAGACTAAGTCTTAGTTACTCAATAGGGTAAGAATAAGTCCATGGTGAGGTGTCTAGGTGATGTGGCTGGGTGAGGTGTAAATTAACCTAATTAAAGTAATAAATAATATGAGTATGGGAACTAATTCAATTGTAAATAATTAAATTAACATGAATGTGAGGTTAAGGGGTCATGGTTAGGTGAACACGTTAAGTTAGCTGATTAAAAGGGAACTAAGGGGAGTGTGACCCAAATTTGGTGTCTATATTTGCCCCTTTTTGTTGACTAGCTTATATTAGTAAGCAATGTTAACAAAAATATGAATTGGTTTCCCCAAGTATAGGTGAGAGTGGGGCTGCCCCAAGTAGGGCTGAAGGTGAGGTTGCCCCAAGTATGGGTGGAGGTGATCCCCCTCAAACTACGAGCTAACAAGGTGTTAGATGAAATCAGTGAGTGGATTGATGAATGGGTAAGTGATGATAGTGATGGGAGGTGGGTTGTAGGTAAGGGTATGGTCACTACGGCCAATGGGTAAGGGTAATATCAGGTAATAGGTAATGGAAATAAAATGAACACACACATATAAATTGGGAAATAGTACCAGGTGGAAGAGCTTGTAAACTCTACATCATCCAAGGTCGATAGGTTTATCCAAAGAAGGTTGAAGTGTTTTAGGTATCCAGGGTATAGGATATGGTTTGAAAACACAACTTAGGTTAGGTGCAAGAATGTTTAGGTATGATATAGTACACCAAAGGTTTGGTCATGATAAACATCACAGAAATAGGTAAGGTAAGGTCACTAGGCTAAAAAATATGGGTAATAACATCGTAAGGTATAATGAGTACAAATATTCTGATGTCACAAAAGGTGGTTCAATTCAGGGTATATAGGTCATTCCATGGGTAAGGATGAGGTATATGTAAATAACATGTCCCTATACGTAATTAAGGAAATGTATAGGTAATCAAGGCTTATGGGTAAGGTCTAATAGGTGTTGGGAAGGTCAAAAGGTATTAGGTCAGTAATGATTTTAGGAAAAATGGGTATTAGTTGGGTTAAAAGGTAAGGGGAGGTAATCGATGCCAGTTAGGCTATAACCGACGTCGGTTGTCTAGGGAACGACATGAACAACGTTGGTCATGTCGATTTGGGTCTAAAAAATAAAAATCCATGTTTTACAAATTCATTTTGACTTTACCATTTATAGAAAATGAAAAAGGAGAAAGTGAGGAGTGAAAAAGTGATAGGACAAGGCATTGAGCTTAGTTGGTGAGCAACATAATGGGTGATTGGATTTTGATTGGTGGGTCCATGAGATTGATTCAATTGTTTTGATTTGTTTGGAGGTGAATTGTTGATTTGGTCATAACAAAGGTAGGAGAAGGTGCAGGAGGTCCACCGACATAGAGACCAGAGGAACCACTGCATAGACATCATTGAGTAGAAGTAGGGGGAATTCATTTACGTGTTGTTTGATTAAATTATAGTTTAAAATGAAGAAATTTGGGTGGGAATGTTGATGTTGAAATGGGGGTGAAAATGGGTGAAATCAAGGTGAGGAAAGGAAAATTTAGGTTAAATAGGGTGATAAATAAATTGAAAATGGGCATGGGTTGGTTAGGTTTGAGGTAGGATTTTAGGTGAATTTTAGGTAAAATGGGATATGGGGGGATGGTTTTCCACCTTACAGGTGCAAATGATAGGTTCATAGGGACAACTAGCCACTACATAGGCACAAGTTGTGGCCTTGTAGGTACCCCCATAGGCCCAAAGACAGGGTTCCATATTACAAGAACATGCATAGGCATGAGGACATGTATCTGGGTAGGGACCAAGGCCATTATTAGCAGGGAAAAGCTCACAGGTTGCAGTGAGACCCAGGGAACCATCGTAGATTATGTCAATGGTGAGGTTTAGGGATACCCTAAACAAGGCTCGTTACTATTAGGATCATCTGACAACTACTAGTATAGATGTCCCTTCATATACCGAGTACAGAGCCCAACATGCAATAAGTGAGTGGATGAGATCCAGGACTCACAATTCAGGGAGTACAAAGGGCCATAGAGCCCATATACAGGGTTAGAGTGAGGTTACTAGTTCATAGAGGTTAGGCCTAGCTAAGGGTTAGGTGGAGATTAGAATGAGACCCATGGAGGTTGGAGAGATGTTGGCAGGATGGTAGATAGGCCAGGAGGAGGAGACATGTGAGACTGGCCTAGAGGATATCAGGTGGGGTGATGTGTAGTCACTTGAGATGATCAATGTTTTGATTTTTGATATATATATTATCATGTGTGCCAAATATAGTGAGGCTGTATATGGTAGTTTTTGAGGTACTGTTATTTATTTATATCTGTGTATATGTGTATTGATACACAGACTCTCCCATTTATATAGTTGATGATGTTTATTGGATGGATGATGTTCTTGCTTTTAATTTCCATTGTGATTGTGTATTGATGGAAACTAGATGAATCGCACATGATTGAGTCAAGGTCATGTAGGCATGAGTTATTTTACATAATTTAGGCATGATGGAGTCAAGATGAGTTATGCATGATGGAGGCAGGTATAAGCATGGTGGATTCAGGTATAGGCACGGTGGAGTTTAGGTTATTTAGGCATGATTTGATTATTTTTTTGGGTTTAATATAATTTCCAAGTTTTTTGGTAATATGGAAAATAAATGATGATGTTTATGCATGTTGTGATGTAAATTTCCAAATATTTGATATACTAGAAATGTGAAATGATTGATGTATGATATGATGATGTGATAAAATGGTAGGTATATATGTTTGCATGTTTTTTAATTCCCATGTGTTATGTAAAATGGAAACTAACTAAGGTATCACAATCGAAAAAAGGGGGAAAATTGGTGAGGATAAAGAGGGGCCGAGATAACCTCCTAGGACCTCATGCCCTCAGAATGCTTCTTACGTAACGCTGACGAAAAAGGGGCCTCATGCCAATGTAGTTCTCTCATAAGCTAGGGAAGAATATGATAAGATAGAGGGATGGGTTGGTAGGTTTTAGGCATGTTAAAGTCTAGGTCATTTAGGCATGGTTGAGTTTGGGTGATTTTAGGCATGTTTTAGTTTAGGTTAATTTAGGCATGGTTGTGTTTAGGTGATTTTAGGTATGGTTGAGTTTAGGTCATTTAGGCATTGGTGAAAGGGGAATCCTTAAAATGTAGGTGTTGATGGTCTAGTCTTATATAGGATAATCAATAAGTAATGAAGAATGTGTATGGTAAAATGTGGAAAAAATATCCTCCTAATTTATAATAATCCTAATGAGTTTATCATACCAAAAATTGGCTAATGAACGTAAGACCCTAAATGCGTTGAATAATTGACTGTTCTAAGGGTGAATAAAGTCACATGATCATGAAATGTCACATTTGCGGCATGTCCTTGAGTGGGTAAGAAATTAGGGTGAAAAGGAGATGAGGTGAAAAAAAATTGGTTTTTAGCGTAACCTAGTGTGAGACAACATGACTATTTGGCAAGAGATTCAAGATCCAAATAGGCAATTCCATGATGAAAAAGTTATATTTTTCTTTTTACTTGTAGTTTTTATTGACTAATCGATGTGGGAAGTAAATATGGAATGAGTAGATTATCTCCTTTAGGTATTCATTAAGTTTATTGATGCGGAAAGCTTAAGAATATTTTATTTTATTTTTTGTGAGAATCGTCTTCTTTTGATGATAGACTATGTACAGTATGACTATCTTTGTATAGTTGTCTTTTGAGGGAGAAGTCTATTTATAGCAACAAGATAGAAAGATTATATGTCCTTTTTGAGGGAGTCATTTTTTTTCTAGAATTTTGACTCAAGGAGTTCAATCCCATTTTACTTTTTAAAATGTTTCACTTTTGGATTTCATGAACAAGAATGTACAGAACAATAGGCTCTTGAGTTGAAGAAAAAACCATAGCACACAGAGGTTAACTATGAAAGAGAGGGTTTAAGTGATGACTTTACATTGGATTCCATCTTGAAAAAGATGAAAATTATCCATGAGAATCATGTTATGATAAGAGCCACGGTACTCATATTGAAGATAAGGTTGAAAAATGACATGTAATCACATGATTCTTGTTTAGTCGTTGATCCTTAAAATATTTAAAATAGAAGGTGAATGATGCTCAAGGGACAAGTGTTTTAACTATAAAAAATGTGATATAGGAATTTATTCAACAATATAATGGTTGAAGATGTAAGGCATTGAGGGGCTTAGGTTTAGGTTTACCTTTGAGTGAAGACAAATGATAAGCACTTGATCCAAAGGTATGAGTAATGATATAGGGTCCAAGCTAATTAGGAGAAAATTTGTCCTGTTTACTTTTCTCCTCTTTTGTTACATGTTTATTTTCCTTTAGGATGAGGTCATTGACCTAGAAGGTTCATTTATGGAAACATTTATGGTAGGAAATTTTGATACATTTTTGGTAGATTTGGAGGTGATTAAGAGAATTGAGACGATGTTTGTCTAATAACTCGAGTTGTGCCAAACGGTCTTGGAAAAATTCATCATCGATGAGAATATATTTAAGGTAGATACAAGGATATGGAATTTGGACTTCAAGAGGTAGGATAGGCTCTGTACTGTAGACTAGAGAGAAAGGTGTAGCAGTAGTTGAGGTACAAATACTAGTATGATAATCCCATAAGGCAAAAGGAATATGCATGTGCCAATCCTTTCTAGTATTGCCAACTAATTTCATAAGAATTTTGTTTAAGTTTTTTTTGGTTGATTCATCTTGGCCATTTGTTTGAGTGTAATAAGGTGAAGAAAAACTAAGTTGAATGTCGAAGGAAACATGGAGTTTCCGTAGGGTTTTTTTTTGAATTGTTTTCTATTCTGAGTGATGAGGTAGTGAGGAACACCAAAGTGAAAAATGATGTGATGGTTGATTAATTAATATATTTTCTCCACTTTTTAAAAAATAAGAGGTATAGCTTATACCCATTTAGTGTAGTATTCAGTAGTAGTAATAATCCATTGATGATGTTGGGAAGAATGAGGATTGATCTCTCCGAAAAGATCCAAACCCCATTGAGAGAAAGGCCAAAGGTAGTGTGCAACTTGTAAGGTGTGACTAGGTGTGTGATGAAGATTAGCATGTTTCTGACACTTCATACAACATTTTAAATAATCAAAACAATCATGGTTTAAGTTTGGTTAATAATAGCCTAGGTGGAGAATGTAATTAGTGACTGCTAAACCACTGATGTGACCTCCAAAAATTTTCTCGCGAACTTCCTTGATGGTGTAAGAAACTTCAAAACTTGTAAGGAATCATAAGAGGATACTGTCAAAGTAATTTTTATAAAGAATACCACCAATGATGACATAGTGAGAGACACTTTTGATAAAGGCTCCTTGTCTATTTTGAGTAAGATCTGGAGGTAGAATTGAAAGGGAAAGGTAGTCTACCAACTGTTTATACCAAAGGTCATGTGGGTCTATTTTAATGGTTCCAACAAGGTTGATGTCTCGAAATAGAAAAGAAGGTGATTATAACCTTTGTATTGTGACAAATATTTTTGATTCGGAGGGTGAATCAGGGATCTGAGAAGCAAGATAGGCCATAGTATCCACAATTTTTTTAGTGGAACACAGTGTGGTTTGAAGTTCAGAATAGTCAAAAGTAATCAAAAGGATTTCCACATGATGCTTATACTTTTGGATTATTTTGTTATGATAGTGGTATCTACCATTCACTTGGTTTATAAGAAATTAGGAATCTCCAAAGATATTAATTGATTTAACATTTAAGGCGATGGTGGCTTGAAGACCTAATATGAGTGCTTTATATTCAAAAATATTATTAGTACAGTAAAAATCTCGTTTGAAATATAATGGCATAGGCTCACCATCAATATCAATGAGGATAATACCTACACCACCCCCACACTAACATTTATAACCATCGAAGAATAAGGTCATCTGGTAAACAACATCATCCAAAGAGAGGGTAGCATTGGATTCATCTAGGAAATTGAAGTTAGAGGATTGATTTCTAGAGAGGGGTTCATCTGCATGTTGGTCAATGATGGTTTTTCCTTTGACATATTTTTGATGAGTGAATTCAAGGTCTAGGTCTAAAAGAAGCATGATCCAACGTGCAACACGTTGATGTTGGTAGCGCTTGACATACATGTAATGTAAGGGGTCAATATTGGTGACAACAAAGGTTTTGTGGTTGAGTAGGTAATGTTGAAGTTTAGTGGTGACAAAAACTAAAGCTAAGAATATTTTTTTAGTGTGAGTGTATCTGGTTTCATATTATAAAAGTGTATGGATTATATAATAAATTGTTTGTTCCCTATTTTTCTCATCATGATGAGCGAGCATGGCACCCAAGGAATGATCAGTGGAAAAAATGTAAAGGTAAAATGGTTGGTCATCCTTAGGTGGAATGAGCACAAGAACTTGGAGGAGGTATTGTTTAAGGCCTCAAAGGATTTGTGAAATTCATCATGCCATTATAAGGAGACATCCTTTTTTAGGAGATGATGAAATGGGTGGTAGCATTCAGAAAGCTACAAAATAAAATGATGAATATATTGTAACTTTCCTTGTAAACTACGTAGTTGATGAAGGTTAGTAGCTTGAGGAATTTCAAGAATAGACTTGATTTTAGCAAGATCAACTTCTATGCCACACAAAGAAACAATAAAACCAAGGAAATTGCTAGAGAGAAATAGGAAGACACATTTCTTAGGTTGAAGGTGAACACAATAATTGATGAGGCGGTTGAAGATGACCTTAAGGATGGTAAGGTGTTCATCCTGATGTTTAGATTTGGAAATAAGATCATCAATGTAATCTTCCAATATGTGATGCATAATATCATGAAAGATATAATTCATAGCCCAATGATATATGGCACCGGCATTTTTAAGGCTGAAAGGCATGACACGATAGCATAAGGTCCCCAAAAGAGTGATGAATGCAGTTTTGTGTTGATCTTCCAGGGAAAGTAATATTTGGTTATAACATGAGAAATCATCCATGAGTGATAGCATATCATGGATGACATTGAGATCAACCGGTTGGTCAATACTAGGTAGAGGAAAATCATCTTTGGGGAAAACTAAATAAAGATCACAAAAATCTATGCAAATGTGGAGTCCCCCTATCTATTTTGTGACAAGAATGATGTTAGAGATCCATTGGGGATAATCAATGGGTAGGATGAAGGAAACCGAAAGAAGGCACTGGAGTTCTTATTTTACAAGAAGGGTAATATGAGGATGCATTTTCAATAACTTATGTTTTACGGGTTTGGCTTCAAGAATAGTTATGATATTGTAGACCACAATGTTTGGATCAATACCGGGTATATCAGCGTAGGACGAAGAAAACATGTTGCTATGATCCCAAAGGAAAGAAGTAAAATATTCTTTTTCATAATCATCTAAATATTGGCCTATATTTAGAATGTGTGGTTCATCCTAAGTGTTAATATTGATTTCTATGGTCGATTCATTTAACATGGTTTGTGTCTCAGAAGGTAATGAATGGTGAATATGTAAATCTTCTGCACCAAGATAGGTGAGAATAGACTCATTGTCGTGACATTGAACAAATTTAATAGAAGGTGTATCATCATCGATCATGTCAGGATATAAGAAGGGAAGAGAAGAGGGAGCCTCTCCATCTTGTTGATAAGTTAGAGATCCTAGGGAAATGGTGTTCACGAAAAAAAAAAAGTTAGGAGGAATGGATTCTAGATCCATAGACTCCGTAGGTGAAGCTAGTGAAATTGGTAAATGGGGTGAAGGAGAGTCATTATCTTTAATAAGTTATATGCGAGATTTCTTAGAAGATGGTTCAGTAAAGCCAATACCACTTTGGTCTTTATGTTTATGTGTGGTGCACGGGATGATAGTATGGCAGCCATGTTCATGAAATCCAAAGCCAAAACCCTTCCATACATAATGATGGAGGAAGGTGTGGGTAAAGTGGTAGTTGGTGAGTGATTGAAGTTCAGATGAAAATGGTTGCATTTGAGTAGGTAGCTCAGGTGAGTAGGTATAATTATCAAGTCCCCAATACATTAATTTGGTACGAAGGTGGATACGACTGTAAGGGAAAACCTCTCCTATGAGGTGATCATAGCGGGGATGTTGATAAAGGTTATCATACTCTTAAGGATTAAGGAATGTGTCGATGTTGTACAGGAGGTACTCCCTTAGAGTGAGAAGTTGAAAAACACCTTTTAAGGGAACATTAGTTGATATGTGGGTAGCGGAAATGGATGAATTGGTAGGCAGAAAAGAAGAAGAAGCATTGGTTGGTTAAGAAGTAGGTGGGTTAGTGGATGGGTTAGCTACAGAGGCTGAAAATGTAGTGGGAATATAGGAGTTAGGTATGGTAGCGGTAGTGAAAACATTGGTGGAAGGGGATGTGGGTGAAGGAGAGGTGGCGGTGGTGGAATATGACTTAACTAGTATAAGGTCATCATTAGGTCTATACAACATGTTACAGGTTTTGAATGGCAAAGGGTTAGCTGGACTGGTATAGTTATGTCCTTCATGATAAAATTTTACACAACGATGTAAGGTTGAAGGAATACAACCCATGACATGGATCCAAGGTCATCTAAGTAACAAGTTGTACTTGAATTCCCCCTCTAAGATGTAGAATAATTCTAGAATGGTATAGGGGCCCATGCAAATGCGGAGAATGATGGTGCAAAGGGTTGAAGTTATGGCACCATTGAATGAATGCAACATAACTGGGTTATTATACATGTAATTAGTGGGGATGCACATTTAGTTGTACACATTGGAAGAGATAATGTTGATACCTACACCACCATTGATCATAATGCATCAAATGCATATATTATTAATGTAAAAGGAGATGAATAGGGAGGGATTTGGATCATCTTATTGGAGAGGTACAATTTCATCATCAGAGAAACTAAGAGTGACTACTTGATGAGTGGTAGTAGGTGTAGAGGAAGCTGATGAAGTGGTGAGAGATGCCACATGGTGAGGAGTGATCATGGATGCCACAAGAGTTGGGTCATTAGGTAAAATATCAATAGATTACAAAACCTCCATGAGGTCTTGCTAGTGAGACTCATAGGTTTGGACAAGGTCATATAATCAAATTTTGAGAGGATATTGGTGCAACTGTTTGATCATTGTATGATGGATGACCCCATTAGAAATAGGGTATATGGGTCCTCAAATGGTAATACTTGGTGCGGGTGTAGATGGTATATTGGGCACATGATTGGCTGATGGGCTAGTTGTTTTCTCATTTCCTTTTTCATTCTGGGTGTGAGTGGAAATTATAACCATATTAATATGGGTTGAGGGAGTAGATGATTCATGATTAGTGTAGTGACAAGACGTGAAATAGATTGATGAGGGAATATACTGGTGTTGTGCAAAGAAGGTAACACATTGAAATTTGGGCGGTGGTTTGGCTATCTCTCTTATGCGGACCATATAGATCTCAAATGTTAGAGGAAAATAAAAGGGTTGTGGAGGTGGAGATGAAGGTCGCTAGATAGGTAAGAGATGAGGGTGTTTGGTGATAGGTTAAGGGGGAATAAGATCCTCGTCTAAAATATCATCATCATTAAAGTTTTCTTTAGGAGGAAATAATTGGATTAGAATGGTCTTTAGAGCCTTAAAATTTTCTACATCATTCCTTGGCACAAGATGATAGGAAAAAATTTCAGTATCATCAAACCCTACTGGTTTAGGTTTGAGTGGGTCATAAGGTCTAAGTGGTGGAAATGTGATGAAATCGGTCTCTAAAAGGTTTTCTAAGATGTTTTCATAAGATCCTGCCAATGGATCAAAATGGGAGGTAAGTGTGGGTCGAGATGGAGGCGTGAGTTATTTTGGTGGGAGAGGCATCATGGGAGGTGGAATCAAAGGTGGAATAGGTTTGATCTCTGGTTTGGTAGGTTGTACTATTTGAGTTTTTGGTTACACCTTGTTGTAGGTTTGACTTCTTCTTTGGAGGGTAGTTGGTTTTTCAACTTTTGGGTACACCTTCCTGGGTAAAGGTGAAGATGATGTGCATGATGTAGAAGGTAAGGAAGATGGCATAAGGGGATGGGTTAGCTAAGGTTATAACAAAGGTGTGGTGAGGGTTTTTGGGAGAGGCGAGGTGAAGGGTATTGGTTGAAGAGTGGGGAATACCATAGGTAGGGATGAGGCTACTGGAAGTTGTGTGGGTATAGATGGTAAATAGGCTACAGGTGACAAAAAAGGTGTATGATATGTAGGTAAGTTAGGTGTAACAGAGGCTCATGATAAGGGGATGAGCTAATATTTTTTTTTTTACCTTGGTTAGGAGGTTGCTAGGCCAATGTGGATGGGTGAGGTCCTATGATAGATGGAAATGGTGAAGGTGATAAAGGGGTAGTACGCAAAACTAGTGTATGTGGTGTAGAAGGTTAGGTCCTCCTTTTAGGTGGAGGTATGGTTTTTACGCAGGCTTGTGAGGACGTGGCTAAATACAATTTGACAAGAGGATGGAATAGGCCTTATATCAGCATGACTCCCAATGTGGTGATGTCTCTAGATGTGGGGGAAGGTGTAGGTGTAGGTCGGTTCTTAGGCATAGGAATAGTTTTGATTATTGGTAAGGTTTTAGGTGTAGGCAAGGGTGATGAATAAGAGACCGTTATAAAAAGGTTAGGCATCATTTGTTCGGTTGTCTAAAATTCCTTTGGATAAATAGTAGAGGTATCAATAGATGATATTTGTATTTGGGTTGAAAAAGGTAGCCGAAGGCATCCCCAAAGCATGTAATTATAAACATAATCCAAGCGGTCATATAGGCATGAAAATGACATTGTTATAGGAGGAGATGATGTTGACTTGGTGGTAATCCTTGTAAAAAGTGTTTGTGAGACATGGAACTCGTTGGCTTCAAAATCTATGGGTAAGAGAGCCGAGAGAAAATCAATATGGTTCTAGAAGGCTAATGGGGAATGGTCATTAACATGAAGTGGTTATTTTAAATAATCCCCTATGGGTAGGGGATATGATGGGGAGGATGAGGTAGGTTGATTTTTTAGTGGAGAGGAAGGTGAGCATGACTCTCCCATGGGTAAGAGAGTTAACACTATAGGTTGTTCATTAGGTTGTGAGATGAGTGGTAAAATGACATCTATAGATATTGTGGACTCCTCCATAGGTGAATGGTGAGATGAAAAGGAATCCTCTATGGGTGAAGGATTAGATGAAATAGGTTCCTCTGTGGGTAAAGGTGCTTGTTCTAGAATCTCCTTGATAGAGGGATAGGAGGAAATTGAGGAAGAGCTAGTATGGCTTCAAAAACAACATGAGCTTCATGGAAATTACTATCATTAGTCATAGGTTTAACAGTCTGGTTAGATGATGGGGTGTGATAAGGAAATGGCTTCTTGAAAATATGTAATTTCTGATTATCTGGTGCATTCGAGGTGTCCAAGATGAGATCTCCGTTTTCTAACTGTTGGTGTAAATTAGTAGCACCCCTGGATGTTGATCAAACTTCTAGTTTGACAGTTTGGACATCCAGTGTGATTGCACAACATTGAATCTTTCCCTCAAGTGTGGGACTTGTAAAAATGGGAAAATAATCTCCAGATTAGAGGCTGGTTCCTCAACTCCTATGATCAGATATATTACTTGCAAATTACAAAGGGTTTGAATTCAAGATCCTACTCTAAATTCCAAAGGGGACATAGAAAATTTAAAACTGAAACTAATGCTAATAAGGTGATGTACCCAAGGAGTGGTGAGCATTTTTTTCTTCTGCAGATTGACACAAATCATAGAAATGTAACAAAAATCCATGCACAAATTTATAAACTGTAATGAGAGGTTAGAAATGAATCAAACAACACAATTAGAGGATTAAAACTAATTCACAGAGCCTGTATTGTCATTTTAACATCAAAAAAAATTGCATTACAACATCTGAGAGGCAAAAAAAGGTTGCAATCTTGGAAGAGGTTTAGTTTTTCCACAAAATCACCTTCAAGGTGAAAGAGGGAGCCTACAATACATGAAAAAATGTTCAACCAACCAAAAATGAGCCAAATATGGCTTTTACAGTGCAGGAAATGACACCAAGAGAGAGAAACGTGGGAAAATGTGGGAGATCTTCAAAAACCAACCAAAAATGAAATAAAATAGCATGGGCATCCTTTTAGGTCCATTCCCTAACATTTTTCACCATGTTGGGAGAGAATGCGAGCCATTCTTCATTAAAAATGGTGGTTGAAATGTCATTTCTACTCATGACCACGTGCCAGAGGTGATTTTCAATTTTTTCTCTTTGAACTACATCAAAATACAAAATTGACCCTAGAATCTTGTAGAGAATTTCACTAGCTTTCTGTTGATATAAAGAACGTGAAAAACTGAGCTCTGGATCGAAAGATATGGCCGTTTGAAAATTTAGGGCAAAACAAGGCCAAAACGGATTGGCAAGCGAAAAATTTAAAATTTTCCACTTTTTGCATCTGGGAAAATTTCCCAAAAAACCCCCGCACTCCGAATTCTTGGGTGCCACGTGGGTCATGCTGATTTGGCATGGGCCTTCTGTGCTTTATTTTCCACCGTTTTGGCCATTGGAAAATTTTCCAAAAATTCTCTGTCAGTCTGATGAGTTGAGGACACATGGCACGTTATGATTAGCTGCGGGCATCTTCTTTTAAATTTTCCATCGCTGTTTAACCATTTTTCCTTGTTGGACATGTGGCAAAACCCCATTGGATGTGGTCCTTTCTCTTTGAATTTTTCCTGCGGGCTTGTCTTGAATTCTTTCCCACCACATGGACACGTGGCACGATCTCATTGGCTCGCACTTAGGGGGTGGAATTTTCCTTTTGAAATTTCCGTCATTTTGCTTTGGGAGAATTTCCCAAATTTTCCCCACCTTCCGAAGCTCTAGTGCCACGTGGCATGATCCCATTCATTGCGGGCCTTGGGGCAAACATTTCTCTTTTGATTAAACATTGGGAAAAAATCCCAATATTTCTCTGTGCTCCGAAGTTATGACCCCCGGGGACACGTGGCCTGTCCTGACCGGTTGGCAGGGTGGTGGGCCAAAAAATTCTCTATTCCTTTTTACCAAAACACTTTTCCAAATTCTTAAATCTTCCCCCATGGTCTGCGGGCCTTGAGACACGTGGCATGAGGCCATTGGATGCGGACCCTGCGGGGCGAAATTTGACTTTGCGCCCTCGCCAAACATTTCACCAAAATTTTAACTTCATCCCAGTGCTTCACCACTTCCTTGCTTAAGGACACGTGGCATGACATGATTGGGCACGGGCCTTTCCCTTGAATTTTTTCTTGGTGCCAACACTTAGTAACTTTTTTCAACTTTTCCCCCCTTGGACACGTGGCAGGATCCGATTCGCCTGTGGGCCTATGGGGTAAAATATTCCTTTATGAAATTTTCCAAACACTTGATAAAAAATCAAAGTTTTCCTTTGACCCCCGCCACTTCCTTTGACACATGGCACCACATTACTAGCTGTGGGCCTTCCAAGGGAAAATTTCCCACAAAAACTCCACTGAGCCATAACCTCAAAAATACATGGAGTTAGGAGGAAAAATTTACCTTTCTGGAAAGCTGAGAAAAATCTCTATCCAATGGTGCCATTTCCAGAAATTTTTGAGTGCCTAAAAAGAAAAAAATTATGACTCAGGCACAAGGGAGGGAAGAATGAAGGGAGTTAGCCACAAAATGTACAAGGGGAACATTTTGGATAACAATTTTGGTGACTCAGAGGGGTCATCTGCTTGCTGGATAAAGTTATCAGTTGCATGAAACAATCCATTGGACATGGGGTCATCAAATTCTTTGCTTAGTACCCCAACTGATTAGAAAACTTCAAGGAGGAAGATGGAGGGTGGAACATCATCTAATTGGGGCAAGGCCTGCAAAACACATTTCCAGGATTAGCAATCCTGTGCCAAAGCACTTAGGGAAAGAAAAGCTAATCTACAGCAAAACAATGTGCACAAGCACTTAGAGGAATGAGAACCTAAGCTAATATGTACAAGGTGGAGAACTTCCTTCAGTAGCAATGCTTTAGATGGATTCCATTGACTGGAATCTGCAATTCTTAACCATCCAATGAAGACAATTGGAAGGCATTACTGTCCTTACACTTTGTGACCATGTATGGGCCACTCCAAATGGCATCAAATTTTGAATTCCTTCCTGGTTTTTCTTTGTCTGCATCCCATTTTAACACTAGATCTCCAACTTGGAAAGATCTATTCTTGGCCTTTCTATCAAAGGTCTTCTTGATCAAAGCTTGATCCTTCTCCATTGCTTAGGATACCTGATTTCTGATTTCTTAGAGCTCCATCAATTCTGCATATCTAACCTCCATGGGCCCAAACTCCAACAACTCTAACTGTTTCATGATTTCCAATGTTGGCAACTCAAGTGACATGGGAAAAATTTCCTTTCTTCCATAAACAAGCTTGAATGGAGAGTTACCTATATATCTCTTGGGAGTTATCCTATCAGCCCATAAGGCTGATTTCAACTGAGTATGCCAAGACCTCTGATTCTCATCAAGAGTCCTCCTAATGATCCTTAACAAGTTCTTGTTTGTAGACTCATCTTGGCCATTACCCTGAGGGTAATAATTTGATGAAGTGCTTAGGTAGATCCCATTCTTGACAGCCCTTTTAGTCATCTTGGACCCAATGAATTCCAATGCATTATCTAATATTATTGTAGTAGGTATGCCAAATTTGGTTGCTATTCCCTCATAGAAATATAGGATGCTAGATTCATTTGCTTCCTTGAGTGCTATTGCTTCAGTCCACTTGGTGAAGTAATCTGTTGCAGTTAAATTCCATTTGTGTCCTTGGATTGAATTGGGATTAATGACTCAAATGAAGTCCAAACCCCATTACATGAATGGTTGTTCAACTAAAATTGGATGCAATGGAAGGGCAGCTAGCCTCTCCTTACCCGTGAAGAATGCACAATTCTTACACCTCTTGATCCATGCATAACAATCACTGAAAATCTTGGGCCAATAATAGCTAGCCCTCATGATCTTTAGAGCTATCACTCTTGGTGAAAAATGGCCACCAGTTGATCCACCATGGAACTCTTCCAACACCCTATGAATCTGATTTGTATGAATGCATCTCAGCAGCACTCCATTCACATCCTTTCTGAATACAACACCATCAACAAGGGCATATGGGACAACTTGCAATTTGAAATGTCTTCTTTTGGTCTTGTTCATATCTGGAGGGCATAGACCTATGCTTAGGAAGTGCATTATGTCTTGGGTCTAGCAAGGAGTGAGGACACCATCATTTTCCTTTTGAGTGCTTCCTTTCTCATGGCTGTCTTGTAATGCAAAAACAGCCTCCTTCTCATTGCATGCTTCCTTGTGTTTGTTCAAGACCAGATGCTCACACAATTCTTTTCCTCTGACCAACTTGGTGAATTTTATCTCAATGTAATACTCCATGACACAAGTAATCCAACCTGCCCTCTTTTCATTCAGGTCTTTGTTGAGGAGGAAGTCCTTAACTCCCACATGAGAAACCAGTAATTGAACCTTGTTGTTTGAAACTAGATGCTTGAATTTCTTCAAGCTCCTGATTACTGCAAGAACATGCTTCTCAATGAAATAATATCTCACCTCATAGTCCTCCAGGATTTGGCTGAAGAAATTAATTGGCTGCTCATCATCATTTTTGTTTTATTGTACCAAAATTGCAAAAATAGTATCATCACCCCCAAATGCATAGAGGATGAAATCCTTGGAGAAATCTAGGTTAATGAGAGTTGGGGCTTGAGAGATGGCTTCTTTGATTGCTTAAAAAATTTCTTTTCCTTCTGCTATCCATTTGAAAGATATGATTTTCTTTAAAATTTTTGTGATAGGCTTGACTAGGGCTATAAAATTTGGGACAAACCTCCAAAAAAAAATTATTCTCCCCAAGAAACTTTGAAGGGCCTTCTTAATGGCTTGGCAATGGTAGTGCTCTTATGGCTTCAACTCTTTTCTGGATCAATTGCTAATCCTTCTTTGGAGACAATGTGGCCAAGGAGATTTCCTTCATGGGCTATAAAAAACACACTTTTTAGGATTCAAGGATACTCCAAATCTTCTACAACCTTTGGAACACTTGTCTCAAATGAAAGAGATGGTCCTACTTGCATTTTTTTGAAAAAAACAATGATATCATCAAGATATATCAACACCATGTTGTTAATCAAATCCTTGAATGCCATGTCCATTGCTCTTTGGAAAGTAGCCCCCAGCATTGGAACAACCCAAATGGCATTTTCCTGTATGCATAAGTTCCCCATTTGGTTGAAAAGGCTGTCTTGAACTGATCCTCTTCTTTCACCATGATTTGATTGTACCCCGAATAGCCATCAAGTAATGACAACCTCTCAGAGCTAGCAACAACTTGCAAAATCTGCTCCAGAGAAGGAAGTGGATAATGATCCTTGAGAGATGCTCTATTCAAATCTCTAAAGTCAACACACAATCTGATTTCCCCACTCTTCTTTCTAATTGGAACCAAGTTGGCCACCCAACTAGAATGCTTGATAGGGAATATGATTCTTGACTCTATCACCTTATTCAATTCTTTTCTCATGAGAGGCTCCATGTGTGGATTGACTGGCCTTTGTTTTTACCTAATGGGTTTAGTACTTGGATCCAATTCAATGGTGTGTTGGGATAACTTGGGATTGAAACCTTTCAAATATTCATAGCTCCAAGCAAACACATCAGCGAATTCTTGACACAACTGTATGAACTCATACCTTTCTTGCTTAGTTGTCACTTTACCAACTTGGAGTGATTTTCCTTCTTCCACCAAGATGGACACTAAATCTTCTCCCCTGGACTTGGATGTTTTTCTTTCTCTTTTCCTAAACTGATCATTAGGATTGAAAATGGACTCCAAAGTAATAAGAGTCCCTTTGGTAGTTTTTTTGGTTCTTAGCTGTACCACTTGGTCACCATATTTCTGCTCCAACTTTTCCTAATTTTTAGGTGAGAACTCAGCCTCTTCTTACAAGAAATGGATGATTTGTTGATCATTTTCAAACACTTGCCAAGTTACATTGTTGTCTCATACTAAAGGCCTTACAATCACATGGATGTTTTGTTGTACCTTGTCTTTTTTAATGCTTTCGACAACGTCAAAGGCTACCCCAACTGCTGCAAGCCTGTCAACAACTTGGTTCTCTTTTATAGGAATGGATTTGATACCAAATCCCTCAAAATCTTCAATGAGGTCCCACACCCTGTTTTTGTAGCACTTAAGCAGATCATTCTTGATAGCATGTTGCCCCTTGACTTGGTTGACAATCAACTCACTATCACCAAAGACTTGCAAGTTCTTTATTACTCTCTTGATCGACCAATGTAATCCTTGTATCAAGGCTTCATATTCAGTAGTGTTATTAGAGCATGAAAACTGAAATCTAAAAGCTGAATAATACTTAAATCCTTGAGGTGAAATAAACATAACTCCCCCTCTGGCCCCTTGTCTGCTCCTTGATCCATCAAAAAATAACTGCCATACCTCATTGTTATCCTTGTGGTCTGGCTTGGTGATGCTAGGGATAGGCTTATTTTCTTCATGCATGCAATAGACTCCTAACTCAGATTCTTCTATTTCTTGATAAGGATAAAAAGCATGCACCTTGCTTTCCCATTCATCAAGATTCAAATCTAGGATACTCCTAACCTTGGTGTCAGTTTCATCAGTGCTTGGATAATCCTCTTGATAAAATGTTGAACAATTGGTATTGATTTGGCTTGGAGTGTGAGGCTCAATGTGAAAGTTTGCAATAGGCTCAAATCTGATTGTGGCTTTAGTTCCATATCTTGTTCTAAACAATATATGTGACCAATCAGTAGATAAGTAACCTCAAATCTTGGCCATGAAATCCCTTGATAGATATAGGGTAAAGAGTGGTGGAAGATCTATTACTGAGACATCTTGCAAAACAACAACGTTGGGGCATGCATGTAAAGTAAGACTCAAGTTTTTAATCACTCCAACTATTGTTACTGTTATCCCATCCAATTACACTACCCCTCTGGATATGAATTCATATTGAAGCCCTAACTGATCAGCTATTTGCTTGGGCATTATTGAACTGCTTGCCCCGGAATCAATCATGTAATTGTGTACTAAATGGTTTCCAATGATCAATGAAACATAGAATGGAGGGGGCTTCAAAATTTTACCTTGTTTTCCTGCATGATTCTTCTCAGGTTAGGTAGAATTTGTGAGCACCTTCTCTTGCATTTGGACTTGTTGATTTGAAGTTGACCAATCCTTCATGACAGCTTGTAGCAAATCTCTTTGGCCTGGGATAGATAGTGACTCCCACATTGATATGTTCACATTTGTCTTCTTCATCTGATCAATGATGTTGAATGGAGATGAAGCATCTCTTTGCTGTCCCTTGGCCTACACATTCATTCCTTGTATATGAGCAACAACAACTGGTGTTTGAGTTGGCCTAGGAGCTGTTTTAGGGAGCCCTTGTGTGTTTGGAACTGAATTTTGTTTGCCAATAATTTGTGGAGTGATAGAAGGTTGTGGATTACTTAGAGCCAATGGTTGTTCTTCACCCAAATTTCTTCTTTTTGACCTTGTGTTGGCTGGAACACTTTGGGGAATCATTTGATTCATTCCACAAAAATCTTCTGCCTGCTAGTTTACAACTGTGGCATCATTTGGAACTGATTGCTGTTGGAATGTGTCTAGTTGTTGGTTATTTCCTTGACTATGTTCACCCTCCACACTAGTTGTAGTCACCATTAACACTTGATTTAACTCACCATTGAGGCACATAGACTGGCTATGAGGTTCATTACATGGGAAACACCAATCATACTCTTGAGCTATGTTGTTTTGCACTGGCACTATGGCTTTAGAGGTAGATGTAGCATTGGGATTATAAGGCTGAAATGTTCTGTTGGCAGGGGGTCTTGTTTGATTTTGATTTGCAGCTGGATTGGGTGGTCTCTGAGGCTAGTATGGCTACATGTTAGCCTGAGCTTGAGGCTAGAAAGGAGGTCTAAAACCTTAGGCTTGCTTCCTCTTGAGTGTAACCAGATCATTACCTAAATTTTACACTTGCTTCATGACTTCTTAAAGTTCATTTGAGGCACTAGAAGATGAAGTAGAAGCTTCAATTGAGTTCTGATTTCTAGGAGTGAGAATAGGGGCTAAAATAGGCACTTGACTAGTACTTGGGCTCTCTAAACTTGGATACAATGGCATTGGAGGCCTAGGAGCTAGCTTGCCAGCTTGAATCAAATAATTTTCATCTCTAATGGAAATGCTATAAGCAACAGAGATAGTTGTGCCTCCCATGGATTGAATTAACATAGAAATATCATAATTTAAATCTTTAAGGTAATATAGAAAAGTACCTTCTGTTGATTGCCTTACTGCCACTGGAATTCTCTCCCAAGTCATTTGAAACTTGAAGTTGAAGTCAGTCAGCTGGTCATTGGGAGATCTCTTGATTGTTGTCAACTGTTCTAAAAGGGACAAGTTATCTCCCTTTTCTCCAAACTACTCATGGAGGGCTATACATAGTTAGTTCCAATTTTGGATAGAACCTGAGGCAAAACTCCTAAACCATTGCAAAGCTTTCCCTTTGAATGAAGATGTCAGTAGTTTGATAGCAACTTGCATCTCATTAATCTCATGGATTTCACAAATATTAGCAATATCCTTAACATGATCACTGGGAGTGGTCTGGTTTTCTCTAGTAAAGTATGGAATGTTCTTCAATGCTGTAACTGGGATTGGATTTTGTACATTGAGAGCAAGTGGGCTGCTGCCAGTGAAATTGACATAGGGGTTGTGTTGTGCCATTATGATTGGCCTTAGAACCCTTGTTGATTGAATGAAAGGCCTACCAGGTGGAGGAGTTGATAGAGTTCTGTTCGATAGAGATAGAGACCTTTGAATTCTCCTCCCTCTTTACCTTATTCTTGGAGATAACTACAAATATTCAAAAAGCACCTCATCTTCTCCAACTCTTAACCTTGTGTTGATTCTTCTCATGATTTTTCAGGTCTGAACTGCTAAAACCAATTGATTCCTCTTCCTTGGAGTCACCAGATGTGTAATTTAGGGCTCTTTTAAGCAAGAAAATTGCAAAAAATGCACATCAATTTTGTTGCAATGAAGATGAAGACCTCTAAGGTCCCACAGGGTGTACCAACACTATTGGTGCAAATCAGCAGCACCCCTGGATGTTGATCAAACTTCTAGTTTGACATTTTAGACATCCAGTGTGGTTGCACAACATTGAATCTTTCCCTCAAGTGTGGGACTTGTAAAAATGGGAAAAGAATCTCTAGATTAGAGGTTGGTTCCTAAACTTCTCTGATCAGATATATTACTTGCAAGTTACAGAGGGTTTGAATTCAAGATCCTACTCTAAATTCCAAAGGGGACAGAGATAGAAAATGTAAAACTGAAACTAATGCTAATAAAGTGATGTACCAAAGGAGTGGTGAGCATTTTTTGCTTCAACAGCTTGACACAAATCATAGAAATACAAAAAAAATCCATGCACAAACTGATAAACTATAATGGGAGGTTAGAAATGAATCAAACAACACAATCAGAGGATTAAAACTCATTCATAGAGCCTACATTGTCATTTTAACATCAAAAACACTTGCATTACAACATATGAGAGGTAAAAATAGGTTGCAGTCTTGGAAGAGGTCTGTTTTTTCCACAAAATCACCTTCAAGGTGAAAGAGGGAGCCTGTAATACATGAAAAAATGTTCAACCAACCAAAAATGAGCCAAATCTAGCTTTTACAGTGCAAGAAACGACCCCAGGTAAGAGAAACATGAGAAAACATGGGAGAGCTTCAACCACTGACCAAAAATGCATTAAAATAGTATGGGCATCCTTGCAGGTCCATTCCCTTACATTTCTCACCATGCTGGGAGAGAATGCGAGCCATTCTTCATTTAAAATGGTGGTTGAAATGTCATTTCTACTCATGACCACGTGCCAAAGACTTTTTTGAATTTTCTCTCTCTGAAATCCATCAAAATAAAAAATTTACCCCATAATCTTGTAGAGGATTTCACCAGCTTTCCATTGATATAAAGAACGTGAAAAACAAGCTCTGGATCGAAAGATATGGCCGTTTGAAAATTTAGGTTAAAACAGGGCCAAAACAGATTGGTAGGCGAAAAATTTAAAATTTTCCACTTTTACATATGGGAAAATTTCCCAAAAAACCCCCACGCTCTGAACTCTTGGTTGCCACATGGCACATGCTGATTGGGCACGAGCCTTCTGCACTTTATTTTCCACCATTTTGGCCATTGGAAAATTTTCCAAAAATTCTCCGCCGGGTCGATGAGTTGAGGACACGTGACATGTTATGATTAGCTGCGGGCATCTTCTTTTAAATTTTCCATCGCTGTTTGACCATTTTTCCTCATTGGACACGTGGTAAAACCCCATTTGATGCAGGCCTTTCTCTTTGAATTTTTCCTGTGGGCTTGTCTTGAATTCTTTGCTGCCACATGGACATGTGGCACGATCTCATTGGCTCGCGCTTAGGGGGAAAACTTTTCCTTTTGAAATTTCCTTCATTTTGCTTTGGGAGAATTTCCTAAATTTTCCCCACCTTCTGAAGCTCCGGTGCCATGTGGTGGACTCCCATTTATCACAGGCCTTGGGACAAACATTTCTCTTTTGATTAACCATTGGGAAAAATTCCCAATATTTCTCCGCGCTCCAAAGTTCCGACCCCCGAGGACACGTGGCCTGTCCTGACTGGTCAGCGGTGTGGCGGGCCAAATACTTCTCCATTCCTTCTTACGAAAACACTTCACCAAATTCTTAAATCTTCCCCCGTAGTCCACGGGCCTTGAGACACGTGGCATGAGGCCATTGGATGCGGACCCTGCAAGTGAAATTTGACTTTGTGCCCTCGCCAAACATTTCACCAAAATTTTAACTTCATCCCCGTGCCCCACCACTTCCTTTCCTAATGACACGTGGCATGACATGATTGGGTGCCGGCCTTTCCCTTGAAATTTTTCTTGGCACCAACACTTAGTCATTTTTTTCAACTTTTCCCCCCTTGGACACGTGGTAGGATCCGAGTCACCAGCTGGCCTGTGGGGAAAAATATTCCTTTATGAAATTTGCCAAACACTTGGTAAAAAATCCAAGTTTTCCTCTAACCCCCACCACTTCCTTTAACACGTGGCACCACATTATTGGCTACGGGCCTTCCAGGGGAAATTTTCCCACAAAAACTTTGCCAAGCCATAACCTCAAAAATACATGGAGTTAGGAGGAAAATTTTACCTTTCTGGAAAGCTAAGAAAAATCTCTATCCAATGGTGCCATTTGCAAAAAATTTTGAGTGCCTAAAAAGTAAAAAATTATGACTGAGGCACAAGGGAGGGAAGAATGAAGGGAGTTAGCCACAAAATGTGCAAGGGGAACATTTTGGATAACACTAACATTTCCTGGACAATGTTGTTGAAGTTTATACACTTACTATCGTTATGACCTTTAACATGATGATAGTTATAGTGATCATGTTCCTTGCACCATGCATGCATAGGACAAGTGGGATCAAAACTAGTATGTGGTCTGATGGGTGGAAGAGTAATTACTCTGAATTTTAGAAATTTTTCTAAAACCAATGAATAGGGATCTCCTATGGGAGTGTACTTTCATTGCTCTCACCTGAACTAGAAATATTGAATAGGAGAAATGTTGGAATAATGTTTTAGTTGATTAGATGGGTGAGATGGGCCATCTTTTAAAACTACCATGTTGGCAGATCCTTTGGCTTTGGAATAATTGTTTTGGGGTTTGGAAGAGGAAGAGGTGTAATTTGACTTGAATGTAGAATTTTTGTTATGCATTTGAATTTTCTTCTCTTCTATGGTACCGATTTCAAGTTTTATAGCCATGGTGAATGCTTCATAAAACATATGGAAGGTTTGGACTTGGAGAGTTGGTGATATGTGCCTAGCACAAGCCTTGGGGAACAACTCTATAAGCTCGGCTTGAGGTAGTTTGAATTTAAGCTAGTTGATGAGGCTTCACTAACGAGTGACAAAATCTATGATAGATTCATCAAAGTACTTTTGTGTTGAGTACAAGTCGGTCATGGTGACCTTCTTGATTATATTGATCGAAAATTGGTCCAAACAGGCTTGAGACACTTGGTTAAATGAGTAAATGGAATGTCAAGGTAAACCACTATACCAATCCAACACATGTCATGTTAAGGACATTGGGAATGTCCGCAAGAGTAGAGCATCATCATGAGTGATTAAATAGCACCCATGTTTGAAATACCACAAGTATTGTTTTGGGTCCTCTTTGTTGTTGAATCGGTTGAATTATGAAATTTCCCAATGCGTAGAGTATGATTGAATGGGAATAGATAAATGAATTGGTCATTTCAGATTTTTTCATATGTCAAAGAGTTGCGAGAGCTAGAAACTGATGCCTCCAATGTTTACATCTTTTCCGTCATTATTTTAATAAGGTTTTTTGTAGGTTGTGGTGACTGGGCACCCCCTATAGTATAAGGGGGTAGATGATGAATGTATGATGAGGATGAAATCCCAGTATATGGTGGTGTTGAGTACGAGAACTACGAGGGGGGAATAGATGCAGGTGGTAAATATCCTGAATAGGTGATAAATGAGATAGGTGGTTGTTTGTGAGATGTGTAAGTAGGTGGGGTAGATGTAGTGATTCTTGTAGTAATTGGAGGTAAAGAATGCGGGATGGAGAGAATAATGTTTTTGAATGGAGTATGAGTTGTCGACACCATGGGAGAAAATGACGTAAAAAGTGTAACTGATGTCATAGGTTACATAGATATTAATGATGTGGGGTCAATTTGGGATACTACGGGTGGTAAAGTGGAAGAAGATAAGGCCAAGATAGTACTAGCTGATGCAGAAGTGGGGGTGAGGGAAGGGGGAATAGACACATGCATGCAATATACCAATTGTCCTGATGAATCTCGAGTGGATGAATGGACGAGATAATATTATAAGGAATCTTGGTTTTGGTCAATGAGTCTTGTGAACTTCTCATCACCAGTATTCATGATAATGGGATGAGTAGGATCCATAGGTGACAGGATGGAAGGTGGTGATGGGCTAGGTGAGAGCAGTTGAAGCCTTGTATGGAATAAAAGGGCATTGGCTTGACTATGAGTCAAAACCATGTGATTTGGTGTAGGATTGGCAATCTACTTTTTGTAAATGATACAGAAAAATAGAAGAAATGAAGAAAAATAGTTCCGGAAGGTGAAAAATGATGTTTTAATTAAAAATTTAAAACCCAGAAACCGGTGGTAGTTGGGTTAATCGATGATGGTGATATAGGGTGACCGATACCAGTTACTATGGAAAATAGAAAGTTTTGCACATGAGGCAATAACTGGTGAAAATGAAGTACAACTTGGATTTTACGGTGATTTTCAAAGATCCTGAGGTATGATGATGTATCTGAGGAAACCTAGAAATAATAGAAATATGATGAGTGTTGTTCTAGTGAAATAACCCAAAAAATCATGAAAATGACAACATTTAGGTAAAATGATGACGGTCAGATGTAAACCAGTGATGGTAGTTAGACTGATGCTGGTCACTGTGAAATTTGAAAAGATGAGGAAAAATGGGATTTAGTGACTTAGACCAGATATAATACCAACCTAGAAATATGAGTATGGTAATGATGAACCCTAAAAAACTCAGAAATAGTCAGATTACTCCAACTATTATTTTGGAGTGTGAAAGGGAGAAAGAAAATGGAGAAAATGACCTCTCAACTCAAAACATAAATCAAGAAAAAACTAAGTAACATGAAATCCTATTGGTGAATTTTATGTTTTAGCTTATGCTATTTAGAACTGAATTATGAATAGAACATATTTTTTGGTTTGATAGAAGGTACCCTATGAAAATCCAAGAACTAAGGATGCTTTCAGGTAGAGTTATAGCAAGGGCAATCCTTTCTTTGAGATAATGACTAGATGGAGAAGCTAACTAGGCACCCACTATCAATCCTCTGATCATGTGATCTTTGATAGATTCTTCCAGGTAGAAGGATGTTTAAGAATTTATAAATTATTTAAGTATTTTTGGATAGAGAGTGTCCAAAGTGAACTATGATTGGATTAGTCAACCATCAGCTGAACATGACTTCCAGTGTATAGGTTTCCCTCTATTAATGTGAGATACCAAGCAATAAACTAGAATGAAATGGAAATGTTTTAAGCCCAAATCCATAATTATGTTTGATGTAGCAAATGGAGAATAGGAAGAGGAATGCTCTTTCACTAATGCAATGTAGTAGAAAGAAAGACGTGTTCTTTTTTAAAGAACCAAAAACATGATTTATTTTAGATAATAGAAAGAAAGAGAAGATTCCAGAGAAGAAAATTAATGTTAATAGTTTTCAAAGGGAAATAAACACACAATTTTTGCCTAGGAATGAAAAAATGCAATAGAACCCTTGATGGGTCCCACCGGGTGTACCAAAATGTTTCACCATATTCTTAGTAAATTAATTAAATAGATAAGGGTAAAATAGACCAAGGACAAATACCTTTTATAATGTTGGTTGAAGGTTGTGTGCACGAATCTGATTTCGTGATCTGAGTTGATTGTGTGAGCTTCCTTTTGGCTAGGAGGAACTACTTGAAATGAAAAACAAGGCCACAAAACATAGTTTATAGAAAAAGTTTAGTGGATTTCCTAGCATGAGCTAGATCCAGGAATTGTGATACTTCCTTGATGGTTGTCACCACTGATATGTATAATTCAATATAAAATAAATGAACATGCAAATAAAAGAATCTAACACTAGTCTTCTGATTTAGGTATCTCATATTACTATCAATGTTAATTCAATTATATGCTTTAATAATTAAACTCATGATGGTCTCGGTTAAGGTTACAGGCTGGGTAGGTGTTCTGGAGATCACAGGCAGGGTCTAGATAAGACTTGGTGGAGTTTTGGTTGGTCTTGGATAACTAAAAAGATTTTTGGTCTAAGGTAGTTTACTAGACATAGAGACCGACGTCAGTCAATGTGTGACCGATGATAGTTTAGGTATGACCGATACTAGTTTAAGATGACCAATGTCGATTCCTCTAGGAGTGGAAAAATGTCAGAAATAGGTATCCAGGATCTCTATGTGTCTGTACAGAGAGTTGGGAAGGTCTGTGGTGAGGTTGTAGGTTGGCTATCAAGTTTTGGCAAGGTTCTATGAGGTTTTTGGGGTGTTAAGGTTAGTTTAGTGAAAAATATGATAGGAGACACAGTCATCAATGTCAATTGGGAGATTGATGATGGTGAAGAGGAAACTGACGATGATTAAGGTAGCCAGCATCGGTAGGGGAAATTTGGAGAAATTTGATCAAAGTTAATTTTGGGATTCTCTATGATTTCATAGAGAGTGGAGGGATGATTGGATTTGTGATAATATGAGGAAGACTTAGGAAGGTATAAATCATAGGTATGGAGAGCTAGAAGGCTAGGGTTTCTAGATAGGTAGGTGGACAAGAAAGTGGGGATGGAAGAATGAAGGGAATAACCATATGTAATAATAAAAAGATAAAGAACCTATTTAAGTACATAAGTGATGCAAGATCAAACACACTTACTTTTATATGCAAGCTTGTTGGGTGAAGGATGGTGATGGTTGATCTGTGAAGAAATTGGTGGTTAGTGCCATGGAAGTGCTTCTCGGAGTCCTATCGTGAATGTCAATACCTTCATATCAGTCTCAGGTACCTGCTAAGGCCTCTGGATGAATTTATTCTATCATCTTGATGTTGATAAAACTTTGGTTCGTGATTGAATGCAAATAGCTCTCTCTAAAACTTGAAGTGAGAAACCTCAGAAAAAGGTTGCAAAACTATATATATGGTAACCGATGATGATCAAGGTGACTAGCATTGATTGTGGGTTAACCAACATCGGTTAGGGTGGTAAATCCTAGGTTTACCAAATATAAAAGATCTTTGATTTTTTTGTCTACTCTACTTATCAATATGGATCTCAAGTGATGGTTAGTGCTTAGATAAGCGAGATTGTTTTTGGAGAAGGAATAGGAATTTAATGTTAGGGTTAGAATAATTCCCAGTTGGTTAAGATAAGTAGAGACTGAGTCTTATTTAATTAATAGGGTAAGAATAAGTCCGTGGTGAGGTGTCTAGGTGATGTGGCTGGGTGAGGTGTAAATTAACCTAATTAAAGTAATTAAATTAATAAATAATGTGAGGATGTGCATTAATTCAATTGTAAGTAATTAAATTAACATGAATGTGGGGTAAAGGGGTCATGGTTAGGTGAACATGTTATGTGAACTGATTGAAAGGGGATTAAGGGGAGTGTGACCCAAATTTGGTTTCTACATTTACCACTTTTTTGTTCCATAGCTTGTATTGGTAAGAAATGCTTACAAAAATAAGAAGTGCTTGCCCCAAGTATAGGTGAGAGCGGGGTTTCCCCAAGTAGGGCTGAAGGTGAGGTTTCCCCAAGTATGGGTGGAGGTGATCCCCCTTAAACCAGGAGCTGATGAGGTGTTAGACAGAGTCGGTGAGTGAATTGTTAAATGGGTAAGTGATGATAGTGATGGGATGTTGGTTGTAGGTAATGGTATGGTCACTGCGGAAAATGGGTAAGGGTAATATCAGGTAATGGGTAATGGAAATCAAATGCACACACATGTATAGACTATGACATAGTACCAGGTGGAAGAGATTAAAAACTCTACAATGTCCAAGGTCGATAGGTTTATCCAAACAAGGTTGAAGTGTTTCAGGTATCCAAGGTACAAGATATGGTCCAAAAACACATCTTAGGTTAGGTACAAAAACGTTTAGGTATGATCTGGTACACCAAAGGTTTGGTTAGGATAAACAACATGACAATAGGTAAGGTAAGGTCATTAGGCTAAACAAAACGGGTAACAACATCGCAAGGTATAACAAGTACATAAATTTTGAAGTCACAAAAGATGGTTTAGGTCAGGGTATATAGATCATGGCATGGGTAAGGCCAAGGTATAGGTAAATAACATGTCCCTAAACACAATTAAGGAAATGTATAAGTAATCTAGGCTTGTGGGTAGGGTGTAATAGGTTTTGGTAAGGTAAAAAAGGTATTGGGTTAGTAATATTTTTAGGAAAAAAGGGTATCAGGCGGGTTAAAAGGTAAGGGGAGGTGACTGATGCCAGTTAGGGTATAACCAACATCAGTTAACTAGGACACGACATGAATGACATTGGTCATGTTGATTTGGGTCTAAAAAAGAAAAATCCTTCTTTTATGGATTCATTTTGATTTTTCCATTTGTAGAAAATGATAGAGGAGAAAGTGAGGAGTGAAAAATTTATAGGACAAGGCATTGAGCTGAGTTGGTGAGCCATATAGTGGGTGATTAGCATTTTATTGGTAGGTCTATGAGATCCAATTTATTTTTTTGATCTATTTGGAGGTGATTTGTTGATTTGGTCATGGAAGAGGTAGGAGAAGGTGTAAAAGGTCCATCGACACAGAGACCAGAGAAGCCACTACATAGATGTCGTCGAGTAAAGGTAGGGGGCATATAAATATGGTGGAGGAGAAGTAATTTTTGGATAAACTATAGTTCATAATCTCACGGGTCCCATAACATGAGGTCGTACTAGACTTTCCAATACCTAGGCATTATAAAACACCAACCAAGGTAGGAAATTTCACTTTTGGTGAAGCTCCACTAAATTTTATAGAGTGAAGGAAAGGGATATTTTAATATCTAAACCAAATCATTATATATTTCTCCTCAATGTCATGGACTTTCTCCTCATATACCAAAAGGTATATCAAGGAAATCCCTAGAAACCTTATATAGACTATCTTACTAAGCCTCATTCCTACAATAATTTAGTAGTTTTGGGAACACACAATTACTCAACATGCTCATCCCATACCTTTGAGGTATATTGGTGGGATAATACATGATTGTAATACTTCTTTACTAACATACGTTTTGCTTTCTTTGTTCCTCTTACACTTATATTTAGAAAAAAAAATGTGAAATTCTCTTTGATTCAAAATTAGTTTTTCAAAAGAAACCACCTAAAATTCTACTGAAATAAAATACAATATTTCAAAACACAAACTATGAAATTTTATTCAGATTAAAAAAAATTCATGGAGAAACAAAGCAATAAACCTTTATTTTATCCAATGGAAGGAGAAAGAGTTTTCAAATTTGGTTTTGGTCGGGAATCTGAGAGGGAATTTGGTGTAGAGGATCACGGGGAGAATCTGCATAAGGGAAAGAAGGATGCTCTGTTCACTGTAGAAAGGGATAAGGTGGAGCCGGTCAAGGGACCCTCTATCACATGGGAGAAGTGTGTGGTGAGTCAACCATTAAATAGGCAAATTCCATTGATCTCTTCCATGTTTGCAATTAAAAAGGTTTTTTCTTAGAAATACTAGATTCTCTAGCCAATCATGTTAGGTATTTTATGTGTAATACCATTCTGGCTACGATTCCTAGTAGCAAACCAAATATTGAAGACTTCAGGAAATGGAAAAATAGAAAATGGATGACTAAGGGGAAGATGGGCGTAGTGGATTATGTTAATGCCTTTTTTTATTTATTTTTCTTTGGAGGAGGATTTGTTAAGGATTCTTGCAGGGGGGCCTTGGTTAATGGGTCATGCTATGGTTTTGGCTCAAAATTGGGTGTTATGTTTCAATCCTTTGGAGAATTTCATTAAATAATACCCTACATTGGCATGGTTGCATGGGCTTCCATTGGAATATTGGGACCTTGATATCCTTCATGGGATAGCTAAGACCATTGGAGCCTTGGTCATTATTGATCCTATTACTTGTGTTAGAATAAAGCTTCCTTTTACACGTTTTTGTGTAAATGTCTCTCCTGAATCACTTCTAACAAGAATAATTGAGATCAAAGCACCATGGGGTAGTCACACCAAAAATATAGACTACGATTTTTCTCCTTTTATGTGTTTTTCTACTTTAAAGCAAGACATAATATCAAATCGTGTCCTAAAGCTAAAGAGGAGGTAGGTATTAAAGCTCAGCATCAGAAGACTAAGAACAAGGAGGATCTGAAGGGAAAGGGACCAATGCAGTTAAATGGTAGTGGACCATCGAAGGTCAATCTTGAATGGAGATAGTTAGAAAATCCCAATGAATCACTCCAAAAGCACATTTCAAGACAACTGTTGAGGAAGGCCAGGATAAGGTCAGCAATAGTGAGGCAACCCAAAAACCTGGGAATAATGAGAATAAAATGTTTTTTGAATATTGTCAGACTCTTTGGATGTAATTTTCTTTGCTCATAGACCAAAAGAAGCTCTACTGGTGAGAAATATGTATCAAATGTTACATGTAAATCTAGATTATATCTCTAATGTTGTGGAGGATGCACAATGGGAACAAGAGCTTAATGAAGAAATGGAAAAAGAAGATACATATGTAAGTAAGAAGGTGGATGATGTGGTCAAAGAGAGTGCTTTTATGGTGAGCTCAAATTTTCTCGTCCCTAACTCTAGGCCATACATTACCCATATTTCAACACCAAGAAACAGATCTAAGGTGGATGTAGGAGCAAACAAGGCATCCCAGGATGGACTTCAGAGAAGGTAAAAATGGATAAAGAGACAAAGAAATATATCATGGAAGGTCACTAAAAAGCACATCACTCTTAATAATATCCTGATAGAGTTGGAAGAAAAAAGTTGGAAATCCATTTGGTCTAGAACTTTTATCACCTTCCATAGCATCCAAAATAGCTTTGATCTCCTCTTCATCAGGGATAACAAGGAGCTCCTGATTTTCTTCAGGAATAATAGCAGGTTCAAAAAGGTTAAGGATTTCTACCTTAGTAACTTCATCACTAAGAATATCCTCAACATAAAGGTTGTTGAAGAAGGACAAAATAGTAGAAACAATATCACTATCATCATTGGTAATATCCCCATTACATTTCTTGATCTCTTTAATATGCATTTTATTACTTTAATAGTAGCAGAGATATGGAAAAATTTGGTCTTTCAATCCCCATCCTTAAGCCACTTGATTCTCAATTACTGCTTCTAGTAAACCTCTTCCCGATGCAAGATATTTTGGTAGTATAAAAGAAGGGTGTTTTCTTTGGATTTTTCCTCAGGGATCCACCCTCCATGTTCCATGTTTTCTTCAAGAATCCTAAGATCCTCTGCTATTCTACTTTTTTGAAGGAATTTTTTTCCAAAAGTTCCCTTACTCTAGACTTCAAAAACCTTTACGTTGAGGATATTCTTAAGTGATGAAGTCAATAAGGAAGAAATCCTTAACCTTTTTGAACCTGTTATTAGTCCTGAAGAAAATCAGGAGCTCCTTGTTATCCCTGATGAAGAGGAGATCAAAGCTATTTTGGATGCTATGGAAGGTGATAAAAGTCCCGGACCAGATGGATTTCAAACTTTTTTCTTCCAACTCTAGTGGGATATTGTTAAGACTAATGTGGTTTTTGTTGTTCAAGAATTTTTATGATCAAGTTGCTTACTTAAATAGATTAATCATACATTTATTTCCCTCTTACCTAAAAACCTGGGGCTAAGGATCTCGAGGACTTTAGACCAATTAGTCTGTGTAATACCATGTATAAGCTCATCTCTAAATTTATGGCCTTTAGACTTAGGGAGACCTTTAGTAGCTTAATTTCTCCCAACCAAGGGTATTTTTTTACTGGTAGACAAATTCTAGATATTGTTATTATAATTCATGAAGATATTCATTCAGTGTAACTTAGTAGAAGGGAAGTCATGATTCTAAAGTTGGACATGGAAAAATCCTATGATATAAATTCTTGGGATTTTTTGTACTTTCTTATTTCTAAGATGGGCTATAATCCCCATTTCATTAAAATTATTCAGGATTGTACTAAGGATCTGAGCTTTTTAGTTATCATAAATGGTAAACTTAATGGTATTTTCAAATTTGAAAAGGGGCTGAGACAAGGTGATCGATCCTTTATCCCCCTTCCTGTATATAATTGTTGCTAAAACTTTGTGCAGATTATGCCTTAATTCCTAGATAGAAGTTCATATATAGGGGATTAAGGTGGTTAGAGGTATATAAAATCAATGTCTGTAGTAGTTTTTCGATGACACATTCCTTTTGGGTCAACCTGTTTTTCAAGAAGTCATGACTATTAAAGGCATTACTAAGAATTATGAGAGGGCTACAGGGGAAAAAATCAACTTTAGGAAAAGATCTTGTTTCTTTAGAAATGTGGGAAAGAAAAAAAAAATATTGGCTATCATCTTGGATTGGAGTATCAAAATACTTCCTGATTCCTATTTGGGAATGCCTCTGTATGGGAGTAAACTCAATGAAAGAGTGTGGAATCTTCTCTTAGAGAGATTTAATAAGAAGTTGGCCACTTGGAAAGGCTCCCTTCTCTCTCAAGATGGGAAGGCTCAGCTTCTTCAAAGTAGTTTACAAGGTATTCATGTGTTTATAATTTTCATCTTTATTCTTCCAAGAAAAGCCAAGAAGGCCATTGAAGGGGTTCATAAAAGGTTCTTATGAATTGGATCTAAGGATAAAAATAGAATCCCTTTGGTTGATTGGGACAAGGTTACCCAACCTAAGGATAAGGGTGGTTTGGGTCTTAAGAATATTCAGTTTATGAACCATGCCCTCATTTCTAAGGTTGGGTGGAGGATTCATGAAGAAATTTGTATCTAGGTGACTATTCTCAAAGTGAAATATTTGCTGCCCTGTGGTGAAATGTTAGATTTTTTTAGTGATTTGGTGTTACCAAGAGGTTATATTTTCTAGAATAATTCGTGTCAAACTAGGAAATTATTTATCAAAGGGTGAAAATGAAACCTTAGAGATGGATCTAAAATAAAATTCTTGGAGGACCTTTGGATGGAGGATGTTTCCCTAAATTTAAGAAATCCTTGGAGGGAACTTTGGCATTTCTACTCTAATGAGAAAGGATATCTTGTGAGCAATTATTGGGATGAGGAATTCAAATGTTACCCTATCCTTCACCCTCCTTTATTTTATGGGGATATCCAACATTTTAATGATTTAAGTAGAAAATTAAGGGATATTCATATCCCTCCTAATAGTTTCAAGGAAGACCTTGTTTGGAGACTCGCTGATACTTGGGATTATGAGGTTAAATCTAGATATCTGACAAACTTTGACCATATGGATTCAAATGTCATTTGGAGGAAGGTTTGGAATAAACATCTTATCCCTAAGATAGATTTTTTTCTAGGAATTCATCAAAGGTAAGATCCTTACTATTGACCATATAAGAAGGAAGGGAATGATCATTATTAAAAAATGTGGTCTATGTAAGGACAATGAAGAAATTATCAGGAACTTATTTCTTGAATTCCCTTTCTCTTTTCAAGTATTTACTGTGATCATGGGAATCTTCAATGTGTAGTGGGTCCTCATTGATGATGCGGCTCTCTTACTTGAATAGTGTAACTTTAATTTTAAGAATGAAATGGTTAAAAAATGTGGAAGATGGCCTTGATTCACATATTTTGAGGAATCTAGATTGAACATAATAGGAATTTCAAGAACAAATCGGTTATCTTGAGCAGGGTTTTAGAAAAAGTGCTACATGATCTTAAGGATAACTCTAGGATACTAAAATATAAATAGCTCAGAGGGTTCTTGAAGTGGGAGATGGATGTGCTCAGGAATTTAGAGGCTGAATCCTCCTTCACCATTAAGTAAGAACTGAAACGCATTGTCAAATGGATCAAATTGTTGGATGGAAGCTTCAAGATAAAATTTGACAGGTCGGCTCATGTGATTGACAAAGTGGCTAGAGTAGGGGGTATTTTTTTGTGACCATAAAGGTATTTTAATTAGTGCAAATGTGGGTCCTATAGGAAACCAATCAAACAACGTAGTGGAGGCCTGAGCCATGCTTTGAGGAGTTAGGCTTTGTCGTGACATAGGATTAAAAAATATGATTATTGAGGGTGAATCAGTGTGTTTCATTAATGATCTCAAAGACAATAGAAAGTGTGGCTATAAACTTAATAATTTGATTATGGATGCCTGTGCCATCCTTGCTTATTTGATCAAGTGGTCATTCAACACTCTTATCATGCGGGGAACAAACCGGTAGATGCATTGGATGATAAAGGTATGGCCATGGTAGATTTATAGACTTGGATTTAGAAAGTACTCCTTCAAGTCAAGTGAATAATCTCATTAATAATGATGTAATTTAGGAAGAAGGGTTTTTAAGACAACTTGGGTTTGTATGCTCAGGATTACGAGAGGACTTTCCTTTTTTGGAAAACTAACCTTTTCAATTTCATTTGTTTCTTGATTCAGTGTCTCTCATGGATTTGTAAAGGTGTTTTTCTTGCAATTTTCATAGGGGTGATAGGGTGATAATGGATCCCACTAATTTTCTCCATCTCAAAAATGACATGGGTCTATGGAAAGTGTTGCATAAACGAGGTTTTAACAATTTCATTTGAAGGCTCAAAGGTAATTACCCTATCCTGTCTCTAGAATTTTCTTCTTCCTGGAAGGATGGTAGCTTTGATTTTCATGGGGTTTATATTAATGTCTTGAAGGAAGCAATTTATGAAGCTACTGGGTTAAAAATAGAGGTCCTTAAAAATTTTAAAGACAAAACTAGGAAAAAGCATGAAATTGTGACTTTATTTGAGGTTGGGGAAAACATTATTACTTATGGTGATGGGATTGCCTGTACTTACTTGCCAAATAGGTGGGTGGATGTTTGCATGGTTATCATGAAGTATTTTACCCTTGAAGGGAAATTTCAAAAAAAAATTACCTATCATCTGTCTATTCTCAATCTCTTCTATTAGGATTAGTCTATGAGCCTCACTTATTTTCTTTATCATTTGCTGCTCTTGGCCATTGAGGATTTTAAGAAGGAAAAGACAGATGCCCCTCTCCATAAGGGTCTCATCCTCCTCATGGTTTAAAGAGTTATCCCTTTCCTTGTTACTGATCTTGATTCTGATCAAGAAACCATAGCCTCCTGTATTAACAAAATTAAGAAACAACTAGTGATTGATATGGAGAAGGGAATTGCTGATGCCTTGTGTAATATCAGAAAGGGCATTAAGAACCTAGATGATAATTTCACTAAAAGGGACTAGGAACTTCTGAACTGGGAGGCCAGACATATGAGGTCTGAGACCACCAATGAAACTATTCTCACTATCAACAAAAACCTCATTCAAGAGCTGAAAGACTACCATTAGTGTATTGATTCCTAGAAAAAAAGCATCAGGGGTATCCAAGCTGATTTTGTTATGCAATAGAAGCAAATTTATATTTTGCAAGATCAGGTTGCTACTGAGGAGGGAAAAACAAGATGAAGTTGATGATGAGAACATCTGATAGTGAGGACTCAGACACTAGAGATAGCTCGGGTATGGTTGCTGACTACAATCAAAGTAAGGATCAGAGGGAAGAGTAGGTGGAGACCCATATGGAGAATGTGGTTGTTAACCTACCAAAAAGGATCATTATTAAGGTGGTTGGTAGGATGGATGGAGGTCCAAGAATTAGATCCCATAGCAGGGCCATGGTGAACTAATTGCATTCATTTTACTACCCTTTTCTGTTTGGTTTGGTGTTTTTTCTCTGCCCCTTTGGGGTATAAAAAAAACTTTGTTAATTTTGCAAACTCTTGTAGTTTGGCACGTTTATTTGGGGGCCTTTTTTCAAGCTCTTTTGACTCTACCTTCTTGGTCTTGTTATAGTTTTTGTTTCTGAAAACTTGCTCCTCTATGTATGTGGTTTTTTGGGTCCCCATTTAAAACCAAACTTTTTTATCTTATCTAAAAAAATAATAATAATTTCATCCAAAATTTGGTATAAAATCAAATAAATGAAAATTTCTTTTATTAAAAAACCTTTTGGTACCAATCCATTCATCAAATAAATGACAAATAATTTTAAAAATAATATATTTTCCCATAAAAATGAGGATGATGGTGACAATACTCAAAGAAAATGTCTGGTCAATCCTTTTTGCAATAACCCATTCATTGGTCAAAACGAACATGATGATATCTATAGTATTTCAATCCAAGAAAAATTCATGATGATAATACTAATTCTAATCATACCATAATCAACCAAATTCTATACCAAAATAAAGATAATCTTCTCCTAAGGCTCATAAACCACAAATATAGGATTAAATTTGATCTAAATCCTAAAAAACCCATCCAACATCCATAGACAAGTTATCCATCCATCTAAAACCCCTCTCTTATATCTAACAAGGTCCTTTCCATTCAACCTCACTAAATATTTAATCCATTAATATGAACATTACCCACATCAAAACCAATATCAACAAAAGGATAATTAGTCCTCGTCCAATGAAAACCTTCCCATACTTAAAACCACGTCAGACAAAATTAAATTCAACAAATCCAACTATTGACTAATATTTTTTATACTACTCTATTCATCTTATCATTGACCAATCCTTGTATGATCAATCCATTATCCCATCAAAAAAATGATATTCATGACCATACCCTAATCAACCAAATCCAAAAAACATAAATAACATTAAAATTTGAATATAAAATATAACAATAAGACCCTAAGTCTACCAAATCATACTTCATCTTACCATCTCATGTCACTCTCCCTTGGGGAAAGCCTGTTGGGCCCCAGAATACTAGCTAAGTACAAGAAGGCGTGTGGGTGCGCGAACACCTATTTGAAGAAGGGTGTGTGGGTTGAAGGCATGTAGGGTAGGGTTCTAACAGGGTTTATAAGACCACACATTGCACACATGTAATACAAGATGAGTTTTAGGACTTAACCATATTTGGAGTTCCAGGAAGCACACAAGAAAAGCATGACCTGTCTAGCATGTGGATTGGATAAGGTGCCAACTTGATAGTTGCATGGTTAAGAATGGAATATTCCATGCATCTGAAGGAAGGATCTAGAAATACATAATGTTAAAGAGTGGAGAGATCATTTAAAAGGGAGCATGTTCCATTGGAGGACCACTTGGACACTTGGCATCTGATCTGTTATCCAGGAAGGCATGGTGTTGGAGACTAAGGCTATATATAGAGATGCACTGATAGAGAGAAAAGAAGATATAAAGAGACATAGGAGAGATAACACTAGATTGGTAAAGCTCTATAGGAATAATGAAGGATCCTTTGGGTTGGGATTAGGAGAACTACAAGAGTGATGGCATATTTAGAGGCATGGATTTGTAACCAATTTTCTAATGTAGAAAGCATGGATAAAGGTCCTGGTGCATATCTGCATTGTTATATTGGTCTTTTACGACCTTAATGACTGTAATGTGGTTATTGAACTCATTAATATGAATATAAGGTTCTGTTCTAAAGAATATATGTGTTCATGAGCATAAATCCTAGTACATTTCCTTTGTGTTATGAATCAGTTTTGTATTATGTTAGATACTTCTCTTTCATGGATGCATTGATATGATAAATCCTCCTTGGCTCTTAAAATAAATGCATGGTTCTTTTATTTCCTATATATAAATATGTAATTAAGGATGTATTATCAAAAGAATCATATAAAGGAGGGGATTGGTACCCACATGTTCCTCAAGTGAGCACCCATTGCCCATTGGGTGATAGGTCAGTGTGCATGGCATTAGACTATTGTTCTAAGGTTATAAAAATGACTACATCTTGGTTCTATTTCTGGGACCTCTTTTTGAAGTTTTGAGAAATGGCATACATATTGGTCCCTATGATGCATGGTGAAAAAATGTCTGACCTTGGAAAGTGTTGAAGCATGGTTCAAAATCATAGAGGATGAGATTTCTCAAAGATTCAGCACTAGACCTGAGTTCAATGCACGTAGATGGGTAGAAGAAAACTTGTACTATGAGTTATACAAGACATTCGTCTATTGTTTTCTAGTATAAATATATGAATGGCTTTCAGCATATGCATCCAAATCAAGTTGGTACTATAGATCATGCGTATGGACCCAAGATGATTACAAGAGGGTACAGGATGTAAATTTGACTTAGACGCATGTTGTTGATCGCTAGTGGAAAGGAATCATGACTAGTTATACCTTGGAATATGATATATGTACGTATTCTTGCCCATAATTTATTGAGTTCAATTTTTTGAGGGAGCCCAAAGGATCATTTTTAGGTGTTATCCCTTTGGCTATGAATATCTTGATCATCACCTTAAGTTTAGAGGCATTTCATATGGTTAGATAAGCTTCGTTGAGTGTTGCGTGAGGAAGCTAGGGTGGAGGAATATGGTGGCATTGCAGATGAAAAAGAAAGGGAGGAGAGATGACTAAAGTATAGAAAAGATCATGAAAGGGAGATGATTAGACAACATGAGGCTACAAGTGTGATGGATCTATGGAGGTAGACGTTCTGGGAAGGAGTTGAGGTTCACGCAGAGGATGTAGAACCTGAGTAGTCTGTGCTACCTAATCTTGGAAAGCACGAGAGAGAATCCCCTTTAGATTCTGATGATATTTTGTCACATGGAGAAAGGAGAGCCGTCAACGTTCATCTGAACTAAACTGGTGACCAACCCCTGGCACTTGGTTTTCTAGATCAAGGGAGAAGTTTTGCTAACCTAGTTAGTATCAGTGGGAGTAACCAATTTGCGCCCAAGAGATATAATTTCTCATTCGGGACATCCATGGTTGTGTGAACCATTTCAGTATTTGGAGTAATTTTTAGACAAGGTGCAATTACACAAGGTTTAGGTATCATGTATAGGACTGGTGCGAGACATACAACTAGCAATGGGACAATATCACAAATCATCACCGTGCAGTTTAGTGGGACATTGGGAACACTACGTGTGACCACTTTAGGCCTTTTATCGGCTAAAGGAGGTGGATCTAGTGGTATAGGATTTGGAGGACCTGGTGTACCTAGTAGATCTAGAGGATCTGGTGGGTCAGGAAGAACATGACCTAGTGGATCTGGTGGAGGAGGAAACACTAGAGGGATCCAAGGCTCTGGATCAGGTGGACAAGGGCCTCAGCCACCTCCACAAGTATTTTTTGAGATGTATTTTCACTTAAAAAAATACAGGGGTATTGCGGATGTTGCAGAGCATGTGCACAAGTGTGAATTATTATGGCATGCAAAAATAATCACTACCCCAAAGTAGAAGGCAAGTCAATTTGTAATGACATTGGAAGAGCATGTGCATAGTTGGTACCAAAAATATGACCCCCATCAAATGATGGTATAATACACTACATTGAAGAATGCCTTCCAAGAAGAGTTCCATATCCTTGAATTTGAACAGAAGAACATCAACACCCTGAAGGAGATCCAACAAGGAATGGTAGAAAGTGTGTAAGATTATGACGCGTGGTTCAAAACTCTCTTGTCAAAACTATCCTATGACATTCACCCTTCTTAACATGCTCACTGGTTTTTTGGAGGATTGATAACACTGCTTAGAAGTGAACTATCACACAATACTTTCACAGACCCGTGTGAGGCCTTGGAAGATTCCCTGTGTGTTGAGGCTATTGGAAGTGTTGATACTAGTGTTAACCCTTTTCTTGAGGCTCAAATTGCTGCAATGGCCAAGTAGTTGGAGAAATTGTCTTCGTATTTAGCACATGAGGTTCGTAGTGGTCTGTGGTCTACATATTGTGAAGTGGAAGGTCATGCAAAGGATGGTTTCCCTCGTAATTCAGTACATGCCATGGTGGTATACTATGATATTTTCCATGGGGATCATGATGCAAATAGGTTTCCAATATGACAACACGCAATCTGTAAAAAAGTTTCTTTTTATTGCAAGATTTGTACCTCTATGACCCATGATACAAAGGATTGTAGGATAATTTACCAAATTCATGATGGTATTGATCTTGGTGTGTTCTAGAATATTCTTGCAAGAAGTTATAAGGATGATGAACACCACTATGAAGGGCATGGAGATGGAGGAGAACACAAAATAGGTTTTAATGGAGGATTTCATGGTCACAGTAGCTGTGGAGGAGGAAGAAGTGAGTTCCCATGAGGAACCTATTATAATTGTGGATCAATAGAACATTATAAGAATGAGTTTCCTAAGCTATAGTAGTGCTCATGGTGTAAAAAAAACATAAGTTTGAGGAGTGCCCTAAGTTTTTTGAACACATGAGCCAAGAACACCAGAAAGACAAAGGTGTTGCGATGGTGAGTATAAATAATTTAGACCCACAGTGGATGCTAAGAGTGGTACGTGAGTCAGGATTAGAACCTATACTAGTAACAACACGAGTAGTGGTTACGTGCTCAAGGGAGATTCTGAGATGGAAACTAGTTATTAGGGAAGAAGTGGTACACGGGAAGTATCCAAGCCCTACTCATCAGAAGGAAGTATATCAAGATACCATGGATGTAATTCAAAGTTTGCAAGGGGAGATCCAATGTCTAAAGGATCAGTCAAAGTAGTTAGAGAAAAGGAAGAATGCCAAAGCTCTGAAGGAGGACCTGGATGAGGTCAAGAAAGTATGTAGGATTTTAAGGCAAGAGAATATTATTCCCTTACTAGGAAAATGGATGCAGGATAAGGTACCACACACTGGAGCAGAGTGTGAAAGGAAATTTTTGCATGCATACCTTCCTCCTCATATCCTTAACTATGATAAGGATATTACATTGAATTTAGTTATTGATGGGTGGATTCTAAGCAATATCCTCATTGACACAGGATTAGAGGTCAATGTTCTCACCTTGGATTCATAACATCAAATGGGAAGGCCCACATTACAGCCATCTTTGATTGTGTTGTATATGGTGAACACGATAAAGGAAATGCACATGGAGTCTTGAAAGATGAGGTTAATTTTAAGTCTTGGAACTCGTTGAGGTAGATAATTTCCCATGATTACTTAGATGCCCTTGGTATTATAAGAACAATACCGACCTATGGTTTAACAAGGGGTATATCAGCTGTGAGAAAAAGGATGAAAGGGTGATTATCCCTTTAACAGATGGGAAATAAGTTCCCTATAATGATCCCTTAGGATAGGAACTCCTCGACATAATACATGTGCTCTCCATCATAGATCCTGAGATAATTCATTCCACCGAGGGAGTTATCTAGTTTGAATATGCTCAGTCCTTGAGTGATACCACTATCATGATATGTGACAATTGGGCACATGGGACTTATGAGTTGTTTGGGTGATAGTTGAGAGGATCTATAAAAAATGTAATGAAGGCATGCTCATTCAATAACTTGGGAGGGAAGAAGTTTCTGAGTTGCTCTAGAGGAGCATACCCTAAAATTTTCTTGTGATAAATAGAGGTTGAGTGGAAGAATGAGGATGAGAGAAGGGGAATGCTCAGTTATAACCTACTCAAAACTAAAATGCATTGGTGGTGTACTCATCAGGATATCCTCTTATAATGGAATGAGGTAAGATTCAAATTCTCTGTAAGGTTCTCCAGGAGCAATGTGCCCACTATCATCCAAGACTACCATGGTGAAGAGACTACCTCATTTCATGTCCAAGTGTGTGAGAAGGACTAGATGGGAAGCATAGAAGTGTTACTACCTTTGTTATGGGTGCATAAGTTATATTCCACCTTACATGGTTGTGTGTACACATAGTATATTCATTCAAAAAAATTCCATAAAATAGGTAATTGGTAGGAGTTTGCGGCTGATCTCATTCAAGCTTTCAAGTATAATAGTACAAATCCATCGATGGATAAGGCATTAAAGTAATCAAGCATCTTATAATGTGAGAGAGCACTATGACAGAAGATAGAATACAAGAGCTATAGGATAACCTTGTTTAGAGACAAGTTTTGATGAAGAGGAATCAAAGAAAGTACAGTTTGAGCATGCATGCATGGAAAAAGAAAAAGGAAAAATGGTCTATGTAGTAAATGGTGAATAAATGAAAATTTTGGATGTTAACCATTTTGAAGGTACACGTAGATAACATTGATGAGCAATCACATGCCTACCATGAGCCCTTAAAAAAAATAAGGTTAACATTGGGACATATATAGAACCTAAGGAAGCTATCATTGGGGACTATTAGTCAAAAAAGGAAGTTTTAAAGGTTATTGATCTATTGTGTGAGTTCCAGGATTTGTTCCCTCATGGGTCTCATGAACTCAAAGGCGTCCACCATTCCTTGGGGGAGATGAGAATCAAGTTGAAGGAAGGTGCACACCCAATCCAGAAGAGGCCTTATCGGATGAATCTGAATTTGGGTGTACTAGTCAAGGAAGAAATAGACAAGATGATAACATCTGGTATCATTGAGGCTATGGAGGAATTAGAATGGATAATCCCAATAGTCATTAGTATTAAGAAGGATGGAATAATAAGGATTTGTATGGACTACAAGGACCTAAATGTAGTATGTGTGATCGATCCTTTCCCAAGCCCCTTTACGGAATAAATTCTAGAGGGAGTGGTTGGATGTGAGGTCTACTCTTTCATGGATGGGTTCTCAAGCTATTACCAAGTCAGGATTGTAAAGGAAGACCATAGAAAGACAAATTTCATCACTGAATGGGGAATTTTTTCCTACATAGTTATGCCTTTTGGATTGAAGAATGTGCTTGTTGTGTTCTTGTGCATCATGGTACAAGAATTTTAGAATTTCATCCATAAATTTTGTCAAGTTTACCTAGATTACTGGACCGTGTATGGGTTAGTGAAAGCCATTGAGACAATTTTATACTGATGTTTAAGAGATTTCGGTAGTTAAGGATATCCATAAACTTTAAGAAATGTTTCTTTGCTACCCCATTTGGAACCCTATTAGGACATATTACATGTAAGGAAGGCTTACTAGTGGATCCTGTCAAAGTTGTAGTTATTGTGGGATTTAGGGAGCCTACTAGTCAAAGCGCAGTGTGTGGATTCCATGGACATATGGGTTACTACAAGAAATTCATCAAGGGGTATTCCAAGATCATTGTGCCCTTGGAGGAATTGCTAAAACAAATTATTTCCTTTCATTAGGGATAGGTGCGGTAGAATTTATTTGACACTTTGAAGGAAAGGTTTGTCACTGCACCCATTGTACACTTTCCTTATATGCATAAGCCTTTCCATGTGCATATTGATGCCTCATGAACTACCATGGGAGTAGTACTATCACATCTTGGTGAGGGGATTATTGATCAACCCTAGTGTTTTACAAGCACGAAGTTGACACCAAAAAAACAAAATTATACAACTACTGAGCATGAGGCACTGTCAATGATATGCACACTACATAAGTTCAGAAATTACCTATTGGCAATAACCTTTATATTCCATAGAGACCACATGGCATTGAAATACTTGGTGAAAAAGATCATTTTGCAAGGGTTCATATGCCACTAGGTCCTATTATTCAAAGAGTTTGAGTTCACAGTGGTTATAAATCCAAGAAAAATAAATTCAGGACCCAAGCACTTATTAATGATTAATTCAAGGGAGGATGTGCAAAGCATTGAGTATACCATGTTAGATGTGTAACTGTTTAGGTTGCAGTGTGCATCCTCATACTTGGAAGATATCACATTATTCTTGAAAACTGGTGTGGCACTAGACAAGATCAAGGCTCTAGAGAGGAAGAAGTTAGAAATATGCTCCATGCCCTACATTTTTATTAGTGGAGATCTATGTAAGTTAGGATGTGATGAGGTTCTGTGCCAATGCATATTGGAATATGAGCATGTGGAAATTATGGAGGAAGTGCATGGTGGGATTGCAGGAGGACACTATGTAGGAAATGCAACCACAAGAAAAATTCTACTAGCAGGGCTTTAGTGGGAAACCATCTACTAGGATTGTATTGAGTTTAGCAAGACCTGTGACCATTTCCAATGCCTTAAAAAACCTAGAAAGAGGGATGAAATGCCCTTACGACCAATATCTAGAACTGAACCATTTGAAAAATGGGAAATTGACTATGTAGGGCCAATTTTTCCAGCCCCGCAAAGGATTGGTTCACGATATATCATTACTTTTATTGATTACTTGACATGATGGGAAGAGCCAACACCTAAAAAGGATTGCATTACAATGACAGTTGCTATATTTTTATGGAGAACATAATCAACAGGTACAAATGTCCTTTGATCTTAACTAGTGATAGGGGTACACATTTTCTCAATGAAATGGTCATGATTCTACTAGCAAAATTTATGGTGGCCCATCAAAAGACTACCCCTATCATACACATGTAAATGGAACTACTAAGGCATTTAACAAAATACTAAGTCACACATTGACCAAGATTTGTGACGTTGGAAGATAATATTGGGATGATAAAGTATCAGTCATTCTATGTGTCTATAGGACAACCTACAAGAGGTTGAATAAGTCCACATCGTTTCAATTGGTGTTTAGAGAGGAGGTTGTTTTTCTAGTTGATCATGTTACCATCACTGCATAAAGCACATGTAGGAGGTTTAGATGATGAAAAAGTGTTGGAAGATAGGATTGATAAGTTGACGTAGTTAGTCAAAAGGTGATCACTTGCTAGATGGAGTCATAATATAGAAAAGGCAAAATAAAAGGCATGGAATGATCATCATATCAAAAACAAGCAATTTTAGGTTGGGCAGATGGTTCTGTTGTATTATTCAAGGTTTCTACACCATCCAGGGAAGTTGAAAGTCCATTGGCTAGAACCTTACATCATCTCGTACATCCTTGATTTAGGAACTTTTCAGTTACAAGTGCTATATGGGATGATATTACCAGGTCATTTCAAAGTGATTAGGTTGAATCCCTACTATAAATAAGTCTTCTCAGTGTAAGTAAATAATTCAGTACTTCAAGTTAGCTTAAGATTTCCTTTTATGCCTTTTATTTTCTTGTGTTTCCTTTTCTCATTGCGGTTCCTTTATTTTTGTTTTGTTTTGCACCTCGTGTGCCGATAACTACATTATTTTCTAAATTTGTGTATGCGCAGAGGACCGCACATCTATTTTAGTGTGGGGTGGAGTGGTTCAAAGTAAAATATAAGATAATAGTAAAATTTGAGTGGTCCAGTAGAAAGAAGCACGTAAGATTGAGAAAGCATGTGGGGAAATGGTGGATAATGAATTGAGGTGTCAAGAAGGCTATTAAAAATACCACGTATGAATAATGAAGACCACAAGAACAACATGAGGTAGGTGAGGGAAAAAATTAGGTAAAGGACAAAAGAAGTTTCTTCAGTGCTATAAAAGCGCATGTAAGAGTCTTCGGTCAGATTGGATTTTTGTGCACCATAAAGTTGTAGAAGGTTTTTTGCATAGGATTGGGTGCACGGGTAAGGGAATTTAAGGTTGGCCTAGTTGAAAAATATGTGCTTGATGCTAAGTACGTTGGTATATGGTATAACATTTATTACTGAAGAGGAGTAAAAACTATAAATATGAGATTGGTAAAGTCATTATTTTACCTTTCTATTATGAATTTGAAGCACTCTTGCGAACTAGGGAATCCAAAGAGATTTGTTCAAAGGAAGAAGAATCATAGAGATCTAAGTGTGTGACTAGGTTGGATTTTCAAACCAAGAGGAAGGAATACATGGGCATGATAAAAGTTTGTTTGAAGTGCGTCGTCTTGTGGAACGGTTTTCCTAGTTAGGGTTTGGCAGCTAGGGCACGGAGAGAGAAACATTTCTTCACAGAGTTAAGCCTTAGAATTAAGCAGAGTAGTAGATTAGAGAAATTAGTTTTAGATTTTAAACTAACAAGAAGAATGGCACCAAATAAGGTGACCATTTCACCAAAGCAACATAAGGGCAAGGGAAAAGGAAAACAAACTACTACTATTGCTAGCTCCAATGAGGAATGGTATGTAGAAATGCAGTACCTAGATGGAGTATTGTTGGGAATTGAGTGGGTGTCATATTTGAGATAAATGGTTGTGAGTGATTACAACCATTATATGAGTACTATAGAGAGATAAATGGAATTGGAGTTGGTTCTTCTAACTAACAAGAGGACACCATATGGAATGCCAATATATAGCGATAAGGTGAAAGTAAAGTTGGAAAAGGTAGGGATATTGTAACTATATGAGTTGCCATATTTTGGCAAGCCCGAGTGTTATATCAGTGGTTGATGTCACACGTACATGAAGACCATTTCTACTTTTTAGGCCACAAGATGCACATAACACCTCAATTTATATCCAAATTCACTGGCCTAAATTCTAAAGGAGAATCCATAGATGATGATTTAATTGATAAGGAGGCCATCAAGGAAACTGTGGTGGCTTATGAATATAAAAAAGGTTCATGGTACTTTGACATCACATAAATTATAGACTATGTTATGAGGATGGTCATGCACTTGGTCACCAAGCTTAATGATCAAGAAATATGGAAACAAGTAAACAAGGCATGGTTAAATGTATACTAGAATATCTCAGACGGGACCATCTATAACTTGTCTGTCATTATTGTGGATGAGATCATAAGTAGCAGGTAGGAAGGAGAAAATATATTGTTCAGAAACATTCTCCTCACCATCATATTATTAGATATTGGAGTGCCTGATGGGCCAGAGAAGTTCATTTGGGAGTATCCAGAAGATAAAACCTTGCTCGTAAAAAGGTTCAACAAGTATACTTGTGAAAATATTATTGTTTCTCATAAGGCTCGCCTAGAAAAGTGGTACAAGTGAATGTGTGATGCATTTGGGGTAGAATGGAGGATCCCTGAGTAGTTTCCCACACTCATGGATGGAGAAGAAGAGTTTGTAGTTTATCAACATTTCTTCATTGGGAGGTTTAAATTGACAAATGGGACTAAGAGCCCATGATGCAAGATACCCTTCTCCTTCACCGTGTAATACTTCCAAGCAGGGGTTAACCAGTTCAAGGATGACAAAAGGATAAGGTTTGACCTTAGTGAGGTAGACCAAGACCACCGTGAGCTGCACCAAAAACTCATATACCCTAATAAGCATGCATACGTGGAGAAGTATATCTCCCATGAAGTAAAAATGATGAATCCAATAATGTTTCCAATCATCAGAAACGTTGCAGAAAAGGTATATTTGTGCATAAGTCCTAAGTTTGAGAAAGGAACCTATCTAGAGAGTGATGTGTCCATCCCAAAAGACCCCACAGGTCAGAAAAATTTCACGCCGACGGAGAGGGAAAGAGAAGAGGTGTAGGAGAATAAGGCACCAAGTGTGTAAACCACACAATCGGTGGGCGCACCAAAAGTAGTTACAAATCCTAGCATTTGTGCATGTAGGAAGAAGTCCCCAGTCAAGGAAAAGACCCTGTAAGAAGAGGCACCAAAGCATGAAGGACCCATGACACATGAAGAGTCACCAAGTAAGACAACGATTATTAAGGAGAAAAAGAAGGAAGAATCTCCTATACTAGAATCACCAGCTAGGAAGAAGCAGAAGGTGGCAAAAGAGGCAGAATTGGAGGAAGCAGAGAGCCTAGAGGCATACATTGGTGATAGGGATGATGAAAAGCCTGAGGGAGGTCAAGACCATCTGGTATATGATGTAAATGAATTTGAGGAGGAATATGATGAAGGGAATGATTAGGAGGAAGAAGTTGATAAAGGAAAGGGGTTGAGTGAAGAAGTAAACACAAAAAATTAGGGAACCCAAAGCCTCACTAAGGAACAAGTGGAAAAATTTGTGGAAAGAGAAGTGGTGTTCATCATTAAGGATTTGGTGGAGTAGGAGTTGGTGTGGAGCGTAGATGATATTTTGAAGGAAATAAAAGAAGAGAGTGCTGGGAAAGAATATGGCAGCATGGGTGGGAATCCCAATTTGATGGTAAGCTTCCCAAAGGCTACGGGAATAGGTGGGAAAAGCATAGTAGTATCAAAAGTGTAAGGAATGGGATAATTCAATGATCTAATCAATGTGTTCAACATGCACTTATAAAGCACCGTACCAATAGAAGAACTCCTGGCCATGACCTTGTTTGATGAAGATGGTACATATCCACGAACCCAAAAGATATTATCTTCAACGTTCGAGTCACACATGGATGAACCTAAGTTTGAAGTAAGTCAGGGAGAGTTGATGAAGGTTCTAGAGAAAAAAGGAGTAAATCTCTTGGTAAATGCTCAAAAATTATCAGATTATAAGTTCTATAATGCATTCAACAAATTTTTAGTTGAGATTGAGGCCAGACTCTTTAGAAGGAATGATAGAGGGAGATTCCTGGAGGAGGAATTGGAGAAGGAAAAGAAGGATCTCATTGAGAAGAGAAAGGACTTAAAGTAAGAATAGCTTATCAGCGCATAGTTAAGGCATGAAATGAAAGAGGAGAAAGCAAGGGTGCGCAAGCTACACAATAAAATTTAAATGATTACGGGTGTTATTTTTTTAAAGCATCCTAACCTAGCACCGCCTGATAAAAAAGGTGAATTAACCTTGTAGTGTCTGGAGGATTTGACCCGCATCCTCATGATGGAAAGGCATCCACTTTCCTTAGAGACTATAGAAAAATCCTTGGCACACCAAGAGAAAGAATAGATGCTAAAGGTTTTCGAGATCATTACTTGATATACCAAACTCCTTGCAGAGGTGAAGTCCCCCACGTAAGTTATTGAAGTTGTATATGAAAACTGTGTTGATAGAGATACAGTGGAAAGCATCCTGGTCACCACACATGAAATGGAACTCAAGGAGTTTCAAGAAAATAATAAGGGGAATAGGGAAGAAAGAGATAAAAATCCTAGCCAAGGTACAAAAGAAGTCAGAAGCTATCAATACCTTATAAGGCTTGATCAAAAGCTGACTAAAAGAATTATACCTCTAGATCACCCGTAGGATAGATGCATTTGATGACTTGGGAAAATAATGGGAGGGTATTTTTTATAAAATGAGTACCAAAGGGGAGTTATTAATTTTTGAGGAGGTGACCACCCTATTCAAAGACCTATGTCAGCAAGCACAGAGTGAGGTTGATGCCTGGGAAAAGTTAGAGGTAGAAATAAGGAAGGATTTCTCTCTCCTACTTCAAAAAAAGGATTATTTCCCTTTCATTTTCCCCATTATTTCATTCTTTCATATAATTATTTATTCCTTCATTATTTTTCCCACTATTCAGATCCCATCATTCTTTATTCATTGAAGATAAGTGTTTCCAAGGATGGAGAATAGGCATAGTGTGGGGTGATGTTGGGGCCCAAAAATATTGGCTAAGTACAAGAAGGCATGTGGGCACACAAGAACTATTTGAAGAAGGGCGCGTGGGTTGAAGGCACATAGGGCATGGTTCTAGCAGGGTTTATAAGAACACATGATGCACGTACATAAGACAAGATAGGTTTCAGGACTTACCCATATTCAGAGTTCTAGGTAGCACAGGAGAAAAGTGTGACCCATCTAGGATGCAGAGTGGATAAGGTGCCAACCTGATAACTACATGGTCAAGAATGGAATATTCCATGCATGTAATGGAAGGATCAAAAAATACATCATTGTAAAGAGTAGAGATCTCAGATCAAAGGGAGAATGCTCCATTGAAGGACCACTCGGACACTTGGCACCTAGTTTGTTATCTCAGGAAGGCATGGCAGTGGAGACTAAATCTATATATAGAGATGCATTGATAAAGAGCAAATAATATAGAGAGAGATAGAAATGGATAGGTGATGCTCTATAGGAATAATGAAGGATCCTTTAGGTTGGGATTAGGAGAACAATAGGAGTGATGGCATATTTAGAGGGATGGGCCTGTAACCAATTTTCCAATGTGGAAAGCATGGCTAAGGGTCCTAGTGCATATATGCATTTTTATATTGGTTTGTTATGGCCTTAATTAATTTAATGTGGTTATTGAACTCATTAATATGAATATAAGGTTATTTTCTAAAGAATATATGTGTTCATGAGCATAAATCCTAGTGCATTTCCTTTGTGTTATGAATGAGTTTTGTATTATGTTAGATACTTCTCTTTCATGGATGCATTGATATGATAAATCATCTAAATTTTTAAGGATTTATGCTCACAAGACTCATATAAAAGAGGGACTCGACACCCATGCATGCCTCGAGTGAGCGCTCAGTGTCTGCTGGGTCATAGGTTGGCATGCATGGGATTAGACTATTATTATAAGGGTATAAAAATGACTACAAAACATAAGTAGGAAACTAAATAAATATAGTGAACTCCCTTAAGTAAATATTTCACCACCATTTTCCATCGACTAAAAATAGAAAACATTAATTATCCCATATCCAAAAATAAAACCATTCATTGAGAACATCTCTAAACTGTATTGGTATCCATAAAATGAGTATTGTGATTACCATATAATCAATGGAAACTCGAAAAGCATGTTCCTAAAACTAAAAAATTACATCCAAGACCTCGTTGATTAAGGGGATGTATACCTAGAAAATAGTGCCCCAAAATCACTCAATAAAAAATGAGGTCCTATCCCCAAGAAAAATCAAACTAATCCCTCACCAAATAAAAATCAAAGAAAAATCAACAATAATAGTTCCCTCATTGGATCCATCCACCCTATAAACAATCCAAAAAATCCACCACAAAACATAAATCAAATAAAAAACATCAACCGTGATTCCCTAGTTGGCCTTGTGAATTTTTCTAATAATAAAAACAACCATCAAAATAAAATCCCGATCTTGTGCCACAACTAGGAAGATCGAAATAATTATCCAATGAGCTACTCTACCTACTCCTAAGATCCCATAAAAACCTAAACAACAACTTGGAAATATTACCATATATATTTATATCTTAGATCTTCTAAAAACATCCACTATTCATAGGTACATCCTATATAAGGCCCTTCATGAGTTAAGATCGCCCTTTGACATTGACCCATCATAATTCAATGTATCGGTATGACATTTTTCCATAATCTATGTCCCATTTACATCCAAAACTAATGAGTTCCCATATGCATCCCATACTAATGTGCTCCCATCCACATCCAAAAATACACTATCTAAATCTTATTTAATGATCATTTCCAAAGAATCAAGAGAATGCAATAATCAAAATGAATTTCATGTAGCCAATCTTCTCCCATATACAAAAATCTATGACAATCCTAACATATAAAATAAAAATGATTGGACGTCATATAAATTAGGAATTTTATCCTTTGTTTTATTAGTCCTCCTGATAAATAAGGAATTAGATGCTTATATAACCCTTGACTATATGATAATGACCTTTCATCATGCTTTTAATCAGATGAATATCCCATCACTAATATGATTCTTAAAAACATAAACTATACAATAAAATGCTTAGGAATCCACAAGAATATACCTATTCATAAGAACTTGGGTCATCATGACGTGAGATACAAACCTATTGTAAACTCGTACAATAAAAAAATCCACCTTTACTAGCATGAAGAGGTCTCTTACAAAATCAACATAGAATCTAGTGGAAGTCTATTTTAGAAGATTACTTCCATTGCATTCTCTCATAACACCACCATCCAAACCATCCACCTTGGCCACAAATACCCTAATCCCATCATGCATAACCATGAAAATCTAATCGAAATCTTCCATAAAAATAAAGCTATCACAACACTCCTTAGATTCAATTATGATATTATGCTAAGAGACCACACAGAGGAATTTAAAATCAAATTGGACAAAAAATTACTTTGAAGCTGAGTCCCCTATTCTATAAACATATAAAAGTCAAAGTAATGACAAAAATTCAAAACATCAAAAAATCACAAAAGTGAAAATTGAAAACATCAAATAAATCCAAAAAATATATCTTAAAAGGAAAAAAAGTAAAAAATGAAAACCATTAGAAAAATGAAAGCATAAAAAATCACAATAAATCTTTACCTACACACATATGTTCTTCACTTCACATCCATGTTTTGGCTTATCACCTATCACTACCACCCAAGTCATTCACATGTGATTCTAATCAATTGGCATGACTTAATTAGGATGTCTGGACACATTATGAGAAAATAAACCCTACTAAAGATGTGTGACCTTAGTCTATCATAACCTAGTAAATCAAATAATGAATATCCTCCTAGAGATACCTAACACTATCACACATTTAATAACCTTGTCTTGAAGACCCTTAGGTTTTTCTATCCAAAATTGCAGCCCACAAAATTTTGAACAACTCATCTAAGTTGGTACTTAGATTCTTTTTCTCATGAAAGCTGTGAAATAATAGGTTAGTCTTCCATGGAATTTAGTCACATAGTGTCTAATGGGTTCTCCTAACCCACATGTTAGAGGGAGAAATTCTTGGGACTTAAGTGGTTTTTTAGTGGAGTTAGTGCTTCGTGGAGTTTGTTAGACCATTGCGGGATTAAGGAATTCAATATTCCATAGCAAGATTCAATATCTTATGGGATAAAGAAAATTCAAAGCATCGAGGGGTTTATACAGCCACAAAAAGTTAAAAATCAGCTATTTACAGGATCCAAAGAGTAGCGGTATAGAAAGCACAACATCATGTATACTGGGAAGATACATTATTTTGAAATTTTGTCAATTACGAGAAATGAAATTTGTATTCCACTAGAAAGCCACAATATGTAGAGGATAAGTTCAAATTTTGGTAAAGAAAAAGGAAAGAGAGTGCTTCTAGCCACCATGTAGTAGGGAAATAAAGTTGGAAAGTGACTAAAGTTGGAATTTGTGAGGAATTAACATAATTTCCCATAGTTTTCCCAAGTGTAGTTTTCCATGGAACTTAAAATAGTCACACATTATTTGAAATCAATGACTGACCACTTCATTGACAAAAATTTATTGAATTATGGGTGTCATCTTCCTTGATTTGTAAATCTTAAGGCATGTGATATGATCCATATTAGGTGCCCATACCTATCTGCATGCATCTATGGTAATTGGTTATTAATGGTTGACTCTCTCTCTCTTGTTGGAACCTCTCTCTCCTTCTTCCCCACTACTTTCTCCTAGCTATTTTCTATAAGTATGGAACTCATTCACATTGAAAATATCCCTCCTTTTTTGTTGTGGCACCATGTAAAAATGGTGGCCAACTTCCTATGAGTTCCAAACCTTGGATTTGGTCTTTGTAATGCATCTTTCACCTTATACCATTAATAAAATGATTTGTGTATCATTTAAGAAATTAATCTTGTGTTTGTGGATATTTTCTACCCTACTCTAGGATTTATTGCATTATTTACTCTTTGTTTCCTTATTTGGTATACAACATGCCTCGTACTTGTGGGTTTCTATTTTTGTGTGTCACCAATGTATGGGAAGGGTTGTTTTTTTAGTTTTAAGTCTATGACATGTATATCTTCCCTCTCCTCCCGTATTTTATCCTCTTTCTTCCCCTAATGGAGAGTGATCACCACTTATTTATGGTGTTATCACCACCCCCTTTAGCTTTGGTTTTTCTTTCTACATCTCACTCTCCATGGTCACTTAAATGTGTTAGTGTAGGTTATGTTAGTATTAATGTTAGCATTAAGTTATATAGGTAGATGAATCGGTCTTCTTTGAAGGTTTGTATTAAGCTGCAAGTCCTCCACTTGGAGACAATCCCATGTTGGCCCATAATTATGAATCTTCAATGATCCATACCATTGGTGTAATTCTGAGCTCTAACATGTGTATATATTGACACTAGGTAATGTTGTCAACATAATCAATTCAGCTTCCTCCATCAATCCATTATTAGTTCTTAACCCCTTCTAAGAAAATCAAGAGATAAAAATCTTGTCAAAAAAGTGAAAAAAGTAAAAAAATAAAATCAAAACAATATCAAAAATATATTTAGGGGTATATTTAGTATCTCTACCAGGGATATGGCCACATGATTGGTATTAGAGAAATGGTGCGAATATATATATCTTTCAAGGATATAAATATATAGTTGGTATTGGATAAATTTATAGATTTCCTTATGCATATCTTCATCTACCAATAAACTCTTATAATCAACCATTCCTACATATTGAGTGTAAGTTTTTACTTTTTACCCTTAAAATATTCATTTCAAACAATAATTAAATTTCACATGCACACATTGGATCTTAATGAGTAATAGGGATATTATGCTACTATGTGTTATTTATATGTTGTTCATACTCTCATTTTAATCCATTTATTATCACACGATCTGTGCATTTGGCTCAGCACCTATTCATCAACAAGATTCCAAGCATCTTTCATTACCATCGATAACACTCACAATCACCTTCTAAATCACTCAGAACATATGTTTACATTTGATATATTCTACCATGGCTAAACATAACTTTATCCTTTCTACAATAATGATTCCTTTACCAAGGTGAAAATCCCATAATTTCTCCATTGCTAATTTTCATCGTACATTGTGCTAGGGAATCCTATGGAAAAAAAAATTACTCGAGGGTGGATGTTATACCAAACCCTTCATCTGTCATCTTATGAAAATCATTCATCCATCAACTGATGTAACCACATAGTCATCCGACTTATAAAATAGTCATATCAATTCATTCACACAATTTACTAAAGTAGCATATCAATTAGCATTTATACATCCTTTTTTATTTGATCAATAATATAAACCCCCTTACATATATAATTTATTAGTTACAATCAATTAATCCCACATACACAGAAACTATGTCATAGGTTCCTAAAAATCCCATCTCATCTTCAAAATTTATGATGTATCTTATCTTCTACACCATGTGGTCTACAAAGGGGTTACATTGTCCCCACTTTCAATGGATATAAACTATAAAACATGAATTTATTAAGGAAACACCATTTAAAAAACCAAAAAACTCAAAACAATGCAAAACTCTTAAAATTTTGAAAAGTAAAAATCCAAAAACACCTAAATAGGTAAAAAATCCAAAAAATGCTTAAATAAGTTAAAAATCTAAAAAACTTTAGAAAACATCAAAAACACAAAAAATAATCCAAAACATGCAAAAAATTTAATAAATCAAAATATTCCCAAAATCCAAAAGCAATTGAAAGTAATTCAAACATCATATTCATACACAATATTAGGTCTGGACAAGTGAAACATCACATTCACACTCCATAATGAGATAAATTATTTTCCATCTAATTATCCCCAACATATATCATTTCTATAACATCCTGACTTAATGTTTTCATTGAATTGGTAATATCACTAATACCTGTCTAAGTTATTGGATGATGTTTCATTGTACTAAGACTTATTATATACCGAAGTGTTTTGATGACTAATAAATTATTAATAAATACATATACATACATACATAAATATAAATGTGTGTGTGTGTGTGTGTTTGTACATATGTATACATATATTAAAATTATATCTCTGAACTAATAATAATGTTTATATATATATATATATATATATATATATATATGTATGTATGTATGTATGTATATATATATATATATATATATATATATATATATATATATATATATATATATGTAGATGCTTTGTTTTAAAAAGGTCATATGACCACCAATTGGCTAAGTATGGTTCATTGCAATGCATTGTCCACCATGTAAGGTTTAAAGGGGTTTAAGCCATGATGTGGAATTTCCAACTAATAAATAATTTAATGTTGTTAGGTTCCTTAGCAATCGTTAGATTCTCCAAGAAGCTAAACATGCAATAGTATGCATCTTTTTTGAATTTCCACCTTGTTGTTTGGAATATCTACATGGAGTTGGGCATGGAGATTTTAATGGGAGGTCATTTGTAGACCATGCATGGTGAATTCATTGTGGTTAAACTCCGTAAAACATGGATATTTGGTTATTTAATTATAATTCTAGAATGTTTGAGATGGTTTGTAAGAATCTGAATGAGTATATTATTGGAAGATAGTAAGAAAGCAAACGCAGGCATGGGTTTTCATCCTCTCACTCCTGGATGTTATTATTACAAAATAGACAAATACTTTTTTGGTTTTATGATTTTATTGTGAAACATGGTTTAAAAATAGAAATATGTTTGTATTATGGTTCTAGCTTATTAATAAAAGATGATCACATTTGGGGTTTTGATTTTTAAGGAAAACTTGGAAAAATAAATAAGTACATTTCTTAGGTTTATCTAAGAGATCTTGAAAGAAAATTATAGTTATTTATAGCTCTTTAGGACTTGTTATCTTCTTTTTCTGATTACATCTCCTTTTTTATCTTTTGATTGTGAATGGAAATATTAGGGAAGTTGTTTAAGTTTTTTGGGATCATTTTCTTTGAAATTTTATTAATTCCCTTTAGATTTTGATGGAAAATATAGAAAATATATGAGGGAATATTTTAACATGAAGTGGCTAAATTTTTATTGCAAAATCTTGAACCAAATAGATTAAAATTTTATTATTATCGATATATAGAATTTAGATTCAATTTGGAATATTTGGATTTGTTTAATGTTTGAAATTTGTTTGCAGAGCATGTCAATCTTGCTGTTTTAGTTGTTTTTCAGCTCTTTGGGAAGCCTTGTTGATATCATTATTTATAAGATCTTATTGAGCTATGACATTTTTATTGTTTGTCTTAAGTTCTTCTTTGGTTTTGTGAACGCAATTTTTTACTCAACTCTTAAATATATTGAATGTATTTGTGGGTTTCTATCTCATTATGAGCTTTGCTAATATCATATTCTTATTCATTTACTTAGAACATGAATATCTCTCTCTCTCTCTCTCTCTCTCTCTCTCTCTCTCTCTCTCTGAGAAAATTTTGATTAAGATAATCATTATGAAATTACAGTTAAATATGTTTTGGATTATTTTTTATATTTGGCAATGTTATAAAATAAATGTAACTCTTATAGATTTTTTTTTGTTTTTGTGTGGTTCATCTCATATCCGAACTTGACTGTTATCATTATTTTAGATCTTATCGAGCATGAATATTATAACATGTCTATGAACATGTTTCTCTTTTGGTTCATTAAATGAATTAAAGGCAAGGAAATAGGAATGATATAGTTTATTATAAATAAATAATAAATATTCTTCTCCCTTTGCATAATTTTTTGGTTTCGATCATTATGATTTTGGAAGGTGTAGGAAATGAGGAAATAGTCTAGGTAAGATAGAAAACTCTTCTAAGAGAAATATTATTTTTTACATTAGTTTAAATTAAACTCCCTTGTGATCATAAGTTGTAATCATATGATTAAAATCTTGTACTTGATATGTTCTCATTATTATTCTTATATTGAACACATTTTGTTTGGAAAGGAGATATAAAGTTTGGGAAAAACATAAATGAATTTGTTGGGTAGATATAGTTTATTCTACGAGCTTAAGTGATATCATGATTCATTCAATTCAAGGATATTTGATGTAATATAAGATTCATTTTTCTTTGGCTCCACATTTGATGTTTTTTTTATCACCTCACTTGTTAATTATAGATGAAGAGGTATGATTTGTTGTTATTTAGAATCTTGAAAGGAATTAAGGTTTAATTATACAAGAATTGACTTCTAATTAGTGAACTATTTTTTCAAATTTTGGATTATAGAAATAAAGGAAAACATTAGTATGTTTCATTATCATCTAAATGTTAAGTTTAATGGGATGGTTTCATTTAGAAAAAGTGAACATACTATTTTTATATAAATATGAAGTATCATTTTTTATATGTGTGTGTAATATAATTCTTATTATAAACTAGGAATTTTATAAGTATAATGTACTGATTATGAATAAACTTGACCATAAATTATTCAATTATTTTCATTATAATTACATCATGGATTGTGAGCATGTAGAATCATGATAGTTCTTATTAACTGACCCATATCTATTCTCTCTCCTATAATTTTTAGGAAAGGCCGACATTCTTGAATTGAAAATTTGGATTTGATTATGATTGATTTACGTATTATGTTATTATGATTCAAATACAAAAATTATTATGGTAATCAAATGATAGTTTGATTTGAATTGCATCACATCTTGAAAAGGGAATTATGCCAAATGTATTATTCTTCAATTAATTTTTATATCATTATTAATGAAGAATAAATTTTATACTTATTTAAAATAATATATATGACTTAGTTGATTTGTGATTTATCTTGTTGGATATGAAAATGAGGATATAATTTTTATATAAATGCTTATTCTTAAGATATATATATTATTTGTTTAGTTCATTGATTTAATTGAAATTATCAAGTTTACTAAATGAAGACATTTAAACAATAAGGGTATCAATGAAAATGACATGAAGGTTTTTAGAGATATTTTTTTACCTTATGATATCAAATGTAATGGATAGAATAAATACTATTATTAAAAAGTGAATGTAATGATACAACTTGATATGGAATATGATTAGTAAACCTATACTTAACAATGTATACTATGGTGTGTTAGTTCAATAAGAGGAACTAATTAAAGTTAGTAACTCATAGAATTACTATAATCCTCTTATGAGAACTTAATATCATGTATAAAAACATATTAATGTGCCATAAGGAAATACTAGTTAATTCATCTATCAAAGATAACTTAAAGAATATAATAAGTGTAGGTGAAATGTCCCTTTGTCTTCCTGTTAGTATCCTACATGTGCTAACTTAGGATGAATAAATGAAGGATATTGAGGACATACTGATGAAAATAATTATGTGGTAAATATATTTCCCATAGGGATCCCAATATGGTATAAATAGGATCCTTTTGTTTAGTGTAATGATTTGGTATAGAATCTTCCTCTTTTAAAATAATTCAGTTTCTTAAAAACCAATGAATCTAGATAACTATATTGAGATGGATGTGTGGTGATAGAAGACAAGAGTTTTAGTCTATTTTTCGTCTTGAAAATAATATTTTAATTCTTGAAAAATTTGGCCAAAGTAATGTAATTGTTTAATACATTGTCTATTCACCAATCCCCTAAATCAATAGTTTTATATACCATATGGAATTTGTATAAATATCTTCTAGGTAGGAACTAAGGATATGCACATGTTTCTCATAATATATAAAATGTTTAAATAAGTATAAATAGTATACCCAATCATATAGAGTGTCTCAAATGAGGTCGGGGTGATCTAAATAGACCCTTAGAGTTGCACATGGTTATTGTATATTATAAAATAGATTATGAACAATTTAATAATGATAGATAATTTAGTAGCAAGATAATTAATAATGTTAAATAATGAAAGCATTAATTATACTTAAGGGGTATTTTTTTATAAAAAAATCCCTTAGTTTGGATGAATAATAATATGGGTGTTACATTTTTGTATCAGAGCTATATGTTTCTCAACTCTTAGAATAAATGGGTTCATAACTCTAATGGAAATCTTATCCTTTCATTAACAGAATACGATGGTAAGAATATGTGTGAACTGTGATGATAGAAATTATTTAACTAATGCCAAAGATTCAATGGTTCAGAATTTAGATAAAATTCTTATAGTACTTCATGATACCAGAAACTGAATAGCTTAATTGGAACATCTGGTAGTGGGTGAAAATGAAGAGTATGAGGAAGAACAACCTAAACAAAAATATGATAACAATGACCAATGGGATAAAAGATATTTTGTATTTTTGAATTTTTTAGAGACATAAAATGGATCAACCCACCCAAACTTGATGGAACAACCTTGGGGGATGGTGCTGAAAAATGGTTAAGTGAAATTAAAAAATCCTTCAAAATAAGATATTTTGCGGAGGAAACTAAAGCATTTTGGGGTGTTTTCTAACTCTCTAATGAATCATATTATGTTGGAATAAAAATGGACTAAGAGGATGGGTGATTTAGTCCTACAAAATTTTTACATTAATTACTTATGTTTGGGTGATCCATCAAACTTAACCATTTAATCATTCATTAACCATATGTGTGCTTATTATACATAAAACAACCATAAAAAAAAACAAGATGCAAGAGAAAACATAATAACACCAAATTTAAGTGTGAAAATCTCAAGGGGAAGAAAATACACTGAAACCTTTGCTAATATTACTCCTAACAAAGGAATCATGTGAATATTACACATCATAAAAGATTTATTTAGTATGGCACCAACCCCACAAGGAGATCTAACCCCTAGTATAGAAGGGAGCCAACCTTACAAGGAGGCACCAAACCCCTAAGATGAAAAAAAACTTAGAAAATTGAATATCAATATCACTTGTACTTTTTTTCTCCAACAACTTGTGATGATCACTAATTTAGCTACATGCACTCAAAACCCCTCTTAAAGACACCTTCTTTTCTCAAATATACACATTCTCTCGTTGATTTCACACTTGCCCTAGGTCACCATAACCTTCTCTATCTCTATAATGACATAAAAAAAACTCATTTACCTATCAACGAGGTCACAATGAACTTCATCACATTCCTCAATAATCCTTATAGGTCAATCTTTTCATCCACTCTCACAACTACCACAAAAGAACTTTCTAATTTTCTTTTATACTTGGTTCTTTGCCACAAATCACATGGTTCAACCTTAATATAGTAAAAAATATAAATAATCATTATATAAAATTATAAATATCATCCAAATGAAAAATTATGTTTCCACTATCACTAATACCCACAAAAAAACTCCATTGGGACACAAGAAGTCCTGAAACTCCGAAACAAGCAACTTGTCAAGCAAGGAGTGAACAAGACATAAAAAAAAATTCACAAAGGAATTACAAAAACTTATAAATGTTTTCTAAGATCTCAAAAATATCCAAAAATTATAAAACACACTCAAACCAATCATCACACCATGAAACCCACTTGATACCATGCTCAATCAAGCACCCTTGAAATTATCCTTTAGTAATCAAGACATAACTTGATCATTTCTAAACATAAAATCAATTTTGATATATCATTAGAAATATCTTGGAATCAGGAACATGAAAAAATTAAAACCAATTCATAACTCTTCCCATAGCACCTCCAAAACCCTCTCTTTTTTAAAAATGCTCAAAACTACCCCAAAGTTGCCTAAAAACTAGTCCTCATAAATAAGGCTCAAATTTCATTACAATGAAAAAACTATGACCTAAAACCACCATAAACATGTATTAAAACTCAAATGATTTAATAAATTGTAATTTAGTTTATAGGTCTAATAGGAAATGTTTTCACAAACTGAAACTTTCTAGAAACTTACCTTTTTGAGTGGGGCCAACATATTGTCAAAATTTATAAATCAAACCTTGAGAGATCTGGAGGAGTCCTCTACAACATCCAATCATAATTTTTTATAAAATAATAAATTTTGGGTCATAATTATCAATATTTCCCAAGTCACTCCAAAGATAGGGTTTTAGGATGGTTTCAAACCTATTTATCTTCTTAACAATCATTTATAAAACTGTGACAAAAAATAAGATCATTCTTCTTATAAAATATTCATAACTAACCTAATTAACCATGTAAAATATCTTAGGTCCCTATGTAAAGCATACAATCCACAATAAGCATTATAAAGTGTCTACACAAGGTGTCAATCATATTAAATTATGTCTATGGTATCCATGAGGTGTCAATAAATGATAACACCATAGACACAATGGAAAAACATCTCCCAATTTTTCATTGATGGCAACCACCTTCAGAAACATTGATGGAAACCATGAATGCAAGACACCTACAAGGCCTTTTTTTCATGTTTCTGAAACTAATATCCCCCTTTGACATCTATGTAAAATGAAATATGACAACTTAGAAATGAAAATAATCAATGACAAAACATAATGAAAATAATGCACATGACAACATACTTTCTCACAAGTTATCCCTTGGATTGTAGTTACTCTTTTTGACTTCAGCACTACAATAAGATATTCGCGGACATGATATGATCATACATATATCCCCCCCCTACAACTATAATTTTATGACTATGTTTCAGATCTTCAAACTATCACTCTTGTCATGGAATACATAAATATGTATCATAGACATCATTTCATACTTTCATGTCACTCCACAACTCCCCTTGGGATGATAAGCCTTGAACACATCCCATTCATCTTAAAAATAACTTAGACCTTTTTTTATGGGTTCCTACATAGATGGTATGCCTCACCTAATCTATATTATCTCGGGCATTCCTTATCCTTACACCAAACCTCCATGCACCTAACGGACTTAACAATTTATCATGCACACCTATTAATACTTAACATAATGTACCGCCTTTCATACTCATCTTGGAATCTTGTCATAACTGTTATGTACTACTGTCATAATGAATTCTTTGACCATATGCAACCTATTCCAAAATTGTGCACAAACTTAAATGATGATTTAATTACCCCACATACTTGAATGGGGTCATACCAATGTCATCTTTATGAGATAATATATCTATATTTTATATCATCTTAAATTCACATATGTTGTTCCCAACTATCAAGTCCTACATATGGGAAGACTCCCCCTTGATCCATACTCTTTGTTCTAACCTTGCAAAATATAACCCGCCCAAATTTGACATTCTCACACAAATTTTCAGACCTTATTATACCTTATTCATGACTTTAAGGCATGTCAACAATACAAGCAATCACCTTCTCTTAATATCAAAAATACTATAAACATATATTCTTTAGTTTGAACATAAGATACCTTACATCTCTATACCATGATATGTTTCCTTCAAGAACATTAGGAAACTTACTTGATGTATTGCAACTGCCATCATGTCTTCATGAGTCATAACATAACACCTTCATGAACTATACCTAAACATTTCCTTTGTAAGAATTTCATACCATCAAACATAATAAATATTACTTTGTGACATTATTTTAAAAATCTTCATAGATTTACCACACAAGTTGTGGATCCTTTTGATTTCCCTTAAGAAACTAATATAAAAACCAATTCCAAATATGTATATTTTCATCATAATAGGCTTTCCATAATTGTAAATGAGTCCAAAATGACAACCATACCTTGTATACTTCTTAGAAAAACGCACCTTATTTGACATCAAACAAGGACCATAACCATGCTTTCCCTGATTTCAACGTAAAATGATAGATATCAAAGAAGCAAATTACAATCTACCTTCTTGATGTAAAATAGGACACCTTAATCCTTGTGATACATCTTCAAACATTCATTAAATCATGATTTTAATTCCACAAGCTTCACAGTTGTATAAAATGACTTCAACCATGGTATGATACTTACCTGAGAAACTGACTACTCTTAACTCATTTTTTTTTACTCATGGTTTAACAACATCCAGAGCTCAGAGAAATCTGAATTCCAAACTTGTAACTCAAACTCATATCTGACTACCTTTCCTTAGAGTAAAAAAAATCCTTGAAAATTATACCTTAAGACACTTTTCATGACAAATATTTCAAACTTACACAATACCTTAACCACCTTTAATTGATTTACTATAATCATATCAAATACTCATATTATTTCTTGATTAAAACCTCACATTGTATACAAACCTCTATGAACTTTGTCCTTAGATAACTCAGACTATCTTTGTTCAAGAAAACCACCGTTGAGAATACACTTGACAACAAAGAAATTTATAGTACCAATACCATACCTTTGCATAAGAGCCACTTGAATCCACTTATGATCACCACACTTCTTGAGACCATATTTAGGTCTACTTGAAATAGATACAACAACTCATAGAAAACAACATACCTTGATCATGGCTCAACTCTTGTTTTATTGACATAATCTACATACACATAGTTACTAGACCCATATCAAATGACTCAAAATACTTTATGGAGCACCTTTATAAGTATATTAAAATTATATCAACTTCAACCTTCTTCAACTAATCATACCAAGAGAGAACCCATGATGCATTAATTAGATGATACTACCTAGAATTACTCTATTTTAGGTTACCTATACCAATTCATCTTCTTTGTATCTTGTTTATTGTTATCTTCAAGATAACCATACCCTGATTTTAACCTTAGAGAACTTTGACCATCTTCACTGTAACCAATAATTCATGACACATGAATAAACCATTCCCTCTTGATGTATACAAACCATGATTATTCCTTCATGATCATACCAAAAGCTAAAAAATACTCCCATGATCACACATATAGAACATACATTAAATGTCTTAGATCACACTACTTTGATCGGGTGAAAAAATTCATATACAACTAGATATTATCTTCACCTTATTGAAGTACATTCTTTTATCATTCCCAACCAAAACAGGGAAAAACATACTTTGATCCATTCTTGTGAAAACCTAGACCTTCGTATCTTGACAACATCTTATCAGCAATATATAAAATTTGTGGCCTCTTTGGCATCTTTATCTTTAGGATACTAACACATGTAACATGACATAACTCATGTAATTTCTACCATCATGGTCTTCAAGTACCTTTATAGAATAAACCTGTGTAATATTTATTTCACAATATTGTGATCATACCTATCAATGTCATTCATAGTCTTAACCCTCAAAATTTATAATCATGCCTAAAGACCATACCACTTCATTAAAACACACACCATCATTTTCATTCAGGAATGACACCATTGATATGTTTTTAATCCTACATAGTTCAGATAACTAACAAAACCCTATTGGTGAACCATTCCTTATATAATATATCCATGGAACATTCCTCATTAAATAAAGAAGTTGTAAATATTCTTGAGACATTACATTGTTTTTAATATGACAATTTTAATCCTCTTTCTCTGATAACATCCACAATAGTGACTTAAAACTTTAGGAACAAACCTTAATAATGGCCTTACTCAAAGCTATAGACCTCAAAGACACAACTCTCAAAATTTTACTGTTAACACCACATCTTAATGCTTTGGGTTATACTTCATACCCTTTTGAACCACATATTTCATCAAACTTGTGATAGATACCTCAACACATAGACCAATACATTCTTTTAATTTAATCTTAACCATCTCTACTAGAATACCATAATATATGAAAATGATCTTTGGAAAGGGACTAGGACTCTTTGCATCAGCATAACAAACATATATCTGACATATACAAACCTTCATTTCTTGTTTAACAGACTGATACCAAACATACATTCTATAATTTTGACACCAACAACCATTTATCTCAAGACTCCTATATATAAAATCAAATCCTATGAAAAATTATAGGTCACACCTTATACTTTTTAAGTATTCCAAAGCATGTCTAGACTCCTTAACTTCTCAAGCAAGATTGTAGTTGAGAATATATGATTTTATTCACCTTTTGGATTAGAATCAATCATAAATTGCATACCCTTATGTCTTTGTGATTTATCTAATTTATAATTTTGGTCTTACATCTGATTCTTCTTTGATTGATTTTTCAATATCAAAAAATGATAGTTGATTATGTCTTTCCTTCACTCCCAATCTTTACATAACACTCTTTGATCTTTGGGTCTAACAAGCTATGTAATTTCTGATTTATGCCTCCAAAACTTTATTTTACATACAACTTCTCTATGGTCAAAACCATCACATCCAAAACAATGACCCTGAATTGATCCTTTAGACTTATTATACACCTCCTTATTTGTGAACCTCCTTTCTCTATTAGGACAAACACTTGCAATTTGTCATATATCATGAAAACACTTTATTGAATAAAATATATTGTGATTCCTTCCATTATCCCATGAGTGATCATTCCTTGAGGGAATTTTACATTCTCTTTCCCTATGAAAAAATCCAATCCAAAAAGAATAATAACCATGAAATGACCTTGCATACCTCATAACATTTGGCTTCCTGATGCGATTTGTCCTTGAACAGACCTTCTTGGCATAGAAAACTTCATTTACATCTTCCTTGGAGCTAGGATCAACTTCTTAAATAGATAGGATAGCCTTCTTATCATCTTTCACCTTTAGGTTTTGTACCTCTTCCTTGATCTTGAAACACTCGTATTCCTTAATCTTGAGTGAAGTTTTTTTTTTATTAAGGGAAAATAGTTTTGAAGGGACTATACCTTGTATACAAAAGGGATCAAAAGCCAGATAGTAAAGATGAGAGAAGCAACCCAGAGAAGGGAAAAATGGTCAACCAAGGAGGGCTCAATAGCCAAATATTACAATATAAGTGAAAAAAGTATCTAAATGTACAAAAATCCAGAAAATAAGAAGGAAAGATAAAAAATAAACCAAAAGAGAAACAACATGATAGAGCTCTCACCAAAAAACAGCTCCAGAACCACCAGATGACAGCCACATCGCAGCCAAAAAATAACATCACAATAACCCGTTACTTGATGGCTCTGTCAATCTTGGTCTTGATAGCCTATAACGACATGAAGAAGGCAATGGCAGTGGCCTGAGAGGAGTCTTGAAAATCTACTTGGGCAATTGCAATATCCCTTTTCTCTTTAGGGCCCCAAATGTCCTCATTAACCCCACTTAAACTGCATAGACACTTGTGGACATGTTGTTCAATGAAATTATAAATGCTTTTGAGGGAAGACAATATGCATTCATTGCAGCTTTTAGCATTCCCCAATCTACCATCTAAGGACTGTAGCTTCTTGAAGACTTCAGCAATAACCCCCTCTTCCTGCTCACTTTGAAGGATTCTTTTACCCTTAGCTCTTTCCATGTTTTTTATAGCCCCTTTGAGCTCTTGTATCTCCTTTTCTAAGTCTTTCCACCTTGTCCAGCAATTCCTCCTCCTTGGGCTCCTCCACCAACTTGCCAATATACAAGAGGTTTTCAGCAAGTTCCAAGTCTTTGTGGCTCCTTGAGGACCCGTTGGGAAGCAGGGATTTAAGCTTTAAGGCTCTTGATTTTCTTGCTGGAAACAACATCTTTATTCTTTCTTTTTAGTAGGGGGGAGTGGAAGCAGTGTGGGTAGGTTGAGGTATGGAGGAGGGAGGTATGATAGGATTCCACATTTTATAGTTGAAGCTAGAGAAGATGGCGGTGAATTTACATGCTAAGGCTTACCTCCTGCAAAATATAGATTATGAAAAAGAGATCACTCTGAAGTGCAGTTATTGACGGATGGATATCTCCAGTAAAATTTTGATTGATATAGGTGTGGAAAGCTGATATTTTCTCACTTTGCTCACATGGAATTAGATGGGGATGCCACCATTAAATCAGATGCTTTTGAGGTATAGTCACATATCTTCCTATCAAGGAAAAAACACCTAAATCCATGCCCATTTTGAGTCTTAATGGATGCTACTATTTACTATACAAGGGGTCAAGTTTACTACGGGACTTTGAGGTCAGTAGTCATGAACTTGTAGATGTCTCCCAATCTTCTAGAAATTTCTTGGTTTCCAGTTCCCTGTCTACCTTCTTATTGAAGAATTTTGTGCCTTCCAGGATGAGGCCCGTGCTTTGAGCTATGAGCTCTTCTGTGATTTCCATTTTCATGTTACTATATTTGACTATTCTATTGGAAAAGATGCACCGTTCTTGAGTAAAGAGGATTGTCATACAAAATTTGATGTGTTCACCATTAAGGATCCTAAAGTTCTAGGGCCATTATAAAGAAGGAGTTATATCATCTTGTAGATGATGCCAAGGTCTTATTTGAGTGATAAAACCAACATTGTGCTTAGGGAAAACTGGGCACATAGGATGTTATTAAATGGTTTTTCATAATCATTGAATAGTGTGGCTAACAAAATTGTAACTAGCATCCACTAACTATTTGTTGAGGCACTATCATGTAGTCAACCTTACTGGTACCAAGGCTCTCAACTCGTGAAGGAAATATTGAAGTAATTTTGCTTATCCATCTATGTGAGGCCAGAGTGGATCAAACCAAGTGGTTAAACTTGCTTCATAAGGACATATGCTCATGTATACCAATTACATGGAATAGTAGTTCACTGGAATGAGATGGTGACATCAAAGATGATTTTTTTTACATAAATTATGTATGATTGTCTGATCCCTCAAACTTAACCATTAACTCATTCATTAACCATATGTGTGCTTGTTATACACATTAACATTTAGAAGTGTGAGAGACTCTAGATAGATAGGGTAGGGGGCCTTACCCCATTAATTGTGGGTGCATAATCTTCATAATTCACCTAATGTGAGGTTATTGCAACGTGGATCGGGTACATTTATGTAGAGTTGAATAGATTCCAAAATAGCTAATCATGGAAAGTCAACTAATTAGCAGGTATGATTCATACCTTTGACCATTTCTCCACTAAAAATTTAGTTAATGAGGACCTTATAGGTTCATAAAGAATTCTTAACAATGGACCTGAATACTTGACCAACGACATGAGGAACTTACCTCCTTAGGAATATACTAGGTGAGACATATCTGCTTAGGTACGTTTTGAAAAATAAGAAACTACTATGACTTACCTATGCAAGCTTGGGTGTGCCTCCCTAGAGAAACTTACTTCAATGGACCATGAACATGTAATAACATTTTGAAATATGACTTGATACATCTTCCACGCATGTTTCCCAGCCTAAAAAAAAACTCAAATGACCATGCACTAGGTATAGGAATATGTCTAAAATGACCACTTCAACACATGATGTCACATGAACTGACCTTGTTGACAACTTACAAGAGGCACATAGATTGGTGATTCCCACATGGTATTGACTCAAAGGTTTCTAAGATAATTGATTTGCTTGCATAACTTCCATAGACTTATTATCCTATAGGCTATTATTATGCCTAAAACCATGCCTAGACACCATGACATGACTACAAGATTGGACACTACCAATCAAATTTCATGTTTGACTATTATTGACACCTCATGGAGACACTTATGACACCTAGAATCCCTTTTACATCAATGATAACACCATGTACATAAATGGCCAAAATCTTCATGGGGGGATAACCATAAGATGGATTTAGGAGTAAGATATTAGCCTCTAGGGTATGAAGAATTAGTTAAAGGTATATTATGCCTCGGGTGCTTATAGCGCTGACCTCAACCCTATTAGGAACACCGAGCTATGTTTCAAAATTTTAGAACTTAACACATGGTAAATTGAGTGTTGTAAAGAATTGGGAACATTTTACTAAGTTATTAAAATATGTTCCCTAATACTAAAAGGACAAAAAAAAATTGATATTACCCCCTTGGCAGAACCCTGGTTAATAGGGTTGAGAGCAGTGGTGATCTCTCACCATAAACATGATGTGGGAATAAGTCCATCTACTGGACATGGTGAAGATCCATTTATTGATAATGTAAGTGAAGTTATGTTGAGCTATTATCCAATAACTAGTGAGTCCTGTTTCCAACTGGGGATCACATAGGAGTAGTTTCACTACACCTGGTGGGATAAGTTCTTATACCAGATGAGAGCAAATCATTGTCACAGATAGTGATGTGAATTGGAGAAAACAATGGAAAAGGTCAATAGCACAACCAGGCATGACGAGTGGATAAGTTATCGCTTAAAGTTGTGCATTCGAGCTCATTGAGTCCAATATGAGAAAATAGTGGGATTAACATGGATAGTTCTTTGAACCATGACTACCCAATAATAGAGTATAAATTCATATATTTGACAAGTACATGCTGATTGAGTGTAGTTGAGATGAAGAGGACATATAAACAAAGGAACTAGAGGAATTTTATAACTTGTTCCTATAAATAATATGGGAGCTGGTAAACAAGAATAACCATCCTTTGAAATGATGAGACTATCCCAACTAATAACTCATGGAAGGAGACTCTGTGATATGCGAGCCACTGAGAATGTATCAACTTAAATGCATGAATCCACAATGAAGAAATAGATGACCAGAGTGACTTGCAAATGATTTTGTGTTAGACACAATTGTATGGGACAAAGGGTATAAACCAGAATCATCCCTGTTGCATAAAGACTTGAAGCCAGAGATGCGATCAGAGTTTGAGATGGATTTCACGTGAAGAAATCGAATGAAAAAGGGTGAAGTAACTGTGACCTATAAGTCCTAATCCTGCTGAGCCAACAATAGTAATGCTCCAATGGAGTGCTTAAGCTCAGTGCATCATGTCAAATATAATCCCTAGGCCATGAGCCAAACCTCCTCTTGAATGGGGTCACCACTGTTGTAGCCTTATGGCACACTTCCACTAAGGTTGAGAAAAAAGGGAGACTCCAGAACTTTATCAATAAAGCCTCCATGTGGTAGATAAAGCATCATGGATTCACATCACTGGAGTAAGCCATGAAGTGGTCACCCTGAAGGTTAGAGTTAGCGATCCAAGCATAGTGAGGTGGTAGAACAATGCATAGGGATTCCTACACAATTCAACTATAATGATTCTTGGACCTTAAGGAAGCATGGGTTGAATGACCAAATTGGCCGAAGGCATGATGAGTTGGCTAGTGTTTCAGTGGGGTCAGTGCTAAATGAGGGTTATCACTCGGAAATAAAGGTGACTCGATCACTTGCTATATCCTTTAGGGTGAGGTGTCATGTCAGATATGGTTCACCACTAATAGGGGTTTTACAATGTTGCCTATTTTTAGAATGCTTAAGAAAAAGGTAAAGATAGAGCTTGGTGTCACGACTTTAGGACCCACTGTATCTGGCAGAAGTGATAGGAGAGCCAACTTGGTTAAGCTGGGAATTTAAGATTTCAAAGCTTTGTGAAAAAACAAAAATCCTGGCCAGGGATAAAGAAGAGGATGTAATTAATGTGATCATCCCCACTTAATCATTTAATCCCCCAATCATCTAAAAGATATGAAAAACATTGAGGTACCCATTCTTAGTAATACTTCCATTTTGATATATTACCATTCTTGAATATATTAACTACACAGTCCTGTGAAGGAATGTCTTGAGATTCCCAACAAACCCTAAGTTTCCTTGAAAGTCACTCATTTGAAATCCCATAAATGTGATAGATTTCTTAATAAAAATTGCACAAAATTGGTATTTTTGGTGTAAGATCGGAATGAAACCAATTGTAGAAGTTTGTATTTTTCATTTCATGTCTTTGCTCCATTTTTTGAGAGATTCCAATTGCTAGGTTTTTGTAAATCTACAAAAAGATGTTTTTTTACTCAAATATATATATATATATATATATATATATATATATATATATATATATATATAATTTCATCAATGGGGGCATGAAATCAATCTTATAAAATGTGTTTCTATAAGGAATATATGGTTAAAATTTGGTAAAAAACCAAGTTCGGGAACACGAGTTATGAACAAAACTAGACTTGGAAGTTTACAACACAAAAGGGTTTTTTTGTATTTAAATGTTATAACTAGATTTAAAATATTATTTAATGTCTTCCACTATAATTATTTATTTTATGTTTTAATATTGGGTTTTATGGAGGCAAGGGTAAATGTATTTATAAGATGGAAGGTGGAATGGAAAAAACACGCGGTGGAATGAGAAGGTGGGAAAGGTGGAGAAATGGGGTTTTGAAAGCCCAATACACCTAGGTGCACTTTTTGGCTGTAATTTGACCTCAAAAGTGTGCCTTAGGTTCATGGTGGAGTTTTTTTATGCCATGCACTCGGGGATGGGTGAAAAAAAAAACATGTACATCACACCCATAAGACCTTCTTTCATGTTTTTGAGTTGGGTTGACATGCATGTACATGTTAGTTATATAAAACTCAGAGCATAGAGAAAAATTTGGGTGTAATTAAACCTCGAAAGTTCACCTAACTTGTATGAATGGTTCAAAAGTGTGTCTAGGAGAGAGAAGGGGGCCCACCACAACTTTAAAAACTTGTTTTCATTATAAAATGAACTTTTAAGCCAATCACCCTATGTTTTTGCATTGAGAAAGCAACCAATGAGAGAGAGGCATGATTTTGGGGTTAAATTACACCTAAATTTTTTTCCAAGGGTGCAACAGAACACAAAATGTGTGCCTGCGCACTTAAATATTACATCCGAACATGATTTACACTTGAAACTTGCCTGTCAAAATGTTTCCTTTGCCCCAGAGTAAAAAATTAACAAATGTTTACAAACCAATATATTAATCTTCATTAAAACATGAAAAATAATCTAATGAGACCATTTATAAGTATTAATAATTAATTATTTAGTAATTTTTACCCCTACCTTCAATTTTACTTCAAACTGTGTGCTGGTGAGCTGAGTAGAAATAATAGTTTTCAATGAAACTAAGCCAAAAAAACTCATGGATAATGGAGAGAATTAAAAATACCATAATTTTATATTTTATTAGGCTTAAAAGTATTCTTAGAGTTTCGAAAACCATTCAACCAAGTTTCACCTTATAAGAGTACTCTTAAGCTACACCGCCAGACTATTTTCCACATTTTAAAATTCCCATAATCTTTCCTTGATCATTTCACCATGAATTAGTCTCTAATATATTTATGATTCCTAGGGTATGAGATCCTAACTATTCACAGGGATCATGATATGTCTGAAATAAGCCAACTAGCTTTCTTACTAATTTCATTTCCTTGTACCATGCTACAAATAGCCCGATATTACATAACTTGTTCCTAAACCTGATTTTTTGTCCAAAATTTTACTAAATAACTTTAATTCATCTTTTATCTCCTCTACAAAACTCCCAAGTGGGTTTTTCCTCAACAGTCATCTTCTAAGGGATGTCTACCAGTGTGAAAAATCCTAAAAATAAGCCTTTTTGGGCCTCTAGGAGAAATTCATCCTGAATGGTATAGAATGAATCCATAAATCACTTCCCTACACATTAAACATACTTGAAAATCACATTAGCACATTCCTCTTGGACACTATGAGGGTAAAATAGTAGTTTATTTTTCCAAAGGACATGTTTACATTGACTGTGAAAGGGATTTTTTAATGTGGGCTAGGTTGTCATGACATTTTTATAGAATTTTTCAAGCTAAACATTATGCATGAAAAAAATTGGCTCTATCTTGGGGAATCATTTTGGATTAAAAAAAGTGAGGAAATGACAAACTATAACTCCATAATCTCAAAACCCAACATGGAACAATGTTTTATCCATTGGGCTATAGAGCCACACTAGAGATATACAATGAAGATTTCTTTTACTGAACATGCACACAAGACATAACATTAAAAACAAAATAAGAAAGGGAAACACACAAACCTAAAATCACCTATGGTACAAGTCGGGGACAACCCACTTTCACTGAAGTATTTTTCATCTTTTGGAACATGTTACCCCTGGGTGGGTAACATCAGGTGATGATGCTCTATAAAGATATTTACTAGTTTGAGGAATTATCCTCCTTTTCTCATTTAATTATGAAATTAATGTGCTTTCATGAATGTATTTATACTTGAAATGAGTGAGATTACATAATTACTCTGATGCTCAGAGCTTTTCTCAAAAATTCCATTTTTCTTATTATCAATCTCAGATTAAAAATATTATTCTATGTTGATCCACCTTGCTGAAATCTTGTTTTGCATCTCACCAATTCCCAAAGGATGATTTTTTATTAGATTGCTGAAATTCTCCAATTATTTCTCTTTCCCACATTCATGATTATTAACATTTTTTGCATGAGAAGCATTTAGTCCATCATTTTTTCCTATTTCACCATGAAACATTTGGGCACAATGAACAATCGAACTTAGTTTCATACCTATCTTGTACATCCATGACATAAGCCAATATATCATGACTAATCTCAGGATCTTCCATTTCATTCGTAAATTTTAAGATTTCTTGCACATATATCTTCTTCAAAATTGCTAAAATCTCACCTTCACGTTTAAACTCAATAACACAATTTAGAGAAATTGATTCATCATCTCAAAGCTCATTGAATTTCATTTCTTCTTAATTATAGAGGAAATCATCTTCAAAGGACTCAAATACCTTTGTTTCAATATTTTCATCATTGATAAAATTTTCTTCTTCAAATAGAAAAGAGAAAAATTGACATTCATCATTACATTCATCAACCATTGTCTCAAGAGAGATATCATATGTTTCATCCTGATCAATTTCATCATGAAAGTTTTTTGAATCAAATGAGGGGTCAACAATAAATTCATACCTATCTTGCATTCTCATGGATTTCATTAGAAGTTCCAGGTTGGGATGAGGATATTTTGTTTCAACTGCAACACTCATCATTTCTTGCACATATTTCTTTTTTGAATCTTTCAAAGGATCATCAAAAACTAGTGTCTCTTCTTTATGGGTGAAATCTTCAATGAGAGGCTTGAAATAATTTCTATCAATAAATTTATTAAAAATATAATCTTCTTCTTAAAATGGTAACAATATCACCTCTTCTTCATGAACAAATACATTGGCTTTTTTTTTTAGTTTGGAACTCATCAAGAATCACTTCATCTTCTTCGTGGTATGTAGTATTTAGAAATTCTAGAGTGTTATCCTACAAGTAAATGTCTTTCCACTCTTCATCATTACTAATACCAAACTAGAAAGGAATGTTTGGTCCCATCAAGATAGGAATTTCAGCCTCATCTTCAGATGTGATGAACTGATTTCCATCCCTATTGTTCTAGTATAAGATACTAGCTTTTGGATCTCTTGATTTTTGTACCATGTATTTCATCTTTCCTAGTGGAAGAAATTTTTCCATTTTTCCCTTAACTGGAATGGTCGTAGAGGACCAATTCTCTTTTATTTTACCTCCCAGGTTCTAGTAAAAAATTCTACTTAGAAACATTCTGAATGATTCTAGAATATTTTCTACAAAAATGGTCAACAACACCTTTTTGTCTGGAAAGTTAGTGAGAGATCCTTGTGTATCCTTGATATTCCACATAAGTGGGACTTACTTAGAATCCATGGAGAAACAAAAAAACATTTTCTCATGTAAAGTTAAGTATGAGATCATTGGAAACTTTTATGGGCATCATATTCTCAATTCTCCTGAATCTATCACACAATTGTTTAGCTAATATCCTCCAATGAAAAGGGGGAGAAAGAATGGATCAATAGTATTATTCTTGTATGCACTCATAGAAATAATATTTTGTGATGGAGGAGTAGGTGGAGTTGATAGTAGTCTTTTAGAACTAGGAACCACAATAGAGGCTTTGAACCACTACCATTGATATAACAGAAAAAATTATAAAATTATTCTGGGTGAGTCCAAAAATATTTAGATTCAGAAATACATACTTTATACTTGTTCACATGTTCTATGATAGAAAAATGGGTTTATTTAGATGAGGTATATATTGGATTTTGAACATAATTATCCATGCGAGTATATGTTTGGGGAATGGTAGCTTATTTTGTAGGTGTATTAGAAGTTTTTGAAGGACTAGCTTTTATAGGAAAAAAATTAGACATAAAAGGTGCATTGGGAAACTTAATTTGAACAATAAATAGCCTCTTGCTTTGCATGAGATAAAAATTCTCAAATGTAGACTCCATGGAAGGTGGAAGTGGAGATCCTATCTTGATTACTTTATTTTGTAGAGTCTCCACAAGATGAGATTCAAAATTCTTCTTTTTTGGAGAAACGATGGAGGAATTTCCTTTCTAATATTGGGATCGGTGAACACTACACATGAGAAGATAGGTGCATCATCATTATCTTCTTATTCACATTATACATATTTAAGAAAAATGATTTTTGCATCAATTCAATCTATATTATATTGTTGTCCTCACTTTCTTATTTTGGCTCTACAATTTCTTCCTCCTCCTCTTGAGTTCCACATATTACATTAACTGGTGGATCTTCCAACAAAATCATTTGATGTGATCTTGAAATCTAGTTACTAATTCAATTTAGGTGGGATCCTCATTCTACAACCTCTTCCTTTAACATTATCAAATCATTAGTCATTATCTTTGGGATTCTTGGTCTCATCCTTCATTGAAAGATTCTTAATCTTTTATTAAAATATGAGGTCATCTTCCAATTTAATGGAAATTTGTTTGGTAGGGTACAAATATCTTGGCTTAGCTCTCTATATAAATAAATTGAGTTTACGTAATTTGGAATTCATGAAGAACCTTTTTGAGTTATGTGGTATAGGGTGAGCAATGGTGGGAATCTTGTTGATCAACTTGTTGAATTTTCCATGAAGTCTCTCATTGAATCTTATGGTTTTTTCTTCATTCGATTCAATTGAGAAAGGAGGGAATGTAAATATTATGCAATATTAAATATTACTTCAAAATTGTTTTCCATATTACCCCAATCAGTAATTGAGCGTGATGGAAAACAATAAGAATAGTCTACAATGACATCTTGTAATGTTTCTATGAATATCCACACTGCAAAATATTCATGTTATACCCCCAGAAAGACACATTTTGTGATGAAATTTGTGATATGATCATTTGGTTATTATTTTCCATCTCCATAGATTTTGGAAAGTTCTTTCTTGATCCTTTTAGAAGCTCATGGGTGGTGGAGTCAAAGCCAATGGACCAGTGTTCTATCACCATGACATAATTGTTTGTGCTGCTATTTCATCCTCTTATCTTGCATATTTTAGTTCTCTTTCTTCTTTGGATTCTTCCTATCTTTCTTCTTCTTCTGAGAATTCAGAGTTCAACGGTCAGTGAAAGATAGAAGAATCAAGAAGATTTGTAGGAGTATCAATAGGAGTTTGGATAGGATTTCCATGGGTACCACTTGATGGATTAGATGGAGATGAAGCTTGAGAGAAGTAATATCGATTATCTCTAACTTTCTCTTGCTGATTTTGAAAAGCTTCAAAAGTAGGGTTGACAATTCCTCTCAATCTATTCAATCTGGTATATCTTCTTTCAAGCAGTTTCTGGGAAATCTTGGGTTCAACTCAAGGAAAATTTATACTTACTCTTTTTATGGGCTTTTGGAAATTTAGATTTATAATTTTATTTTATTTTTTGAAATATATATTTTCATGGATTTTTTGGAATCTATATTGGGTGTAGATGTGCTAAATCTACCCCATGGTGGGCTTTTAAAACTGTTAGGGAAATAATTTCTCAGGTGGTAAAATTGGGAATCTCTCACCAATAATGTGTGGGATTAAGTCCCTCTTCTTAAATGAGGCAGATCCATTTATTAAAAACATGATAATTATGTACACTGTTATAATAACCAAGTTTAGGTATTTTGACCGAGGATCACACAATGGTACTTCCCTACACAGCAGAAAATTTCTTATAGATACTACAAGGGAGGAAATAGTTTGATAGAGAGGCGTGAAGAGAATAGTGAGAGGTTTTTTCAAAATAAATAATACAATAGAGTTTATTGATTAAAACTAGAATACATCCATGAATTCAATGAGAAGATACTATTAACATAGAATAAGGAACATGATATAAATAACAAAAAATCTAAATGCAAATATTTGACAAGTATATGCTCCTAGAGTATAGTTGAGATGAAAAGGAAACATAGACAAAGGATTTAGAGGAATTTGATAATTTCTTCCTAGAAATAATATGGGAGCTATTAAAAAAGAATAACCAACCTTTGAAATGAGGAGGATCTCCTAGTTTATAGATTTTACAAGGATAATATTCATATTCCCATGTGAATTTTCATCTTAAAGTGAAATACTTAATTAAGAAAAGGAACTTTAAGTGACTTAATTCCCTTTTAAAATCTTTCTTCTCAATGAAGAAATATAATTAAGAGAGATAAAGAGAGAAGAAAGAGACGAGAGGAGAGAGAGATGAATCTCCAATCTTTATTGATGAAGGATGAAGATGATTTGACCATGAAGAATATCTACTCCTGATCCTAATGACCTCTATATTAATGGTCCAATGAAGTGATGAAATCTTGATCCTTGAGATTTTATGCACCATGGAAAACCTCGTCTTGAATTATCAACCGTTATATCTAATTAGGTACAGTGAGTATGAGAAGCACTTGATCAATATACCATTGTAAACAATGAAGGATTTATTCACCCACTTGAAAAAACCATGAAAAGACACCATGAATTCTTCACCAATCACGCATATGATGAGAACTTGAAAAAAAATACTACATAAAGTAACTATGATGATTCTTCCACCTTGAGGACATTGATGACCAAAATTAGGAACCAATAGGGCTCCCCTTCCACATGAGTCACAATTCATATTTCACTCCTTTGCAAGATTGATTTTATCCTTACTATCCCCATGAGGATAGATTCATAGAGATGGTTACTACATTGTGACAGGTGGATGTTTGCAAATGCTTCCAAAATTGACATTTTCACTTTGTGACACACTATTCTCACCGCATTTGGGAAGGTGGAGATTTACTTGTGAATTGAATATTTGAACTCTGTAAAAGATTGAATCTGCAAGGCATAAAGAGGATGAACATATGTCATCATATTAATATCATCTTGATCATTTACTATTTTAAGAATGTTTCACATGGGTACCCATTATTGATGACAATTCTACCTTTATAGTTGGATTGATAGTACAATGAGGTCAAATTGGATTAACCTCAATTATAACAAGGTTCCCAAGATACCATTGGATGATGTTGATGGATTTTTTATTGTTGTGCTCCATGGAAGAATGGATCAAGATCCTTTCTTGCGAATAAATCTATAATCACAAACACTACACAAGATGGGATTAGTAATATGGATAGGTGGGTTTCCCAACAAAGTCCAGTTCCCAGAATTCAAAGGAATTCCTTATATGGATTTCAACCCAATTTCAAAAAACTTAAGTTTATTTATGATAAATGAGATATAACATATGATATATGGAAATACGTGCTCAACCATCCATGATTTATTTAGTTTATTATAGATATTCCGTTAATGATGATAATATGAAAAGAAATAAGTATGGGGCTCAAAATTAGAATCTAGATTCTTAGAGAAATTTGAACCCACTGAACAGGTTGGATCGTACTCCTCAGAGTAGTACAAATAAGGCTCCTCAATGTAATGTAGTCATCTATGAAGAAGTTTGAATACTCCTCCTCAGTGTCATACTGACATGCAAAATCAAAGTCAGAGTCTTCAAATTTGAATTCACTTCCCAATTCTAATTCAGTTTTGGTATGGGAATCTTCAGGGACGTTGAATCCCACTTTTTGTTAATACTCAAACCAAGCTAGGTTAGCTTGGATGTGCTACACTTCATAGTAAGCCTCCTATAACTCATTGATGGCCTCACAGATCTTTTGGATGGAATCAAATATAGTCTCTAATTTTTCAATAATATCTTCATGGATAGCGCAAAACTCTAGGTTGTGCATAAGATCATATTGTTCCCAGTGAATAGGATGTTGAAACATCAATAGAGAGTTGATATTGGTGATTAGGTGGTTAGATCCACCTATGGAAATCTAAAAAAATCCATGCTTGACATAAGATTAGTAACAAAATGGATAAAGTAATTGATAATAACTTTCAAATGAATTATAACTACTAAAGAAATAGAATACACCAATGATCTTAGGAAACACAGGTGATTCCAGGGATTGCAGGTGATTTTGAAAGATTTTGAAAGGATGACAAGAAGCATATTTTTAATTGATTGATATAAAAATATGATATTCTAAAGGAAAGATTGAGATAAACAATGATAAGATAATTATGTTTTAAGATTAAAAACAAAGTTAGAATCAGGTGGCAGGCCTTGATTAATGATGATATGCAAGAGGGTGGTATAGATCAACGTTGGACAACACATGTGCTTATGAATAGATCCAAATTTCTTAATGGATGTGACCATGCTTTGGATGGATGTGAAATGATACTGATAGGCTTGAGTGAAACCTGATAATGCTCCTTGCTGGTACCCAAATTTAATATCCTTCACAACTTGAGCAACATCATGGATTTAACAAGACACTCAGAGGTAGATAAATGATTTATATGTCATTTTGTAGCCAGGGAAGAAATTTATCTGACTTGTTAGCACTCGAGATTTGAAGAAGTGGGTAACACCTTGAAAGGATTTTGATCTAATCTTCACTATTTTAGGTTGTGCCTTTCAACCAAGGTAAGAGAACTTATATTGCAGCCTCTGATTTATGAAGGAGGTGCAGATATCCTTATACTGTGCATATTTTATGGAGATTGCCTTGGGAAAACATGATCAATTTTCCATTATTCAAACTCAACAGAGCTGTCACTACTAAATGATTGAAATGCTTTCAAGACAAGGCTGAGGCTACTAGAGACATGGTATGATCCTGATTTGCTTTGTACATTTTTGTAAATGGATTGTGTTCTTTTGTTGACACACAATGCAATACAGGGGTAGTATGGGGTAGGATTAGTTATTCTGAATGAATTTTTTGTGGGAGATTTTAGACAAGACTAACCATGAATTTGCCAAATTCTTTGAGGACCTTTGCAAGAAATTTGCAAGACCCACATAGTAGAATGCTTCAAATGGGTTGAGATACTCATTCAACCAGGATATGTGCACCAAATGGAGGCCCAAATCTGAACTCTTCCACACAATCTTTAATAATCTACCACAAAATATTGAAGCAGATAAACCAACAAAGCATCCATAAATCTCTATTTTATCATGACCTAAGGTGCACCCAAAGCTTTACAATAATCTCTAAATTCAAGGAAGGTAAAGTGATTTTAAATCTGTTTATCTCTTTATCAGATGAAAGCTCTTCTGAATGTGATACTGCAGATGCCACTAAACTATCAACAAGAAATGAGACCATGTATGATCAATAGAGATTTTAAACACAAGATTGCAACAGGAGCAAGAAACACAAATTGAAAACATTTTGAAACATAAGTGCATGCAAATTTTTCCAAGAGACAACACAAAATAATCTAGAATGGCCAAATTTATCAGTAGGGGAATGTTATAAGAACAATCTCAGAGCTTGTTGATGGCTTTACAACTGAAACCAACTCAACATGATACAAATCTGATGCAAAAAGGAATTAGAAATGGTTCTCGTGTGGTTTCTCAGAGAATGGGCTTCTTCCCAGATTTTTCTGTAAATTTCTAAGTTTCTCTGACATTTTACATGTCTCAAAACATGCATTATATAACTCTCAATTACATTTTATCCTTCTTTCCCAAGAAAATAATATGCCCAACATCAATTTTGTTACAAAATTCCAACATGATTCACAGATAGGGACATTTAACAAATTCGTAACAACAAGAGTTCCCAGGTGTTTCTAAAATGGTTGAATCATTACAAATCCTTCAGATCATTATCCATTCCTGGAGGAACATTTTTCATTCATCCAAGGCATGCAGAATGCCTTTCCATTTCATCATTTCATCCTTATCATCCAAATTTTAAAACTACCTCTGTAACTTTATAATGTAATATTTCACATGTTTTAAACAGGCCTTAGTAAAAATTATTTCAAAAACACCTCAAATATACAAATTAATCCCTAAAACCACTTGCATTGGTCCTTGTAAGCACAAACAACACGAATTTGCCAAAAATTCGATCAAAATTCGCATTTCCATACTTCCTGGAGCAAAAAATGGCGGGCAAATTGAAGAATGTATAGTTACCATTGATTTGCTCTTTCTCCTTTAATCTAGGCCCTCCACGTGTCAAACTATGATTGGTAATAAATTTGGGCTCACTTTTTGACTTTTTAACATTTTTGGAAAAATGGAAAAATTTGACTTTTTTTTCCGCCCCTCCACCCTTGAAATTTGGTGAAGATACGTGGCATATGGTGGCTCCCATTGGGATTGCGGCTCAATTCTGCGCATTTTGACCTTTTTTGGAATTTGGAAAAAAATCACTTTTTTCCTAGCAGGCCTGCACCTCATGCCTCCAATATCTCTCTGACACATGTTAGCCTCTCTATCGCTAAAAATCTATGGAGCCATTATTTCATGTTTTAACCCCTAAGTCTTTTCGCCAAAAAGGGAAAAATTGTCAACTTTTACCTCTACCAGGCTTGTGCCTCCGATCCCGTCCTTGCCACATGTCCTATCCTCTGACTTTATTCATGGAGCCACGCCTCAAATCTTCCATTCTTTAAGTCTTTTTTAACCAAAAGGGAAAAAAAGTCCCTTTACCCCCTCTAGCCAACACTGCTTTGCCTTTGCTCACCACGTGTCTCACCCCTGGCTTCATTTCGGACTCGTGCGACTTCAAACTTCTTCTGGTCTAAGTATTTTTAACCAAAATGGAAAAATTTCCCCTTTTCTTCCGGTGGCCTACACTCTCCTCCTATGCGCCTGCCACGTGTCCACCCCTTGCTCCATTGCGGGCCCATGGGACCCTTTCCACACCTGTTTTCCCCTTCGCCAAAAAAAGTTAAATTTTCCTGAGTTCTTCTACCCGCCTTCCATCCCGCCTTGGCATAAGAACATGAGACACATGTCCTCCTCTGGGACCTATGGAGTTGCGGGGATTATTTTGAATTTTTTCCCAAAGCTCAAAAATACTAAGTTTTGGAAAGAAACCCCACCGAATCCTTGTCCAACCAGATGTGGCCACGTAGTGACACGATTGTTTGAGCTTAATTTTGACAGGTCAAATGACACCCGTACGACTGTCAAAAAACACAGAATTTACCAGAGATGCCTGAATTCAATTTTTTCTTCATGGGTGAAGGATTTTTTGCTCAAAAAACAAGGGGAATTTATTTTAAGCAAGTTTTGACCATGGGGATAGGATTTTTGAGGGAAAATGAGTATAAAACGAGCAAATTACTGAGCTTCATAGGCCGGAAAAATGGAAAAAATGACAGAGGCCTATGGATTTGGAAATTTAGGGCACAAAACAAGCACTGCATGTATTTTTCCTTCAAAATGGGGCAAAATAATAGGTTTATGAGCCATTTGAAAGCATTCAATATAGAGGGGAAACTTGCAGACCACCAATTTTGAAGAAAAACGTTTTTAGAGCATGTAGAACAAAGGGAAAAGATGGGGAAATAACAGAGGATCAAAATGGACACCAACATCAGCTCCTTCTCAGGGATGGGCACTCCCAGTGAGTGCCACAAGAAAAACGTAGACCAAGTGCAAAAATAATCCATTGGGCAAAGGAGTCATGAGCCAAAACTACCAAAAACCAGCTGAGAACCCTAAAAAAAATGGCTGCCACACACCAAGGCAAACCACAAACTGACAAAACACCAAAAACAGAGTAAAAAACCAAACACTATACACTATACAAGTGGTGCATACCTCAAATTTGGGGATTAATCCAAGAAATGCTTTAGATGCCTACCATTAACAGGTAGTTTCAAGCAATTCCCATCTAAATCTTTGAGAAAAAGGTATTCTCACCAATTCTGATATCAATGGAGTAAGGGCCCATCCATAATGCATCAAATTTTCCATGTTTTCCCTTATCTTCATTTCTATTGTCCCATAACAAAACCAGATCTCCAATATTGAAGGCCCTAGGAGTGACCTTCTTGTCAAACAATCTTTTCAACTTCTCTCTAAATCTGACATGCCTATGGTGGGATGCTCTTCTCTCTTCATCTAGCTCCACAATCTGATTGATCCTTACTTCATATGGACTGACCTCTTGATCCTCAAGTTGTTGAACAAACTGAAATGAAGATAATTACAGATGTAAGGGCAGCAGAGCTTGAGTTCCATACACCAACTCAAATGGGCTCTTACCAGTAGCTCTCTTGGCAGTGATTCTATCAGCCCAAACTGTAAATTTCAGTTGTTCACCCCATTTTCTCTTGTTCAACTCCAAGGTTCTCCTAATGATCTTGAATAAGTTCTTATTGTTGGACTCAACTTGTCCATTCCCTTGGGGGTTATAGTTTGAAGAATAAGTCAAATTGGTTCCATACTCCTTGCACATTTCCATCAAAGGTTTGGCTCTGAAACACATGGCATTATCAGCCACAATTTTGACTGACACACCAAATCTGCATATGATATTATTCAACAAGAAGTCCATAACAACTTGGTGTGTTGCTTTCTTGGTGGGTATTACCTCTACCCACTTTGTAAAATAATCAGTGGCTACAAGAATCCAGTTATGGCCAGCACTAGAAGGATCTGAAATCTCACCAATGAAGTCTATTCCCCATTATTTGAAAGGAGCTTCAATTGATACAGGATGTAAAGGAAGGGAGCCTGAAGTTTTCATTATTCCAGAGAAACACTGACAGCTTTCACATTTTCTAATCAACATGGTTGCATATTTGAAGAGAGTAGGCCACCAATAACCAGCTCTCAAAATCTTGTGTGTTGTAACCCTTCCAGAAAAGTGTCCTCCACAAACTCCCCCATGGAAATCAACAACTACTTTGGGAGCTTCATCTTCAATTACACACTTCAAGAGGACACCTTCAGGGTTCTTCCAAGCCAGCCCAAAGTCAGTGATGATGTATTTTTGAGAAGCCAGCTTGAGGGCTCTTTTATGATTTTTATTTAAATGATCAGGACAACATAGGTGTCTGAGGTAAAACATTATATCCTTGTACCACTTAGAAATTACCAATTTCCCAAGAACATCTACCCTTTCTTCCTCTACTTCATTCACTTCCACAGTCTGCAAGTTGCTCTCAGCCATGATCTTAGCAAGACCCAAACCTCTTACCAACTTTGTGGTTTGGATGTCCATATCATACTCTTGCAAGTTGTTCACCCATCTACATATTTTACTTGAGATCTCCATCTTTGATAAGATGTCTTTTACCATGGTGTGGGGAACATAAGCAACAACTTTTGAATTAAAAATATAAGGCCTGAAAACCTTTGTTGCTTTCACCAAGGTAAATACTTGTTTTTCCATGATTGTATATTTTAACTCAGTAGCTTGTAAAGCCTTGCTAAAGAAGGCAATAGGCCTCTTAGCCCCATCTTCATCCTTTTGGAGCAAAACATAGATGCAATAGTATTTTCAAAAGCAAAGGAGAAGATTTGGAAAGGCTTTTTGTAATTCGGGGCTGCCAAGACAGGTGCATGTTTAAGTGCCTCTTTGATTCCTTCAAAATCCTGAATAGCAGCCTCCTCCCACTTGATAACTTGATCTTTCTTTAACATGCATGTGATAGGAAGAGTCAACTCAGCAAAATTGGACACAAACCTTCTAATGAAGTTGATCTGCCTAAAGAAAGATTGGACGCCCTTCTTCGTTCTTGGAATTGGCACCTTGCTGATTACTTCTATTCTCTCAGGGTCAATCATGACACTAGCCTTTGAAACAATATGACCAAGCAGCTTGGCCTTTTGCACCCCAAAGTGACACTTCTTTGGATTGAGAGAGATTCCAAATTCTCTACATCTGATCAACATTCTTTCCAAATGCTGCAAGTGATATTTTCTGCTCCTTGAAAATACAGTCACATCATCCTGATAAACTACAATGAAGTCATTTATATAACCAGAAAAATAAACATCCATTTCTCTTTGGAAGGTAGCTCCAGCATTCATGAGACCAAAAGGCATTCTCACATAAACATATGTTCCCCAAGGAGTGGTAAAGGTAGTTTTAAATCTTTCTGACTCCTTGACAAGTTGGGGGACCTGATTGTAGCATCAGAGAAACCATCCAAGGTGGACAACAATTCAGATCTAGTTACTAACTGCAACATGTTCTCCATGTTTCAGAAAGGATAATTGTCTTTCAATGAAGCTCTATTCAGATTTCTAAAGTATACACAAAGTCTGATATGTCCATTCTTCTTTCTGACTGGCACAAGGTTTACAACCCAAGATCAATACCTCGTGGGCTGAATGATCCCTCCCTCCTTAATTTTCTTCAATTCATCTTGCATTTTCATGAAGATAAGTGGATTAATTTGTCTTTGCTTCTATCTAAATGGTTTAGTTTCTCAAGAGGGATCTCCTGAAACAATCTTTCTATATGCCTTCAGCTCTGAATATGACCAGGCAAGAGTTTTGATACAACACTAAGATTGTTTTCTTCCTATGTTTTACTGCACTTTAACCAAAATTTCATTGGTTTATCCTTTGTTCCCAATTCATATCCACATCCCTTGAGGTAAACATGTTTTTATGATGATTCTCACCATGGGAAAAATTTGATCTCAAGGTTTATGGGCAACAATTTTTTAGGAATGGGTTTTGATCAATTGGATAATATGGTTTTGTAAAAAAGTCTCTCTTAAGTCAGTTACATACCATTATTTCAATATATGTTGATCTACAAACTCCATTGATTTAGAAACCTTTAGTATTTGAGAAAAACACTGCCAATGCTGAGATGTCATATTGAGTATAATTCGGCCTGTGAATTTTGAGTTTGTTGAGCATTAATCCTAAAGTACTATGCTGGGGTCAATGACCCTATGCTTTGCAATCTATTACCCACTTGGGGTTATTGCTATTGAGAGAGACCCTTTTTTCCGCTTTGGTGGCTTAGAACTTTAATGCAACTTTTGATTGTGAGCAGAATAAACCATTCTTGGTGGACATAGCCCAAATGCAATCATTTGACTGCCATGTTAAATATTGTCTCTTTGTGTTGTGTTCTTTTATTCTACACTTTTATTTGAGAGTCTACACAAAATATTTTCTACATATTAGTAATTGCTACTGTTGCAGATTCTATGAGGGATTATTCCTTCAATTTCTTCAATTCACCTATTTTATGCCTTATTACCTGTTTGCTTCTATCTAAATGGTTTTCCATTTTTGTCAAGAGGGATCTCATGCTGAAACAAGTCCTCTCTATATGCTTTCAACTCTGAATATGACCAGGCAAGACAGTCTTGATATTGTTTCAACAATTGAAAATAGGACTATTTGTCTTCCTTGCTTTAACTACTGCCCAACCAAACTTTTCTTGGTTTTTCCTTTGTTCCCAAGTCATGCTCTTCCACATCCCTTAAGGATAGATATGTTTTTATTGATGATGCAATCAACATTGCTAAAATTTGACTCAAGAGCAACAAGACCTCTAGGAATGGTGTTAGTTTTCAATTGGATAATATCTTTTCCAAACAAAGTCTCTCTTCCTTCAGTCATACATACCATTGGTTCCCAATCAATATGTTGATCTAAAAACTCACCTTGATTTTGTAATAACCTTTGCACTTGAGCATCATCATTAAACACTTGCCAATGTTTGATGTTGTCAGGGATAGCTGGCCTAGTTAACACTTCAACATTGTACTCACAATAAGGTGAAATGGTGCAAACTCCAAATCTTGACCCCAACACTACCAACTTGTTATTATCAACATTAAAACTCCTCTCATGGCGCACAATATTGAAGGAATCAAACATCTCAATTAGATCCCAAACTACATGCTTATACTGCTTCATCTGCTGATTTTTTGTAGCATATAGTTTTCTTATTTGTTTGACAACTAGCTCTGAATCTCCCTTTGTAATGATGTCCTTGACACCATACTTCCATGAAATTCTCAGACCCAACAACAAGGCTTCATACTCAGCAATGTTGTTAGTACATTCAAAATTAAGCTTGAAGGAAAAAACAAATTCTTCCAAGCTAGGAGAAATCAAAATTACACCAGCACCATTTCCAAATTTGGAGCAAGCTCCATCAAATAGCAAGGTCTAAGGAGAACATACCTGTTCAAGGCACTTTGACTGATCCATTTTGTGTTCTTTTCCATCAGCAAAACCAATAAAATTATCAGCATCAACATCAGCAAATAATACTTCATAAGAAGCATTGTTTGGGTCCTCAATTAGATGCAACATTTTCTTTTCTCCATAGAGCTTGACAAGGCTTCCCTCAATGGGAATGGTGGAAAAATACATATCCATTTGGACACTCCCTCCAACACTTGCAGCCCACTTTCTTAACAATAACATACCCCATTTGGCAAGGCAATCAACAATCACAACATCCAATTTTAAATTCCTCCCAGGATAAGATGCAAGCTGCACAACCAAACCCTTCACACAACCAACAACTAGGCACTTCTCTTGAGTCCATGGCCAGTACACTTTCCATAGGCTGTTGTCACTTTGATATCCAACTCATTCATGACTTCTAGAGGCATGACATTACATGATGCACCAGAATCAAACATACAATTGTGAAGTAGCCTATCCTTTATGATCAAAGTTGTGAAGAATGGATCAACATTCAATTGGGAATCAACCAAAGATGTCCCCAAATATACCTCAGGTGTCTCTCCAAGATCCTCTACTGTTGGTGGTGTTTCAAGGTCAACAATGATTTGAGGAGGAGTTTCAACAACATTTACATTTCTTCTCAGAGTAGTCTTCTCTTCCTTCAATCCCAAGTACTCAAATGCTCTCTTCTTATGCTCAGGAATTCTAAGCAACTCAATGATTGGAACACTCACTTTAATTTGGCTCAATACTTGGGCTATGTCATAGGGAAAACTCTTTGGAAAAATAAATTGGAAGGGAGACAAGAAGATTCATCAGATGGTATGGGATTCTTGGTAGCTTGGGCATGAGGAGGACTGTAATTTTTTCTTGGGACAACAGAGATTTTGGTAGGTGCTTCTCTTCTAGGAGCTTCTTTAGGAATGCTTGTGAGCAAGGGTGTTTTAGGTTTGACTTGAGGCCCAACTCCCTTAACAACTTTTCTTCTAGTGTTATAGTATTTCTCTTGAGCTACAACAACATTCATCAACAATTGTCTATCTTCCTCCGAAGGAATACCACCATCATACTTCTTAATCATCAAAGCTCTTAAGTATTCAAAGTCATTGTTAGGAATTTCAAAAGCTTGCACTACATCAACTTCAAGAGTATGAGGGGGAAGGAAAACTTGTACCTGTTTGATGCAATCCCAAAAATTTGCAGCTGTCCTAGCACTTATAACTTCAGTAGATGTTACTCCTCCTTGTGAGCTTGAAGAACAACCCATCATGTAAATATCATCATCAGTACCATCATCATTATTAGCTTCACCTTCTTGTTGGTCCACTTCACATGGAGGATGGGGTAGAAAACACCTATCACACCAATCAATATCAACAACTTCTTCAACAAAAACAACCCTAGTAGTTAGGGGATCAGGTAACACTCTTCCTTCATGTGCTTGAGGATGTCTATTTGTAGACCTCATGGGTCCTTTTCCTTTATCATCTACCCTTTGATCATTCCTCTAGGATGATTGCCAAATCTATCATGGTTTTGTGCTCTTGGCTAACCTTGTGAAGTTTTTCCAATTCCCTTCTCAGCTCTTGCTAACTTGTATGAGATTTCTTTGATAGCCCCTGCCAAAGTTTTCACAACCTCCTCTAAATCAACACCCTTGCTAGCTTGAGGTTTTTTAGGGTTTATCAATTTTACACCATCTCTCTTGAGAGGTTTCCCAATTGCTTTGATATTTTTTTCAATTTGAAGTGCCATGGTGAAAGCTTGTCTTAGATTGGTAGGGTTCTTGTCTCTTAGGTAATAGGTTTCCTTTTTATCAAATGCATCTGCATATTTGATTAAACAAGACTCATCACAAGGCCTCAGACTAACAGGTAGCCTTCTCAAAGTTTTGTTAAACCTTGTGTTAAAGTCATGGACTGATTCATTTGGGTTCTTCTTGATATTCTCAAACTCAGAAAAGAGAAATCTAGGATTAGTCTTATCACCATATTGCAACCTAAATGCATTCTTCATCTCAGTCCAAGAATCAATTGAATTATCAGGCAGAGCCTTGTACCAATCCCTAGCATCCTCTTCTAGTGTATGAATGAACAATTTAATATACACATCTTCAAACTCTATCTCAAAATATTCCATCATGTTAACAAAAAGTTTGAGATGTTGATCACCAGTTATTGCATTGTTACCTTGAATTTTGCAATCTATTTCTGACATCTTGTGGGACAGCATTTGGGTAACCATCCATTCCTCTAAAATCTATAGGACCAAAGGTGTTAACAACAAATGGAGGTCTAGGATGAGCCATATTGTTTGGTGGAGGTGATCTTGGAGGTGACACAAGATGATGAGGAGTGCAAGGTCTTTGGGGCTCAAGAATGTGATTCACAAGACTGGTATTCTCTAAGTGCTGATTTTCTTGGAAAGTTTTATTTGAATTGAAACACAGAGGTGTAGATTGGAGAAGGAACTTACCCAAGTACAGCAGAAGGACCTTCACTAGCTGAGGAAAACAATTTTATGAGAGGATTGCTTGAATCAGAATCACTTGAAGAAGAGTGATAATGTTCTACCAAAGGCTGATCTCTCTCACCAATGGATATATCTTTGCCTGATCTTCTGACCTTTAACAATGTTTCCAAACTCTTCTCCCTTCCAACTCTAAGTTTCTTGAATCTATAAAAAAATTTCTTAGCACAGAGTCTCTAATTGAAGAGATATCTTCTTCCTTCCAGTTTTTTAGAGATTAGCAACACCAAAGCTAAATGACAGAAAGGTTAAGACATTGGTATTTATCAAGATCATAATCACATGGAGTCGCCACTAATCCTTTCACCCTAGTTGTGAAAATGCACTAAAATACTCTGTCAAATATTTTCCTGATGTCTGAAATATTGCCAAAAATTTAGATCAAACCTTCCTTTCTTTGAATTTATCAATCACAAATGCAAATGAAGTGCAACTACTACTGGAAACTTCTAAAATTTACCAGTTTTGCAGAAACTTATATCTTCACCAATCCTTACAAACTGATTATAAAATGATGTTCAACAATGGTATTTGCATGCAAAATTTCAAGGGACTTTACTAAGGTTTGATATGCATTAAAATATCTCAAATATGTATGCACATGATCTATTGAACTAAAAAAATATCAAACTTAGAACTCTACTCTTCATTCCAATCTTATGAATCTGATCAGAAGATGATACTCAGATTTGTAAGTACAACATAACTGCTGGAAAGAAGTATTACAAATTGTAGGCAGAAATTATGAATAATGTCACTAACAATGGTGCCATTACAAGTGTTGATTGATGGGATAAATGATACTTAGATTTGTAATTGCACCAGCAAATCAATCTCAGCAGTGTAAAGTATTTACGAGGGAATTGAAATACAAATCCCTGGAAACGACGCCATATGGGTGTTAGTACCTAGATTTAATCTCCTTCACAACTTGAGCAACATCATGGATTTTATAAGACACTCAGAGGTAGATAAATAATTTATATGTCATTTTGTAGCCGGGGAAGTAATTTATCTGACTTGTTAGCACTCAGGATTTAAAGAAGTTGGTAGCACCTTGAAAGGATTTTGATCTAATCCTCACTATTTTAGGTTGTGCCTTTCAACCAAGGTAAGAGAACCTATATTGCATCCTCTATTTTGTGAAGGAGGTGGAGATATCCTTATACTATGCATATTGTATGGAGATGGCCTTGGGAAAACATGATTACTTTTCCATTATTCAAAATCAATAGAGTTGTCACTACTAAATGATGGAAATGCTTTCAAGACAAGGTTGAGGATGCTAGAGACATGGTATGATATTGATTTGCTTTGTGCATTTTTGTAAATGGATTGTGTTCTTTTGTTGACACATAATGCAATGCAGGGATAGTATGGGGTAGGGTTAGTTATTTTGAATGAATTTTTTGTGGGAGATTTTAGACAAGACTAACCAAAATTTACCAAATTATTTGAGGACCTTCGCAAGAAATTTGTAAGACCCACATAACAAAATGCTTCAAAAGGGTTAAGTTACTTCTTCAACTAGGATATGTGCACCAAATAGAGGCCTTGATCTACACTCTTCCACACAATATTTGACAACCTGCCACAAAATCTTGAAGCAGCTAAACCAACAATGCATCTAGAAATCTTTGTTATATCATGACCTAAGGTGCACCTAAAGGTTTACAAAAAAATATATAAATTCAAGGAAGGTAAAGTGAATTTAAATTTGTATATATATTTATCATATGAAAGATCTTCTAAATGTGAGATTGTAGATGCCACTAAACTATCAACAAGAAATGACCATGTATGATCAAGAGATATTTTAAACACAAGACTGCAACAGGAGTAAGAAACAAAAATTGAAAACATTATGAAACATAAGTGCATGCAAAATTTTCCAAGAGATAACACAAAATAATCTAGAATGGCCAAATTTATCAGCAGGGGAATGTTATGAAAAACAATCTCAGAGCTTGTTGATGGCTTTAAAACTGAAACCAACTCAACATGATACAAATCTAATGCAAAAAGGAATTAGATATGGTTCTTAGGTGGTTTCTCAGAGAATGGGCTTCTTCCCATATTTTCCCATGAATTTCTAAGTTTCTCCGACCTTTTGCATGTCTCAAAACATGCATTATATAAATTTTAATTACATTTGATCCTTCTTTCCAAAGAAAATAATATGCCTAGCATCAAGTTTGTTACAACAATTCCTCATGATTCACAGAAAATGAAATTTAATAGATTCTCAACAAAAATTGCCAAGTGTTTAAAAATGTTTAATCACTAAAAATATTTGGATCATTATCCCTCCTGGAGGCACGTTTTTCATCATCAATGCATGTAGATGACTTTCCACTCATCATTTCACCTTTTCACCTTTTAAAACTACCTCTGTAACTTTCAAATTTGACATTTCACATGTTTAGATGGATTAGGGAAAAAAATCATTTCAAAAACATATCAGATCTATAAATTAATCCCTAAAACCACTTGCATTGATCTTTGTAGGTAGAAAGGACACAACTTCACAAAAAATTTGATGAAAAATGATGCAAAATTCATATTTCCACACTTCCTGGAGAAAAAATGGCGGCCAAAGATGAAAATGTATAGTTACCCTTGATCTGCTTTTTCTCCTTCAATTTGCGCCCTCAACATGTCAAAATATGATTGGGAATGAATTCGAGCTCACTTTTTGACTTTTAAACATTTTTGAGAAAATGGAAAAATTTGACTTTTTCCTCCACCCCTTCACCCTTGAAATTTGGTTATGACACATGACATATGGTGGGTCCCATTGAAATCGTGCTTCAATTCTGCGCATTTTGACCTTTATTTGGAAATTTGGAAAATCTTCACTTTTCTTCTACAAGCCCGTGCCTCTGATTTCTCCATGCCACGTGTCTCCTTTTGATTTTTCATAGAGCCACACCTCAAATTTCCATTCTAAGTCTTTTGCAAAAAAGGGAAAAAATTCCTTTTTGCCTCTGTCAGCTTGCCGACCCACTCTACCCATCATGTGTCTTCCTTTTCTTCATTCAGACCCACTGCTTAAATTTTTACTCTTAAGTCTTTTTTGACCAAAAGGGAAAAAATTCCCCTTTTCCCCCACCAACTCTCACTTCCTCCTACACTCGCCACATGTCCACCCCCTGCTCCATTACAGGCCCAGAACTTCAAACTTTTCTTTTAAGTCCTTTTGCAAAAGAGAGAAATTTCCCCTTTGCCTCCAATGCCCTGCACTCTCCTCCATGCCTAGCACGTGTCTCCTTTTACACCTTTACAAAACCACGGACCTTTCCACACCTTTTTTCCTTCACCAACAAAAAATGCAAAATTTTCCTAAGTCTTCTACTGGCCTCCCATTTTGCCTTTTCATAAAAATAAGACACGTGTCCTCCTCTGGGACCTACTGAACTACGGGGAATATTTGTAAATTTTTCCATAAACAAAAACACTAAGTTTTTAGAAAAAACCCACTAAATCTCATCTAACCAGAAGCGGCCATGAGTGAGGGATGGCTTGATCTCAAGTTTGAGGGGAAAATGACACCCGTAAACCGTTAAAAAACACAGAATTTACCAAAGATGCCCGAATTTGATTTTTTCTTCATGGGTGAGGAATTTTTTGCTCAAAAAATAAGGGGAAATTTATTTTATGCAAGTTTCAACAATGGGGATAGATATTTTGAGGGAAAAGAGCAAAATAAAAGCAACTACGAGCTCCATAAGCCAGAAAAATGGAAAAAATGATAGAGGCCTATGGATTTGGAAATTTAGGGCACATAGTAAGGCACACATGTATTGTTCCTTCAAAATGTGCAAAAAAAATAAGTTTGTGAACCTTTGAAAGCATTTAATCTGGAGAACAAAGTTTACAGACCACCAAGTTTGAAGAAAAATGTTTTTAGAGCACGTAGAACAAAGGGGAAAGATGGGAAAATAACAGGGGATCAAAATGAGCACCAACACTCCTAATTCTCTTGGATGGTCCTGAATGGTCCCAAAGAGAGGTAGGAAAAATGGTATTTATAGATTTTCAACAATGGAGGAAATCTCCAGTTTTTTTGGTTAGTTATAGATTGGGAGAGATATAGAGGGATAAACTTTATATTTTGAAGTATAGTGCTTGGGATTTCAAATATGAGAGTGGATATATGTTAATATGTCAAGGGGATTTGGGTTAGATGAGGATAGAAGTGGTTAGGATAGGAAAAGAGTGTTTCTAGTAGGCTCCCTTAATTAAACTCATTGTAACTACTGTGAAGTAGGGGCTTGTCATTAGGATGAGGATAGAGGTTGTTATGATAGGTGTATGGATACATTTATAAGGTTTCCTAGATAAACTAGTCATAACTAGTGGGTCATGATTAATTCACGTGGCAATGTGTAGGGGTGAAACAAAATATGTGGATTAACTAATTAATTAATTAATTAGCCATGGGAGGGGGAATGTGACTTAGGAAATGTGAGGTGAATGATTAATTTATTAATTTAAAGGGTGTAGGGATAATGACTTAGGCTTAGGGATGTCTTTCAAATAGTGTGACAAAAAGTTTAATCAAATGAATTAGGTCATGAAATAGAATGCAGGAGGGTATATTTATTTGATTATTTATGTGAGAACAGGGTGTGTAGATTTTTGGTGTCTACGTCCATTCTTAGCAATTTTTCCATTCTTGAATTTTTTGCACTTTGAAGGAATGTCTTGAAATACCGGAAAACATATTTTCCTAGGACTTAATTTTTTAGTAAGCTATGTGGTATAGAATTACTAAAAATAAAAAGTGGTATTATGGGTGTTGATGAGCTATATTAATTTTTTCATAATAACACATCTATTGTATTTTAATAATACCATTATAGCCATGTCTATGTATTTCCTAAGTACATTACTCAACATCACTGTTACAACCATGAACTTTTGGCATAATGACTAATTGATATAGTTATATATAATTGTCTTCATTTTGTGATATTATGTGTGCATTTATTGTAGTTATTACAATAAATTGTTTTGATGATTATGTGTTGATGTCATTCTTGATTGTAATAAATATGTCATATGTAGTAAAATATCTTGTCCGCAGCATAAGGAAATCATTCAAAACAAATTACAACACATTTAATAAGATATTTTAAAACATGAAGTGATGGAACTTGATTTCTTACACGTCATTGGATAATTAGTTACAACACAAAAATGGAAAATTGAGAAACCAATAAATGTTTGATTTTTTCATTAATTAAGAACTAGTGAAGAACTTATTGTTAGTTGAATATGAACTGATTGTTAATTGAACACTTGTTGTGTGTTTCAAACATGTGTTAAAACTCTCACTTGTTTTGTTGAAGACTCCTTATTGCATTCTTCTTCTTCTATGATATGATATAAAGGAAAGGGTTGGTTACTTGTAACAGAGGAGAAGAAATTAAGTTAGCAAGTCAGATTTGAAATTAGAGAAAATAGATTACTCTAATCTTTTGTTCCTAGATGTAATGTTTTCTACAAATTAATATAGAAATATGAGTTATGTCATTTAATTATTAGTTATATACTTAGGAAGGGTTATCAACCAAGTAAGGGCCCACTTGAGGTCTGCTAAATCCCTTGCATTTTTTTATTTCATGCATATTTCCTTAGGAACAATATCCTCTCCAAATATGAAATTTTATTTAGGTAATAGCATTTAGCAACAGTTCATTTTCAAGTCTGAGTTTTATTTTACTTTTAGTATTGTTATATGATTTCCTTTCCAACCTCCTAGATCAAATATAACTATGCATACAACACCAGTAGTATTTCAAGGTTATGCTCCTTGGTCTAACATATAAATGAATGTAACTCAATGTACATCATATTAATTGTTGCAAGTTTATTTACACCACTATTTTTGGAAATGTTATCAGGTATATTTCCAAAGTTATATGATTTTGTTAGGTTTTGCATTTCTGAATTTCTTAGAACATATTAGGTTGTAGAAATTCCACCTTCAAAACCCCCAACTAATGAATGTTTATTGATTTGATTTAGTTTATGTATGCATCGTTAGAGAGATTCCTATTGTATATTCCTACCCAATCCTCAAATAATATAAATTAATTCTAATTCTAAAGAAGAAACATCCTCTTCTGTATAGGGTTTTCTAATAGAAGAATCCTTCCCAAGTGGTATTTCTGAGGATATTCCTAAACAATATAACATGAAAGAGGAGGTGAATCAAAACATGGAATAATCAGTAAGGGAACCAAGCACATATGATTTTCCTATCCAATAACAACACGCCTACTCAAATGAAGAACATCTCTCCATCATCTCTTCCTAATTTTCATGGATATATGATTGAATAATTAGATACTTTCTTATTTGAGTTTGATGTCTTATGTAGGATTTATGACTACACAAATGATGTGCAAAAGATGAATTCGTTCCCTACTACACTCAAAGATACAATATTGAGATGGTTTATGGGCCTATGGAGAGATGTTGTTACTACTTGGAAAGAGATGAAAGAAAATTTTCTAACCACGTACCTAGACTACTACATACCAAGTAGCAGAGGAGGAGATGAAATCTTCAAGAGGGCATAGAAGGAACATGAGCCACTAGAAGATTATGTGGAGAGGTTCCTATTATGTGTTCAAAATTCAAGACATACAAGGTTACCTCCCAAGTCTCTCAAGTTAATTTTCTTAAAAGGACTCAGTGAGGAAGATATGGATGCTTTGGTCTTAATAAGAGTTGGAGACATCTCCAAAGCCACTTTTGAGGAGATTTGTCAAGCCTGTAGGAACTGTTCTATAGAAAACATGATAATAATAATAATTTCTAGATCAAAGGGTGTAGTAACTACCAAAGGAATTGGGGAAATATATAAGTCATAAATTACAAACATGTTTAAGAACATGAAACAAGATATAGTTAATGAAATGACCACCTAGCTTGATTCTCTACATGAAAATAAGAAGAGAGAAGATGTAGAGGCAACACTTGCAGATTTATGTCATTCTTGTATAATAAATAAATTTGATTACACATACAGGGGATTAGTCAGCATTACATAAGGAAAGGAGGTTACACCAGAGTTCAAAATGATATAAATGGAGGATGGGAAATTTTTCTACGTTTCCCAAAGGAATACATGGATGCTAAGAAAAGAAGGTACATTACAAGATCCCATGTCATATTTTTAAAAAAAGGCTAGTAGTTTATATAACAATATGCAACACACACCTTGGGATAATACTCAACAAAGAGGGGCTTCTTACCCTAGTTAATACCAACATCTGTGGAAACATCAGGTCTCAGGACAACAATGGAAGTACCCCACTTATTCATGGTAAAAACCTTGGAGAGGAGGGTAGAAATAGAGAAATCAACTTCCTAACTACCAACAAACCTAATACCAACCTCCATACCCCCAACAATAAGCTTTGATGCCAAACACCCAATCTAATTCTTAACCAAAAACTAATCAATTACTAGCTCAACCAAAAGCTAACCCCAATAATATAGATTTTCATCTAGCCTATAATACTGAATTAACCCAACACTCTTCTTATTTAGTTGATGTGAGTAATATCCATCTCTGTTCAAGAATAACACTCATGCCACAAAGTAAACCTACAATCATAGAGATACCAAATGAACCACAATTTCCACAAGTTGATACACAACAAAGCCACAAGACGCTGCAAGCTAATCCAAAACAACATGAAACAAAGTCTAACAAAATAAGATGTAATTCAATGGACCTCCATTTCCATAAATATTGCAAGAGAGAAAATCCAACCCTAAATCATATTCTGATTCTTATTTTTTCAATCATTTGAAGGACATTTGTTTAAAAATTCAACTCATTCAATCCATCAAGGATGTTCCTATCTACAACAAGATGATCAAGGATCTATGTATAAAGAATTTAGGAAGAAAAAGAAAAGATCCATCCATTATACAAGTCATTAGACAATTGGCTGACATCATGCTTAGAAACTTTATTTTACCTAAGTACATAGATTCAGGCATTCCTTTGGTGAATGTCACCATCAATGGAACTATAATAAAAAATACCTTGATTGAATTAAAGGCAGTAATCAATGTCATGACTAAGTAAGCCATGCATGACTTGAATCTAGAAGAATTGAGGCTAACAGATAAATTATTAAAACAGAAGATAGATCAATAGTAAGGCCTGAAGGAGTCCTTGAGGACATCATTGTGGTGGTAGAATCTTTGGAATACCATGTTAATTTCATTATCCTATAAACAACGAAAACTCTGGGAGGTTAATATTTTATACTAGGAAGGCCATGGCTGGCCACTGAATATGAATTTATAGGGTGTAGGTCTAGTAACATGACCATATCAAATGGAAATGGTACTATGAAACTTATACTCTATCCTCCTACCTAACCATTGAATTATGAGGATCAAACAATTTGGGTTAAAGAACTAGAAATTGATCAATGCTTTGTCCAAAAACTGATGATGTTCAAAAATTCTTACACTATTGAAGATCAAGAGGAATATTTTGTTCTCTCTAATATTATGTAGAACAAATATGGAATAAATGAATAATTTTATGACATATCTAGGTTCTTGAGTTTTCCTTTGAACCAAGTCTTACCACAACAGAGAACCATGACAATTCTAGGTAAAAATTATATTTTTCACCAACTTCTTCCTTGTGAATGCATATTAAATTCTATTATTAGCAATATTTGTTCAATGTTGGGCCTCTCTAAGAAAGTAGAGATAACATCATGGAGGCCACTAAATGTAAGCAAGATGCAAAATATAAAACATGATAAATTGTTTTTTACTCTTCTTCAATAACATAATACAACATTTTCTTGGGATTATAGTGATATACGTGGGTTTCATCCTAGGATTTGTACTCACAAAATTTCTATTAAAGAATAATGTAAACAAATCAAACAACAAAAGAGACACATGAACCCAACAGTAAGAGAAATTATAAAGGTGAACTACATAAGTTGCTAGATGCTAGATTCATATACCCCATATCAGAAAACCAGCGGGTATCACCTATGGTAATTGTACTAAATAATAATGGGAAATGGAAAATTTATGTGGATTACAGAGAACTGAATTCAGTCACAAATAAATACCACTTCCCATTTCCCTTCATTGATCAAGTGCTTGAGACCCTAGTTGGTAAAAATTACTTATCCTTTCTTAATGGATACAATGGTTACAATCAGATCTAGATTGTACAAGATGACCAAGATAAGACTAAATTCACATGTCCATGGAGACCATTTTCCTATTCAGTTCTCTCATTTGGCATGTGTAATTTATCTGCCAAATTCTAGAGGAAAATCCTAATTATCTCATCTGATTTGACAAATTACTACAAGGAATTCTATATGGATGACTTCATTGTTCATGGAAGTAATTTTGAGGATGTTATGCAAAATATAGATAAGGTCTTAAGAAGATGTAAGGATCACAATTTTTCCCTGAGAAATGAGAAGTATTATATGATTATTTCAGAGGGTATAGTGTTGGGGCACTACCTTTCCTCAGTAGGAATTCAAGTAGATCCAATAAAAATTTCTATCATAATCAACCATTCCACACCAAGAAAACAAAAATATGTTAGAATAATTTTAGGAAATGATGGATATTATATAAGGCTTATGTAATTTTAGGAATTCAACAAAATTACAACACCACTTTTTGCATTGTTGGGAAAGGATGTTGATTTTGTATGGAATGAATGTTGTGAAAGGTATTTTCAAATTGTAAAAGAGATGCTAACTACCACTAATTTGTTGAGAATACCTAACTGGAAGCTTCCTTTTCACATCCACACAAATGCACCAAATCATGCTATTAGATATTTCCTAGGTCAAAAATCTGGTAGTGTGAATTATGAAATATATTATGTCAGAAAGAATTTGTAACATGCATAATTGAACTATATAGTAATAGAAAAAGAGTTTCTGGTAGTAGTATATTCCATAAAAAAATAAATACATTATATCACATGATAGAAAATGTTTATTCACATTGATCATGATGCAATCAAGTATCTTTAAAAAAAACCAATAGTAAGTAGCAGAATCATAAGGTAGTTGATGATTTTGCAAGAATTTTATGTCACCGTAGTGGATATTCATGGAAAATATAATGTGGTGGAAGATAAATAAGGATGAAAACCAACAATGAAGATACATTAGTTGGTGATTCATTTCCAAATGATCACTTGTTTGTTATTTCTATAAAAACACCTCGGTATGCATACATAGCCAACTACTTGGTCTTAGGTAAAAAACTTCTACATTTTTTATCCTTTAAGAAAAGGTATTTAGTCAAAAAGAGTTTACCCTTTTCTTAGATATATGGAATTCTCTTTTATACAGGTCAAGATCAAGTAATGAGGAGATATTTTATTTCCTTGGAGCCTTCGAAAATGAACATTGTGGAGGGAATCTTGTTACAAAGATAAAATCATAGAAGGTTTTGAATACTAGCTACTATTGGCCAACTTTACATAAGGATGTAACACTAAACACTAAGAGATGTGATAAAATCTAGAGAATGGGTAAGCCCACAAAGTTTGATGAGATGCCATTTCAACCTCAATTGGTTATGTAACCTTTTGATAAGTGGGTCTTAGATTTTGTTGGCCCTATAGACCCTCCATATCAATAGAAAGAGTATATCCTAGTATGTACAAATTACATGACCAAACTGACATAGGTAAAAGCATTGTCAAACCAAACCAGCGAGAAGGTGGATAAATTCCTGTATGAAAACACCTTTACTAGATATGAAGCCATAAGGGAGATTGTGAAAGACCAGGGTACACATTTTACTGCTGATGTGATTGCTGATTTGGTCACTAAATATGAAACCAAACAGAAATTCTACACCATACCATCCCATGTCTAATAGCCAAGTAAAGTTTATAAATAGAGAGATAAAGGAAATATTGACAAATAATATAACACTCCATAGAAGAGACTCGAAAGAAAGGATTTAAGGAGTCTAGGCATTCAATACAATAAGAAATACCACAACTAGTTTCACATCATTTGAACTATTATATGGAAAGACTATTTTTTTTCTAATAGAATTTGAGCATAAAACGTTGAGAACTGCACTTAAGATGGGAATAGACTTATTAGAAGATCAGAGAGAGATAATTATCCAACTCAATGATTTGGATGAATTGATAAATCAAAAATTTCATAACATACAGGTAGTGAAAAAATAAAGAATCAAATGGCATGATCAGTATATCAAAACAAGATAGTTCAAGGATGGTGACTGGGCACATTTGTTTGACTCAAAATAAAAGGATCACACAGGGAATCTTAGAAAAGGGTGTCTAAGCCCCTATAAAATTGATAATATATTCCCTAAAGGAGTTGTGAATCTTATTACTATCGATCTTGTGAGATTCAAGTTATTGGTGAATGGCCACAAGTTAAGGTTGTATAAAAATTGAATTTATAAAGGCTCATTTATGGAATTTTTCATAGGAGTTCAAAGAAGAATGGAGAAAGAAACATCATAATTAACCTTAGAGGTTAATCATATTGGCTCACCTTCTAGGATTATAGATAATTTATGAGATTTCAAAATCTTAGGAGCATTTAGATTCTTGAATACTTCAAGGATAAATAAAAGTGTTGAGATATATCTTTCTAGGTGATCATCAGCTTTTTGCTAACCCATTTTTTATAAGTTTTTATTTTGTAGGTTTTATTGACAAGTGATTGTGGGAGAGCATGATATCCATCACAAGGAGAGAGTGTAATGACCAAGATTTACACTTGTAGCCACAATGAATAAGATCCTATTTGTTTGAAGATTCTGGAAGATCTCATGGTTACATAAAGGACATCAAGAAAGCACGCACAAGTGGATGATATACAAATAATTATTGGCACCCAAACCAATTAGAGTTCCTTTCATGGGAAACATCTGTTTAAAGTAAGGAGCATCCAACAAAAGTTCCACACCATCACAGGGAACTTTCATGCAGCCAAAAATCTAGTTCAATAAAGCATGCACATAAATCATTGTAAGCCACAAAAAGATAAGTGAATGCATTTTTTACTTTAATAAAGCATGATTAGATTAATTGTATTTATTTATGAGTTATGCCAAGTCATAAAGACTTCTACCTTTTAGTTATGATGTGTCCACTTAATCCCTCCATATAAGAAAACATATCACATCATTTTGCTTCATGTAATCAATGTTTTCACATCAACTTAATGATTAATCACCCTTAAATGTATTTTTTTTCTGCTTGCTAATAAATTTAAAACCAATTTGAATACTCATTAACATAATTCATTTTTTCAAAGTAATTTCAAAGAAAAAATGGCTAGTTATGTATATCCACCATGGGAGGTGACTTGATCAAATATGAACCTTCTGCACATTTTCAACTTTTAAATCATTCTAAGGTTGTGCAGTACTTTGAGAATCATGGCTAGATGCGATACATTAAAAAATTTCAAGGATTTGATGAGGTAATTGTGGAAAATTTTACAAATACCCTAAAAAATGGAGAGGAAAAGTTTAAAGGGTTAAAAATCAAGGTAAATGATGAGATTTTAGTGGAGGTCACTAGTTTACGACCTCAGGGAGAACTATTTACAGACAAAGCTAACCTAGAAGAAGGAAGAAGAAAATTCATAGACAATGATGAGGAGTTCATCTCAGACTGCCAAGGTACTTTTATAGCATTTCTCAAACCTTTATGGGAACAAGGTATAAATTTTTTCATTCAATATTTTACTTATGAAGGGAGATATTCAAGGTTAAATAAAGTGCATTTCTAATTGTTAAATCATTTGAAAAAAAATCATCCAATGAATGTTTCAAATTTATTTCATGAGATTCTTAATAAAATGAGAAAAAAAGTTCAGAGGGGTAGGGAAGCCTCGTCACATCACTATCTAATAACCATAGTGGTCAAGCACACTTTTTAGAGGGAGCACCCTAAAATATCATGGGATGAATTTTTTAGAGTTAACAATATTGAAACCTTATTGGGAAAGAGTTGAAAAGGAAGAAAAAAAACTAAAATTTATACTTCACATATTCCAGAAGTTGCACCACCCTTTTCCCCACCTTAATAACTAATAAATTATGGAAGTCTTCCTTCCAAATAAGAAACTGTTACACCTATTTCACCAAAGAGAATTATTTTTTGTTGAAACTTTATTGTAATTTTCCTCCTGTGAAACCTCCACCTCTAAAACCAAAAGGAAATCTACTCATTCTAATCCAAAATAACCTAGGCACTTTTATAGGCTTAGAACAAAGAGGACAAAAACCTTCAGTTCAAGACAAACTCAACCCATCTCATTAGATAGTGATTTGGAAGCCATAGAAGATAATTTAAATCCTAAACCATTGGAAAAAGAGTATAAAGATGTTACTCCCATAGTTACTCAAGATCCTGAATACCATGAAAACCCAATGGAAGGACAAGAAGAAATAAATCAGAATGAGGGAACAATTCATGGAGTAGAGATTCATGAAGTAAGAAAAGTAGAAGAGGAAATGGAAGGAGGAAATGAACAAGATAAAATGACTACAGATGATATCAATGAACAAGTCATTGATACATTTGTTAAAAAATCACAAAATTATAGTCTACAATAAGAAAATGTCTATACCATATACCTAAAAGAAAAGATGTTATACCACAAGTTTACTTGGATAAATTCTAATATGATCTATAACATTAGATCAGCCAAGAAATTCTTTATTTTGTATCAACATAGTACCCATGAACTACAAAATTTATTATATGAGCTATATTTGCATAACTATGCCCTTCCATATGATAGAGATTGGATCCCAATTATGTATATTGGGGATGTACATGTTAAGGCATTATGTTATTATCTTTGAAATGAAATGGAAAGATCTAAGAAAATAGAGGCATAAAGACATTTGGAGAAGGTTACACCACTATATATCAGAGTTCAGGCAACAAAAATAGATGAAACTATAGAAGAATATGACAAATATATGGAAGTTTACTCAATCAGAACTAGAGTGTTGAGAATAAGGATGAAATCCCACACGAAAGATAGGAACATGATAAAATAAAATGAATTTCAGGTTATAACATCATGTAGAAACAAATGAAAAGAGTTATCACTTGTACTCCAAAAGAAATAAATGCACTAATATACAAATACACTTCCAACATTACACAGGGTGATAAAATATATTGAAATAGAAAATAAATTTGTAGATGATTGGTTTCCTAAAGCTTATCATACTCCAATATTTCATTTCCCATTTGCAACTTGGACAAGAAATTTACCAATCAATCAGAGGGTGTAAGAAATTGTCTATGATCGATTGAGGAGGATTTATGGATATTTCTATTCAAAACAGGAAGGAATAGGAACACTCATATATTTTAGGCAAGAATGTAGTTTCTAGAAGAATATTTATGAAGCTCTTGAATGAGGACATTCAAGTATTTAAGCCTAGGAGTGTGATGAGTTGTATTAATTTTTTTCATAACTCATATTTTGTATTTTGATAAGACCATTGTATCTATTTCTATGTATCATCAAAGTACATTGTTGAACATCACTATTACAACCATGAACTTTTGGCATGATGAATAATTGATATATTTATATCTAATTGTATTTATTTTTTATATTATGCATGAATTTATTCTTGTTATTCTAATAAATTATTTGAATGATTATATGTGTTGATGCCAGTCTTGGTTGTAAGTAATTTGTCATATGCAGCAAAAGAACTTGTCCATAACAACTCATTTGCAACATAAGGAAATCATTCACAATAAGTTACAATGCATTTATGAAGATATTTTTAAGGATTTGAATAGAGTTTTACACAACTGTAATATTAAACCTTTGATATATTTATTATACACCAATTGTATCCATACAAAGGAGAGACTGATCCTATATATAAGGAAAACTAATCCCACGAATATCTCCTACAACCGATCCCCACAACACTCAATTATATATACGAGAATTGTTAAAATAACTCTCCTAATAATATCTCTAACACCCAATCTATGTTATTTTATTCACAAATCACTTTGATTATTAAAAATCCAATAATATATGTAAACACTAACTATAATATTTCCTAACATCCTCCCCCTTAGTGTTTACATGGGAAGAAATCACATCTGAAAAACTAGAAATAAAATCATATGCCTCCGCATACTATTGGATTAGATCTTACTACACATGACCAATATGCTTCAACATAGTGAATCCCATACCAGATGATCACACTTCCAATGATTCACCTACATACACGAACTCAACAGTCCCCACTTTTAATCCTAGTGAATGTTATATTTCACCAGCCAATCGATGTTAAAAGTACAACAATCAAAGAATATCTGTAGTCAGAGGATCACTCTAGTTCAAATAACCTCATATACAACTATTCTTAGGTTCTAAAATACACATCCTCCTCTTTCCAATATTTAGCAGGGAATGAATACCATGTTTTATTTCTACACACACCACTCAAAGCACATACCTAAAACTACTATATAAATGTGCCACCAAATCAGAAAGTTTCCTCGTCATAGATGATTGATAAGAGGCACTGATATCCCTCCATCATTTTTTTCCTCTGATCTCCAGTAGACGTTTGATTTAACTCGTTTGAATTTGATCATGGATCTCAATTTGAAATGCCCCCTCGATTTGGACTCAAACTTCAGGTAACAATGAAAATGTGTCTGTAAGGCAATTTTTTTTTTACAATTTTTGACAACTACAAAACTAACATGACACCTTGATAACACAATTTAACTAGAACTATTGACGCTTAATTTTTGACAATACAAATGACATTATTACATCATACTTTAAACAATAGACTATAAGGTCTAAAATAACATTGAATGACTATTTTGACTCACGTAAGTTTAGTTAGATTGTATTTTGAGAAGGGTTCACTTTTGACAATGGAAATAAAATGAATCCTACTCCTTGATTGTTTAAAATAACCATTTTATGTGGACCAAAACAATTAATAATGATAGACACATTAAACATTTATAAAAATGACATGGATATTTACGAGATAAAATAATATGTATAGACCATGAAACTATACTTGGAAGTTTAAATTGTGGCTCAAAATACACCTATATAATTTTTAAGTGTGCATGCTCAAGTTAGTAGAGAAGTCATGTGATGGTGGTCCAACTTCAAATGCCAAGTATAGAACAAAAGGAAATGTTGACTGGCAAAACTGCACGGCTGTCTAGATGACATGGGTTGAGATACAAAATTTTAATGAAATCTACCAATACCATATAAAATCATAATACTATTATGAGATACTACATCGGATCGCAAATATTTTGAAGTTGTAAATATGTTAAAGGAATTTTTTTATGTTGTCAAAAGTTGATCAATCTCAATGGAGAGAGAATCCACTATGCAGGCGGTGTGGATAACTCTATTCATTCCATCATATTCTATGGAAGTGTAGAATTGACCCATCTATGTTGACAAAATTAATGTTGGAACTGATATATGGATCTTACATATTCAAGCATGAATTCATAGAATACAATCTTGTAAGTATTTTCTGGATAATGTGTAGGTTGGGAGAATCAGGGCACAAAAAAGATTTATAGAAATGCCAAAATAATCTGTCTTTGAGATGACTTTCCTTCCTAATAAAATAGATCCAATCCTCTTAATCTTAAAACCTATTAAAATTATTTTCAAGTCAGTTAACAGTCAATGCAATCCACAAATAACCACAAGAGTGTGTACCTAAAACAAGCTGAAGATTTCATGAACAATGATAATAACTTATTACATATACAAGAAACCCTAAATATCAATGAATTGCCCCAAACAATTATCAATATTTCATCTCTCTTTGATACCAAATAATGATTTGGACACAGTTTTATGCAACTGCAGTATTATTCCTTTGATATATTTCTTCTACACAAATTGCATCCATATAAAGGAGAGATTGATCCTATATATAAGGAAAACTAATCCCATTAATATCTCCTATAACCACTCCCCATAACACTCAATTATATATATGAGAATTGTTAAAACAACTCTCCTAATAATATCTATAACATGCAATATATGTGATTTTATTCACAACTCACTTTAACTATTATAAATCTAATAATATATGTAAACATTAACCATAATATTTCCTAACAATTTTAAAACATGAAGTGATGGAAAATGAGTCCTTACATGCCATTAGAGAATTAGTTACAACAAAAACATGAAAATTTGAGAAACAAATCAATCTTTGATTTGGTCATTAATTAAGAACTAGTGAAGAAGTGATTGTTAGTTGAACATGAACTAATTGTTAGTTGAACACTTTTTCTGTTTTTCAAACATGTGTTGAAAATATCACTTTTTCTGTTGAAGAAAATTTGTTGTATTCTAATTCTTCTCACTTGTTGTAAATGATAGGATATAAAGGAACTTGGGTTGGTGCCTTGTAACAAAGGAGATAAAAGTAAGTTAGTAAGTTAGATTTGGAATTAGAGAAAATAGATTAATTTGATCTTTTGTTCCTATATGTAATGTTTTCTAAAAATCAATAAAGAAATCTGAGTTTTGTCAATTAGTTTTTTGTTATATAGTTAGGAAGGGATTAACACCAATTTCAGGCCCACCTGATGTCTGCTAAATGCCCTCCATTGTTTTATTTCATGCATAGTTCCTTAGGAACAATATTCTCTTTGAATCTATATATTTTTTAGTAATATAATTTAACAATAGTTTATTTTAAATTTTGATTTTGATTTTAATTTCAACATTTTTATGTGACAATTATTTCCTTTCCAACCTCCTAGTTCAACTATAACTGTGCATATAGCACCGATAGTATTTCAAGTATGTGCTCCCCAGTCTGACAACTAAATGAATGTAACTCAATGTACAACATATGAATTTCTTCAAGTTGATTTACACCACCAAGTTTCGGATCAGAACAAGACCAATTACAAACATTTTTATTTTTCATTTCAAGGCTTTGCTCTAATTTTTGAGAGATTTCAATCGAAGAGTTTTTATAGATCTACGAAAAGGTTTTTTTAATGGAAAATTCATGTGGATATTAAAAATAAATGAGTGCATAAATGGGGGTATGAAAAATAATCTTCTAAAATGAATTTCTGTAAGGAATCCATGGTTACAATTTTGTGGCAAACAGAGTTCAGGAACATGAGGTATGAGTAAAACAAGATTTGGAAGTTTAGGGCACAAAAGGTTTGTTTTTGTGATTGAATGTTATAACCAGATTTTAAATATCCTTTAATGGATTCCACTCCAATTTTTGGTTTTATGGAGGAAAGTTTGAATGTATTTATAAGATCAAAGGTGGAATGGAGAAAAAACATGGTGGAATGGGAAGATGGGAAAGGTGGAGAAGTGGGGTTTTGAATGGTAAATGCACCTAGGCACACTCTTTGGGAGTAATTTCACCTCAAAATTGCACCTTTTTTTCATGGAGGAGTTTGGGTTACACCATGCACTTGGGGATGGGTGAAAACCACACATACACATCACTTCCATAATACCTTTTTTCAATTTTTTGAGTTGGTTTGACATGCATGTACATGTATGTTATCGAATAATCAAATAATGTCTCACTTTTGGGGTGAAATTACACCTCGAAATTTTTCCTAAGGTGCATGGGTGGTTTATAAGTGTCCCTAAGAGAGATAAGGGATCCCACCACAACTTAAAACACTTTTTTTTGCTATAAAGTGCACTTTTAAGCCAATCACCTTATGTTTTTATGTTTGGAAAATAGAAAATGAGAGTGATTCACACTTTTTGGGTGAAATTACATCTCAAAATTGTGCAATAGTGAAATAAAACACAAAAAGTATGTCTAATCACTTAAATGTTACATCTGCGCATGATTTACACTTAAAACTTGCTTGTTGAAATGTTTCCTTTGCCCCAGAGTCAAGTCATAATGATTTTTTTCCAAACAATATATGAATATTTATTAAAATATGCCAATTAATTCAATGAAACCACTTAGAATCCTTTAAAATTAATTATTAAGCAAGTTTTACACATACCTTCAATTTTTCCTCAAGTTGTGCACCAGTGAGATGAGTGGAAATAATAGTTATCAATGAAATAGAGCCAAAAAACTTATGTATAATGGATAGAATTAAAAATACCAGCATTTGAGCATTTACTAGGCTTCCAACTATTCCCAGAGTGTCTAAAACCTTTTGAACAAATTTCACCTTATAAGAGGACTTTCGAGATGTACTTCCAGACAATTTTTCAAATTTTAAAATTCCCATAATATTTCCTCAATCATTCCACCATGAATAAGGATTTTCTATCTTTTTGATTCCTGGGTATGATCTCCTAACTCTTCATAGGGATCCTGATATGTCTTGAACAAGCCAACTAGCTTTTTCACCACTTTCATTTCCTTATACCATGCTACAAAGAGTTTGATATTACATAACTTGTTATCAAACATAATTTTTATTCCACAAATTTCCTAAATAAATTCACTTCATCTTGTATCTCCTCTTCATAACTCTTATGTGATTTGTGCCTCAACAATTATCTTATGATGGGTATCTACCAATATTAATAATACTAAAAATCGGCATTTTGGGAATCTGGGAGTAATTATTCTTGAATGGTCTTGAAAAAATCCATGAATCGCCTCCATGCACATGAAACACACTTGAAAATAACATTATCACATTTCTTTTGGCCATTATGATGGTAACACAATAACTCAGTTGGTCGGAGGAAAAGTGTACATTGACTGTGAGAGGGATTTTCGAGTGTGAGCTAGGTTTTCATGACATTTTTTTTTATTTTTCATGCTAAAATTTTTACATGACAACAGATCTATAAGTTTATCATGGGATTAAACCCAAACATAGGAGGTGAAGTAGATGTCCATGGACCATCTACAAGAGAATTGGTGTTTGAAAAGGCCATTAGGAAAGAATAGAAATGTCAAGCAATTTCATCCTTTGAGGATGGGAAATGCAAGAAGAAAATTATCTCTCCTACACCAGTTACTCTTAGGAAAACTTGGTGGAAGAAATATGGAAGTAAAATGAAGACTATCAGGTTAAATACAATAGCTAAACAAGTTGTAAATATAAGAATGAATGGGTAAAATAGTACTACTTATGGTAAAAATAAATATGAGAGGAAAGGACCTACTGGGGGATGCTTTATATGTGGCAGTGAGCACTATGAAAATAAATGTTCCCAAAAGAATCAAGGTAATAACCAGAAGAAATGAATTCATGATACATTGGATAATTACCAAGCTAAGAAATAGGTTACCCCAATAGAATTTCCAAGTAATCTTTATGGTTCTCCTATTACAGTTTTGTTTAACACCAATGGTACTGAGTGTTTTATTTCTAGTAAGTTAGCTAGAAAATTTCTAATAAAACTAGATTTATGGAAAACTCTTGGAATGTTCAATATGTGAATGGTGATATTCATATGGTAGACAAATGTCTATTTGAATAAACATTGGAATTACCTAATTCAATCACTGAACTTGACCTTTATGTGACTCCCTTATGGTGTTATGACATCATAATAGAAATAAACTTGTTATCCAAACACAAGAAAACCATGGACTATTTTGAAAAATGAGTAGAATTTCTTGATGACATATAAAAAAACCATCATTTAGGGAATTAAGAGATATTTTGAAGTTATATAAATCTCGACAATACATCTTAAGAAAGCCAAAAAAAAAAGGTTACATGTTGTACACAGTCAAACACTCATATTTTAGTGAGGAAGGTAAGAATTCTTTGGAATAGTTTACATGAGTTTAGGGATGTATTTCCAAAATAATTACCTATAATTCCTCATAAATGAGAGTTTGATTTCATAATTGACATTAAACATGGAACTGAACCAATAACAAAACAACCTTATATAATGACAACAAAAGAGTTAGGAGAACTGAAAGAAAAGGTACATGATATTTTTCAAAGGGTTTTATCTAACCTAGTGTGTCTCCTTAGGGGATCACTGGTAATTTTTGTTAAAAATAAATATGGAACATTAAGACTATGTATCGATTATCACATACTAAAAAAGTAACGACAAAGAATTGATGATCTTTTCAATTAGACGAGAGATGCATTTATTTAATCTAATATTGATTTATAATTTGGTTATCATCAGTTAAGGATAAAAGATGAAGAAATTCATAAAACAACATTTAGGACATGGTATGGGCATTATGAGTTTACTGTCTTGTGATTTGGGCTCAGTAATGCACCTGTAACATTTATGAACCTTAGGAATAATATTTTTCAAGAATACTTAGATAATTTTATTCTAGTTTTTCTTGATGACATTCTAATTTACTCTAAGAACATTGAGGAGCACAATGAACACTTAATAATATTGTTAGAAATGTTGAGAAAAAGGAAACTTTATGGTAATATTTTGAAATGATATTTTTATCAGAATAAAGTACAATATCTAGGCTAAATTGTAAACAAAGATGGGATTTCTATTAACCCATCGAAAATCAAAGCTATTACTGAGTGGTAAACACCTAAAAATGTACATGAGGTAATATTTTTTATGGGAATGGATGGGTATTATATAAAATTTGTAAAGTCTTTTCAAGATTGGTTGGACTAATTAATTCATTGCAAAAAAGGATAAACAATTTGTATGGACTGACAAGAGTGAGAAAATGTTTTTAACTTGATGAAAGAATTACTTACAACAACACATGTACTAAATGTTTTGTATCCCAGTGGAAACTATACCATGGTAATTTATGCCTTAGGTGAAATATTGGGTGGAATAATTCTTTGAAATGATCACATGCTTTCTTATGAAAGTATAAAAATGAAAGTGCATAAGAAGAAATATGCTCCCTATGACTGAAAGCTTACTTCCATAGTTCATGTCTTACAATCTGGAGGCATATTTATTAGGAAATACATTTGAACTAAAAATATACCATTTGGGGCTGAAATGCATTTTTACGCAGCCCATTTTGAATGCAAGACAATGTATGTGGTTGGAATTTATGTCCTAATATGAATTTGATATCACTTACATCAAAGCAAAAGAAAACCGTGTGGCTGGTGTGTTAATCCATAAGAAGCATATTTCCACAATTTTGACCCTCATAACAAAATTTAAAGAAGAATTTAATAAACAAATTTAAATTGATTTGTACTATCAACATGTGAAAGTTGCATTACATGAATATCCAAATGATATAAGATACAAGGGTTTTAATTTTTATAATGAAGGAGTCTTATCATTTAACAAATAGAATATATGCTCCATTAGGTAGTACTATTAGAATGAAATTCTTGCAAGAATTTTAAGATGCATCATATTTAGGAAATCCATGGGTAATAAAACTATTAACAGATTTGAAATAGCAAGTTAAGCTCATTCATGAGCAATTGCAAAAATATGTTAATAGGTAGAAAAGTTACACTGATTTAAAAATAATCGTAAGAAAATTTAAGAAAAGATACAAGATATTTTGTAGAGTAAAACCCAAAAATAGATCTGATTTATTTGGAAAATCTATAAAGTTATCACCTAGATATGTAGGACCTTTTGAAGTCCTAGAAGTGATAAGTCTAGTGGCTTACAAATTAACATTTCCTCTCGCATTTTCAATGATGCATAATGTTTTCCATGTATATTTATTTTAAAAATGTACATTTATGATATATCACATATTATCAATTATAACTCATTTTACTTTCAAGACCCAGGAGTCATCATAGTTGAATAAATGAGAGTTCTGAAAAATCATAAATTGCATCTCATAAATCGGGAAATTTCTCAATGTAAGGTCTAATAAGACCAATATTTTGAGAACAACACAACTTCGGAAAACATGTATAAAGTGAAAAATTCTTTTCCTTTCTTGCTTTAGAGATCAGAAAAAATGTGTTGATGATTTGTTATGGGATTTATTAAAACGATTTAATACTTATTGTGATTGAATGGAAATTTAATCCATATTGATGAATATTTAGGAATTAACTTGTTGTGGTAAGGCTGATTATAGTTGAGTGTTAGAACTAAAATTGAATAAGTTCTGAAACTCACAAATGAATGAGAAAATGTAATATTTTATTTTTTGTTGATTTTGAATTTATTTATGATTGAGATGGTTATGAATGATAAATTTAAATCATCAGGACGATGATTCTTTTAAGAGGGGAAGTATGTAACATCCCGACTTACTATTTTCATTGAATTGGTAATTGTAGGCATTATGTTTTCATTGCTATCAAAAAAATGTGTATGTGGCATTTTCATTATTATCTGAGACATCATTTATTTCAAAAAGATTAATAAGCATGAAGATTGATTAGTAGTTTCATGTCAAGTTGAGTGTCTTGTTGAGATTACATGGTCTAATTGAGTTGCTTAATGGAGTATTGTGGTTCTTGATATGATGTAGTGTCTTATAGAGGCATTGGTAATGTTTTTGAGGTGTCGTTAAGTGTGTTAAATAATTTATTAGGTTCAAAAGAGTGTAAAAGTGATGATGAGGCCATTTTGGTTGGTGCAAGCATGTTCAAGGTGTTTTATTATGAGGCCTAGTCAGCAAGATGAGGTGAAACATGGTGGAATACAAGTATGGGAAAAATTTTAGGGTTATGGTAATCATGTAGATGAATTGTAGAGACATTTACAAGTGTCTCAAAGTGTAGTTATAGGGCTTAGTCATGATTTCTAGGTTTGCACCTAACCTATTCTAAAGCCCCGGGTGACCAAATGAGGTAAGTTTATCTACTTTAGAGCCTGGTATGTAAATATGAACATTGGAAAAAGGTTTATAAGGGTTTTTTTAATGTGTGGTACAAATTTTGGATGTTGATTTAAAATTTTAAGCAAGATATTACATTTTTTACCTCTACTAAGTTTTTGAAAGTGAGAAACCAAGGTCAAATTGGAATTTCCTTTGCTCGTTGGAACACGTAAACTCTACATGGTTGTATAATATATTTATGGTAGTTATGGAAGGGTCCTAAGATGAAAATAAATGAATTATATTATTATTTGAGGGGAATATCTTTATGAACAATTGTTCAGAAGGTAAACAACTTTTAAACCCTCCTTAAACCCGAGTAGTGAAGAGAAATGAGAGAGATCTTGTTCATTTTATGGAATCCAACATATTGGATTGTATTGATCATTTTTATCATTTGAGGTTGTATAGGACTCCACCATAGTTTCTACATGTGGTAAGTTTAGTGCATCATGATTGTATGTGTGAACCTCACTCAACAATGCAAGTTTCCAAAGAAGTTATGTTTCTATCCCAAATTGTGCACTAGACTATACTGAGTAAATTGGTGTTTGAGGTTTTTAGGAAGATATTATACATGTCCATGGTGTTTTAAGGTCATTTTTTATTCCCTTATGAGTGTGTTTTATGGTAACATATTACAAGACTGGTTTTAGGGTAGTTTTGGGAAATTTGAGGTGACCTAGTTATAGAGGTGTTTTAGTGGTGCTTCTATATGACCAAGTGATGGTTTTGTCCTATGCATTTGGTGATGACCTTGAGGTCATGAATTTTCCATTTATATATAACACTTTCATTGTTGAGGTGATTTGATGAGGGTTTGAGCCTCATCTTCTAAAGACTAGTTTTGGGGCATCTTGGTAGATCATAGTTCTCTAGTGAGAAGAAGAGCTCATGAGAAGGTGGTGATGCAGAGTTACATGAAGATGATGACGAAGAGTTTATAAAATCATTAGAAAACATGTATAAGTGGAATTTCTATGTTTTATTAATGTTTAATTTGGCTCAATTAGGCTCATATTTAATGAGTAGGAATATTTGATGTATATTAGGGCTTCTTGTGTCTTAATGAAGGATTTGGGTATGAAGATGATATTTCCATACATATATTGTACTTTGTATGATTGTGTCATAGGATGTTTCTTAAGTATTTTTAAGCTGTAATTTGTAAGTATGATGGCTGACTTAGTTGTATTAAGTGCTTGAGTCCATGTATATAAATCAAGTTGTTAGTGACCCATTTGTGGAAGTTGAGAGGGTGTATGAGAAACTGTGCAAGCTAGAGGGAAGTTTGAGGAGGTGTATGAGGTATTTTTTACCATGAATAGAGAGGGTAGAGAATATTATAGTTATGTTCTAGATAATGTATCGATATTTGTGGCGAGCTATATTTCAAATAGATCTAATCTATCTTGAAGGAAGAATTTCTTGAGGAGAGATAACTAGAAGGGAAAATTTGGGGAAGATAGTAGGAAAAAAGATCTTCATATTGTCATCATCACTTATGGGTGTAAACATTTTAGAGGTGAAAAAACATATCAAGTGATATTTATTTGGTGCTAAATCATCTAGTGGGTTGGTTCCTCCTTATAGGGTTGGTGCTCTACTAAATCTAGGAATTGGTGCTTCTTGTGGGGTTGGTGCCTCACTAAAATTAGGGGTTAGTGCTCCTCATTGATTTGGTGCTCAACATAAACCCAAATCATTTCTCTAATAAATATCTATATCAGTGGTATTTTATTCCCTTTGATGGTTTTCCCACTTACATATGGTTTTCTTATATTCATTTTTTCTCATTTTCTCTTATGTGGTTGTGGTTCTTTAATGCATGCATGCTTAAATGGTTAAGTTAAATCGAATGGTTAATGGATGTAACATTTTTTAAGTGATTAAAAGTTTTATTTTCCACTAATTCACCCCTCACAGTGGATATAATTCCATAACAATTGGTATCATATCAGGTCCTCTGAGGATCAATCTTACCATGATTGAGGATGATCCTTTGAAGCACAGATATGGCGAGTCAACAAAGTGGTTCCTCTTCTCAGAAAATATCCTATGTATGATGGGAAATATTATTCCTTTTAGAGCATCAGGATGAGAACTCATATTATGTCTCTGGTATGTGATATTTGGTAGTCACTTGTAGATGGGTACACTATTACTCAAACTCCTCCAACATGTGCAACATGTAAGAAGACTAGTAATGATAACTCTAAACATATTAATGTTATTTTGTGTGGATTGGAAAAATATGAGTTTTTCAAGGTGATGCAATGTGCTAGTTCTAAGGCTATGTGGGATAATCTATAAGTGATTTATGAAGGTGACTCTAAATTGAATTCGGAAAAGCTCTAAACATATAGGAATCTATAAAATAGTTTGAAGATAAAAGCAGAATAATAAAATATTTCATATCTTCTTAGAGTAGATCAAGTGGTCAATACCATTAGAGGAATAGGATAAAATTTTAAATAATTGGTTGTACAAAAGGTGATAAGATCTCTTAGTCCCAAATTTGATCATAAAGTTTTAAATATAGAAGAGGAAAAGGATATGAGTACTTTTTTTATGGATGAGTTCCATGGACATGTGTTGATAAACCGACCAAGATAGAAGCAACCTTAAAATCTAAAAGGAATACAAAATGTAATAAGATCTTAGATGATGATTTTTTTGATATTGATGAAAATGAATTGATTTATATGTTTTCTAGGAAGTTGAAGACATGTTTAGGTAGGTATAAGGGTAAGTTTCCCTTCAAGTATTTTAAATTTGGAGATATTGGGCATTTTGAAAGTAATTGTCCTCATAAGTATAAGGGGGAAGATCATGATGAAGGTCAAGATTATGATAAGAGGTCCCATAGGTATGATAAAATCAAGAATTTTTTTTTGAAAGTTTGAAGAAAATAAGAATTCCAAGATAATATTTTATTTTAAGGAGGATTGCAACTCATCAAAGTTAAGTAAAGAAACTTTTGAATCTGATTATGATCATGATAATGTTGGAAATGAATTCCTATTCATGGACAAAGGATCTAGAATTTTTTTAAAAAAAGTTTCCATATATGGAATCCCATGTATTGATTCAGTTGAAGAAGATGTTGAAGCTGATCTTGAAATTGAGTTTATGTGTATACAAGAAGATTTGAAGTATGCAGAGAAGAAGAACAAGAAATTCAAGGCACAAGTTAAGGAGTATGAAGAAAATATTTATCTTCTTAAAGAGAAATAATTTTTTCACACCAATAAGTGTGATAAGATTCTCAAATAGTTATAAACTAAAGTGGATACTATAACAATACTAAAGTCTAAGGAGGAATAGTGCATAAGGTATGAGATAGATATTGATTACCTAAAGACAAAATTAATTGAAGTAACATGTAAGGTAAGATCATTTCAAAAGTTTTAGAAGATTTCAAGTATCTAGATAATCTCTTAGAGAGTCAGAAGTTTGTAGCTGATAGGATAGGTCTAAGATTTAAGGAATAACTAAATAGTGAAATGGTGAATCAAGAGGATACTTATTAGAGAAAAGAGAATGTTGGATCAAGTACCAAATAAGATCAGAAGGAGAACATATTTAAGATAAATATGAATACAAGGAATGTTAGACAACCTAATACAGAAAGGTATGAGAAATATTTCAATGGTTATTTTTATGCTTGCAATGAATTTGGTCATAGAGAAAAGTAATATGGAAGAAGGTCCTTCATGGATGAGGGTTCATGGAATCATGGAAGAAGTTTTAGATCTCATCATCCAAGAGGTAAGAATTAAGTTATTTTTTATAACTACAATCATGTTGGTAATTTTTTTCATGGTACTTAAAGGGACAATAAGATGTTTCAATATCCTAGAGGACAAGAGAGAAAGAAAAATAAGACATGGAAACCAAGAGTAAATAAAGATAATATATCCACACATAAGTTATATATTGGAGGAAGAAAAGATTTCTTATAGGTTTTTGAAAAGAATAAGGTTGAGGAGATCAACCCATGGGTGCTAAGGAGGTCTTGATATCTCCTAATATTATTGTTTTAGATCCCAATAACTAGATATGTCTCTAGTAATCTTCTTAGAGGAATTCATCAATCAGAAGAAGCATATAATTAGGGGGAGCTTGAATGGATGTAATAGGAGATGTGTTACTACGCTTGAAATCTTACAAGAAGAGTTTAATTATATTGAAGGATGAGATATGCTTGTGTTAGCTTGGATTAGTTTTGTGTGACTTTATTAAGGTCTATAACAGTCTTAGGAGGTAAGAATAAAATCTAGGGAAAATGTTATTAATTATGAGTATGAATATTCATTCATTTGAAGCATTGATGGTATGTATGTATGATTTTCTTGAAATTCATAGTCATATAATCAAGTTGGACTCAATACAGTTGTGTGAGGATTGTTAAGGTGTAACAATGATAACAAGTTTAAAGGTCTTGAAGTATAATTCACCTAAGCAAAGTTTGTTCAAATTTGAGTTTTTTATGACAATATTTATGGTAAATTCATATTAAAGAATTGAAGATATGTTCACAAGGTAACTTGATTTTTCCTATCATGCATGAAGATTTATTACAATGAGAAGTTATGCCATAGAAGGAAATAGATGATTTGAAGATGTAATGTATGCATATTTAAAGCCTAGGTCTTTGTTTTAAGGCCTAATTTAGGTATACATATATTTAGAATATGAAATGATAGAGTTACATGACTGAGCTAGGTGAAAAGATCATAGGTTTTTTGCTAATAATTTATATGATCTTTTCAGTTTTGTTATAGAGATATATTTCCTTAAGAATAACATCAAAGAAGTATGAAGCATTGCAAGTGAAATGTGATAGTTGAAAAGTGATTTGTGCATGTTTGAGCTTAGGGTTTGTGCCTTGAAGACCTAATTTAGAGTTATATAAGGTTTAAGTAATGGTGTAAAGGGCCTATATGGTATTTAGATAGTGTGAATCATGTTTTAAGCCTTGAATTATGTCATAAGACCTTATTTAGGTCTTTGTCAGTCTAGAGTAGTTAAGTAAGTAAAGTCATAGTGTAATGTTGTAAAGAAGGAATGTCAAAGTGGTTTGTGGAGGATTTAAAGGTATGTTCTTGATCAAGAAGTGTGACAGTAATAGTAGATAGGTTGATATGCATAAGTTGAGATAAAGTTGTGGCTTAAGACTTATATAGGTTTGTGTCTCTTGAGATGGAGATTGGTCTGATAGACCAATATGTCCTTGTTCTATATGAGCGACATGAGGATATAAGAGGGATAAATGTGTGATGGATAGACTGTGAAGTGAGAAAAATAATGAAGATACAGTATATAATAATATAAGTAGATAGAGTATAGAGATCTCATGTATAATTTCTTTAAAAATGAACTATTTTAAAGACCCTTGAATCAATATCTCTTACTTTTGATTAAAATTACTGAGGTTTGGAAGTTCAAGAGTATGTTTTTTAATGCTCAAAATAAGTAAGGTTGATCTCAGTGGGAGATGAGTAGAGCTCTATGACAAATTGATTTGTGCTAAGAAGGTATACTGAATCTATTGGGGTGATAATGTCAAGTGGGGTCTACCACTACAATATGCCCCAATATTATTAAAGTTTTTCTAATCAAACTATATTGTGAAGGTATTTCACATTTATGAGTGAAGTTACCTGACCAATTCACCCACCCAAATTGATTTGGGTGATCTATCTTGGGATTTGTAATCTACAATGTATACATTTGTACAAAATGACATAAATACTAAGATTTTTTTATAATATACAGTCGATGATCATTGTATTAACTGATCAAGAGATATAGATCTACATACACTAAAAAATAAAAAGGAGTGAAGGGAAAGTACTAGGTTAAACTCGTGAGAATTCTTAATACATACAATGTTTTACCAATGAAGTTTTTTCCTTCGGGTTTCTCCACTTAAATCTAGTGTCATATGTATTTTTTATTGTTTATTATTTGTGTTCATCTCTTTCTCATTAAGATATTTTATTCGCTATTTATTTTAATATATTTTTGTGTCCGATCTACTGCATATCGTAATATATAGTCATCGATATTTTAATGGTGGATCTGTAATCTATTGATTATATTTACCCTACTAAATCTAACATGGTATCAGAGATGGGGAGTGTGTGTGTGTAGGATCGATCTAGAAGTTTTTAACTTGAAGAGGTGAAGAAGATTTAAGTTTATTTGTAGATCTATGATATCTTAAAATTTCCACAATCATCTTCATGCTAACCAAGTTTGAATTTCCAATTCCCACCTAAATAGTTTTTGAAATATAGGTGAAATATTGGCTAAATGGTTGTTTAGATAGTGTTTTAGCTTTTGTATGCTTATATATTTTCTTTTACATATCATTTCAATAATTTATGATTTAAATCCATCGTCTGTGAGTTTATTTTAAGTTTTCATGCCATTTATAGCTGTTTGGGTCTTTTTTGAATTTGGATCTGTGTTGGGTCCCTAAAATATTGACTAAGTACACAAAGGAAAATGGGTGCACAAGGCCTAAGTTGAAGAGTGGGCACGTAAGGCAAGGTTCTAGGAGGGTTTTAGAAGGGCCGTGTTATGCATCGGTAGACAAGTTCTTGAGACTTATCCATATTTGGTGTACTAGGCAGGACATGAGAAAAGTGTGACCCGACTGTGCATGCGGAATGGATAAGGTGCCAGCCTGCCGATAGGTTGGCCTATGAAGGAATATGCCTTGTGATGGAAGCTCCTAAAATACCATCATGGCAAGGAGTGGAGAGCTTAGGCCTCGAGGAGCATGCACCCATGTAGGACCACATTCAAACACTTGGCGCTAGATTTGAGGCTGTAGAAGGATGAGTTGGCAGTTCAAGAGGCCTATAAATGCAAATACCCATAGAGGAATTAAGAGAGAGATTGATAGAGAGTGGAGCTCTGTAGAAATGCTGCAAGGAGTCATATTGGGTTAGGTATATGAAATATAGGAGAAGGTTGTATTAAGGGCTTGGGGTTATAAAATTAAATTTTGAGAGCTAAAGGATATGGATCTAGTTATGATGCATGACTTTGGTCTTCCATAATGTGGTGTTTTGTAGTGATTCTAATGAATGTAATGAGGTTATCAATTTATCTGAATATGATCATTTTGGGTTCAGATTCATACATGATTCTTCATAGTTCTTTGTATGTATGTTTATAAGATGAGTATGAATCCTTATTAATTTTCCTTTCTATTTTGATTCAGTTATTTAAGTCTATAAATGTATCTTTGTATGTAATGAGTGTAATGGTCTAGAGCTATTCTAAGCTCTATGATGTTTACATGTCTCATTCCCACTCACTTTATTTAAATTTTGGATCATAGATGATGTTTTCCTACTCAACTCACATGAAAAAGAAAATTGGCACCTGTGCGTGCCTCGGGTGAGCACCTAGCGCCTATTAGGTGATAGGATGGTGTGCATGATATTCCCTTATTCTTTGGTGGGTGTAAAAATGACTACATCATGGTTCCATTACTGGGACCTATTTTCAAAGTTGTAGTGGGAAATAACATACATCATGATCTGTGTAATGAATGATGACATAGCATTTAACCTTGGAAAGTGTTAAATCATGGTTTAAGATCATGGAGGATGAGTTTTCACAGAGATTCATCACTGGGCCTGAGTTTGATGCTCGTAGATGGGTAGAAGAGAACCTCTACCATGATTTGTATGAAACTTTTTTCTGTTGCTTCCTAGTAGAGATGTATGAATGGCTCTTGGCATATGTGTCTAGATCAAGATGGCATTATAGATCATGTGCATGGACCTAATAAGAGTACCAGAGGATGCAAGATGTAAATCTGATGTGGACTCATGCTGTGGATCATTGGTCGAAATGAGTACTAGCTAGCTACACTCTGGAGTACTCTATTTCTACATATTCTTGTCTGGAATTTGCTGAGTTTGAGTTTCTACAAGAGCCCAGAGGATCATTTATATGTGTTATTCCTATGGTAATTAAGATCTTGATTGTTACCTTGATTTTAGAGGCATTTCTGATGGCCGACTAAACCATTCTGAGCACTAGGTGAGGAAGTTAGGTTAGAGGAAGATGGAAGACATTGCGATGGAGAAAGAAAGGGTGGAGATACAACTCAAGTATAGTGAAGCATGTGAAAGGGAGATTGCTATACAATGTGAGGTTATAAGTGTGATGGATAGATAGATGCAGACATTGCAAGAAGGATTTGAGGTTCACACAGAGGATGTGGAACCTGAGTAATCTGTGCTACCTCATCTTGGCAAGCACGTAAGAGATACCCCTTTTGCTTTTGATGTGAGTTATTTATGCAGAGAGAGAATAGTCATTAGCACATTTCTGAACCCACCTAGTGACCAAACCCTAGTGCTTAGTTTTCCAAATCAAGGAAGGAGTATCGTTGACCCAATTGATATTGGTGGAAGTGACAGATTTTTACCTAGGAGATAAAATTTTTCATTTCCCACTTCTATGGTTATGCATACTATTCTAGTATTCAGAGGAATTTTTGGACAAGGAGAAACTATACAAGGCTTGGGTAATGCATCGGGGAGTTGTGTGGAACACACATCTGGCAGCGGCACAATCTCACAGATGATTGGCACATAATTTAGTGGGACATTAGGGACCCTAAAAGTGACCACTTCAGTCCCATTACTGGCTACTGGTGGATCTAGAGGTGGAACTGGTGGATTTGGAGATGGAATTGGTGGATCTAGAGGCACAGGACCAGGTGGATCTAGTGGATCTAGTGGAGGAGGAAATACCAGAGGAATTCAAGGAACTGGATCAGGAGAACAAGGGCCCCAGTTACCTCCTCAAGTATTTTTTGAGATGTCTTTACATTTTATAGATTACAAAGGTATTGAAGATGTTGTGGAGCATTTCCACAAGTGAGAGTTGCTATGATGCACAAAGGGGATCACAACCCTGAAGCAGAAGGCCAGTCAATTTGTAATGATGTTGTAAGGGTGTACACATAGTTGGTATAGGATGTATGACCCCCATCAGATGGTGGTAGATTACACCACATTGAAAATCAATTTCTTAGTAGAATTCCACATCCTTGAGTTTTAATAAAAGAGCATCAGCGCCCTTAAGGAGATTCAACAGGAAATGGTGGAAAGTGTGCGAGAGTATGATGCATGGTTTAAGACTCTCCTATAAAAAAATTCATATGACATTCACCCTTCACAACATTCTCAATTGTTTTTTGGAGGGTTGATAACCCCATTTAGAAGATATTTATCTCACAATACTTTCACAGACCCATGCGAGGCGTTGGAAGCTACTCTGCACGCTGAAGCTGTTGGAAGCATTGATACTAGTGTTAGTCCATTCCTTGAAGCTCAAATTACTGCTATGGCTAAGCAGATCGAAAATTTATTTGTGAACTCAACTCATGAGACTTGCAGTGGAATGTGGTGTATAGATTGTGAGGTAGAGGGGCATGGTAAGGATAGTTTCCCCTGGAAGATAATACACATAGTAGAAGTAGACTGTGAGATTTATGACGGGGACCATGATGCGAGTAGATGTCCCTTATTACAATGCACAATTTGGAAGAATGTATCTTACTACTATAAGATATGCACCTCTACAACCCATAATACTAAGGATTGTAGGCTTATTGATTAGATCCATGAGGCCATTGATCATGGTGTGCTCCAGACCAACATTGCCAGTAGTTCTAAGGGTGATTATTGTTGTTATGAGGAGCACATAGATGGAGGCATGTGCAGAAGGGAATTTTCCAAAGGATTTCATGGTCGTGGTAACCGTGGAGAAGGAAGAAGTGAGTTCTCACATAGAACATATTTTAATTGTGGATCTACAGACCACTACAAGTGCGAGTGCCTAGACTTATTACAGTGCTCATGGTGTGGGAAGAAGAACAAGTATGAGGAGTGCCTTGAGTTTTTTGAGCATATGAATCAGCAACACTGGAAAGACAAGGGCACTGCAATGGTAAGCATTAAGAAGGTTGGCACACAATGGATGCCACAGGTGGCACATGATGTAGGCTTAGAGCCTATTATGGTAACAACAAGAGTAGAGGCCGCACACGCAAAGGAAATGTCAATGCAGAAGAACCCAGTTTCAAGGGAAGAATTGGTACATGGGAATTATCTAGATCCTGCACATCAAAAGGAGGTATATAAAGAAACCATGGACATCATTCAAAGTTTACAAGGAGAAATCCAGTATCTAAAGGAGCAGTCTAGGAGGGGGTAGCAAAGAAGGAAGGTTAAGGTGCTAAAGGATGAGCTGGATGAGGTCAAGGAAGTATGTAAAATGCTAAGGCAAGAGAATTTTATTCCCTTGCTAGGAGCATGGTTGAGAGAGAAGGTAGCATGCATCAAAGAAGAGCGCGAGAGGTAGGTCTTGCATGCAAACCTTCCACCTCATAGCCTTTACTATGATGGGGAGATCATGTTAAAAATGGTTGTTAATGGATGGCTCCTTAGTAATATCCTCATTGACACGGACACAGAGGTCAATTTTCTCACCTTGGATACATGGCAGGAGATGGGAAGACCTACATTACAACCATCTTTGAATGTGTTGTATATGGTGAACAAAAAAATGAAAGGCCCATCGGTGTCTTACAGGATGCAACTATCACCATTCAAGGGGATAAGTTTACTAGGGAATTCAAAGTCTTGGTGCTCACTAATGAAGACAATTTCCCAGAATTACTTCAGTGCCCACGGTGCTATAAGAACAATGTGGATCTTCTGTTGAATAAGGGATACATAAGCTTTGAAAATGAGGAGGAACGGGTCATCATACCCATGGCTGATGGGAAATCAACACCCTATACTGAACCTTTGGGAGAAGAGGTCCTAGATAGAATATATGTGCGCTCAATTAGGGATCCAGAGGTAATACATCCCATAGAAGGAGTTATCTAGTTTGAGGAAGCTCAGTCGTTAAGTGACATCACCAGTATAGTGTGTAATAATTGGGTGCATGGAACCTATGAGTTGATCAGATGAAATTCGAGAGGGTTGATAAATAAAGGTGAATGAGGCACGTATATTCTGGTGCATGGGGGAAAGGATCTACCCAAGAACTCAAAAGGAGCCTTCCCTGTGGTCTTTTTGCAGGAGATGGAAGCTTAGTGGAAGGAGGAAAATGAATGAAGAGGGATGTTAAGCTATGTCCTACTCGGAACTGTTACACGCTGGTGGGAAATTCATCAGGATAACCTTTTGGAAGGATGTGAGGTGAGAATTGCCTTCTCTGTAATGTTTTGCAAGAGGAACGCACCCACGGCTATAAAAGAGTACCATACTAAAGAGATCACTTCCTTCCATATCCAAGCATGTGAGATAGCCTGGATGGGAAGTAGAGAAGCATTATTAGCTTCATTATGGGTTCACAAGTTGTGTTCCACCCTACAAGGTTATGTGCATGCATGGTAAATCCACGTTGAGACATACTGCCAAATAGGGAATTGGAAAGAGTTAACAGTTGATCTCATTCAAAAATTTGAGTATCGAAGTACAAAAACCTTGATGGATAAGGCATTATAGGTTGTCAAGCGTCTTATCATTAGGGATAGTGCCATAGAAGAGGATAGGCTACAAGATTTTCTAGGTGAACCTATCTTGGAGGTGCGCTTTGAGGAAGAAGAAACAAAAGACGTATAGCTTGAGCATGCATGTATGGAAAAAGAAAAAGGGGAGATGGTGTATGTCATTGATGAGGAAGAAGTGTAAAACTTAAATGTTGAACATTTTATGGGGATGCATGAAGTGTTAGACAATTTTGATGAATGGGTGTGCACCTATCATGAACCTTTAAAGATAAAAAAGGTTAACATTGGCTCAGAAGAGGAACCTAAAGAGGCTATCATTGGATACTATTGGTCAAAGAAGGAAGTCTCCAAAATCATTGATCTTTTACATGAGTTTGAGGATTTATTCCCATGCAGTATCATGAACTAAAAGGCATTCACCATTCCTTGGGGGAAATGAAAATTAAGTTGGAGGGTGTGCACCCAGTTGAGAAGAGACCATACTGAATGAATCCTAACCTGTGCATGAAGGTTAAGGAAGAAATAGATAAGATGATAGTGACGGGCATCATTGACACTATTGAAGAGTCAAAGTGGATAAGTCCAATGGTGATTAGCATCAAGAGGGATGGAAGGATAAGGATATGTGTTGATTACATGGACCTGAATGCAGTGTGTATCATTGATCCTTTCCCAACCCCATTCATTGAATAAATCTTAGAGGGAGTTGCAAGGTGCGAGGTCTATTCTTTCACAGATGGATTCTTAGGCTATCACTAGGTAAGGATTGCAAAGGAAGACCAAAGGAAGATGACCTTTGCCACTGAGTGGAGAATTTTTTCCTATAAAGTCATGTCGTTTGGGTTGAATAATGCACCTACTATGTTCTCATGCATTGTGGTACAAGATTTCTAGGACTTCATCCATAAATTCCTTCAAGTCTACCTAGATGATTAGATAGTATATGGGTTAGTGAAGGACCATTGTGACAACTTAAGGATGATGTTTGAAAGGTGTTGGTAGTTGAGGATATCCCTTAACATTAAGAAATGTGTCTTTTCTACCCTGTTTGGAACATTATTGGGGCACATCATATGTAAGGAGGGCCTACTAGTAGATCCCGCAAAAGTTGCACTAATTGTGAGATTGAAGGAGCCTACTAGTCAAAGCATAGTGCATGGATTTCTTGGACATATGAGGTACTACATGAAGTTAATTAAGGGATATGCCAAGATCGTCATGCCTTTAGAAGAGTTTCGTAGACATAAGAGTGCCTTTCATTCGAGAGAGGCACGATAGAAGGCATCTGATGCTTTGAAGGATAGGCTTGTCACCGTGCCCATCCTATGTTTCCCTTCTTGGGATAAGCCCTTCCATGTTCATGTTGATGCCTCAAGGACCACCATTGGAGTAGTACTTGCACATCCTAGTGAAGGGATTTTTTATCATCCTTTATTCTTTGCAAGCAGGAAATTAACACCAGCAGAGTAGAATTACACTACCACTGAGCGTGAGGCATTGTAAATGATCTACGCGCTTCAAAATTTTAGATAATATCTATTGGAAAAAAAAATTATATTTTACACTGACCATATGGCATTGAAATACTTGGTGAACAAGCCCATTCTACAAGTGTGCATATGTCGGTGGGTATTGTTTTTCCAAAATTTTAGTTCACAGTGGTTGTCAAACTAGGTAAAAGTAATTGTAGACCTGATCATTTGTCTAGGATTAATTTAGGAGAGGATGTGTAGAGGGTTAAAGAGAATATGCTAGATGAGAAACTGTTTAGGTTGCAGGGTGCACCCTCATATTTGGAAGACATTGTGGTATTCCTTAAAACACGTATGGCACTAGATGGAATGAAGCCCTTGGAGAGGAATAATTAGGCCATACACACCATAGCCTACATGCTAATTAGTGGAGATCTGTACAACATGGGTCATGATGAGGTTCTGTGTTGTTACGTGCTAGAACATGAGCATATTGCAATTATGGAAGAGGTGCATGGTGAGATTGCAGGAGGACGCTATGCGGGAAATGTAACCACATGAAAGATTCTACTCGCAAGGCTCTGGTGGGAGACCATTTATCAGGATTGCATTGATTTTTGCAAGGCCTATAACCATTTCCAACACCTTGGAAAACCTGGAAAAAGGGATGAAATTCCCTTGTGATCAATAGCCAGCGTGGAACCATTTGAGAAGTGGGCTATCGATTTTGTCAGACCAATCTCGCCAGTAACGTGAAGGACTAGTTTGTGGTATATCATCACTTGCACTGATTATTTGACAAGGTGGGTAGAGGTAACTCCTCTAAAGGATTGTACAATGGCTATTGTTGTTATGATTTTATAGGAAAACATAATCAACAAGTATGGATGCCCATTGAGTTTGACAAGTGATAAAGGTATACACTTCCTCAATGAAACAGTCAAGATTCTGTTATCAGAATTCATGGTGACCCATCACAAAAATACACCCTATCACCCTCAAGAAAATGGAACTGCTAAGGCATTTAACAAAATACTTAGTCACACATTGACTAAGATTTGTGATGTTAGTAGACAGGATTGGGATGAAAAAGTATCAGCCATTCTTTGGGCATATAGGATAACCTACAAGAGGTTGAATAAGGCCACACAATTTCAATTGGTGTTTGGCATGGAGGCTTTCCTACCAGTTGAATTCATTTTACCTTCTCTACGTATAGTGTGTGCAGGAGGGTTGGCTGATGAAAAAGAACTAGAAGAAAGAATTGACAAGTTAATGTCAATAGATGAAAAATGATCACTTTCCCGATAGAGAAAGACAACTGAAAAAGAAAAACAAAAGGCATGGCATGATCATCACACTAAGAACAAGAAGTTTAAGGTTGGGAAGATGGTGCTACTATATGATTCCAAGTTTTTGTGTCATCCTAGGAAGTTAAAATTCCATTGGTTGGGTCCCTACATCATCTCATAAATCCTTGATTTAGGCATGTTCTAGTTGCAAGCACTGGATGGGACAAGATTACCAAGACACTTTAATAGGAGTAGGCTGAAGCTCTACTATAAATAAGTCTTCATGGTGTTCGTAAATAAGGTAGTATTACTAGTTAGTTTAGAATTTCCTTTAGTGAATTTTCTTTTCTTTTGTTTCCCTTTCTCATTGTTGTTTTGTGTTGTGTGTTGGGCATGGGTAATATCACTACTTTTTGAAGGTTGTAAATGTTGAAATAACCATAAATTATTTTAGTGTGGGGTGGAGTAAGGTGGAAGAAATTGTAAAGTGTGAAGCACCATGAAGGATTGCGTTGGAAATCCCAATTAGATGTCCCCGGGAAAGGAAGTGCATAGAAGGAAATGTGAAAAGGATGGTTGGTGTTAGGGTAAGGCTACATTTTTTATCCATGTACAAGAGAGGAAGAAGTGCAAAAGCAACACGAGGTATGAGAGAGAAAAAATCATGACGAAAGTACCTTCGGCAATGGTGACGTGTGCGTAAGAGTCTCTTATCAAGATGGATTGGTTATGTGCTAAAAGGTTGGGGAATTGTCCATGCAGGATTGGGCATGTCAGTAAAAGTGCTAAAGTCAGACTTTGTTGAAAAAGATGCATTAAGTGTTGAAGTATCGTGGTAGGTAAGGTAACATTTAATGTTAAAAAGTGGGAAAAACTATAAATAGAAGGTTGGGCACTTCATTATTTACATTGTGAATATGAAGAAGGAAGATATTTTGTTAACTAGGGTTTCCAGAGTTGATCCGTGTGAAGAAAAATTAGAGGAATTTAACAGTGAGTGACTATTTTGGATCTGTAAAATAGGAGGGGAATAGTTCATGGGTGTAGAGAAAATTATGGAGAAGCACTATCTCATGAAGGGGATATTCCAGTGAGGGTTTGACAACTAGGGCATGGGTTGGAAAGGAGTTTCTTCATAAGTTTGAGATCTAATCTTGGAAAGGGTATAAAAGCAAAGCAAGAGAATGTGAAGTGAAAAGATAACCTACACAATGACACCCAATAAACCAGCTATAACACCTAAGAAGGGCAAGGGAAAGGGAAAACAAAAAGAAACCAACGAAAGTACCAATGAAGAATTGTATGCAAAAATGCAGTACCCATATGGGGTTTTTCTCGGAAAGGAGTGGGAGTCCCATTTAAGAAACATGACAGTAAGTGATTATAACCATCACATGAACATGAATGAAAAAGAGGTGGAGTTGGAGTTAATGCGATCAACAAACAAAAAGACACTAGAAGGGTTACCCATTTATAGTGATGAAGTAAAAGTGAATTTGGAGAAGGTGGGATTATTGAAACTCTATGAGTTCCCCTACTTTGGGAAGCCTGAGTGCCTCTATCAATGGTTGATGTCGTATGTACATGAAGACCACTTTCACTTTGTAGGGAAAAAGCTGTGCATAACCCCTCAGCTGATTTCAAGATTCACATGTCTCATATATGAAGGAGAAAGTATAGAGGATGACCTATGCAACAAAGAAGCCATAAAAAAAACCATCACCGCATATGTATACAAGAAAGGGTTAAGATAATTTGATATTGCAGATATCCAAGACCTAGTGATGAGAATGGCCGTGCACCTGGTAACAAAACTCAATGATCAAGAGAGGTGGATGCAAGTGAAAAAATCATGTCTCAATGTTTATAGAAGGATATCAGAGGGCGCCATCTAAAAATTTTCTATGTACATCATGGATGAGATCATTACCAGTGTGTAGAAGGGTACCAAGATACTTTTTGGCAATGTCCTCTTACTTATTGTGTTTTGAGAGATTGGAGTGTCAGATGGGGTAGATAAGTTCATGTGGGAGTACCCAGAGGAAGACCCCTCACCCGTAAAGAGATTTGAAAAATACCCTTGCAATAGTATGATAGACATTCACAAGGCACGTCTTGAGAAATGGTATACACACTTGAGGAATACGTTCGGGCTAGAGTGGAGGATCCTAGAACAACTACCAAACCTCATAGAGGGAGATGCTAAATTCAAAGTATACCAATAATTTTGCATTGGTAGATTTAGGTTGGTTGATGAAAGCATGAGCCCATGGTGTAAACTTCCATTTTCCTTCACCACTCAATACTTCCAGGCTGGGGTAAACAAATTCAAGGAATCCAAGAAACTAAATTTTGACCTTGGAAGTATGGATCGATACCACAAGGAGATGCGCAAGACATTGGTCTACCCCAACAAGCATGTGTACATGGAAAATTACATATCACATGAAGTTTAGATGATAAAACCCATGACTTTTCCTATTGCAGGGGGCTCCGTAGTGCATGTATACCTTTTTCATAAGGCCCAAGATTAAGAAGGGTGCTTATCTTGAAAATGAGATAGCTATACCTGAGGACCTAATAGGTAGGAAGAAGACCGCACCAAAGAAAAAGGAGATAGAGGAAATAAATAAGAACACACCTAGTGTCCAAGATAATCAAGTGATGGGAACCTCAGGAAAAAGTGCTAGAACAAGTACTTACATGCGCAAGAAGAGGTCTCCAGTCAGAGAAGAGGTGTCAGGGAAAGGAAATCTTATCGCAGAGGAGAAATCACTAGAGGAGGAAGAGAAAGTAGAATCTCCTATACTCGAATCCCAAGTTAGGAAGAAATAGAAGGTGATGGAGGAAGCTAACTTGGAGGTAACAGAGAGCTTGGAGAAATACATGGGTGAGAGGGATGACGATGAAGAAGATGAAGTTGAAGGGGACCAAGAACAACTTTTTTTCAGTGTGCATGATTTGGAAGAAGAAGGAAAAGGGGAGAAGGATGATTATCAATTTTTCTGAAGGAAGGGCAGCTAGGAGGAGGAGGGTGCCCAGGACATGGAAGGAGGTGAATAGGTTAACAAAAAGAGTATAGGACTCCAAACCTCATACAGGAGTAGATAAACAAGGTGAGAGAAAGAGAAGAAACAAAAATTATTAAAGCCTTAGTAGAACAAGAATTGGAGCACAGTGCTGAAATATTGATGAAAGAGGATAAGGAAGGAAACATAGGAAAATACCATGGCAGCATGGTAGGCCCTAGTCTAATAGTAACTCTTCCTAAGGGCACGCACACAGGTGGAAAGTGCATGGACATAAAAATACCAAGAATGGACTACATTGATGATCACAAAAAAGTGTTGTGCACGTGCTTCCAAAGAGCAGTCCCAACAGATAAACTCTTGGTAATGAAGTTGTTTGATGAAGAAGGTGCATACCCTCAGATGAGGAATATGCTCTCTTGGTAAATTGAGTTCCATATTGAGGATCCAAAGTTTGAGGTAAGCTAAGGAGAACTAATGAAGATTCCTGAGTCAAAAGGATATAACCCCTTAGCAAGTGCTTAGCAAATTTTGGATGAATAAGTCTACAATTCTTTAAATAAGGTCTTAGTTGAGCTGGAAGCCAAGTTATTTAGAAGGAATGACATGGTAAATTTTATAGAGGTAGATCTAGAAAAGAGGGAAGGAGAGCTATAAGAGAGCACCAAAAACTTGAATTGGGAGGAACTAATTAGCATGAAACTAAATCATGAACTTAGAGAAGAGAAGGCAAGGGTCGCGAGGTATACAAGAAGTTATAATCCATCGCAGATGCCATTGTTTTGAATCATCAAGACCTAGCACCATTGGTGTAAAAGTATGGATCTTCCCTTGAGTTCCTTAAAGACTTAATGCACATCCTCACCATGGAAAGGAAACCTATGGATTTAGAATCCGCGGAAGAAGTAACAGTGAAGCTTGGAGAAGGAGGACAAATTAAAAGTTGTAGCAATCATTACCAAGTAAAAAAAGGTTCTTGCTGATGTGAAAATTACTACCCATACTTCTGAGGCCGCATATGATAGTTGCGCAGATAGAGATGAAGTGGTGAGTATTTTGGTCACCGCTCAAGAGGTAGAGATTAAGGAATTCCAAGAGAAAAACAAAGCAAACAAAGCAGAGCATGAGAGGATCTTGGCCGAGGTTGAGAATAAGTCAAAATCTATTGAAACCTTATGAGGTTCAATTAAAAACCAGCTAAAGGAGTTATACCCATAGATTACAAGAAGGATGGATGCGCTTGAGGATGTAGGAAAGGAATTAGAAGGAATGGTTGAAGCATTGAACACTCAATGAAATGGACTTGGTTTTGAGGAACTTATAACCATATTTGATGACCTATTCTAGAGAGCACAGAATGAAGTCGATGCTTGGAACAAGTTAGAGGCTGAATTGTAAAGATATTTTCCTATCTTTTTGCAATAAAGACAACACTCCCCCATTCTTTCATTTTTTTCCAATTCTTCATTCCCTTATTCTTTTTCCTAGGCATTAATCCTATTGTAATTGTTTCTTTAAAGAAGTGTTCCTAGGGGCAGAGAATAGGTAAAGTGTGGGGTGATGTTGGGCCCCTAAAATATTGACTAAGTACACAAAGGAGTATAGGCGCGGAAGGCCTAAGTTGAAGAGTGGGTGCACAAGAAGAAGGTGCACAAGGAAGGGTTCTATGAGGGTTTTAGAAGGGCCGTGTTACACGCCAGTAGACAAGGTCTCAACAGTTAGCCATATTTGGTGTATCAGGTAGGAAATAAGAAAAGCGTGACCTGACTGCACATGTGGAGTCGATAAGGTGCCAGCCTGGTGATAGGTTGGCCTAGGAAGGAATATGCCCTATGATGGAAGCTCCTAGAACACCATCATGGAAAGAAGTGGATAGCTCGGGCCTGGAGGAGCATGCACCCATGGAGGACCACATTCAGACACTTACTGCCAAATCTAAGGATGTATAAGGATGAGTTAGCAAGTCAAGAGGCCTATAAATGTAAGATCCTACAGAGGAATTAAAAGAGAGATCGATAGAGAGTGGAGCTCTGTAGAAATTCTGCAGGGAGTCATATTGGGTTGGGTAGATGAAATATAGGAGAAGGATGTATCAAGGGCTTGGGGTTATAAAATTTATTTTTGAGAGTTAAAGGATATGGATCCAGTTATGATGCATGACTTTGGTCTGCCATAATGTGGTGTTTTTTAGTGAGTCTAATGAATGTAATGAGGTTACCAAGTTATCTGAATATGATCATTCTTGGCTTAGATTCATACATGATTCTTCATAGTTCTTTTTTATGTATGTTTATAAGATGAATATTAACCCTATGCATTATTCTTTTCTATAATGACTGCAATGGTCTAGAGCCGTTCTAAGCTCTATGATGTTTACATGTATCATTCCCACTCACTTTCTTTAAAGTTTGGATCATAGATGATTTTTTCCTATTCAACTCACATAAAAGAGAGACTTGGCACCTGCGCATGCCTCAGGTGAGAGCCCAACACCCATTGGGTGATAGGGCATCATGCATGGGATTCTCTTATTCTTTGGTGGGTGTAAAAATGAATACAATCTAAAAGATTTATTTAGATCTAGTTTATTTACGGCTTTTAAGTCCATTATAGCAGTAAAAAATCATTATTTTTTTCTAGTTTTGTCTTTGCGAAGCTTGGACCAATCATTTTATGCCATCTGACCTCATTTTTTCATGTTATTTAGATCCTATTGGTTTTGTGAAGCTTGGACTAATAAAATTGCTCCAAATAGCTTTTCTTTCCTTTTTTTAATGTTTGAGAAGCCATCTCCACTCTTAGAGTGCCAAGTGGCTTAAATATGACACATTTCTGTCTTTGCAAAGCACGATCCAATCTTATAGTGCCATATGACTTTGCTCTGCCAATCATTTTTTATTTTTTTCATTTTTGTGAAGTTCTTGTGACTGCAAAGCTTGAGCCAATCATTTTTCTCTAGCTAGCTTCGCATTGTCAGTTTTTGTGAAATTCGGAAGGCTCCATATTGCTTCGTGGTGTCAGTAATATTCTTTATATGATTTTCAATTATGAAACATGAGATAGTAAGGGATTTACATGTGTTTTTACATTGTCAGACTTGGATTAGCTATCCTTTGTCATATGCAATATTTAAACCAATGACATTGCTCCAAGTAGCTCCATATTTCACATTGTCAATTTTATTTTAACTTTCTTTTGACATATGTGAAGGAAAAACCAATAAAATTGCTCCAAGTATCTTTTATTTCACACTTATCAGATTTTCAAAATCCAAGCCAATAGAATTTCTCCACATTTCATATTTTCCAATCTTTCATTTGTGGTATTTTTTATCCAATAATTTTTTTTCACCTTTTCAAATTTGTTAGTGTTTGTCAGTCTTGCAAAAAGTGATCCACTTAAAAGGATCGACATGTTCTCAGTTTTCTTTAGTCATTTTTGCTACACTGAAAAAGTGGAAACCAATAGCATTTGGACACGTACATCTGTTCTCTCACATTTATCAGCCTTTGTCACTTATGAAGTGTAAACCATTTAAAAAGCTCCACGTATATTCTTTTAGGCTTGGTCTTTTTCAGATTTGTAAGGAGGAACCAACTATTTTTGACACATATTAATATTTCAATTGTGTCATCCTTCGTAAGTGTCTAGGTGTCAGTCTTTATTTTGTCTTAACCACTTATATTGTGATACCTTTCTTATACCTTTTTCGAACCTGAAATTTATTTTAAGTTTGGTATATTCCACAGACCTTAGGTCCACCTAAGGCATTTTTTTTAAAGTTTGGCGGAAAGCCACCAAGTGTCAATTGTTTAGCCATTAATTTTTGACAAGTTGCTTTGTTTGATTAATACTTTGTTCAAAATGTGCCAGAGTGCAAAATAATGATACAAATAATTTAAGACACGTGTATACGATTCTTTTATAATTAATTGATTTATGACTTATTAGATGCATTGCGAAATGCGAGCTAATTGAAAAGAGACATGTATTTTTTTCGTTGTTGTTAGTCTTGTCATATATTTTTTATGTGTGTTTAGTTTGTTTATTGTCATGGACCCAAAAATACATTAACTTTAATTTTTAAATTTGTTCATCCTCCCTAGGATCTATTTTAAATTTGACACATTCCTCTCTTGGTATTATTGATCTGTTCCTTGTGTCACCCCTACCTTGACTATTTTTTAACTTGGTTTTATTTATTAAGTAGATCATTTTTAGCTCATATAACTCGTTCTTTTGAGTTCACCCCTTTGAGTTTCTAAATAACTCATCAAGATACTATAACTTGACTCAGTCAGATCTCAGTTAACTCACCTGTAACCTTGACCTCATCTAAGCTCTATCAAATTGATCTTAAATTCAACCAAATCAAGATTTTTTTGATCAATTTAGAGTTGTTTGCATTTGTATAGCTATTAAAAATATTTTTAGCTATTTTTTGTCTATGTTTGGATTCCTTGATTTGTTTTTTAGTTGTAATTGTTTCCATAGTCGTTTGAGCATTATAAATGGCTAATTTTGCTAACTTTTTTATGGATAAGTATCAACTCTTAAATGGAACAAATTATAGCATATGGATAGTTCGATTTAAAGCTTGTTTTATGGCTAGGAAGGTATGACATCTTGTGATTGGTATAGAAAAATTTCCCACAGGGAGACAAGATACCCCTGAAAACCTTAGGTCCTTCTCTCAGAGATCCTGGAAATCTCTTTCCATCCTATTGCAAAGCACTAGAGATGAATTCTTGATGCACATAGGCCATATGGACTTGCATGTAGATGCATGGAAGAAAATAGAAACCATGTGTTAAGGTAGTAGATTTTCAAAGATAATTAAATTAATTTTAGATTTTTTTACATCCATGAAGGGGGATCAAAAAATTGTCAATTATTTAGTTAAAATTAAGAACATTAAAACCCAATTACATGGCTATAATTGTGAACTCTTTCAAGATAATTTGTTATATTTCATTATACAGATCAATATACATGAAAATTTCAAAAAAAAAATCTCTATTCTTAACTCTAAGTACCTGCATGAGAATGAGCTATTTGATTTAGACACTTTGTCTTCTTTTTTAATTCAAAAAGAGCTTGTTATGGAAAATTTTTATTCCAAAGAGAATGTTACTCAGGTTCTTCTCACTCAAGAATAAATAATTAAACCTTTTAGATTTAGAAATCAAAAACCATCTCTTAAACCCCCTGTAAAGACAAGAAATCAGGAAACTAAAGAGTAAGTTTTGATGTTAGATATCACAATTGTGGAAAATTTGGCCATAAGAAAGAGGATTGTAAATCCAAAAAGAAGTCAAATTTTAGGAATAGGAAATGGAATAAATCAAATTAACATCAAGATGAAATTGATGAGAATAATCATAGAGCTAATGTAGTAACTCTATAAACTATATAAAAAGCATAACTATAACTGAAAACATGCACAAAAGTTTTTAAAAATATTTTGGTTCAGTTTTCTCTAGTATGTTATCATATATGACATGTATAGACTTCAAAAGGGTGCCTACATGGCCATTTTTTGAAGCAAAATTCACATAAATCCATGAGTGTGTCCACTATTTAATGGATCATGTTTTCAATGAATGCTTGATTATTCTTGAATAATATGATTATTTGTTGTTAAATTATTTTATGCGATTAGTAAAATATTATTATATGCATATCAAATGACACTTGGGGATGCCTTTGTCTTTGTATTAGAGACGTCCAATATTGATTACATCTAATATATATTTTACAAAGTGTAATATGTTGGAATTATTTCAACATATATGTTAGTTGTTAAGCATAGTGATATGTTAATTGTTATAAAACCAGTGTTTAACCTTTAAAATTGGTTAAAAGTAAAAATATTTGTGATTTATATTGTGCTTATTATGATATTTGTTGATGTTGTGTTGGACATACAACTAGATTTGTGTTCAAGTATTGATATAGGCACCATCACTTGGAGGAAAAAAAGATCCTTGTGGCTAAACAGGCTGTTGGCAGTGATACACATAGGAGCTAAAGGAAGAATTCATCATCTATGTGAAGGTCAGATTGCTCTTGATAAAGAATATAGTTCAACATCAAAAATTATGTTGCAGATACCTTTCCAAGGAATTTTTGTGTTGGGAACTACTGAAAGTTGTGTGCCTTGTTGGGCCTATCAGTGTTTCCATTGAGGGGGAATGTGTATGAAAATTCCACATCTTGATGGATTATTATAAAAGATCTAGGTCAACTTTAAAGAGTGGATCATGACCACTCACTTTGTATATAACAAAGTGATCGCTTAGGGATTGGTTACACATGGTTATAACATTGTATGTGAACTGTAAGTCTCATGAGAAAATTCATAAGGTAGTTTGTTGTAAACTTCCAATACTTCCTCCAGTTTGTAGTAAGTAAATGTGTCACATTATGTGAAGTTACTTGTAATTCCCAGTGAAACTTTATCTATGGGAATGCCTTTGTTTATAAAAGGCTCCATAGTCTAATGTAAGTCTTCATATGTAAAACATTATTCTTAAGAACCTTTTTATGGGAAGATATATGGATTTACCTTGTTTGCATACTAGCATAAATCATTGTTGCTAATTCAAGGATTTGTAAATCCTTTTGTAGAAAAAGGTAAATTTGGCATGACTGATTTTTCTTCCCATTTAACATTAAGGGGGAGTATTGGGGTGATAATGTAAAGTGGCATCTACCATTACAATGTTCCCTAATATTATTAATTTTTTTCTAATCAAACTATATTATGAAAGTATTTCAAATTTAAGAGTGAAGCGTCTTGATCAATTCACCCACCCACATTGATTTGGGTGATCCCTCTTGGGATTGGCTATCTACAATGTATACATTTATACAGACTGACATAAAGTCTGAGATCTAATTATAAGATATAGAGATGATTATTGTATTAACTACTCAAGAGATAGAGCTCTGTAGATGATAAAAAATACTGAGTGAAGTGGAAGTGTTGGGTTAAACTTGTGAGAATTCTTAATATAGACTTCATTTTACATGCGTAGTTTTTTCCTTTGGGTTTCTCCACTTAAATTTGGTGTCGTCTATCTCTGTTCTTGTTTATTATTTACTTTTAGATATTTCTCATTAAGCTATGTTATTCGCTATCTATTTTAATATATTTCTATGTTTTATCAAATGTATGTCATAATCTATAGTCATCGACATTTTAATGGTGGATCTATAATCTGTTGATTATATTTCCCTTGTTAAATCTAACATAATCAGGTTGAAAGAGTTAAGAAGTATTGTTGGCTTCATGTAAGTTAATAAAAAGGTTATTTCTTGTGTCTAAACTTTTAGTAGTTGGTATCAAAAATATGATGAAAAGTTACATTAGTTTAAGTCCTAATTCTTTAAGATAAGGTGAGTGATCTTGATATTTAGTATGCTCTATGTGTGAGGAAGTATGGTTCTTGTTTTAATTCTATTACAATAATGTGTGGTTATCATTGAGGTAAATTATCATTTCAAGTTAGAGAATGTGTGTTACCAACAGATCAAGGAATCAAGGGAGTCATTAAGGTTAGTAAAGAATATATGAAGTCAAGACATTCCTAAGGTTCATGACAAACTCAAATTTTCTTCATAAGAAAGGTATGAGCCCAAGTGTGTTATCTATCAGGATATTGGTATCAGGTCAAGTGTTATTTGGTGCTTTATCAAGAATGAGTTAGATTAGGTCTTAGAAAGTATGCATTTGTTAAAGGGGAGTTTTGAAGAGTCAAACACTAATTGAAGAGGTCAAATTGACATTTTTTTTGTTTTGGTTGATGTTTCCAACAAGAATGGTTATCCCAAGTGTGTTTTCAAGTGAAGAGATCCAATTTTTTGTAGGTATGTTACTTTTTCATTAATTTCAAAATGAGTAGAATGCGATGATGGCACATGTAAGTACCTTAAGGGGAGAATGAGTTAGTTTTGTTTTCCATGAATATGTTTTCCATCAATGACGAAGGGGAATATTTTTGGCATTATATTGTCATCAGTGTCCAAATAATTTGTATGTGGTGTTTTCATTGTTTTTTAAGGCATCATTGATGTCAAATGGAGTAATAAGCATAAAGGTTGAATGGTATTGTCATGTCAATTTGAGTTTTTTGTTGAGATTGCATGGTCTAGTTGAGTTGTTTGATGGAGTGACATGGTTCTTGAGATAGTGTAGTGTCTTACAGAGGTATTGGTAATGTTGTTGAGGTATCATGAATTATTTTGAAGGCTCTTGTAGGTTGAAAAGATTGGAAAAGTGATGAGGAGGTCAGTTTGGTTAGTGCAAGCATGTTCAAGGTGTTTGATTATGAGGCCTAATTAGTAGAATGAAGTGATACATGGTGGAGTACAGATATGGAGAATCTATTTATATCATGGGAAACATGTAGATGAGTTTTATAGACACTAACAAGTGTCTTAGAGTGAAAGCATAAGGCTTAACCACGTTTTTTAGGCATGTACTAGACCTATCCTCAAGACACAAGTGACAAAATGAGGTGAAATTATTTGTTTCAGAGATAGGTATGAAAATGTGAACGTTGGAAAATGTTTTTCAATTTTTTTTGAGGTTTGGTCCAAGTTTCAAGTGTTGGTTTACAATTTTAAGAAAGATATTGAATTTTTACCTCTACCGAGTTTTTGAAAGTGAGAAACCAAGGTCAAATTGGAATTTCTTGTGCTTGTTGGCACACGTAAACTCTGCATGGTGGTCCAACATCTTCATGGTAGTTGGTTAATAGTCTTAAGATGACATTCTAAAGATTATTTGTAGTTTGAGGAGTAGATCTTTATGAACAATCATTAAGAAGGTAAACATCTTCTAAACCCTCCTTAAACCCTAGTTGTAAAGTGAGGGAGAATATATTGCTTTTTTATGGACTAGAATGGATTTTATTTACTTGGTTATTCATTTTAGGCTGTGTTATACTCTCTCAGGTTTCTCTAGGTGTAATTTAGGTGTCATGGATGTGTGTGTACCCCACTCAGAAAGGTAAGTTTTTGAATAAATTATTTTTTCTCCCAAGTATTACACTAGACCTGTTAAATAAACTAGTGTTTTAGGAATTTAGGAAGATATTATATATTTCCATAGTTGTTTTAGATCATTTTTTATCCCTTATGATTTCTGTTATGGTCTATTTTATAAGACTGGTTTTAAAGTTAGTTTGGGTAGTTTCAGGTGACCTTGTTACATAGGTGTTTTTATGGTGTTCTAGTCTAATTTATGGTGTCTTGTGAATTTATTGATTACCCTAAGGTCATGGTATTTCAATTTATATATCACTCTTGCATGGTTTAGCTGATTTGATGAGGGTTTGAGCTTTATTTTTGAAGACTAATTTTGGAGAATCTTGGTTGTCCTTGTTTTCAAGTGGCTTCATGATGATAAATGGTGGTGTAGAGTTGTAGAAGATTGTAAAAGGTTGATTAAAGGATTATAAAACATGTATAAGTGGTTTCTAATGTTTTTTTATGGTTTTTTTGGTTCAAGAACATTTAGGCTTAGTGAGTGGGAAAATTTAGTGTTTTAGGCCTTTTTGTGTCCTAATGAAGGATTTGGTTATGAAGATGGTATTTCCAAATTATATGGTCCTTTGTATTATGTTTTCATAATGTGTTTATGTTATTTTAAGTGATTGTTACCTATGGTTTCTTACCTATATGGATTAGTTTCTTAAGTTAGGTATTTAAGGATGTGTTAGTGTTCTATTTCGTTTTTGGGTGTGCATGAGAAAGTGTGAGCTACAGAGCTGATTGAAAAGGTGAAGGATGTATTTTTTACCATAAAGAGAGGGTAAAGAGTTTTTTTTTATGTTATAAAGTGAGTTAAAGTGTTTAAGAGATATTTCATTAGGCTTAACTAGCTTGGAGGAGAAGTGATTGAGTGAGATAGTAAAAAGGGCATATATTTAGAGGAGATAAAAGGAAAGAGAACTTTATAGTGTCATCGAAAGTTATTGGTGCAACATTTCAAAGTGAAAAAAATATCATGTGGATTTATTTAGTGATGATTAATATATGGGGTTGGTGCATCCTTTTAGGGTTGGTTCTTTACCAAATCTAGGGGTTGGTACTCCTTATGGGGTTGGTGCTTCACTAAACTTAGGGGTTGGTCATCCTTGTTGAGTGGTGATCAACTAAATTTAAACCATTGGTCTGATAAATATTAGTTTCAATGGGTTTTCTTCCCCTCGATGGTTTCCCACTTATATATGGTGTTCATGTGGTTCTATGTTCTTATTTTGTCTTTTATGGTTATGTCTCTTAATTCATACATGCTTAAATGGTTGATGGATGAAAATGTTTAAAGTGATTGTAAGTTTAATTACCCAATAATTAACCCACTATTAGTGGTTCTACTTCTAATAGTAATATCACTAATAATTTTCTAATTTATTGCATGATGTTTTGATTTTATTAAGACTTATCACATATCAAATTATTTTGATGATTAACAAATTGTTAATACAGAAAAATACACAAATATATGTGTGTGTAATTATTATTTCACTAAATATGGACTTATTCCAGCCCAAGCAACTAAAAAATATAGCCAATATTGGAATCTAATATTACTAGTTTTGGATTTCAAAATTTTAAATATTTTAATTACCTACACTCCAAAATTGCACATATTGGATTCCAATATTGCATATATTGGAATCAAAAATCACATATATTGGAATCCAAAATCACATATAATGGAAATTACTATACTCTAAAATCAATTAAATTAGAATTTGAAAATCAAAATATTGGAATCCAAAAAATACAATATTGGAATCCATTAATTCTCCTTCTGGTGTCCAATATATCTGATCAAAAATTAAATTAATGAGTCTACAAAAAAAATTAATGTTTTCAAAATTCCTAGCATCTGCTAGGTAGCATAAAACATAATCATGTTTTGTTTTATATTTGTGAGTGGTCGTTAGGCTTAATGTTTACTTTGGAATAAGACTCTTATCCGTTTTAAGATGTCTTTAAGATTATACTATGTAGATTTAAATATTTAAAATTCCTTTTTCATGGAGGCCACTAGGCTAATGACATTCATGAGTGATTCAATCAAAATTTAATTATTTTATAGGAATCTAAATGTAAAGTTATGATATAAATGATATGTAATAAAATACGAATACTAAACTATTTATTTGATTTTATCAATAAAAGGAAATGAGAGGGATAAGGTACTAACCTTGATCTTGCTTATGTTGCAGTGAATTGGGACTAAGAAGTATGATGAAATAGAATAACAGGCCATCACAAAAAACCAGAGAAAAATGTAGTAGAGGTGGAACTGACTAAAATGAGGCACCTGGATAGGGATGGGGGTGCCCATGGGTGCCCTAGTCTTGTTTTTTAGTACTCTAGTCTCTATAAAAGGTCAAAACTTGATTCTAATTTGGGCGTTAGGGATTCATAATTGTTATCCTTTTGTCATGTGTATGTAACACTTAGAAGAGTAAGGTACTTGTAAACCTGCAATGAAGAAATAAACTACAAAACCCTCAAATAGACGTCAAATCCTATTAAATAAAAATGAAAAATGAGGGGTTAGATTGTCCTTAGCTGCCATAATGGTGGAATTACAACTGGGTGTTACACTACATATCAGACCCAATGTAATTATGTTTTCTTGTGTTTGTAATAGTTCTCCTAGGTCTCCATTGCACCAATGAGGCCAAGATAGAAGGAAATATCTAGATAAAAAAGCAAATATGTAGATGGAATAGAATGAAGTCCCTGTACGATGGAAAAGTAATAAGCGAGAATGGAAATCTACAAGTACCCTTTCCTCGTACCTAACCTCTGAGGTCATGTCGAGATAGCCGATGAATGTTTGAAGGTGAATGGATACAGACAAGCTAATAAAATAATCTTAAATCCTCAATACGCACTGATGGAATCTGTGAATATAAGGCGAAGAAGGCCCTCCTAACCTGAATTTGTGTAATGGCTCGTTCAGATATAATAGCTGCTTGGAGGCTCTAATCAATGTCGAGCTTTGCCAAGATCCTGTTTCTTGGTTGTTGGATACATGGGAAGTGACCTGTGGGAGCTTCGTATATATCTCCAGACAAGGTCATAAAATAGTGATGGGCGATTTAGTGGATTTATAGTTAACTATGGGTGGTTTTCTGGTCTAGCCCAGAAAATATTTGATTAATTGGCTTATATGTTTAATACGGAAAACTGTGCTATAATATTCGGTGGGAGTGGTGAAGATCTAAATACCAAAGTTAGCAAGCCGGTGTTAATACTTGACTGATTTGTAGGCCCATTGGGTTATGAGACTTGGGGATCATAACCATGAGTTCATGGTTATTGTGGACCTGTTATGGTCATGTGAAGAATCAATCCCTTCTCCCAACTATCCAGTAATTGTATGCCTTTTCATCTTCTATCTTTAGAACTAGAAGTTGTATGATTTTCTTGGAATACCTAACAGGTGTTCTGGTAACTGGGATACGTAAGCTAGTGTTTATGTCAATGAGGAGGTCTCCTACATTAGATTGTGGAACCAAAGGATTACAACCAAATGTTTGTTTTCATTTGAATCCTTGCACAGTCATTCAGATGTTTTATCAAGGCAATCTGTAGTTAGGATGATTTGATCAAAAGTTGTAATCTTTGTCATCTTCAATGTTTAATCCTCTCAGTTGTTCACTAATTGCTTATAGGTTTATTGTTGCTTGAAATAGCTGTATCCTAAGGTCCTGATCTATATAAGCTAATGTCATGGGTAGATTTAGTTGAGGCACTATGGGTTCAAATATATACTCTCTAGGCTCTCTAGGTCCTGTGATTGTCATACAAAATGAGTCAACTTTTAACTAAAATTAATAAACTGATTACGAAATAGGTATTTACACTATGTAAGCATCCTTCTATTTTTGTATTTTTCAATGACGTATTTCAATGAAATTGAAGAGTAGCTACTCTAGTATATTTATAAAATGGACAACTAATCTAGAAACAGAATGAAAACAAGTAAAGTAGCATGGTATGGCTATTTTCCTGTGCAGTTGTGATTTTATCCTAAATATTTAAGCAACTAAATATATTAAATTGAAAGGCTCTCGATCTTACCTTAGAAGTGAGGAATGAATCACAGTTTCTTAGAAACTATCAATCACCACAGCTTCCCCAGTGATATCAAGAGAAAAATTTTAACTGAAATGAAATAATTCACTACTCTATTTGATATGTTGTAATTAGAACTTTGATAGCTCAAACCTGGCATTTATAGAATAGTGGTAAATCTAGTTGTGTGTGATTTCATCCCCTCAGTGTGATCTCCTCATTCCTTTGCGTCCTCATGAATCTAGAAAGTGTGTATATGATAGTATCAACAGAAGATAGCATTCGAACAATGACAGCTTTGGATATAGAAAAAATAAAATGTGAGTAGGAGAGAGATATCACAAGTGAACAGAGCTTGACTATGCAATTCCTAGTGGGATTTATTGCAGGAATACAACACAAGTGTACTGAGAGTTTCAGAAACTATCCTTGTGACAAAACAAAACCTGCAACTTTAATGGATTCTAAGTTGGAAATGAAGTTATTCTATGCTAAACCAATTGTATGGAGCAGCAATGGAACAAGACTGAAACAAAGAGATTATATGACCTCTAAAAGATCAACAATAGAAACAAAACATGAAATTGATAGCATTCTAAGCAAGAAATTGAAAGACTGAATAAGATTATTGAGAAGATGAGGGGCCATTTGCTTGAAAACAAGCTGTCTATTTATAACCAATGCATTTACCAGAGGGTAACTCCCATTTGATCGCTTTTATTATAAACAAAGGAAAAACACTATTCACAGGGAACCAAAAACATTAATGCAAGCCAAAGTTGTTGAAGAAAGTGTGTAAATTTGAAGATTTACATTTGACGCGATCGTCAAAGGAATATGGAAAACATGAACAAAACCACCACCCTATGCAAGAAGAAAGGGGGAAAAAGAGAAAAACCAAGCATGCGGAGGCTGAGCGGGGCATGCGGGATACAAGTGTATACATGGTCAGCCTTTTTGGATTCCAAACACCTTGCAAGGAGATCTGTATCATCATGTGGGCATGTGTAACATCATTTTGGAAGTGCAGTACCATACAATTTCAGGGACGGACATATTGCCCCCTTGGAGAAGTGTCTTAGCCATGGATAGGCGTAAAACGGTGGATCCAAGTATGGTGGTCCCAAGATGGGGAGTTAGGAGTTATACCTGACACGCCTGTGTGCTGGAAAATCACCATCAAGATTCTGCTACCTACAAAATGAAAAAGGGGACTCAAGTGCAGCTAGATAAAAAAAAAATAGAAATAAGATTGAATTGACATGAAAAGAGGACTTACCATCTACAAGGGGTTTAGAACTTACCTCCATCGGCACTCTGACCTTTTGAAGGACATTCAAAATTAAATGAAGAGGGCTATTTATATAAAATGAAGTCATTTTACTATTCATTTGAGTGGATTGGTTTGATAGATTTTTGAGCTCTGGGACCCACAGTGATGTTTTTTGACGAGAGTATAGTCAAAATGTTCATGGTGAGATAACAATCATGCCTCCGAGAGTGGAACATCAACCCATGACGTCTCAGCTTAGTTCTTCTTGATTTATTGTTTTTAGACCCAAAATGTGGAAATGATGAAATCTTTGTCTTATGGGAACCATTTTTGAAAATGTTATTTTTAAACGTGTCTCTAGGGGGCACCCATAGGGTAGGTTTTCATTTTAGAAAAAATGGTGTATTTTCTTATTTTTAAGCATTTTTTAGGGTTTACAATCTGTTTAGGTTTGCGGGACAAGACCGCCACCCGATGCAAGGCAGAAATTATGGGACCGCCACCTTAGAAGGTGGCGGTTACATAACCATGACTTTACATAGGGTGGTGGTCCATGATAGAGTGACAAAACAATGCTTTACCTTGTTTGTTTTTGCATTTTTTTCACTTTCACATGTTTTTAGTAGTCTTTTCAATTGGGATTTGATACTAACTCACTTATTTTTTTGTTTTTGGGTGTATGCAGAAGAAGGAGTACGTTAGATGGATCCAAGAGAGGGAGTTTGATTGGCTCTCGGTAGTGTTGGAGGCACTTTCCCAGGTAGAGCGAGATAGTCTCCAGAGGGCTGGTATATGGAGGATTGCATAGGTTCCTCATGTTGCACCTACCAGTCACATACTGTGTGACTTGTTCTCATATTAGGATGTGGATTAGAACACCTTCCGATTACCAGGAGTTAGGGGTGAGTGGTCCATCACCCTGGAGGATGTTTACTATATAGTGGGGGTTCTGATCCTTGGGCGCTTGCTATCTCTTAAGATAGCAGTTTTGAGATCACATGTGGTTTAATGGGCCACCTACATGGGAGATGTTATTGTATCAATGGGATCAAAGAAGGGCATGAGGATCCGCTCTATCATTGAGTCAAACATTTCCTTTCTTTACAAGGCCATCATGGGCATCCTTGTATCTAGATTGATTGGGGACAAAGGAGGGGACACCCTCTTATATTACTGGGCCCCTATTATTACACAGATTGAGGGCCATGGACGTGTCTATGCTTGGGGAGTAGATATCCTCGAGACTACCTACCATGACTTATACAGGGTAGTCCATTTACAGGGACAGTCACTGAGCCACCCAACTCTTGTCATGAGCTGGGTGTATGAGCACATTATCCCATATGGGAGAGGTGTAGAGGTGGAGGATCCTGGGGCCATCAAGGCAGTGAGGTGGATGGGGATGATAGTTCTTAGAGAACCCCACCAGCCAGTGGCCTCTCTAACCACTGCAGACATGGAGGCCACTCCTTATCAGGCCATGGTAGGGGTATGGGAAGAGGAGATCGTTACACTGATTGCCTACCAAACTACCAACCAGTTGATAGACAGGGCGGGGAAGTTGGAGATACACCCCTTTGATAGAGTTCCATAGTAGTTTGGCCTCCCTATAGTGACATGCTTCCTCCAGTGATGCCAGTGTATAGATCTATCCGCGAGACTTAGGGAGGTCCTAGAGGCCAGGGTTGGACTATTGTTACACTCGGTGTTCCTATTGCAGCCAGGAGGGTGGTACATGTAAGAGGGAGAGCCGGTGCTCCTTAGGTACCCTTACTTCAGATTATTGCCAATCCCACTCATAGCAGTGATGAGCCCATTGATGTGGACTCCGATTCTGAGGAGTTCACTAGGGGAGAGACCAAGGAGGAGATAGAGGAGATGGAGATCAGTGAGATGGGTGGTGGGGGAGATAATAGTGATCTTGAGTGGCATGATACCTAGGAGATCCTGTAGGCTAAGAGGGCGGAGTAGAGCGCAAAGAGGGTGACTCTAGTTTCAAAGGAGTTACTCTCTCGAGACCTAGGTGGAGATGGAAAGTCTGTTGCAGGCTGTCACATTTCCCCAGATGTGGAAGAGGGACACCAGTCAATTGTGGCATCAATGGTGGGTGTGGATCCTAGAGATCCTTCTTGGATGCCTGGAGATCTGAGTGAGTTGTCTCTCTTTTCTATTTGTTTTAGTTAGAATTATCTTAGTTTGTTATTTCTCTTTGTTTTTATTACTCTTGGTTCTATCTTTTGATCATTTTCTAACTTGTTTTCTCCTTTGTTTATAGCAACTACTGATGAGTGGTGAGACTTGATTCACTGAGTATGCACTGATACCTTTCTTCTCCCTTGGAGAAGACCCGTGCTAAGCTTTCGATGGACATGGGGGAGCCTTCAGCAGCCGGTAGGCATACTGATGTTTTTGCCTTTGTCTAGCATGTAGAAAAGATTATGACTTCCCTCCACGTTGAGTTGGCTAGATATAGGATGACCGATCACTTGATGAGGAGGATTCACCCTCATAGTGAGACAGCAGCTACTGGTCATGACCACAAGCCCTCAGCGCATTTGGAGCACCGGTGTAGCCAGAGTCCTAGGCATGGCTGCGCACCCTCTGAGGGATCCCATAGGGATTGAGAGTATTTTTTCAGATGTCTATATGATTATTTTTTAAATTTTCGGGCTCTTTGAGTGTTTTGACCATGCCTAGTGCATGATGGCATTGTATATGAAACTTGATTTGTATATATATATATGTATATATATATATATATGTATATGTATCTCTTTTTGGATCTAGACTCTTGGTGCCTAGATCTTTGTGACTTATTTCCACATGTGTACTTAGATTTTTTTATAATATATGCAATGGATAACAAATGATAGTAAAAAGAATGTTTTACTCTGTATGTTTGTTGTAATGCTGATATGAGATGATACTAACATATGGTAGTGCTGAACTTTTGAAATCTTTGGGAAATGTTTATAATTTCTTCTTATGTTGGCAAAACGTGATGAATGCATAGTGATAAAGAGATGAACTTTCCCCAACCCCAATTCCACGCAACTAGTAAGATGCGAGGGCTCAATACCAAGAGTTATGAAGGACACAAGTTGTATGAGTTTGATTGAATGGAATGATGAGAGACAGACAAACCAGTAACATAAACCAAGTTTGGACCCACACGCCTACCCTACTCAGAACTACCACCAAGCTTAGAAGGCCACTTACTTTCTAGTTTATCTAGACTTAGATTCATAAATGGCAACCTGGTTGACAAAATCTGGTTTTGAGGATTTTATTTCTTTGGAATTTGGATATTTGTTTTGTTTTAATGGGATTTGACTTGTGCTTCTAGCATACCAAGATTTGTTAACTTGTTTGAATGGACCCCCCACATCTTGCCTCATGCCACCAGTAAGAAGCATGGGTTTATCACCAAAGGAAAGATATAGGTGAGTAAGGGCACTTCTTTCCTTTCCCAACCTCACACCACCAGTAAGAGATGTGGGCTTATCACCAAAGGTTGATAGGGCAAAGAAGTGTAAAATAAAATATTATGTTTTCTTGGTGCTTTTGATTTCATTTGATTTTGAATTTTGTGACTTATAACTTTGGGATATCCTTTCTTTCAAAGATATTTAAGAGGGATAGATGTGACACCAAGAAGCTTCTAGAACAGACCGTAGGTAAGGACAACTTTACCTAGTAGAAAGAAAGAGCAAAGCCAAGTATGTAGGCCTTGGTATGGTTTTTCGTCAATGCTTGCCTGTCAAACTTGATGAGAAGATTTGAAGATAGTTGATGATGTTTAAAGAGATGTGATATGAATGCTTTTGCCAATATTTTTAGAAATTTGTAACAGATTGTTTAAGAGTAAGCTCTTGGACTACCTCTTTTACGAAATGGACAAAATGAAACAACTGAATGACCAATGTAATGTAGGTAGCTATAATGTACGAGTAATGATTTTGATGTTTTATGTGTGAAACCGCTTAAGATGTAAGGAATTGATAGTTTCACGGAATTCCTCACCTTCTAGTGTGCACAAAATATATGCACCATTTCCATAGTCCTTCATGACTTGGTATGGGCACAACCATTTGGGACAGAACTTTCTTCCTTCGCTGGTTTTCTTATCGATCTAGTTGTCTAGTCTTTGAAGTATATCTCCTTCATATATTTCTCACTCATAGAATTTTTTGTTGTACTTTCGGCACACCCAGTCAGCATAGGCTCTATGTCATTGTTCGGCATTTAACCTAGCCTCATCAAGGCTTTCCAGTTGAGAGAGGCGTGCCTCACTATAGGCTTATCTGTCCAAAATCCCTTATATTGAAATGCGGAGACTGGGTATTTCAGCCTCAAGTGAGAGAACTGCTTCAGCTTCGAATACCAGTGAGAAAGGAGTTTCTCCTATTGGTGTTCTTATTGAGGTTCGATGGGCCCATAAGGCCGGATATAGTTTTAAATTCCAATCTCACTTGTTCTCCTTGATTGTTGTAAGGAGAATAGATTTTAACATTTTATTCGTCGCTTCAGCCTACCCATTGGCTTGAGGGTAGTAAAGAGAAGCCGTGTGATGGTTTATCTTGAATTTGCTACATAACTCACGGACTTCATCATTTTTAAAGAACGTGCTATTGTTTGAGATAATGACTTGTGGGACACCATACCTGTGGATGATTTGATTCAGAATGAATTTGGCAATTACTGAGCCTGGTACGGTGGTGAGAGGCATGGCTTCCACCCATTTGGTAAAATATTCTGTGGCTATAATTATAAAATTATGGCCATCTGTTGGTGAGGGAGAGAATTTCCCTATCAAATCCGGCCCCCACATGGAGATGGGCCACAGGGTCGCTATTGGTTGTAGGGATTGTGTTGGCATGTGAATCTTGTGAGAGAATTCTTAGCATTTATGACACTTACATACAAATTCCATTGCATCATGCTCAAGAGTGGGCCAAAAGTAACCTAGCTGATGTATTTTTTGAGTAGTGGCGTGACTACCGAAGTGGCCTCCACATATCCCACTGTGGGATTCATGAAGACTTTTCTTAGATTCTTCTATATCAACGCATCTTAGAAGAATGTCATCGAAGGATTTACAATAGAGTACCTAGTCTAAAACAACATATCTAGTGGTAATAATGCATAACCACCTTCTTTGTTGTGATGTGGCACCTTCCGGGTATGTATGGTCCATGATAAAATTGATGATATCAGTATACCAAGGACATGTAGAAATGGGGGGCCTAGTTTCGACAAAGTATACACACTCATTAGGAAAGTCAAGATTTACCAGCTCACCTCCATCTAGTGGATTGTCAGCTAACCAGTCTGTGATGATTTTTCCTTTAATGGATTTTTTGTTAATGAATTTTAACTCAAATTCTCCCATTAAGATTATGAAATGTCTAGCCTTTTTAGGTAAAGATCCTTGTCTAAGAAATGTTCATGAATGGTCTATCTTTACAATGACCCTTGTTTCTTGGTTTAACATGTAATGTCTCAAACATTTTGTTGCAAAAAATATGGCCAAGCATTCTCTTTCTGCCTGTGTGTAACGTGTTTCATAATCGAGCAACGTTTGGTTAATGAAATAGATTGTGTGCTCTCGTTTATCATTTTCTTCTTAAGCCAACATGCAAGCTAGCGAGACATGAGTGGCTCGTGGGTATAGGATCAAAGGACAGTCTGGCTTAGGAGGAATTAGTGTGGGTGGAGATAACAAGAAGCATTTAACTACTTCAAAGGCCTCGTTGCATTCTTTAGTCCAATCAACACTATAATCTTTCTTCAATAGATTGTTGATTGAATGAATGGAAAAACTTAAATCTAGGATGAACCTTCAGATTGCACTGAGTTTCTTAAGAAATGACCTGATTCCAAACTCTTTTGAGGGTGGAATCATTTCAAGAACAGCCCGTATTTTGGCTAGATCAACATCACTCCCTTGTGAAGATATAATGTAGCCTATAAGTTTGCTTCCTGTCACACCAAACACACACTTCTCTGGGTTTAATGTGACGCCATATTCAATTAATCATGAGAGGATGATACGGAGCACTTCTAGATGATCACAACATTTCTTGGCTTTGGCCAACAAGTCATCCACATAGGATTCCATAATTTTATGGATAAGATCATGGAATATGTAAGTCATTTCCCACTGATACATAGCACCGGTGTTTTTAAGACCAAATGGCATGATAATGTAGCAATATGTTCCCCAGGGAGTTATGAATGTAGTTTTGGCTTGATCCTGTTTAGATATTTTAATCTGATTATACCCTAAGAACCCATCCATGAGGGACAACAGTTCAAATCTAGCTGTTGTATCAACAATAACGTCAATGGATGGTAATGGGAAGTCATCCTTGGGACAAGCTTTGTTAATATCCTGAAAATCTATGCAAATGTGTATCTTCCCATTCTTTTTTAGGACAAGGATGATATTAGATACCCATTGTGAATAGTCAATGGGTTTGATGAATCCCACTTGGAGAAGTTTTATTACTTCTTTTACCATGAGAGCCACTTTTGGCTTCATTGGTCTTGAATTCTGTTTAATTATTTTTACATCTAGTTTAGTGACAAGATTATGTACCACGACTTGTGGTGCAATGCCCGTCATTTCTTTATAATTAAATGCAAAAGCCTTTTGATGTTATTTGAGGATTTGGGTGTGTATTTCTATCTCCTCCAGAGTTAACGAGGATCCCAACTTCAAAATTCTTGGTTCTTCCTCTGTTCCAATGTTTATGTCAATGGTTTCTTCTATCAAAGAAGCATTACCTTCTTCAAATTTAGGTGGGGCTAGAGGTAGTTCCAAGCTTTCTCTATTTTCTATCTGGTAGATATTGAGATCCTTCTATGGAGGAGATTCGACCATGGGATTTCCAAAGTAGGAAGATGAATGTGGTATTACGAAAAGATCAACTATACGGTGAGCAAGTTGTAGCTCTGCATAGGTGTTTAAATATTTGAGAGTGACTTTATCATCGTCAAAGTGATCCACGATAGAAAAATTATCCTCATCTTCTCCATGAGTCAGGACTGAGTTTTTTGGTATTTTACACACTAATGGTTCGGTACAAAGTGATACCATGAAATTTGTATCCTCCAACTCGTTGTATGGGGTGAAACGGGAAGCTGAGGTTGTTATTGAGTTTGCGAGAAGGTCTGCTCTCATGGGATCGCTTCAATTGATATGAAGTTGAATTCATTTCTTAGATCTAACACCGTTGTTTTGTATAGTTCTAAATGTTCAGCCCTAGTTTCATATACCTCAGAGACTTGGTTTGCAACTAGTTGTGAGTCTCCTAGCACTCTAATGTCATTGACACCCATTCTTTTGGCTAGGATGAGGCCAAGGAGGAGAGCTTCGTACTCAGCCCCATTGTTTGTACATTCAAAGTTTAATTTAAAGGTGAAAGGTAGGATCTTTCCCTTAGGTGAAGTAAAGATCACTCTCGCCCCAGCTCCAAAGTGACATCTAGCTCCATCAAAGGGGAGAGTCAAATACATGTTTGGAAAAATAGACGTTAGGATATTTGTCGTATCTATTTCTTTTGTTTCAGTTACCTCTACCATTAAAACTTCATTTGATGGAAGAAAAGCAATTCACAGGGTGTGTCCCATACCCATGGAATCAAATGGTAGGAGAATAGGTAAATCTTTCTCTAGCAACTTGACAATTTTTGTGGTAGTTCCTAGCAACACCATTTTTATAACATTGGTCTCACTTTTGGGTATTGGAATGTCCTCGGCTGGATTTGTAATTTCTAACTTAGTGGTGGGTATCGACTTTTCTTTTGGTTGTGAATTAGTTGGTTTGACAAGCTGATTTTTTGGGAGTTCAAACTCAGAGTGAACACTTGGTCTTTCCTTCAAATCCTCTAGGTGTATATCGAAGGGTTTTGGGTCACATTGTGCCACAGATATTTTCCCAAAGTGTATAAATCTTATTTCTTGGAATAACATGGAAGGGATTTCCTTCATGCGGTGTATCCATGGCCAACCAAGGATCATATTATAATTGGCTCCCCGATCTATAATATAAAAATCAGTGAGGACCGTCTTGGGTCCTAAAGTGACCAATAAAACTATGGCTCCAATTGAAGTGGATTTGAGGCTATCATAACCTCTTAGTGTAATTTGCATCGTGGAACAGTTCATCTCTCCATATCCTAACTTCTGAAGAAAAGTGAAGGGGACTATATTAACTGCTACCTCATCATCAACCATTACACGTTTAACATAATTATTGTAGACCCAAACTTGTAAATGTAAAATTGGGTCACCTCTTCATGTAATTTTAGCGTCTGTCGGCATTTTACTTATATCAAATATAAACTCAGTATCCCTATCTGGCTACCTCAGAGGATAAATGTCAAAATCCACATGGTTTACTTCCATTTCTGGGGGAGGAGTGATGTTAATTAAATGTCCAAGGCCTAACGCTTCTAAGAGGGTAGCTCTGTGGGTGGGAGAGTTCTTTAACAAATCTAAAAAGGAGATGTGAGAGAATGTTTTGGTTAAGTCATTAATTAAATCATAGGCACCTACGGGTTTTACCAATGCTTATTGACTATTGTCTAGTTCCAATGAATAACTTGGAGTAGGTTAGAATGAATAATCCCGTGTTCTTGTTATGGTTTCTACGGGTAGTTTGGTGTCTAACTCCACCAAACCAACTATCATAGTTTGAGGTCTTCCTAATGGGGGCACAACTAGTGGATTTAATGAAGTTGAAACTTTGTGATCATTGTTTTCTATCATGACACCCTTGTTTTTTTCGTTAGGATCTAACCTGTTATTATTAGAATGGTTTGGGAGAAGATCATTAAAGATTTTGAGGGGTGAATTTTGAGGGGAAAGTGCCCCTGCATAAGTGTTTGGCATGGGTACTACAAAATTTGCTAAAAACATATCTATAAAGAGTTACTTTTGATCTTTTGGAAAATGCTCCATCAATTTATTGTATTGACGACAAGTCCTAGTATCGTGGCCTTGAGTTTTGTGAAAGCCACAATACAAATTAGGATTATAACTTCAAGGTTGTTGATTTATAATCTATTGTGGCCCGAAATTCTGATAAGGTTGCTAATTATTAGAGTTAAAATTTTGAGGTTGTTGCCTTTGATTTTGACTCTGATATCTAGTTGGATTTTGATTTGGACTATGTGTTAGGATTTTTCATCATCGTCGTTGTTTCCATGGTGGATGATTAAAATCCACCGTGTTGATTATTGGAGTAAAGTTGTTATTTCGCTGATTATTAACAGGTGGTGAAATGTTTACAATGTTTGCATTTTTAACTTGGTCAGTTACTCCATCTATTGTAACCCCACGGTTCTTGTTAAGGATCTTAGGTCCTTGATTAGTGTTCCCAGCATTAGGATAGGCCACGACGTTTTGATTGGGAATAGTTAATTTTCCATTTGTCCCATATGTCTTACGACCACTATCTATCACTGTTTGGTTGATTCGGAGAGCACTCTCGAGTACTTCATCGTAAGTTCTTAGTGGGAACTTCTGGACTTCTTCCTTTATCTCTCTATTGAGAGAATTAAGGAATAAATCACATAGTTCCATTTGATCCATGTTTGGAGCACTCACTGATGAGTAGAGAACCATATGCCATCTTTGGATAAAATGAGCAGTGGATTCATTATGTTCCTATTTAATATGCAAGAACTCCCTAATTCTCGTTCTTAACAATTTGTTCATGTCGAAAGCTTTGATGAATTCTGACACGAGTTATTTAAATGAGTGTATCGAGGCTTCAGGTATTCTGTAATACCAATCAAGGGCAATACCTTCTAAGGTTTTAGGGAATATTTTAGCGACAACCCTGTCCCAAGGGAGTAACTCCCGTATGGCTGTGGCATAGGCTTTAATGTTTGCATTTGGATCCCCTTCCCCTTTGTATTTGGGAAAATAGGGAAGAGGTCTTGGAAGCATAACACTTTTTATGGTGAAGTTTAGGGGTTCTTTTAAATATTTCAAATAAGTCCCTACTGCGTAGGCCTCAACCATCGCTAGGGCTTGCTGAGGGGGTTGAGGTGGAATGGGTTGTTAATATGGCATAGACATATGCATTTGTAGGAACATAAGGGAATCCCTGTGGTTGAACAAACATCCCAGGAGAAGAGAAAATGTATCCTTGTGGTGAATTTGAATAAATGTTTAAGGAGGAGCATTGTTCTGGTATGGGTTGTTTGTTTCCAAGCTAGGAGGTTTCATGCTTTCAATTGGAACAAATTTTGAAAATGTGGTTCTAGTTGGTGTTTGTTGTGGGTAACTATAAGGATTTTGAGGAGGCATGCCTAACATGCCTGTTCCTGTAAGGAGGTTGACCTGACTGGGATGATGCGGAGGATTAGGAATTCCTGCTTGAACAAAATATGAATTTTGGTTTTCTTGAGCGAGTTCCAACCCTCTAACTTTTTCAGCTAAGGCCGAAATGACCTCCATTGGTGAAGACACAGTGCTTTTCCTTAAAGGTGTTTGTTGTATAGCTTGAGGTTGTAAAGGGGTATGATACCCTACTATGAATTGATCGTTACCTTACCAAGCTTCACCAAGGGTATTTCCCATAGGTGGAGGAATGGGGGTGTTCTCCTGGAATAGGAGATCAGACTATATTTGTAAATTCCCTATAGGTGGATACATATTTTGGAAGCATTGTTCACTTTTAGCGAAGTGCGGTAAGTACTCCTCATCTAAAAAAGGGGAGTGGGTCTGATTGTCTACTGATTTGTGGTCTGAACAAGACCCGAGGAGATGAAATGGATTCTCTAGTAAACTTCATATTGTTAGAGCCTGATGGCTCTGGTTGTTGTGTTTGTGCGAGTTGATCGAACTCCTCGATTTGGAACGAAGAACTAGAACTAGTCTCTGTGAGGGGGAGTTTGAGACGACAAGTAATTACTTGAATAGTTATCAGCCCATGCAGAAAGTGAGGGTGATGGTTGTCTATTTGTTTGAATATAGTTTACTTCGAGACCTGAGAGAGGTCTACCATATGCATCATATCCTGACATATTCAGGGGGGTATATGAATACCCACAGAATAATGGGAAAGAGAAAAGGTGGATGAGAGAAATGGAAAATAATAAAAGGAAGAATTGTTTGTTCACGTCGGGTTCACCAATTTTGTACGATGGAAAAGTGACAAGCGAGCATGGAAATCTACAAGTACCCTTTCCTCATCCCTAACTTCCCAAGGTTGTGTTGAGACAGCTGGTGAATGTTTGAATGTGAATGGATACAGACAAGCTAATCAGGTAATCTTAAATCCTCAATAAGTTGATAATGGAATCTGCGAATCTAAGGTGAAGAAGGCCCTCCTAACCTTAATTGATGTAATGACTTTTGTTCAGATATAATGGCTATCTCGGAGGCTCCAATCAATGTTGAGCTCTGCTGATGATCCTATTTCTTGGTTGTTGGATACATGGGAAGTGGCATGTGGGAGCTTTGTATATATCTCCAGACAAGGTCATAAAATGGTGATGGGCAATTTAGTAGATTTATAGTTAACTATAGGTGGTTTTTTGGTCTAGCCCAGAAAATATTAGATTGATTGGCCTCTATGTTTAATATGAGAGAACTATACTATAATATCCAGATGGGAGTGGTGAAGATCTAAATACCAACATTTGTAAGCCAATGTCAATACTTAACTGATTTGTAGGCCCATTGGGTTGTGGGACTTGGGGATCACAACTGCGAGTTCGTGGTTGTTGTGGACCTGTTATGGTCATGTGAAGAATCAATCACTTCTCCTAACTATCAAGTAATTGTACGTCTTTTTAGCCTCTATGTTTAAAACTAGAAGTTGTATGATTTTCTCTTAGAGTACCTAACAGGGTGTTCTGGAAACTTGAATACGTAAGCTAGTGTCTATGTTAAGGAGGAGGTCTCCTGCATCAGGTTTTGGAACCAGAAGGATCGCAACCAAATGTTTGTCTCTCTTTTGAATCCTTGCATACAGTCATTCAGAGGTTTTATCAAGGCATTCTATAGTTTGGATGGTTTGACTAGAATGTGTAATCTTTATCGTCTTTGATATTTAACCCTCTCAGTTACTCGCTAATTTCTTGTAAGTTTTTTGTTTCTTGAAAGACCTGTATCCTAAGGTCCTGATCTATATCAGCTAATTTCATGGGTAGATTTGGCTGAGGCACTATGGGTTCAAATATGTACTCTTTAGGTTCTCTAGGTCCTGTGATTGTCATACAAAATGATTCAACTTTTAACTAAAATTAATAAAATTATTACGAAAGAGGTATTTACACTATGTAAGCATCCTTCTATTTTTGTAATTTTTCAATGACGTAGTTCAATGAAATTGAAGAGCAGCTACTCTAGTATATTTATAAAATGGACAAACTAATCTAGAAATAGAAATGAAAACAAAACAACAGTAGCCTGGTATGGCTATTTGTCCTGTACAGTTGTGATTTTATCCTAAATATCTAAACAACTATTTATTTTGAATCAAAAGTACTCTCAATCCTACCTTAGAAGTGAGGAATGAATCATATTTTCTTAGAAAGTATTAATCCTCACAGTTTCACTTGGCAATATCGAGAGCAAAATTTTGATTGAAATAAAATAATTCCCTACTCTATTTGATATGTTGTAACTAGAACTTTGATAGCTCAAACCTAGTATTTACAGAACAGTGGTAAATCTAGTTGTGTGTGATTTCGTCCCCTCAGTGTGATCTCCTTGTTCCTTCATGTCCTCATGAATCCAGAAAGTGTGTATATGATAGTATCAACAAAAAATAGCATTCAAACAATGGCAGCTTTGGATATAGACCGAATACAATGCGAGTAGGAGAGAAATAGTGCAAGTGAACAAGAGCTTGACTATGTAATACCTAGTGAGTATTTATTGTGGGAATATAACACAAGTGTACCGAGAGTTTCAGAAACTATCCTTGTGACAAAACAAAACCTACAACTTTAATGGATTCTAAGTCTAGAAATGAAGCTATTCTTTGTTAAACTTGATTATATGCCGCAGCAATGGAATAATACTGAAACAAGAGAGATCATATGACCTCTAAAATACCAACAATGGAAGCAAAAACATGAAACTAACAGAATTTCTAAGCAAGAATTTGAAAGACTGAATAAGAGAATTGAGAAGATGAGGGGCCATTTGCTTGAAAACAAGTTGGCTATTTATAATCAATGCATTTACCAGAGGGGTAACTCCCATTTGATCTCTTTTACTATAAACAAAGGAAAAACACTATTACCATAGGGAACCAAAAACATTAATGCAAGCCAAAGTTGTTGAAGAAAGCATGTAAATTTGAAGATTTATGTTTGAAGTGATCATCGGAAGGAATCTAGAAAATGTGTAAACAAAGGGACCACTACCCTGTGCATGCCAGTGGAAGTTACGGGACCTACCACCCTATCCTGGGTGGCGGTCACGAGACCGCCACCCAGGTGGGGTGGAGGTTCTGTCACTGAAGACAAAAATGTAAGAAGAAAGGGGGAAAAGGGAAAAACAAAGCATGCACAGGCTGAATGGGGCATGTGGGATACAAGCGTATACATGGCGAGCCTTTCTGTATTCTGAACACCTTGCAAGGAGATCTGTATCATCATTGGGGCATGTGTAACATCATTCTGGCGGTGTAGTACCATCCACTTTCGGGTACGTACAGTACCCTTATTATGTAGTGCATATGTAGAGTAATGGACCAAATGTAGTCCCTTGTTGTATGTAGATATATAGCCCTTGATAAGAATATTCCACCCATGTAATGGTATGTATGTTATGTTTATATAGGGATCTCTTGTTTGAATTTCACCACTAATGACATGACATGCCGACTAATGCCTCTAGAGATGAGAGGAAAAACCAAAAATATTGACATCAAATGTCAAAAATAAGATAAAAAATAAAGAGGATAGCGGCACCCATGATGAAAAAGAGTGGTTGGAGCTATTATCCATCCTTGGGCACTAGTGTGTAGGGAAAAGTGATGAAAAAAGAGTGATAACTAATAGACATGGATCCCTGAGACCTAACCAGAATTATGTGTATGAGTGACAATTGTGTAAGACAACAAGAAATAATACCGACAAGATAAATAAATGGACTATGGGATGGGTCATCTGTGAGTACTTTTCTTACACAATATCCATATATATAAAAACATATTTTAAGGTATAATATTAGTAGTAAGTGCATGATTTTGTGTCTACATTTTCCCCCACTTTATGTTGGTGAGAAAAATATCAGTAACATAAAGTAAATAGAGATGCATACCATATAATTTTGAAGAAGCTCATGTCATTGAATTATGCAAAGAGTTTAGTAAAAGTATGTTCTGAGTGAGAGGATATAGTGTGGTGAAATATGGATCAGTGTGTTGATCTATGTGGCATGACGAGGGCTGTGGGACCATTATGAGAAGCACTCAGAAAAATATATGATGTTGATAGTGAATGATTGGATATTTTTATTTTTATTGATGGAGATGTGATGGGGGAAGCGAGTGATCAATTCCTAACCTAATTGTGCATGTGTAGGTGTGAAAAACTGAGGATTTGGGCCTCCTTCCACAAGAGGAAGAGTGTAGGGAGAGAATTATAGTGTCTCTCCAACTTTAACCACATCCTAAAAATATCTAGCCATTGTAGACAAACACAAATCAAATTTTGATCAAACATGATAACCCATATATGATCAGTATAGGAAAGGAAATGAAGTCTCATTTCCCCCACTCCATGAGTGTCACTGGAATGTGTATGTGGTGGATTCCATGTTAGGTCATCTAGAAGCACTCGTGAAATGTAGAATAACTTCCCATGTTAGGTCATCTAGAAGCACTCGTTAAATATGGAATAACTTCCCATGTTAGGTTATCTAGGAAAGTGGTGATATAACTCCAAAGTTAGGTCATCTGTGAGGATAAATGTGTTTCATTCATGTTGATTGGTTGATATGATTGAAATTTTGTTGTCAATATTGAATGTTTATGATTGTTTTGACTAGTGGATTACTCTTGGAGATATTTTATGCTTGTTTCCCCCAGGTTAGGCCATCAGGGGTAATCACTAAAAAGTGACGTGACATGTTGTACAATATATGAGAAAATGTTTGATAATGGTGAGTTATAAATGTATATTTTTCACATAATGGAGTAAGGGGAACTATATGATGACCCCAATTGTATGCCCCCACTTTCACCAAAAGGGGGAGTGATGAAGAAAATGAACACTAAGACAAAAGTAATCATGTAATGATATAAGGATGAGTATGGGATGGATATCAAAAAAGGTTTTGTATATTGAGTGTAGATAATGGTGAATATGAATATAATGTGTGTGAAACGTGTACATTATGGTAGTAGGTATAATTTTGAAGAAAATTCCATAAACGAGATAAAAATTAGAGTAGGTATGCTCAAGATATGATCAAAACCATACGATGTGAATTAGTTGAGAGAATGAACATGATGAATGACCATAGTAAAGTGAATAATGGAAATTTAATATAACTAGTAGTGTAAAAAGTGAATAAATAACCCATTTGTATTTTGTGGGAGTGTGACAGTGAGCTCTGATTATGTGAGGATGACACAAATTAGAGAAATGCTATTGAGTCAATTTGAGATGGTGGGAATGGATGTGGCATCATGTACGATGGAAAATTTGGTAAGCGTGATTTTTTTCAAAAAATCTGATGATATTTGCCATTTTCAATGAATTTTTTTGAATTTTTTTTTTTGAATTTCTCAACATTTTGGATCATAACAAGAGTGATAAAGGATTTAATGACCTTTGAGAATGGAGCACCCAAATATGGGTACTAGTGTCCTCCTCATGGGTGCCCTAGTCTTGCTTCTGCGCGCTCGCACCTAGAGACCATGAATTGAGGCTAGAGTTATGTAAATTTTGAAAGTTGATGTGTTTTGATGTTGTAGATGAGTATTTTTGTATATGTATGATGTTCTAATGCTATGTTTGTTGTTTTTTGTGGTGTGTAGATGGATATTCATTCTAGATAGTTTCTTGGTGGACACCATTTGAGTACTTTTCTCGGATTGGGGTTATCAGACGATGAGTGGGATGTTCTAGACCGTGTTATCTTATGGCACATATCAAGGATGGGGGATGTGCCCAATAATATGCCTATTCTTACAGCTTTATGCGAGAGGTGGTGTGAATATAATTACACATTTTGGTTACCTACAAGGGAGATGACAATCACACTAGAGGATGTGTAACACATACTACGATTACCTATTGTGGGAAAGAGAATATATGTTATGGAAGTGAATGATATGTAGAGGTATATGAGGCCAAATCGACAGTATTTTTTAGGGACTCAAGTTCCTTTCGAGGCCCATATGAGCCTAGATTTTGTTCTGAGATTAGGGGTTATGATATTGTGTAATTTTATTATAATGACGATAGCATCGCCAATTGTAATGAAGGGAAGTGGTGTGGGTATCTTATATAAGATGCATGATATTTACCACCAGATAGAGGAGGAGAGCACTAGGTATGCCTTGACATGATGTGTATTGGCCCACCTGTATAAGGATATATAAATATTTACATAGGAGGAGTATGGGGGTGACAATAGAGATACCAAATTGTTACATGTATGGTCCTATGAACATATTATAGTATTAAGGTAAGTTTGTGGTCCATGAGGAGAGTAAGATAGAACACTTATATTTACAGGTAGGTGGGTTGGTGTATGAGGAAGGAAGATGGAAACACATACCTATAGAGCTATGTTAGATCATATGGGGTGGCATTAGAGATATGAAATTGTTACATGTATGGGCTTATGAGCATATTGTAGTGTTAAGGTAAGTTTTTGGTCCATGAGGAGAGTAAGATAGAACACTTATATTTACAGGTAGGTGGCTTAGTGTATGAGGAAGGAATATGGAAACACATACCTATAGAGCTATGTTAGATTGTATGGGGCTAGAGGCCATTATATGGAGGCCATACTGAGACTATGAAGGATGGGAAGAGGATGTAGTAGAGCTACGATGTGTACATCATACTATGTGGTTATAGGATCAATTTCTAGGGGTAACTAATTCATTTCAGGTTGATTTAGTTTCACGATAGTTTAGCATGGCCCAAAGCATTCCCTTAGAGCCATATGTATGGGTTAGAGCTATTAGGGCACTAAGGAGGGTTGGAGCAAGACTAGGGCCCATAGTAGGGAAGCTAGTACCTCTAAGGTCAGATGAGGTAGATACATCAGTAGAGCTGATAGATGTAGATGATGCGGGGTGTACAGAGGTATACCATGCATAGTGGGCCTCACATTGATGGGTATTTTTGTTCCCAATTTTGGTGGATGTGATAGGGTTACCACCAAGAGGAGGAGTACATGGGAAAAAACCTACCACTGATGATGTAGTGGTGGCAATAACAGAGCGTAAGTATTTTTATAGTTATGTTGTATGATTTATTTCTTGGTTGTGTAATGGTCATTGGTGTCTAGTGTGTTTTTATTATGGTTGTAGGGGGTGCACATTGGTCATTGATTATGGACACATCTATCAGCACATTGACGCAGAATGTTCCCACCAACATATGCCTGGCTGGAGGCATGTTAAAGCATGTAGATGATATTATAGGAAAGCGTGCCCATTTGTTTGAGCATGTGGTGATAGTAGAAATGATGCATATCATGATGCCAAGCAAGAGGGATAAAGTGTGAGAGGATACACGATGAGCTAGAGAGGCAGAAAGTGGTGGTCCTCTAGCATAGGATGTATTTGCTAAATTTTTTGAGTTACAGAGTTACTTCACATAGTATTCAATAGAGAGTACCATATTCTGGAAAAAGATAGAGAGATATAGGGACGTGATTAGGAGTGTAGGGTGAGTAGTGAGGCTTTGAGTTCTATAGCTATTGCATTGACAGATAGTGATAGTGATGATGATATTTTATATATTTTGGTGTATCAATGTAGGGGGAGTTGCCCCCAACAATGAGATGCTTTGTAACCATGATTATAGACGATATAGATATATACATGGATTTGTTGGCATATGATTTATTGTATTTTTCAATGTTTTATTAGTGATTGGTTTGATGTTGATGTATGATTCAAATATTATCCTTGTTGTGTGTGATTTTTTGAATATTGTCTGCATTTACTGAATGGATTTTCAATGGGTAAATGTTGATGTTTGATTAACTAAAAATAAAGAAAGAGGGGTATTTTCTTATTTAATGAGTTAATCTAAATAGAAACAGAATTCTATACTGAAATATTGTATCTAAATGTTTTGTTTTATTATTTAAATATAGTGAAATAATGCGAATACGAGGGATATGGTACTAACATCAAGTTGACTTACCTCATTGTGTGTTGAACTGAAGTAGACTATTATATAGACTAGGAAAGTTGGAACTAAATGTCCTTGGGAAGGGAAGAAGTTGGGTATCTGACTGTACTAAGGTGCATGGGAGGATATTGGGGCACCTCGAGGAACCCTAGTTTATGATATGGGCGTTGTAGACTGTAGAAAATCTTGGTATTTGAGTTTGGCAGTGTCAAAATGTCTCTATAATACCTTTGTTCTTATCACATGGATGTCGCAATAAAGTTGCCTATGTCATTGTAAATGTTGTGTGTAGATCAACCTACAAAACCCTATTCTAAGCATAAATTCCAAATAAATAAAAATGCATATGAATAGGTCAAACTGACCTTATCTTCCACAATGGTGGAATTATGACTAAGCACTGCACTACATTCCAAAACCCATGTAGTTCTATGTTCATGTGTGTACAACTTTGTGCCTAAGATGCCCTAGCACCAATGACGTAGAACTAGGGAGAAATAACTACATATAAAAATGCAAATGGTGGATGGAATGGAAATAATACAGCCCTTTCCCCATATGTTTATGTGATATAGATGTAAAAGATTCCAAAATGCAGCCCTTTGCCTTAGTGGATAGCTTCCCTTAATAGTGAGTATGTTATGCTTATATAGGGATCCCTTGTTCAAATTTCAACATAATTGACTTGAAACTGCCAACTATAACCTAGGGGAATGCATGGGGTAAAAACAAAGATTGACCTCGAATAAAAAAATTAGGATCAAAAATTACGAAAACATGGGCACCTAAAATCACAGACTAGGGCACCTCGAGGCACCACAGTACAACCCTAAGCACCCCACTATAGGACTCAAGATGATAACAAATGAAATTACAACACTTAAGACCCCCTAAAAGATACCCAAATATTTATAGATAAGTGATGAAAGAACTAGATAAAAAAAATGATGACAGACTAATAAACAATAAGACCAAGGGATGGGTCACTAGTGAATACTTTTATTATGCAAGATCCATATATAAAATAACATACCCAACAGTATAAATGTAATAGTAAGTGTGTGATTTTATGACTACATTTTTCCCCACTTTATGTTGGTGAGTAGAAATCTCGGTAACATAAAGTGGATAGATATGTTTACCTGAGAAAGAGTTGGAGAAGCCCATCTTGTAAAAGAATGCACATATGTGTAATAAAAGTGTGTCGATAGAACTATAAAAGTGTGTCGAACCATGGATCAACGAGTTGATCCATGTAACGTAATGAAATACTATAAATGTCATGATGAAGTGTGCTAAATGAAAATGATGATTAGGATGGATAATGATTTCAAATGTGGTTTAATAATGAACAGGTGGTTAGGGAGTGATCAGTTCCCAACCCAAATATGAATGGAATAATTGGAGGATTTTGGTGTCCTACCACCAGAGGAAGAGTTTAGGGAGAAAATTGTGTTATTATCCAATCTTTAACTGCATCCTCATGATCCATCTATTACAGATAGATTCAAATAAAAATATCATGATTTTTAGATCCAAACAATTTTGACTAAACAATTGACCCATATAAGAGTGATAGAGGAAATGCACTCTTTCCCCCACTCAACGGGTGTTGCCGCAATGTGAAATATTCCATGTTAGGTCATCTAGAAGAAAAAATGATATGAAATAGGTAGCTTCCAAGTTAGGTCATTAGGAAGAAAATGTAGAATGAAAGAGGTAGATTCCATGTTAGGTCATCTGGAAGCGAACACAATATGAAATAGGGCTTCTAAGTTAGGTCATTAGGAATAAAAAACATAATGAAAGAGGTGGATTCCAAGTTATGTCATCTAGAAGAAAATGTAATATGAAATAGAGCTTCCAAGTTATGTCATGTAGAAGCAAGCATCGAATATAAAATAAATTCCCAAGTTATGTCATCTGGGAAAAAGTGGTGAATGTAACTCCCAAGTTAGGTCATCTGGGAGACCACTTGTAGATTTGAATTATATGAATTGATTTAGATACATTGATTTTGATTGGTTACTCATGGAGATATTTTGTGCTAATTTCCCCCAGGTTAGGTCATTAGGGGAAAATCGATAGAAATTGATGAAATTTCACATAAAAAGATTTTTAATTGCTTGTCGCCCCCCAAGTTAGGTCATTAGGGGGAATCGATAGAAAGTAATGTTTGATGATGTTTCAAAAAAATTTAAATAATTTTTTCCCCCAATTTAGGTCATTAGTGGGAATTGATGGTGAAATTTTGTGGTATAAATTTCCCCAATAATATGTCCCTCATTCGGGGAAAGAGGAAGTGATGAAAAGAATGAACTCTAAGCTGAAAGAAAAGGAAATATGTTAGAACGTGTATGTAGCAAATACAAGATAATTTTGAAGAGATATAATTCCCATAAAATGTGTAAAATATGGTGGTAGTAAGAATTCTAAACATAATACTACAAATGGGGAGTAAATAAGAGTAAAAACGCTCAAGATATGAGTAAAACGGTGTAGAGTGTATTAGTTATGGTAAGAGGTGCAAAATAGGGACCATAGTAATGGTAGTATTGAAAAATGACTATAAATAGTAAAGTGAAAAATTATTTTATCACTTCATTTGTCTTTTTCATGAGTGTGAGAGTGTGTAAGGAGTGATTAGAGATGCCTCAAGTGAGACCATTACGTCCTAGCCAGTTTGAGAGAATGGCTATCGTTGTAGCGTCGCACATGACTGTGGAGTTAGTAAGTGCAATATTTTTGTAAAAATGTAGGGTGTAACAGGGTGTAAGTGTATGTGTGGTTGTTTGGTGTTGCGTAGAGGGATACCCACTTAAGGTAGTTTCGTGGTGGCCATCACTTGAGTACATTACTTAAATTGAGGTTGTCAGATAATGAGTGGGATGTTATGGACCATGTTGTTCTGCGGCATATAGCACGGATGGGGGATGTGCCCCATAATATGCCCATGTCAACTGCATTATGTGATAGATGGTTTGTAGACACATGCACATTTTTGTTTCCTACAGGGGAGATGACAGTGATGTTGGAGGATGTATATCACATTTTGCGTTAGCCAATTTTTGGGGAGAGGGTACAAGTGATGGGAGTAGTGGATATGGAGTGGAAGATACGCTCAGTGAGGTGATATTTTACATGGTCTCAGGTACCTACTAAGGCCCATATCAGCTTGGATGTGATATTTTAGTCTAGGGTTCTGTGTTTGTATAAATTCATCGTAGTAGTGATTTCTTCATGTATAGCCATGGAGGGAGGGGTCTTCGATATCTTGTATAAGATGCACAACATATGTCAATAGATAGAGGAGGAGGGGATGATATACACATGGGCATGGTGTGTTATATCCCATTTATAAAAATAATTGTATTGAATTATGTAGGATGAGAATGGTGGAGATATAGGAGCCACCACACTACTGCATGTGTGGGCATATGAGCACATAGTTGTATTGAGACCATATGGAGGGCCACAAGGAGAGTGGGATCATCCTAAGATGTATGCTCGACGTTAGGTGGATATTTTACATTGGAAGATGGAAACTAACACCTTAAGGGCACTTCTAGATAGGATGGGGCCCAATTTGGTTATATGGAGACCATACCATGACTATGGGGGATGGCCTGAGGATCCTATAGAGTTGTGATGCATTTGGAGGACTACGTGGTTAGAGGATCACTTTCCAAGTGTGGTAGATATTTTTTGGGTGGGGAGGGTATCATGATATTTGAATATGGAGGATGTGCCCTTAGATCCATACATATGGTTGAGAGTTATCAGGGCCCCTAGAAGGGTAGGCATGAGGGCACAACCCATAGAAAAGAAGTTGACACCACTAGGTTCAGATGAGATAAATCCAACGATAGTAGTTATGGATAGAGATGATGCAGGGTGCATTGAGGAGTATCGAGTGTAGTGAGAAGCACACCGGTGGGTATTACTATAACCATTATTCATGGGTGCTATAGAGTGGCCACTTGGAGGAGGAGGGGGGGAGGTATTCTTGACCCTGTGACAGTGGTAGTGACAAAGCGTAAGTGGTTATGTATGCCTAATTTTAATGTGTTATCTAAGTTATGTTGAATGTGTTTGACTAATGGGTGGTTTTATGTTATGGTTGCAATATATTCCTATTGGTCATTGATAGTAGACACATTGACCTGTACATTGACATGGAATGTGTCAAATGATGTGCTATGTGGAGGGATGCTAGAGCATGACCATATTTTTGAACTTATGGCCATAGTAGCATCAATATGTATGGTGATTCTAAGCGAGAGGGATGAAGCACATAAGGAAACTTTACATGCTGGAGAGGTGGTAGGTGGTTTTCCCTTGGCACAGGACGTGTTTGCATGGTATGTAGATTTACACCATTAGTTCTCAAAGAACTGTACAAATATTAATAAACTATAGAGGTAGGTGGAGTAGTTTCGGGGCCACAAAATACAACATCACATTAGTGGAGGGGCATCCATCTCAAGGGCTGTCATAGTACATGAGAGTGATAACGATGATTATGTATAATGAGGATTATTATATATGTTGTGGGGGCCTTGCCCCACAATTATGAGACATAGTTGTTGTTTTTATTTGCGATGGTGATGATATATGTATGGAGACCAATTTTTGATATATGATGAATCGATGGTAAAAAAAAAATTTGGTGCAATGCAATGAATGTTGTATGATTCTATTGTTATTGTCTTAGCATGTGTATTGTAGTATATGTGATTAATTTAAATTTTCATGTTGATGGTAGATAAAATTTGTATGGTGGATGATGATAATATATATAATCGATGTAATTTGATGGAAGAAATTTTTATTAAATAACAATGTGTAGTACGTAAGTCATGTAAACATGATAATAGAATAAATGTGAAAATGGATAAATGTACAATAATGAGATGATTGTATCGTGATGATTATATGAGAGCATAATGTAATCGTAAGAGGATAGAGTTATAAAAATAAGATGGGGGGATTAATGATGCCCCTCAATGTGTGAATGAATAGGCTCATGTAAGTAATACCCCTTAGCAGTCAAGTATGATCCTTGTAAGCAAGAGTGCATCATCATAAAATGATTTAGTGTGATATATGAAATGACGAAGCGTGTGATGAAAGGTTTTTAGAACTAATCCCTCAATAGTCATGTAAAAAATGTAAGAACACAAGTGCATCATCAAGGGTTAAGGTGGTATTAATCACCTAACAAAGACCAAGAAGACGGGTGGTAATGGAAACATGTGGAATGGACACAGGGTGAGTGTATGAACCAAATGGAATGTCATGTGTAGTGACTGTAGGATATGTAGAGACTGGCAAAAAACTATGAGATGTAACATCATGTAGTGATGGATAGTGTGAATGTAATGTATGTAATAAACGTGATGGTGGAAATGATGGATGAGGTAGAAAATAGGAGTGTGAAGGTGGAGCACGATGAATGAACTAAGCACCTGATGGAGAAAAATCAAGTGGGGTATGTTGATGTTGACGGGGTGGAGGAGATAATGACCACTCACGAGAGGTAAAGGAAATGATGTTAGAATCCACTAGGTGTTGTAAAATCTCATGTAGGGAAAGGAAATCATTGTCTCTATGGCCATTACTATGATGATAATTACAATAGTGTTGGTCATGCTGATGTTGTAAGTAGTGCATGGGATTATTTTGGCTAGAGGGTAACCAAATTAATCACTCATTGAGTAATATGCGTAGGACATCATGTGGTCAAACATGAAGATAGAAATACAAAGGCTCTCATGATGGGGGTGGGGTGGTGGGAGTAGGAATTCGCTATGGAATTTGAGAAGGATGTGGTGGTGAAGGAGAAGGTTGAGCTTATTTGGAATGCACTTTAGGCAAAGATTGATATTTCTTTAGATGCACAACTAGAGGTAGGAGTGGAATAGTAGAGGATGGAACTATCAGAGAGACACGTGTGGGCTCAAAAATATGTTAGGATAGAATATATTTTGTAAGATCAATAAATTTATAGCATAGGACAATGAATGACTCACAAGTTTCATATTGTAACCTTTTCTTAAGTGGAGGAATGAGACTAGGACAAAAGATTAATTACTTTTCTAAGTCACTAGGTCAGAAGATGAGATGATGTATACAAGCATTGAATCGTAAGATATATTCTTGGATATTCATAGGAGCCTTGATGTAAAGTAGGAATGTGGTCATAGGTAACTCTAGGGCCATTTTTAAGAATGAAATGACATAGGAAAGAATTGTCTATGTCATAGAAAGTGCTAATAGACCCAAAGGGTAGATGGGTGTACCGTTGTAGTGCCTCATCAGTAAGGCTAAAATGAAAGGCATCAAGAAACAAATGATCATTAAAGTAATCAGCCATAAGCATGCGGTAGTGTAGGATATGAGTATGAAGATCTCTAGTACCATAAAAACATGTGAAATTACGCATGGTAAAGTATGTAGGGAAGGTGGAATTATGAATCTTTTTAGGAACAAGATTGTTATGTAAAAAATTATTTTCAAGATAGGCATAACAGGCTTTACTTTCTAAAGTAAGAGTATGAATTTTTTATTGAAGTTATCCTACAACATGCATGAGAGATAGAATATCCTGTGAGTGGATGGTAGGAGATGAAAATACTGTATTAAGGGGTTGAAGTTTTCCATGATGTGTGATCATAGGGATATCAAGAGGTGATATAGTGGAGTCAGATGCTAAAGGATCTATAGTAGATGATGATGTAAGAGGTATAACATGACTAAGATCAAAACCATCCTTATTATGTGTAGTGAGAAAGGAGGAAACAACTATAGGTGCAAATTCCATAGCAGTTATTAGTCATTCAAACATGCACTCGTGTCTCGGATCTGGTAGATCCAAGTTTTTTGATTCAATAATGGGACTGTCTCAAACTGTGGGACCTTGTTTGATTGATACAGACCTCTGAAGAAGGTTGGTTCCTCTATATATTTCTATTTCTACTGCTAATCCTAATGCTAGAAGGGAAAACTAATCTAACAATACCAAGAGACTAGGGATAGAAAGATGACAAAATGGAAGACTAAACTAAAAGGGAGGTGATAACACTAGAAAAAGAGGGTTGAACACTATCTGTTTTGAGAAAAAATGAAGGGAAAGGTGTTAAGGGAGGCTAGGAAAACGTAGCACAAACTAGAATGCATTTACACAATCGATTCATAAAACACAACTAGAAAATGGAGTTGTAAGAGATTCAAAAGTAACACAACAAGAACAAAATGCAACAAAATTCAAGAAAGAGGAATATAGAGATGTTAAGGTAGAAGGTGGCCACAAAAAAATGCTTAAATTACTTCTAGGTATGTAAAGTCAATTACAATGGCATCTGAAGGCTGATATCTATATGCATGAACTAGATCTATAGCTATGTGACTAAATAATGTAGAAATATGGAGTCCTATCAAATTCTAGAAGATCCAAAAATGTCCAACCCCTTACAAATAGAAATTATCTTACATTTATATATGAATTTATGGAAGAGTAGAGGAAAAGGAGGCAAATTTGATTTGAAAAATCAACCACTAGCAATTAATGCTTATAAATCCACCTACAAATATGTCAAGTGTGGTTCTCCATGTATGTCTGGCATGTTAGAGAAGTAAATAAGGTATATCAGATCAAATCTAGGTGGTTGAAGCAATCAAATCACGTATTAATGGCTTGAAAGATGTTTTCCCTTTTCTCACCTACCAAATCCTACTGAAATTTTAATTTAAAAGGTCTAGTGTGTAGCCCATGTCAGCAACATTCCAAAAAGTGTAGGTGCACAAGGTTATGAGTACTGATACAAAAATCATGTCCGTTAGAAGATCTGTAGTGAAAACTTGGCACGTAAGACACATGGCACACACAAATTGGCTAAAGAAATGGACAAATGTTGATTTTTCTTGTCATTTATACCACGTATCACCTACTAATTTGTTGCAAGGATTTGGATCCTTGTTGGCATGATTTGGTTGTTTATGTTTAGCAAACTCAAATTATTGCAAATGCCGCGTGGCATAAAAGAGTGCAGAAGAAGGGGAAAAGGCATGCACATGGAAGAGTGAGGCACGGAAGGATAAAAGATGGAAGGTGCATGTAAGGGAAACACACGTGGGAGGAAATGGGAGAAATACCCAAGGAAGGAATGTATTGTCGTAGCACAACTATTACAAGGTAATGTGTGGCAGCAAGGAAGAAAGGCACGAGGAAGCCAAGGACTTAGCTAATTTTGGGAGGCAAGTCAAGGAGTGGAAAAAGGATGCATGGACTATTAGAAAGGAGGAAAATACGTAGAGGTTTTGTGCAAGGTAAAATGGAAAAAAGAGGAAAAAGAAAAAGAAAAAATGAAGAAAATGAGAAGCACATAAGGGCACATGAGGAATCTATAACCAAGAGAATGTGCCAAAAGAACAATGAGGTATGCGCAACCCGCAACATAGAATGACAAAGATATAATGCAAATAAAAGTTTTCCAAATAACCAAGGGGGTTATTTGGATAATAGGATCTGAAGAGGATGTGGGGATATAGGTGTAAGAATCCATAGGAGGTGGTGAATCATGCACAATAGTAGATTCCACCTTAGAAGAAGATTAAATTGGAGTAGGAGAGTCACACTCAATAGTATAGAAAGAAGGAAACCCATGATGATCATTAGTAGAAGATGGGGTCCCAAAAATAATGTTGTTTCCATCAAGAGAATAAATAGGGTCATCAATGTAATATAAAGGAGAATGTAAGATAGAATGAGATGTAGGAGGAGTAGTATCAAAATCATTTAAAGACATAGGAGTAGCTATAGTAGTAGTTAGAGTAGAGGTATGAGGTATACCCAATTGTGGATCAATTCCTAATAAGTAATCAATGATAGAGTCATCTAAATAATTAGGTGACATATCAGAAGAAGCACCACATACAACTAGATTGCATGGTGTACAATGGGTGAAAGCAATGGGGTCATCAACAAGGCATATACCTATATGAGAATTAGAAAGACTAGTTGGAACACGTTATTGGCCATCCAAGAGGATTTGTTGAGTATCTCTAGGTAGAGTCATGGGGGTAATGTATAAAGCCTTGAGTTCAACTATGACATCATCATCATAGATTAGATTGAAACTAAAAAAATACATGATGGGAGAAAATAAGAACTATGCTTAACCACTAAGGGATTAAAAAGGATCCAAAGGCTAAGTATTCAAAATTTGTGGTTCAGAAAAGTGATTAACTAAAAATAGAGAAAGAGGGGGATTTTCTTATTTTATGATTTAATCTAAATAGAAAAAGAATGCTATACTGAAATGTTGAATCTAATTTTTTATTATTATTTAAATATAGTGAAATAATGGGAATAAGAAAGATATGGTACTAACCTCAAGTTGACTTACCTCATGGTTTTTTTAGCTCAAATAGACTGTTGTGAAAACTGGGAAATTTGGGACTGAATGACCTCGAGAATGGAAAAAGCTTGGTTTATAATTTTACTAAGGCACATGGGAGGATACTGGGGCACCCATGGGCACCCTAGTTTGTGATCTGGGCACTATAGACTACAGAAAAAATCAGGATCTGAGTTTGGAAGTGTCGCAATGTCTCTGTAATACCTTCATTATTATTGCACAGGTGTCACAATAATGTCACATGTGTCGCTGTAAATGTTGTGTGTAGATCCACATACAAAACCTTATTCAAAGCATCAATTCCTAAGAAATAAAAATGCATATGAATAGGTTAGACTGACCTTAACTTCCATAATGGTGGGCTTATGACTAAGTGTTGCACTAAACTCCATACCCCATGTAATTTTATGTGCATATGTGTGTAATTTTTTTCCTAGGATGCCCTAACGCCAATGACGTAGAAGTAGGGGGCAATAACTAGATGTAAAAATGCAAATGGTGTATGGAATGGAAAGAATACAACCCTTCCCCCTATTCTTGTGTGATGTAGATATAGAAGATGCCCAAATGCATTCATTTGCCTTAGTAGATAGTTTCCCTTGATAGAAAGATGTCTGCCCATAATGTAGTGAGTATGATATGTTTATATAGGGATCCATTGTTCAAATTTCGACACTAGTGACCTGAAACTATCAGCTACAACCTAGGGGAATGCATGGGGTACCAAAAAAGACCAACCTCAAATAAACAAATTAGGACCAAAAATTACAAAAACACGAGCACCTAAAATCATGGATTGGGGCACCTCGAGGTGCCCCAGTATAGGACTGGAGACAATAACTGAGTAAATTACGACACTTAAGACCCCCTAAAAGATACCCAAATTTGTATAAACAAGTGAAGATTGAACTATACAAATAACAATGACGACTGGCTATTAAACAACAAGACCAAGGGATGGGTCACTAGTGAATACTTCTATTACACAAGATCCATATATAAAATAACATACCCTATGATATAAATGTAATATTAAGTGTGTGATTTTTTGACTACAATGTTGATTATAGATAGATAAATGATGAATTATTGTATATGATGATATATGATGTATGGAATGTGATTTTTAAAATTTATATAATATGTATGAGTAATATTGTGATGAATTATAAAGTAAAAATGAATAATGTGTAAAAGTATGAGATGGTCGTAATATTATAGTATCATTAAGAGGGGGGAGTAGAGATGCCCCGAACATGTGGATGATAAGGTTCATTTATATAAGACCCCTCAACAATCGATAATGAACCATAAAACAAGAGTGTGTCATCAGGAAATGAGTCAATAATGTGTGCTTAGATGAATCGAGAAGGTGCATGAAGAGAGGTTCTTATTGTAACAAATCCTTTAACATTCATGTAAGAACCATAGTAACATGAGTGTGTCATCAGGGGATAAGATGATAGAAATCACCTACCAAAGACCAAGTCAGCATGAAGTGGTGGAAGCATGTGGAATGAAAGCAACATAAGTTTATGATCCAAATTGAATGTAATGTGGAACAACACCAATGATGGAAAAAGTAGTGATGAGAAGTGCAAATGTAGATGGTTGAACAATCTAATGTGTATTGTTAGCATGATGTGGAAGATGAGATGGTGTAGTGAATGATGGATGAGATGGAGAGAGCACATGAGTAATAACCTATGGTGGAAAATGACCTTAGAACTAGCTGAAGGAGATAACTCAACTGGAGTAACAATGCACCTACGAGGGAGTGGAGATATAGACTACTCATGTGAGGGAGAGCCAAAGGAAATGATTCCCTTATCTTCTAATTTTTGTAAGCGACCATGAAGGGAATAACAAATATTATCCCTATGGCCACTGATATGGCGATGGTTGCAGTAATTGCTATCACATTGGTTTTGTAAGTGATGTAGTGGATGGTGTTGATTATAAGGTAAGCGGATTAAATTATTTTCAAGAAAGACATGCATCACATCATGGGGTATAGTGTGATGTAAAAAATGTAATGGTACTTGTGAAAAAGGTGTAGAATTCTAAGGTGTATCTTGATGTGGAGTAGGAGATGGAGGACATGTGGGTAATGGAGTAGTATGAACTTTCTTGCAAGGTGGAGGAGATGGATACTGTGTAGGACGCTCAACAAATGGGAGTGGAGAAGAACTAGGTGATGAAGTAGTAGTAACAATAGGAGGAGGATATGCAACATGTTTAACAATTAGATGTGTTTATTAATCAATGACCCTATATCATAAAAGTGTGAATGATTCATATTTGTCATATTGCAATTGTTTTTTTAAGAAAGGAATAAAACCGTGACAGAAGATAAACTACTTCTTTAAGTCAATGGGATGGAAGACTAGTTAGTGCATGCAATCATTGAATTATAAAATGTAATCAATGATAGGTTTGATTTTTTCCTGATGTAAGCTAGGTAGATGATCATACATGACTCAAGGGCTGTTGTTGGCTATGAATCGATGAAGACAAACTTATTCCATCTCACAATAGGTACTAATAGAGTCAAAGGGTAGATGTGTGTACCATTGGAGTGTCATCTGTGAAGACTATGGTGAAAGGATTTAAGTAATAATCAATCATTAGAATATGAATCCATAGCCATATGAAAATTCTTGAGATGTAATAAAGGGTTTCTAGTACCATCAAAACATGAAAATGTAGGCATAAAAAATCATAAGGAAATGTTGAGTTGTGAATTTTTTTGGGAATAGGATTTCCGTGCAATGAATTGTTATCAATGGAAGTGTAATAAGAATTTCTTTCCAACATGATAGATTGAACTGAATATTGGAAGTGACAAATAAAATGCATAAGGCTTAAGATATCCTGTGAAGGAATATAAGAGGATGGACATAACGTGTTAAGTGGTTGTAATTTTCCATTATGAGTAATCATAGGAATATCAAGAGGAGACATGGGAGATTTTGATGCTAAGGGCACACTAGATATTGGTTCCAAAGAATTAATATATGGTGAATTAAATGAAGCATCTGTATAAGAAGTAGGACTAGCATAAAAAACATTTGTAGATAGAGATGAGATAATAGGTGGAGATGGACTAATAAAAGTAGACGAAGTGATAAGAGGAGATGAATTAATATAAGGATATGAAGCGTGTATGTTATTAGATATAACCTTTACAGATTATGATAGTGGATCAGGGGACTCAAACTCAGTAGTATGCAAAGAAGTGTAATGATGACTATTAATTATGTCTTTGAAATCAAACAAATATTCAGATAGAAGAATATCTTTAAGCATATCATCGACATAGAATGAATAAGTAGGAGCACTAGATTTTTTAGAAATAGGAGAGGCATGAGATGTAGCTAGAGTATCATTATGGTTTATATGAGAATAATCAAACACATGTTTCTTATCATCAAGACCAAGCATGAAATTAATAATATCATCATTCTAGTTTTCATTAGAAATTTCAAAATGATGGGTGTACCAAACTATATAACAAGGTGTGCAACGAGTAAATCTCATTAGATCATAAACAATGCCAATAGTAGAATTATCAAATCTAGTAGGCACATGACATTCATTAGGTAAGAGTTGTTGTTGAGTTTCATATGAAAGAGTAACATCACAATATAGGGAAGAAAGCTCAACCATGGTTGCCTCATCATAGATAGGGTTAACACTTGCATGAGGCATGACTAGAAGAGAAGGTGAAGAGCTATCCTTAGCCATTAGGGTTTTTTAGTGGATCCTAGGGTAGATAGTTTTAATATATGGGTTCACTAAAATGATTCAATTAAAATTTAATTATTTTATATGAATCTAAATGTGTAGCTATAGTATAAATGATATGCAATAAAATATTAATGTTAAACAATTTATTTTATTTTATCAATAAAATTAAATGAGAGGGATAATGTACTAACCTTGATCTTTTTTACCTCGTACTAACATGTGAATGAGCAATATGATGAAATAGTATAATAGAATGTCACAATGAACCAAAAAAAAATGCAATATAGGTGGAACTAGCTAGAAAAGGGCAGCTATAGAGGTATGTGGGAACTTGTGGGTTCCCTAGTCTTGTTTTTGGGTTCCTTGGTCTGCATAAAAGGTCAGAACCTAATTTTGATTTAGTCGCTAAGGTTTTTCACTTGTTCACATTTTTTCATGTGTATGTCGCACTTGGATAATTAAGGTACCTGTAAACTTGTAATGAAGAAATCACCTACCAAACCCTCAAATAGATATCAAATCCTAAAAATAAAGATACAAAATGAGGGGTCAGACTATCCTCAGTCGCCACAATAGTGGACTTAAAATTGAGCACTGCACCACATCTCAAACCCAATGTAGTTCTGTGTGGTTGTGTGTACAATATTTCTCCTAGATCGCCCTTGTGCCAATGATGTCAAGATAGCGAGAAATAGCTAGATAAAAATGTAAATGTGTGGATGGAATAGAATGAAGTCCCCTTCCTATGTAATGTGTATGCAGATTAATGGCCCAAATGTAATCCCTTACTCTATGTAAATAGCTATCCCTTGATAATAATAGTTTTCCCATGTAATGGTATGCATATTGTTTTTATATAGCGATCTCTTATTTGAATTTCAACACTAATAACCTGACATGCCGACTAGTACCTTGGGAGATGAGAGGAAACAAAAAAAATACTGACCTCAAATGTCAAAAATAAGATCAAACATAAAGATGAAAGGGGATCCTAGGATGGATAGGAGTGGTTGGTATTACTGTCCATCCCTGGGTGCTAGTTTCTAGAGACAAGTGACAACAAATGAGTGATAACCGACAAACAAGGATCCCTAAGACCTAGATTGAATTGTGTGTATGAGTGACAAGTGTGTAAGACAATCAGTAATAAATACCAACAAGACAAACAGATGGACTATGGGATGAGTCATCAATTAGTATTTTTCTTACACAAGATCCATATATAAAACAACATACTTGACGGTATAATAATAGTAGTAAGTGTGTGATATTGTGTGTACAACAAGATGTGAGATAGTTCTAAGTTCATTTACTATGGTGTGATTGAACCTCGGGGAAACCAGAGAATTATTGAAGATGTTATGAAGAAACTAAAAGAGGGTGACGATCCAGTTTAGGATAATTTAATTAACTATAAAACCATTCTAGCTATATTTTGATATTTAAATTTATATATCAAATAAACTTCATTTACTATGGTTTGATTGAACCTCATTGTAACTAGAGAATTTATGAAGATGTTATGAATAAATTAGCAGAGGGTGACTATATAGTGTAGGAGAATGTAATTAATTGTAAAACCATTCCAAATATATTTTCATATTTAAATTTAAATATCAAATTCACTGTAAAAACATGGCATATATATTTTCATATTTAAATATGGATATGAAATTAATCAAAATTAATTGTAAAACCATCCCAAATATATTTTAGTATTTAAATATAGCTATGAAATAAATTGAAATTCCTTTACTAAATGTATAATTATAGTAAAAAATTTGAAGAATAATTTGAATTTATATTGTAATACTATTCCCAAAGATGGGCTTCCAAATCAATAATAGAAATCATAGTAAAGCTCCAAAAAAAATCTCCCTACAATTGTGTTTTTGATTTAATAAAATCCTAAACATCTTCAATGCCCTTCAATGGTTGCAAAAAAGGCCACAACAAAGATAAAAATTATTTGTCTTCTAAATTAGAATCTATGTTAAATGGTTTAGAAATTATGTAGTTTCCCACATCATTGAACTTGTTTTTCTCTAAAGATTCATCTACAAGCATTGTATTTTTATAATGGTAAGATGCATTAAACCTCCACCAAATGGAGTTAATATTCTTGAGATGTAATTTGGGATTCCTAAAACCTTCATAGTCAATGGTTTTGGTCTCAATGAAATCCTCCTATGTAAATATGAACTCGAAGCTTTCAACCTATAATCCAATGTTTTGAAGTAATGAAGGCATCATGTCATAAACATTTGACTTTCTCACTGATGTCCATAATGCTATTTTGAATTTTTTTTGTATCATTACAATAAATCCTTCACATTTGGTCTGAGAAATAGTTTTTTACAAGATCAACACTACCAAATGTTTTTAACTTTTTGTATACAAAATCAACCTTATGGAGGGTATGTGCCAAAACACCATTTATATCAAATATGACCAGTTTCATATTGCATGTGTTCTTATCTGCAAATGAAAAAAACGGTTGAGGGAGGTGAATCAATAAAAAATAAAAAACATGTCCCTTTTGATTTTTTTTATCAAAAATCAAATGATTTTAGGTGGTGAAGAAGGTAAAAAATCTAAGAGAGTTCCTCATTTCCTATTGTACTAGGATTTTTTTTTTTCATAATTTGTTTGAATCAAATGTAATGTTTCAACATGACGAGTCTTTACATACCGCATTGTAGTTATTTCATTAAATTTGAATGTGGTATGCATTTTCTATTATGAAGTAAAAAATATTATTCAAGCATGCTCAAAATTAATTTAAGAATACATATTTGATTAAGAAAACTGCTCAAAGATTTGTTATAATAAAGTTTTTGTGTTAATTATCATTCACAACATATACACTCATACTCTCAAATTTTAATTAGGAAAAATATAAACACTCGCAACTTATATTCGTACAATATCAACATACGTAATAGTTCAGTAGGACCATCATAAGAATATATGAATGTATTTTATTTACAATGTTAAGTAGTATCATCATAATAACATTTTGAAATGATAAGTATTTATTTAACATTTTATCACTCTAAATATTCGATGCCCTCTACCACATTCAATACCCTAGATACTATCAGTGATAAGTATTTGTACAAATTGGTCATCAACCACACATCGTTTGAACAATTTTCTCCTCTTCTTTTCATCCCAACCATAAAATTTTCAGGACGATATCCCTTTGCACTTAATGTAATACACAATGTGTCTTTATAACTCTAGGGAACATCGTTTCTAATCCAAACCTTTTCTAGATATTTTATTGTAATTCTATTGACTATATTGCAATGTACTTTTCCCTAGGTGAGTACTGGATTCAATTTAGATGATAATTTTTTAGTGAAGGCCTTTGTTAGCTTTTTAACATCAATAAAAGTGATTTTTTCATACCAGAATCCCATTTCAAAATTTGTTCATAATGAATTTATAAATTGTTTCAGGCCACCTCACAGCTTGTTAGTATCCTTGTTGAACTAAAATGACATATCCTTAGAGGGTGATTGATTTTTCTCATACAACAAGCCCTTAAAATCTAAAATAAGTAATTAATTCATGTGGCTAACTATAGGGAAGTAAAAAAATATTTTTTAATCAACCTCATATCAATTCTAAACAATGGAAATAATCATAATTTTATCTTACAACTACCACTTACCAATGGATCTTGTGTCTAGGATTGCATCTTCTTTACCCGCAACTAGATCCTTTGATGTAATATATATTTCAAATAAACATTAATCTATCCATAATATATCTATTTCTATGGAAAATGAAAGAATATTTAAAAAAACATAGTGATATATGTGGTAAAATTGTAAATTCAATATCATCACTTTAGGAGGCTACCACTTACTGATTGAGCTTCTGGCTTGGCTTGCATCAACCTTACCCACTGTTATTTTTTTTATGCAATATTTATTGCAAACAACATTAATTAATTCATAATAGATTTCATGCTATGGAAAATGAAAGCATACTTCTCTCCGTGGTAATATGGTAAGTACAAAATCAGTTGTTCTATGTCTTGTGAATGAAGTTTAGAGACCATTATGGTTCTCTTATATTCACTGAACCACCCATTCGGGGGAAACATTTCTGAGATATTGATGTGGATTAGCAACTATTAGGCTATGCCATCATTTTTTGGACTAAGCATAAATATTAATGTTAGTTAGTTATGAAATTGTAACTATAAACTATGGAGCATTGGATGCCACCATGAACTTTTGAAATAGGTCATTTGTTTATTCCTTATTTGAAAATGGTTCCTCTTTTAGAGATTATCTAATATCATTTTCTATAACTTTGTGAGACTTATAAATGGTTTTGTTTAAAAAAATGCATGGCTAACATACTAGATTATGACTGTGTATTCGTGTTGGTTACCACTGTGCACTCCACTATTACTTTCTATGGTTTTTTATTATCTTCATAAACCACTAATTGTCCTATAAATTTTTGGGGCTCAGCAGTGGTTTTTATTTATAAATGCACATAGCTAACATACCATTATTTTATTTCATGTTTGTGTCAAATGTTCCCTAGTTCTCCTCATCTATCATCACAGTTGGTGAGCATAGATTATTGTCAAAAAACAAAAAACCATGGCAATTGAAAATAGATCTCATTAAATATATGTATAAACTTATTGAAGTTCAATAACCATGTTTAATTGGTTGTGCAATGTCAAGTTGAGAGGGTTACACCTCAAATCCTAATGTTTTTTAGTTAACTGCGTAAATAATAAATGTGTAAGTAGCTTATATCGGTTAAAATCCATTAAAAAAACACTTGTTCAAGTTGTATTCTGCAACTAACCTTTATTCATATGAGAATAGTAATGTTTCAAAAACACTTCATGACTCTGTGTCTCAATAATAAAAATATCAGATAGATTGGATTCAACTAATGCACATAGTGCAACATAGCCACCGTAAAGCACTAATACTAAAAAATCTTGGGAACATCATTGAGTGAACATCTCAACCAAAAACTCATATGATCATTCACAAGGAAAATAATGTTTGTTTCCTTGTAGGCCAATTTCATTTGCATTTACTAATTTATGTGGTGGTTTCTCCATCCAATCCCTATGACTTCTTATATTTCATCATTTGTTTCATCGAAATTGTCACACCAATTATTGTTTATATGAGACACAAACTTTTCTATTTCATGATGTTGTCATAGAGTATGTACCATCCATCGAGAATTAATTCTCCACTTTCTTTACAATTTTCCATGTATCTTTTTATTGTTTCTCTTAACATTTTTTAATATTCAATTGGTATGAGAATAATAATAATATAATTTAGCACACTAGTTCCAATAACTGTTAATAGCTCCATTATTAGATTAGAAGAAATATCACTGCATAGATTACAAAAATCAGTGATAACACATTCAACATTGAAAGGATTTTTGGCAGGAATAACTGATAAAGTTGATGAAATTTGGAACATGTATGCACATTGACAAGTAATATATTTTATGTCCTCCATCCTTGCTATTATATTATCTTCCATTGACATCACATAGTTGTCTAATATTGTTTGAGCCTCAATGGGAAGAACTTCTTCTGCCACATGGTAATTTTTTCATTTTTCCTTTTCCCCCCTATTTGGGAATCACATTTTCTCTTTCCTTCTCTCTTCACCCAATAGTACAGAAAATTGGCGGTAGTGTGATTCAAACAATTTAACTTTTTTGATTACATTGGATTCACTACAGGATGGCAATAAAATATTATTTAGATGTTTATATTTCAAACAATTTATGAATTTTTCTCTCATTTTTTGTCTCATTTTATTATCTGACAATAAGAATAAAATGTTTCTCTTATTACACCTACCTGAATAGATCTAGTTAAACAGACATCCCCCAATTTTACTTTATCTGCTAGTACTGATAGTTCTTCATCATTCATTCCCCTAGCAGCCGTGAATGAATTGGTTGTCAATATTTCCTATGAATTTGGCTGATAGTTAACCTAATTATCTTTAATAGGTGAACAAGAAAGGCCACCTAATCTAAACAACTAAAATGTTGTTGTCCATTTATTCCATATATCATCTAGGAAAAATAGAAAATCTTATTTATCATATAGAATTTCCATTGTTCCACTTTGAAAATCAAAAGGCATTGATTCTAAAAGCTCTGCATTCAAAGGACAATCACATTTTTTATCTTTTTATCTAATGAAATTAAATGTTAATAACCAACGTAATAAAATTAAAATGCATTACCTTCCACTCTTCTGTTTTTGTTTTTTTGACTATCTGGGACATTAAGGACATCCTAGAGATTTCCAAATTGATCTAGCTTTATACAAAAAATCAATAAAAATGGTTTCTATCAAATTTTTGTTCACTTCATTTTGTTGTTTGTAAATATTAGTAATGGCTTTGTTAGTTATATTTATAGATATAATGCGAGCCCTTCAAAACCATAGCCTCAGATGTAAAGACTTGTAAGTATCTGAGCCCAAAATATTTTTTAGTGTACATATTGTATATTGGCCATCAAGTATATAAAATTTCACATCATACCTTTCTAGGTATTTCAGATCTTGGAGTTCCACAACATTCTTCATAGACTACAAGAAGGAGAGATGATTTTTTTCCCTCTGTGTAGGAATAACATTTATCAACATGGAGTTCACAAGAAGGTCAAAATTCTCATCATCTATAGGATGGTACTGATATTATGGAGGTGTTACATGACACCTTGAAAGATCAATAGAAAATACTTCACCATTGAACAAGAAAAAATGTAACTTCTAGATAGTTGAAGGCTCTATTTTAGCGAATATAGTGGTTACTTTCTTCAGCAATGTAGATGATTTAGTATTCTTTTTCAACCCCTTCAACTTTGATTTGGATGGATCGATCTTCAATTTAGCTAAATATGTTTTCCTCAACATAGTAAACAACTTGGCATTTGTTGGAGGTAATAGTGAACTTGTTCTATTCAAAAAAATGAAAATCAAAAGAGGTGTTTTAATTTCTATACAATTTTCCGAGTACTATAAACATGTCACTCTGAATGTCTTCTGCATTTGAACAGTCGGTTTGGTTAGAATCTATAAACAACCACAAATTCCAACCATATAGTGAACATGAATATGGTTTTTTCTCTATTGAGCATTTAATTTCTATTGGAACATAATGATTAAGTGGTCTGGCCAACCCTTAATGTATATGGGTCCATCACTAGTATACATGTTAATATTTAATAATATGAAATATTTATATTTGTATTATTAAATATGCTAATCTTGGTATATACTTTAGGTTAAATATTTAATATCATGAAATGATTATATTTATGATATTAAATATTATAAACCTAGGTGTATGTGTCAACCATTTTAGGTTGAAAAGGTAGGTTGGGAGACATACCTGATCACCTTTTATAAAAAGGACTTTAGGTCCTCATTTGATATATTCGAGAAATACATCAAAGGTGTGTAAATCAAGTGATTTGGTGTTACTCTTAGTAAATAGGGTTTCAAAAGAGGAGGTGATCTTACTGGATGTAAAATAAGTTCTCTGAAGTAAAAGGTTATTTTCAAAGTGGTTTTTACCCTATTAGGGTTTTCCACTATAAATATTGTGTTGCTTGTGTTATTTATTTCCTGTAAGTATTTTTTTATTTACTTATGTTAGGATGTAATCTTTATTTAAATATTTATTGCAACATTATGTAATATTTAAGTTGATTAAATTCGTATTTATTAGAATCCTCAAATTCTAACATGGTAACAAAGCGATGTAAATTAAATAAATTAAGTTCAAATGTTTTGTATTTTATTTATTTAATTTGTACGGCTTTTTTCAACCAACTTGAAAGGGTATTTAAAAGTATTTGGTCCCGTTATTTTTTTTCCCAATTTATTTTGGCATTAGATTTGTGTAATTAAACTCTCGGTAAAAAATTTAGGGTTTTTCAATTTTAAATCCCTATTTTTTTATGGGGGAGATGTGATATGATATGATTCTTAATTTCATTTACATTTTGTAAATTATATGGAATTAATGTTTTTATTGAGATTGATGTGTGCACAGGTGAAAGGGGCTTCAAATATTTACTTGCGTGAAAGTCACATACAGAAAAAGAAATGATTTATTAATATCTAAAATAATTTTCATGTTTGCTAAAATTCCAAATGTTTACAAGTTAAATATTTTGGAAGGTAAATTCATACCCATGTTCTTTGGTCCCCTCTAAAAGGATTTGATTTGAAAAACTATAGTTTATAGTAAAATATTGGTAGTTATAACCACATAAAAGTTTTAAATTTTTTAGGTTGCAGGAATTATATAAAATATTTTGTAATATTTCCATACTTTTAAATGTGTGCGGGGTAAAATTAAGAGTAAATGAAGGGAGGAGACAAGGTTCATGAAAATAGGGATTTTGATTTATTTTATTGGTCGGGTGAAATTACTTATCCCCTCTGTAAAATATGCAGGTTAATCTATACTCTAATAAATCTACTTGCACCTGCTAATATTCTTTTAACCTAGTCTATGTCCTTTAAACCCCTTTAATAAGAGTTATGTGTTTTTAATATAAAAACAATATACTTTAGTTTATAATTTTAATGAACTATATGTTATTTTTTATTTTCATTCTATAAATTATATACATTTTTAAAATAAAAAAGTGTATATATTTTTACATTATAAATTATAATAGGCTATTATAGTGTGTTAAAATATAACCTCCCTAATATTATACAGAGGAAGAAATTCTGGAAATTCACATTCTAGAAATACATAAGTTTTGGCTTCATTAAATTTCATGGTCAAATGACCGTCATGGTAGACCAAACATAAGACAATATGACAGTCATTTAGATGTCAAATTTAAGCTCGTAGGTTTTAGGAAACTTAAAATGTATTAAAATTGGCGGTCAAATGAATGTCACGATAGACAAAAAATAAGTCATTATGACAGTCATTTAGATGTCAAATTTAAGATGGTCGTATTTTTTTCTACATTATTTTTTTTAGAAATTTGAAGTTATTATGCATTCTTAGAGGTATCTTCTTCACTTCTATATGGTCAGAAATATTTTTATATAAATCTGGGGTATAATGCAGAGCCCTTTATAATGCGGGTTATTATTTTGATTATGGGAGGTTAATTAGTATGCATTGTAATGACAAAATTAGTTATGATCAAATAGTTTTCTTTAGATCTGTAAAATTTAGATCTGATTCTATTAAAAGTGTTGTTTTTATCGATAAATATGTCTCTAACTCTGTGGTACATTGTATATTATAATGGGGTGTGTTTTACAAGTTTAGGAAAACAATGACGTCCAACTATTTCTGTCTTGACAAAACCCAGATCCTGAATGAAACCAACTACAACATTTGGGTCAAAATATAATTTATGGTGAGGAAACTATGGATGATTGTTTCTGGATCTGAGGTTGCTTCCATCAATTTTCAAACAACTATAGATAACATGAATGCATTCTTACAATGAATGTAAGATGCTCTTTCTATGTAATGTGAACGATGAGTACTTTCTACACATTGGTAATATCAAACATCTGAAAGAGATATTGACATAACTAGAATCCATGCATGAAGGATACTTGGTATATCAAGGATAGTAATGAAAGTATAATAGCTAAAGGTATTCAAAGAAATGATCTATATATTTTTGAAGATTTCTCTTATGTATCTTGTTTTATATCTCAGAGTTTAAATAATTCAAAACTATGGCATGAAAAGTTAGGACATGTTAATTATCGAAGATTATATAAAATTTATATATGTAGTCTAGTGAAAGGTTTACATGTGTTGTCTTATTCTCTTGAAGTTACTTCATTAAATGTTTCTATATGATGGTTTTGATTCTGATTTAGTAAATGGTCATGATGATGTTTTGATGTTATAGATGTTTTTGAAACTCTTATCTTCCTAGATAAGAAATTAAATTGGGCTCAATATATGTTAGAAAACTCAAATCCTATTAACCTTAGGAAAATGAAAAGAAGTCATCATATGTACTATGAATTAATTACCTTGTATGAAAATGAGTCGTGAAGTATTATAGGGTCTGGGTGGATATACAAAGTAAAACATAATGGTGATGGTAGTATTAACAAATATAAAGCTAGACTTATTGCTAGAGGTTTCACTCAAAAAATTGGTATTGATTATGTTGAGATATTTCCTGTAGCTAAAATGAGTACTGTTAGGTCCTTATTTGCAATTGCCGCTCAATTTGGGTGGGAAATCCACCAAATGGATAATAAAAATACTTTTTTGAATTGTGATTTAAAAGAAAAAATTTACATGTTTCAACCTAAAGGATTTGAAGAAAATGGTAAAGAAAACTATGTTTGTAAGTTGAGAAATCCTTGTATGGTTTAAAATAAACTCTTAGAGTTTAGTATGTGAAAATTTTTTCCTTATTTAAACTGTTATATTTTGTTAATTTTTCTTCTAACAATGATATATTCACTAAGCAATAAGGCTTGCATATTATCATTATATGTATATATGTTGATGATTTTCTTATGTCTGGTGACAATTCTGATTTAATTGATAGGATTAAAGAGAAATTGAAGCAGTACTTTGAAATGAATGAGTAGGTCTCTCACATCATGTTATTTGTATGATTGTATTTCATTGTATTGTTATTTTTCAAAACACAATATGCAACCATTGTATTGAAAAAGTTTCTTATGATTGATTGTAAACCATTTTCTAATTTAATGGAAGTTGGAATTAATATTGATCATAAATCTGCATATGAAAAAGGTTGATCCTATTTTATATATGTTGTTAGTTAATAGTGATTTATATAACTATAACTAGATCGAATATTTCCTACAAAAAGGAATTACTTCAAGGTTTATGCAGGAATCATTTTTAGAGATCATTAGAATCTTGCAAAAAGAATTTTTAGATATTTGAAAGGAATAATTAATTATGGGTTGCATTATACTAAAAATGAAAATGCTAACTTATATAGATTTTGTGATTCTAACCATATTGATGTTGTGTTATAAAATATACTAGATATGTGTTCAAGTTTTTTGGTGCGGGAACTATTACTTGGAACAAAAAATGTAATCAAAAATCTCCATTTCTTCTACTAAGGTAGAGAAGTACAATGGAAGAAGTAAAGAATCCATGTGGTTGCAATGGTTGTTGGTAGAGATACACATAGAATCTAAAGGAAATATTCCTCTTCTATGTTGTGGTTAGAGTTGTATTAATCTTAATTAAGAATCCAGTTCAATATCAAAGGACGAAGCACATTGAGATACATATACGCTTCACTTGTGAGAAGGTGCTAAGTGATGAGATAAATCTCAAGTTCTTGTTGATGGAAGAACAAGTTGCTGACATCTACATAAATCCCCTGAGTGCTGCAAAGTTTTGTCATTTTCATGAAAAACTTATATTTTCAGAGTTTCTATTGAGGGGGAGTGTGCATGAAAATGTCACCTCATAATGAAACTTATTTTTTGTAAAAATACCTTCGGACAAGTGTAAAAAAGACCTTCAGGCAAGTGTAAAAATACTTTCGGGCATGTATAACTCCTCGAATTATTTTTATAAAGAAGTGTAGAAAGATATTAAAGGTGGTCTTCAGTAAAATCTTTAGTGTTATTGAGTTTACTGGTAAACATCCGGTACAAACATATTGTTAAGGAGGTCCTTGGTTGTAAAAGGCTCCTATATACTTGGGTTCAATAACCTTTTATAAGAATCTATGAGAACATGTAAAACTCATATATCATACTTATCCACTAATCATGGGATGATCTTTAGGATTCTAAATCCTTTTGTACCAAAAGGTAAATTGAGTATGATGAAAGTGTTATAATTCCTTCAACCAATATGCTAGCCTAAAACCTTTATGGTTTAAGGATTGTAAATCTTGTAGTGTACCACAGGTAGGTAATCTATTGGCATATGTTATGTTATCCCACTTAACATTAAGGGGAAGCATTGGAACATAATGATTAATTGGTCTAGCCAACCCTTAATGTATATGGGTCCATCACTAATATATAGGTTAATATTTAATAATATGAAATATTTATATTTGTATTATTAAATATGCTAATCTTGGTATATACTTTAGGTTAAATATTTAATATCATGAAATGATTATAGTTTTGATATTAAATATTATAAACCTAGGTGTATGTGTCAACCATTTTAGGTTGAAAAGGTGGGTTGGGAGACATACCCGATCACCTTTTATAAAAAGGACTTTAGGTCCTCATTTGATATATTCGAGAAATACATCAAAGGTGTGTAAATCAAGTGATTTGGTGTTACTCTTGGTAAATAGGGTTTCAAAGGAGGAGGTGATCTTACTGGATGTAAAATAAGTTCTCTAAAGTAAAAGGTTATTTTCAAAGTGGTTTTTACCCTATTGGGGTTTTTCACTATAAATATTGTGTCACCTGTGTTATTTATTTCATGTAAGTATTTCTTTATTTACTTATGTTATGATGTAATCTTTATTTAAATATTTATTGTAACATTATGTAATATGTAAGTTGATTAAATCCATATTTATTAGAATCATCAAATTCTAACAATTTCCCATTTCTTGAATAAAGAAACATCCAACTCCATATCTAGAATAAGAAACTTATTATTTTCATAGTTAATGCATTCAACCTGAACACGTAGTGTACTCGAATCAATAACTATTGAGGATATAACCATATTGATTTCCTTATGTTCATCATATATTAAAAACTCACAGGTCAATGTGGTCGTTTTTTAGGGGAATGGATTTCAACAGACCATTCCTCATCTCTTTTCTTTCAACACTCACAATATTGAATGAATGGAAATATTGATAATGGAGTGTGAACAAAAGAAGACATTTTACCTAAAATTGTAGTAGAATATATTAATAATTACTTCACATATGGCGTAAAAATTATTTTTTCACATTGTCTGATAATGAATATAAGTATTAGCCTTGTAATCACAAACCTCTAGATTTCATTAATTTTTATCATTATAGAGTAATTAATGTAATGGTTAGCGACCGCTAGGCTTCAACTGGACATGATATCTAACCTTTAAATGGTTATAGTAATTCATATTTTTTAGATCACATAAATAATAACAGAAAATATGCAAATGTGTTCTTTTAAATTAACATGCAACATATTTTGTAAGGATTATCCTTTTTCTAAAAACCATCCACATTGCGTAGATAACATGAGAGGAATGTTTGAAAATATAGATGTTAGGGACATATAGGATTTCAGTTGACATACAAATGGACAGTTGTTAACATTCCTTGTTGTTCATTTACACCAATTTAGTGGACTAACTTACAGGCCATTAAGATTTAATTTTTCATGTTTTAAATAGAGTGTATGAGAAATAAATCATGTAATAAAGGAGATAGAGGTCACTAGGAAGTATTTAATAAATATAAAAAATCTTGAGTTGTTCCTTAACACATATTGCAAGGAATAACTTAGTGGCTGTTAAGACCTAACGATTCTTATTTGAAAGCGGTCCTTGGAATATATTATGCATAACACATAATTCACATCCATCCATATCAAAGAAAATTATTAGCGACCACTAAGCTCCATTACTAATTGAAAGGAATTACATAGAAGTCACTAGGCTCATCAGTTTCTTTATTTAAAAATAGCGATAGAATAAAAAATCATTTTCTAGCTTAGCAGTTGCAAGGTTCCCACCATTACCTTGTGTCATTGTAAACACTATCTCGACATATTTAAATCAATACTATTTTTCACTGACTATAGTTATATCATATTGGCTTGAATATCCCTGACAGAGACAAGTGTTGCACTACATTCTCTTGAGAGGTATGAATCCTTATGCACTTCTCATAAGATATATTCTTTGTGACGTATAATTCACATAGGTTCTTATATTATAAAATGCTTGGATAATTTTACACTACATTACTAATTTTAAGGAATGACATAGCGGAGGCTAGGCTCAACAATTTATTAATTTGAAAATAGTGATAGTATAGAAAATCATGGCCTAGACTAGTGGTCTCCCAATTCCTACCATTGCCTCTTGTTATCGTAAACACTATCTATATAGTTCTAGATCATTATTGTTTTTCATCAATTGTAATTATATCGTATTGGCTGGGCTTTCCTAGGAGAACCTAATTATTGCACTACATTACATCGAGAGGGATCAAGACCTATTTATTTCTTCTAAGATATATCTTTGTAAATTATAATTCATATCGGTTCGTATCAAATAAAATTATTAGCGATCGCTAACCTCCATTACTAACTGAATGGAATGACATAGAAGTCGCTAGGCTCAACATTTTCTTGATTTGAAAATAGTGATAGAATAAGAAATCATGGCCTAGCTTAGCGGCCTCCAGGTTCCTACCATTACCTCTTGTCATTGTAAAAACTATCTATACATCTATGGATCGATATTATTTTTCATTGATTGTAATTGTGTTGTATTGGCTAGAATATCCCAAGTGGACCCAATTATTGTACTACATTCCATCAAGAGTGATTGATGCAGGAGCATCACTCCAAGCATATAAATAAGTCATGAAGACATCTATTTTGGCTTACAGGTGTAGTAATGAGTCATAGAGGTCACTAGATGTCAGTTAGGTGTGTTAGCTTATGATTAGACTTTTCAAAATCTCAAATTTCTATTTTCCCTCCAAAAGGAAAATTAAAATTTGGAGGTCATTTTTGGCTTGTAATGTTCTAAAACATTCTTGGAGCTTGTAATATTTTATTAAGGTTGGAGTGAGAAAAAACTAAGTGTCTTAGGTCCTCTTAGGGACTAGAAGTCATTATTTGAATGAGAAAACAAGAGTTAGAACCCTTAAGTTAAGAGACCTAGTGTTAAACTCATATGACCAAGAATTCTATTCGGTTAGAACTTGGTGAAAGGACTATATATTTCTCACATGTAACTATTTTCCCCCATTCTTTCCCAAGTAATGAATCAAATGTGAAGGTTTCAAGAAATAAATGGAAGTGGAAAACTTTTTTTGGTGATATTTCTTACATGAAAATGTGACAACCCATCCTTAGTGACATTACTTGCATGATTTTTTATGTTTGTGCCTTATTGGGGAAGAGATACTTGATGTTTGGAAAGATATATTAAAAAGGTTCATGGGCACTGAATGGTTTTTAGTAATCTTTTAGCATTATTTTTCATTGTGACTGTGTGAACGCTATGTGCAAAATAGTTGAATGTAGCTTTGTACATGTAATAACAAGGGAGTTGAGAGTAATATGAGGGTGTGTATAAGTATCATGAATGTTTATAATAGCTTAATAAATTAGTTTTATTCCTTGAAGGACAAGAATAAACCATTTTTGCTTTTGGTGGGTTTGAATATAAATGATCTACTCTCTTGTGAATATCTTATTGTTTTCAAATGAGGTTTAGAGTTGAGTGCTTACAAAATTCTTCAAAAGAACTTATGGATTGGTTTTGTGGTATCATATGAAGCATACCTATGCTTGATGGATATTAACTAGATATGACAGGGTGTTTAATTTCTTGGATTAATCTCATTGAGTTAGTGTGTCTCCATTCTTTGTGAATTAGTGTCTAATGCAAGTTTGTTGAACTCAGACTTTAATAATTTAATTTGTGTGTGATAATGGACAATCCAAAAGATTTTATAGTGATCATTAGGAGTAGATAAAGTTTATTCTTGTAGGATTCCCATGCAAACTTGGATGTGTATGGTCTTAATAAACTTTTACAATTAGAGTAACTAGTCATTTGAATAAGTAATTCAAAAGATCAAAAGGAAATTCATTTATAGGAGAATTTTGAGACCTTGAAGTTCAATTGGAAGGTGTAAAATCATTGAAAAAGAGAGATATCACTAGGTAGAGAATTCATTTTATTTTCATTGTTATTATTGAGGGTTTTGTACCCTATTTTGTGTACAAAAATAGAGAAATGATACATAAGGAGGCACTCTAACTTGTTTATCATGAGCACTGGTAAGAACATTATTTTCCCCTTATCTTTATAAACATAAATGAAAATTTGGATCCTTTGAATTGATCTTGAGTGTAATATATAACATAATCAATCTTTTCGAGATTTACACAGAGACAGTTAGGGTTAGGAGATAAAATTGAAGCTAGAGGCCTCGAATCAAGGAGTTTCACCTTCAAACTTGGGAGAAATTATGATAGAAGGATCTTTCAACTATTATAAAAAATAGTTTCAAGATTACATTGGCTCAAATAGGATAATTTCTTACATGTCTTCCTTGTAGTTTGTGTGCATAGTGTGGGAGCTTTAGTATAAAGGGCATTTTACAAGGGAAGTGTGAGATAGGGTAAAGGTTTGTTAATGAAACTTCTTGGGATCCAATAATCCTTTAAAGGGTATCTAAAAAGGAAAAGTGTATGTCCCAAAAATAATTGTTAGGAAAGTTATGTGAGTTTCTAGACTGCCACAAACCTAGTATGAGCTTAAGGATCCTATAAGGTAAAATTGAAATAGAAGGAGTAAATGAGCAAGTCAGGTCCTCAAATTTGAGGTGAAGCTTTATAATTCTAGGAGAAGACCAATGAAATTTATAAAAAATTAGTGGGTACCTATAAATACTTCTAACCTTGGGTTAAGCAATAGAAGTGGCCTTAATGGTATGTTGAGGGAAGTTGAAAAACCAAGGAAGATTAGAGTTTGGGAGGTTTCTAATAAAAAAAATTTATTTATATAATAGTGTTCCAAGATGTTGAAATGGGTAAGAGGAGATAGTTGAGCAATAAGTCAAAATGGAATTTTAAGAGGAAAGAGACTAATCAAGAAACTTGAGGAGAAGAGTGAGAAAAGTGGTGTGCACAGTGTATTTGAATGAAGAACAAGCTTAGGTTGAATAAAATAGTATTAGGGTTAAGGTATGTAGTAAAGACTAATGATCTTACAAGATATTCAAGGAAAATTTTAACTTCATAATTGTTTGGTTATGAAAGAAGGAAGCTAGTGAAAAGAGGAGGGAAGTTTGAGATTTGAAGATGAATCAAATGTTTCTTTTAATTTGGTTAATTGTTAAAGGTATATCATGCTTGGAATAAGGTACTGAACAAGGTATAGGTCTTAGGAAGCCTTATAAAGTAAAATTGGTCAAAAATTGCACTTATAAGCCCTTTAAGGATTGTTAAATTCCCTCATTTTACAGAGTTTGAGATAATTATTGACTTGTCTTCTTGAATGACTTGAAATTATGATGATGGGTGGTATTTGAATACATCAGGGATAAAGACTTATTTATTTTCTAGCTTAGCGGCCCCTATGATCCTATCATTACCTCTTTTCTTTTTAATCACTATCTGTATAAATTTGGATCAATTGTAGTTTTCAATATTTATAATTATATCAAACTGGATGGACTTACCTGGTAGAGCCAATCGTTGCACCGATTTCCATCGAGAGGGATCAAGAATTATTTATTTATCCTAACATATATCTTTGTAAATTATAATTCACATCCATTTCTATCAAATAAAATTCTTAGTGACCGTTAAGATCCATTACTAGTTGAAAGGAATTATGTAGTGGCTACTAGGATCAACAATTTCTTAATTTGAAAATAACTATAGAATAAAAAATCATGGTCTAGCTTAGTGGGCGCTAGGATCCTATCATTACCTCTTGTCATTGTAATCACTATTTGTATAGCTTTGGATTGCTATTGTTTTTCATTGATTGTAATTATATCGTATTGACTGGAATTTACTTGGCAGTCCCAATTATTACACTACATTCCATCGAGAGGTATCAATACTTGTTTATTTCTCCTAAGATACATCTTTGTAAATTATAATTCGCATATTTTCGTATCAAATAAAATGTTTACTGACTACTAAGATCCATTACTAATTAAAAGGAATGGCATATCGACTGCTAGGCTTAATAGTTTCTTGATTTGGAAATAATGATAGAACAACAAATCATGATATAGCTTAGCATCTACCAATACCTCTTTTATTGTAAACACTATCTTTACAGATTTGGATTGGTATTGAATTCCATTGATTCTAATTGTATCATATTAGCTAGACTAGCCCTGTCAGAGCCTAGTGTCACATTATATACCCCCAAGAGGAATTTATCCTTATGTATTTTTCATAACATATATCATTGTAACATATAATTCACATCATTTCTTATCAAAGAAAACTCTTAACAACCACTAAGTTTCTTTATTTATTGAAAGAAATGACATAACGACTACTAGACTCAATAATTTCTTAATTTGGAAATAGTGATAGAATAAAAAATCATGTTATAGCTTAGCGACCACTAGGCTCATACCAATACCTCTTTTCATTGTAAACACTATCTTTACAAATTTGAAGCGATACTATTTTTCATTGATTAAATGTAAAAAAAAACCTTTAGAGATTTCAGACTTTTCATGCCACGTGTCATCATTTTAGTGAGTACTATTTCTATAATAATATCACAAATTCATATAGGTTTAAAATATTGTATATGTGTTTCTTTATATATATTTCAGAATAAATTTGTCGATTATATTATTTTTTTACTATCAAGTTCAAACTTGCCATGTGGTACAGTTTAATCAGAGAATTATATTTCATTAGCATGCTACATCTAAAATTGTTGAGATTGATTTTGATAAAAAATAAAAAATAAATGTGTGTATAGATTTATACAATTTATTTATTCTATTTTCGTATAATATTATGTTTTTAACTATTTTAAGCTATAGTCAATAACAAAAGGTGTTGTTTTCAATATTATTTATTTTTTCGATATCCCGTACCTTTTCTCGATGAGTGGTGAATTCAAAATTCAAATTGTGAATTCCCCCCATTTGAGAGTATTTGAAATTTGAATATACTCTCAAATTCCCCTGCTCTTTTGATTAATGTTGGGGAAATTTTAATTTTCAATTTTTCATATCCCATAATTTTTATATTTTAAAAATTTCTAACATGGAATGTGCTGAAAAAATTATTAAATAACCTGGAGATCTATTTTTGTGGGTTTCTATTTTTTTGACCTTGTAGAAAAGCATCTTGTGATATCATAAAAAAATACAAGTAGGCCATATATTATAGGGATGAGTGCAAGAATCTTGACCATTTTAGAAAGGGAACAATGAGGTAGTAATTATAATCTCGTTTACAGAGCAAACATGCAAAGGAGACACATAAAAGATGCACACACATGAGGGAAGGAAAAGGGGTTTTAGATAGAATCATGCAAATAGTTTGTTCGATGTAGTAGACAGATATTTGAAAGACATCACCAATCATGAAATAATCTCATATCTAAATCAGGTATTTATCAAAAACATATAGTATAGTAAATGTGCACCATTTTTTATTGCAGGCTTGTTCAGTCAATTTGTCTTCAACTAATTCATGTCTTTTTCACAAAATTCTAGCATTACTTTTCCCTACCAAAACGTCTTCCACGGTTGAGCTCTGCTTATCGGTTCCTTTTGAACATATTTTCAAACCACCTTGTTCTTCAAGAAAACAAAGGTTTTGTTGTGCCCTAACGAAAGAAATTTTTATCCCTTTTCAGCTTTAGTTTTTAATTTCATTTGAACACTTTCACTTATCCACCCTTCTATGTCTATCTCTGGATATTTATTTTAGCTCTTTCATTCTCGTTCTTGAGATTTTTTTCTTGATAGTGATGTCTTGTCACATAATCACTAGTTTTTTAAATTGTAATGGTTTGTGAGACCCAAATTATTGTTTAGATATTCCTTATGACTACCTTTTCTTCTTTTTATTATGATGATATAAATAACCCTAGATAATTATTTCTTTGTACATTATTTATATGGTTTCTACGTTGACTTTATGAGAAGATATTCGAGGTTAAAAAATGATTTAAAAATATAGAATCATATTAATTTTTTAATTGTATGATAAATATTTGTACAATGGTACGTGTAAATATTATCAAATAAATTTTTTAATAACTATATATTTAAATTTAATTTTACTCTTCCACCCGCTAAGAATTTGAAGTAAGATTTTTTTATCTTAGCGACCGCTAGGCCTATCAAATAATATTTCGAGTCATGCAGTGTTTATGATTTAAATAAATAGATTAAATTATTATGATCTTGGTGGCCACTTGGATATGCCACAACATATTATTTGGAGTTTACAGTCGTTATGCACTGCCACAAATATTATCTCTAATATTATGATTTCTAGCATTTAAAAAAATAATGAATGATATTCTAAGATTAGTGTCTACTAGGTTATGCTATAACATACTATTTGGATAATAGTTATCACTAGGATTTAACAAAAATAGTAATATATTGCGAGCTTAGTGACCACTAGCTTATGTCATAATAATATATTTGTAGCTTAGCGATCGCTAGGCAGTTACAGATATTTTGAAGTTTGAGGTCCGTAAGACACTACCACAACATAGTATTTAAAACATAGTAGTTGTTAAGATTTAACAAATTAAATTAAGATATTTTGAGATTAATGTCTACTAGGTATATCTACAACATATTATTTATAGCTTAGCGACCGCTAGGATTTCAAAAATTAAATTAATATAGTACGACATTAGCGAATCCTATGTACTGTCATAGTATAATATGTCAAGAAAATGTTTCAATATGATTTAACATTTTAAAGGAAATTAATTTAAGCTTCGCACTGATTAGTTTAATCAACGATATAATAATTTAAGCTTAGCATTTATTAGAATTTAACACATAATATTTAGAGTATAGAATTCATTGAGATTTAACACATTAAATTAATATTACATGATCCCAATGGCCGCTAGGATATGCTAAATCATAATATTTGGAATTTATCGGCAATATGCTTTAAAAAATTAAATTACAATATTTTGAGCTACTTGGTATCTAGGTATTTCCACAATATAATCTTTCTATCTTAGGTGTTGCTAGCATTTAACAAGTCAAAGAATGATATTTTAGCTTAGCATATACTAGCTTATGTTGCAACATATTATTTGAATATTAGTTATCGCTGGGATTTAATAAAAATAAGTAAGATATTCTGAGCTTAGTGACCACTAGGTTATGCCACAATAACATATTTGGAGCTTAGCAAGTGATATTTATTTATGGATAATTGAGCCTAGTGTGCGCTATTTTATGCTATAACAACATATTTGGATCTTAGCATCCAAAAACAAGTACATGTTTAGATAAACATAAAATTTAGAATATATACATGAAAATTCAATCAATTATAAATATTCATCTATTTACATGTCATACATATTTAATTGTTTTCCCTTCTATCTAAAATATTACAATTTATGATTCACTATGGTTCTTCCTTAATTATGGGTTGTTGATATGAATCTGTGCAAAGTTGCTTCCTAAGTTTTTTATCTTATGTAGACCTTTTGCATCATCTTGTTTTTGTGTCTCCCGAACAACTTCTTTGAAAATATTAGAATCTCTACTTATATTTCCTATGTCCACAATCGGGTTTCTAATAGCACACTAGACTTGTCAAGAAAAACCTTTTGTCTAACGTTTTTATTTGCAATTTCCTTTAGAGTCTCTATTTTTTGTATTTCCCCCTTGTTTTGGATACAATCTTAATGACATGTGAATTTTCTCCTTTGTTTTCCTATGTTATTCTCCTTTGAAAATTAACTAAGAATTCCTTAAGTGATGTAGCAAACTCTTCATCATAAACCAATTCATGGTTTGCGTTAAATACTTCCACGACAGAAGATTCTCAAAAAATATAATTTCCTCTAGAAATGATGTCATCAAACTCAAAATATAGTTTTCTTACCTGATCATTCCATTCCCTTAGTCTTTCCTTCGTATAGTTAGCATAATGTATGGCATATACCAATATCTTCCATGGTCATAATTAAAGGGTCTTTAAAAATTCCTTATTCAATGACCTTTCCCATATATATTAATGTTTCTTTCAATGTTCTTGTCAATGTAATGATATTTTTCAGTATTTTTCAAGTAGGCTTGTTCCTCCATCTTTTCCTCAATGCATTTCTTTATATTATTGTACAATTCATGCAATGTATCTTCTACATAAGAAACTTGTTGGCTATATTTTATGCATGGCTACACACATAAACCTAGGAATTCATAGGATAAATACCCTTCATTTAACGGTGATTCTCCCATGTAAAATATTTATTTATTATAACTACTTATGTAAAAACTATAATTAATTTTCAGGTATTACTTTAATGGAAAAGTTCATGAACCATAGCTTAACAATTCTACAAGTAAGTAGTTGTTGTTTTTGAAGGTTTTGCATAATAGGAAAGGAAAGAAGATGTTTAATTATAAAATAGATGAGGAAATTAAATGCACTTCGTAATAAGTAGATCGCAGAGCTTATTACAGCTGTACAAAATAAATAAATACTTAATGAGATCTACAGTTTTCAGCAAATGAAAAAAATGCATTCAAATTTAAATTTAAGATAGCACAAAGTTTACCATAAATATTCATAGAACACACAACAAGACTTCTAAGATACAAAGTTCCATAGAAATCCACCTTCTTCTTATTCAATTCCTTCCAATTTATAGAATTAACATAAGAGAATCTCAACACAAAGTTTGAAATCTCAATGCTAAAAATACAATAGTTGATTGCCAAAAAAAATTGATCATCTAACCCGTAGGATTCTACTACTATTTATAGTACAAAGAAAGAACACACAAACATGACACATTAATTACATTTCCCATATGTGCCTAGATAAAAAATTGCAAGAAGTTGAGAATTTTCCTCCTCAAATTTCTTATTGCTTGGCATGCATAATATTCAAATGTTTTATAACCTCAACTACTTTCATACTATACCACCTATTTAGAAGTAATTGAATTTTTCAAATAACTTAAAGTAATGGCTTTTAAACAAATTACTTAAATTTTACAATTAAGCTTTATTATTTCATTACTTTGTTTGATAAATGATAAGAAGAAGAAGAAGAAGAAAAAGAAAAAGAGAAGGAAGTAGAAGAAGAAGTTATTCCAATTGAATAAATTTAGTATCATTCTTGTATTTTCATCCTCCTCCTTTTTTATCTCCCGGTATACAACATGTTGATCCAACATATATTGTATTACTTTTTCATCAGTCTTAGCAATAGCGTGTATTTTTGTTTCATATATGAGAAGTTCCTTTGCTAAAATGTTGCTAAAGCCTCTTACTGTTATTAGGTGTGCCCTAATATTATTAACATCTTCATGAATATTTTCCAATTTCTCCATTGAATCATAATTTAAAAGAGTGGTTGATTTATCCATTTCTTGCTTGAGGAGTTGAAGAAATTCTTCTATAGTGTTTGGTGGCTTAGGTAGTGTGTATCTTGTGATGAATATACAATCATCCAGATTATCTAGAATTTAATCTACCTCTTCTTCTAGCACCTTCATTTCTTCCATATTTATTTTGAGTAACTTGGAATGAAAAGAAAGAGTCAACTCTTCTTTCTTACTCTTTTTAACTAATCCTTTCAGCACAATTTATTCTCTAGTCAATACCTTATCTAACAATGAATTTATTTTATCAAGATTCTCCAACTATAGTTCAACAATCCCACATTCATTGTCTATTTCTAATTTCAAAATATTCAACTGATCAAACCTACCTTGGAAATATTTCAATCCAAATAACACTTTTGAATATTTCAGTTTTGCTTTGTCATTGATCAATTTAATCCACACATCCATAGTTTTAGCTTTATCTCATGTTTATTTCACTTATGTGATGATTTGAGGATTAACCTTCTCTCCTGATATCATAGGCTGAGAAGAGGAATTGAATTTTTTTTCCACAATTTTTAAATTTGATTATTCAATTTGGCCTTATCGGCCTTCTCCTTATCTAACTTGAGAAAGAGTGTGTTAATCAAGGTTTTCGTGTCTTATTTTAACCCTTATGTGGTGAAATCACCCAAGGGTGCCCTGGTCACAGTCATATCCTCTTCAGTTAGCTATAATTTTTGCTTTCCTACTATAGGAGTGGATACTTCAGAAAAAAATTTCCCTGGCGATTCAATTACTAACTTAGAAGTAACCTTAGTAGTTTTGGATTTCTTCCCTCTTTTATCAGGACTTCTAAGTAACTAGAGATCCATTTGTTCCAGATTTAATATCACCTTGGTGTTTTGAAATATTTGGAATTCCAACCATGATGATAATTATTTCCTTGAAGTAATAATATTAATTTAGTGTACAACCATCTCTTTACTAGTCACAACTTTAATATGATGTAAAAATATTTCTTGTTGTGTTTTAGCAATAGTGTCTTGTAACATAGCTTTCTCCAATTCAAAAATTTTCTGAGTTACCATATGATTTTCAATTTATTTTTCCTCTACAGTCTTGTTACTTGAATCAAATTCATCTTGTTTCTCTTTCTCTACTTCCTCATGTACCTAATACTCTTGTTTCGCCTCCACATGAATTCTTTCTTCCTATTCCTTCCCAATTTCCCCTTCTTACATAACTTCATTTTCTGCAGTAACTAATTTAATTTCTCCCTTATCTTGTGTTTGTGAAACTTCATAAGGTGAAGGGTTATCTAAGGCAACATCATGTCCCTCCTCACGATGAGTGCTATATCAATTATCTCATGGTGGAGGAGGAGGATTTCTTGGTGGAGAGAAAGGAAGAGGATGAGGTGTCTGAGTGTCCACCCTTATTATGGGAAGAATAAATGAAGAATGTTTTAATGTTGGTATGTTTATTTCCACTTGTATTTTAGGAACATGTATGAAAGGAAAAATAAAGGATGAAGAAACAACTTGTGTTGATGAAAGAACAACTTCATTGGTGCTTAATCCAGGAGTTGATGTTTGTACCGATGATGGGAATTCTCCTGATCTCGCTGTTTTAGGATTTTTTTTCATTGGTGACCTCCTTGGTACTTTGTTACTCTCATTAGGTCCTTCCTTTTTATTCTCTTTTGAATCATTTATTTCATTACAGATTCCTCCAAACAATAACCTTTTTTAAGGAGACAATTTGAATTGTAAATTAGGACCCTTGATGTTATTTATTCAACTATCTTAACCTTATTCCTCATGGATTGTACTGGAGCATTATCTACTCCCATTTGATTGTAAGAATCAAAAATTATATTCCCATCATCAGGGAGTTCTTCAAAAAAATTCTAGGCCAGAACTAATAATATTTTGGACTGTCATCCAGATATAGTCTCTTCTTTTGACTTAAAATTCGTCCCTATAGTCAATATAGAAATCTTCTAGTGTCGTGAGGTGCATATAATATAAAGTGACTATCTTTTTTGCCAAATTCTTGAGGTCAATTTTTTTTCTAACTTCATAGTATTCTTGATCATAATGATGGAACATCTCTTTCGAAATATTCCTACCCTTATGAAAGCTAGTACAATGATAATTTAGAAGCTAACAACTTATCTATGAATTTTTTTACTATAAATAATGCAATTCCACCAGTTTCTTGCATAGTTCCATCACTATCCACTTATCATTAGGGTATCTCGAGAGCTTAAGTGTTGAGCCTGAGAAACCATAAAACCTAAGATAAGTGAATTTATAAAATTGAATAAAAATGCACCCATACTGAGAAACTACCTCCAATGCTATATCAGCCACCCTTTTTTCCTTTACTTCAAGGTTAAGTTAGAAAATTATTTCATAGAAGAACTCATTCACCTTCTTGTTATTCTTAAAATACTCAGACAACACCAACTATGGATAGTATTCATGGATAGGATCTAAATCTAAGATCCCTTTATTGTGCATCCTAGTGAAAGTTCCATTTGTTGTTTCAACACATACCAAATAAGAGGTTCTTAAAATTTTGATATTTCCTCACTCTTTATAGTTGGTGATAAATATTGTCACTTATGATCTTAGACCAGATGGTCAATTCATTATTTTTATTGGACTCAATTCTTGTGATGAAATAGTACATCCAAGTGGAGAAATATTTGGCATTCTTCTCTCCATTTATTCTACATAACAACTGAGTTATGTCATCAGCCTCTTGAACTAGATATGATCTTACTATGGTTTTTAGAAACCTAGATGGCTATTTTTTTTCCCTTTAAGTAGCTTAAATTCATGATTTTTATATCATCTATTGTATTTTCCTCTCATTGTTTAGTATTGTTTTCCATGTTCACATCTAACACTTTTGATTTTGTGGGTATCTTAAGGAAGTAGTTGAAAATTGAGTATCAAGTCTCACCACCACATTTTCTTATTCATATTTTACTTCCCTTATATTAGGATCATAGAACTTGGAGAATTATAAAACAAACTTAGGTAATTGAGAAACACTAGGGAATAGATCTTATCGTATCAATCCATTATTGGTAAAGGCTTGCATTAGAGGTATTTTCCTTACTACCTTTGATATTTCTATTAATTCAATTATGGATACATGCCCCATGTCAATATCACTTATTTCCAAAAGTTGGGATACATCACATGACTCAATTGGGTAGCCTTTATTTTCACACTTCATCTTATCTCCTTGCATATCACTGACTGATCTAACTTTAGATTTTCCTTTTCTTTATCTAGCCTTTTAAATTTATTCAAATACAAGATTGGGATCTTCACCTTAGGTGACTTTTCTCTTTTCTCATACATTTTTTGTGGTCTCCTTCTAGTAATAATGTATGCCACCTACTAATATGTTAGCAATTATCCCTATTTAAGATGCATATTTAAAGTCATACTATTGATCTCTTACATGTAACTTCAAGCCTAAGAGCATATTCAATGCTTATCTTAGCATGGAATTACATAGGTTACCCTCATATCGAGGTGCTATAGATAGGGTCCCCACCACCTCTACTTGGAGAAGGTAAGGTATGTTTTTTATCCTTCGTGGGATGATAGGATTTTGGGTTGCAACAAGGACATTGTGGTTCAACCTTTGGTCTTGAATATTAAGAATATTAAGAAGAATGAACTCTTAATCTTGGCTATTCTGGATGAATTGGATGAGAAAGATAAATCTCAAATGGATTTCTCTTTGGTTTGTAAGTTTTATGGATCCATACCTAATGTTGAATGGTTTCGCTAATGGGCTCGTAGGAAGTGGAGACCGAAAGGCTCATTAGAAATTGCTTCTTATGTGAATGGTTTTTTATAATAAATCTCTCCAATGTTGAGGATTGTAAAAATATTCTCCTTGGAGGACCCTATTTTTTGGGAAGATCCATTTTTTTGTTCAAAAATGGAGCCTAGGTGTTGATCCTTATAATGAAAAACTTGATGAGTTTCCTGTGTGGGTTGAATTACTAGGACTTCCTATGGATTTTTTAGAGGAGGAAATATTAATGAATATTGCTAATGTGATAGATTCATTGGTGATTTTTGATCCGGTTACCAGGGCTTGAAGAAGGATAATGTATGTTTGGTTTTGTGTCAATGTTTCTATTGGGAACTTGCTCTGAAATTAAATTGAACTAAATTTAAAGTGTGGTGTTTGGAATCAAAAAATTAAGTATTAAGTTTTTCCTCTTTTATGTCAGAAATGTTGGAGGATGGGGCATGATCAGAGATAATTTAAGGAAGATAATAAAGTTAAACAACAAGTTCTGAATATTTGGGAGAAAAAATAAAAGGAGTTGGAGAAAAAACTAGGTTCCCCAAGTAGAATTTCTTTAGCAAAATTTGATTTCAAAGTGTTGGAAATTGAAGATCCTGTTATTCAAAATATTGTTTCGGATCATCAACCTATCATTAAGAAAATTACCCTAGATATAGTTCAAATTGAACTTGAAAGTCATGTTTAGATTCATGTGCCAGAGAAATCTGAGGAGGTCGGATAGATCAACAAGGAAGTTCAGAAAGAGGAGGTACCTATAGATATTTCTCAAGAGAATGATCAGGTAAAAGGAGATGATATGTCTATAAAAGTAGAAGTTGATCTTTTCGATTCTAAGTTTGTGCCTTGTTATCTACATCTGGAAAAGAATTTGGAAGACAAAAAGATAAAGATTAATACAAGGAGTTCTAAAAAACAAGACACATTTAAAGTAGATTGCGGGAATCCCTTGGCAAAAAGAGGTAATATGTCAAATAGGGAAAAAAGGGAAAAAACAACAGCTAAAGAAAATTGATTCATGTAAGCAACTCTCTATTGAACAGAGCATATCTCCAAATAAGATTAAATGAAGATCATTTATTAGAATACAAGGGATCTTAATAACCCTAATAAACAAATTATATTGTCAAATTTTAGAAAAACTCATAAGCCTGGTATTTTGTTGATACTTGAGAAACCAAAATGAAAAAAGAAAAAATGGATGATATTAAAAATAAGTTGTGGTTTAGTTTGGATATGCAATGTGTGGCTTCTGTGGGTGCCTCTGGAGGAATTTCTAATTTTTGGATTCAAAAGGAAAAAAAGGTTTTGGTTATTTGTAATTTTTCCCATCATCTTGCTATTATGTTCAGAGAAAAGGTAAATGGTTTTGTTTGGATATGATCTAATATTTATGTTTCCAATTCTATGAGTGAGAGAATAAAATTATGGGCATAAATTTTTCAGTTTTGTTCTCAGTATAGGGATCTGAATTGGATTATTAGAGGGTATTTTAACACTACCTTGAGCCCAAATGATAAGAAATGGGGTTCAAATGTGTTTAGTGATAATATGGTAGATTTTGTTGAATTTATTGTTGATTGTAATTTGGTTGATATTGAGTTGAGAGGTGGGAAATATACCTGGTCAAATAGGAGAATGAGAGATGATCTTATCTAAATTAATTTGGATATATTTTTAATCAACCCAAGTTGGTTCTTGGCTCTGGGTGGTTTCCTTACAACTTTACCAAGAATTGGGTTAGACCATAGTCTAATCTGCATTTAATATATAATAGTACATGAATAATAGGTAGACCTTTTAGATTATTTAAAATGTGGTTGTTTCATCCTTACTTAAAAGAGGAGATTCAATCTTGTTGGAAAATTAGTGTTAAAGGTAAATTTATGTTCAAACTAGTGTCTAAGTTGAAAAATGTCAAAGCAAGAATGAAAATATGGAACAAGGAAATTTTTGGTAACATTTTTTCCAAAAAAAAGTTGTTAAGGATCTAAAAGGATTGAGGAAGTCTTGAAAAATGGGAGGTATGATAAGGAGATCAGGAACAAAGAAAACATTCTTTTAGTGGAGTATCATTAACTGGAAGAAAAAGAGGAATCATATTGGAAACAAAATTGAAGGTCTTTATGGTTAAAAAAGGGTGATAGGAATATAAAAAAAATCATCTGACTGTTTCTATTCATAAACATAGTAATACAATAATGGAAATTGAGGATAGGAGAGGAGTGAGTTTCAAGAATCAAGCTGATATTTCAAATGAATTTATAAGTTTCTTCAGTGATTTGTTGACTGCTAGTGAGCTTCTTGACCTTTTCAATGAGAGTAAAATTGCTGATTTCTTCAAACCTGCTATCACTCTTTAGGATAATGCTGAGTTGGTCAAAATTACCTCTCCCCAGGAAATAAAAGAGGTTGTTTTTTATTTAAAGGGGATAAGTCTCCTAGGCTAGATGGTTTCCCTATTTTTTATTTGAGGAATTCTGGGACATTGTTCATGCTGATGTGAAGGAAGTGGTCTAATAATATTTCATGAATGGTAAGTTACTGAAATATTTTAACAACACTTTTATAGCCCTACTACCTAAGGTTCTAGGTGTTCATAAAGTTACTGAATTTATACCAATTAGTCTATGTCATATTGTTTACAAAATTATTACAAAGATAATTTATTTGAGGATCAAATATTTGTTGGATGGTTTTATTTCTCCAAATTAGGGAGCCTTTGTTGAAGGTATACAAATCCTTAGAAGTGTTATTACTATTCATGAGACTATTCATTTAGTAGATGTTTCAAAGAGGGGGCCAATATTGTTAAAAATTGATATGAATAAGGCATATGATAGAGTGTCATGGATATTTCATAGGATTATTTTGGAAAGGTTGGGATTCCATGATCAATTTATAAATTTGATTATGAAATTTATTACCACTCCTAAATACTCTATTCTTATCAATGGTAAGTCTAAGGGGTTCTTTTCATCTGGGAGGGCTTTGAGATAGGGGGGTACTTTGTCCCCTTTTCTTTATATAATTATGGAAAAAACTTTAAGAAGACTTTGTGTTGACTGAAGGAAAAGGAGGATTCTAAATGGTTTAATTATTTCTAATGGTTTGCACCCTATTGCTTTACAACAATTTGTGGATGATAATTTTCTTTTGGGTATGGAAACTATCTCAGATGAAAGGGCCTTCAAGGAAATTATTCAATACTTTGAAGAAGTTATTGGTTAGCTTATTAATTTTTGAAAAATTTCTATAATTTTCTTGAATGTGGATGAGGAAGCTCATAATATAATTGCTATTGTTTTGGAGTGTCCAATCATTTCATTTCCTTGTGCATATTTAGGAATTCCTTTGTTTAAGGAAATGACGGTTCTAGATAATTTGAATGCTCTTGTTAGTAGGTTTCAAAAGAATCTTGTTACCTAGAAAGGTACTTTTTATCAAAATATAGAAAATTACAAATCCTTCAAAGTTCTTTACAGAGCCTTCTGGTGTATCTTATGTCAATCTTTAAAATGCATATAAAGATAAGAATTGTGATTACCTAGATTCAATGGATTTTTTTTGGTTGGGTACTGAATCAAAGTATATAATCCCCCTTGTGGCTTGGGATAGGGTCAATTTGCTTAAGAATGCAATAGGATTGTGTTTTATGGAATTAAAGAGTATGAATATGGCTCTTATGGCTAAGGTAGGGTGGAGACTTCAATAGGAGTATGGATTGTGGGCTAATATTATTAAAGCTAAATGCATGTATGCTGTGCATATCTCTTTTATTTCAAATGATATCATTCCTAAAGGATCTTGTATTTGGAATGGTTTGGTAAATTGTAGGGGTTTTTTCATGAAAGGGAGTAAATGGGAAATTGGTGATGGTAACAGGATCAAATTTTGGTAGGATTGGTGGATTGATGAAGGACCTTTGTTAAACCAACCAATGTGGATAAATGTTGCTAATCATTTCATTTCTAAAATGGGAAGCCTTTTGAGAGACTATTGGATTAGAAAATATTGGGTTTGGTCTTGGAGATCTCTTCATTTGGATGGCGAAGATGAGAACATCAAGGAGGATCTTTAAAATCTCATTACTAATATGAATGGTGTTTATATTTTATCAATACTTAATCTAGATGTTATTATATGGGAAGGGACAAAGAATGGTGAGTACTCCGTGAGAACTAGATATTGTATTACTCATAATGGTCCTCAACCAAACCCATGGTGGAAATATCTTTGGGACAATACTCTTATTCGCATTGTGAATTTATTTTTGTGGCATTCCATTCAAAATAAAATCCTTACAGTTGATAACTTGTAGGATAAAGGTATGCTGATTCCAAATAGGTGCATTTTGTGTAAATCTAATAGTGAAATAATTCAACATTTGTTCCTCTAATGTCCCTTTGCTCAAAAAATTTTCTCCAAAATTCAGATATTATTTTAGGTCTCGTGGGTTTATTTGGAAAATTTTGTTGACTGGAAAGAACAATGGAATTGTCCCTTTTCTTCTAGGTGTTTGTCAAAAAATTGGAAGTTGGTGTTACCCCATTTCATATGGGGAATATGGATTAAAATAAATAATAGGATTTTTTTGGAAAAATAAAAAACTACTGATAGATTGGGGAATATGATCATGGGAGATTTTATTAGTAATATTTCCATTATTAGATTCAAGTAATAAAAAAGTGTTCCTACTTGTGAAAGGGAAATCATTCAAGCTCTAGGAGTTGGTAAAAGCATTCCACAGAGTTTTCTATGGAAGAAGAATATCAGGGATAATGTGAAGTGGGAAAAACCTATGGTTGGATGGATGAAACTTAATTTTGATGGGGCTTCCAAAAGTATTTTGGGTTTAGCTGGTGTGGGTGGTATTATTAGAAGGGATAATGGTTCTTTCTTTATTGCCTATGTTATGCCTATAGGAAATAAAACCAATAATTATGTGGAGGCCTATGTAGTTTTGTATGGTTTAAATTAGACTAATCATTATCAAATTAGAAAACTTTATGTGGAATATGTACATTATTAATGTGATGAAGGGTAAATCACAATATCATGTTACTTTGAATGTTATTATTGAAGATATTAGGAATTCATTATTGAATTTTGAGGAGATTCAAATTAAACATATGTACAATGAAGTGAATTATTGTGCAGACACGTTGGCCAATTATGGTGTATAGGCTCATCATAAGCATATATGGAAAGATAAGGTAGATCTACCGACATCAACTAGGGTTGTCCTTTATGCGGAGTGATATTTATGTCAACTGTTGGATTTGGATTTGTGTAATCCATTCTCTCATTGGCTTATGTGCGGGCCCAAAGTTCTATTATTTTACTCCCAGTTTAGTTTTATGTGGGAAATTTTTTTTTTTTTCATTCTAGTTTTTTGCAAGTGTTGTATAGTTCTTCTATCATGGGTGGTAGTAGAGTGAAAATGGATACTTCATCCTATTAGGATATGGAAAGGGATACATATATATGGGATATTTTTAAAATGAGGGAGTTACTCATTTCTTTCAGAGGCTTCAATGTTATGATGAGAATGTTTCGAATGAGTTTGCGTAGGTTTGGGATAAAGGGTTTATGAATATGCATGGTGTGAGTCTATGGGTTTCAGAGGAATTGATTAGTAAGGTTACTAATATGGTGATGTGAATCCAGCTGCAAGAGGTTGAAATACCTCCAAAAACACACATAAACACCTTTGCAAATAAAACCAAGAGTTTCACAATAGCTTACTTCTCATTCTGGAATTCACACTGATCTATTACATCATTACCATTCTCCTTTTATTTCAAGACTACTCTAAAACCCTAAAATGCCAAAAAACCCTAAAATGCAAAACAACTCGGATTGACCCCAAAATTTGTGTGCCAAATATGCATTCATAAATTAGGGCTCACACAAAATTTGGACTTATTCTGAAAAGCACAACAAAAGTTATTAAAGTTCTAAGACCTAGAGAAAAGCAGAAAAAAACATTCGGAGCCAATTTTAGACCACTAGATGACGGAATACGAGCCCGAAAACGTGCCAAAATGAGCACAACCTTGCAGGAAAAGTTATCCCCAGCATAGTACTAATGTATATCTACCACCCTATAAAATTTCAGGACGATCCAACGGTCGGATCAAAAGTTATGGCCTCTGCAAGTTATGCTCCCGCATCATTCTCCCCTGGTTGAAAAGAATTCAGCTCCTGCAAATTCTGTTGACGGAACTCATCTAATTTTGCACTGTCAATTTTCCTCAGCTCCCACTCAGGAATCCAAGTGTTTTCTTCTTGTTGCAAACCTTCCCACTGTACCAAATATCTGTTGTAGCTCCCATGTCTAGTAGTGATTGTCTTTTGGTCCAAGACACGCATTACCCTCTCCTTTTTCTCCTTCGGCATCTATTTCTTCCAGTTCATTTCTTCCTCCTCTGCAACATTTTCATCATGACCTGGAAACTTATATAAATCAGAAACATTAAAAACTGGTGAGATAGCAAATTTTTCAGGTAACTCCACCTTGTAGGCATTATCACTCATTTTCTTCAGAATCCTACATGGCCCAATCTTCTTATACTTGAGTTTATTATATGCTCCCTTTGGAAACCTCTCTTTTATAAGATGAACCATCACCATATCTCCTTCTTCAAATACACTTACTCTCCTACTGGCATCTGCAGCCATTTTATATTGTGCATTACTCACTTTCAGCTTTTCCCTCACTTCATTTTGTAACTGTAGAATGTGTTCTGCAAATGCTTCTGCATCATCACTAGTTTCATCTTCACCTAGTAGAACAATTAGATCAAGGACCCCCTTTGGATTCCTACCATATACAATCTGGAAAGGAGACCTCCCTGTTGACCTGTTTATCGAGCTATTATATGCAAACTCAGCTTGAGGTAAAGCTAAGTCCCATTGTTTTGGCTTTTCTCCAACTATACAACGTAGGAGATTTCCCAAGCTTCTGTTCACTACTTCAGTCTGCCCATCAGTCTGGGGGTGATATGCACTACTGAACTGTAGTTGTGTCCCCAATTTCTTCCACAGAGTCCTCCAAAAGTGACTCAAAAACTTCGTGTCCCGATCTGAAGTGATCGTTTTTGGAATTCCATGCAATCGAACCACTTCTGAAAAAAACAAATCTGCAATTCTGGAAGCATCATTAGTTTTTTTACAAGAAATAAAATGTGCCATCTTAGAGAATCTATCAACCACAACAAAGATAGAATCATTCCCTCGCTGTGTGTTAGGAATCCCTAACACAAAATCCATACTCAGATCAACCCATGGCCCTGTAGGGATAGGCAATGGCATATACAACCCAGTATTCTGTGCATGACCCTTAGCCATTTGACACACTCTACATCTTGCTACAACCCTACTGATGTCCCTCTTTACCTTTGGCCAATAATACTTTTCTACGACAAGAGAAATTGTCTTACTTATACCAGTGTGTCCAGCCAACCCTCCACTATGCAATTCTCTTATAATATTTTCTCTCATTGAACCAGCAGGGATGCACAATTGTTTCCCCCTAAACAAATAACCATCATGTATCAAATAATCAAAAGAATCACTACCTACTGTAGGCTCCTTAAGCTTTCTGACAACATCACCAAAATCAGGATCACCTTCATACAATTCCTTAACTACCTCAAACCCTAGGACTTTATTTTCCATTGTTGTCAAAAGGGCTACACGCCTACTCAAGGCATCAGCAACTTGATTCTACTTACCTGACTTATGCTTTAAAACAAAAGTGTATTCTTGCAAAAATGAAACCCATTTTGCATGCCTACTATTTAGTTTCTTCTGTGTGTTTACATACCTCAAGGCTTCATGGTCAGTGAAGAGTACAAATTCCTTTGCTACCAAGTAATGTCTCCAGTTCCTTAGTGCCTGAACAATAGCATAAAATTCCACATCATAAGTAGAATATTTCCTCCTGACTTCATTTATCTTTTCACTGAAGAATGCCACTGGTCGTCCTTCTTGACTCAACACAACTCTAATCCCAACATGTGAGGCATCACAGTCAACCTCAAAGACCTTGCTAAAATCTGGCAATACCAAAACAGGTGCTTCTGATACTTTCTTCTTCAACAATTCAAAACTATCTGTTGTTGCCTTAGTCCATACAAACTCCCTCCCTTTTGTACACTCTGTTATGGGTGCAACAATGCTACTGAAATTCCTGATGAACTTCCTATAAAAAGTTGCCAATCCATGAAAACTACGAACCTCTGTCACATTCCTTGGAATAGGCCATTCCAGAATTGCCTTTACTTTTTCCTCATCCATCCTCACTCCATCCCCTGATATGACAAATCCCAAAAAAACAAGACTCTTCTGAAGGAATCTACACTTCTTTAAGTTTGCATATAGACTCTCTTTACGTAACAAGTCTAGCACCAATTTCAGATGTAACAAGTGTTCTTCCACTGTCTTACTAAATATCAAAATATCATCAAAATAGACAACAACAAACTTACCATTGTATTCTCGGAGTACTCTGTTCATCAACCTCATGAATGTACTGGGTGCATTAGATAGCCCAAATGGCATCACCATCCACTCGTATAATCCATCTTTTTGTTTTAAAAGTAGTTTTCATTCATCCCCTTCACGGATTCAGATCTGGTAGTAGCCACTCCGTAGGTCAATCTTGCTAAAATATCGGGCTCCCGCTAGCACATCCATCATATCATCCAATCGCGGAATTGGAAACCGATACTTAATCGTGATCTTGTTTATGGCTCTACTGTCTACACACATTCTCCAGTCTCCATCTTTTTTAGGAGTCAATAATGCTGGAGTTACACATGGACTCATGCTTTCTCTCACTAACCCTTTCTGTATTAGATCTGTCACTTGTCTGTTCAACTCTTCACTCTGTGTCGGACTCATCCGATAGGCTACCTGGTTTGGAAGGGCCGATCCTGGGATCAAATCAATATGGTGTTGAATATCTCGCTTTGGGGGTAACCCATCTGGTAGCTCATCTGGTATGACATCTTTGTATTCTTTTAGTATCTTTTCTGCTGCAATAGGTATATTAAAGCCTTCTTTCTCCAGCTTTTTTGACATTAGTGCATAACAACATCCAGCTTCTTCCATTTCTGTAACAAACTCTTTTGTAGCCAACAAGCCCTCACTCTTTTATTCTTCCTTGAAGGGTAATAAGACCACCTTTACACCATCCTTCCAAAAGGTATATGTATTTTTCCCTCCATCATGTGTAACCTTTCTATCGTATTGCCAAGGCCTACCCAATAATATATGACATGCATCCATTGGGATAACATCACACCACACCTCATCCCTGTAGGTATTCCCAATTGAAAACTTTATAAGGCATCTTTTATCTATGGTTACTTCATTTCCTTTCTTGAACCATGATATACAATAGGGATATGGGTGCTTGTCACAGCTCAGATTCAGTTTATCAACCATTACAGTTGAAACCATATTTTCACAACTACCACCATCAATAATAATTTTACATACCTTTCCTCCAGAGGTGCATCTTGTTCGAAATATATTTGTTCGAAGCCATGAATCAGCTCCAGCAACATCACGTTCTTTCTCCTTCCTTGGGACAATCATCATCCTCCTTATCATGAGGGTTTCACCCAAGTCTGCAGCAACCTCCATTTCTTCTTCCTCTTCAGCCTCAACCAGATTTACTCGTGGTTTTTCTCCTTGCCATCTATCTTGTGTAGGATAGTGCGGACACTCAAAAGCTCTGTGCCCCTCTTCACCACATCTGTAACATGTATATTGCCTTTGGGGGCTATTCCAGCCCCGTCCTCCATTATAACCTCTTCACCTCTGAAATCCCCTACCTCTTTGGTAGTTACCATGGCTTTGACCAGAATCTTCATGCCCTTCTGTATTAGAGGATTCACCTTTTGTAGATTAAAATCTACCCCTACCCCTCATTGGAGATGATGATGGACCTCTCTTCACACCTCTTCTAAAATTACTCCTCTTGTTCTTTTCCTCTACTTTTAATGCAAGTTGATAAGCATCATCTAGGCTATGGATCCGGAGCATACTCAGCTCATCTTGTATGGTGTAACTCAACCCATTTATGTACCGTGTAGCCTTTTGTTCTTCAGACTCTCCCTGTTCCACCCTGATTGATAACTTGTAAAATTCATTAGTATACTCCTCAATGCTGAGATCCTTCTGCCTTAGGTTTTGGAACCTTCGAAAGAGTGTCTGAGCATAGTCTACAGGAAGAAACTTTTCTTTCAGCTTCTTTACCATTTTATTCCAGTTTCGGATCTTGCCCTTTCCATTCCTTTGTCTTTCATTTTGTAGGTGATCCCACCAGATCAATGCATGTCCAGCTAACTTAGTGCATGCAAACTTAACCTTCTTCTCCTCTGAAAGGGTTTTCCACTCAAAGAATTTTTCCATGTGATTTAACCAGTCAATCAACTCCTCTGTTCGTAACCATCCACCATAATCAGGAACATTAATCTTGATGTCGTCATTCTTTCCCTCTAAAGCCTTGATCAATCTCTCCTCAAATGGTCTCTCATTCAAGGTTTCTTCGTCTCTCTCATTTTCTTCTTCATCTCCTCCTTCATTCATTAATGGAGTCTCTTCTTCAATATCACTATCTGGGTTTGCATCCCCATTTGCATGTCTCCTTCTAAGGCAGGTAACTTCCCCCGTGAGCTCAGTAATTTGTCTCTGTAGCTCCTGCATATGCCTATTCATCTGGGCATAACCTCCCCTCCTGCGTCTAGCCATGGTTATATAAAACAAAGGTAACAACTACACATAAAAATGTAATATGTTACCTTAATTATTTCCGCAAGATCAAAACCTCGCTCTGATACCAATTGATGTGAATCCAGCTGCAAGAGGTTGAAATACCTCCAAAAACACACATAAACACCTTTGCAAATAAAACCAGGAGTTTCACAATAGCTTACTTCTCATTCTGGAATTCACACTGATCTATTACATCATTACCATTCTCCTTTTATTTCAAGACTACTCTAAAACCCTAAAATGCCAAAAACCCTAAAATGCCAAAAAACCCTAAAATGCAAAACAACTCGGATTGACCCCAAAATTTGTGTGCCAAATATGCATTCATAAATTAGGGCTCACACGAAATTTGGACTTATTCTGAAAAGCACAACAAAAGTTATTAAAGTTCTAAGACCTAGAGAAAAGCAGAAAAAACATTCGGAGCCAATTTTAGACCACTAGATGACGGAATCCGAGCCCGAAAACGTGCCAAAATGAGCACAACCTTGCAGGAAAAGTTGTCCCCAGCATAGTACTAATGTATATCTACCACCCTGTAAAATTTCAGGACGATCCAACAGTCGGATCAAAAGTTATGGCCTCTGCAAGTTATGCTCCCGCATCATATGGATTGTAACAGATGTAATTTTTTAAGGACAAAAAGTAGTTTCAAGAGGAAGTTTTCAAATTCCTTGATATTGATAAGAAGATTGTTCATATGGAAGATGGTATAGACTGAAACTCTCTTTCGTGGCATTGGCCTGAGGTTTTTTTTATTATTATGAAGTATTTCACTCTTGATGGGAATTTTAGGAAGCTCTATACCCAACATTTCATGTTGTTAAATCACTTCCGTAGAAGTAGGAAGGTGAGGATTCCTTTCTATTTGTTTAATTCCCTATAAGCTTTGGTGAAAGATGTTCAAGTGAGGATTGTGGATGTTTCATTGCACCAAGGGTTAATTATTTTATTTCTCATTGTTGGTACCCTAATTCCTGAAGCCAAAATTGTTAGAATTAGTAATGGTGAATATTGGGAAGAACATTTGACACTGACTGATAGATGTAGGCTCAATGATTTGAAAGAGAAGGCTAAGAAGAAACTGGATGCAGCATATGCTCTTTAATCTCTTGTATGGAATAATCCAGATACGATTAATTCAGAGGGTTTGAGTGAGGTAAATGTTTTCATAAATTTCCTTACCATTAAAATTGAAATCCTTGAAGATATGGTTACTCACTTGAAATTTTAGAATAAAAGTTTAATCAGAAGAGCTCAACATTACGGTGCAGAGCTGCAGATGCTTAAAAATAGGGTGCATATCCTTTAGGATATGGTAGTGGCTGAGAAGGGGAAGAAAAGGATGTTAGAGGTAAGCATATTTGAGGATGATGATGATTGTGCTAGTAAGGGTGGGGTAGCTGGACTGAGTTGGAGGACTCGGGACAAAATTATCTGAGGGTTCGTTTATGGCCTTGTTGCTAACCTTTGTTATGGGTATTTTTGTTTTGGTTAGTTTTTTACTAGTTTTGATGGTCTTGGTTGATCAAGTTACTACTCATGTAGAGTCAAACCCTTCTTGACTCAAGCAGGGTTTCTTTTTTGGCTTAGATAGATATTTTCGATGGTTTTGATCTCACATTGTAATATCTTTTTGTATATGGCCCTTGGAGCCTTTAAACACTGTATCTGTCAAAAAAATTACACAAAACTCTTTTATAAGTTAATTTCTAAGTTTTAATCATGCAATATTATTTTCTCAATGAAGTGTGGGTTTCTATTTGTAGTTTTGAGTAAGAAATTAGGAGTGGTTTGGTTCCAAGAAAATAAGAAATAAGTAAAAGTATCTTAAATAACCAAAAAGCATGAGCAATAATGGTATCAAGGAAACCCCCAAAGAATAATTATTAAGTAATAGGGGATAAAATCCACACAAAGTGTAGTGGAATTAATAAGCATTTAAAAGTGTGTAAAGCAATGGGAAGTAATGAGGGGTTACAAACCCAAAAATCATAGGCAAGTAAGAGCAGCTTGAAACTCCGCATGGAAGAAGTTTTGAGTTATGTGGGGTCAAATATATATAAAGCACATGAAAATATAAGTATTAAAGAAACCCAAGAGGCATTTTCAAGAGAAAGATCATCTAGGAATATTACAATGATTATATTTCAAACTATGGCGAGTCAGATTCCTATAAAGCATGGGAAGTAAAAATAATTAAATTTTCCAGACAAGCTAGGGAAAAACCAAGGTTTATTTCACAGATGAGATTTTGAATATTTATCACAAAATAACCATGGACACAATTAATTCATTCACACACTAGACCTTTTGCAACAATTTTTACCTAGTTCCCAAATGATTTCACGAAAAATAGATAGAAAAGAAAAATGGAAAATCAATAGTAGAAAATGAAAGGCAAAACCTGAAAAGAAGGAAGAAAAATGAAGGAAATACCTTATTCACAAATGGGTCAAGGTTGATTCACTTGAAAACTTATCCATTTGGAAAGTGTGAAATTTTTTAGGGTTCGCAGGGAGAATTACTTCACTTGAGTGATTATGATGTGTGAAAATGATGTGGAATTACTTAGTTTTTTAAATAGTCCACCTCATTAAATATGCTTGGTATGAATGCCACATCATCATTGGCTATAAAGTGGGTTTGGAAAATGTATTTTATTTCTTTGTATTATGAATTAATGAGTATTTTCAAACCCGATAAGATCATGTAGTGAGGAGTAATGTGGGATTTTGGGTTAGCTTAACTTAACTACTCATCTTTGCTTTGAGGAGTAAAGCAGTTTGAAAAGTCTGAGTAAGTAATGTTTTTTATTCACCGGGTTTCAATTTATCTTTACTTGATTATTTTGAAGAATACAAGTAGGTAAAAATACTGATAAATTAAGTGCCTTGGTTTTATGGGTTTGATCAACTGCTTAACTTAGCTACTTTCATAAGTAAAGTAGTGTTGTTTTAGCATAAAGAAGGGAGTAAAGTTGCATCAGTTTAATGTAAAAAAGGAATGGGTATAAGCTAGGTTTGTGGGTTTTACCAAATTCTTTTCTTAGCTCTCTTTTAAGAAGTAAAGTAACTAAGAAAACCCGCAACATGTGAGGTATTGTAAATCAGATTTGGGGGGGTAAATTTACTTCAAAATATGAAGTAAAGTAACTTGAAAAACTTGAATGCTTAAGAGTCTAAATACTTAGATTTTATGAAATGTGAGAAATTTTGGGAAAATGGATATTCCTCCAACTACTTCTAAGCAATCTCTTTCAACCAAATGAAGAAATATAGAGAAATCCTACAATCCAAATGAGTCAAGGTAACGAACAAAAAAACCAAGCCTTATTCAAGGGAGCTTAAGCAACATGAACACAAATATTCACAAGGCAAGAAGACTTAAAATTTTAAATGGGTACCCCAAAATTTCTAATTTAAATCTTGGGGACACCAGTTGGCTCCATCTTTGGACATATTTATTTCTTCCAAAATGAAAGAAATGCATATGAGATCCAAACATCTATGGTTTCAAGTATTGTTCTTTGGGTTTGGGGTAACAAAAAGGGAAAGACAAAACAAAACAAACACAACACAAAACATAGAGACTTTATTTATATACATGTAGGTTTTACCCCAAATCATCAGTTCTTGAAGAGCTTCAAATTATACCCATTATATGGCAACAAAAACTTAACTCCATCTTGATAGGTAAGGATGAAACTATCATCTCTAGAAAATATCTTGACCATGAATGGTCCTTTCCATAGTGAATCAAACTTCCCACAAATTCCCTTTGGTTCATTATTTTAATCCCATAGGAGAACCCAATCTCCAATCTCAAATTTTTGTCTTAGGCCTTTTTTCAAACACTTTCTTGACCTTGAGTTAATGTTCAGCCAATCTATCAGCCACCTGAACATGTATTTCTTGTATCTCAAACAAGTACATAATAATTTTTTCAAGTGTGTCCTTATAAGTATTATCCTCAATAGCTTTTTTCAATTGCAAAAAAAAACATTTTCATGGTGATGTGTATCTCAACATATATCCCATACAATAATTGAAAAGGAGAGATACCTATGGCCTTTTTGGGTGTTATCCCATCATCCAAAAGTTCATAAAAAATATTCTTATGTCATTACCTTTTATTTTCTTCGACCAACTTCAAAATAATTGTTATCATCTTTTTATTACTTGATTCAGTGTCCATTTCCCTGAGGACAATAGTTAGATGAATGCACTAACTAAACACCACGACTGTAGAAAATATCAATCATCTCTTCAAAGGATATGTTTGTTACATTGTCTGTGACTATATTATGTGGGACACCAAACCTCTCAATTATGTTTTCCTTCATAAAACTACATACTTCTTTAGAAGTAGCATGCTTAACTGGAATGACCTCTACCAATTTAATGAAGTAATCAGTTGTAAGAATATAATGGTGAAAAACACTAGAGGGAGGTTTAAACATACTAATGAAATCAATGCCACATTATTAGAATGGTTTATTAGTCATGACTAGTTTTAATGGTAATGCTAGTAACTTTACACATCCAATGAATTGCTAACATGTTTGACACTTAGACACCCAATCTACATTATCTTGGAAAAGAGTGGGACAATAGTACCTTGCCTAAAGAATTTTTTGGAGTTACTTTGGTTGAGAAGTGGCCTCTGCATGTTTTTTCATGAAACTTCTCTAGTATATTTCTTGCTAGGATCTATACACACACCTGATAAAGACACCATCAATTCCCTTTTTAAAAAAACCATTGTCCCAAAGAACAAATTACTTTGACTTTATTTTGACAGTGTAATTTTCCTTATGTGTTAAATGATTTGGGCATTCTCCATATGTTAGGAAGTAAGAAATATTATTGTACCATTCATCAACTAGATTCATGAAGAGGACTATGGGAAGATCCTCATCAAGTTATTGTTGAAGTGGAGAGGTTTCCGCATCTGGATCAACTTGATTTCTTTCTGTCATCAACTAAAAAATAACGATACCTCTTACTAGCTTGGTTAGTTTTATATCTAGGTAATATTATTGCACCTTTTTCACCCAAGTACCTCTTGAAATCCCCAACTCTTTTCGTGTCAAGATAGATTTCACTACAATGTTAGGTACATATACGATATTATGTGAGGAAAAAATGTAGTACCTTAAGGATTTGCATGCTTTGTCAATTGCATATGCATGCTTATCCATGGGTGTATATTTTAATTCATAGGCCTTCAATGGCATACTCATGAAAGATATTGTAGCTTTGATGTTTTCTTCATTCTTCTACATTAGGATGGATGATAAGGTGTGCTGGGAAGAATAACAATACATGATCAATTCTTTATTAAAATCAGGTGACATAAGTACTAGCGCTTCAACCAAAACTGCTTTCATCTTTTTGAAGGCTCTTTTTCCTCATCATTCCACTTTAAGTCTTGTTTATTCTTCATCATATCAGAAATATGAAGGGTGAGTTTAGAAAAATAAGGAATAAATATTTTGATAAAGTTAATCTTATTAAAAAATAAGTGGAATACCTTTTTAGAAGTCGATAAAGGAAGGTTCTGAATAGCTTGAACTCTTTCTGGGTTAATCTTGGTTCCTTCAATTGAGATAATATGGCCTAAAATATTTCCCCTAGTTACAACAAATATGGATTTCTTGGGATTGAGGGATATCCCATGCTTCTTGCATTGAATGAAGACTTCTTCTAAATCAGCAATGTGATTACCTCTCACTTTAAAAAAGACTGTCAAATCATCAAGGTAAACTATTATTCTTTTATCCTTTAAGTGAGAAAAATCTAGATCCATTTCCCTCTAAAAAATTTCTATGGAATTGATAATCCCAAAGGGAATATTTTGGTAAGAGAATGTTACCCATGGTGTTGTGAATGTAGTTTTCTATTGGTCCTCCTTAGCTACCTAAATATGATTATATCCTGAAAAACCATCTAACATAGAAAACATTTATGAACCAATAACTACTTGTAGTGTATGATCTATAATGGGAATATGGTAGTTATTATTAAAAAAGGTTTGGTTTAGATTATGAAAATCTACACACAAGTAAATCTTGTCATTCTTTTTCCTTACATGCACAATGTTGGCCAGCCATTCGGAATGATGAATTGGGTAAATTATTATTGTGTCTAACAAATTCTAAAATTCAGCGTATATTGCACCTAAAATAAGAAGATTGTTTCTATTTTTTGAAAAGATTTTTCCCTGACTGCAATGAAATGTAGGGTTACACTTCTTCTGGCTGACATGTCTTCAATTCCTTATAAGACCATATAAAGAAATCACTATATTTCCTGAAAAGCTCTATATATGCTTCTTGTTCTACATTGGAACAAAATTTTCCAAGATTAACCATCTTAGGCTCATCTTTAGCACATAAATTCAATGGCTACACCTCTAAAGAATAACTTTCATTGTATTCTTTATTCTTCTTCAAGAACTAATCATTCTTGTAAAACATTTATTATAAGGATACTAAAAATTTAGGTATTTTATTACCTTTCATCTAAATTATCCATTTGTTGTCATCATGTTCTAGATCAGTCTCGCCAATACTTGTTTGGTGTGGAGGTGAGTTGTTGCCTTCAAGGTAAAATTCCTCAAAATTGTCTTGATGTTCCAGGAATGTAGTGATCTGATTGTCGTCGTTAAAAATTTGCCACTTCTTGATGTTGTTGGGGAATTTTGGGCAGTATAATTTATCAACTTTATAGTCACCTTATCTAAACATTGAGGGTGGTTGATCAAGATTTAGTAGCGTTGTGGTTATTTCCAAATAATCTACTTTGTAGTTTTGATCTATGGGAATAAAGTTGATAGATAATGTTAGGAATTCAAGTGTGGTAGATAACACTCTATCTCAGTATTGTCTTAACTTATCTTTCTTTACTTGGGATTGGCCTCTGATTTTTTTTACAATGAGCTCAGTGTCTCCCTATTTTTAAGTAATTTTACTCCCATAGTTTTGTCTTGCTCCATTCCTAACATTAAAGCTTCATACTCTACTATATTGTTATTATTTTCAAATATTAACTTATATAAATAAGTATTTACCTTTCCTTTAGGGGATATTAATACAACACCAGCACTTGACCCAAATGAGCAGAAACTACCATAAAAGTCTAGAGTCCATATCTTTTCTTCTTCTATAGGTACATCCTACACTTGTGGTTCTGGATATTCTTCATCTATTTCTAAGTAATAGACTCCATGATCAGATTCTTGGAAGAGAATCTAGGATTTTGGGTCTTCATAATTCATGATGGTGTACTTTGACTTATTTTTGAGATCTAACCTCTAGTTTACTCCCTTGGTTAGAATGTGAGCACATGACCAGTCCATATTTACTTCTCCACCCAACTCTTTGCAGAATTTCCTACTTAGTAGCATCCCATAGGAGACCGGAATGTCTTCTACCAGAATCGTCATCTTTAATATTTTTTTCTGGGAAAGCTTCTAAAAACAACCTAAGCATATTTGATTTTTCTGATAAAAGGGACTTTCCTTTCAATTTAATAACACCTCCCATTTTTTTAGTTAATCTGAGCCCAAGAGCATCCACGACTTTAGCTAGCACGAGCTTATCAAAAATTCTTGAATCTAATATAAAATTCCTCAATTTGAAACCATTTATAATAAAAGACACATAAAATGGTTCAGTTATTTCAGAAGATGAAGGAGTAGTAGTTATGGTGTTATTTTTGAGAGGATTATTCTTGGGATTAGGAACAATTCCTTTTGCTGTATTACTGGATGAACTAATTGAGTCATTACTCTAAACATACTTAACTAGCCTATTCAACTGATCAGGGAAAGCTCTCAATTATTTAGCTTATGACATCTAAATTTTAGTTTTCTTGATATGCTCAATAATGTTGAAAGAAGGGATGGATGCATTTTCCTAGGCTTTAGTAACATAAGAAATTGATATTTTTGGTTAAGAAGTAGGACTTGTATTCTTATCCCTTAGAGCTAGTGAAGTAGGTAAAGGGATACCTCTTTTGAGAATGGTAACATCTGGCCCATGTTCATCTCTAGATCTCCTTTGTCCACTAGCAGACATTTCACCACCTTAATGCACTTAATATCTTGTAAACACTACAAAAGTGTGACCATCATTATCTTCAAAAGGTTCATAATAGTTGTTATCTAATTTATAGTCCAGGTATCTAATGTTGGAGTCGCTAGCGGGGTCTAGAAAATCTTCATCTTCGAGTGGATCACATTCAACAACAGCTTGATCTTCTTCATTCATCTCTAAATTGTTCCTTAGGTCATCTTCAATCGATAGTCTTTGAGGAGAAGTGGCAATGTGGTTCTAGTTCTTATTCTGACTATTGAAATTTCATGTAGGCATATTCCTAGCAGGAGAAACATTGTTACCTTGATTCGTTTTCTTCTTTATTTACAATATGTCATTGGCTAATCATTACAAAATTGGGTCAGTAGTACTATATGAAGTAGAACCTTCAACCTTAGGATTTGAATGCTTTATTTTACCTTCCATAATGAGATCATCTTCTACTTCAATGACGATGTTCTAAGCTACTAATAGGTTAGCATGGCATGCTTTATGCAATTGATAACCAACTTCAAGAAATAAAGAATTAACGAAAAACACCTTCTGATTTTCATCACTAATGGAAGCAGTGGGAGTAATTTCATATAGTATTCTTTGGAATTTGGAAATAAAATCCCTCATGTGTTTATGAGGTTATTTTTTAAGTTGAGCTAGCTGAGTAATCAACATACTTAAATCTTTAGCAGGCTTAAATATTTTGATGAATTGATCATCCATGGTAGTCTAACTTATTATGGTAGTTGGATCTTGTCAGTAAAACCATTCTCTACATAATTTGCACAGAGTCTCTATGAAGATCCTTACAGAGACATCTTCATGTTCCAAAACAAGTACTCTATAAGATATAAAGAAATCATCCAAGTGTTCATTGGGATTTTTTTTCCATAGCTGTAAAACTTAGGGAATTTTTTCCTGGATCTTGTAGGAAACTAGTGGAGAGGGGGTGTTAAATTTAGATGACCAAAGGCCATGCCCTATGGGATGAGAATATTTTGAGTCATTATGAGGGGAATAAACAATTGAGGATTGACTAGTTAGATAATATCAGTTGTTGGGTTGTGTTGAAATTGATTCATAGGAGGGGTATTCACTCTTCCAATAGGTAAGAGACTTGCTATGCATGTTCTAGCTTGAGGTTGATGATTAAAATTGAATTACTCTTGTAGTCAAAAAAAGTGAACAGTTATGCCTTGATCTCTACTTTCCTAGGTAAATTGATGGATTGACAAAATGATTAATTGGTAAAAAATGTGGTATATCTTATGTAGACGCTAGTTTTATAGGAAAGAGATTTAATCTAAAAATACACCACAATTCAACACAAACAATTTTCAATTTTGAACACAAGAATAACATGAAACCAACTGCAGTTTAAATAAAGTCTATTGTTATATTAGAAAAATCCACTATGTTTAGTCCTTTGGGTTTTCATGCATACATTTAATTCAAATTGGACCGGGAAAGACGATGTTTTTATTTCAAAATCCTTGTTAATTAGGAAGACTACATTTCAAGTAACCGAAAACTCACGTTTAACAATTTTTTTTAAATAGACTCATGGGAAAGGCGTAGGTCTGCACTATTTGTTCAGGTCTCTAGTAGAGTCACCAAAAAAAGTTGGTTAGATTTTATGCATGGCTACAAACAAAAACCTAGGAATTCATAGGATAAATCCCCTTCGTTTAATGGTGAATCTCCTAGGAAAATTATTTATTTATTCTAACTACTTATGTGCAAACTACAATTATTTTTAAGGTGTTACTCTAAGGGAAAAGCTCATGAACCATAGCTTAGAAAATCTGCAACAAGTAAGTAGATGTTGTGTTTGAAATTTTTATTTAATATAAAAGGAAAGATGATGCTTAATTATAATAGAAATGAGGAAAGGAAATGCACTTCATAATAAATAGATCACAAAGCTTATTGCAGTCGTATAGAATAAATAAATACTTAATGAGATCTATAGTTTTCAACAAATGAAAAAAATGCATTCAAATTTAAATTTAAGATAACACATAGTTTACCATAAATATTCATAAAACACACAACAATACTTATAAGACACAAATTTCCATATAATTCTACCTTCTTATTATTCATGTCCATCCAGTTTACAGAATTAACATAAGAGAATATCAACACAAAGTTTGAAATCTCAATGTTATTAATACAATAGTTGATTGCCAATTTTTTTTTTATCATTTGGCCCATAGGCTTCTCTTTCTATTTATAGTACTAAGAAATAACACACAAATAGGAGACATTAATTACATTTCCCATATGTACCTAGCTACAAAACTATAAGAATTTGGGAATTTTCCTCCTTGAATTTATCATTGCTTTGCATGCATGATATTCGAATGTTTTATAACCTCAACTAATTTCATTTTTTCCCACTTTTTTAGAAGTAATTGAAGTTTTCAAATAGCTTGAAATAATGGATTTTGGCAAAATTACGTAAGTTTTACAATTAATCTTGATTAGTTCATTACTTTTTCTGCAAAATGATGAGAAGAATAAGAAGAAGAAAAGGAAGTGGAAGAATAAGTTATTACAATTGAAGAACTTCAGTATAATTCTTGTTTATCTCTTAATCCTCCTCCTTGGTTTTCTCCCGTTATAAAACATGTTGATCTAGTATATATTTTATTGATTTTTCATTGATCTTAGCAATAGCGAGTATTTCTATTTCATATATGAGAATTTCCTTTGCTAAAATGTTACTAAAGCCTCTTAATTTTATTAGGTGTGCCCCAAGATTCTTAAAATCTTGGTGAAGCTTTGTCAATATCTCCATTAAATCAAAAGTGAAAGGAGTGGTGGATTTATCCATTTCTTGCCTAAGGATTTGAAGAAATTATTCTACAGTGTTTGGTGGCTTAACTAGTGTGTATCTTGTGATGAAATAGATATAATCATCTAGATTATCTATAATTTCTTCTACCTCTTCTTCTAGCACCTTCATTTCTTCCATCATTCTTCTAAGTAACTTGTTATGAAAAGAAAGAATCAACTCTTCTTGCTTACCATTTTTAACTAGTCCCTCTGGCACAATTTTTTCTCCAGTCAACACCTTCTCTGGAAATGAATTTATTTTTCAATATTCTTCAATTGTAGTTTAGTAATCCCACGTTTATTGTTTATTTATAATTTCAATATCTTCAACTGATCAAACATACCTTGGCAATATTTCAATCCAACTAAACACTTCTGAATATTTCTCTCTTTCCTTGTCATTGATCATTTTAATCCACTCATCCACAACTTTAGATTTATCTCCTATTTCTTTCACTTCTATGATGATTTGAAGATTAAGATTCTCTCTTGATATCATAGGATGAGAAAAGGATTAGGCAAATTTTGCAATAATTTCACACAATTTGGAATTTTTATCATTTGATTTGGCCTTATCTGCCCTCTCCTTATCCAACTTGAGAAAGAGTGTGTTAATCAAGGTTTGAGTGTCTTGTTTCAGCCCTTCTGTGGTGACCTCACCATAGGGAACCCTGGTCAAAGTCATATCCTCTTTAGTTATCTCTCCTTTTTTCTTGATTGCTATAGGAGTGGATAATTTAGAAAATTTCTACCTTGATGATTTAGTTACTTGCTTAGAAGTAACCTTAGTAGCTTTGTATTTATTTTCTCTTTTATGAAGACTTCTAAGTAACTGTAGATCTATTTCTTCTAGATTTATTATCTGCTTGGTGGTTGGAACTGTTTGCAATGCCAACCATGATGAGAAGTCTTTTCTTGAAGTAATAAAAGTACTTGAGTGTACAACCATCTCCTGACTAGCCACAAATTTAGTAGGATATATAAGTATTTCTTGTTTTGTTTCAAAAAAAGTGTATTATAACAACACTTTCTCTAATTCAGCCATTTTATGAGTTACCAGCTGATTTTCAATTTCATGTTCCTCAGCAGTCTTACTGCTTGAATCAAATTCATATTTTTTCTCTTTCTCTACTTCCTCATGTATCTGAGATACCTATTCAACCTCTACATGAATTTTTTCTTCTTGTTCCTTCCCAATTTCCCCTTCTTCCATAAGTTCCATTTCTATATCAACTATTTTAATTTCTCCCTTCTCTTGTGTTTGTGAAACTTCATGAGGTGAAGGGATTTCCAATTTAATATCATATCCCTCATGTTGAGTGCTAGATTGATCTCTGATGATGAAGGAGGATTACTTAGTGGATAGAAAGGAGGAGGATGAGGTGGTGGATTTTCCACCCTTATTAGGAGAAGAATGAATGAATCAAGTTTCAAGGATGGTATATTAATTTCCACTTGTGTTGTAAGAACTTGTATGGAAAGGACAACAAAGGATGAAGAAATAACTTGTGTTGATGAAATAACAACTTCATTGGTACTGACTCTAGGAGTTGATGTTTGTGTGGATGATGGTCATTCTTCCCCTCTCACTGTTTTGGTATTTTTGGTCACTAGTGACCTCGTTTATCCCATACTACTCTCACCCAGTTCTTCTTTTATTTTGGTGCTCTTTTGAATAATCTATTTCATTACAAATTCCTCTTGAAAATAACCTCTTTCAAGGAGCCAATTTGAAGTATAGACCAGGACCCTTGATGTTCTTCCTTCAAATTTCTCAACCTTATTCTTTATGGATTAGAGTGGAGAATTATCTCCTCCCATTTTATTGTGAGAATCATAAATTACACTCCCATCATCAGGTATTTCTTTAGGAATTTTTTCTAGGCTAAAACTAATAATCTGTTGTACTGTCATCCGGATATAGTATATTCTTCTAAATTCAAATTTTTCCCTACAGCCAGTCTAGAAATATTCTAGTGCTAGAAGGTGCATATAATCTAAAAGTGATTGTCTTTTGTGCCAGATTCCTAAAGTAAAATTTTGTCTTGGCTTTATAGTATTCTTGTTCATAATGATGGAACATATCTTTCAAAATATGCCTAGCCTTATGAATGCTAGCACAATGATAATTGGGAAGCTAACAACTTCTCTATGATTTTTTTTTAATTATAAATCATGTAATTCCACCAGTTGCTTGCATAGTTCCATTAGTATCCAATTATCTTTAGGGTATCTCTAGATCTTAAGTGGTGATCCTGAGAAATGACAAACCTTTAGATAACTTAATTTGGAAAATTGAATAAAAATCCACCCATACTGAGAAACTATCTCCCATGCTACATCATTTGCCATTTTTTCCTTTACTTTAGGGTTAAGTTTGCAAATGATTTCATAGAATAAAAATTCATTCACCCTCTTGTAATTCTTAAAATAATCATACAACACCAGTTGTGGATAGTATTAATGGATATAATATAAAGCCAAAATCCCTTTACTGTGCAGCCTAGTGAACATTCCATTTGTTTTTTTGGCATATATAAAATAAGAGGTCATCTTAAAGTTGAGAGACTGCCTCACTCTTCTTAGCTGATGATCAATATTTTCACTTATGATATTAGCCTAGTTGAACAATGTGTTGGTTTTTTATGCCTCAATTGTTATGATGAAATAGTACATCCAAGTGGAGAAATATTTAGTGTTCTTCTCTCAATTGATTATACATAACAACTAAGTTATATAATCAGACTATTGAACTAGATTTGATCTTACAATGGTTTGTGGAAAATTTTATGGCTACTTTCTTTCATTCAAGTATCTCAAATTATTTTTTTATACAATTTGTTGTATTTTCCTCCCATTGTTTAATAGTCTTTTCCATGTTCACATCTAATACTTTTTATTTTGTGGGTATCTTCAGAAAGTACTTGAAATATTGAGTATCAAGTCACACCACTAGATTTCCTGATGCATCTTTTACTTTCCTTGTACTAGGATCATAGAATTTGGTACATTCCAGAAAATAATCAGGTAATTGAGCATTGCTAGGGAATGTAGTTTCTTATATCAATCTATTGTTGGTCGAGGCTTGCATTAGAGGTATTTGCCTTACTACCTTAGATATCTATATTAAATCAATTATGGATACATGGCCCATGTCAGTATCACTTATTTACAAAATATATGATATAAAACATGATTCAAATGGTTAACCTTTATATTCATACTTCATCTTATCTCCTTGTGTATCACTGAATGATCTAGCTTTAGATTTTCCTTTGCTTTTTCTAGCCTTTGAAAATTCTTCAAATACAAGATTGGGATCCTTTTGGATAATGGCTATCTCTTCTACCTTAGGTGGATTTTCTCTTGTCTCAGACATTTTCCATGCTCTCCTTCCAATAATAATTTATACCACCTACTCATATTTTAGTAATTATCCCCGTTTAAGATGCATATTTCAAGTCATAATATTGATATATTACATGTAACTTCAATCCTAAGAGCATATTTAGAATTTATCTTAACATGAAAGTACATAAAAGTACTTTATAAGTAAAGTTCCAAGTTTTAATCATGAAATATTATTTTCTCAATAAAGTGTGGTTTTATAGGAGGCATCTGCTTGTAGTTTTGAGTAAGAAGGAGTGGTTCGGTTCCACACAAAGAACGTAAAAGTAATTTTATCTTCAATCACCGCTAAGAATGAGTAGTAATGGTATCACAAAAACCCACAAAGCAAAAGTATTAAGTAATAGGGGATAAAATCCACACAAAGCATAGTATAAGTAATACGAATTTGAAAGTGTGTAAAGTAATGGGAAGCAACGAGGGGTCACAAAACTAAAAAATCATAGGCAAGTATGATCATATAGAAACTGTGCATGGAATAAGTCTTGAATTATGCAGGTTTGAATCTCCACAATGCACATGGTAGTATAAGTATTCAAGAAACTTGAGAGGAATTTGGGGGAGTAATAGTAGCTAAGGATCGCATAATGATTAAGTTTCAATCTATGGAGAGTCATATTCCTATAAAGCACAGAAAGTAAAAATGGTTAAGTTTTTCAGATAAGCTAGGATAAAACCAGGATTTATTTCACAAATAATATTTGAATATTTGGCACAAAACAACCATTGACATAGTTAATTAATTCACACCCTAGACCTTTCACGATAATTTTTCCCTAGTTCCCAAATGATTTATTGAAAAACAGATGGAAAAGAAAAATGGAAAATCAATAGTGGAAAATGAAATGCAAAACCCAAAAATAAGGAAACAAAATGAATGGTATACCTTATTTGCAAATGGGCCAAGGTTGAATTGCTTGAAAACTTCTAGATTCAGAAAGAATGAAATGTTTTGGAGTTCGCGAGGAGAATTTCTTTGCTTGAGTGATTAGGATGCATGAATATGATGTGGACCTACTTATTTTTTTAAATAGTCCACCTCATTAAATATGCCCGGTATGAATTCCATGTCATCATTGGCTATAAAGAGGATTTGGTGAATGTCTTTGATTTCTTTGGCTTATGAAGTAATAAGTAGTTGCAAACCTAGTAAGGTCATGAAGTGAGGAGTAATGTGGGATTTTGGGTTAGCTTAGCTAAACTACTCATCTTTTATTTGAGGAGTAAAGTGGTTTGAAAAACATGAGTAAGTAATGTTCTTTATTCACAGGGTTTTGCTTTAGATTTACTTGATTATTGTGAAGCAAACAAAGTAGGTAAAAACTACCGATAAACTAAGTGCCTTGGTTTTGTGGTTTTGATCAACTTCTTAGCTTAGCTACTTTTGTAAATAAAGTAGTGTCATTTTAGCGTAAAGAAGGAAGTAAAGTTGCATAAGTTTAATGCAAAGAAATAATGGGTATAAGTTAGGTTTATGGGGTTTAACAGCTACTTATCTTAGCTCTTTTTTAAGAAGTAAAGTAATTAAGAAAACCCACAACATGTGAGGCATTGTAAATCGTGTTTGGTGGATAAATTTACTTCAAAACATGAAGTAAAGTAACTTGAAAAACCTAAATACTTAATAGGCTAAATACTTAGCATTTATGGAATTTGGGCAATTTTGGGCAAATGGATATTTATCCAACTACTTCTAAGTAACCTCTTGTATCCTTCTGAAGTATTCTATAGCAATCCTGTAATCCAAATGAGTTAAAGTAAGAAATAAAACAACCAATCCTTATACAAGGGGACACCAAAACTATACCAGAAGGAACTTTGGACTTTAATTGAGTTTCAATCTCTTTATTTGTAGCACATATGCCTCTCACTAGTGAAACACATAATTCATCTATATCCCTTATCAAGGATTCTAAATCTTCATCATATTACACCACTTGGGAGCCTTTGGTTTTCTGTTTCTTTGTAAGAGTGAAGAGGTGTTTAGAATTTTTGTTCCAAACTATGGCTTACTATGTTGAAATATTAGTTTTAGTTAGCATTTTCAAGGTTCCCATCCTTGGATTGAATTAAAATTTTACTAAGGGATCTTCTTGTGCCTCCAAATCTGGTTGTTCTTTATGGGCAATTATAGATTGCTCAACCCAATCTTTTCTCGCTTCATGTGAAATGGAGGGAGAAGATTGAGAGGGTTGCATTGGGGTTGTGTTAGATGAAATTTTATTTTACATAGTCTCCTCTTCTTCATCTGAATAAGTTAATGCATATGCCACCAAGTTTTGAGCTTCATTTGGCATGGGAAATACTTCTTGAAACTAAGATAGAGTTTCAATTAATGGAGAAAAGGGATCATAGGGATTTTCTGAAAGTTTTGAATAAAAATATTATTTTCTCTTTATAGCATCCTTTTTAATAGTTACTCTTAGAGGTGGAACCTCCCCAGTCTCCCTCATATTCTTCTTAATAAGGATATATTCTATTTGGGCAATCCATACCCATTCATGGACATCATTCATGTGTGCATAGGAGATATTTATCTTTCCTCTAAGTGACTGAAGGTTCTTGGAAACCCTTTTCATTTAGTCATATTACTTTAGAGGGTGTTGGTGAGATGGAATGAATTTTATGGGTGGATATAGATTTCAAATTAGGCCACCTATTAAATTTCTTGCATCCCACAATGACTAGGAGGTGGATGTGTTTTAAGATTCTTCTCTTTGCACTTTCCAAAAAAATTGTTCTAAATTTGATATGCCACCTCTTGTTCTACCAATTTTTCTAGCACATAATATAGAAACTTAAAAGGAGGTGTAAATATCTCCTTAATCATGATAACTATATATTCTAGATAGAAGAATACAACTCCCATTTTCCTTATGGAATTGAGGATGTCAACATATATTCTCAGTGTCCTCGTTTCATGTAATTTTTAGTAGAGAACAAGATACAAATAAGTGCATATATCTTGACTATGAGATCTAAACCGATGGCCATACAAGTTTGAATATAATTCATTTAGCTTCAAAGAACACAAAGGATGTTAGTTTTGGAAGAAATTTGAACAATTGATAACACCATAGACAATATCGAGAAGATAGGAAGCCATGTAAAATGATTTTTGATTGTCGAATGTTTTTTTCTTTGGCTCAATAAATTTAAAATGATCACTTTCCATAAGGAGGGAATCTTTCCTTCATCAATAATAAAATAAATTAAAGGGATCCAGGATACATCAACCTTAGAGATAAAAGAGTTTCCATATAACATGTTCATGAGGGTCATGCCAATATGGACTCCTGGTTTAAACCTTTTAATAAAGATATTTCTCATATAAGAATCATTAATATTATCTAATGGGTCAATGACCCAACTCTGTAAAAAAATATTATTCTCCTTGCACCCATATAAGACTCGACTATATCTGTATTATACAAGGTGTCCAGATCTAGAAGTTTATAATAATGTTATTATGCATGCGCAACATAAAAACCTATTCTTATTTTCCATGATTTAGAAATAAGGTCCACTCCTTGGAATTAGAAATAATTATATAGGAAGTGATCAGTTATAAAAATGGAAGCACCTCTGGTTTAGCCAAAATTAAATGGAGACCACTTCTTTTTATTTTCTTTATATCTCAAGACCTTAGTGCTTGATCTATCGATGTACCCTTTTCATCTATGGCATCAACATCAAGAATTTCATCCTATACTGTAGAAAAAATAGTTGAGTAATGCTAAAATTCATGATATAACTCTGGTGTAGTCATAATAATATAAATAAGCATCTACAGTCAACATTTCCTGGTCTCCCAACATGTTGAAAAATTACAGGTCCACGAACATTGCATATATCATGAACATAAATAGTTACTGAGATAAATGATGTACTTAAATTTATGGAAACATTGATATGCCTATTATTCTAAATATTTTGTTAGATTAAAAATAATTGTCAAATAAATGAAAGAAGTGTTGATCATAATGGTCTCTAGGGTTAGCCATACCTAAATATTTAGAGCTTAACAGCTACTAGGCATCATTCACAGACCTAATATTAATGCAATGAGAAAAATGTGGTAGTACATGCACCACTAAGTGGTCAAGATATACATAGTTTTGATCCTATTGTTTATTAGGCATCACTCATAGTAAAAATATTAATGTAATGAGAAAATTCCATCAATGCATGCACTATTAAGGATTCAAGACGTACGTATTTTTTATCATAGTAGTAGCAAATTTTAGCCAAAATAAAATATTTTGAGATTGGTCATATCTAGGCATTATTCATAAGATAATTATTATTAGAATGAAAAAACTTACACCAATACTTACACTAGTGACGGGTCAAGACATGCATAGTGTTGATCCTAGCAGTCACTAAGTTCAGTCACAATGAATTATTTAGAGCTTGGTTATATCTAGGATTTATTTAAAGGGAAAATATTATTGCAATGAGCATAATAACACCAATATTTTCACTACTAAGGGGTACATACATAAGTATTTTTATCCTAGTTGTCACTAGGGTCAGATGTAACATATTTTTTAGAGCTTAGTGGTGGATAGGAATCATTAACAAATAAATGCATAATTCTTATCATATCTATTACTATGATCATCCATAACGATATATCTATAACTTAGCAGTTGCTAGGCATCATTAACATGAATTATTAATGCATTAACAAGAAAAATTCAGCAATACATGCATTATCGAGGGGTAAAGAAATACATGTTTTTATTCCTATTGGTTGCTAAGGTAAGCTACAAAATATATACATAAATCTTAGTGGTTAATAAGATCAACCTCAGCAAAATATTTTGAGCTTAGTGTTAGCTAAATATCATTCAATGGAACTCTATTATTAAACTGAGAAAAGAGTTTTAATACATGTTTTCTTGGCTAGATTTTATGCACAACTTAGAACCTAGGAATTCATGAGATAATGATCCATAGGGATCTAAAAAACACACCAATTCATCAGTTCAATCAACACCAAGAAGGAAAATTGAATAAAGTGAAGAAAAATGAGGAAAAGGAGGTTCTATTAGCTTTTTTAACAGAACCGCCACATTGCGTAGAGTGGCATTTGCAGAACTACCACCCAACCTCGGAGGTAGTCCTGTAACCACCACTCAGATAGGATGGAGGTCCTAAAACTACCGGTCTGCACGGGGGTAGAGGTCCTGACACTTTTTATGGAAAAATTAAAATCAAGAACGAATGGTTCCAAAATTTGGAGAGATGGTTGTTTCTTTTCCCTTTCATGCCCTTTCACATCCTCTAGTGCATAGGAGGACATGAGAAGTCCTATAAATGCATGAAATGAGAAAGTGAATTCCTCATTCAGATATTCAAAGAGATCAAAGGAGAAAAGGTTTAAGTTTAATGAGATCAAGTGAGAAAGAACTTCAATTTTGGAGTGGAATTGTACGAGCAAGGTGTAGAAACAAAGCAAACAAGCATAGGAAGGGAGAGGTTTACATTTTTGTCTCCATTTTTCACTTCTTGTAATCTATAATTATCTATAATTAAATAATAAAAGTGGGAATAAATATTTTTTTTCCCTTCCCAACTAGTTTTCCTCTATTGGAGGTTTCCAGGATAAAATTGTTGGTGTTTGGAGTTTGAATTATTTCATATTCTCTGTAATTTCCTTTATATAGCACTAGATAATTACTCACTAAGCTCTAATCTTCAATTAATATTTCATTTTCTAAAGTTGAAAGTAGAACAACATAATTGTGTGATTTCGTAGAGTTCCAAAGTAGAAGTTTACAAATCATTTTGGTATCAGAGTTGGTTATATATCTAGGACTATGGAATTCAATTATTTGTTTTGATTTGTATGAAAGTGACAAGGTCCAAAGGCAAAGTAGTTTTACCTTACGAGCTAGATATCTATACAAAGAAGTGGAAATAGAGAATTTGAGCTCAAATTGAGGAAGAGAACTTGGTCCGTAGAGTCAAAATTCTAGAGACCATGATGGATAGGTTGCATAGAAAATAAGAAGAGATTTCAAATATGCAAAAGATGGATTTGGTCAAGCAAGACTCTATGGACTCAGTGGTTTGAGAATTAGCTGAAAAATTTGGTATCAGAAAGATCCATGAAGAGGAAGAATGGGAAGATCATGAATAAGAGACACCAATTGCAAGAGAGAAGGTAAAATCTGCTCATACACATTTTAAAGTTGAAAAGAAAGTGGAAATAGAGAAATTTGAAGGAAAAGTAGATGTATAATTGTTTGATAAGTGGCTAAAATAGTTGGAAGTATATTTTAGTGTGCATAATGTTACTGAGGCACAAAGGTTTCACGTCTCAAAATGGAAGTTCATGCTTTGGTTTGGTGGGAAACCCATTTAGCCACTTCTAAGAAGAATAAATGTCATATTGTCAGTACTTTGAAAGGTTTTAAAGAATTTATTAGAGCTAACTTCTATCCTATTGGCCATAAGACTAACATGATGATTAAGTGGTAGTACTTTAGACAGGGCAGTGGTCAAAGCATGTAATACTACACTACAAAATTTTAGAGACATGCCATGTTGCTTAATATGGACTTGGAGGATGAACATTATGACCAAGTATTTGGGAGGACTTCACACTCACCTTCAAAGGAAGGTAATCTCCATGAATCCCAAGGATCTCAACAAATCTTGTATACAAACATACTGCATTGATGATGAGAAGAAGTAAGGAGAGATAGAGCCAAATGGAGACTAGTTAATAAAACAATAAGAAAAAGAACAAGGGAAGACAAGTATCAGAGGTAAATGGAAAGGTAAACATGTCACTAATACTTTGCATACTTGTAAAGATCCTAAGAATTTTTTTAATAATTGGGATATAAATGGACATATTGATGCCACATGTTTGAATTTCCATCCGGAATTACACCAAAAGCATGGAACCAAGGATTCCAAGAAATCCATGGCCACTTTGAATACATAAGGAGAGGTGGAGATTGAGGATGATTCGGATGTAGAAGAAAGGCTAGGATGCATGACCAATAACATGTATGGGGGATCAAAATAAGAAGAGATGAGTAAGCTTTTTCAAATTAGAATCCAAATCAAGAAGAATAAGGTAAACGCTTAATTAGATTTTGTTTCTCAGTCAAATCTAGTTTCTGATGCGGTTGTAGAAAGACTTTGCCTAGAGAATTATGTGTATCCACATCCATACCCATTGGGATGGGTGAAGAGGGGTGTAGAAATACAAGTTACAAGAAAGTGTAATTTTTAGTTTGGGATTAATACCTAATATATTGATATATTAGAGGTTGATATCATTCCACTTGGTGCATTTGACGTTGTCTTTGGAAGTCCTTACTTGTATGTCAGGGATGTGGTGTTCACATGGAGGGATAACTGGTATAGATGGGTCAAGAAAATATTCAGTTTCAACATCTGGGCACACTAAAGAAAATAAAAAATTCTATGGTAAGTGCAAAACAAACACCAAGACTTAGATAGGAAAATCATCAGTTTTATTTACTTTCATTGGAAGGAAAGTGAAATTTACTTAAGAGCATGGATATTTTGGATAGCACTTGTCACTGTTTGTAGAAGAAGCCACCATAATAACTACTCATTCAAGGAGCAAAATGAACTTCTGCTATGCAGTCACCCTATCTACCTACGGATTCACTAGACCTGACCGTGGGGTAGCAAGGAGAAGAGGATATACAAGGAACAATGGTGACTATAGTAATAACATACACGAAGATGATTCATCCAATCCATATCAAGAGACAAAGATAAGTAATAAGGACTAAACCACTATAGTATGGGACCTTCACCATACTCAAGCATATTGGAAAAGGAACATTCAGGCCATACTTCATGTAGATGCACACGATATCAAGTTACAAGAGATCACACCTAATCAATCCATCTATGCATGAAAAAGAAGGAAACATACAAAATCTTCCTTAAAAATAGGATTATACTCAAGGCAACTCAGAGGAGGATGAAGCATTGGAGAAAAAAACCAGAGATCCACAAGAGTCTTGGCAGGTTGGACGAGAGAAGATACTAAGGTAGACCCAATGGTACTCAAAGGAGCAAGAGAGGGATTTGATTCCTCTATCACACCTTTACTAATATTTTCTGAGACCAAAATCCCCCTAAGAAAGGGATGTATGATCCATGGGGATCTAGAAAAACACACCACTTCATTCAATTTCATCAATACCAAGAAGGAGAATTGAATAAAGTGAAGAAAAATGAGGAAAAGGAGGTTCTATCAACTTTTTAAAAGAACTACTGCTCTGCGCAGAGCTGTGGTTACAGAACCACCACCCAACTTGGGTGGCATTCCTATAACCACCTCCTAGATAGGGTGGTGGTTCTGAAACCACTAGTTTGCACAGGGGGAAGGTCCCGACACTTTTGATAGAAAAAATAAAATCATGAACGAACAGTTCCAAAATTCGAAGAGATGGTTGTGTATCTTCCCTTTCATCCCCTTTCACATCCTCTAATGCATGGGATGACATAGGAAGGCCTATAAATGCATGAAAGGAGCATGATAATTCATCATTCAGAGATCCAAAGAGATCAAAAGAGCAAAGGTTTGAGTTTAATGAGAGAAAGTGAGCAAGATCTTTAGTGCTGGAGTGGAATTGTAGGAGCAAGGTGTGGAAATAGAGGAAACAATCATAGGAAGGGAGAGGTTTATATTGTTGTCTCCATTTTCTACTTATTATAATTTGTAATTTTCTATAATTGATTAATAAAAGTGGGAATAAAGATTGCTTTTCCCTTCTTGACTAGTTTTCCTCCATTGGAGGTTTCCAGAAAAAAATTGTTGGTGTTTAGAGTTTGAATTCTTTCCTATTCTCTACAATTTTCTTTCTATTGCACTAGATAATCATTCACTAAGCTCTAATCTTCAATCAATTTGTCATTTTCCAAATTTGAAAGTAGAACAACATAATTGTGTGATTTCGTAGAGTTCCAAAGTAGAAGTTTACGGATCAAATAAATCTCCTTTATTTAATGGTGAAGCTCCCATGTAAGATGTTTATCTATTTTATAGTGGTGAATCCTAATAACTAATTTTAGGGTTTTTACTTTAATTAATACATATTGTGAACCACAGTTGAGAAATTTGGAAAAAAATAAACAACTATGATGGAATATTTATAGAAGTAGGAAGAAAAAAAGTAAGGAAAGAAGAAAGGAAGATGTGTTGATTTAACCAATAGCTATCAAAGTTGGTCTCATCCAAAAAAAATAAATATATAAAGAAAAATCACAACATTAAGTAGTAAGGGAAAGAAATATCTACTAACCTAGATCTAAGATAACCCAAAGTTCATCCAAAACCTCAAATAGAAGTGATAAAAAAAGCACCATAGACACAAATTTCTACACAAATCTACCTTTTATTTGATCCCCTAGCTTTCACATCAAAGGATCTAGCCCAAAGTCTGAAAAATAAAGAATTTTCTGCTAAACAAATTCTAATGAACAAGTTGTGATCCTTTAACCCATACGATCTTCCCCTATTTATAGTGCATAGAAGGAAAATACAAATAGGAAACTTCAAATGAATTCCCACACGTGGAAGCTATAAAAAGGGAACAATTGGCAATCTTCCTTTTAAAATTCCTCTTTGCATGACATACATGATTTACAAATGAAGACTAAATCAATGCCTTGCATGTCTGCCACTTATTCTTAATTAAAGGAAATTTTAAAACAACTTGAAGTAATGGTTTTTAACCAATTACTTAAGTGTTACAATTTTTTTCCGAGAAAATAAGAAGGAGAAGAAGAAATAAGAAATAAATAATTCTAGATGCAACACTTCATTCTTGACCTTGATCTATTAATTAATTTGCTAATAAACGTTCCCCACGTATGCCTTATTAACTTCAAAAATCTTGGACATTATGTATTATTTGTTGAATAACCTTTGTAATCACACTTCACCTTTCCTGAATCTACGTTTGTTTGAGACTTCCCTTTTCCACCCTTGTCTGAAGCTTTTGCAGTTGTGAGAGATGGATCTATTTTTGTAGAAGTTACAATTGCTTCCCTTGATTCTGAAGATATCTCAAAGGTATTTTCCATTAACATCAGCTTAATTTTCACAAGTATGTGCACAAGTAAATTTTCTGGAAATAATTTAGAAAAACATTCAACTCATTCTCCTTTTATATTTTTATATTGGTAGCCATAAATTTTGGGAATTACTCCAGATGCAAGAAAAGAGAAGTGGGCTCAACTGAGGGATTACATACATTTATAGTGGCTGCGTTGATTTTTCCAGTCATGGAATGTTTTGCAAATAAATAAAATATGTTGTAAATGCACAATTTGGCTTGCAATTTTTTTCTTTTAATACTTACATGGATTTTGAAGAGAGAAGGTTGATTTTAAATTGGAAGACAAAGATTCTATAATCCACAATTTCCTTTTAATGAATTATCCTTTTAAAAAGTGCATGGAAAATAGAAGACTGGGTTGCCAAAATTCAGGACAAACTTAAGTGAATTATACCTTTGCTAAAAAGCTACATGGATTTGGGGAAGACCAGATTTTGAATATTCACAAAAAAAAATTAAGTGACTTCAAAGACTTGTGTGAATTTTAGGAAGACTAGATGCTAGAAATTCATGACAAAATTTAAGTGACTTCAAAGACTTATGTGAATTTTAGGAAGAATGGATGCTGGAAATTCACAATTTGCAAATTAGAAGACAAGACTACAAAAATTCATGATTTCAGTTAATGACTTCTCTCTTCTAAAAGTTGCATTGAAATTAGAAGACTGGGCTTCTCTATTTCAAGACAAACATTTAAGTGAATTTTCCCCCATCAGGAATTGCATGGATTTTTGTAGTCAAGGATTAGTTTCAAAAGAAGATAAGACATAAGAAAACCGTGATTTGTACTTAAAATGACTTTGTATTGGATCCTTAAAATAATTGCACTAAAACTGGAGGAAGAGGATTTTTACAAAGAGAAGACTCAACATGGAAGAATCACGATTTTCTTAAGTGACTTCTACTTCCAAAAACCATTACTTACACTTGGAAATATTCTTTTAAAAATGGTGTGGAAATTGAAGGAGGGAAGCAACTTGATTTTTTCAGACAAGAACCTCAAACACCATGATTTACACTAGAAGACTTGGCTTTGATCCTTAAGAAATTACCTGAGTGATTTTTCCCCTCGAATGACCCTCCTGAATGTTGGTTTTTCTTTGTTGGCCATGGCTGCTCTGGAAAAGGAAGAAAAACTCTTCCAGATCCATAATCTATTTAATTATTCAACCTGGATTAAACCCTCAAATAAGGAAAAAATCCTGAGCTTTCCTCTTGTTTGATTTGATTACCTTCAAATACAAGATTTGATAGACAAATTTTTCAGAAATTAAAAACACTGGATAGCTTTTCAAAACCACAGGCCCAGAAAAATATATGGCAGAAAGAAAGAATATACTACAGGTATTTCCAAGTGAAAAATGGAGAAAGACCAAAAACCAAAACACAAAATAAATAAATAGAAACAGAATACCCAAAAGAATTTGCAGGAAATTACTTGAGAATAATTCTCCAATTATCTAGTTTGAAAAACTCTTCCACAAGTGAATGATCTATAGTAATAATAATGGGGCGAAGTGACTTATATAACTCAAATTCTCAAATTTTATCTCAATCTATTTTTAAAAGAACTTTACTTTATTTTATTTTTAAAAATAAATAAAATGCTTTTATAAAATTAGACTAAGTTTGGGAAGGGAATTTAGTGAGCTTCATCATGTGGGTATTTAGTGATCATGGCTTTATAAATTCCTAGGGACACTTTTGAGAAATGTGAGTAACTGTAGGAAAACCAAAACATAGAAACATGACCCTTCACTTAAAAAGATCGAAACAAATAAAAAGGAGTAGTCCCGTATTTTAGGGTGAAATCCTAGGGACACCATGTTTTCTTAAGGGGTCGACCTTTACTTAGAACTGATTAGTTTTTTGTAGGGATGTGTGTACTTCTCTTTAATTATTTGGAATTATACTATATTGGTTGGATTTTCCCTACTAGAGCCAAGTGTTGTACTACATACCCTTTAGAGGGATCAAGCCTTATGTTATTCTCATAATATATATTACAATTTATTGACATAAATCTATAAATCACACATTTTAATTAAAAGGTATTTACTTTGTATACATACATCTTTTTCTTGGTATTTTAGGTGATCTTGAATTATAAATCCTATGTGACCATTACAATTTTAAACTAGAGAAATTGTAAAGAAAAGAAAACCTCTTTGACTATGTTACTATTTACATCAATTTATCCATATAAGACACGATATAATGAGTTTAAATATAATGACCACACTCTTTCTAGTGTAAGTATGAAGATACAAACATGTAACCCTATGTATAATCTCCCTGGTCATTAAATGTCATAAATTTCTATATGCTTCCACCCACCAAAATTAATTTCAATAATCAATTCATAATAAAATGTCTAGAGAAACCTTCTCGATAGTGGTCCTAAAAATTAACTTTAGTTTAATTGTGTAAAAAATCACTGAACGTTTAATATCCCTTTCTGAAAAAAAAAACTATTTTCCTTCACTTTTTCAACAAAACATTGGTTTTGTTAGCTTCAAGCAATCATTTTTGTCCATGTTAAGTATTTTAGGAAACAGTTCTTGGTCCTCTTGCGAAAAGAATGCCCATACACATGTTTGTGCATTTTTTTCAAGCACAATATACAAATATTATGACAAATAATTTAAGTATCATCAGATTGAATGAAAAAATGATGCCAATGCATTTGAATTGAGACATTTTTTTGTTAAAATGCATGAAATAATATGGTACCATGGACAAAATTGACTTCCAGAAGTGCACAAAATGGGTTTTGTTGAAAAGGATAGCGAAAATTCTACTTTTACATAATATCAAAAATTGGGAAGAGATAAAGGAGAGGAACCAATTTTTGAACATGGACCAATATTTGTGATAGTACATAGAAATTAGGGAGGTAGTACATGTCACTTTCCCACTTACATTTTGAATCAAAAGTGCCTAATAGAATAAGTCGCATCAAGTCATTTCACCCTAATTAACCAATCAGATGTTGACAAATAGGTAGAAACAAATATGTGACTTGATTCTCAAGTAATGGTCCACCTTGAATTTTCTTTGTATTTAAAATAACCAAATTTAAATATTAAAAAAATGTCCCTACCACATTATTTTAATATTTAAAATGAAATATGTATAATAGGGAGAACATAACCTATTAAAGGGTATTTTTTGTTTTGAATTATATGATGTTTTTTTTCTATGTACCCTTAAACTTAAGGTGCACAAAGACTCATTCCTCTCTATTAAAATTGATCTTTTTTTGCATCGTTTTTCCCAACCAAATATTTAGATCTTGGAAGTCCCTAATTAACGTTAACATGAAAAAATTAATATAAAGAGCTCTCTGTGGCAGTACATGCACTATTGAGGGGTCAAAACATACATACTTTTGTTCCTAACAGTCGCTAAGAGTGCATCATTAATAGTAAAATTATTAATGCAATGAGAAAATTCTAGAAATACATGCACTCTTAAGGGGTCAAGACATACGTTCAACTGAATATAGAAGTAGCTAGGGTCAACTACAATGAAATATTTTAAGCTTAGCGGTTGTTAGGCATCATTACCAGGAAAAATATCAATGCAATGAGAAAAGAGAGGGAAAAAATGCACTATAGAGGGGTAAAGGCATATGAATTTATATTCTTAGCGGTCTCTAAGGTCAGCCAAAACAAAATATTTAAAGCTTAGTGGTCGTTAGGCATCATTACAAGGAAAAATATTAATGCAATGAGAAAAGTGCAGAAATACATGCACTATAGAGGGGTCAAGGCATACTATTTTTTGTTCCTAGTGGTCACTAAGGTTAGCCACAACAAAATATTTAAAGCTTAGTGGTCACTATAATCACCATCGACAAAATATTTTGAACTTAGTATCAGATAGGGATCATTCGCTGGACATGTATTATTGAACTGAGAAAAGAGTTGCATTACATGTTTTCTTCAAGGGTTAAGTTTTACTTAGCTCTGACTAGTTTGTTACGTGGATGTGTATACCTCTCTTTACTTATTTATAATTTTACTATATTGGGTAGACTATCCCTGGGGGAGCTAAGTGCTACACTACATACCCCTGAGAGGGATCAAGACTTATATAGTTCTCATAATATTTATTATAAGTTATTGAAAGGAATATATAAATTACACATTTTAATGATAAATATAATCCTAAAAGCCATGGTGGTCTATAATTAGTGGGTAAATGAAGTTTCAAAGGCCATGGAATAATGAATATAAATATAACAACCATACTCTTTGTAGTGTTATTATGAAACTACAGACTCCAAACCCTATGTATAATCTCCCTTATCATTAAATATCACAATTTCTCAAGATATCACCTATCCCTATTTCCATAACCTTCCACTTGCCATTGAAAACAAAAAAGAAATAAATTACCTATGTAACTTACCTCAATATGCATGTAAAATAATGGTCTTCTATTGGATCTTATCAAAATCTATTGTAAAAAACATTCCTCACATTATTAAAGTTAGATTACGAAAGAAAAGACTTGTCATCTTATAATTTTTAGTGTTGATATATCATTATATTATTTAAATAAAATAAGTAGAGCCTGTAATTTTAATATGTAATTAATTCATTTGTCTTTCCAGAAGTATCAAGTAAGTGAAACATTATTCAAAATATTGTTTATCTTGCATTCTCAAAATGGAGGTTTTATAACTCCCCGATTCACTATTTTCCAAGGAGAAACCTACACAAATGGAACTCTTTGTATTTTTTCCTTGGTTGTCACATATATGTTTTTATAAAATTATATTTCCCAAAATTTCCTTATGCAAACAAACAATTATTATAAATAAGAAAATAATTACTTGTGTTACTATTACTATTTCATCTTCTGGAAGTTACTATCACTAATTCATTTTTTTAATTTATAAAAAAATGCCTAGAGAAAATAGCCGATAGCAGTCCAAAATCCCTAAATGAATAAAAAACCTAACTGAAAAAAATATATTTTCCTCATCCTTTTCAGAAACACCCATTTTGTTTGCTTCCAGCAATTGTTGATGTCCATGTTAGGCATTTTACAAAACCGTTGTCAATCCTCTTGCGAAACAAATGCCCATAACATGTTTTTGCATTTCTTGCAATCATGGTACACACATATTTCAAAAATTATTTAGGGATTAGAAGATTGAATGAAAAAATGAATTCAAAACCTATCACTTGAGAAGTATTTTTTAAAGAGAATTAAAGAATATGGTATCATAGACATAATTGCCTACTGGATGCACACAAAATAGGGTTTCATTTAAAAGGCTACAGAAAATTCTACATTTACATAGTTTCAAAATTTTAGAAGGGAAAAAGGTGAGAATGCATACCAATTTTTGACACCTACATGAAATCAAACCGTGCTCAAAATTTTCAAAATCAAACTATGATTAGATTTTCCAATGGATGATTATGCTTACAATTTTTTTTCCTTACACCAATGGTCTTGCCAAAAACTTCAAAAACTTAAGTTTCCATGAAATATACTAAAAAATGACAATCTATAGTTACATGGAACTGATACTTTTCACCGCCACTTTCTTTGGCGCACGAATTACAAAAGACATGTGTATGTTATTAAATTACTTTATATTTAATGGCTATCAAATGGTGCACATGTTTTGAATATCACATGAAATTTACATTTTTTGGTTTATTGGATAATTAATGTTGAGGGAACCACAATATTAACCATATATACCGCACGCCAATAGAGTTCAATTTTGAAGAGAATTGGTACAATCTATGAAATTACTTTATCTTGTTTTACATCGTCTAGCCCAATATTATAGTGGAATTATATTGTTTACGAGAATAATTCTCAATATTATCATAAAATATAACACCATGCTCATTTTCAATATTATCATCCATAAATTACATAGTGAGTATATAAGTATTCCATACTTTGACTATACTACCAATGATATGTGGTTCAATTGATGTCACACATATTAAATTATCATATTATTCTACACAAAAATATACATATTTATCGACATCATTTTTAAAGTGTTTTATTGCACAAGAATTATATTGGGATGTGTGTTTCAATGCTTTTGGTGGCACCCATGATGTTGATCATATGAATTTTTCTAAAATAAAAAGAAGAATGCAAAATAGAGAAGTATTAGCTAACTCCAATGCATGATATTTTTTCTTGCATATTGTATACCATCTTTTATAATGGAATGTATGATGAAATACTATATTACTATGGTTAAAAAAATTGTAATTTACCTGGGTAAAAATACTTGCAACTTGAAGTTGTACATCCAATATTTTCTTCATTAGCTTTCTCTCTTGTTCCTTTCTTTCACGCTCAAGTAGAAGTCTTCCTTGCTCAATTTATTTAATTGTTTGACTGAATAGATGCATGTTATTTTCCATTACATCCTTCAAATCTCCATAAGAGTTTCTTTTTCTCTTTACACGGTTGCATTGATTCCACTTTTATTCAAAGGGGTTTCTTGGTTTCCTCCTTCCAAATTTTTAATGTTGATAGAACAAATTTATAAGTTCCCTTTCATATTTTTCTCAAGAGTATAAGTGTTTATATTAACCCATTATTTTCCATTAAAACTAATAACCTTGTGTGTTTTTTGTGTAATGTGATCCATATCTTCATAGAAACTCCATGTTGAATGTGTTTCCCTGTTGTGTTTTCCAATTGTTTCTCCTTTTTGAAGGTTTTTATTCAATGTGTTCATCTTGTATTTTCATTGCACCCCAGTGAATATTTTTTCCATAAACTTGATTCAAAACATCTGCTAATTTATCCCAATGTTTCTTGCCAAGTTTTCCACAATTTAAATATTCATACACCTCTTCAAATTTTGAAATAAATGTTTTCACAACAAATTTTGGCTAAATATCTTCTTTGTATTCTTTCCTCAGCTCCTCATTATTTCTATCTCTATCATATGCATGGGTTATTGAAACTGTTTCTTCAAATTTTGAATCATCAACAATATATGGAGTATTTAGATCTATTTGTGGATGTGGAATGTAATGACCCAATTTATATGGGGCCTTTTTATTTTCTTGCAAATTTGAGACACTATTTCCATCAAATTTCTTCATGCAAAAGTCCTTTTCATGTCAGTTGCTTAGTTGTGCTGAAAAACCCATATTGTCTTCAAAGTTTCTTGGAGTGGATTTGAGACCTTGGGTTTCGATACATGAAAACAAGAAAAATGGTGTTTTTTTATTTCCTAAAAATTTATTAGTTACTATAAACATTCACAAATGAAACAATTTGCTTACTACATCTTTATCTAAACTTCATTTAATTTTTCAGTTTTAATAATATATATACAGTAGGTGTTGCGCTCTATATTTTCAAAGAATCAAAACTTGTGGAGAAATATTGAAAATAGGTTAAGTACTTAATAACAACTGTAATATTTACAATCATTGTGAAATGGGTGTACAAAATGAAATTATTCAAAATAGAATAACAAAGTTTTACCTCTTTTAATTTTCTATAAATTATTCTTCACCCATTTGTATATATGATCCCTATTTTGGTGTTGTCATCTTCCAAATGAGTATAAAATTTTCCATTTTATTGCATTGAATAAAAATGTTGATAGAGCTTGCGTGGATTAAAATTTAATATTGTACTAGTCAACATTAAAAATAGTATGAAAAAATAAAAAATACTTATAAATGGAAGATTTTACATTATTTGGTTTGACGGCCAATTAATGTTGAGGGAATCATAATATTAATTAGCATTTGACCTTAGAAAAAAGTGTAATTGGTATTGTAACAAATTAATGTAAGAATTTAATAACATAATTTTTAATGTATGAAAACTAGATTTCAACATTGTTTGAAACTTAAATTTGACATACATAAATTTAATTAAAATTTAGTCTTTAATATTGATAATTATTAATAATAAAATACATAGCATGGGTTACTTCTACTCAATATTATAGAAAATTATTAATAATAAACTTATATTGTTAAAAGACTATGTAAGATATAAAATCCTAAGAAATAATTAAATAATTTAATCAAAGTATATGAAACCATTGTTAATAAAATAAAGACTAAACTTGAACTCTATACCATCAAATAAACATAGCTATACAATTAGAGAATAAAACAAAATAACAATTTACTTTAACACAATATTAATGGCCCTAAATATATACTAAACTTAAATTGGAGGACATTGAACTATTCCTTAGTGCCAGTAATAATTTTATAAATAATTGTCTTCAAATTGGAGGAGATCAAAATTTTCCTTATTGCAATTAATAATTTTATAAATAGTTGTCTTCAATATTATCGTGTATACGAGAAAAAATTTAAGCCCTAGCGGCCACTAGGCTAGACAAATTTTGACTAGAATGGTAGGTCAAAATTTTAGTGATTATCCTTCGATGTGCGATTGATTTCTATTCCAAGTATGAATTCTCACACTTCGTCATGCGAATGATCACACTTCATCATGCGAGTGATTACATAGAGATGTGTGAGTCCTTGACTTTCTCACACTACAAAGTGTGATCACTGGTACATATAAGTTTGAGAATTCACACTTGGAATTGTGATCACTTGCATATTAATGTACGATCACTAACATTTGACCTGTCATTCTAGTCAATATTTTAATTTTTTCATATACAAGAAAAATTTAAGTCTCAATGTCCGCTAGGATATACAACTTTTGAAAGCCATACACTATGCTTTATGGATGAAAAGATACACAAAGTAGCATAATATAAGAGTCTAATAAAATATTTTATATGGTCAAATAGGACCAATTATGGTCAAATAGGAGCCAAATTCTCATTATGTTAAAGATTCAGATTAAATGAGGTTTCAAGGATGTTCATATATGATGTATATTTTTATTTTCTCATTGTGATTTCAATTCTCCATACTAAGGTTCAAGATTTAAGTGTCCTCGGTACTAATTTTCTCTTTTTTATTTATGGATATAGTTGAAAATGAACTCTATCTTTGATGATGGAGCACATGTGAATTTACTATCCAAAGGTGTGAAAGTTCTGGAGGGACTAGTTTATTCATCTAAAACTACACTCCATTATAGGGAAATTGGTTCTAGATTATTCATTGTCACAATAAGTATTGTATTCAATGGAAGAGTGAGACTGACATACACAATTGATGATTGTGAAACCCTAGTAGAAATTGAAAACAAGGGATACTTTATTCGAAGGAAAATGAAGAAAACGATTAAGCATGTTATTTCAAAAGTTTCACATGTGGGGGGTGATGGCATTCAAAACATCATTGGCAGTGACTCAGAGGATACATTTGATGAGGATGAGGGTTTGAATTCTAACAGTGATAGCCATTTTTTCACAACTCCTAAATACAAGGATGAATTTGCTACAAGTTCTCAGAAATAAGGTGACATAGTTAAAGGGTTTATATCCCTAGTAGAAGAATAACTTATGATTTCGGGAGTAGTGTCAGGACCCATACAGCTGGATGTTTTTTTGAGAATATTATAACCACATGCAATAATTGTTATCAAAGTCTACAACACAACAATGAAGTTTCCTGGCCAATACCAAACCTAATTTATCTAGAAAGAATATCTACACTTCATGTGAATGGAAATTCTAAACTTCAAGAAGCAACTGCAACATCAAAAACTAACTTCAATTTGAAGTTCAAGGGGGTTGTTGTGAAGTTGATACATTTTTGTTCAAAAGAACAAAAATTTGTTGCAAAAGCAATAATTATAAATGTATGTGAAGGAGATATGGCGTTCTTTGAAAAATTGGATGGTAATAAGTTTAGGGTACATATTGATAAATTAATTGAGCCTTCTTACAAGGGTTGCTCCATATCATAAGTATCTTTCATCCAATGGATTTCCAGCAAGTTGGCCCATCCAGATGGTTCTGTTATGGAAGTAAGGCTAAAATAAATTTGATAAGAGTTTTCGATAAAAATGTGGAGTGCATTTGAAGATCCATTTCCTCAATTAGTATACCCAAATTCATATGAATCCTCCATATGTAGTAGTAATGAAAACTTGATAAAGATACCTTACAACATTTGCAAACACCAAAAGGTAAATACTACTCCATCTAGTACACCAAAGGAAAGTGGTAAGTGCGTGGAAATGGGGGGCCAAAAAGTGAACACATTTTTCGATTTTAAGAAAAACATGAGAATGTTTTGGGAAAGAGTGAGTGAAATATGAATTTTTAGGTTTGGTAATCACCAAACCTATAACAAGAGCATGTTATATTGTGCTCGTGTTCCTATTTGTTAGGTGGTATATGTGGTTATGGGAGGGATATATTTATTAATCTTTATACTTTATTATTTCTTATACTTTAAATTTATTTTAGTAAATATAAGAAGTTAGGATCACTCTGCACCTTATGGAATTGGTCTCAAAGCTCCATCAGTCACGGTTTAGAAGATGGTTTTTCATATTCTAACCTAGTCAATACATAGCTAATTTTTAGGATTCTAGCATTTAGCCTAAAGTTTTTAGGGTTCAAATTCTATAATAGATGTCTATTTTGGGAAAGAATATATTCATTGTTTAGGTTTGGGGCCTTTTAGAAGTATTGGAGGTAGTTTTTGAATATTTAGAAAAGGTTTTCTCATTCAAGGAGAATCTCCTCATCATCATGTTTTTTAGGTGTAGGGAACAAACATTGTAATGGTGAAATCTAACTTCTCTAGATGATTTTGGGAGCCCCGTGAGGAGTTAGGAGGAAAATAATAGGAAATGGAAAGATATATGAATCCTATAAATGTTGGTAACATCTATTTTTTCTAAGACTTGAAGGTTTCATGAAGAATTTCAAAATAGTATAACTACCTCTTTTGGTTCCAGACAAAAATTTCCCTAAATTTGCAAGATCTAAAGAGATGGTCAACGCATGGTGATAAGTGAATATTTCTAAATTTTGATAAGTACATATTGGAATGGGTAATGTCATAAATAGACTATTTTCTACCATTGGTGAGGATCTCATGAGGATGAGACCAATTTTTGTGAGTTAAAAACACCTTCCTAACACCCTGGGTTATGTTTTTAAGCAATGAAACATCTAATATGAAATTGAACAATGGCAGGGGGGCCTATTATACTCTAGCATTGAAAATGATTTCATGAGACATTCTGAATCATTTCAAATCTTGGAGGCTCAAGGTCTACTCAAAGTGTGAAAATTTACACCCACGGGCCCACTTTTGTCCAACTCAAGAAAAAATTATTAAAATTGATAATTCGTTGTTTTAGGGAGGTCTTATAATGATCACGTTATTTCCCCATTTTCTAGAAAGAACCAAAGGGGATCAAAATAAGGATCAAACTCAAACAATTAGGGAACCATAGTCACAAGCTAAAGGTAGCTCACCATGTGGGTGGAAGAAGCTCGTGGTTGAGTTTGGATGAAACCGAGTAGCATTGACTAGGGAAATAAAGTAAGGCATGTTAACTGGATCAAGGCAAGCTATTGAAAGTTTAAGTCTAGTTTATCCATCCATGTTACTCATGTTGAGTATTTTTTCATTGATGTCAAAGGTAAAACATTAGTGTTGATATAAATATTGAGGTTTGAATATTATCTTAATATTCAATTTTACAACGTTAGTGTTCGTAAAATATTTATCCATGTCAAAATTAGTGTGATGTCAAAATTTGAATATTTTAATTTTCAACATCACAAAGGAATCCTATGACACATGGTAGGATGTGTAATGGATCATTTTTTAGTGAGGTACATTTAAAATGAAGTTTACTTAATGCATGATAAATGTTTGAATTAAAAACGGGAGTTATATTTGCATTAGTGATGAGTTATGACATGGAGGAGTTACAAATTGATTCTAAAATCATGGAGGAGTTACAGCATTGAAGTCAAAAAGAGAATATATCCTTATGGGGTGGATTTTTTCATTTATGGAACATTAAGGACGTGTAAGGGAAGTTGGTCATGTGTATTTATTGAAAAATATGAGTTACACTTGACCATGAAAAAGAATATTGCTATTTAGAGCAAATATTCATTATTTTTGTAACCACCAAGTGATGTGGATTCCTCATTCCAAATATGGCACATTTTTTTAAAGTAAATTTTCCCATGGTATGGGCACATGGTGTTAGGGAAACCAAAAGTGGTTTTTCCTCTCCTTCTTCCTATATAAACAAGTTTTGTGTGCACATTTTGGAGTGTGAAAAAGAGAATTTTTTTGAGTGATATGTATGTGAAGTTATTATTGTAAATATCTTAAGTGAGTATGAGTATGTGAGAGAGAAAATAAAGAAGGAGAAATATTTTTTATTTGTATTTCATATTTTTTGAAGTGGGTGCTTCGAATTGGGGATTGGTGTCTCCAGAAGTTGGTGCTTTGAATAATAGATTGCAAAGTCAATGGTGTTTGCATTCAAGGGCTGAATTGGTGTTTGGATTGGAGATTTGTGTCTTCTGTGAGTGGGTGCCCATACTTTGTAAACATTATTTTATTTCAGCTAGATTTGGATAGTAGATCCAAGCAGTCTCCTTTTGGTGGATATAGCCCACACTTGGTGAATAATGGTATATATGGTGTTATGTGCATTTGATTTCTGTGTGTGTTCTCATTTATTTTCAGATTTGAATATCTTATTAAGTGTGAAAAATAGTTTATTAAGTTGGAGAAAATTTTAAATTATGGAATATTGATTCACCCCCCCTCTCAGTATTCCCGTGCTTCTAACAACTCGTTGAGTAAGCTTGACATCGAACAATGATGTTGCAATGAAATTTGAGCTTAGATCTCTGTCAATTAATTCTTGAAGTGGGGATTAAATATTATTTTTCAAGAGGTAAGTTATGACCTAGCTTGGTCATGGGAATGCCTAGGCTAAATTTCTCAAGCTTATTGTTTAGGATGCTTCAAAGGAAATGGCTCGACAAGCCATGGGAGAGTGGATGGCCCAAGGGATTCACATGGATGAAAAATCAAAGGAGAGCTTGTTTGATTTACTTGCATGGAAATTCAGTGTGAGTTTGTTGAGCTCATTTGGAAAAATCTTGGTGACCTCTTGTGAAAATGACTCAAAGTAAGAAGGTAGTGAAACTCAGTGGTGTGAGCTCAGTGTCAAATCTAGTTGGAGAATAGTGATAGGAAATGTTCATTATGTAATATAGGTGGTGAATTTGTTAAACAACATGGATAAGGGGGATCTTGATGGAGCTGATATCAATACCATGTACAGAAGATCATGTAGATGTGGAGAATTTGACATCATTGGAGCATTGCAATATTGAACCAAAATTTGGAGGAAATTGGGCGAGTTCTTGGAAGAGATATATGAGGTGACACAGTGGAATGGCCATGAACATCATGAATAGTAAGACCAAGTTATGATAAAATCAATGTGTTGAGATAGATGATCACTCACTCAGGATGGAGTCAAGTCAAACAGTGAGCAAATCACCAAAAATCTCTGGTCTTCCAAGGAGTCATGCCAACAGAGCGTGATACATGGTGAAAAATCAATCATCAAGAGCCAAGTCACCAAACCTAAGTACCCCATTTTGGACTTATGTGGTCTAGAGGACATGTTATGCATGGGAAAAAAAAGAGTTTATCTCTAAGTTGGTCAAGCCAACATGTCAGGTCTACCGAGGAGATGTGTAAAAAATTAGGTGATGTAGAGGAACTCACCCAGTGAGTCATATTGGTTCAGTGAAGTGGTGATGATGTGTCATGAAGATGGTGAATAACTCAGTGGGGAAATTCAAGCCTTGTGGCCATGGCGGAGATAACACCTTGGAAAGATAAGCCAACAAATCCATGTGGGGAAAGGTCATCTTTATTTTTGTGTAAATAGGAGATTCAAATCACATTGGAAATCTTGAAGGAGATGGTTGATGACCAAGTCATGATGGTTGAATCACTGTGTAAGCAGGAGGATTAGGTTACAATGTCGAAGGTGGAGGACCGAGTCGAATGTCAAGTGGTGCAAAAATAGCATTTGGTGTGTGGAGCTCGAATGCATTTCCAAGGAGGAATGCCAACCATGCATGATTCATTCAGCATCAAGTTCGAAGATGGAGAGTTTGTATGGGGGATGAATGAATCAGTGGCGATCTTGCAAGTAGAATTTTTGGATTCAATCCATATGAAGGGGGGGGGATTAGAGAGAGCATAAGGTGGATTTGGTTGGAAGATAAACTCAGAGTTAATATCTAGATACACAGGTTCTAAGGAGACATGTTGAAGTTTCTCGACTGAGCCAGTTGTAGGGCTCACTGAGCACGATATTTTTACATGAAAGGATTTGATTCAAAGATGATATTTAGGCTTCTATGATAAGAAATCAAGGTTAGGACCGAGAGAGTTTATCTATGCCAAGACATAGGTTGAGAACGGAGGATTTATTGATGGGAACTGAGTTGAGCTCGATGGTTTCAACTCATGAAGGGCTTGGCATTGAGTTTAAGTGATGGTATGAATCATCAAATAATTCACTTAGAGGATATGGTGAGAGGTTGGTTTTGCACCTACCAAGGCATGTGTTAGAGAAAATTCACAGATTAGGGGATCCATGGCAATATTGTTTCAGATTGAGTTACATGCATTATGTTCAGGAGTTTGTGACTCAAAAGTCACAAGGTAAGTGTGGTAGCTCAATTCGTGAGGGAGTGGCTCGAGGGATTTCATGCACACATCATCCAATCCATGAAGGTTGAGTCTGCCCAAGCCAAGGTAGTATAGGGACTTTTGACAGAATGAGGATGATCACATGAATGGCTCACGGGAAGGTCGAGTGGTGTTAACAAGCCCAGTGAGTGGCTCAGGAACAAATCAGGTGGATAGATCACAAAAATGAGCTGGAAGTGAGTTGTGCCAAAGAGATCAGAGACATGAACCTAGCTTGATCATTAGAATTGGAATGTAACTTAGAGAATTCAGGTCTTTACCGGCTCAGCAAATGCAAAGAAGAAAATATCATATCGATAGTGAGCTCATGCATAAGATTTCATGCAAAAGAGTCAGGTAAGCCGAGTTGAAATTCAAGGGAGCTCTCTGTGGATCATTTCAGGATTATAAATCTGATTCAAAACGAAGTAGATAACAAAGCTTAATGAGGGAATCTTGGGCTCATAATTCACCCAACTAAGCTGAGTCTAATATAAGGACATCATGGAGGCAAGCTCGGCATTGGGATATAAGTATAAAGGGAGTTTGATGACTTCATTATGGTGCTTCGTATAGGATCTTGTCAGTGGAAAGCACATTCTAAGAGTTTGGAGGTGGAAGAATTTTGGTATCATAGGGCCGAGTTGCATGATTTTAGAGAAACTTGAGATTGATCGAAAATTTTTGAAGGGAGCCGAGCCATGTGGGCCAAGTTACATTAGGTGAATTTTTAGGTCAATGCATGAGGAAGATAGCTCAGTCATGGGAATTGGAATGTAAATAATGGGATAAAAATGAGGTGAATTTTCCAAGGCTCACCTGAACATAGTACACTTGGCGCTTGACGAAATATGCAAAGGTGGCTCGGTCAATAAGATGAGTTAAAGGAGCTCAATGCAAAGGATCTCAGTTGCGGTAAGAATGGAGAGTTATTCAATGAAGAGATCATCTTATGGGATCTCATGAATATGAGATCAACTCATTTTTAGTGAAGGGTGGAGGAGCTTGACACCAATTCAGTGAGTTGGCTCGGTGAGCCAACCATCGAGTTGGGCTATTTTTGGCCTTTTTCTCATGACCCCCCATTCAACACAAACTGGTCAACAGGGGAGCCCACCAAAAATGGTAATTAAATTAATATTTTTATGTTAATATTTTATTGATTATATTATTATTATTAAAATATTTAATTTAAATATTCCTTTATTTATTGAGAGGATTACGTCAAATTGGGTATTAATGGAACATGATGGAAGCTTCTAAAGTGGTTCAACCAATTGTAATTAATACATCATGTGTCTTCATTTTAGGAAGAAATTTAACACTTTTCCTCTTCTCTCTCACATATTCTTCTCTAAATGTAAGTTGGAAGCTCATTCTAAAGGGTTCTAATAGGTCAGATAGGTTAGACAAGTAAGACTTCTAAGACAAGTGTGTGTTATTTGAGAGTCCTCTCTCTTCTTCAAGTTGTCCTTGTATGTCGATTGAAATTTCAAGCCTCTTTTCCAAGATTACAATGGAAAAAATTTCCTCTTCTGAATGTATGATGCATTATGCACATTTTTTAAGTAATAAAAGTGTGTGTTTTGTGACTAATCTCAGTCCTTTCATCCTTATATACTTCTTTGTGCCTTTTCTCATGCTTATAGGTACACTGTGCAAGTTCACGTTTCTATTATAGGTTCTTGGAATTTTGTTCTTATCAAGTGTTGGAGTATTGCATGAATTTTAGTTGTGGTGCTTGTTCACCCTTCTCAAATTCATCTTTCTTCATTGGAAGACAGATAACTTGTTATTCTGATCACGTTTAACAAAGGGAATGCGTGCTTCCTAGTCTATGGTATTATGTACCCTCTCTAAGTTGCAGTAGGTGAATTTGACTTGTGGTGCACACACCCTCTTCAAATTAACCCTTCCTGAGTCTAGAAACACCCTTTATTTGGTGCATCACCATCCCTAGTATAGTTTTATTTCTTGCAGATCTTTTTCCGTAAAACCCATGAAATTGTTAACATAGGTCTAGATAACCATTTTATTACACTAGGAGTAGTACATCACTTAGTTTAGGAAGAGGAATCCGTCCTTCTTTGAAATTTCACCTCAATCCCAAGTCCCACAGCTTGAGATTTGATCCCATATGTCCCGATCACACTAGACGTCATGTTCATATTTTGATCATTCGCAAGGTGAAGTGATTTGGTGACAACCATTTTTGGCACACCCAGTGGGACAGAGCTGATACTTCTCTTCTCACTTGCACAAATCAAAGTACCTGGTGACTTTATATCTTTGGATTCCAAATCTCAGTTCACTAACCTATGCAAATAATTCATACAAGAGCTTCTTCAAATAAAGGAAATCATCAACATATCAAACTTTCCTTGTCTCCTCCAAGGAGAAGGAAAAGAGGAATATCAACATCACTCATTCAATCATTACTTCATTTCATTAATTTTTTGTGATCTTAGTGAAATTTCATCCTTACGAGGCATACCCAAGCACAACTGGTGACTCCATTGGTCAAAGTTACCCGCTCTCACTATTTTAGGATTTTAGTTTTACCCATTTTCATCTAGTTTTATTTGACATCTTTCCATTCATGAAGGTAGTGCCATCATGACTTCATTTCTACAGTGTGATTCCCACTTGCAGCAACGGTGGTTCTTTCCATATTTAGGATATTATAATCCACCTCCAAACCAGTTTCATGGAAAATATCAGTTTCACCATGCATGCCCATATGAGAAAGATGCAGATCATTTTGGTCACCCACCAAACTAGGGGGATACTGAAGAAAAATGGCATGTAAATTATGAAATCTATCTTACACTTGAAGAAGATCACTTGAAGAAGAAGGTTTGAGAGTTGGAGCATAACATGGTGTAAATAAGGATCAATGACATGATAAAGGTAGCCTAGATTAGCTTCAAAATTCCATACCCGTGGACTGGCCCTATACCATGTGAGCTTAGTCCTAAAAAAAAATCAATTCATAATAAATACGATGACTCAACTTGGAGAATGGATCAAGAGAAGGGACCTTCACAAATATAATATTAGTCAATCATGTCAATGGTAGGTACCTACATTACCACTTTATAACCCTCTCTTTATGTCTCCATCCATGCAGTTTCAACTTGAAGCACATGATCCTAACCTTCCAGTTGTTACCCCTACGGTGGAATTCTCCACTTCATCTTATATTCCTCCATTCCATCATGAATTTTTCATGCATCATTCTTCTAAATTTCCTTCTTTTCTATGAAGGCCATCTAGACAAGAAGATGAATCTCTTCCACTTCCTCAAATGTTTATTAAATTAGTTGAATACCAAATTTTCCCTCGTCTTGTAGTCCTAAATCCATTTTGGGAGGATCATCTACAAGAAATGAGTGAAAGGGAGAAGTATATGGTTGAGGAGACTAGTAAGAGAGATCTTGCAAATAATATGAAGGAGTGGGCTGTAAGATTGAACGTCAAGCGAGTTCCATTTCATCCTACATCTAAGGTTGAAGATCACAAGCAGATGGTGAAGATTGAATGTACACAAGAGAAAATACAAGTCAATGATGACCAATAGTCTACCTATTTAGAATGTAGTATCCATATTGGCTCCATATCATCAGAGTAATTTGGATCACCAAAAGTGGAAAAATAAGTTATATAAGAACATGTGCCAGTTGAAGAAGAATGAATCTCAAGTGTACACAGTAGTTTTAGTGAGTGCAATGATCCTAATTTCCATGCATGTCAAGAAATTGCATCACTTCTGGAGGGTTGTATCAACTTTTAAAGGTCACCATTAGATGTTACAGTTAGCCAAAAAATGTTTCACGTGACCAAGGTAAATTTAGAGATTGAGAATGTGGGTGAGACCATACAAATAATTTCAAATCCTTCCCTTTCTTCATTCTTACAAAAATCTGATCTCCTAGATGAATTTGATCTTTCTAATTTCATGTTTGAGGATGAGAACAATCAGGACAAAAAAAATTCCAATCCAAAGAATACCATGGTGGATGAAGTTAAAGCTTTGCCACAACCAGAGAATGAAGAAACAAGCCATTTGTCTGATATTGAGGAATCGAATCTTCCATATGGCTCGATAAATGAAGGAAAAGAGGAGCACACAAGAAAGACTAAGTCAAATTCAGAATTTGATGGAGATGATGTCATTGAGAATTTCTTTCTCTCAATTAGGGAATCTAACGTAGTTGACGAACTAATGACGAAGGAAGGTTTTATGTTGAATGATGATATTGATAGTGAAGGTCAATCAAAGGAGGAATTTTTAGATGAGAAACACATTTTAAACATTTGTAGTAGCTCAACATTGGAAACCACCAACAATCCAAAGGAGTTGTATGTTGTGGAAGAAATCCATGTTTCCAAGGAGGAAAATGGGAATGAATAAGACATCAATTTCATACATTTATTCATAAGGAAGATCAGCTATTTTTGAATTAGAAACAAGAGGGAAATCATGTCCTAAAAAACCATAATCTTGAAGGATATCTTTAGCTATACCTTCTTGTTAAAGTTGAAGTTCAGAGAAGCAAAAATATTTAATGGATTAGACGATGTCCCATCAGGTACCTGGCTTCGTTGAAGCTAGAAAAGAATCTAGAACTAGTCGCATTCATTGCAAAATGTGGGGATGAGTTTCATAATTCTGAGGATTAGTTGCAATGCTTCTATAGGACAAATGCAGAACAACTAAAAGATGGACTCTTTATCTTTCTAGTTGATGCCTTTTTGGACCAAGTAGGCAATTGGGCATGTTTAATTTTTTCACTCTCATTCTTAGCCATGTCCATTGTCAAATCATTTTCATGGCAATCCATTGTGAGTAAATGGAGTTGTTTTACACAACCATTTGTAGTTTGTTTAACTCACATGTTCCTCCAGTTAGCGAGAGTAGGAATAGGTTTACTTTCAGTAGAATAAGTGTATTGCACATCATACATGTTTCAATTGGGGGCATGTATGGAGTTTAGTTTCAATGTTTTTTGTTTTCCATTTTCACTCTTGTGTTGTTTTGCACACTGTTTTATCATTGGAGGTTTTTCAAGGAAGATAAAAGTTCAAAGTTTCAAAGAAAGTTTAATGATATCCTCAACTCCTCGGCTACTTCATTCAAAGTTCCATAGTATTCTCTAAAGTGTTCATCAAATTAAATATACTTCATGCTTAGTATATTAGGGAGGTCCAAGATCATAAATGTTTTAGGAGACTTCGGGATGTATCACAGAAGATAAAATTACTTTCAGGATTCCAACATAGACTCCATGCCCAATGGATGACTTAAGGTTACTGGAATATTTCTATTAGGAAATTTATCTATTAGTGCTCCATTGGTAAATAATAATTACATTAGTAATTTTTATCATGTAATATTATGTTTGTAAATATTTTATTATTTTGTTATATAGTTTTTATATAAAACAACTTATAACAAATACGGGTGAATGAGTTTTAACAACTCACATAGTATTGGTTTGTGGGAAAATCAGTTTCCTATTTTATAGGGAATCATATCCCTATATAATTGTAATACTCATGTATTATGTTAATAAATTGAGATATCATAATTGATTAACATGGAAGAATTTTAAAGTGCTTATTATCTGAAAATCTGCTTGTTTATTATCTAAAATTCTGCTTGTACTCTTTCATCTGGTATCAGAGAAGGTTTTCTTGAAGAGTATTTGTGTAAAATGGGTTTGTGAAATATGTGAGGGGAAAATACAATGCAGGGTTTGGTCGCCTCGGTCAATGAGAGAAGAATAGTCTACAAAGTATTTTAATTTTTATATAGACTGATTTTTGGTTTTATATTTGGAGAAAAGTGCAACTCAAGAGTGTGAACTTGATATTTGAAGTATCTAAATAGAATCAGCCATTGTCCCACAACATGTATTTTGAGCATCTTTATTTCCATTCAACCTCCCACGTATCATTCTTGCAAATCATAGTGATGTTGTGAGGTATTGAAGTCTTTATTGGATCTCCAGAAGATGGAATTGGGGACATAAAGTCTTACGGATGTCAAAGAAAAGAAAGAATGATTTTTTTAGTAAGTTAGGCATCAAAATAAGTCAAGAACAACTTTCAAATTATGTAATGAAATCAAAAAATTTTATTACCATTGTAAAGCTATCAAAATAAGCTTTCTGGCACATTAAATGGGTCACAAATCGGATATCTGGTTCTTCAGTTATGAACACATCTGTGCTCTCCCAAATTCATAAAGACAATAGTTTTGAAAAATTAATTTTTCCTATAGTTTTTATTTAATAATTACATTTTGACGACAATTAATGATTTTTTCCAAATAAATATTTTTTTAGTGTCAGTTCTCCAAAATATTAGTACTTTTGGAATCCTTATTTCCTCCCAATTCCAACGAGTGGTCACATGATTAATTTTCTCACCTTTTTGAGAAAAACTTTAATCCTTGTATCAATTTTAATTAAATTAGATTATTTTATAAGAAATTGTAACCTCCATAACTTTTACATGGTAACCCAAAATCAAGCTCCGTTTTTTGAAAAAGTATTTATTTTTTCATTCCCATTGCATTATTTATAATTTTGGGAGAAAATACCAATTTTGAAAATACCCTCTTTTTGGCCATCCAGTGGGCAGTTCCTCGTTCTATTTTTTGTATAACTCTTGATTAAACATGCATCAGGATGTCCAAATTCCAAGAAAAATGACTGATTCAGAGCAAAATCAGGTCTCTAGGGTCCCTTCAGGAATCTTTCTAAACTCCCCAGGCCGAAGAAGGAAGGAGCAAGCTTTGAGAAAGTGCGAAAAGTTGCAGAAAGGCAAATAGGATTGATCCAGGAAAAAGTGAAAAAATTGGCTAAGTCCTTCTAGAGGGAGCAGTCGGGACGTTTGGGACAGAAGGGCCCGAACCGGCCGGTTCACGCAAAATCAGCACAAGGAGCCCAAAAGCAATTGGGACAAGCGGGCCAGAAATACCCGAACCGGCCGAACCGGTCGAAAAGAGACAAGTCAGCCCAAAAGCAATTGGGACAAGCGGGCCAGAAATACCCAAACCGGCCGAACCGGCCGAAAAGAGACAAGTCAGCCCAAAAGCAATTGGGACAAGCGGACCAGAAATACCCGAACCGGCCGAAGTTGTCCCAAAAGGTCCAAAATCAAAATAGGACGTCCAGGACAAAAAGACTTGAAATACGCGAAGAAGCCGAAGGAGCCGAAAGCCAATCAAAAGGTGCCACGTGTCTTTGGCCAAATGAGGGACAAGGAAGCCCATTTCGGGTGGATCGGAGATTTTTGTCCCAAGCAGCACTGGGACATCCGGGACGAATGGACGCGAAGTACGCGGAAGACCCGGCAGGCCCGAGAACCATTGAGAAATTGCCACGTGTCCTCATAGGAGTAAAGGTCAGAAAAGTCAAAGGGTGAATTTTCAAGCACCGAGCCGAACAAATAGGATCGTGCCACGTGTCCCATTTAAGAACCTACGAGGAAAATTCAAAGGAAAGCCCACCGAAAAGCAGAGGAGAGATAATTATTCAGCGAATCAGAGTGCACCACATGTCATCCAAGTGGCAGAGCGCAGGAAGAAATTCAAAAATCCGTTTTCGCCTGTTCCGTGTCCTAAATCTTCAGGTTGACATATATTTCGATTCAAAGCTCGAATTTATACGTTCTTGATATCAACGGAAAGCTTGTGAGATTCTCTACACGTTTCCATGGTCAATCTTGCATTTTGGTTCAGTTTGAAGAAAGAAAATCAGAAGATGCCTCTGGCACGAAATAATAAGCAGAAGTGATGCTCAACTAACAACTTTAATGCAGCAGACAACCCGCCGCTTCTGTTAGGAAAACTGCCGCTTTGCCAGAACCCGCCGCTTCTGCCATGATGGACAAATTAAATGCAACCTAGAGGTGGTTGGGGCAGTTCGAATTCCTCTTTTTTTTTTCTCTCCCATTCTTCCTATATATTGTAAGGAGGGGTTTCTTTCTGGAGGAGGACATTTCTGTTTTGCGACCCCTCCCTTCTCTCCTGTTCATAAGAAGATTTGTGGAGTTTTCAAACCTCCCATATAGACTGTAACACCATTTTTTTTGCCTTCTGGATATTGCAATGTATTGAATCGATCCTTGAGCAATATATATGTGTCTGTGGTTGCTTCTAAACCCTCTTACATATTTATTACTGTCATTCTTGATCTTTCATTGCATTTTTGCTATCTGTGCATGGTGTTGTGTTATATCTACATGGTCTGTGTTTAATGTGGCAAAGCATATGTTCTTCATTCCTCGGTGCATCACCTCCATTAGCTAGGATTTATTTTATGCATCTTCTTACCTTGTCTCCTTGGCAGATGAGATTAGATTTTGAGAAAACCCTCTGCATATTTCGTGTGCACCTGAACAGAGGAATAGGAACCAGCCTTTCTCTAGAGATTCCTTTCTCACTCTTCAAGTCCCACACTTGGAGAAAGGATTCAATGTTATGCTATCACACTGGATATTAATATGATCAACCTAGAAAATTGATCAATATCCAGGGGTGCTGTGATTTTGCACTAACAGTTTTGGCACGCCAGGTGGGAGAGAGGTCTCATTTTTTATTGCAGCAAGGTTGATGTGCATCTGCTGCAATTTTCTTGCTTAAGAAGAGCTATTATTTGCATATCTGGTGACTCCAAAGGGAAGAATCAACTAAGTTTCAGCAGTCAGGCCTAAAAGCTTATGAGAAGAATCACAAGGTCAAGAGCTGGAGAAGAGGAAGTGCCGTTTGAATACCTGCAACTATCTCCAAGAAGAAGGCAAAGAGGAAGAAGGATTCAAAGGTCTCCATCTCCACCAAACAGAACTCTCTCAACTCCTCCACCTGACAGGCCTTTCTTTCAATATACAAGGGTTTTAAGACCACTCAGAATGGCGCAACCAGTAAACCCCTATGTCAACTTCACGGGAAGCAGCCCACTTGCCCTCAATGCACAAAATCCAATCCCAGTTGCAGCATTGAAGAACATTCCATATTTTACTGGAGAAAACCAGACCACTCCTGGTGATCATGTCAAGGACATTGCTAACATTTGTGCAATCCATGAGATTAATGAGATGCAAGTAGCTGTCAAATTGCTGGTGTCTTCATTCAAGGGAAAAGCATTGCAATGGTTTAGGAGCCTTGAAGCTGCTTCTATCACGAACTGGAATCAGCTGTGTATTGCACTTCATAATCAATTTGGAGAGAAGGGAGACAACTTGTCTCTTTTGGAGCAGCTGACAACCATCAAGAGAGCTTCCAATGAATAGCTGACTGACTTCAACTTTAGATTTCAAAGGTCTTGGGATAGAATTCCAGTAGCAGTTAGACCAACAGCAGAAGGTGCTTTTCTGTATTACCTTAAAGCTTTAAATTCTGATATTTCTATGTTGATTCAATCCATGGGAGGCACAACTATTCCTGCTGCTTATAGTATTGCCATTAGAGCTGAAAATTGTCTGATTCAAGCTGGCAAGCTAGCTCCTAGGCCTCCAATGCCATTATATCCAAGTTTAGAGAGCCCAAGTACTAGTCAGGCACCTGTCTTAGCTCCTTCTCCCATTCCTAGAAATCAAAGTTCAAATGAAGCTTCCACTTCATCTCCAAGTGCCCCAAATGAGCTTCAAGAAGTCATGAAGCAGTTGCAAAATTTAGGTAATGAGCTGGTCACACTTAAGAGACAGCAAACTCAAGGCTTTAGACCTTCGTATCAGCCTCAAGCTCAACCTAATAGGCAGCCATATCAGCCTCAAAGGCCACCTAATCCAGCTGCAAATATGAATCAAACAAGGCCTCCTGTCAATAGACCATTCCAGCCCTATAATCCAAATGCCATATCTGCCTCTAAGGCATTAGTACCAGCACAAAACAACATTTCCCAGGAGTATGAATGGTGTTTTCCATGTAATGAACCCCATAATCAATCCATGTGCTATAATGGTGCTTTAACCCAAGCTTTAATGGATAACAAGTGCTGGTGTGGAGGGTGAAAGTAGTCAAGAAAACAGCCAACAACAAGAAACATTCCAACAACAACCTGCCCCAAATGACACCACATTGGTAAATTGGCAGGCAGAGGATTTCTGTGGTATGAATCAGGCAATCTCTCAAGGTGTTGCAGCCAACACAAGGTCAAAAAGAAGAAATTTAGGTGAAGAACAGCTGTTAGCCCCGGCCAATCCACAACCTTCCACAGCTCCACAAATGATTGGCAAGCAAAACCCAGTTTCAAATGCACAAGGGCAGCCAAGAACAGCCCCTAGGCCAACTCAAATACCAGCTGTTGCTGCCCACATACAAGGAATAAATGTGCAAACCAAAGGACAGCAGAGAGATCCTTCATCACCATTCAGTATCATTGATCAGATGAAGAAGACAAATGTCAATATATCTATGTGGGAATCTCTATCCATCCCAGGCCAAAGAGATTTGGTGAAAGCTGCTATGAAGGACTGGCCAACTTCGAATCAGTAGGTTCAGAGGCAAGACAAAGTGCTTACAAATGCTGCCCAGCCTAAGGGGAATCATGGAACACAACAAGGTAAAATGCTGAAGCCCCCTCCATTTTATGTTTCATTGATCATAGGAGACAAGTTGGTACATAATTGCATGATTGACTCTGGGGCAAGTAGTTCAGTAATGCCTAAACAGATAGCTGATCAACTAGGGCTCCAGTATGAAATAACAACTAAGGGAGTAGTGCAATTAGACGGGACAGCAATAGCAACGGTTGGAGTGATTAGAAATTTAAGTCTTACCTTGCATGCATGTCCAAATGTTGTTGTCTTACAAGACGTCTCAGTCATAGACCTTCCACCACTCTTTGCCCTATGCTTGTCAAGGGACTTTACTACCAAGATTGGGGGATATTTGTCCGCTGATTGGTCACACATGCTGTTCAGAACGAGGTATGGAACTAAAGCTACAATTAGGTCAGAACCTATTGCAGATTTCCACATTGAACCCTATACTCCAAGTCATATTAATACCAATTGCTCAGCATTTGATCAAGAAGATCACCTCGGCACTGATGAAGCCGACACTAAGGTTGGAAGTATCCCAGATTTGACTCTTGATGAATGGGCAAGCAAGGTGCATGCTTTTGATCCTTATCAAGAAGTAGAAGAATCTGAGCTGGGGGTCTATTGTATACACGAAGAAAGTCAACCTATTCCTAGCATCACCAAGCCAAACCACAAGGATGACAACGAGGTATGGCAACTGTTTTTTGATGGATCAAGGAGTAGACAAGGTGCAGGAGGTGGAGCCATGCTTATTTCAACGCAAGGAGTAAAGTATTATTCAGCTTTTAGATTTCAATTTGCATGCTCCAATAACACTGCTGAATATGAAGCCTTGGTGCAGGGGATGCATTGGGAAATAAAAAGAAAAATAAATAACTTGCAAGTTTTTGGGGACAGTGAGCTGATTGTAAATCAGTCAAGGGACAGCATGCTGCCAAAAATGATCTACTCAGATGCTACAAGAACAGGGTGTGGGACCTCATGGAGGATTTTGAAGGTTTCGGCATCAAGGCCATTCCCAGAAAAGAGAATCAAGCTGCTGACAGGCTTGCAGCAGTAGGGGCAGCCTTTGACATTGTAGAAAACATTCAACAAGATAAGGTATAGCCAAACATCCACGTGATTGTGAGGCCTTCAGTGCCGGATAACAATGTCAATTGGCAAGTATTTGAGAATGACCGGCAAATCATCCACTTCTTGCAAGAAGAAGCTGAGTTCTCAGCTAAGAATCAAGAGAAGTTGGAACAGCAATATGGTGACCAGGTGATACAGCTGAGAACTGACAAGCTGCCCAAGGTACTTGTCACCTTGGAGTCCATTTTTAACCCCAATGATCAGTTTAGAAAAGAGAAAGAAAATATTCAGGTCAAGAGGGAAGATTCGGTATCCATCTTGGTAAAAGAGAACAAGCCATTGCAAATTGGAAAAATGACAACTGAGCAAGATAAATATGAGTTCATACAGCTTTGTCAAGAATTCCCTGACGTGTTTGCTTGGAGCTATGAAGACTTGAAGGGCTTCAATCCCAACTTAGCTCAGCATACCATCGAGTTGGATCCAAATACTAAGCCTGTCAGGCAGAAACAGAGATCAGTCAATCCACACATGAAGCCTCTCATGAGAAAGGAGCTGGACAAGCTGATTGAGTCAGCAATTATATTCCCTATCAAGCACTCAAGCTGGGTTGCGAACTTGGTTCCGGTCAGAAAGAAAAGTGGAGAGATCAGGCTATGTGTTGACTTCCGAGACCTCAATAGGGCATCTCTCAAGGACCATTATCCACTCCCTTCCATGGAGCAAATATTACAGGTCGTAGCTGGGTCAGAAAGGTTTTCGCTACTTGATGGTTACTCAGGCTTCAATCAAATTATGGTGAAGGAGGAAGACCAGTTCAAGACAGCCTTCACAACCAAATGGGGCACGTATGCTTACAAGAAGATGCCATTTGGACTGTCAAACGCCAGAGCAACATTCCAGCGAGCTATGGATATGGCATTCAAAGGCTTGATCAACAAGACAGTACTGATATACTTAGATGACATTACTGTCTTCTCAAAAAATGCTGCAGACCATCTCTTTCACCTCAGGCAAGTGTTTCAGAGATGTAGAAAGTTTGAAGTGTCTTTAAACCCTAAGAAGTGCATCTTTCTTGCACATGAAGGGAAACTCCTTGGCCACATTGTCTCCAAGGAAGGATTAGCAATTGATCCAGAGAGGGTTGAAGCCATAAGGGCTCTACCATTGCCAAGTCACAAGAAAGCTCTTCAGTGTTTCCTGGGAAGGATAAACTTTGTTCGAAGGTTTGTCCCAAACTTTGCAGCCCTTGTCAAGCCCATCACCAAAATGTTAAGGAAAAGCATGGCTTTCAAATGGATGGCAGAAGGCAAGGAGAGCTTTGAAGCAATCAAAGAAGCCATCTCCTAGGCACCCACTCTCATCAACCCGGACTTTTCCAAGGATTTCATCCTCTATGCATTTGGGGGTGATGACACTATTTCTGCCATTTTGGTGCAACAGAATAAATATAATGATGAGCAGCCGATTGCCTTCTTCAGCCAAAGCCTAAATGACTATGAATTGAGGTACTCTTTTATTGAAAAACATGTGCTTGTAGTAATCAACAGCTTGAAGAAATTCAAGAATTTGGTCTCAAACAACAAGGTCTAGTTGTTGGTCTCACATGCTGGGGTTAAGGACTTCCTCCTCAACAAGGATTTGAATGAGAAAAGGGTAGGATGGATCACCCGTGTCATGGAGTATGACATTGAGATCAAAATCACCAAGCTGGTAAGAGGCAAAGGTTTGTGCAAGTAACTCGCTTCCAAACGACCAGACAACCCAGAAGATGAAGAGGACGTTGTCCTGCTATCACAAGATGATAAAAAATAGGAAAATGATGATGTGTCCACTCCCTGTTGGACTCAGAATATGATACATTTCCTACAAACGGGTATGTGCCCTCTAGAAATGAGCAAAGCAAAAAGAAGACACTTCAGGTTGCAGGCAATTCCATATACCATCATTGATGGAGTTTTGTTCAAAAAGGACCTGAATGGAGTCCTGCTGAGATGCATTAACACAGGTCAGATCTAGAGGATATTAAAAGAGTTTCATGATGGACCAGCCGGTGGCCATTTTTCACCCAGAGTGACAGCTCTGAAAATCATGAAGGCTGGTTATTATTGGCCTAAAATATTCAGTGATTGCTATGCATGGATCAAGAGGTGTAAGAATTGTGCATTTTTCACAGGAAAAGAGAAACTTGCAGCTCTCCCATTACATCCAATCTCAGTTGACCAGCCATTCATGCAATGGGGTCTGGAATTCATTGGAATCATCAATCCCAATTCGAGCCAAGGGCACAAATGGATTTTGACAGCCACAGACTACTTCACCAGATGGACAGAAGCAGTAGCAGTCAAAGAGGTGAATAAGTCTAGCATCTTGGACTTTTACGAGGGAATAACTACCAGATTTGGTGTTCCTGCTACAATAGTCTCTGATAATGCATTGGCATTTATTGGATCTAAAGTTACTGAGTGGGCTGTCAAGAACGGGATTTACCTGAGCACTTCATCAAACTATTACCCTCAAGGTAATGGCCAGGCCGAATCTACAAACAAGAACTTGTTGAAGATTATTAGGAGGACTCTTGATGAGAATCAGAAGGCTTGGCATACCAAACTGAAATCAGCCTTATGGGCAGATAGGATAACTCCCAAAAGATCCACAGGTAACTCTCCTTTTAGGCTTGTCTACGGAAGAGAGGCAGTCTTGCCCATGTCACTTGAGTTGCCAACGTTGGAACTCATGAAACAGCTGGAGTTGCTAGAGTTTGGGCCCATGGAGGTGAGATATGTAGAATTGATGGAGCTGCAAGAAATCAGAGATTAGGCATTCCAAGCAATGGAAAAGGATCAAGCTTTGATCAAGAAGACCTTTGATAAGAAGGCCAAAGATAGATCTTTTCAAATAGGAGATCTAGTATTGAAATGGGATGCAGACAGAGCAAAACCAGGAAGGCATTCAAAATTTGATGCCATTTGGAGTGGCCCATACATGGTCACAAAGTGCAAGAACAACAATGCTTTCCAATTGGCCTCATTGGATGGTGAAGAACTGCAGATTCCAGTAAATGGAATCTATCTCAAGCGTTGCTTCTAGAGGGAGGTTCACTACATCTATAAATACTAGTTTAGATTTTTCTTTCCTCCAAGTGCTTGTGCACATTGTTTTGCTGTAGATTAGTTTTGTTTTCCCTAAGTGCTTTGGCACAGGTTTTGCTGCTCTCAGGTTGTTTTCTACAGTTCTGAGTGTTGCTAGAGGGGAAGTTGCAGTATCAGGCTTGTTTTAGGTTAATGCTTAACTCCATGCCCAATGGATGGCTTTAGGCAACTGGCCTTTCATCTAGCAGGTAGATGATCCCGCTGAGTCGCCAAATTGTTATCCAAAATTCACCCCCAGGGTAAATTTGATAACATGCATCAGGATGTCCAAATTCCAAGAAAAATGACTGATTCAGAGCAAAATCAGGTCTCTAGGGTCCCTTCAGGAATCTTTCTAAACTCCCCAGGCTGAAGAAGGAAGGAGCAAGCTTTGAGAAAGTGCGAAAAGTTGCAGAAAGGCAAATAGGATTGATCTAGTAAAAAGTGAAAAAATTGGCTAAGTCCTTCTAGAGGGAGCAGTCGGGACATTTGGGACAGAAGGGCCCGAACCGGCCGGTTTGCACGAAATCAACACAAGGAGCCCAAAAGCAATTGGCACACCAGAAATACCCGAACCGGCTGAACCGGCCGAAAAGAGACAAGTCAGCCCAAAAGCAATTGGGACAAGCGGGCCAGAAATACCCGAACCGGCCGAACCGGCTGAAAAGAGACAAGTCAGCCCAAAAGCAATTGGGACAAGCAGGCCAGAAATACCCGAACCGACCGAACCAGCCGAAGTTGTCCCAAAAGGTCCAAAATCAAAATAGGACGTCCAGGACAAAAAGACCCGAAATACGTGAAGAAGCCGAAGGAGCCGAAAGCCAATCAAAAGGTGCCACGTGTCTTTGGCCAAATGAGGGACAAGGAAGCCCATTTCGGGCGGATCAGAGATTTTTGTCCCAAGCAGCACTGGGACATCCGGGATAAATGGACGCGAAGTACGCGGAAGACCCGGCAGGCCCGAGAACCATTGAGAAATTGCCACGTGTCCTCATAGGAGTAAAGGTCATAAAAGTCAAAGGGTGAATTTTCGAGCACCGAGCCGAACAAATAGGATCGTGCCACATGTCCCATTTAAGAACCCACGAGGAAAATTCAAAGGAAAGCATGCCGAAAAGTAGAGGAGAGAGAATTATTCAGTGAATCAGAGCGCGCCACGTGTCATCCAAGTGGCAGAGTGCGGGAAGAAATTCAAAAATCCATTTTCGCCTGTTCCGTGTCCTAAATCTTCAGATTGACATATCTTTCGATTCAGAGCTCGAATTTACACGTTCTTGATATCAACGGAAAGCTTGTGAGATTCTCTACACGTTTCCAGGGTCAATCTTGCATTTTGGTTCAGTTTGAAGAAAGAAAATCAGAAGACGCCTCTGGCACGAAATAATAAGCAGAAGTGATGCTCAACTAACAACTTTAATGCAGCAGACAACCCGCCGCTTCTGTTAGGCAAACCGCCGCTTTGCCAGAACCCGCCGCTTCTGCCATGATGGACGAATTAAATGCAACCTAGAGGTGGTTGGGGCAGTTCGAATTCCTCTTTTTTTTTTTCTCTCCCATTCTTCCTATATATTGTAAGGAGGGGTTTCTTTTTGGAGGAGGACATTTCTGTTTTGCGACCCCTCCCTTCTCTCCTGTTCATAAGAAGATTTGTGGAGTTTTCAAACCTCCCATATAGACTGTAACGCCGTTTTTTTTGCCTTCTGGCTATTGCAATGTATTGAATCGATCCTTGAGCAATATATGTGTCTGTGGTTACTTCTAAACCCTCTTACATATTTATTATTGTCATTCTTGATCTTTCATTGCATTTTTGCTATCTGTGCATGGTGTTGTGTTATATCTACATGGTCTGTGTTTAATGTGGCAAAGCATATGTTCTTCATTCCTCGGTGCATCACCTCCATTAGCTAGGATTTATTTTATGCATCTTCTTACCTTGTCTCCTTGGCAGATTAGATTAGATTTTGAGAAAACCCTCTGCATATTTCGTGTGCACCTGAACAGAGGAATAGGAACCAGCCTTTCTCTGGAGATTCCTTTCTCACTCTTCAAGTCCCACACTTGGAGAAAGGATTCAATGTTATGCTATCACACTGGATATTAATATGATCAACCTAGAAAATTGATCAATATCCAGGGGTGCTGTGATTTTGCACTAACAGTAGTACCAAGAATACATGATTCATAAGAATCTTGAGGCTGACAATGAACCTGAGGAAGCTCGACCACAAAAACGTCGATGCCTAATAGTGTGTGAATACATAAAGAGATTCAAAGAAGAATAAAGATAATTTAGTAGTCTTTCACTGGAGGAAGGAGGCATTAGAGTTTGGAGGTCAATCATTGACCTCTTTTCAAGTGCTAATGATGTGACCACATATCATCTTTGGTGACATGTGTGTGTTCAGTTTTCTTTCAGTTGTTTGCAGTGTGATTATATTTTAGTGTTCCTATTTTCAATAAGTGGAAATTTCACATTGAGGGGGGAACATGATCCAATGTTTCATTTCTAGTTTGTAGCTTGTGTTTTTGAGAAAAAACATTCTACAGATTTACCTATGTTATTTCTTGCAATGAGATAGTGATGAGAGCTGATGATACTCATGCAACATCATGATATTGTGGTTGTTAGTTATCCACTAGAAAATATATCTAGAGGTTGTTGGTACTATCCTCAAAAACCATATGTTGTGTGGTTATTGGTTAACCACTTGGAAAACCATCTAGAGGTTGTTGGTATTGTCCTTGAAACCATCCAGATCGTGAGCAGGTTACGTAGCAGCACGTTGCAGTACAAAGCAGATTTTTCCCATGTTAGCACTAAGGGGGGAATGTTAGTAAATTGATCTATTACTGCTCCATTGGTAAATAATAATTACATTAGTAATTATTATCATGTAATATTTTGTTTTTAAATATGTTAGTGTTTTGTTATATAGTTGTTATATAAAACAACTTATAACAAATACGGGTGAATGAGTTTTAACAACTCACATAGTATTGGTTTGTGGGAAAATCAATTTCCTATTTTATAGGGAATCATCTCCCTATATAATTTTAATACTCATGTATTATGTTAATAAATTGAGACAACAGAATTGAATAACACAAAAGAAGTTTATAGTGCTTATTATCTGAAAATATGCTTGTTTATTATCTAAAAATCTACCTGTACTCTTTCAATTTCTTAGCAGGAAATCATCCTCGAGAGGTCACCAAAAATGTCATCCAATTGAACAACAATGTGGGGGCTATTGTGCTCTAGCATTGAAAAGGATTTCATGAGACATTCCGAATCATTTCAAATTTTAGAGGCTCAAGATATGCTCAAAGTGCAGAAATTGACCCCCACAGGCCCACTTCTATCCAACTCAGGAAAAAATTATTGAAATTGATAATTCATTGTTTTAGGGAGGTCTTATTATGATCACGTTATTTCCCCATTTTCCAGAAAGACCCCAAGGGGATCAAAATAAGGATCAAACTTGAACATTGAGGGCGCCATAGTCACAAGCTAAAGGTAGCTCGCCATGTGGGTGGAAGAAGCTCATGGTCGAGTTAGGATGAAACCGAGTAGCATTGACTAGGGAAATAAAGTAAGGTGTGTTAAATGGATCAAGGTGAGCTATTGAAATGTTGAGTTTGATTTAGCCATCTGATTTACTTGTTGAGTAAGCTTGACATCGAGCAATGGTGTCACAATGAAAGTTAAGTTTAGAGCTCTGTCGATCAATCCTTGAAGCAAGGAGAAAATATTATTTTTGAAGAGGCAAGTTATGACCTAGCTCAATTATGGGAAGGCTAAGGCTAACTGGCTCAAGCTTAGTGTTTAGGATGCTTCACAGGAAATGGCTCAATGATCCATGGGAGAGCAAATGGCCCAAGGGACTCACATGGCTGAAAAATCAAAGTAGAGATCATATGATTTACTTACATGGAAATTCAGTACAAGTTCGTTGAGCTCATTTGGAAACACCTCAGCAACCTCTTGTAAAAATGGTTTGAAGTATGAAGGTAGTGAAACTCAATGGTCCGAGCTCAGTGTCAAGCCTAGTTGAAGAATAGTGACGGGAAATGTTTGTTATGTAATACATGTGGTGAATTTGTTAAGAAACATGGCTAAGGGGGAGATCAATGGAACTGATATCAATACCATGTGTAGAATATTGTGTAGATGTGGAGATTTCGATAGCATTTGAGCATTATAGGATTGAACTGAGCAAGTTCTTATAAGATATCTAAGAGGTGACATAGTGGAATGGGCACGAATGCCATGAATAGTAAGACCAAGTTATGAGAAGATCAATATGTTGAGATAGAGGATCACTCACTTAGGATGGAGCCAAGTTGAATAATGAGAAAGTCACTGAAGAGCTTGTGTTCACTGAGGATTCATGCCAATAGAGCATGATACATGGTGGAAAAGTAGACATCAAGAGCCAACTCACCAAATGATACATGGGAAAAATGGTATTGAAAACCTGAGTACCCAATTTTGGACTTCTGTGGTGTGGAGGCCATGTCATGCATGGGAAAACAATGAGTTGGTATCTGAGTTGGTCGAGCCAACATGTTGGGTCCACTGAGGAGATGTGGAAAAATGTGAGTGATGTAGAGAAACTCACCCTACAAGTCATCTCAGTTTAGTGAAGTGGTGACGAAATTTCATGGAGATAGCAAATAACTTGGTGGGGAGCTTCAAGCCTTTGTAACCATGGCAGAGATAACACCTTGGCAAGACAAGCCAAAAAATCTGCATGGGAAATTCTCATCCTGATCTCTGTGTAAATAGGAGATTCAAAGCACGTTATAAAAATTAAAGGAGATGGTTGATGACCAAGTCATGATAGGTGAATCGCCATGTAAGTTGGAGGATCATGTTATGATGTTGAATTTCAAGCAGTGTGGAAATAGAGGTTGGTGCGTGGAGCTTGAATGCATTGCCAAGGAGGAATTCCAACCATGCATTATTGATTCAACATCAATTTCGAAAATGGTGAGCTTACATGGGGGAAAAATGACTTGGTGGCGAGATTTCAAGCAGATTTCATGAAGTCAATCCATATGAAGGTGATTACAGAGAGTGTAGGGTGGATTCGGTTGGAAGATAAACTTAGAGTTGAGATCAAGCTATGTAGGTGTAAGGGAGACCTGTTAAAGTCACTTGACTAAGCCAGTTGTACAGCTCACTAAGCACAAGTTCATTACACGATAGGATTTTATTTAGAGATGAGCCTCAAGCTTCCAAGCTAAGAAATTATAGGTAGGATTGAGAGATTTTCTCAATGTGAGGACATAGGTTGAGATCTCGTTCCCCTGAGCTAAGATGAGTCAAAAGGAGTAAGAGACCTGGGCTAATGGGTTAGGTAAGTCACTCACGGAGGATTCATTGACAGGAATTGATTTAAGCTCGATGGTTTAAACTCATGAAGGGCTTGGTTTTGAGTTTAGGTGATGGCAGGACTCATGAAACCATTCACTCATAGGAGATGGTGAGAGTTTGTTATTACACTCACCAAGGCGTGTGTTAGAGTAAAGTCATGGATCAGGGGATCCACGATGAGATCTTTTTAGATAAAGTTGCAGGCATTATGTTTAGGATTTCACTACTCAAAAGTAACAAGGAAAGTGTGATAGCTCAACTCGCAAGGGAGTGGATTGAGGGAGTTCATGCACACATCAGCCAATCCATGAAGGTTGAGTCTGCCTAAGCCAAGGGAGTAGAGAGACTTTTGATGAAATCAAGATGATCACATGAATGGCTCCCAGGAAGGCGGAATGTTGTTGACAAGCCCGGTGAGTGGCTCGGGAAAAAATTATGTGGACAGATCAAAAAGATGAGCTAGAAGTGAGTTGTGCAAAAGAGATCAAAGTCATAAATCTAGCTCAGTCATGGGAATTGGAATGTAACTCGTATAAGTCAGGTCTTTACCATCTTAGAAAATGAAAAGTAGAAAATCTCATATCGATAGTGAGATCATGCATAGGATTTCATGTAAATGATTTGGGTAAGCCGAGTTGAAATTCAAGGGAGCTCTCTGCGGATCATTTTAGGCTTATAAAGCCAAGTTGGAACCAAATAGATAGTGGAGCTTGATGAGAAATGTTTGGCATCATAATTCACCCAACCGAGCTGAGTCGAATATGGGGACATCGTGGAGGTAGGATCAGCATCGGGATATGAGTCTAAAGGGAAATTTATGACTTTGTTAGAGTGCTCAGTCTAGGAGCTCATCGGTAGCAAGCTCATTTTGAGAGCTCGGTGGTGGAATAATTTTGGGCTTGTAGGACCGAGTTACATGATTTCAGAGAAAATTGAGATTGATCAAAAAAAATTGAAGGGAGCTGATCCATGTGGGCCAAGTTACATTAGGTGAATTTATGGATCAATGCACAAGGAAGATAGCTCAGTCATGGGAATTGGAATGTAACTCATGCGATGAAAATGAGGAGAGTTATCCCAGGCTCATTCAAACATAGATAAACTCAGCACTTGATGAAATATGCAAAGGTGGCTCGGTCAATAAGATGAGTTAAAGGAGCTCAATGCAAAGGATCTCAGTTGCGGTAAGAATAGAGAGTTATTCAATGAAGAGATCATCTTATGGGATCTCATGAATATGAGATCAAATTGTTTGCTGTGAAGGCTAGAGGATCTCTACACCAACTCGGTGAGTTGGCTCGGTGAGCCAACCACCAAGTTGGGCTATTTTGGGATTTTTTCTCATGACCCCCCCCCCATTCAACACAAACTAGTTAATAGGGGGCCACCAAAAATAGTAATTAAATTAATATTTTTATTTTAATATTTAATTCATTATATTATTATTATTAAAATATTTTATTTAAATATTCCTTTAATTAATTGAGAGGATTAAGTCAAATTGGGTATTAATGGCACATGATGGAAGCTTCTAAAGTGGTTCAACCAAATGTACTTAATACATCACGTGTCTTCATATTAGGAAGAAATTTAAGACTTTTCCTATTCTCTATCACATATTCTTCAATAAATCTAAGTTGGAATCTCATTCCGAAGGGTTCCAACATGTCATACATGTTGGACAAGTTATACTTCTAAGACAAGTGTGTGTTATTCAAGAGTCCTCTCTCTTCTACAAGTTATCCTTGTATGTTGAGGCAACTTTCAAGCCTTTTTTCCAATATTATAATGGTAAACATTTCCTCTTCTGAAAGTATGATGCATTTTGCACATTGTTGAAGTAATAATATTGTTTTTTTGTGACTAATCTCAGTCCTTTCATCCTTCTATAATTCTTTTTTCCTTTTCTCATGCTTGTAGGTACAATGTGCAAGTTCATGTTTCTATTACAGGTTCTTGGATTTCTATGCTTATCAAGTGGTGGAGTATTATGTGCAGTTGAGTTATGGTATTTTTTCACCGTTCTAAAATTCATTCTTCTTCACTGGAAGACAAATAACTTTTTTTTCTAATCAAGTTTAAAAAATGGAATGTGTGCTTCCTAGTCTGTGGTATTTTGTACTCTCTCTAAGTTGCAGTAGGTGAAGTTGACTTGTGGTGCACACACCCTCTTCAAATTAACCCTTCCTGAGTCTAGAAACACCCTTTATTTGGTGCATCACCATCCCTAGTATAGTTTTATTTCTTGCAGATATCTTTCTATTTCACCGTTTTCTTTAAGGATTTAGATGAAATAGATAAGGGTGTGGACCAAGGAGGAATACCTGTTGTAATGGTCAATTTGAAGGTTCTTATGCGCAAGTTCTAACTTCTTGGTCCAATGCTGACTGTGATAGATTATTTTTAGCTAGGAGGAACTACCTAAAATACACAAAAATACCACAAAAATAGAGTTAAATATCATATGACAGTGGAGTTCCTTGTGTATGCTAAAACCGGGAAATATGTTACTTCCTAGAAGGTCTATCAATCCACTATTTATAAATCAATATAAAATAAATTTAACATGTGAATAAAAGAATCTAGTGATAGCATTCTAATTTGGGTTCCTCATATTACTATCAATTTCAATCTAATTAAATAATAAAATGTTATACAAGTAAAAGGTTTTGGGTTGGGTTGCAGGTAGTGCAAGTGGTCTACAAGTCACATACAAAGTCTTGATAAGGTTGGGTGAGATTTTGGGGGTATTTGGGTGCGATACTTAGGTTGTTGGTCTAGAATAGTATTATTATCAAACATAGATACCAACACCAGTTAAGGTGACTAATTTCGATTTAGGTAGGAATGCTACCAGTTTAGGGTGACCAATATCGATAACTATGGAAAAGTGATACAGGAATTTAGGTGGAGGATGTTTAGGAACTCTCTTCTATCTTGGAACATAGAGAGTTGGAAAGGTCTCTATGTGGGGGAGGGTGAGGTGATAGGTCCAAAACATGTGTGGTAATATTTCTGAGTGATGTTTTTGGGGTAGGCTATGGGTTGAGTTATTAGGTTGGGTTGAACAGTCATAGATGACCAGAAATCGAGTTAAGTAGACTGATATCAGTGTATGATAAAACATACCACGGTTAGGGTTAACCGATTTCGGTGACTGTGGGGAACCGGAAGATGTTGTAGAACAAATTTTGGGTTCTCTCTGTGATTGCACAAAGAGTTTCGAGGATATTTGTAAGGCCTACAGGAGGGAGGCGGTTCTGGCATAGGATTTTGTAAAGTTTAGGTGGGTTGTGATGGGGTGGTTGATAGATAGAAAGCAGAGGGATATATCTCAAGTAAGATACAATAAATAGATGAAGGAAAATAGATGAATACAACTATCAAGTGACATAGGAGAAACCAACTTACTTGGAGTTCAAAAGGGTACTCTAAATGCCTGTAGTGGTGGAGAGGTGGTTGGAGATGCTGGTGACAGTTGATCTGTGGAATAGTGCTTAGTACTCCGAGTAGTGCTTCCTCGGAATGTTTTTATGAATGTAAAATACATTCTGGATCTATCTTGGTGCTAGTTATGGGTTGTCTATATGTGTGAAAGGGATCTAGTTCTTGCTTGCATGTAGATCTCCTTCGTTCTACAAAGCTCGCAGAATGTGGCCAACCTCTCCAACAATGATTACCAAAAGGAATATAAGGTAACTGACGATAGTTTAGGGTGACCGGGGTCGGTTTAAGGGTTGACCAGACGTCAGTTACAGCATGAGAAATCCTAGGTTTACTAAAAATGCTAAGATATTGGCAATCCTCTTGGACCATCTCAATCTATTCTCACATGGATCAAAATGTTATGTTTTAATGAGTCAGTGAATATGGTTAGTTATGGTGAGTAAAAAAGGGGGAAATATGCTAAAAATAGGTTTGTGGTGAGGGTGTCTAGGTGAGGTGGTGGGGTGAGGTGGAAATTAGTTTTAATTAAGGTATTTAAATAATGAATGAAGTGAGGATGACTATTAATTTAATTGTAAATAATTAAATTAATGTTAATGTGGGCTAGGGAGGTCATGGTTAAGTGAATATGTTTAATGTAGCTATTTGAAAAGGGAAAGAGGGGAGTGTGACCTAATTTTGATGTCTACATTTTACCCATTTTTTTGTGTAGCTTGTATTTGTAAGTGACATTGAAAAAAAATAGGAAGTGATTGCCCCATATGTGGGTGAGGGTTATCCCCCTCAAACCGAGGCACTGATGAGGTGTAAGATGGAAAAAATGGTGATTCGGTTTGATAAAGGTGTAGTTTGTGAAGATAGGTGGGGAGGGGGATGAGTACTATGGGACTAAGTGATGGTCAACCTGGGTAATGGGTAGTGGGCCATGGTCAAAATTGAGTCATGCGTAATGGCAATCAAACACACACACATGTATAGATTACAACATGGTACCAAGTTGAAAAGCTTGCAAACTCTACACCGTCCAAGTTTGATAGGTTTATCCAAGCAAGGGTGAAGTGAGTTAGGTATCCAAGGTATAGGATATGGTCTAGAAACACAATGTAGGTTAGGTGCAGGAACATTTAGGTATGTTCTAGTACACCAAAGGTTTGGTCAAAATAAATGGCATGATAATAGGCAAGGTATGGTTGGTAGGGTAAAATAACATAGGTAACAGCATCGCGAGGTATAGCGAGTGCATACGGTCAATGGTCATACCAAGTAGGTCAGGTTTAGGAAAATAGGTCATGGCATGGGTAAGGCCAAGGTATAGGTAAAATACTAATTCCTAATATGCAACAAAGGAATGGCAGGGAGTAGGTTGAGCTTGTAGGTATGGTTTAATGGGTGGTCATAACGATAAAAGGTGTGGTGGTAGTAATTGTTGTAGGAAAAAAAAGCTGAGCAAGGCCAAATAGGTATAGGTATGAGGTTGGATTTATCATTACTAGGTAGAAATATACAGGTATCATCATTACAAGATGTAACAAGTGAGTGAATTGGAGTGTCCACATAATCAATGGTTTATGTAGGTAGGTGGCGGGTATTGTAGGTTGTAGGTAGGGGCCATGTGAGGAGGAAAAAACTTGGCCCAATTGATGGTGAGGTTGGGTGATAAGTAATAAGGTCATTGGGTGGAAGGTGTAAGGTCAGATTTAATGGTGGGTTAGGTAGAAAAATCTTACGGGAAAGTAGATGTGGTGCATTGTGGAGCGAGGGGGTCAAAAAATGATTACTGACACTGGTTATGGTAAACCGACGTTGATCTAGGAAAACTGACCACGTGGACTAGGGCACACAACTGATGTCAGTCAAGTTGAATCGACATCATTCATGTTGGGGGTAGGGTAAAAAAGTAAAAAACCAAATATTACGGATTCATTTTAACATGTCTACGTCATAGAAAACAAAAGAGCAAATTATTTTAAGATTTTTTAATAAATAAAAGGACAAGGTGTGGTACTACGCTGAGTTGGAGGTATTTGAGTGGGTGGAGGAGGTAGGGGGATGGGGCCACAAAATCATTCTAAGAGATTGGATTGGTCAAATGACCAAGAGTTTGATTAGAGACATGGCATTAGTGGGTGGAGGTGTGGGAGATTCCAGTAGACGGGAGAGGCTAGACATCCCAACAAGGACGCGCCTACGTGTAGAGGTAGAATTCAATCCATGTGTAGCTTTGAATTAAATGGTTTAGGTAAAAATCGAAACAATGGGGGGGTATCAAAAATTCTAAAAATGTGAATAAAATGAGTGGATTTGGCTATGGGGAAAGGCCACATAGGTGATTTAGGTAATAAAAATAATGTTTGGTGGGATGGTTGGGTGCTGGGGTAGGTTTTAGGGTCTATTTTCAATTTTTTTTAAAGTTGGGGGTGTGGGGTTTCGGCTGTGGAGCTGAACTAGAGACCAACATCAGTCTAGGATGAATGGCATTGGTCGATACTAATCTAGAAATTGGTCACGGTAATGTGACCAATGTCAGATAGATGCGACTGATAGTAGTCAGTAATGACAAATATCGGTTAGAGTAAATGGGATGAGGCTAGATTAGGAGGGTAAAGCATGGGTGGAAATAGGAATGGGTTGAAATGGGGTGTAAGAGGGACCAAAAGAGATATATGAGGAAAGAGGTTAGGTAAGGGATGTCCTAGGTAAGGTAGTATTGGTCTGGGGTAAGCGGGCACAGGGTAGATGATAGGTCATTGAAGTGGGTATGGAATAGATAGGTGTGTGGCATTTTTGTACATGGTTGATTTGTATGGGTGTAGGAGTGGCATCAGCTGACTGATGCAAGATAGATTTTCCCACCACTTGTTGGGGGATATATGACATTGTGTCACCGTAGAAGGAGTGGGGACACATTCACGTGGGTGGGCCTAGTTGGCATTAGGTGGTATAGGAAGATCTGACTGGGATCATGAGCCTCATTATCACGCTCATTGATAGATGGGATGCCGCGACCAACACTTTCCTCTTACCTACGGGTGAGATGACGATCACACTAGAGGATGTCTACTATATATTTCACTTTTCGGTTGCTGGTGAGTTAGTGTATATAGTGTTAGATGATGTGGCCTTCAAGGAGATGATCATTGTGTTCAGGGAGATGGTGACATGGAGTTGATTGAGCACAACGCGAACCTTGTATATGGGAAGATGTACGCAGCACACCTAGAGGACAGATGCGGTCGGTATTATTGATGATGGTGGAAGTAGGGTGCTATGATCTCTACTTGATTCAGAGGGTGGCCAGTTTCCTTGAGCTTTGATGGAGGTTTTTACGGGAGAGGGGGGAGGATCGGGTCTAGTTTTCTTGGGAACCTACCTATTTGGTGTCCAGTGTATACCAGAGAGATCTAGGGTTACTAGAGGATGTGTCATTATGGCTTATGTTATACCTTCTTGTTACATTGTTGGGCTTATGAGTACATTATGATAGTGTAGACGCAAGGATTTCTAGTAGCATATTGTCATAGAGGTGGATAGAGAGTAAGATACAGGAGGTGGGTTGTAGCTAGGGACCTTCGATGAGATGTGGAGGTGACCTATGATGTCATGCATTATAAACAGAGGTTGGAGGGACTATATGCTTTGGATATCATGTGGTGGCCATATGTGGGCTACCCATCATTTATAGTATGAAGCAAGAGCTGCGGGGGTTTCCACTAGTGTCATTGGATACATGGGTATACGTGCTGGTGAGCATGAGATGATTCAGGTGGATAGAGTCTGGTGAAAGTTTAGACTAGTCCAGGATGTTCCCCCTCCGGTTGTACAGTATCCCTGAGAGGATGTAGAGAGGCCTTTTCCTCTAAATTACCCTATAGATCCAGTAGGTCAGGCGGAGATGCCATTGGATGGCCAGATTCATGACGTAAGGGTGACCGATGGGTACAAATTATGGTGGGCTGTAGATTTAGAGGAGGCACCTCTATGGCTGGGGCATCCAAATTTGGCTATAGTGATAATGCAGAGAGATGCACTACAGGGACAAGTGACAACATTGGGAGTGTAGTTGGCCACTGCATAGGCAAAGGTAGGTATCTTCGTAGGTGACTATTTTATAGGGACATCTGGCACAAATACAGGCATAAGGGACAGGACATGATGGGTCACAGAATACCACTTTGCAGGCACAAGTCACAAGTTTACAAATCTAGCTAGCGGTATCCCAGGCACAGGTATCCCACCTTATAGGGCTAGGTGACTACATTATAGGGGCAAGTGGTGGTACATGTACCCACGTAAGATCATAGACATGAGTTATAGTCACAGGGACCAAGGCCTATAGCAGGTCTTAGTACACAGGTGATAGTAAGGCCCATGGCACCTCCACAGATGGTATCAATGGCACAGTTCAAGGATTCCATAGGTGAGGCATGGTACTATCAGGATCACCTGATAGATGCAAGGATAGATGTCCCATCCTATGTAGAGCACAGATCATATCATGTCTTGAGTGAGAGGACCAGGTCCCACACTCATAGTGTAGAGAGTACAGGGGGCCAATGAGCCCATAGACAGATTCAGGGAGAGGCTACTAGCTGCAAGCCAGGCAGAGGAAAGGGCTAGACCCATGCTTGGTGGAGGTATGTTGGCAAGCAGGGTGCCATACTAGAAGAGAGGAGGAGGATATAGGTGAGATAGATATGGATATCAGGTGATTAGTCACCATATGTGTTTAGGATACAAGTTTTTTTACATTTTTTATTTATACCAGCATGTGTACCGAAGATAACAAGGATGTACATGAGATTTTTTGATATTTTTGAGCATATACCAACCTGCGTACCTAAGATGGTGAGGCTGTATATGAGAGTTTTGAGATATTTATATCAATGTCTATTGGATGGATACATATATTTTTATGATGAGATCGATGATTGTGTATGATGTACTTGTGTTGGAATTTTTTTATTGTTATTTGTATATGGATAGAAAATAGGTTTTTTAGGCATGGTTGAGTCAGGTCAGTTAGGCATAATAGATTCAGGTTAGTTAGGCATGATGGAGTCAGGTCATAGGCATGATGGATTCAGGTCATAGGCATGATGGAGGCTTGTTTTTAATTTTGATTTAATGTCCAAGTTGTTGGTAACATGGGATACAAATGGTGATGTATATGTATGTTATGGTTTAAATTTCTAAATATTTGCTATAGTGGAAATGTGAAAATAATAAATGAATGATTTGATGATGTGGTAAAAATGTTTATTAAGTGGTGTTGTTTTAATTTCCATTTGTTGATATAAAATGGAAACTAAGGTCAGATGTGAATATGAATAGGGGGAAAATAGGTCAGGGTAAAGAGTGGTCGAGCTAACCTCTAATGGCCCATGCCCTTGAAGTGCTACCTACATAGCCTCAGTGAAAAGGGGCCTCAGGCCAATGTAGTTCTTCCATAAGCTAGGCAAGAATATGATGAAGTAAGGGAATGGGTTGGTAGTTTTTAGGCATGATTGAATGTAGGTCATAGGCATGATTGAGTGTAGGTCATAGGCATGGTTGAGTCTTAGGTGAAATGTAGGTTTCGATGGTCTGGTCCTATATAGGATAATCAATAAGTAATGAGGAAGGCGAATGGTAATAGGTGGTAAAAGAGTCATGTAATTGATAAGAACCTGAATGAGTCTACCATACCCTAGATGGGCTTATGAATGTAAGAACTTAAAGGTGTTGCATAATGGCCTATTCTAAGTGTGAATAAAGTCACATGATCACGAAATGTCGTAGTTGTAAAAAGTCCCCTGAGAAAATAGGAAGCTAGGGTAAAAAGGAAATGATGTGAAAGTGGGTGGTTTAGCATAACTTAGTATATGGCAGTATGTTAACCTAGCAAGAAAACCGAGATCAAAAATAGGAAAGTCCATGACAATTTTTTTTATCATTTTATTAATTTTTTTCAATAGACTAATCGATGTGGGAAGTCTATATGGGATGATTATATTATCTCCTTTAGTTCTTCATGAAGCTAATTGATGCAGGAAGATTCTAAAAATTTTATAGTATTTTTCCAATAATTTTATATAGTTTTCCTTTAAGGGATTAGTCTATTTATGGCAGCTAGGTAGAGAGAAGAGATGTCCCTTTGGAGGGAGTCATCTTTTTTCTAAAATTTTTATTCAAGGAGTTGAATCCCATTTTAATTTTGGAGGCTTTAAGTCATGGAAAAGACTATAGAGGAAGATTAGGTTCTTGTTTAGAAAACAAAAATATAGCACACAAAGGCTAACTATGAAAGAGGTGGTTTCAAACAAAGAATTACCATGGGATCCCATCTTTAAAAAGACAAAAAGTATCCATGAGAATAATTTTATGAGTATAGCCATGCTACTCATATTGAAGATAAGGATGAAAGGTGACGGGTAATCACATGATTCTGGTTGATTCGTTGATCCTCAAAAACAGGTAATATGGAAGGTGAACAACGCTCAAGGGAAAAGCAGTCAATTATAGGATTTTATTTCAACAATAAAATGCTCAAAGATGCAAGGAATTAAGAGGCTTAGGTTTGGGTTTAGCTTCAAGTGAATACAAACAATAAGCACCTGATCCATAGGCATGGGTAACGATATAGGATACAAGCCAATTAGGAGCAAATTTTCCCCGTTTACTTTTCTCTTCTTTGGTTACGTGTTGATTTTCCTTCAAGATGAGGTCACCGACCTGAAAGGTTCATTCATGGACACATTTTTCGTATGAATGTTTGATAAATTTTTGGGATATTTTGAGATGGTCAAGATCATTAAGACAACAATCATCTAATAACTCAAGTTACACCAAACAATCCTAACGAAAGTCATCGTCATTGAGCATGTCTTGTAGTGAGATGTAGAGAGATGGAATCTCAACTTTGAGAGGCAAGATAGCCTGAATACTATAGACTAGAAAAATATGTATGGTGGTAGTTGAAGTGTGAATACTAGTGTGGTAATCCCACAAGGTGAAGGGTATGTGCATATGCTAATCCTTCCCAGTATCGTCAACTACTTTCATAATAATTTTGTTTAAAGTTTTATTGGTTGATTCTTCTTGCCCATTTTTTTGTGGGTAATAAGCTAATGTGAAACTTATTTGAATGTTAAAAGTGTCACACAACTTACATAGGTTTTTTTTAATTGCTTTCCATTATCAGTGATGAAACGGTGAGGGACGCCAAAGTGACAAATGATGAAATGGTTGATGAATTCACATATTTTCTCAGATTCTGTAGAAATGAGGGGGGTGGCTTCTACCCATTTAGTGTAATATTTTTTAGTGGTTATAATCCATTTATGGAATTAGGAAGAATGGGGATTGATCTCTACAACCATATCCAAGCCCCATTGAGAGGAAGGCATGACTAGGTGTGTCATGGAGATTAGCATGTTACTGGAATTTTACACAACGTTTGACATAGTCACAACAGTCATGGTTTAGAGTTGGCCAATAATATACAAATAAAAAAATGCATTTAGCGACAACTAAACCACTAAAGTGGCCTCCACAAATTCCATCTTGAAATTCCTTGATGGTGTAGGGAGTTTCAGAACTTGTAAGGCATTGTAAGAGAACACCATCGAACCCACACTTATAAAGGATACTACCCATGATGACATAACAAGAGACACTTTTAAGAAAGGCATGTTTTCCATTATGAGTGAGATCAGAAGGTAGAATGGAAAGGGAAAGATAGTCTATAAACTACTTATACCAAAGGTCACATGGGTCAGGTGCAACGTTTCTGACAGAGTAGACCTCACAAGGTAAAGAAGAGGGTGATTTAAACCTTTGTATTGTGACAAATATTTTAGAGTTAGCGGGAAAAGTGAGTATTTGAGAAGCCAAGCAGGACATGGTATCCACAAACTTATTGGCAGAATGGGGGGGTGGTTTGAAGTTTATAACAGTCAAAGGTGGTCAAAAGTATGTCTACATGATGTTTATACTTTTGAATTATTTCATTGTGATACTGGTATATACCATTAACTTGGTTTATAACCAACTGGGAATCACCAAAGATATTGATCGAATTAACATTTAAGGCATAATCAGCCTAAAGACCCAATATGAGTGCTTTGTATTCGGTGATATTATTTGTATAATTAAAATCTAGTTTGAAGTATAAAGTTATAGGTTCACCATCAAGTGGAATGAGGATAATGTCAGCCCCACCTCCACGCTGACACTTGGAGCCATCAAAGAAGAGAGTCATTTGGTAAGGGGTATCGTCTAAGGAGAGAGTAGCTCTGGATTCATCTAGAAAATATAAGTTATAGGGTTGATTCTCAAAAAGAGGTGTGTCTACTGGTTATTCAGTGATGGTTTGGCCTTTGATGGATTTTTTATCAATGAATCCAAGGTCGACGTTAGAAAGAAGCATGATCCAACGTGCGACATGTTGTTGTTGATAGGGTTTGGCATACATGTAGTGTAGGGGGTCGGTATTGGTGACAATGAAGGTTTTTTGGTTGATTAGGTAATGGAAAAGTTTAGCGGCAACAAAATCTAAGGCTAAGAAGAGTTTTTTGGTGTGGGTGTATCTAGTTTCATAGTCCAATAAGGTACGGCTTATGTAATAAACTGCTTTCTCTCTATGTTTCTCATCACAATGAGTGAGCATGGCACTTAAAGAATAGTCATTGGTAGAAATTTATAGGTAAAAGGGTTGGTCAAAGAAGGTATTGTTTTAAGGCATCAAAGGCTTTGCGGAATTCATTATCCCATTTGAATGAGACATCCTTCTTGAGGAGATGATGAAATGGTTAACAGTGGTTAGAAAGCTATGAGATAAAATGACGAATTGATTGCAATTTACCTTGCAACATTTGAATTTGTCAGAGATTAGTAGGTAAAGGAATTTCTAGAATAGCCTTTACTTTAACAGGATCGACATCTATGCCACTCAAAGAAATGATGAAACCAAGGAGTTTTCCTAAAAGTACTGCAAAGATGCACTTCTATGGTTGAATTTGAACACAATACTTAATGAGATGGTCAAAGATGACCTTAAGGATGGTCAGGTGCTTAGCCTGATGTTTGGATTTGGAAAGAAGATCATCTACGTAATCTTCCAATATATGATGCATGATTTCATGGAAGATATAAGTCATGGCTTGTTGATATGTAGCACCAACATTTTTAAGGCCAAAAGGCATGATCGATAGTAGAAGGTCCCCCAAGGAGTGATGAAGGTAGTCTTATGTTGATATTTTGGAGCAAGTAATATTTGATTATAACCCAAGAAACTGTCCATGAGAGATAGCATTTCATGACCAGTGGTGAGATCAACTAGTTGGTCAATGCTTGGTAGTGGAAAATCATCTTTGGGACAAGCTAGGTTGAGATCATGGAAGTCTATGAAAATGTGGAGTCCCCATGTCTCTTTTGTTATAGGAATGATGTTAGAGATCCATTGGGGATAGTAAATGGGTAGGATAAAGGAAACCGTGAGAAGACACTGAAGTTCTTCTTTGACAAGAAGATCAATGTGAGGATGTATTTTCCATGGCTTTTTTTTAATGAGTTTGGAATCAAGAATGGTTACGATATTATGGACCATGATTTTTGGGTCAATATTGGGCATATCAGCATAATACCAAGCTAAAGCAATGCTATGGTCCCGGAGGAAAGATGTAAAATCTTCCTGTTCAACAACATCTAAAGATTGGCTTATCTTTAGAATGTGTGGGTCATCCTAAGTATTAATGTTTATTTCGATAGTCGATTCATTCAACATGGTTTACGTCTCAGAGGGTAATGACTGGTGAATATAATAAACTTTTACACCAAGGTAGGTGAGGATGGAATCATCATCTTGACATTGAACAACGTTAATAGAAGGCATATCATCATCGATCATGTCAGGATATATGAAGGGGAGAGAAGAGGGAGCCTCACCATCATGTTGATATGTCAAAGGTCCCAAAGAAATCATCTTTACGAAAAAAAAAGTTAGGAGGAATAGATTAGGGATCTATAGACTCTGCGGGTGAAGATGGTGACCTGTGTGAATGGGGTGGAGAATTTTTTTCTTCCTTAATAAGGTTGACGTGGGCCTTCTTGGGAGGTGGTGCAGAAAATCTAAAACCACTATAGTCATTGTGTTTACGGGTGGTACAGGAAATGATAGTATCATGGACTTGTTCATAAAAACTAAATCCAAAGCCTTTCCATGCGTAATGGTGGATGAAAGTGTGGGTGAAGTGACGGTTAGTAAGGGACTGGAGGTCCGATGAAAATGGTCATGTTTGGGAAGAAGGCTTAGGTGAATAGGTGGAAGTGTCAAGTCACCCATACTTTAGGTTAGTGCAAAGGTGGGGATGACCATAAGGGAAAACCTTGCCTATGTGGTAGTCATAAAGAGGGTGTTGATGTAGGTTTCCATACTCTCATAGAGTAAGGAATGTGTTGATATTTTATAGGTGGTACTCCCCCATAGTGAGACGTTGAAAAATGCCTTTAAAGGGATCAGTAGCAGGTATGCAAGTAGCTGAGATGGATGATTCACTATATGATTGGATGGATGGCGTATTGGTTGGTAAGGAAGTAGAGTGGTTGGTTGTGGAAGCTACAGTGGTAGTAGGAATAGGATAATAAGATGCAGGAGAGGTGGCAACAACATTGATGGATGGGCTTGTGGGTGAAGGAGAAGTGGGAGTGGTGGTAGATGCTTTGAATGGTATAAGTACACCATTGGGTTGGTACAACATGTTGTAAGTTTTTTAATGGTGAAGGGTCAACAGGGATGGTGTAGTTATGTCCTTCATGCTCAAATTTCACACAACAGTGTAACATTGAACTAACACAACCCATGATGTAAATCCATGGTCTGTCGAGCAATAGGTTATACTGGAACTCTCCTTCTAAGATGTAGAATAGTTCCAGGACAATGTGAGGCCCTACGTAAATGTGAAGGATAATGGTGCCAAGGGTGGAGGTGATGGTGTCGTTGAATGAGCATAACATAACTAGGTTATTATGCATATAGTTAGAATGGATACACATTTGATTATATGCATGGGAGGATATGATGTTAATTCTAGCATTACCATCAATCATGATGCGTCGTACACGTATGTTATCGATATAGACATAAATGAATAGGGTGGGATTAAGATCATCTGACTGGAGAGGTACAATCTCCTCATTAGGGAAGCTTAGGCTGGCGACTTGAGGAGTGTGCATAGGAGTAGAAGAAGGAGATGATTTTGTTAGCAAGGCCATGTGGTGAGGGGTAATAATGGAGGCCACTGGTGTGGGTTCATTGGGTAAAAATTCAATGGATTTTATGACTTCAATAAGGGCTTGTCCATGAGATTCAAAAGTTTGAAAAAGATCATATAATGACATCTTTAGAGAGGACTGATGTAATTGTTTTATCATTGTGTGATGGGTCACTCTGTCATAGATAGGGTATGTAGGTCCGTGGATGGTGATTTTGGGTGTGGGTATAGATGGTATTATTGAGTACAGGGTTGATTCATGGGTTGGTCACTTTTTCTTTTCCTTTGTCTTTCTAAGTGTGGGTGGCAACGTGAACCATGTTAATCAGAGGGGAGGGGGAAAATGGAGAAGGTGTAGGATGAGTGGTGTAATGGCATAATGGGAAAAAACATATCGGGTGAGAAAAGCCTTATGAAGTGAGCTAGGTGCAATAAAATTTGGGTGGTGATTTGGCTAATTCTCTAATACGGACCATGTTGATCTCAAATTTTGGAGGTGGATAAAATGGTTGTGGGTGTGGAGATACTGGTCGTTGAATCTATAAAGTAAGATGATGTGTGGTGATAGGTGAAGGTGGAGTATGGCCCTCATCAAGAAGGTCATCATCGTAAAAAAAATCAGGAGGAAAAATTTGGACAAGAACAGTCTTCAGAGCCTTATAATTTTCAACATCATGTCTTGGCACACGATAGGAACAAATCTTGGTTTCATCAAACCCTTTTGTTTTGGGTTTGAGAGGATTGTAAGGTCAAAGGAGAAGTAATGTGATGAAAAAAGTCTCTAAAATATTAGTTAAAATGTTGGCGTAAGACCCAACCAATAGAATACAATGGGAGGTGATTTTGGGTTTGGGTATAGATGTAGATGATCACATGGGAAGAGGCTTTATAGGAGGGGGAATGGGTTGGTCCACTGGTTTGGTACGTGGAGTTGTCTTAGGTTTTTTTGGCATCTTCTAGGGTAAAGGTGGGGTAGAAGAGCTGGTAATGGAAGGTTTGGTTGGTTTAACTACCTTATTGTAGGGTAGTGGCTTCTTATCTTTGGGTTGCACCTTCTTGGGTAAATGTGACATGGGAGAACGTGATGTAGAAGGGAAAGTAGATGGTGGAAGAGGATGTGTTACCCAAGACGGCAACCGAATTATGGTGGAAATGGTTGGTAGATGTTGGGTAGACAACATTGGTTGAAGTCGTATAGGAAAGGTTGGGGTTATAGTAACTGACGGAGGTATAGGTTGCAAGAAGTGCTCAGGTGAGGGTGAGTGAGCTTGGTTTTTAGGTGAATGAGGTGTAATAAAGGATTAGGATGAAGCAATAGACTACTTAGATTTGTCCTTGCCTTGGGTAAGAGATTGTTTGGTCAAGGTTGATGGATGGGGCCCTAAGATGGACGTAAGGGGGGAAGGTGACAAAGGTGTAGTAGACGAGACTGGTGTATGCTGCCTAGAAGGTTGGGTTTTCTTATTAGGTAGGAGGATAATGTTGGTGCAATCTTGGGAAGACATAGCTAAGTCTAATCTGATAGGTGGGTGAGTATGACTTGATGTTGACATGACACCTAGAGTAGTGACGGGGCTAGATACAGGTGAGGGAATAGGTGTGGGTAGGTTTTTAGGTTTGGAATTGTTTGAGTTATGGGTAGAGATTTGGATGGAGGTAGGGATGTTGAAGAGGAAGAAGAAGCTACTCTAATCAGCATGGTTAGTGTTGATTTAGTTTCTAAAAATACGTTTGGGTAGATCATGGAAGTATCCTCATGAAACATTCACATTTGGGTCGAAACGGGGAGCTGAAGACATCCCCATAGCATGGAATGAACAATGTAATCCAACCGAATGACCAGTCATGAAAATGAGACTACTAAAGAAGATGATGAAATGGATTGGGTGGAAATCCTTGTGAAATATGTCTGTGAGATAGGGAATTGGCTAGCTTCGGATTCTATAGGTAATAGAGTTGAGATCACATCAACGGGGTCCTAGAATGTTGGGGGATAATTTCCCCCAATAGGTAATGGTATATCAGACTATTCTCCCATGGGTAGGAGAGATAATAGGTGGGGTGATGTAGACTTCGTCCTTAGTAGAGGAGAAGGTGATGATGATTCTTTTATGGATGGGGGAATTAAAAGTGTTGACTGTTTGGTAGGATGTGAGGTAGACAGTGAAATGGCATCAGTAGAAGGTGTTGGTTCTTATATGAGAATAAGGGGAGATGAGGGGAATCCTTTTTGGGTGAAGGAGTATAAGAGGTATGCTCCTCCATAGGTAGGGGAGCTCATGCAAAAATTTCCTCAATAGATGAAGTAGGTAGGTTTTGAGGAAGGACCGGTATGATATCAAAAAGCACGTGGTCTTCAAGGACATTGTTGTTGTTGGATGAAGGTTCACTATCTTGATTAGATGATGGTTTATGATTAGGGATGGATTTTTAAATATGTGCAAATTTTGATTTTTTTGTGCATTTAAGTTTTCTATGACAAGGTCTCCATTATCTATCATTTCTTAGACAATGTTCTTAAAATGTATATAATTACCGTCACTATGTCCTTTAACACGATGGTAATTATAGTAATCATGTTCTTTATACCATGCATGAATATGAAGATCAGGATTGAAAAATGTATGAGGTTTTATGGGAGGAAGTGTAATGGTTCCAAATTTAAGAAGCTTTTCCAAGACTAGATAATAGGGCTCTCTAATCGAGGTGTACTTCCACTACTCCCATCGGAGTTGAAAGTATTAGATAGGAGAAATATTGGAAGAAGGTTGGGCTTGATTAGAAGGATGAGATATTTATTTTGGGATTTTGAAGATGAAGAATAATCATTCGATTTGAATGGGGTGTTCTTATTTTGTAATTGGATCTTCTTTTCCTCAATGGCGTGAATTTCCAGTTTCCATGCCATGGTGAATGCTTCATCAAAATTTCTTAAGGTTTCAACTTGTAGATTTGGTGAGATGTTTCTGGCACAAGCTCTAGTGAACAATTCAATGAGTTTAGTATGAGGTAGCTGGAATGTCAATTGGTTAATAAGACTCTACCAGTGGGTAACGAAATATGCAATAGATTTGTCTTCATACTGTTGGGTTGAGTAAGATCGATCATGGTGAATTTCTTGGTAATAATGATTGAAAAATTATTTAAGAAATATTGGGCTACTTGATTAAAGAAAAAAATGGAATGTTGAGGTAACCCACTATACTAATCCAATGTTGGTCCCATCAAGGACATTGGGAAATTTTTTAGGAGCAAAGTTTCATCGTGGTTGATTAGGTAGCACCCATGTTTGAATGACCACAAGAGTTGTTACAGATCTTATTTATTATTGAACCGATTGAATTTAGGAATCTCCCAATGTAGATTTTGTCATACATTATAAAATTACTTGAGCCAGAAATAGATGTGTCTAATGTCTACATCTTTTCCATCATCATTTTAATGAGGTCGTTAGTAGGTTGGGATGAATGGGTGCCCCCTGAAAAAAAAGGAGGTTGATGCTGAATGTATGAGGTGCGTGGTATGTTAGTGTATGGTGGCTTTTGTCATGAGAACTGCACAGGAGGAATATATGTAGGAGGAACATATCTATAAGAAGTGATAGATGAGGTCAGAGGTTTTTGGTAGTATGTGTAAGTGGGTGGGATATTCGTAACAACTCTAGTGGTGATTGGGGGTAAGGACTGAAGGATAGAAAGAACAAGGTTTTGAAAAGGGGTGTAAGCTTTTGATGCAAATGGGACTATACTTAAAATGGCTATTAGAGGGCTAATCAATGTTGTGGGTGTGATAGATGACATAGACACTATAGTTATAGCGGTTGTGGGGTCTAGCTGAGACACCACATGCGGTAAAGTGGACGATGTTAGCGCTGAGTTGATACTAGCCGATGCACAAGTCGAGGTGAGAGTAGGAGGGATATATATGGGTATGTTGTATATTAACTATCCTGAGGAATCCTGGGTGGAAGAATAAGCAAGGTAGTACTCAAGGGTAGCGGGATTCTAGTCGAGGAGTCTCATGAACTCCTCGTCGCTGGTAGCAAGGGGATGAGCTGATTTGGATCCATAGGTGATAGGATGGATGATGGTGATGGAATAGGTGGGAGTGGCTAACGGATGGGGTGAAATACAAGGGCGCTAGTTTGGATGTGAGTCAACACCATGTGAATCAGTGTATATCAGGTGAAATATACTCTTTAAATGACACAAGGAACAATAAATATGGGATAAAACAGATCTAAGAGGGAAAGTTGGTAAATGTTTTGATTAAAATAAAAAAAGAGTGACCGAGGCTAGTCACACTAACCGATGGCAGTTAAGGGGTGACCAATGGTGGTCAAAGGTAACCAATGATGGTTATAGGAACCATTACCGGTTACTGTGAGAAAACAACATTTTCAATAAATGAGGAAGAAACTGATGACTGTCAAACAGAAAAGTTGTATTTGATGACTGTTATCAGAGTACAGAGGGTACAATGATACACAAATAATCTAAACAAAAGAGAAGATGAGATAAGTGTCCTTTGGGTAAACTAACCAAAAAAACAAGGAACTGACACTGGTTAGGTAAACCGATGGCAGTCAAATGTAAACTAACGGTAGTCGGTGGACCGTTGTCGGTTACTGTGAAATCTAAAGAATGAAGAAAAATGTTGCCTTTGTGAATTGAAGTGGAATGAAACACCAACCCATAAGTCTGAGTAGGGTAAAAATGATCCCTAACACACTCAGAAACAACTGGAATACACCAACTATGATTATGGAGTGTGAAAGGAAAAAAAAATGGATAATAAGACCTCACACCTCAAAACACAAGTCAAGCACAAAGCTAAAAAAATACCTAAATCCTATAAGTGAATTTAGTGTGTTTAGCTTATGCTATTTAAAAAACTAAATCATGAATTTAGAGTAAATTTTTTGGTTAGGAAGGCTTCCTACCAAGAAGGAAATTCTAAAGGTGAGGTTTCAGGTTATGTTATGGTGGGGGCGGACCATTCTCCTATGGGGTACATTACAAATATGGGTTCCAACTGTCAATCCTTTGATCATGTGATCATTGACATCTTATTCTGATTGGGATGTTGTTTTAAGAAGATGTATATATTTTGAATTGTGTGGTTTGGAAAAGAGAGAGAAGAAAGAATGTTCTTTATATGATTTAGTTATGTCAACCATCAGCTGGGCATGACTTCCAACATATAGGTTGCCCCCATTTTAATGTGATCTAAAATGCGGCGAATCAGAATGCTATGCAAGTTTTTAAATCCCAAATCGAAGTGTGATATTTGATGTAGCAAGTAATGAATAGGAATAGGAATGCTCTTTTACTAATGCAATACTAATGAAAGAAAAATAAGTATTCTTTTTATAGCACCAGAAACACGATTGATTTTAGACGATAAAAAGAGAAGAAGATTCCAGAGAGGAAAGTTAATGTGAAAACTTTTCAAAAGGGAAAAAAACACACAAATTTCATGTAGGAATGAATAAAATGCAAGGAACCCCATATGGGTCCCACCAGGCATGCCAAAATGTTTCATAGTTTTCTTTAAGGATTTAAAAGAAACAGATAAGGGTGTGGGCCAATGAGGAATACCTATTGTGATGATTGGTTTGAAGTTTTTTGTGCACATTCTAACCTCTTGATCTAATGTTGAATTTGAGAGATTCCTTTTGGCTAGGAGGAACTACCTGAAATACACAATAAGGCCACAAAAAGAGAGTTAAATAACATATGACAGCGGACTACCTAGCATATGTTAGATCTGGGAAGTATGGTACTTCCTAGAAGCTCATCAATCCACTTTTTATAAATCAATATAAAATAACTTAAACATGTAAATAAAATAATCTAGTGGTATCGTTCTGATTTGCATGCCTCAGATCACTATCAACATTAATCTGATTAAATACTAAAATACTATGCATGTAAAAGGTTTTGGATTGGGTTACAGGTAGTGTAGGCTATTTGTAGGTCACAGACATTGTCTTGGTAAGGTTGAGTGATATTTTGGGTTGACTTGGGTGCGATACTTAGGTTACTAGTCTGTAACAGTATTACCAGACATAGAGACTAACACCGGTTAAGGTGACCAATGTCATTTTAAGTAGGACTGCTACCATTTTAGGATGACCGATATCGGTAACTATGAAAAGTGACAGGAAGTCAGGATGAGGATTTTTGGGCTCTCTTTTATCTTGGAACAGAGAGTTCTAGATATGTCTCTGTGGGGGAGGGTGAGGTGACAGGTCCAAAATAGTGTGGTAACATTCTAAGTCTGGTTTTGGAGTAGGCTAAGGGTTTAGTTATTAGGTTGGGTTGATAGTCACAGTGATTGATATCAGTTAAGTAGATTGATATCGATATAGGACGGACCGACCACGGTTATGGTTAACTAGTGTTGGTGACTATGGGGAACAGGAGGATGTTATAGAATGAATTTTGGGTCCTCTCTGTGATTTTATAGAGATTTTGGAGGATGTTTGTAAGGTCTACGGGAGGGAGATGGTTTTGGGATAGGATTTTGCAAATTTTAGGTGGGGTGTGATGGGGTGGTTGATAGAGAGGAATCTAAGGGAAAGATATAAGTAAGAACAGTGAACAAATGTAAGAAAATAAAGAATACAACTTCCAATAATAGAGAAGAAACCAAATTACTTGGATTTCATATGTATTCTAAATGCCTGTAATGTTGGAGAGGTGGTTGGACATGCTAGTGATGGTTGATCTATGGAATGGTGCTCAGTGCTACGGTAGTGCTTCCCAGAATGTGGTTATGAATGCAAATGCCTTCTAATTAGTCTTGGTGTTGGATATGACTATCTGGACATGTGAAAAGGCTATGGTTCTTACTTGCATGTAGATCTCCTTCAGTCCCAAAGATTGAGAATGTGACCAACCTGTCAAACAAGGTTACTAAAAAAATAAGGTACCCAACGATGGTTTAGGGTGACCGGAGTCAGTTTAGGGTTGATCGGCTTCAGTTTCAGTAGCAAATCCTAGCTTTACTAAAAATTCCAGATCTTCACAATCCTCTTGGGTCATCTCAGTCTATTCTCGTGGATCAAAATGTTACGTTTTAATGAGCGGGCATGTGGTCAGTTATGGTGAGTGAAAAGGGGGAAATATGCTAAAAATAGGTTTTTGGTGAGGTTTCTAGGTGAGGTGGTGGGGTGAGGTAGAAATTAGTTTTAATTATAGTATTTAAATAATGAATGAAGTGAGGATGAGTATTAATTTAATTGTAAATAATTAAATTAACGTTAATGTGGGATAGGGAGGTCATGGTTGGGTAAATATGTTTAAGTTTTCTATTTGAAAAGGTACTGAGGGGAGTGTAACCTAAATTTTATGTCTACACTTTCCCTAAAACCCATGAAAATGTTAGCATAGGTCTAGATGACCATTTTATTACACTAGGAGTAGTACAACACTTAGTTTAGGAAGATGAAGTTAGCCTTCTCCTGAGGTTCACCTCAAGCCCAAGTCCCACATCTTGAGAGGTGATCCCATGTGTCCCAATCACACCGAATGTCTTGTTCACATTCTATCCATTCGGAGGGTCAGTGATTTGGTGACAATAATTTTCTTAAACCTCAAGTGATGACTTAAGTGTTTCAAAACAATGTTATGGGATCCACATTGTGATGGGAACAGTTTATCCCTGAATGATCAAAAATTTCCTAAATATTCCTACACTGCTTCCAACACCTTCAAGGTTTTCAAATACCACATTTATATACTTAATAGCTTTTCATAACCCTCTCGAAGGATGCACACATGCTTTGAAATGGCAAAATTGGCCTTTTTAGGATTACTAATGAATTAGTCTTTTACTGCACTTTAATTAATGCAATAATGGACCTTTTTAAACTCTTTTGCAAACTTATAAATGTTCACCCTATTCATTAGGAATACCTTCAAGGACAAGGTGATCATCACATAGGAGGCAGGTGGTCCCAGAGAGGGATTGAAGAAGATTTCGGAAGAATATTTCACATTGTGGCTTGGTTTTCATGGTTTAGTTTCACATTTTTGGGTTATTCATTTCACACATGACAACATCTTCGTATAAATATCATCTTCTTACCCTTCCAATATTAAAAATCATCCTTGATTGGAATAAAAATAAGGATGCTCATACACTTCTTTCTCAGATCCCTCTCATGAGAATAGGTGAATTTTTTATCCTTCGCACATGATGGTTTTGGATGCCTCCCTAGCCTAACTAGCTCATTTTGATTTATTTTTAGAAGATATTTGGACACAATGGTTGAGTTAGGATATGATGATCATCAATTCATGCATTTATCCCTAAGACCTAAGCCCTAAAACCTAAGACTTAATCCCTAAAGCTTAAGCCTCAAGCCCTAAACCCTAAACCCTAAATCCTAAAACTTGAATCCTAAAAGCTAAACCCTAAATTATAAACCCTAATTTACCACATTAAAACCTAAAACCTAAACCATAACCCCTAAACCCTAAATCCTAAATCCTAAACCCTAAACCATAAATCCTAAACCCTAAACCCTAAACCCTAAATCATAAACCCTAAGCCATAAACCATAAACCATGAACCATAAGCCCTAAAATCCAAACCCTAAATCCTAAACTATGATCCCTAAGCCCTAATCTCTAAACACCAAAACTTGTGTGCTAAACCCTAAACCATAAACCATAAATGATAAACCTTAAACCTTTAGCCCTAAACCCTAATCCCTAAATCCAAAATCCAAAACCCTCAACCCTTAGCCCTAAACCCTAAAACCTAAACCTTTAGCCCTAAACCCTAAACCCTAATCCATAAGCCCTAATCCCTAAGCTTTAATCCATAATCCCTAAACCCTAAAGCCTCAAACTTGAACCCTAAACCCTAAGCCCTAAACCCTAAACACTCAACCCTAAACCCTAAAACCTATACTCTAAACCCTTAACCCTAAAACCTAAACCCTAAACCCTAAACCCTAAACCCTGAGCCTTCTACCCTAAACACTAAACCATGAGCCTTAAAACCTAAACTATAACATCTAAACCCTAAATCATATGCCATAAAACCTAAACCCTAAACCCCAAGACCTAAAACATAAACCCTAAACCCTAAATTTAAAACCCTAAAACTTCAAACTTAGACCCTAATCCATCAACCCTAAACCCTAAGTCCTAAACCCTAACCCTAATTTTTTCATGAGTCAAATAATCAAGGGAATGGTTAACATATATCCACTTGTATGAGGTTTTGTAGGAGATGTATTAGTAATTATGGGAGGATTTATCGAGTTGCCTCCATCGTACCATAATAATAAGTGTATTCTCATGAACAATCCTGATGGTGATTTGGTCATATCAAAAATGTGCTTATCATAATAATGTAAAATAAATCCAGCTAATAACATATAATCATCAATAAGTAAATCGGTAGAAGGACAATCAATGTCTATCATGTGCCACTTCCAAATTCCAAATTTCATTTCATTTAAATTATCTTCAAGAAAGGTTGGGGGAAATGAACTCGCCATTTTATTCACGCTTTCAGATATCTAGAATGTCGATTCGCCCCAAATTTGGAAAATATGGAGAACTTGGAAAGCCTAATTACATTTATAAAGATAAGTTCGAAGTGAAGGAATGAATTTTGTAAGTAATTCAAGTCATTTTTTTAATTTTTTCTAGTTAATACCCGCTAAAACTAGCCTTGCTGTTGTATCCTGATAAAATTTATTCCCAGGAGCCAAGGGAGATTCTAAATGTATCACACAATTATTTCATGGAGTTCTCTCTGATAATACCAAAAAGGCCACCTATGACGCCATGAGAAAAAACCAACAAGGGCACAACCCCACCTTTGGCCAACTAAATTCCGTAGGAATTGCCACTACCATTAGCATTGCCAACAATCTAAATGGGAATAATTATTCAAGTGTGGATTCCTTTCCTGAAGCTTTCATATTTGATGACCATGACCAAAACCAAAAATAGTAATAGGACCTAGACCAGGACCTAGACTGGCAATTTGAGAGGATTTCTAATGTTTAGTTTTATTATCCAAGATTCATTACTCCAATGTTTGAGAATGTTTTTCTAGATGTAATGACATTCTAATTCAGACACTCAATTATTCCTAAATTTACAATCCTACCATAGACCCTATTATTCCTCGATCCTTGGATACAAGGAGACAGCATTACTTAGATTCCATTTATAATGATAGAGATATTTGTAAATTCTTGCTATGACCTCTAAATCTGTATGAATTTTAAGTTGTTTGGAAATCACATCACACCCTTCACTAGGATTTATGACTACCCCTATATGGTTGTAATCACTTTTGAAAGCATCCATTGGTTTATTATAGAAGGAATTATTAATGAATGGAAGGTCACGAAGTTATAGGCCAGCTAACACCCATTAAAAACTAAACAAGAAATATTTACTAGGAAATTGATAACTCCTTTGTGTTCTTATCCATTCCCCTGTTGTTATGCTTATTTTGTACAAGAAGAATCAATGATGGTTCTAGGAACAATACTTGGAAATATGGTCCTAATATTTTCATGCCCTCTTACTCAAGTAGTCGGAAGCCATACTAGTCTTGTTGATACTTAGTATTTTCCCATGAAATCTAATTCTCCACCTTTCATTTTCTTTTCTCATCTTCCATGCCATACTGAATAACCAATTTGATAGGGTAGTTTCCCTCTTCAATGGAGATACACTGAATATGAATATGATCCTCGAGAAGGGATATGCACCTAAAGAGGTCTTGTTTGATCCAGGTTGAGATTGTATTATGAGGAAGGATGACCAGAGGAAGGGTGTACCATTGACCAAGAAGTAAAAGATGCATTCCCTAAGCTTGTAAAGTAGGCACTCATCCATAGTATGATTTTACCATATTCTAAGACAAAATTATGGATTCAAATACATGTTCATGGGAAAACTCATGATTTTGTATATTCAATGAGTTTTCACTACATTTAAGAGTTGTGAGGTTTGTAAATTCTAATTTTGAGAAAAATATTTCAAACATTGGAGTAATACATCTTGGAAAATAAAATTAAACTTCATAAATCCTCTCAAATTTCTAGTTTACACAAGTACTAGACATATCAAGCTTTGTTCTTCAAATGAAACCTTCATGTCTGACAACTTGCAACTGAAAGAATTATTCAAAAGAATGTAAAAAATGATCAAATTTTCTTGGTATCCTAATCTGTTAGACCTAGAAATACCACTGGACTTGTTATTCTCAATTTATAACACTCTTGGAGATCCAAATATTTCACAAGATATAGAAAAATGGAGATAGTTGTATTGGGTAACATTTCTATGTACCGAATTGTTCTTAGATATCTTGCATTTCCCTCCCTCAAAATATCAGAAAATGAAAGGAATCAAATTATGATGACTCTCTTTGAATGTTCTACCTAAGATGCAAATAAATCCTTTTTATTTAAATACTCTTTGTAAATACTAATAAGAATGGGTAAGACACAGAACATAACAGTGAGTTGATGGGTAAGCCTAAACCCTGATCCCTAAATCGTAAACCATAAATCCTAAGCCTTAAACCCTAACTCCAAAACCCTAAAACTTATGCCCTAAACCCTCAACCCTGACCCTTAAACCTTAAACCCTAATCCCTTATACCTAATTCCTAATCCCTAATCCCTGATCTCTGATCTCTGATCCCTAAACCCTAAACCCTAAACCCTGAGCCCTAAAACATAAACCCTAACACATAAACCCTAAAACATAAACCCTAAACCTTTAACACTAAAGTGTACAAGCTAAACCCTAAATCCTAATCCCTTAACCCTAAACCATAAACTCTAAACCCTAAACCCTGAGTGTTAAACCCTAAACCGTAAATCATGAGTCCTAAATCCTAAAATATAATCCCTAAATCCTAAAACCTAAACCCTTAACCCTCAACCCTAAACCATAAATCTTAAACCCTGATCCCTAACCCCAAAATCTTGAGCCCTAAAACCTAAAACCTTAACCTTGAACCTTAATCCCTAAGCCCTAAAACCTAAACCTTAAACCCTAAACCCTTAACCATAAACCCTAGAATCTCAACCCTAAACCCTAAACCCTAAAACCTAAACCATGACCCTTATACCTTAAACCTTAATACCTAAACCCTAAACCCTAATCCCTAAGCCCTAAAGCCTAAACCCTATTTTTACCACCCAAAACCATAAACCCTAAACATTGAGCCCTAAACCCTAAACCCTAAACCATGAGCCCTGAACCCTAAACCCTAAACCCTAAGCCCTAAGCCCTAAACAGTATTCCTAAATATTCTTAAATTTCCTCTAATACTTCCAATATTATTTGAAATCACCTCCAGATGCTTAATATATTTCGTGAACTCTTCCAGAAGGTGTTTGATTAGCTCAGAATGGATTTTTTAGGCCTCTGAAGAAATTTACCTTCTATCAAGTCACATTGAACTCATCTATCATCATATCCAATCATCCCTACACATTGAAAAAAAATTAAAAAAACCTTGTTAATAATTTCTTTTGATCCAGGTTGAGAGTGGTACTAAGGCAGGCTAACCAGAGGAAGGACGCACCATTGACCAGGAAGTGAACTATGCATTCCCCAAGCTTGTAAAGTAGGTACTCATCCATAATATGATTTTACCATATTCTAAGAAAAAATGATGGATTAAACTCCATGCTCATGGGAAAATTCATGATTCCATATATTTGATCAGTTGTCATTAGCTTTGAGAGTTGTGAGGTTTGTAAATTCTAATTTTGACACATTTATCACTCTTACAAATGTCAATAACCAGTCCAAAAGGCCCCAAAACCTAAACAACGACTATATTATTTCACAAAATAGATATCGATTGTATAATTTAAACCCTAAAAGCTTTAAGGCTGAATGTTGAATGCTGAAATACTGAAAAATACCTATCTAATGACCAGATTAAAATATGAAAAACTATCTTCTAAACTGTGACAGATAGAGTTGTGAGACTAGTTCCATAAGGTGCAGAGTGACCCTAAATTCTTATATATCCCTCCCATAAGCACATAGAAAACATAGAAAATAGGAATGTGAGTCTGTTTCATTTTCTTTGGGTTTGACATTCCTAATCATAGGATTGGATTTTCCTTGGATTTCCAAACCAAATGGTTTGGAGTGTGTAATCCATGAATAAATTCATGTTTGACAGAAAAACATCAAAATCTCACATGTGCACCTCGATATCTCATGCATTAAAACACAATATTCAAAAATAAATTACTCTACAATGTCATGCTTGGTTTTACCTTGATGATGATATAATTATTTATAAAATATGATAAGTTTAAGGCTTTCATCCATAATTTCTTTTACGAGTTCCTTCTTTTCTTGTGAAAACCTATACATACATTTTGGTAAATAATTTATGATTTTTTCATCCAATTTTTTTTTTTAAAAGTGGTTTTTTCTAAACTCCATTCTACACACACCCAATAAATAAATAAATAAATAATTTTTTTCTCAAATTTATGGGGGTGAACACATAAATATTTCATTTTTGGGATATGTGCACTTTGAAAACTAATAAAAAATTATATATTCATCCAAAAATTATGAAACATTAGTGGGACCTTGTACATGGAATTATCTAACTTTCTACTAAATGGATTTGAAAAATAATTTATAAAACTAAAAAAATGGGGGGGGGTTGGGGTCGCACACATAATAGGTTCTTATATTTTTGACACAAAAATATGTATACTTTGTGTGTGCACCACATTTGACCCTCTTAATCTCTACCATTTTCAAAAGAATTGGTAGTTTAGAAACTAGATTTTGAGCTCTATGGTACTCATTCTTATCACTTTGTCAAATTTTGAGCATATGCATGCCGAATTATTAGATGAAGTTAACATTTTGCTAATTTTAGGTAAAATTTGTCCCTTTTTAACCCCCTCTTGGCCCCTCATTTCCACGCACTTACCCACGGGAAAAATAATGAAAAAAATAAGAGAACAATTTCTATTTGAAGTTGAGAAAAAACCTTGTTGTAAGGAAGGATGAATCCATAATCTATCTCTCAACTCTTTCAATCATAGTTGGAATTTAACTCTAGGGATGAATGAACCTTCCATCAAATTTTTTTTACTTAATACATTCACCACAAATGCTAGCAGTTGTGATCAAGGCAAAACTTTTGAGCATACTATAGGTAAATTGAAGTTATATGGAAGGGATGTATGTCATAATGCATGGTATAGATGTCATGGAATCCTGAAAAAAACCTATTAGGGATACATGAAATATTAGATTAATGGTGAGAGGAGGGAAATAAATAGAAACACAGGAAAATAGTAACAAATGTGAAACTGTTTGGTAACTATTGCATTGATATCCAAATGGTGGTGAGGAATTTTGATGTCACCACACATGTGTCTTTTAGTGGGATAAGATGGTACTAAAATAACAATGAGACTATTATCTACATGTTGTAGTTTTGTTTACATCCTATAAAAGTATAATGAGGGACTTTCACTTTCGGACCTTCCTCCAATGTCATAGTAAAATATCAAAAAAATATGGCAAGAACATTTTTCCCATGTTTCAATCACCAAGAACAACTTCTTCACCAAATGTGATAAATGCATAGAGCTTAATAACAAGCATGCAGCCACCTCATGTCTAGAAACATTGGCACAAATAGATCAACTTTGAAAATGGCACAATGATTACATTCAAAATTGTAGTTCAAATTAATATGCACATAGAGCGCAGTCAAAATAAAATCCTAATAGTTATTAGAGCATTGTGCATGAAAAAATGGATAATATGAGAACCACCATACCAAGGATGGGTAGAAAATAAAAATCAATGATAAATGCTAGTAATCTCTCTGTCACCTTTACTAGTATGCTGACACATGGGCACAAAACGAGGGGTTTTGGGTAGTATGGTCTCCCTTTTATTGAGTGAGGAGTAAACTTCATAATAACATCATTGAAATTGTGTATCCAGAAGCTAGAAGAACCACTTACATATCAGTATGTTGATTTTTTATATAGCAGTTGGACATAAAAACACCCATTACATGATGCACTATTGCAAAATGGTGTGCATGAAAATTTTAAGGAATATAAGCAGAAAAATGAGTGTTCTCATACAACTAATAATGTACACAAATTCTCAATTTCATTTAGAAAACAACCACCAATTCTCTACTTGCAATGAGATAATACTTCAAGTGACAATGAAAATCACACATTGTTTAGGTTTGCATCCATGCTGATAGTTGGAAGGGTTTTCAACACATTATTCATGATTTTCCACACAGTGGTTCACACACATGAAGACATAGATGGGACATTCAGATGATTATCAACATCCTTGTGGAAATTGGAAACAATTTCTTTGCCAAAAATAATGGAGACTTATAGAACATGCCAAGAGGATTACAGCACATTCACTTCATACCTTATCGAGAAATTCTATGACTTTAAGGCCTTTATGGAACCAAGCCTACTAGATGAAAAAAATATATATATTGGGTATCAATAAACTAAAGATGTTTAAATTCCATGTCATTAACAACATTCTCATCATGGAGTACAAAGCATTAATCATGGATGCCTTATGGTTACAATCAATTGAGATCTGGAAAACAGAAGATGGGAAACCTTTCTTTCCTGAAGGGGATCCTCCATTGGCACCCTTTAAATAACTAAAAGAGATGGAAGACCTACAGAGAGGCATTCAAGCATACATCACACACTGAAAAAAGAGTTCAAAAGATGGTGGAGAAGCATACTAGGTTCTGAAGATTACATAATGGAAAAATGTTATAGTGCCCTAGAAAATCCCTTTTTCAATTGTATCATGACAAGGAGAGATTATTTTTGGCCAAAAACAATTTAGGATAGTGCAATGTATGATCAGATAATGGGTGCTCCATGTATTGACATGGATAGCTACTATAATCAAAATTTCCTTTCAAATAAGGATACATATGTTAGGCCTATTTGTGACAGAACTCGAGAGGGATTCAACCCAATAGTAGATGTGAATTTTGATTAGATAGTACTACTAATACCAACTGATGATAACCTACCTATATGGATAGGAAAGGTAAAATGAATTCTAATACAAGATGTTCACACAAAGCCTCAAAAGATAAGGGTATGCTGGTGGGAACCCATAGGAAAAGAAAATATAGAAAAATAAAGGTACCAGGAATTCTTAAAGAAATAGCAATGGTGGAAAAAATCAAGGGACACATCAGATATTGATATATACAACATCATCTAGCCATTGAGTCCAAGAAAAATATGCATAGGAGATAAAATTAGAATACTGAATCGAGGACACAAAGCTATCCAAGCATACCTTACACAAATTCAAGAAAAATAATTAATATCCTTGAGAGGGATTAATGCTTATTTAATTTTCCTAAAGGAATTGATTGCCTATGGAAATACATTTTCAAAACCATTTCTTCAAAACAACATATTTAACGTAATTCTTAACTCTTTCTTGTTGTTTTTGATTTACAAAGTGGAAAAGCATAAAAGTAGTTCACTTTGTCTGGATTTTCTTCTATTTTGAAATTCCTAGCGAACGTTAAATTCAGTTACAATGTTTTCCATTTTATAAATTAATCAAATAAATGTTAAAAATATGTATCGTAGTGGTCTCTATGCTTAAGTGTCTCAGGGGCTACAAGTCTTATGTAACATAGTAGCTGATAGGCTTATGTGTCTTAGCATCCGCAAGGCTTATGTAGATTAGTGGCCCCTAGGATTATGTAACTTAGTGGTTTCTTGGCTTATATAACTTAGTGTCCACTAGGATTATATATATTACAGCTGTTAGATGATGCAGGAATTAAATTTGATGGTCATTTAGACATTTTTTCACGATTTTAGTTGTAAAATACTTTCATATATTTGAAATAACTGCCACACGTAACTTGCATATTTACAATATCACCATTATTTTTATATAGATTTATATAAAAATTATATCAATAAATAATATACATAAAAAATTAAATAAATATAAATTTTAAGTGTTTAAATAAATACTATTTTGTATTTTTCAAAGGGAAATATTGTAAAATTACCATCATCTAAAAATTGTTTGACATGCATAGGTGGCCGTCAATTTTAACCACTTGACTGATATAAATTTGTGGTAGCTAGGCTTATGTAACTTAGTGGCCACTAGGCTTATGTAGCTTAGGGGTGGGTAGGATTATGTAACTTACTACCAGTAGGCTAGGGTAACTTTGCATCTGTTAGGATTATTTCACGTAGAGGAATATACTCTTATGTAAGTTAGCATTCATTAGGCTTATGTAATTTAACAACGTATATGCTTATGTAAATTAGTTGTCACTACGATTATGTGGGGGGATAAAAAATAACAAAATAATAATCCTAAAATTGTGAAATCGAAATCCAAAAATCAGAATTTATAAATTAGATTCCAATAGTGGTGAAATTTGAATCCACTAATAGTGAAATTTGAATCTAATAATAGCGAAATTGGAACTAAAATAAGTCCAATAATGACAATATTGGAATCCAATATTGCTACTAATGGAATTCAATAGTAGTAATAATAGAACCTAGTATTAAAAAAAATGGAATCCAATATACACAAAACCGGAGATGGATTTCTTCCAATACTTGTAATATTGGAGTCTGAATTCACTAGAATATGTCCATATTTAATGAAATAAGTGTTACACACACACACACACACGTATACATACATACATATATGTATGTATGTATATGTATATATATTATATAGATTTAAATTATTTATTTTTAAAATGTCATATGACCACTGATTGGTTAAGTATTGTTTATACATTGGTCATAGAACAATAAAGAATAAACATTGGTTAAGTATGGTTCATGGAAATGCACTGCCCACTATGCAAGGTTTAAAGGGTTTTAAGCCATGACATGAAATTTCCAATTTAAAAATAATTTAATGTTGTCAGGTTCCTTGGAAACCGTTAGCTTCTCCAAAGCTAAGTATGTAATGGTATATGCATTTTTGGTCTTTTCATTTTGTTGTTTGGAATCTCTGTATGGAGATAGACACGAAGATTTTATAGGAGTTTTTTTTGGACTGTGCATGGTGAATTCATTTGAGTTAAACTCCATTGAACATGGCTCTTTGGTTATTTGATCTCATTGTAGGAATATATGAGAGTGTTTGTACAAATTTTAATTAGAAGATTGCATGAAGATAGAAGTAAGAAAACTAAGGCACGAGGTTTTCATCCTCTCACTTCTTGTTGTTATTATTATGAAATAAACAAATACATTTTGGGTTTTATGAACGTATTGTGAAATTTGGTTTAAAAATGAGAAATATGACTGTATTATGGTTTTGGTTTATTAATAAAAGATGAACACGATTGGGGTTTTAATTTTTAAGTAAAACTTGGAAAAATAAATAAAAAATTAGTTGGATACTAATAATAATGGTATAGCTTAGATACCAAATGATAGAATAGAATAAGATTGCAATGACCAAAGAGGGACGGAAGCCTCACAAATATTATTGATCATGAAATCAGATTACATTACAATGCAAGAGCTGTAATATTTATAGATATTAGATAGCCTCATATGGATAGACATGACACCCTAGCAGACACCAACTACGAGATGATAAGACCCATCTCACATGCACATGTAATTACTACTAATACCAATATTGAATGTTATTCAACATAACAATATTGAATGCAAGTCACTAGACCAGAGTGCACATGTTGCACATTATTAAATAAAAGAAAATGCAATAAAATGCAATAAATATGCCTATGCTAAATTATGCTAACATTCCCCCCCTTAATTTTGCATAGTTTCCAATGAAGTGGAGAGGAACTCTCTGAACAGTGTGAATTTGTCACATGCAAGTGGCTTAGTGAAAACATCTGCCTTCTGTTCAGCTGTAGGACAGAAATGGAGCTGTATTTTGTGCTTCAAGACATGCTCGCGTATGAAATAAACATGTACTTCAATATGCTTGGTTCTCTCATGAAATACTGGATTGTGAACAAGCTTTAGAACTCCTTCATTATCAACATATACAGGAGTAGATTTCTATTGTGGTAGATCAATTCCTTCTAGTATTCGGCATAGCCATATTGCTTCACAAACAGCTTCACCTACAGCTCGATACTCTACTTTTGTAGAAGAGTGAGAAAAAAAGTTCTGTTTCTTGCTTCCCCATGATATCGGTCTAGATCCCATAAAGAAGACGAAGCCTGATGTTGACTTCCTATCATCCATGTTTCCTGCATGATCTGAATCTGAATATCCTGTCAAGAAGAAATTGTCATTCTTCTTGTACTCTAGACCAAGGTCAACTGTACCCTTTAGATATCTTAGTATTCTCTTTGCTTATTTCCAATGACATATTTTTGGTTCTTGCATGAAGCGTGATAAATAGCTGACTGCAAAGCTAATATCTGGTCTAGTATATGTCAGGTAAATGAGACTCCCGATCAACTGCCGATAGAGAGTTGCATTCACCGGTGGTGATGGATCGGAATGAGATAACTGAAGTCTCGTTTCCATAGGTGTAGTAATAGGAGTGCAGTCCATCATCCTGAATTTCTCGAATGTTGTCTTGGTGTATTTCAACTGTGACACAAATATATGATTCTCTTTTTTCCATACTTCCAACCCAAGACAATAGTGCATGAGCCTGAGATCTTTCATGTCGAATGATCGATTAAAATCCTTCTTTGTTGCATCGATCATCTTCACAGAACTACCTGTAATGACTAGATCGTTGACATAAACAACCACAATGACAATCTCCCCCCTTGCTTTTGAGGAAGAGATTGGGGTCATAAGGATTCCTTTCGAATCCATGACTTATGAGATGCTCATCAATTTTGATGTACCATGCCCGGGGTGCCTGTTTTAGGCCATATAGAGATTTTATGAGTCTGCATACCATCATCTCTTTTCCTGGTATTACATAACCCTCTGGCTGAGTCATATAAACTTCTTCTTGCAAATCTCCATTAAGAAAGGCACTTTTCACATCCATTTGGTGGACTTTCCAACCAAATTATGCAGCTAGAGCAAAGATAATCCTGATTGTCTTGATCTTGGCTGTGGGAGCAAATGTCTCCTCATAATCAATTCCTTCTTGTTGTGCATACCCCTTTGCTACAAGCCTTGCTTTATACTTGTCAATAGTCCCATCTGATTTGTACTTAGTCTTGAATATCATCTGCATCCAATGGGTTTCTTCCCTGGTGGAAGGTCGACAAGTTGCCATGTGTTGTTCTTCATCACTGACTGATACTCTGAATCCATGACATCTTTCCAAGATTTTGATTGTAGGGCTTCCTGAACTGTAGATGGCTCAACTATTTCAACAACTCTGCTCATTAGGGCATAATTGACCTCTTCACGAGCTTGACTACGAGTTATAGGTCCAGTATTGGATGATGTGCTAGGTGCTTCATCCAAATTTTCATCTCTTATTAATTTAGTATACCATTTAGGTAACTTATTAGCTGTTCTATTGGATTGTGGTGGATCCAAGTTTTCACCATCATCCAATTCATCATTGTCATTTTCAGTGGGAACATCAAATTTTGTCTTCACAAGAGGTGTATTCTGCATGTTTTTTGAATCGTTGAGTGGAGCATCTACTTGTTTTTTCTCAAAGAACTCAACATCCCTACTTGTGTATACTTTCTTTGCTTTTAGATCCCATAATCTGTACCCAAGTTCTTCTTCACTGTATCCAATGAATATCAGTTTCTCAGCTTTCATATCCAACTTGTTCCTATTCTTCTTGGGTATATGCATGCTAGCTTTATACCCAAATACTCTTAGGTGTGCAATTGATGGTTTCCGATTTGACCATGCTTCTTGAGGTGTCACTCCTTCAAAAGCTACTGTGGGCACTCTGTTCAACAAATAGACTGTAGTTCTTGCCTGCCCAAAATGTCTTTGTTAAACCTGAGTTGTCAATCATACATCGCACCATTTCCATGATAGTACGATTCCTTCTCTCAACTATACCATTCTGTTGTGGTTTGTGAGTAGGAGGAATTTGTCTACGAATCCCATGAGCTTCCAGGTAATTCTTGAACTCATTGCTTGTGAATTCCCCCCCTCAATCTAAGCGGAGAGTTTTGATCTTGTGACCAACTTCATTCTCAACAAGTGCTTTGAACTTCTGAAATGTCTCAAAGGCTTGACTCTTGTTTCTTAGACAATATATCCACATCTTTCTTGAGTAGTCACCAACACAAAGCATGAAGTATTGACATCTAGAATGACTTGGTTGCATGGGCCTGCAAAGATCAGTGTGCACCAAATCAAGCTTTCCCTTAGCTCTATATGTGTTCTTCTAGAAGGGTACTCTGTGTTCTTTCCAGCTAGGTAATTGTGACACTTGTCAGTGTTGTGCTTGAGTGTAGGTAATCCTTTCACCATGTTTCCCTTTTGAAGTGTTTAGAGATAGCCAAAACTGATGTGACCATATCTGTGATGTCATAGTTCTACAGATTGTGTGTCTTTGGCCACTAGAGCTTGATCATCCTTGTGGACAAAATCAAGTTGGAACATGCGTCCCACATTGGAGGCTCTTGCTACAATCTTGGAACCTCTTGACTTATCTCTTATCAAGCACACTTTTTCTCCATTATTACTATCAAAATCTAACTTCAAGTTGTGATCAAGGAGTTGACAAACTGATAGCAAATTCTTGGTCAGCCCAGGTACATATAATACATCTGTGATTTTGCAGTCATGCTTTCCAAGAGGTAGTGAAATGTTTCCAATCCCCTTGACACTGTATGATGAGTCATCACCTAATGACACACGGTTCTTGTTAGGTGAGTCACGCAGTGTGTAGAACCAATCCTTACGTCCAGTCATGTGTCGAGTTGCACCCGAGTCAACATACCAGATATCTTGTGTGGACTTGTTTTCTTCATCAAATTGAGCAGAATACATGTGGTGTCCTTCATCTGAAGCATCCTCATGTTCGGCAATGTACCCTTATTGTTTGGGTTTTCTTTGCCAATTACCATTTTTATGCCCTTGATTGTTGTTGTTGTTAAACTTCCCTTTATTTGAATTATTGTTACCCTGTTGGTTATTGGGTTTTGAATTGCTTGATGAACCCTTTTTGTAGGAATTGTACCAACAATATTTGATGTCATGTCCCCCTCTATTGCAAATGGGACACTTCTTGGTGTTATCTCGTTGACTTTGATTTTATTGGGACTTCTTATTATTGGACTGAAATCTCCCCTTTCCTTTATGATTGGAAGATAGTGCTTGCTCATCTTCATGATCTTTGTTGTTCATTGCCTCTTCTTGTTGGAGTAGATTGACCAACTTCTCAAAGGTGACTGTGTGTTCACTCATATTGATAGTTGTCACAGATTCTAAAGGAAGGAGGAAGTGATCACAACACAATTGATACGAGGTCTTCATCACTTATCTCTTCTCCCAATGCCAATAGAGATGCCCTCAAAGTAGCAACTCGTCTCAAAAAAACTTCAACCTTCTCATTGTGCTTGAACTTGAGAGTATGCGGTTGTGATAGTAGGTTGAGGATGGCATTCTTGTTCTTTGCCTCATAGACTGTGCTCAACTTATCCCATGCATCCTTGGCCGATGTGGCATCTCTAATGTGGGGCTGCACATCGTCCATTACTCTAAACAAGATGATCAACTTGGCCTTTTGATTGGCCTTGTCAAATTGAACTTGTTGTCTTCCATCATCAAGTGATTTTATTGTTTGTCCATCTACAACTGTCCATAGGTCTTCAAACTCAAGTAACACCTTGATCTTCAGTTTCCATGCAGCATAGTTGTCTCCTCTAAGTAGTTGTGAATCTGGAAAGAAAAACTTTGGTGCTTTTGCACCCATTTCCGCAATCTGAATTTCTGAAACTCTAAATTTCTGACAAAGGGTAAGGCTCTTATCACTCCAGGTTTATGGTCTCCCTCTCAATATACCGTCAGGCCGATATACCAAACATTTCTATATACGCTCCCTTCAGATATACCCGTCGGTACGTGGAAGAAGATCACCCTTTCAATATACCCGTTAGTACGAAAAGAGGTGTTAACGCACGTGAAAGAATTTAGTACGTGGTACTTAGACAGTACGGAGAGGGGTTTGTGCAAGCACAAATGGATGGGAGGGCTCAAATGTGTGTGTATTGTGTCCTTATTACTCCCCATCGATTTTATAGGGTTGATGCCCAGACGACATTTAGGTAGCTGTGTTAGGCGTTAAGTGCAATAGTAGTCGTGACGGCATCACCCGTAAGCGCTTCCCAGAGGCACCGTATATACCGAACGCTGCTATAAGATCAAAGATCTCGTGTGATAGAACCAAACATAAAATAAAAAATTTGTACCCTTTTTTTTCACTTTATGCACCAAGATTAGTACAAAATTCTCCAAAAGTACATCGAAATGAAGTTTTTGTGTCCCCCCTCTTTACAAAAAAGGGTTTAGAATCACAAAATACACAATTTAGGCTAAAAATATTTTTTTACCCCCAATAGGTGTTTTTTCGCTAAATTTAGCGGTGGCTCTAAATGTGTTTGGTGAGCTTCTAAATTTGGAAATCTCCCAAAATTTATTAATTTCTCCAAATTTTCCAAAAAAATAATTTAAGAAAAAATATGGAGAGAGTGGGAATTGAACCGCTGACCTGTTTGTTCACAAGATCCAAACAAACAATCTGAATATTGTTTTCACCTTTTCTCACAAACCGTGATCTGGGTTTTTTAAAATTTTGATAGCAGCATCATACAATATTTTTCTTGAAACCCACAAAATTTTAGAAGAATCAAAATCTTAGTTTTTGAGATCTTACCAATTTACCAGCTAGATCTGATTTTTTTTTCAAAAAAAAATGATCCAACTTGTACAGACTTTTTGTCATATGTAGAGGCCAAATCTGAAGATGATGTAAACTACAAAGTTGTGCACCTCCTTCTTATCTTTCCAGAAAAAAAAATGGCACATCAATCCGACATTGTATGAAAAAGTTACGTCTTTTTTTCTAAGAGCTATCTGCTGGAATTTTGTTGACAGGACTGCTTCAACCTTTGCTCCTGAATTCTTCACACCTCCACTTTCAGATCTGATTTTTTTTTAGATCTGATCTTTTTTTTTTTAATCTGTAATTTTTTTCAAGATATCTCTCCTTCTTTTTTTAAGATCTTTTTTTTTTCACAAATCCTTTTTTTTTTTTTAGATCTGCAATTTTTTCCAAAATCTTTCTCCTTTTTTTTTTTAAAGATCTCCAAATCTAAAATATTCCGCCAATATGTTAGATCAATTGGCTATGCCAATGACTAATAAAAAAAAATTTACCTTCCAAATAAGTGGATAGGTCAAATTTTAATTGATGGATGCTTGGGAGGAATGGAGGCTGCGAGATGCTTCAATGGCTCTCCTTTGATGCAGATCTTCTTCTCCAATGGATCCTCTCCAATAGTACTCATCTTCAACCTTGCTTGGATAGAACCTGCTTTGATACCAAATGATAATAATGGTATAGCTTAGATATCAAATGATAGAATAGAATAAGATTGCAATGACCAAAGAGGGACGGAAGCCTCACAAATATTATTGATCATGAAATTAGATTACATTACAATGCAAGAGCTGTAATATTTATAGATATTAGACAGCCTCATATGGATAGACATGACACCCTAGTAGACACCAACTATGAGATGATAAGACCCATCTCACATGCACATGTAATTACTACTAATACCAATATTGAATGTTATCCAACATAACAATATTGAATGCAAGTCACTAGACTAGAGTGTACATGTTGCACATTATTAAATAAAAGACGATGCAATAAAATGCAATAAATATGCCTATGCTAAATTATGCTAACAGATACATTTATTGGGTTTATTTGTGAAATTTGGAAAGGAAATTATATCTATCTGCAGTTCTTTAAGACTTTTTGTTATCTTCTTTTTCTGAATATGTCTCCTTTGTTTCTCTTTTGATTGGGAATATGAAAATATTAGGGAAGTCATTTAAGTTTTTTTGGGGATTGTTCTATTTGAAATTTTATTACTTCCCTGTAGATTTTGATTGGAAATATAGAAAACATATGAGGGAATATTTTAACATAAGGTAAATGTTTTTTGTAAAATACTGAACCATGTACATTAAAAGTTTGTTTTCATGAAGATCTAGAATTTGGATTTAATTTCAAATATTTGGGTCTGTTTAATGTCTGAAATTTGTTTATATCTCATGTCGAGCTCACTGTTTTTCTTGTTTTCAGCTCATTAGGAAGCCTTGTTGATTTCGTTATTTTATAAGCTCTTGTGGAGATAGGTAATTTTTATTGTTTGGTTTTAGTTCTTCTCTAGTTTTATGAACACCATTTGTTACTCATCTCTTAAAGAGTTTGATTTTGTTTGTGGGTTTCTATCTCATTATGAGTTTTGTTAATATTATTTGTTTATTAATTTATTTATAACATGAATATTATTGATCTCTCTCTCTGAGAATGTTTTGATTGATATAATCATTATGAAATTAAAATTAAATACATTTTAGATGATATTTTATATTTGATAATGTTATAAAAATAAATATAGCTCTTATAGATCTTTTTTATTTTTGTATGGTTTGGATCATCTCTAAACTTGATTATTATCATTATTTTCTCTCTTATTGAGCATGAATATTATAACCTTTCTATGAACATGTTTTTATTTTGGTCCATTAAATGAATTCTACATGAGGAAATATGAATGATACAATTTATTATAAATCAATAATAATTATTCTTCTCCCTCTGCATATGTTATTGGTTTTGATCATTATGATTTTGGAAGGTGTGGGAAATGGAGAAATAAGCTGGGTAAGATAGAAAACTCTTCTAATAACACTACTATTTTTTACATTATTTAAAAATAAACTCTCTTGTGAGCATAAACTATAATCATATGATTAAAACATTCTTCTTTATATATTATCGTTATTATTCTTATATTGAACACATTTTGTTTGGAAAGGAGATATGAAATTTGGGAAACACATAAATGAAATTGTGATCTGAAAACAAATCCAATTTTTTTTACTGGCATCAGATCCCTGTAGGAACTTGTTAATTAAATTCACAAATATTATCAACTTAAAGGAAAAATTGTAATATAAAAAGTGAACACCCACACACTGTAAAAAAAGTTGATAACGGAGTTCGGCACAAACAAATGCCTATGTATTTGGGTTAAAATGTTGAACTGATTCATTAAAACTTCTTATTTACAAATCAAATAAAAACTTACAAATGAAGTGATGAATTTGGAATAGTGAACCAAAATATACCACTTGATTCGAACGAATCTGAACTGGTCTCTAGAAAAACAAAACTCAATTGATTCCTAATGAATCTAAACTAGTCCTCTAAAGTAAAAAAATATCCTCGATGAACAACTACCACTTTTTTGTATGGCCTCAATCAACCTTTACACAGAGAAAATTTATGAGTGGAATAATCTGTAGAAGAATAAATTCCCTAGTTGAGCTGCAATAAATTTGAACTGGAACACAAAAGGTGATCACATACCCAGTTGAATCCCAATGAATCCAAACTGGAAAACAAGATGATCAAATTCTAGTTGATTCACAATGAATCCAAACTATAAAACAAAATAGCAATAATCTCCTCCACTTCCACTAATTAGTAATAACCTAGCTTATAATGACCTGCGTAGAAGATCAGATCTCCAAAATTCTCCCTCAAATGAGATGTATACTCGACAAAAGCTCCAAAAGGAATCCAAGGACTCAAATGAATTTTGTAATATAAAACAGCATCAAAAAACCTCCAAATTATGGGGAAAATAGGTTCAAAATGAGCATATCATAATTCTTGATAATTTTTTAGTTTACATTAAGAGCCAAAAAACCTCCTAAGTGCCTAAAAAATGCACTCGTACAAAACATCCTCAATAAGGCACACGAACATATACAAATAGCTGCCACATACCTCTCCCAAATCTGTCACAAAATATCAAAATTGAATAACAATGTGTCTAGTAAAATTGTCTTGGATTTTTGGACACTTTTCCAGTTTACTCTAAGTCACAAAAATTCTCCCAAGTGCTCCAAAAATGCATTTTTTAAAAACTACCTCAATAAGCCTAGAGGGCAAACACAAACCTGTCAAAACAAAACCAACCAAACTCCTTTTATAGCTCGCTAAGCCATCATGGCTTGGAAGTGGGGAAAAATATTTGTATAATGGTGGTTAGTGATTTAAACCACCCCAACCACTAATATTAAATATCTAGTTTTTCGTAAATAATCTAATCAATAATTAATTGAAATCATCACATGAAATGGAAAGTATAGAAAATAGAGATGAAATGAATGTAGAATGGAGCAATATCTATTGAATAGAGAATGACATTTTATACAATTATTTTCTCCTATAATCATGGATTCAAGTCTCATCACCTTATCCCCATATCTTTCCTCTAATCCCTAGTCATACTCCCACACTCCTATCCATGAGTTATGCATGACAAATAATTGTGCACACTTATGTATTATTTAAATAATAAATAATAAAAATATTCAAACTATATGTTCACACTATGAACACTAATTTCCTAACATTCACCCCCTTAGTGTGAACATGGGTGAGTTCTGTCTAGTATTTGCTTATGTTCTACAATACGATAATTTTCAATAATTACCATCAACTCCAATAGGTTTTCTCATGGAACCATTAACCACTCTGTATTTTCTTTTTTAAGAGATTCAAAAACTCTCAAATTAGTTTTCTAGTGGACCACCAACCACTTTCATAGCAACGCACATTTTTCCCTACTCTCATTTTACAAAGGAAAGCAAAATATAGGAAAATATGTTCCTTACTATGAGCAAGAATTATCCATCTGTTCTTATTTACTACCACACATGCTGAAATTAAACACACCAAACACAATTGAAAAAACACAGACACCAAAGCAATATTGTGGCCTCATCAATGGTGCCTGACAAGAGGTCATTAAAACACCTCCTTTCTCCATTTCCTTTAACCTCCATGTTTTGTTGCATTAGTTACTCAAAAACATTTATCATGAAGCTCAAAAATACCCCCCATAAAGCAAATGTCGGGTACAAGCGAAAATGTGTCCAATTAAAAAATTACATAAATGTATTATGCACCACTTTTTTAATTTCAGATTCCTATTGTTATTTCCATGTTTCTCTTAAACTATAAACTAGGTTTTTGTGAAATTGTAACAAAAAATTTCTAGATACTAACTAAAGAAACCCAATAAAATTTGTAATATTTCAAATCTGGGTTTTTTAGATACAATTAATTTATCAAACATTTTTTTAAAAAACAAAAAAAAATCACTCAAATTGCACAGAAATTTACACATAGATATAGGATGAATATGAAGTTTATGTAAACTAAAATATTTTGTCTTGTTCTTATCTTTCTAGAAAAAAAAAATGAAACATCAATCAGATGTTATATGAGTAAACTGCATTCTTTTTACTATGATGTATCTATTGAAAATTTTCTTACGGGATTCTTTCAACCATCTTCTTCTTCTTCTTCTACACGTGCAAAAGGAAACTTGATCTGATACCAGATGATGCTAAATATCTAGATTTTCATATATAATCTAATCAATAATTAATTTAAATCATCACATAAAATGGAAAGTAAAGAAAATAGAGATGAAATGAATGTAGAATGGAGCAATTTCTATTGAATAGAGAAGGGCATTTTATATAATTGCTTGCTTCTACAATCATGGAGTCAAGTCTCATCACCTTATCCCCATATCTCTCATATAATCCCTAGTCATATTCCCACACCCCTATCCATGGGTTATACATGACAACTAATTGTGCACACTCATGTATTATTTAAATAATAAACAATACAAATATTCAAACTATATGTTCACATTATGAACACTAATTTCCTAACAACCACATCCACCACTTGACAATTAAATATGTGGGTATTGATCCCACATTTATTTGGGGGTGATCAGCGGTGGGGTTTAAATGTGGATCACCACCCATAATAAATGTGGTTACGACCATGTATCCCCCTTTTTACTGCCACATACGTGGTCGAGCTATGTGTTGAGCCATGTAGGTAACGAGGAGCGCAAGATTTTTAATGTGGGCAGTGTGGTTTGAATGGCCGAGTTGGTAACCATAAGAGGTTGGTGGTGGCATATATGCATCCCAAAAGGCATGCTGATAATTAAACCCGAACCATGTAGCCCACCCTTCCATGCATAGAGCTCTTCGAGCTAAATGAACTCACATTCAACATAGTGACTCACCTAATTAGTAATAACCCAACCAAGCTAGCTTAGTTTACACGCAATGTAGATACTGGTGGTAGGCCACGTGGTGTCCTGAGGACCCACCACATGGTGAAATTGAACATGGTGGCAAAGATACCACTCCATTAAAAGAGTGTGTTGAATCTAGTTGAGGGCCCCCAGCCAGCAAATAGCGAGGCCCACTCATTTGAATATGAGTGTTGAAGACTGACATCACAAAACCATATATTTTTCACTTTCTCTCACACTCATATTTCACCATGTGTGGATGCCATATTGCAAATTTGAACCTTCCGGGTCTGAAAGTTGACCAAACTTTGACCAACGATAACTTGAGCATATGAAGTCTATTTTTTGCATTCCATCTACCATCAGAAATATTGCTAAATACTCTACCACACTGTCATGGTTTATGAAGGTTTAGGGAACTCCAAAAATCCCAAAAATAAAGAAATTTTTTTTACTAGCCTCTAAACCCTATAGGAACTTGTTAATTAACTCCACAAATATTATCAACTTAAAGGAAAAATTGCAATGTAAAAAGTGAACACCCACACATTATAGAAAAAATTGATAACAAAGTTCTATAAAAAAAATGGCTACATCTCTGGGTTTAAATGTTGAACCAATTCATTAAAAATTATGATCTGTAAATCAAACACAAACTTACAAATGAAGTGACAAATGCACAATAATGAACCAAAAGATACCAATTGATTCAAATGAATCCGAACTGGTCTCTAGAAGAACAAAAATTAGTTGATTCCCAATGAATCTAAACTAGTCCTCTGAAGTAAAAAGATATCCTCCACAAACAACTACCACTTTATTGCATGGCCTCAATTAACCTCTACATAAAGTGAAAATATACATTGAACGAAGTGTAGAAGAACAAATTCCTTAGTTGGTCTGCAATAAAACTAAACTAGAGTACAAAATGTGACCACATACCCAGTTGATTCCTGATGAATCCAAACTAAAAAATAAAATAAAAATAATCTCCTCCACATCTACCGAGTAGTAATAACCCAACTTATAATGACCAGTGAATAATATTAGATCTATAAAAAAATCCCTCCAATGAGATGCACCCTTGACAATATCTTCAAACAGACTCCAAGCACTCAAATGAATTCCACAACACAAAACAGTTTCACAACACCTCCAAATCAAGGAAAAAATAGGTCCACAAGGAGCGTCTCTGAATTCAAGACAACTTTTCATTTTACACCAAGAGCCATAAATGTTATTAAGTGCCTCAAAAATGCTCTCGTACAAAACTACCTCAATATGGTACAAGTGCATATACAGAATGCTGCCACAAACCTCTCCCAAATCTATCACAAAGTCCCTAAAATGGGTAAAAAATGGGTCCATTAAGAGCGTCTCAAATTTTTTTACACTTTTCAAGTTTACTACGAGTCACAAAAATGCTCCCAAGTGCTCTAAAAATGAATTTTACAAATGTGCCTCAATAATCCTAGAGGACAGGCACATACCTGTTAAAATAAAACCCACTAATCTCCTTTTATAGCTTGTCGATCCATCATGGCTTAGTGGTGGGACATAAATTTTTGTAAAATGATGGTTGGGGGTTAAAACCACCCCAACCACATCCACCACTTAATAGTTAACTATGTGGGTATTAATCCCACATTTTTATGGGATGATCTATGGTGGGGTTTAAATGTTGATCACCACCCATAATAAATGTGGTTACAGCCACGTATCCCCCTTTTTGTTTCCATGTATGTGGTCGAGCTATGTGTTGATCCCGTGGGTGGCAAGTGGTGCAGGATTTTAAATGTGGTTAGTGTATTTTAAATGGCCAGGTTGATAACCATAAGAGGTGAGTGGTGGCATATATGCATCCCATAAGGCATGTTGAGAATTAAAATTGAACCATGTAGCTCGCCCTTCCATGCATGAAGCTCACCAAGCTAAATGAAATCACCTACAACATAGTGACTCATTGATTTAGTAATAACCCAAATGACTTGGCTCGGTTTCCATGTAATGTAAATAGTGATATCAGGACACATGGTGGCCTTAGGATCCACCACATGGAGAAATCAAGCAAGGAGGAAAAAACACCCCTCCGCTAAAAAAAATTCGAACATGGCTAAGGTCCCCTAGCTAGAAAATATTAAGGCCCACACGTATGCAAGTTTCGATGATCGGCATCACAAAAAACAATTTTTTTTGCACTTTCACTCACACTCCTCTTCTACCATGTGTTGGTGTCATATTAGCTAATTGACCCTATTGGGTCCGAATGTTGACCAAACTTTGACCAATCATAACTTGAGCATATGAAGTCCATTTTCTACATTTTAAGTACTGTTGAAAATCTTGCTAAATGCTCATCGTGGTTGAGGGAGATTTAGGGAAATCCAAAATTCCCAAAATTTCCTCTAGATAAACTTGTTGGGTAGATACAATTTCTTCTATGAGCTTAACTGATAGCATGTTTCATTCAATTCAATGAGATTTGATGTAATATAAGAGTCAATTTTCTTTAGCTCCACCTTTGATGTTGTTGTTGTTGTTATTCCACCTGTTAAGTTTATAGATGAAAAGGTATGATTTGTTTTTATTTAGAATCTTAAAAGGAATGAAGGTTCAATTATACAATAATTGACTTCTAATTAGTGAATTGTTGTTTCAAATCTTGGATTATAGAAATAAAATATAGCAGTAGTATGTTTCATTATCATCTAAATGTTAAGTTTAATGGGTTGGTTTAATATAGTGAAAGTGAACATACTATTTTTATATAAACATGAAGTATCATTTGTATATGTGTGTACGATATAATTATTATTATAAACTTGGAAATTTATAATTATAACATACTAATTATGAATAAACTTGACCATAACTTATTCAATTATTTTCATTATAACTACATGATGGATTGTGAGCATGTGGACTCATGCCATATCATATGAACTGAACCATATCTATTCTCTCTCCTACAATTTGTAGGAAAGGTTGACATTCTTGAAGTGACTCTTTGGATCTAATTATGATTTATTTATGTCTTATGTTATTATGATTCAAATTCGAAAAGGATTATTGTAATCAAATGATATTGAGATTGGAATGTCGTCGCATATTGTAAAGGGCATCATGCCCAATGTATTATCCTTAGATTAATATGTATATTAGTATTAATGAAGAATAAGGTTTATCCTTATTTAAAATAGTATATATGACTTAGCTGATTTGTGACTTATTCTGTAGGATATGAAAATGAGGATATACTATTTATACAATTGATTATTAATAAAATTGATTATTCTTAAAATATATATTATTTTTTCATTGGAATTATGACATTAAAAAAATAAGGATATCAATAAAAATGAGATGAAGGTGTGTAGATATATTTTTGTACATTAAGATATCAAATGGACTAATCACGAGAAGCTATCTACTTAATATAATAAAAATAGTTTGTAACAAGTGAATGTAATGAAACAAATCGATACAAAATATGATTAGTAAACCTATGATTAACGATGTATACTATGGTGTGTTAGTTTAATAAAAGGAACTAATAAAATATAGTAACTCGTAGAGTTACTATAACCTTCTTATGAGAACTTAATATTGTGTATCAACACATTTTAATGTGTGGTAAGGAAAGACTTAGTTACTTCATCTATCAAATATAACTTAAAAAATATAAGAAGCATAGGTGCAATGTCCCTTTGTCTTGTCATTATTATCCTACTTGTGCCAACTTAAGATGGCTATGAGAAGGATGGTCAAAACGTAATGATGGAAATAATTACGTGGTCATTATCTTTCCTAGAGGGATTATAAGATGGTACAGATAGGATCCTTTTGTTTGTGTGTATAGACACTTCCTCTTTTTAACTAATTCACTTTGTTAAATAAAAATGAATCTCAATAATTTTATTGAGACATATGTGTGGTGACGAAAGACAAGTTTTGTAGGCTAGTGTGCATACTTGAAACTAAGATTGTAAATAAATTCTTGAAAACTTTGTCCAAAGTAATGTAATTGTTGGCTACATTGTTTTTTGACCAATACTCTAAATAAAGAGTGTCAAATACCATATGTAAGTTACATTAATATCTAGGTAGGATTTAAGAAGATGCACATGTTTCTTAGAACCTATAAATTTTTTAACTAAGCATACATAGTATACACACACACATATAAAGTGTCTCAAGGGAGATCAGGTTGATCAAAATAGACCTTTACACCTACACATGGTTATTGTATGTTATGACATGGATTATGAAAGATTTAATAATGATATATTATTTAACAGCAAGTTAATTAATAATGTTAAACATTGAAAGCATTAATTGTAATTTAGGGGTATGTTTTTTTAATAAAAATCCCTTAGTTTGGATGAATCATAACATGGGTGTTATAATTTCCTAGGGAAAAATATGCGTAACATCATAATCTCTTGTGAAATATTGGTTCTTATCCACTTCCCTCACATCTATCGCCACATGGTGAAATACCATTACCCTTGTCACATTCCTACATCACTTTGGTGTTAAGCATGAAAAAATTAAATGTATTTAATCTAGTTTAATGTGTTTGTTTGTTCTTGTTTGTAATTTTCTTAATTACATTGCATTGTTAGTTACTTAGAGTCAGTCCTCTATCATTTTATGACATTTTCATTATGATATTCCAATATTATGATGCATCTTTTTATTTGTTATACTATATAAATGTATCTCAAGCTATGAAAACTCTATAAGATACAAAATATTCATCACATTTTCATACCCTCTACCATCTATCTAACATTCCTCTATCATATAACTAACAGTATAACCTTCATCATATTCTTATATCATATCAAACATCCTTTCTAGAGTTTTTGAAATAATCATATTCCTTTCAAAATAAGTTAATTGGTTCCTTCACAAAACCTATTGACGTGGCATATGGATCAACATCTAGATGTTTTATCTATCTTGCAAAATCAACCTATTAATCCCTTCACCACAATCCATTGAAGTGGTCCATTGATCAACATTCCTAGGTCCCTAATTATTCTATCAGCCATGCCATTATGAGAATATCTTTTCACCACTACCATTTATCTAATTTTTCATATCCTATTCCCTTATTCTGTCACCACATAGTCTCTTGAGGGGGAATCATCCTATCAAATTCTCTTATTTATACCAAAATCTATATATTTACTACTTTATTTGTAAGGGCTCCGCTACTGTGAAACCTTCTTAAAGAGTGGAAAATGTAGACACCCAAAATATTCCATGCTAAAATAACTCCTAAATAATTATTAAATCATCATGAAAATCATACAAATCATATTAATCATCTCTTGATTGATTATTAAACCCACTTCTTCACATCCACTTCCCATAACATCAAATGGACAATTAATCCTACTAAATTTCTCCTAATACTAATTAAGAAGATACTAATCCTACATATCCATTATCCCACATTCATCAAGATAAACAAACATCTTCAATCCAAAATCTACATAATTCACCTTTCAAAGGTACAATCAAACACCTAATCTCATGTTAGGTTTCTATTTCCAGAAAACAAATCTTAAATGAGAAAAATTTGTTGATGGAATCCTTACATCATTAATCACTTATTGAAATCATAGTGATATTATATTATACAAAATCATCACCAACATCCACACATCGAAAGAAAGTCAAAAAGGGAAGGTTTTTATTTTACTTCAATTTTATGTATTTTAATGGTTTCACCTTAATTAGGTTTGTAGTCATTTTTATTCCCTTAGAATAACCTTCTAATACCTTGTGTGTCACTAGCCTATCACCCAATGAGTGCTAGGTGCTCACCTGAAGCACGCGTGCGTGCCAATTGAGCCCCTCATTTATGTGAGCATTTATGAGAAGATTTTGTCATTGATGACAGATTAAGTGCAAAAAATTATATTATCATGCATATATTTTGAAATCATAAGATGAGTCATTACACAAACATACCCATTCAGATAACAAAAGAAACACCATAGAGATAGTAGATCTGATCCATATAAAGAAAAAGGCACTAGGGTTTACACACATGAACATTATATTTAGAACTAAACCATATATTCATGTTGATCATAGTTGAGTAACCACATTACATTCAAAAGGGTCATATTATACCAATATATCATGACTCATGCATCTGAATTTCTAGTTATTCTTCCCTATTATAAAAATTTAGTAGACCCATTCCCCTAGAGTATGTTAACATTCCTATAGTCCTATAATGAGAAACCCAACCCCTAGAATCTTCTATTCATTTTTGCAAAGCTTCACCTATTCTGTTATAGCTAATCATAGCTTGGTAGCTCTTCTCCTGTATCTGGCCTTTATGATGCTCTCTCCAAGGATGGTTTAGTGTACCTTAGTCAACTTATCTCCACAACCCTTAGCTTCTCAATTCTAGGTTCAACACCCATAGACATGCCTTCTAAAAATATCTTATCAATTGATTCCAAAGTGTCAGAGGTTGTCCTCTCCATGGTGAGGATGCTGAGTCTAGGTCTGATCCAATCATCCCCAAGGTCTGAAAAATACGATGTTCTCGGTCGGTGCTATGTTCTGGATGCTTCAAGACAATATCATCTCCTTGATCACCAAGCTACCAAGATTTTACCTTATACACTCATGCACGCCTTACCTTGGGTCACATCCTTTAGCCTCAAGTGCCTTAACTTTGCGAATGCCAATTAGTTCCTCTTGTCTTCATATCCTTTATCTTTTCCAATGAGATCGTTCACTGTGGTTTCTATCTCCAATTCCCCTTCTAGGAATCTCACCTATCTTGTACACTTCCTCCCAAAAATTATTGCACTCAACTTCAACTGAAACCTAGTTTGAGTGCATGTATAGACATCCCTTTGGGACTTAGAAAACTATTGTGAGGCCCAACATCACCCCAGCAGTTTTATACCTTTGTTCTCCATCATTTTCATCATTGATCCTTTGTAAAACTTTCAACTTAGGTTCATTGACATGGGACTCAATAATGCCCAAGAATAACATCTTCATGGTTCGCGGGTATGCCCCTTCTTCCTCAGAATGGAAGACATTGCCAAGAAGAATTGGTCTGTCGGCACGGTGATCTGAAGAATCATGTGCAAAGAAATTCTGTCCTTAGATCATGGATATAACCCATTCCCTTCCCATGTGCTACTACCACATTCTTCCCTCTTGTGCACGCAGACCTTTGGATAGATCTCACCTAATAAGCTGGAATCTCCACACATGCTTCCATATTCCTAGTCCCTACACTCTATTGCATTCAAAGTATCTCCTTAATGTATGTCATCACGTGCTCTGCTCCAGGTTATTTAGCGCATCCAACCTATGGGTGATCTGAAGATATAATTCCTTCAACTACTTCTCTTTGATTCGAGCCTCCTCTAGGGTCTGCAATGGCTTAGTGAGGCTTAGGGTTCTCTGAAATCCTTAGCTATTTACTTCTTCACTCTCCACTTTTTCCTTGAGCACCTTCTTCTTATCCACCCTTCCCCTCACTTCTCTAAAACTTCCTTAAGTTATGTACATCATACATGGGATGAGTAACTTTACTTCTTCATCCTCATATTCATCTCTTTCTCCCTTGCAGGCCTCATAAGCTCTCTATATCCTCTAAGTCTGCCTATCCCCTCTAGCCTTCTAATTCTTCCTAGATGGGGATTCTTCCTCTTCCTCAGTAGGTGATTCCTTTCTAGGAGAATCTTCAGCTTATTCTTTCTTTCTCTTGGCACGTGAACACTTCTTTTGTCCTGACTCCAAAGATGGGAGGTTACATCTTCCTATGTTCAGGATGGTACTTAGGTCTTGGCAATCATTGACTCCGGCACGCCCACAGATTGTGTTGTGTGCACACTTGGTGATTTATTCTCTGGCACCTTTAAGAAAATAGGGTATCTGTAATCCCTTATCCCTCTTCTATATACCACAACGCTTCTTCCTTTCCTTTTCCTCCTTCAGCTCGTGCCTTAACTTTGCACTGATTATTTCCTCTTGATTTAGATCCTTGCTCTTTTCAATGAGCTCTTCTTTCTTTCCAATTCCCCCTCTAGGAATCTCACCCTATCATTCCTCCCAAAGAGTCTTTCCTCAACCTTGAATTAAAATTTTTTGAGTGCATTACAAACTTTCTCATCAGAAAAATTATGAGCATTCACCTGCAAGTTTATACCTTTTGTCTCTTGTAACTTCATCAACGCCCCTTGGTTAACTTTGAACTCAAGCTCGTTGACATGAGACATTGACATGGGACTCAAATGCCCAAGATACCATTTTCCTAGTTCATGTGTATGTGCCTTATTCTTCGAATGAATACATTTCTAGGATTTATTTTGTATGCATGGTGCTCCAGAAACATACATGTAGCACTTTGTTTGGATCATGGATATAACCCATTACTTGCCCTTGTGCTACTACCACATTCTTCCCTCCTATACGCGTAGCCTTTGGAAAGCTCACCGCTAACTTTGGATCTCCACCCATGCTTCCATACTCCTTCCCTATGCTCTCTTCTTATATCTCCTTGAGTATCTCATCTAAGCTCTGCTCTACTAAGTTCTCTATTATGCCTGCTACTATCTCTCTATGGCCTCTTCTATCTTCTCCTTGGTGAGGCTAGGGCTCCTCTGATCCTTAGTATTTACTTCTCCACTCTCCCCTTTTCCTTGAACACCTTATTCTTCTCCATCCTTTCCCTCACTTATTTCTTCCTATGATTTGTGTACATCATACATGGGATGATGTTGAAATTCTTCATCCTAATCTTCATCTCTCTCACCCCTATAGGCCCCCAAGCTCTTTGTCTCCTATGAGTCTATCTTCCCTACTACCTTTTATTTCTTCCTAGTTGGGGATTCTTCCTCTTCCTCACTAGGTGATTCCTTTCTAGGTGAATCTTCTTGTTCTAGCACATATTCCTTATGTGTCTTTTCCTTCTCCTTGATGGGAGACTTATTCCTACACGCGTATGTTCTTAGCTTGGTGCATGACTATGGTGCACCCACATATTATGATGTCTACACACTTGGTGCTTTCTTCTCTGGTGCCTCTTTCTCCAGGATTTCTTCCTACCATTGGGATCCTCTGGGATGGAGACATCATTCTCAAAGTAAGCTCCCTTTTCATACTTGGGCCTAATGCATAAGTATATTCTTGTTGTGGCCCTTCTAGTAATTGGCAACGTTAATGGTTTTTTCATTAGCACCTCATGGAAGACATACTTCTCCACATAGGTGTGCTTCTTTGGATATACCATCTTCCTTCAAAAATTGTGGTGGTCTTGGTCCACCTTACTAAGGTCAAACCTTAGTATTTTAGCTTCCTTGAAGTGATTTATCCCTTCTTGGAAATACTGTGCAGTAAAGGAGAAGGGTAATTTACACCATCATCTCTTGGTCCCATCTGAGAGAGTGAACCTACTAATACAAAACCATGTATAGACAACGAACTCAACTTCTCCATTTACTAGTGGTTGAAATTGCTCTGGTATCCTCCACTCATCCCCGAATGCATCATGCATTTTCTTGTACCATTTTTCCAAGCACGATTTGTGGGTGTCTGTCATGGTATCACATGTGTATTTATTAAAACTCTTCATGGGGGAGGGATCTTCATATAGATACTCCCATCCAAACTTCTCTGGCCCATCGGGCACTTCAATTTTTGAGAAGATGATGGTGAGAAGAATATTGCTGAACATTATCTTCTCTCCTTCTTACGTGGTGCTGATGATCTCTTCTACAATATAGGTAGACATGTTATAGATGGTCCCTTCTAAAATTTTCCAAAATACATTCAACCATGCCTTGTTAATTTATGTCTACCTTTCTTTCCCATTTAGCTTGGATACCAAGCCCATGACCAATCTCATTATAGGGTTAGGGATATATGAGATATCAAAGTAACATGAACCCTTTTTATAATCATACTCCTACATGGTCCTCTTAATAGCCTCTTTATCCTCTAGGTCATCATCTAATGAATCTCCTTCACAAATAAGGTCAGAAAAATTATAGATGACTTGGGGAGTTATGCACATTCTATGGCCCACAAAGTAGAAATGGTCCTCATACACGCGTGACATCAACCATTGGTATAACCGCTCAGGCTTGCCAAAATAGGGAAACTCGAATAATTACAACAGCCTGGCCTTCTCCAATTTTACTTTCACTTCATCATTATAAATTGGCATCCCTTTTAGTTTCCTCTTATCCATTGGACAAACCATCTCTAGTTCCATTTCCTTCTTTTTGTTACTTGTATAATGATTATAGTCACTTATGGCCATATTCCTCACATGGGATACCCATTCTTTCCCAAGTAACACCCCCATTAAAACTAGTTGTGGTAGTCTATTTTCCTTTTCCCATGCCCTTCTAAGGTGAGATGGTCACCTTCTTTGGTGTTATCTTCTTGTTTTTCTAAAAGAATAAAATACTTTCTCTCCTTCCTCACTCTACAAAAATATATGGCTCAACTCTGTGAAATAATCCTTCTATTCTCGTGCTCTAGCTGCAAAACCCTAACATAGAAAATGCTTCCACAAGATGGTGTATTCCACTGAAACCTTCTTCCCAATGCAGGTGTACTCCTTCCACTCTAGTTCACAAATCACCCTATTCACGCACTTCACATTTTCACTCTTCTTCCTTCGCACAAATTTTTCTTCGTGGATTCCCTAATTTGCAAGAGATCTTCAATCTCATAATAGCAAGGTAAATAATGATGTTCTTGACCCTTTACTTATAGTTTTTTTCCTATCTCCCACAATAAATGTTATGCCACCTACCAACATACTCAACATTAAATGTGAATTTTTTCACTAAATCATATCTTTAGTGCCTTTACCCATGTGCCAAGTCCTGCATGAAAAACCCTCTACAAACTTCTCACGTGTAAAAAATTGTTACTGACTGAATACTCTTATGTGTGTTTCTACAACACCAAAGGCACTTCTTCTGATGACATGATTTTTACCCTCACCTACCTCATCTTGTTCATGTTCTTCTTATCCTTTGTACGTGGTCTTTTTTAAAGCCTTCTTGACACCAACAATATTTTTTCCATTGTCTCCCACGTTCTCTTCTACCTTAAGTGTTGTTGATATTTCAATATAGGTCATCACAACTACTACCAGCTTCTTTCTCTCTTTGTTCTACTCCACCCCACACTAAAATAGATGTGTGGTCCTCTACACATACACAACCCTAGAAAGTAATGTGGTTACTGGCACACAAGGTGTGCAAAACAACACAACATAAAGGAACAAGTTAAAAGAAAGGAAAGCATAAGAAAACTAAATGCATCAAGTGAAATGCTACACTAACTGGAAATAATGCCTTATTTACAAACACAAGGAAGACTTATTTATAGTAGGGCTTCAACCTAATCCCAATGAAATGGCCTAGTAATCTTGTCCCAAACAACACTTGTAACTAGAAAGCACCTGAATCAAGGATGTACATGAGATGATGTATGGTCCCAACTAATGGACTTTTAACTTTCCAGGATGGCACAGAAATTTAGAATCATATAAACAAAACCATCTTCCTAACCTCAAATTGTTTGTTTTTAATATGAAGATAATGTCATGCTTTTTGTCTTGCCTTATCTATCTTTTGACTCCATATAGAAAGTGATCACCTTTCGTCTAGCTACATTAACTTATCAATTCTTTCTTCGAGCACTTGTTCATCAAACAATCCTCCTACTCGTGCTATACACAGCAATGGTAACATAAATTCAATCAGAAAAATAGCCTCTATGCCAAACACCAATTGAAATGGTGTGGCCTTGTTTAATCTCTTGTAGGTTGTCCTACTGTATGCCCATAGAATGGTCGATACCTTGTCATCCCAATCTTGTCTGCCAACGTCACAAATCTTAGTTAATGTGTGACTTAGTATCTTGTTAAATGCTTCAGCAGTCTCATTCATTTATGGGTGATAAGGGGTGGTCTCGTGATGGGCCACCATAAACTATACCAACAAAATCCTGACCGTCTCATTCAAAATATGTATACCCCTATCACCGGTTAAGCTTAAATGACATCCATACCTGTTGATTATGTTCTCCCATAAGAATCTAGCTATTGTCATTGTTGTGTAATCCTTTGTAGGCATTATCTCTTCCCATCTTGTCAAGTAATCAGTGCAAGTGATGATGTAACGCAAGTCAGTCCTTTGTGTGGCTAGGGAGATTGGTCCTACAAATTCAATTTCCCATTTTTCAAATGGTTCAATGCTAGCTATCAGTTGCAAGGGAATTTCATCCCTCCTTCCAGGTTTTCCAAGGCACTAGAAATGGTCACAGGCCTTGCAAAAATCAATACAATCCTCATAGATACTTTCCCACCAAAGCCATGTACATAGAATCTTCCATGTGGTTGCATTTCTTGCATACTGTCCACCTACAATCCCACCATGTGCTTCCTCTATGATTGCAATATGCTCATGTTCTAATACGCATCAGAACAAAACCTCATCATGGCCTAACTTGTATAAATATCCACTAATTAACATGTAATCCATGACGTGTATAGACAACTACTTTCTTTCCAAAGACTTCATTCCTTCTGATGCCACACTCATTTTAAGAAACACTACAATATTTTATAAGCCAGAGGGTGCGTGCCACAACCTAAATAGTTACGCGTTTGGCATGGTATCCTCAATTCTCTATGCGTCCTCCCATGAGTCAATTCTTGATAGATGATTAGGTCCTGAATTACTCTTTCCTTGTTTTACCACAACTGAAAAACTCAAATTCTTGAAATAATAGGACCCAATAGAGTATGTGCCCTTGTATAATGAGCTTGTTTACAAAGTAATTTAGTGTTATATGGTCTGTATAGAATATGAATGGTGTTGCCAGCAGATACTTGCCTAAAACTATGCAGGACATGTAGATCATTGATAGTGCCTCATGCTTATTAAATGTGTAATTCTGTTATGCTGGATGTCAACTTCCTACTAGGCAAAATAGAAGGGGCGATCAACAATCCCCTCACCAAGATGTGCCAGTAATGCTCTGAATGGGCTATTCCCTAAGTGCATCAACATGCACATGAAAAGGCTTATCCAAAGAAGGGAAATCATAATATGGGCACAGTAACAAGCTTATCATTCAATGTGTTAAATGCCCCTTTGTTGCACCTCTCCCCATTGAAAGGTGCTCTTGTGTTTAAGAAATTCCTCCAAGGACACAATGATTTTGGCATATCCCTTGATAAATTTCCTTTAGTACCTTGTATGCCCAAGGAATCCACACACTACACTCTAATTGGTGGGAACCCCCAATCCCATAATAACTACAACTTTGGTGGGATCCACCAGCAAGCCTTCCTTATATATAATATGCCCCAACCGGGTTCCAAATGGTGTAGTAAAGACGCAAATTTATTAATGTTGAGGGATATCCTAATCTTCTGAAATCTCTCAAGCATCATCCTCAAATCGTTACAATGGTCTTGTTACTAGCCCATACACCAGTCAAGTCATCCAGGTAGACCTGAAGAAATTTATGGATGAAGTCCTAGAAGGCTTGTGCCATGATGTGTGAGAAAAGAAAAGGTGTATTCTTTATCCCAAAAGGCATGACCGTGTAGGGAAAATTTTTTCCATTCAGTGGTGAAAGTTATCTTTCTCTAGTCTTCCTTTGCAATCCCAACTTGGTGATACCCTGAGAACCCATCCGTGAAAGAATAGACCTCGCACATGGTTAATCCTTCCAAAATTTCTTTAGGGAAGAGGGTTGGAAAAGGGTCAATGGAACATACTACATTCAAGTCCCTGTAATAAACACATATCCTTATCCTTCCATCCTTCTTAATGATTATGAACATTGGAATCATCCATTTTGATTCCTCCATAGCCTCAATGATTCCTGATGCTATCATCTTATCTATCTCCTCCTTAACTCGTACGCATAATTTTAGATTCATCCGTTATGGTCTCTTCCAAATCGGGTGCAAAAATTTCTTTAACTTGATCCTCATTTCCCCCAAGGATTGTTATAATCCTTTGATCTCATGGTACTCACATGGTAAAAAATCTTGAAACTCATGTAAAAGGTCCATGATCTTATAAAATTCTTTCTCCGACCAATAATCCCCAATGATAGCTTACTTAGGTCCTGCCTCAAAACCAATGTTAACCTTATTTTTCTTCAAGGGATCATGGTAGGCAGTCACTTGCTCATAAATGCTATCCATAAATTTACACGTACCTTCAGAATGGTTAACATCCAAACTCTCCATTTCTTCACCATCTATCACATAGACCATTTTTCCTTTTTACTTTTACATGCATGCATGATCAAGTTGTGTCTCTTATAATTCTTCCTCATCAAAATGCGTCTCCAAATTAGGTTCACCTAATAGCGCAAGTATCCTATCTTCCACCATTGCGCTATTTCACATTGTAAGGTGCTTGACAACTTGCAATGCCTTATCCACTAATGAGTTTGTACTCTGATACTTGAAAGCTTGAATGAGACTAGCCGTCAACTCCTACCAATTCCCTATTTTACGGTACATTTCTGAGTGAATGTACCATGTGCACACATAACCTTGTAAGGTGGAATATAACTTATGCACCCATAGCAAAGGTGGTAAAGCTTATGCACATTTTATCTAGGCCTTCTCACATGATTGGATATGACACGAGGTGGGTTCTTTGCCATGGTAATCTTGTATGACAGTGAGCACATTACTTTTGGAAAACCTAATAGAGAACGATCATTCCCACCTCGTGCCATTCTATAAGGCTCTCACGATGTGTTGCACTGACCAATGCACTACTGTAGTCCCAAGCAGGATATAGCTAAGCATACCTCTTCTTTCGTTATCATTTTTCCACTAAGCCTCCATTTCTTGTAATATATCATCAAGATTATGCTCCTACTAGATGTAACTTGGTAACTTCTTTCCTCCTAGGCACTTCGATTGAGCATGCAATTTTGTTACCCTTGTCACCAATCCTCTCAAAAATCACCTAATTAATTCATAAGTCCCATGTGGCCAAATTGTCACATGCCGCCCTATGTTGATTATCACTCATAGACTGAGCATCTTTAAACTGGATAAATCCTTCTGTAGGATGAATTATCTCAAGGTTTTTGATAGAGTGCACATAGATTATATCAAGTAATTCTTCTCCCACAGGGATCAATATAGGGCACTGATTTCCCATCGATTTCAAGGGGATGATTAAACATTCCTCCTTGTTCTCAAAACTGATATACCCCTTATTAAACCGTAGGTTAGCATTTTTTTTGTAACACCAGGGTTTCTTAAGACAATGCTTGTAAAGTTATCCACCTTGGCTAATGCCAAGAATTCGAAGTTCTCCAGTGAACTTCACCCCTTGGATAGTGATAACTTCATCCTTCAAAATGCCAATGGGCATTTCCTTTATCTTGTTCACCATATACAACACATTCAAAGATGGGTGTAATGTGGGCCTTCCCATTTGATGCCATGCATCCAAGGTGATAACATTGAATTCCATGCCCATATCAATCATAATATTGCTTAGAATCCATCCATCTACAACAACATTTAAAGTGATATCCTTTTCATAGTCAAAGATGTGGGGAGGAAGGTTAGCATGTAGAACCTTTCTCTCACATTCTCCTCTAGCACGTGGTACCTTCTCCTGTAACCATTATCCTAGCAAGGGAATGATATTATCTTACCTTCACATATTGTATACTTCCCTAACATCATCCAGATCCTTCTACAAAGCCTCAACATTCTTACTTTTCTCTGACTTACATTGATTTCTCCTTCATACACTGGATCTCTCCTTGTAGACTCCAAATCAAATCCATAGTCTCCTGATACACCTTTTTTTAATGAGTAGGGTCTAGATACTTTCACATAGTATAACTTCTTCTCTTGTAACCTGTGTTATTTTTCTTGGTATCTCCCTACCGTGTGTGTAGCCTCCACTTACATGTTGTCACCAGTACAGGTTCTAGTAATGACTCACATGCCATTCTTGACATCTATTATGAGCCGACCTTCTTTATGATTACCATCCTAGTGCCCTTGTCCTATCTGGTGTTGCTGGATCATGTGCTCAAATAATCTCAAGGAACTCTTCATACTTATGTTTCTTTCCATACCACAAGCATTGCAATAGATCAAGACACTCATACTTATAATTCTCTGTAGACCCATAGTTATAGCAGGTTCCTCATGGGAACTCACCTCTTCCTCCATGGTTACTATGACCAAAAAATCCTCCACAAAAACCTCTTCCACACACTCCTCCATCTGTGCACCCTTCATAATGGAAATCATCATCCTTGGTACTACTTACAATGTTGATTATGGTGCACACCAAGATCAATGACATCATGTATCTCAGTCAATTAGCCTACAATATTTGGTGTCATGGGTTGTAGAGGTACAAATATTTCAATAAGCAAGACACATTCTTATGGATCACGTGCTGCAGTAGTGGGCACCTACTTGCATCATGATCCCCATGGAAAATTTCACAATCTACTATCATGGAGCATACCGAACCTTCGAGGGAAATAATCCTTTGTGTGCCCCTCTATCTCACAATCCATGTGCACCATATACCACTGCGAGTCTCATGTGCTAAGTTCAGAAATAGCTTCTCCAGCTACTTTGTCATTGTAGAAATTTGGGCCTCAAGGAAAGGTCTAATACTGATATCTACACTTCCAACAATCTCAGCATGCAAGGCAGTCTCCAAGGCCTTACACGGGTCTATGAATGCATTGTGTGAAAGTACTCTTCTGAATGGTGTTATCAATCCTCTAACCAACCATTGAGCATGTTGAGAGGGGTGAATATCATATGATAGTTTTTACAAGAGAGTTTTAAAACATGTGTCATATTATCACACACTCTATGTCATTCCTTTCTAGATCTCTTTCAAAGAGATAATGCTCTTCTGCTCAAATTCAAGGATATGGAATTCAGCTAAGAATGCATTCCGCAACAGTGTGTAGTATACCACCATCTAATGGGGGTCATACTTCCATTACCAACTATGTGCGTGCCCTTGCAACATTGTTGCAAACTAACTTTCCTTTCACTCTAGGGTAGTGATACCCTTTTCCCGCCATAGAAATTCACACTTGTGCACATGCTCTACAACATCCTCAACACCCTTATAATCTGGTAGCTATAGAGACATCTCAAAAAATACTTACGGAGGTGACTGAGGCCCTTATCCACTTGATCCAAAACCTTTATTCCCTCTGGTGTTTCCTCCACCACCAGATCCGCTCAATTAACTAGGTCCTATTCCTCCTGATCCACCAGATCCACCAGGTCCTCCTCTTATAGCTAGTAATGGGCCTGAAGCAATCCTTCCTAGTGTTCCCAACATCCCACTGAACTGTGTGGTGATATTTTGTGATACTACTCCACTACCAGATGTGTATCTCATGCCACTCCTAGATGTGATACCTAAACTTTGTGTACTTGCACTTTTCCCAAAAATCCATCCAAACACAGGAATTGTTTGTGTGGCCATAGATGTCCCAAACAAGAAGTTATATCTCCTAGGTGTAGATTGGTCACTTTCACTGATACTAACTTGGTTAAAAATACATGTTTCTTGATTTGGAAAACTAAATCCAAGGGTTCAATCACTAAGTGGGTTTAAATGTGTGTCGATATCTATCCTTTCTCCATGCAATGAACTCTCGTCAGAAGTTGAATGGGTTTCTCTCCCACGCTTACCAAGATGGGGTAGCAAATACTTTTCAGGTTCCACATCCTCTGGGTGAACCTCAATTTATTCTTGTAACGTCTTCCTCCATAGATTCATCACTACCAAAACCTTGCACTATCTAGTCAACTCCCTTTCATGCGTTTCACTATACTTGATTCACCTCTCTTCCCTCTCCTTTTCTGCCACAATGTTTGCCATCTTCCTCCACCCTAGATTCCTCACCCGGCACTCATAGAATCTTATACACCCATGGGGAAGGCCTCCAAACTTATCATAATGATAAATATATTCATATCCAATGGGATAGCTCACAAAAATGATCCTCTAAGTTCCCTTAGGAACTCAAACTCAGCAACCTATGGAAAGGAATACGTAGAAATGGCATATTCTAGGGTATAAATAGTTAGTACTCTTTTCCAAAAGTGATCAACAACATGTGTCCAACTTAGATCCACATCTTGTAGCCTCTGGTAATCATCTTGGGTCCATACGCATGATATATAATACCAACTTGATCTAGATGCATATGCTGAAATTCATTTATACAATTCTACTAGAAAACAACAAAAGAAGGTCAAAACAACTCATGATATAGGTGTTCTTCTGCCCATCTGCATACACCAAACTCAAGTTCAGTATTAAATATTTGAGAAAAATCATCCTCCATTCTCTTAAACCATGTTTCGACACTTTCTAGGGTCAAGTGCTCTGTCATCACATCTCAAAAGAACCAAGATGTAGTCATCTATCACAAAAACTTTGAAAAGGGATCCCGGAAACAAAATCAAGATGTAGTCATTTTTAAGCCCTTAGAACAATATTATAACCCCATGCACGTTGACCAATCACCTAGCGGGTGTTAGGTGCTCACTCTGAGGAGTGCATGTAGGTGCTAAGCCCCTCCTTTATGTGAGCATTGTGAGAAGATTTTTTCATCGATGACAGATCAATTGTAGAAAAGTAAATGACCATGCATATATTATAAAAGCATAGGATGAGGAATTACACCAACATACCCATTTAGATGAAAAAAGAAACCATCATGTAGATAGTAGATTTTGATCCATAACATAAAGAAAAAGGCACTAGGGTTTACACCCATGAATAATCATATTTAGAACATAACCATATATTCATGTTGATTATAGTTCAGTAACCACATTACATCCAAAGGGTCATATCATAAAAATTTATCATGACTCATGCATTAGAAGCTCTAGCTATTCTTCCCTATTAAAAAAATTTAGCAAACCCATCCCCCTAGATATGATAACATTCATATAGTCCTGCTAATGAGAAACCCTAACCCCTAGAATCTTCTACTCATTTATGGAGAGATTTGCCTACTCTGTTATGGCTTAATCACACCATTTGACCCTCTTCTTCTTTGGCTCTCTCAATGATGCTCTCTCCAGAATGGTCCTCTCTCCTGAAATCCTTTTCTTCTACCTAAGCATATCTATAAATAGGTTTAACACTCACTGCATCATGCCTTCCTGAATGTAGCATATTAGTTTCCAAGTGTCAAGGTGGTCCTCCAATGGAGCATGATTCTTCTAATCTGAGCTCTCCACTTTCTGTAATGATGTCTTCGAGAATGTTCCATGCATGGAATATTCTTTCCTTGACCACCAATTCACCGAGATGTCACCTTATCCACTCACCATGTCTAATTGGGTCATGTTTTTCCTCAAGTGCCTCTTGGAAAGCCGAATATGACTAAGTCTTGAAATACTTTGCTCTACTTTTTGCACCCGATGTGGTTTTTATTAAACCCATCTAAAACCCATGTCCTATGCTTTTTTCCCCACACGCCCATCTTCTTCATTGGTCTCACATGTGCACGTGCACTTTGGGACTTATTCAATATTTTGAGGCCCAACAAGGTTTATCTTGATGTTAGTGTAAGGTTGTAATTAATGGACTATAGGTATTAGTTATTTTTTTAATGGATACAACTGACACATGTATATAATATCATCCATCCATTATTCAATTTTTATCTAAGAATAACTCAATATTTCAAAACCACAAGGAAAAATAATACTATTTAATAATTCTACTACTTCATGCAAGGGTTATAATTTATTAAGAACATATGTTGATTAGCCCACAATTTGAGTTAAGGCATGAGGGAAAGGATAATACAGTGGAGGAAAATTTAGGCATGCACACAAGGAGAAGTACATGTATTTTAAAATGTAATTCAGAGATCGATCTAGATCACATATGGTGACCACCAAGGCCAATCTAACTCAAGTACCTAACCTTATTTTTGTATATAATGTCCATTTGAGTGTTGGTGTGGGAAGCTAAGGTTTTTTTTAATATAAGAATATGTGTGAGCATCATAAGAATTCTAAGCATACACATAGGTAGTGTAGATGTAGATGAAGCATAAAATAACTAGAAGTTCTCACTCAACTGAGACAAAATCACCAATTAGGGACTAAAATGCCAAATGGTTTTGTCTAAGAGTTGTAATTTATTACAATAGGCAAAAAACACGGAGAAATTTCTAAACACATTCTAATACATACACATATCCCAAATAAATAGATGTAACACCTATATCACCTTATAAATCAGCTAAGTGGTCTCTCTAACCCTAAATTACATCTCTCTTGTTAGGGTATATGTGGATGAAAATCATAGTTTTTAAATCTATATATTTATGTACATTATATGATTATTCAATTATTCATGAATTAGTAATATAGCCTTATTATTATTATTGGGGTTAAATCATACTCCTCAACAATTGTGAGAGTGTGGGAAAAAAGTGAGAACTAATAGAATATGAACACAATCAACTTTAATACAAGAAAAATGTAATTTAAAAAAGATCATTGTGAGATAGAGGAACCAAACATGAGCCAAAAAATAGCTTATATTTAAAATTATATAAAAATAACTCTAGAAGATGTGCATAAATATGAAGTGGAGAGGTGTAATGCATCCTAAAAATGTGGATAAATAAAACTCTGATCTATCCTAATGAAACCTATGTAAACTAAACACGTGTAGGAAAAACCATACAATGGAATAAAAACTTATAATAATACCCCCTTAAGTGTAACTTACGTAAGTATAAGAATTGGGTCTCAAAAATAAGGCCTAATGAGGTGCCCTTGTATAAAAAAACATATTTCATAAAGTAGAGAAAAAGATAAAAGTTGTAGGAAAAGCTTTCCCTCCTCAACAAAGAGAAAAGAATCCCCCTAGAAATAAAGAGAGAATTAGAGTGGAATAGCTATCCCTAAAAATATGAAGCCTCTATAAGCCCCAATATATTTCATAGATAAAGAATCATAATGTCTATAAAGTAATCGATGAAGGCTGCATCTCAATTAGGAATGTGAGATGCAATACTATAATAATATGGCTTAGAAGAATAAGAAATGTAAGGACCTAAAAAAATGAGGTCTAATTTTTTTAGCTCCCATTATTCCCATTATTTAATTAATATGTTGATTTCAAACATAATCAAATCATACAAATAAACAAATAGATCATTTTTTCATGATATATCAGTACAAATCAGATTTGAATCCAATAAAAATTTCATTATTTTCAATACCTTAGTAGCACTTACAAGTTTACATGCAATGTCAATGAGCCTCGTAAGCTTATACAATATAGCTATTTATTCCAACAGTACATCAAGTATAGTTTATTCCATTAATTAAAATATAAAAGCAACTAAACAAGATCTATAAATCAGCTCAAATCCCTTTCATATCTTTTCCTTTCCTTTGTCTCCAGAGTGGCATGTATTTTCCACAAAGGATCAGTTCAAATTGAACTGGCAAGCGTTTCCATTTTCATACATGTAGTATTCTACAAACGAAAACATATCTACAATATCCAATAATGCAACAATAAATAGACTCATACATTATTATTATAATGATTTCAATAATCATGTATACATGTATGAACTAACCAAGTTCCGAATATCATTCTTGAATGATTACTTCATCTATCACATAGAAAATACATAATACTTAGCTCACGTAAGGCTGATTACATAATGCATTTCATAATAATCATAACAACAATATTCAGTCATGAAACTACATACAAAATAATCTATTATTATAATTATAATGTAGATAAGCATGTATTCATGCATGAACTAATCGAGTTCAGATTCTCATTCAAGGCAAAATCCTTTAATTGACATACATAAAATTCATAAAACTTACAACAATTAAGGATGATTACATAATGCATATCTTAATAACCGTATACATAAAAACCAATAGGATATCAACTGTTTAACTAAATTCCATCACATTATTTTGGTATTCCAAAACGATTCAACATTAAAACTATTTTGAGATAATGTTGGTATATGAATCCTTCTGCTAGAACGGAACAGTAAACAACTTTTTGCCAAGATTCCGACATTAAAATATTACATGCCCATAAGATAAATAATAGTAATAGTTTGTAAATATTCCATAACGAGTAATCTCATAACCATAATGAGAAAGCATACAAACATTATGAAAAAATTCCTTCAATAAAAATATCATAAACCATCATGAGAAAGAATACAAACTATATGACAAAATACCTTCAATAATAACCTCATAAACCATCATGAGAAGACATACAAACTGTATTACACAATGCCTTCAATGATAATCTCATAAACCATCATGAGAAATCATACAAATTGTATGACACTATTCCTTTAATAATAATCACATAAACCATTTGAGAAAGCATACAAATAGTATGAAAAAATTCCTTCAACAATAATCTCATAAACCATCATGAGAAAGCATAAAAATAGTATGAAAAAATGCCTTCTACAATAATCTCGTAAACCATCACGAGAAAGCATACAAATAGTATAAAAAAATACCTTCAACAATAATCTCATAAACCATCATGAGAAAGCATACAAATTGTATGACACTATGCCTTCAATAATAATCTCATAAACCATCATGAGAAATCATACAAATTGTATGACATAATTCCTTCAATAATAATCTCATAAACCATCATGAGAAAGCATACAAACTATATGACACAATTCCTTTAATAATAATCTCATAAACCATCATGAGAAAACATTAAAAATAGTGTGAAAAAATTCCTTCAATAATTATCTCATAAAACATCATGAGAAAGCATACAAAATGTATCACAAAATGTCTTCAATAATAATCTTATAAACTGTTATGAGAAAACATACAAACAGTATGATAAAACGTTGACATGTATATCAACTTCACATGCCTAAAATGGAACAACATGCCAACTACTTGACAAAATTCCAACGTATTAACCTTATATGGAAAACTGATAATACATACATAACAAATTGACACAATTCCAACATGTACATCATTTTTAACATGCTAAAAATGGGACAACATGCCAACTACTTGACGAAATTCCAATGTAGTAACCTTATATGCAAAAATAATAAATGCATTTATAACAAATTGACACAGTGCCAATATGTATATCATCTCAACAAGCTCAAAGATGCACAACTTGCCAAAAAAAATCAACAACATAACATGTTTGTGAAAAGGCCCAACATAACCTTTATACCCAAAGAATGCATGCCAACCGTATGACAAAATTTCATATTATGAACTTCAAAAGTAATCCAAATAATGCATACAAATAGTATGAAAAAATGTCATATAATGAACTTCACATATATTCCAAGGAATGCATACCAATTGTATGAAAAAAAATCATATAATGAACTTCACTTCACAAGACAAAATGAAAAGCATACCAAATCAGATCAACAACATAACGTATTTTCAAAAGGCAAAAAAAATCCTTTATACATAAAGAATGCATGCCAACCGTATGAAAAAATGTCATCATATAAACTTCTAATATAATCCAAATAATGTAGGCCAACAACATGAAAAAATGCCATAGAAATAACTTCCCATAAAGTTCAAATAATGCATACCAACAACATTAAAAAAATGCCATAGAAAGAACTTCCCATAAAGTCCAAAAAATGCATGCTAATTAGCATGACAAAATGTCACAAGATTTACTTCCCATAAAGTCCAAATAATGCATGCAAACAACATAACAAAAAGCCATAGATAGAACTTCCCATAAATTCCAAATAATGCATGCCAACAACATGACAAAATGCCATAGAAATAACCTCCCATAATATCTAAAGAATGTATGCCAATCAGCATGAAAAAATGACATAGAAAGTACTTCCCATAAATTCCAAATAATGCATGCAAACAACATGAAAAAATTCCATAGAAGTAACTTAACATAAAGTCCAAAGATTGCATTCAAGCAACATGAAAAAATTCCATAGAAATAACTTCACATAATTCCAAATAATGCATGTAAAAAACATGAAAAAATTTCATAGAAATAACTTCACATAAGTCCAAATAATTCATGTAAACAACATGACAAAATGCCATAAAATGAAATTCACATAAAGTCCAAATAATGCATGTAACTAGCATGACAAAATGTCATGATAATGTATTTAATACCTTTTCCCAATAAAATCATTCATGTAAATTGTTTGAAAAAATGTCATAATCCATACTCAGGTATTTATGCTAATTAAAAGATTGTATACCAATTGTTTGATGTAATGTCACAACACAATCTTTTAAATATGCTAATCAAATGATTGCATGCTAACTGTTTGACAAAATTTCACAACACATTCTTTTAAATATGTCAATCAAATGATTACACACTAACTATTTGACATAATGTCACAACACTTAATTCTTATATTTATGTCAATCAAAATATTGCATGCTAATTGTTTGGCATAATATCATATCACTTAATTCTTATAATTATTCCAATCAAAATATTACATTCTAATTGATGATAAAACGCAACGGACTAACAACAAAATTGCATAAAAGAACAAAACTATCTAACAACAAATCTGTAACATAGAAATCACCCTAAAACACAGAGATATATCAACTAACATTGCAACAATTAACAAAACATATAAGAAATAAACACAATAATGAATCCATAAAAATCTCATAGCTCTAACCACCAATGTCGCAGCAATAAAACAACAAAAATAAACCAGTGCTTCTAACAACGAATGTTATAGAAAAAATGCAGCTTAATATAGCTAAAAACAACAATGAATCAATAAAAATGCAGCACTCTAAAATGTAAAAATGCAGCTTGGAAATCAGTCAAAAACCCTGAACTAAAACGTCAAAAACCTTCTCTAAATACCCAAGTGAATAACCTCATTAATTTCAGTTATCAAATAAAGAGGTAAAACAAAATCTCATGCTCTCATACTTGAGAGATATGAAATCTATCATGCCCATAATAAAATAAACATATTTTTAAAATTCCCATAAAGTATTGATAAAAAATATTAATACCCAAACTACATAAATAAGATTTCTTATTACTCAAAAAAGGGATAAAACTGAATATGCACTTATTTGTAAAATACTGCATAGATAAAGCAAGAAACCCTTTCGTGAGAGATTCAAGGTGAATAAGACCAAAAAAACTTTGTACTTTCCCTCTTTCCTTCTCTATTATTTTCTCCAACTTCTTAGCTCCATAGAACATGAACTGAAACCCCAAAACCTCATTTAATTTTTCATAAAAATTCTCCAAAACATAGCTGTAACAAAAAAAATGAGATCCCATAATACAGGCCTAAAGATAACCAAGATGTCCGTGATAACCTCTAGTAATCCTCTATAATTTTTCGACAGAGTCTCCCCCTCTATTTCCTCCTCTCTTCACGCTATGTTAAATGGATAAAATAAAAACCTAAATCTCTTGTAATCTATGGAATCCAAAATACATTCAAATATCATTAAACTCCCAAAATTCCACCATTTAGCTTTAGGCTATGTTTTTTTTATTATTACTATTTTAAATAATGCCACATTCCACAAGGAATGATTAAGACATAAGTTAATGCCAATATAACTCAAAATTCTAATGACACTAAATATCATCACAACTAAACACCAATTAAATTCCAATCCCATTTACCAAGACAAATTCCTTATACTAATCAAATGCCATGCATTTATTAAGTCTAAGTCAAAAGCAACTAGATGATATTTGACACTCGGTTAAGTTACTAACTTACCATCATAAGTTAGGCTTAGGTTATATCATGTAACCTATATCTTAGATTAGTTAGGTTAATAACTAACCTTAAACAATATCACATTGGAAGTTGCCACAAACACTACCAGTCACTATCAAAGTGTGACTAACGTAACATGAAAATGAAACCAAGAAGAAACAACTAAACAATGTTTCATTTTTAATATGGAGTCTCAAAAGTTAGGATGTTATAGGAAATGTAGAATATTTATATTTATTATTTAATAAATCCAATTCTAAACTATGAAAAGTGTTGATGAATAAGATCAAGTACCAAATAGGATTCATAATGGTTCCCAAAATTTATATGAGAATCAAACCAAGAACAAAGTAGTTATGCATAATATTTTAATATGAATGGTGAAAAAGGTGACTCATATGATTTAGAAAGTATAAGTTGTGTCACCATATAATAATTTAGTTGTATAGAAAATACATCTAGAAAGGTAAAAACAAATCTATTAGAGTTGTCATTAAGGAAAGGGAAATATCCTCAATAGTTTCATCAAGGTTTGAAAGATGAGATTCCACAAATAAATATAAAAATTTTGGTAAGTAGACCTCTTAATGAAGTGGATTTTGTAGACATAAATAACCCTATTATAGAGAATCATTGGAAGACCTCAATTAAGCTACTTTGAATTGTGATGAAGCAATAAAAGATGGAGGAATGTCCTGCAAGAGAATAACTATATCCTGAATGGTGTTATCTAGATCTAAAATGTGGGACTCTACAAAAATATATGATATTTCTTGTAGGTGTGTCATTTAATTTTTAGTTTCCACCTTAATCTCATCTTAACCATACCCTTGATTAATCTCCACTAATCATCCCTAATCACCATTAATTATTCATAAATCCTGGTCTAATCCATTTATCCTCCCTAAATGTCTCTATTTACCATCCTTAAGCCCTCATTTAATGATTTCACCTCCCCTTTACCTTTATTTAATATTTCCACCTCCCACCTACCCTTTTATCCATCCTAAGCAACCCTAACTCGTCCTTACCTCCCAAAACCATAATCCTTCCTCATAAGGGCTCATTGCATCGAGTTCATCACTCTTTTACAACCGAAATGGATGGACCTCCATAATTAGTGGTGACCCATCTAGGTCATTGACCATATAAATATAACCATACCCCTCATTTTTCAGGGATGAAACTTTGGAGACTTTGATCTTTTTTGCAAACTTTCCTCCATTTCTTGCTCATCTTTTTAGTTGTTATCACTATCTTAGATCTATTTTTGGAGATCTTGGGCTTCACCCTTAGATATTTGAAGTCTTCTTCCTCTCTTGCATGTTTGGATCCACCCTTTCCATTCCATCACTTTTTCCTCATCAGCCTTTTTTGCGGGTTCATTAGTCATACAGGAGCCTGGTCTATGCATTTTCTTATCTTCATCATCATCTGCAAATCATTGATTTCACCCATCCTTTTCCATCAAACCATAGATCATTCCCAGTTAGTGTCAACCTTGTCTGGTTAGCATCAAAATAATTCATACTTTCTTATATTTTTTCATCCACTGTGTCCCTCATCTACTTCTTAATCTTACAATACTTTAATATTGTCATTCTACATAGTTGCAGCTTTAGATCCCAAATTCATCAGCTCCAGTCACCACCAATTAGAACCAGTCATTATCAACCTTGTCAAGAAGTTTTCATCTCTCATTAATTTTCTTATATCCTTTATGTTCTCATCAGATCTAGTCTTCTCACCATAGATCAACATCATCCATAGGTAAACTCAATTCAAGATCAGGCTTCAAGAATCCTTTTAGATCTATTTTTCTACATTTTCTTCTCATATTTCTCTAATCACCATAAAATGGGCCTTGTAGCCTTGGGTCGCTACTAACCCACCTATGTTTGATTTAGTTTACATTTATTTAGATTATATATATATATATATATATATATATATATATATATATTTCAACTTTCTATTTTATTTTAGATTCTACTGCATTATATTAGATCCATCATTTACATTACTTATATTTATAAAAATGTGGGTTGACATCCATCCCAGGATTTTTTCACTTCTCGGGATTGACATTTTTAGGCAACCCACCCATGTATCTACTAATATTTTTCTATTGAGTCATCTTTATTGTCCAGGTCATCTAGTTCACTGCGATGAGGATTTTCCTTTTGTAATCACATCCATTATCATCCCATTCAGAGGTACCTTAAACCCTCTCATATTGGTGTTACTCATTTTATTTGTTACGATTTCACTAATCTAAAATAGGTATAAGAAAATCAGTTTAAAATTCTGACACACTTGATGGGATCCATCTTTCTTTGGTGAGTATTTTCATTTTTCCTTCATTTCCATTTTATTTTATCCATCTTCTAATAACTTCATAGGTAGGATCATTTCTTTCTTGCTTGCGTGCATGGGTTGCTTTGATTAGATAAATTTTCTTTCTTTTATAAAAAAATGAAAAGCGTTATCTAGGTATTCTTCAATTTTCTCTATGTTCTCCTTTTTCATTTTTTCCCTTTCTTGCTTGATTTTCTTCATCAAACATAAAATTTTATTTTGAATCTAAAAAGAACCTTCATAATTACTTGGCAATCTAGCATAATTAGTGGGTTAACTCTTTGCATACACCTTTATTACACACATCCAAAATGCACACATCAAAACTAACATCTTAAACATCTCCTTCCAGGGGAGACTATTTGGATCTCATCACCCAATAGGAAATCCATTGTGGTGTTCTAACTATGTTACAAATTTTTGGCTATCAATATAATAGATAGTCACCCAACACCCTTATCACGGCGATGCATGACATGCGTGGGTAGGACCAAATATCAAGCCCCATGCTGGTAGGAATCATAGATTCGTGCTTCATGTAAATCTAGGTATATTAAGGACTCCATCAAAAACTACCCAAAACCATCCATAGTTTGGAAATTTCCTAGGCTCCCTTCAAGCCCATTTTTTCTTTTCTTTTCACATCTTTAATAATCAAGATAATCAAAACTCTACTACATGACTTGTTTAAAGTAATTAAAAATGAACATAGTTTCTTGTGTTATTGTTTGGTTCATGCCCTTTATTACACATTCCTAAGTAAGAAAATTGGAACAAACCATGTCATCCAATGACATTCCTATTTCCACTATTACCTCCCAACAAAATGTTTCCCTTTCTATCATTTCATCCACCCGTTTAGTCGCCTCTTCCTCATTTACTCAACCAATGGTTCTCATTCCCCCTCTTGAAGATTCTCACATCATCCAAATTAACACCAATTTTAAAACTAACCCCTTTCTTTATCACAACTCCATCCTATCTATACTAGCTACACCCTCTTCCGCCACCTTTATCGAATCTTTTGGGCCTCCTACCATCCCTCTTGGATGTCTGGAATTCCAAGAGATTCTTGATTCTAACCCAGTTTCTCTTCATGATTACCTTCTTCACAAATGTACTAAACTCCTTATTAATGGACCCCCTATTTAATAAATTAATGCTTATCATTCCCATTATGAATCCACTCAAGTCCTCACATCGCAACCCGTTGTATTATTCCCTATAGATATTAATGAACTTTTCATGGCATGACATGGCTTGATTGTCACCAATATTCATCTGCAATCCTTCAAAATCACCTAACTCCTCAATTGGTGGTTCCCATTCCCCCTAATTTTTCCCGCATCAACACTATTGTCACTTATTCTATCCCGGTCACCCCCTCATCCACTACGGTTATTAGTGCTCCTATTCAATCATCATAAGAGTCTCATTTGTTTCCTCCTCCACCCAAACAACATAACCCAACTTTAGCCCTTATTTCCACTTCCCATGTTCATATAAATGTGATCACATCATAACCCCATCCTTCTGAGTCAACCAAAACTCATCAAATTCCTCTTTGAGGATATTTTTTGTTACATAATTCCTAACCAATCCACTTAGACATCCTAACCACCCATGACCTACATCCCAATTAATCTTATACAAAACCAATATAATGTCCCCATTACTCAAAAACCAAAAAAATCTTATCAATATTACCAAATCACCGTCCCTAAAAAATAACCTATAGCCTAACCCATTCAATCAAAACCATTTAATTACATTCCCCCTTATCAGCCACTTCCACAAACACCTACTCATCCTCAAATATATCAACCTTATCCCCAACCTAACCCATATAATTCATACGTACCAAAATCTCATCCTTCAACTTCTCATCCCCGTGTATCTAGTGATCACATGCATTCCTTATTGATTAGAATGTAAAATCTTGAAGCCACTACATTGGGATCCAAAACCAAATTCTCATATGAGTAGATTTGTAATGATCCTATCAATCCATTAGTCCTCCTTAATCCTTATCTCCCACATTGGGAAATTATGTAAGTTCAATAGAAAGGAGGATCCACAATAGCATATTCATGCCTTTATGCACACATGTTATCTCATTTCCCATGATCAAGACCTTATGCTTCATATATTTCTCATGTCATTAGTAGGAACCACGTTGAATTGGTACAACAACATTCCCCAAAATTCCTTATTTTTCTTCACCTAACTCATGTAATTATTCCTAGATCACTTTTCAATCAATATGGCGCATAATATCACTATCATATACCTCTATGACATTAGACAAATGTATTACGAATATATCACATATTTTTTTATACAATGGCTAGGTATAATCAACCAACTATCATTCTCTCTTCCATAGACTGAATTAATCAAAATTTTCTAGTGGTCTTGTGTGAAGCATGTTTCCTCTACTATTTAAATAAAATCATTCCAAACCTTTGAAGAAACATTTGCCATGGCTCGTAAACATTAAATTTGTGCCCTTGAATAATTCCACCTAAAAATTTGATCAAATAATCCCACACCTAAATTTACCAAGGCATACATGCATAGTGACAAATATAGGAACATTTCCAACGCTATCATGGTAAAATCTTCATCCACATCCACTTCTCACAAAGAGCCTCCACAAATATCTCCTATACCGCCTCCTAATTATACCCCTCTTATGGAATCCTATAGTTCATATTCGACAAGTTGGTGGTGGTCCATATTATCCAGCTTCCTCCCATTTGACCTTTCAATGACTCGCAGCCCAAACCATCATGGTATCACAAGGATCATTATTGTAAGTATCATCAGGTTTATGGTCATGACATTAAGAAGTGTCAAAATTTTAAATAACTTATCCAAAAACTCATAGATCTTCATGACCTCCAAGTGGATAACCCTAACGCACCACCTAATCAGCCTCTCGACGTCTTTGAACAAACTTTCCCCAATCATCCACTAAATAATCAAACTCAACCCCAAACATCTTAGACACCTAATGCTCATGTGATCAATACTATAAATCAAGAACTAACACCATCACCAATTCCCATCATCTCATCATCCATTGCACCCACATCTATTTCAGACTCTTCTCCCACGTCCATAACTTCATCGACATCTACACCCATCTCTACACCTATCATATGTACATCGACTATGTCCAAAACTACCACATCACATAAATCCTAATTATACTTACTTCCCCATCCATGTCTTCCACATTCTCGCCTATCACATATATTCCTTCATATATATCTACCCCAACACCCACCTTAACATCTTAATCACACATTCCTACATCCACACCCACTTCCACATCAATCACATATGTTATTATGACCATACCCACATCAACATCTAAATCTATATCCACATCCATACCATATCTCAAAACATATACTACATAGACACCCCACTTAATATAACCATGAATGATACTCTCTCGCCATATTCAATTCCAATCATTTCTACACCAACAAATCCTAGATCTACACAATCTACTACCCATTTTTATCTCGTCAAGTGCATCATACAAAAACCACTTCCACCTTTAATATTCACATCTACAACACAATCTACATAACTTGGTTCTAACTCTATAGGTTCCTCAGCTAAAATCACCATCATTCTTGCCAAATTAAAATCCTCACAACCAAATTCTAATAACCTTGGCATGCCCATTCAAAAATACCTCACGCACCCAAAAAAACTTTTTAAGATCCCTACTCCTAAGACTATCCCTATTAAGAAATATAAGGTCTCAGCACCACTCTTAGGAATATCTCCATCCATATGTAGTGCCCACTTCCCTTTGACACTTTTAGATACTGATTTTGATACTATTGATAATATAATGGACACTATTATGCTTTGTTTTAGTATGATGGTTACATGTTAGATCTTGGATTAGTATTGATCTGGATTTAGTTATTATGCTTGATTATTACTAGAGACATATTCTATATGTGGTAGATGATATACTGTTTGACATGGACATATTATAGATGTTGATTTGGACTTATGATATTGGATATTTTGAGTAGATCTGGTATGGTAGATTTTGATGATGATATAGTTGATTTATTTAATTAAAAATGATAATGTTGAATTAATGATATTATTGTGATCTATGTGTTTGGATGATTTTGAGATATTGTTTATATCATTTTGGATGTTCTCATATAGCCACAAGGCCAAAGGAGGTATTCGCATTTTTTAGGTTAAAAATCACAACAATGTCAGGCGACTGGTGACTAACCATATTGAAATTCTGGGTGAAATCAAAAAGGTCACCATGGCAACTGTGTTATGAGTTTGTGTGTTGTGTTATGTTAGGAATTTCCGGGGGGGGGGGGGGGGGGGGGAATTTCCATTATATCTGACCATGGGATAAGTGTTTTATTTATGTGTTCCTTCTTAATTATTGTTGTATGTACTTTATTTGTAATGTGTTCCTTCTTTTAATTAATTTAAATGTGGTAGATTAATGTGATAGTCATATAGTTAAATTTTATTTAAATTAAATTGGGATGTGGAATGTAATTAATAAATTTGTTGTCTTAAATATTAATGTTGGAAGAGTTGTGTAAGTTATCATGTAAGAATGTGTAAGAAATTGTAAGACTATGTAAGGCAGATTTTGGAAGTTCTAGCACTCCATCTTCTATGAAATTCGAATTTGACCTTAGAGGCCAAATTTCAAGGCTTGTGGGACAAGTTAAACTTGTCCCACACCTCTTAAAATGATCCACCAACCATGCCTATGGTTTGGAGGTTAAATGTAGGCATTTATAATGCATTTTGAGGTGACAATATGTAAGTTTTAATTGCACTTCCCTTACATGTTTTTAATTTGGTCCTTTTGGAGTATGGGTTGAATTGGAGTATGTAAGTGATTTTGTCATGTTTAATTTATTTTTATTTGTTTGTTGTTGTAGATTTCCTCTTAGGGATGAGGAAAAATGATGTGGCATCCCACTTGTGATCCACATCATCCTCTCTCTTTCCTTTCCTATAAAAGTGAAGCTTCTTGCTCATTTGGGAGTTGTTGAAACTTTGTTATTTCCTCTTGGGGCGCATTTTTTTTTTGTGTTGTTTCTTTTGGAGCTTGTTTTAGGAAGAGCTTGGAGTATTTTTTATTGCTTATACTTGCTGGTTTTGGACTGCACTTTGACATTGTGGAAAGCTTGTGAGCTTGGAACAAACTCCATTATTGAAGAGGTAGGCATCTTGAGCTGTATTTTTTTAAATGACTTTCCTTCTCTTGCATGTATTTTTGAATGGTTTTTGTGTTTGCATTCTTGGCTGGTTGGGTAGAATGCTTAGGGCATGGTGTAGGAGAAGGATATGGGGATTTCATATGGGGGGCATAAGGGATTTCCAATGGCACAGTTTTGTTGTGGAGGGAGTTTTGGTTTGGAATCCACCTTGGAAAAAAAACTGCTTGCATTTCTTACTATGGGGGGGCATAAGGGATAAACATGGGGGGAGGGGGGGGGGGCATAAGGAGGGGTTGGGAGATATAAAATTGATGGGGTTTAATATGATTATTGGCGGTATGTATTTTAGTGGATGCCAAATTCCAAATTGGGAGGCATAAGGAGTTCCCCATAGTCCTTGCTCTTATTGGTTTGCTTGATCAATCCTATGTGTTGTATGAATTGTTTCAAATGCAGTTGGGAATTGATTTCTTATTTTGAATTGTGCTTTTTGTTTATTGTATGTAATGTGAATGTTGCTTGTATGTGATAGAAGCCTTTGTTACCATGTGTTGATATTCATGCTCCATTTCAATACGGTTGGGGCTCGGGGGCCAATGGGGAAGGATGACTTCTCCTTTCTCATTGTATTTCTTGGTTGGGTGGAGAGCGTTTCCTTTCCTCCTTGTTGTGATCAAAGTTGCAAAGAAGAAAAAACAAGCACGCTGCTATTTGGAGAAAGAATTTCACAGCTTGACAGTCATTTCCCTTTTGAGTAAAATTCAATGTAACCTTTCCCACTTTGAGTGGATGAGTGTATAAATGTTGTAATGTGAAGTTATTGTATTGATAATAGAAGTTTGAATTTGAATTGAGAAATGTAGAGAGTTGTATCTAATATCTATGTTTTGTAAAGAAATGAAAAGAATTTATATGTATCTTGTAAACTGTATTTTGAATTCAAATTGGAAAGGAGATCAGTTGTAAAGTTATTTGAATTATCAATAAAGGATGGCATTGGTTCTTTTAAATTTGTATGGTAATGTATAATAGAATTGTATTGTTGTCCAAGAATGAGATCTCTATGTTTGTAAGAGGAATAAGAAACAATGTTGTTATTGTATGTATTGTATTTGAAATCAAATAGAAAGGAAAGTTGTAAAAAGCGTATTGAGGATCAATAAAATAATGTTTTCTGCTCTCAAAAGTGTATTGCACAATTAATTTGAATTATTGTTGAAAATTGATTGTTGTTTGAAAAGAAAAGAAAGAAGCATGCGTATGGAATGAAAGATATTGTTATATTAATTACAAAATTATATATTAAAATTGAAATCAAAGATGCATTTTTAGTTAGAATTGAATGGATGACCTAATGAGCATTATATTTGATTAAGTTACAATCATATGCACATTTAAAAGACAAATTGCTAAATCAATTTAAAAGAAACAACTCACTGTTTTAAAACTTGAATCTGACAATGCACGTTTTAATTAAAATGAGCAATTTCAGACTTATACTCAACAATAAGTTATGAAACCTTGAAATTCATACTTAGGAAGACCTAGGGAACTCAAATTCACTAAAACAGTTAATAATGAATCTCTAAAACTTAATGAATTTCAATTCAGGGCTTGCATAGTCTTTTTTTCCGTCTATTACTAGAAAAATTCAACCTTTAACAAATTGGATAACGAATAAACTTCACTAAAACACTCTAAAACCTCCCTAGACTGATCCTCCATGTTTGTTTGACACGTGGAGTGAAGGAGAAGTTCAAATTTAATCAAAATCAGGAAGTTGGAAAAATGTCAGTTTACCAAATTTAAGTCTGGCAGATCTTTTTTGTAAAATTGATCCTTTAAAACTTTATCAAAAATTAAATTTTATGTTCCCTATGTGCAAATAGGGCTTCGATAGCTTTCCAAAAAGTCCCTATTTTCCCAAAACTGAGCTTTCTAGCTCAAGTTATGACACTTTGAAGTTTTTGTGCCTTGGCAGAGAAAATTTGGGAAAATTTTTCTCTATCGGGCCCGCAACCCAAAAAGTTCCCATCAAAATTGCCTTAGAAAATCATTTTGAAATTTTGGGCTCTGGAAATTTTTTACTTTTCCCTCCATCCGGCCCACAGCCAATCAGAGGTTGTCATAGTGTCCTCCAGGGGATGAGGCCGAGACGCGGATAATATCTTACCCCTTAAAACTTTTTGAAAATTTTTGGGAAAATTTTCACTTTTCCCTCTGTCAGCCTGTACCTAATCAAAGGGCACCATGTGTCCCCTTTGTGGTTATGGTGGAGGCACAGGTTCTTTTTAAACCCTTAGCTTTAAAAAAAAAATTGGGAAAAAATTTTGTTTTGGCCCTGCCGGCCCGCATGGCCAAGGAACGCGTGCCACGTGGCACCATGGGGTGGTGGCGGAGGTTCAGGAGAAATTTTTCACCTTTTGAGCCTTTGGGAAAAATTCTTAGAATCCTCCCGTGGCCCACAAGTACCACCTTCTCCCTCGGTTTTTTTTCCCTCCTTTGGCGGGTGCACAGACCCGCGCGTCCTTTCTTTCCTTTTTTCCCCTAGGGCGCAAAGAACGAACTTTGGTATGTCGCCCAGTCCTTTCCTTTCCCCCCTTTGTTTTTTTGTCCTTACACAGACCCGTAGGGGTGTGGAGCACATTTTGAATTTGATCCCACGTTGGGAAAATTTTCCAATGCCGCACCCCGCAACCTGCCAACCCGCCCAAGGTGCACTCCACCTCCTCTTGCCACGTGTCCCCCTTGGGGAAAATTTGATCCCCAAGCTCCGCCCACTCATAACTTGAGTTCTGTAAGGAGTTAGGAGGACTTCTTTATATCACCGGAAAGGTGAGAAAATTTCCTATCCATTGGAAATGGTTTAGGAGAAATTTTGGAAGTATTAATTATGAGAAAAATCTAGTTGAATTTCATGATCCTGTTAGAGAGCAAGCATGGGGGTAAGATTACTCCCTGAACCCAACTAAAATGTGTAACCCTAAAATTTAAACCCTGTAGACATGTTATAAGTTAATAAAGGAAACTTTTTTTTTCGTAAGAAGGTTTTATTTCAGAACTTGTTAGTGAAAAATGATGTCTTGCAACTTAGTTGTAGACACTTCAAATCAAAAAAAAATATCCCATTATTTTCTAGCTAACCCTAGGTTGTTTCTTGGGTCTCAAGTGGTCATTTGAATAGGCACTACAATTTGGTATAAGAGAAGTGGTTCAAAGGCTTGGACCATTGGGCACACTAGAAAAATTGAGACATGAAAACTTAAACCTATCACACTGAAACCTGAAAAACAACTTAACAAGAATTTGTATGTTTTTAGTAAACATGCAAGTTGTATAACTTAACAAATGAGTTGACTCTCACTTTGGTCTATGCAGGAGGCTCAGAAAAAGTGAGAGGAACCTTTACAGAGACTAAGATTCACCACCACCGAATCAGGGTGTAACATCCATTCTACCTCATATTCTACAGACCCTTTAGGACGTTAATGCCACTCTACGCGAAGTATTAGGTGGACAGATAACTAGTCGTGATAGGGCTCCTTCTATCGAGGGTCAGGTACCCCCTCGCCTTAGCAAGGAGCATAGAGGAGATAACTCCCATGTAGAGTCAGCCAGAGTAAAGTCACCACCTAGGAGATAGGGTGACAGAGTTCTAGAGCATAGAGAGAGGTCTCGGAGCCCTAGGCTTATGGATGAGCTTACAGAGAGGCCTAGAGGCCGACAGACCACAGCAGCAGATCGCATCAGAGAGATCTTAAAGTGTAGGCCCTCACATTACTCAGGTGATATAGGTGGATTTTAGGTAGAGGCCTAGCTAGTGAACTTGAGTGGTTGCTTCAAGCTTTGTCCTTGTTCTAGCAACACGATAGCTCATGTTGCAATCCATCTACTGAGGGATGAAGTAGGAGTATGGTGGAGGACAAAGGAGCAGAAGCTCCATGTAGATTCAGAGACAGTGACTTGGGAGCTGTTTGAGGAGAGATTCAGGAGTAGATACCTATCACAAAGGTTCATCTAGCATAATATTGATTAGTTCCATGACCTCCTAAAAGGCTACCCTTTTAGTAGCAAAGTATGAGAGTAGATTTATAGATCTACTTCAGTATGTAGAGTATATGCAGGATGAGCAGGTGTGGATTCACATATTCATCCAAGGCCTAAATTTGGACATTGGAGGTATAATATGGATTCACTATCCACAGACTTTAGCAGAGGCCATCAAGAAGGCCTATATTGCATAGGAGACTCGGAGTAAAACCCAGCAGGCTAGAGACTAAGTCAGGAGCCGCATTCAGCAGATGCAGGATGGTAGATCGAGAGGTTCAGTACCTCTTCCTCATGGTGGTCAACATTTAGCACAATCATCCTTTAGGCCATAGTAGCAGTAGCAGTAGTAATCCTTCCCACCGTATAGACCTCCACAGAGGGCTGATGAACAGAGAGGCCGGAGTATGGGGCCTCCTCTTAGGGGTCCCATCAGGACATAGGGTGGACCTGGAGCTCAGTCAGCTAGAGCTCACTAGCAAAGGCCACAGAAAACCACAGCCAGATCATCGAGATCCATGCCATAGGCTTCTAGGGAACCTACTGTAGGTGTTGTTATTTGGAGAGGATTAGGTAGTTTCTTTGGATGTGTAGTAGCTAGACATTTTTGGAGAGATTTTCCTCAGAACCCTAATAAGGGTAAGGCACCGGTTTCTGAGCTGATAGTTGGTGACATAGGATGTAGCCATAGGATTTATGCAATGGTTGAGAACTGCCAGGAAGAACACCATAGCACAGTCATTGAGACCACAGGTAGAATTGGTGGTATTCCTACCTCTATATTGTTTGATCCTGGTTCTTCTGATTCTTTCATTGCACCATCTTTAGTAGAGTGATGTAGTTTGGTGGCAGTTAGGCATGGTCTTGGTTGGGATGTCAAGATGGCTTCTAGATCCAAGATCTCTATGGACTCCTTAATTAAGGAGTGTGTAGTGGATTTGGGACCTTTCACCACCACCTCAGATCTTTGTATTCTTCCTTTGGGCTCGTATAGAGTTATCTTAGGTATGGATTAGCTATCTACACATAAGGCCAGGATGGATTGTTATCATAAGACTATTACTTGTGTAGATGATTTGGGAGTTGAGTTGGTGATCTCAGGGTTCATGAGACTCGTTTCTATTTGTACCATTTCTGTTATGCAACTTAAGCGGTGTGTGCGATGGGGTTGTCAAATGTATGCTATTACAGTCAATGACATATCTAAGGATGGGTCTAGTGGGCCATCGCTAGATGATCATCCCATCTTGAGAGAGTTTTCTGATGTATTTCTATGGGAGCTACCGGGGTTACCACCCCCACATGAGATTGATTTCTATATAGACCTAGTTCCAAGAGCAGAGCCTATCTCACAAGAACCTTATCGGATGACCACCCTAGAGCTCTGTGAGCTCAAGTTGTAGCTTAAAGGCCTTTTGGAGAAGGGCCTTATCCATCCTAGTGTATCCCCTTAGGGTGCAATGGTGATTTTTGTGAAGAAGAAGGATGGATCATTGTGGTTGTGTATTGATTACCTCCAGTTGAATAAAGTGACGATCAAGAATCGTTACCCTCTTCCTCGTATTGATGACTTTTTTGATCAGATGAAAGGAGCCACAGTGTTCTCTAAGATTTATCTCAAGTCGTGCTACCATCATTTGAGGATTTCGGAGGCGAACATTCATAAGACCACCTTTCGCATGATATATGGGCACTATGAGTTCACAGTGGTGCCTTTTCGTTTGAAAAATTCCCCTGTAGTGTTTATGAGTTTGATGATTGGGGTATTCATAACCATTTTAGATTGCTTCATGCTCATCTTCCTTGATTACATCTTGATATACTCACGTACACGTGAGGAGCAAGAGGGGCACCTTCAACAAGTTCTCTAATGTCTTTGTGAGTAGTAACTTTACAGGAACTTGGAGAAGTATGCTTTCTTCCAGACAGAGGTGTAGTATTTGGGTCATATTATTTCTGGGGAAGGTATCTCAGTCGATCCTTCCAAGATTAGAGCCATTATGGATTGGCCAGCACCCACTATAGTGATCAAGGTGCGCAGCTTCATGGTTTTAGCAGGATACTACCAGAGATTTGTTCAGGATTTCTCTCAGATTGTGCACCCTATCACTTCCCTTCAGAGGAAAGGGAAAAAGTTTTTTTGGATGGACAGATGCAAGCATGAGTTCAGGACACTAAAGGAGTGCCTCACTACAACACCCATTCTTGCAGTGCTAGATCCACAAGGTGAGTTCTTTGTTTGTACAGATGCTTATTTAGCATGACTTGGAGGTGTGTTAATGTAGGATGGTAGAGTTGTATCTTTTGAGTCTCGCAAACTCAAGGATCACGAGATTAATTATCCTACCCATTATCTTGAGCTCGTGGCAGTTATGCATGCTTTGGTTAGATGGAGACATTTTCTTCTTGGATGGAGATTCACACTCAGGACAAATCATTTGAGTCTTCGCCACCTCTTCACACAGCCCAATCTAAATGCTCTTCAACGGTGTTGGATGGAGTTGCTTTGTGAGTATGACATGGAGATAGAACATGTGAAGGGGAAAGAGAATGTGGTAGCAAATACTCTCAGTAGATGGAGACATGTGGCTATGGCTACCTCAGTGAGAACATATTTACAGAGTAGGATTCTTCAGTAGCTTCCTCTTGACAGCTTCTACATGACAATACAAGTAGAGATCGAGTCACAGAGATCCCTTAAGGGGAAGTTTGATGGTTTTTCCTTAGAGATAGATGGTCTTCTTTAGCACAGAGGTAGGATATATGTTCCCATAGATGGATACTTGAGGCAAGACATCTTGGTAGAGGCACATCATGCACCCTATTCATCGCATCCCAGGGTGAAGAAGATGCACGCTACTTTAAGACAGTTGTACCACTAGAGAGGACTTCGTTGAGACGTGGCTTAGTTTGTGTCACAGTGTTTAGAGTACCATAGGGTTAAGGACAAACATCAGCATCCATCATGTCTTCTTTATCCTCATGCCATACCGGAATGGAAGTGGGACACCACTTCTATGGATTTCATTGTTGGACTACCTATGTCGAGATATCACCACGATGCCATTATGGTCACGGTTGATAAATTGACAAAAGTGGATCAATTTTCTCCAGTGAAGACCGCTTATATAGCTAGAGCAGTGGCATGAGTATATTTTCATGAGATTTTCAGGTTGCACGGGCTTCTGTGGAAGATTATTTGTGATCATGATCCTTTATACACTTCACACTTTTGGACTACCATGCAGTATGTCCTCAGGATGAGGATTAATTTCAGCATAGCATATCATCCTAAGATAGATGGATAGACTGAGTGAGTGAATTAGATTTTGGAGGATATGCTCAGGATGTATGTGATGGATCAGCAGTCTAAGTGGGAGGAGTACCTGTACTTAGTGGAGTTTGCCTACAATAATAGTTTTCAGAGTTCTATAGGCATGGCTCCTTTTCAGGCATTATATGATATAGAGTATAGGACACCCCTTAGCTGGGAAAGGTTAGAGGATAGAGTATCTCTTGGACCAGCTCTTTTGTAGGACATGAAGCAGCAGGTAGTGCTGATCAGGTAGAGATTACAGGAGGCACAGAACAGATAGAAGAAGTATGCAGATCAGCATAGAATTGATCGTAGCTTTGATGTGGGCATGAAGGTGTTACTTTGTGTTAGGCCACAAAAGAGCCCTATCCACTATGGAAAAGGTTCTAAGTTAGCTCCTCGATTCATTGATCCTTTTGAGATCTTGGAGCATACCTGCCCTTTGGCTTACCATCTAGAATTACCACCCATCTTGTCTCACGTACATGATGTGTTTCACATTTCTGTCATTAGGAGGTACATTACACATCCTTCTCATGTGTTGGACTGGACATCATTATAGGTGAAAGATCATGGGAAGGTGATGGTGGAGCCAATCCATATCATAGATTGCAGGACCCTGGGCCTTTGAGATAGAGAGATTGATCAGGTACGTGTGCAGTGGGACAGATATGATGAGATTGTAGCCACTTGGGAGGATGCCACAGTATTACGAGTGTAGTTTCCACATTTGTTCCAGTGAATTTAAGGAGAAATTTGAGTCTAAGGGGAGGGTGATGTAGTGCCCACTTCCCTTTGACACTTTTAGATATTATATTTTGATACTATTGATCATATTATGGATACTATTATGCTTTGTTTTAGTATGATGGTTAGATGTTAGATCTTGGATTAGTATTGATCTAGATTTAGTTATTATTCTTGATTATTACTAAAGACATCTTCTATATGTGGTAGATGATATACTATTTGACATGGACATATTATAGATGTTGATTTGGACTTATGATATTGGATATTTTGAGTAGATCTGGTATGGTAGATTTTGATGATGATATAGTTGATTTATTTAATTAAAAATGATAATGTTGAATTAATGATATTATTGGGATCTATGTGTTTGGATGATTTTGAGATATTGTTTATATCATTTTGGATGTTCTCATATAGCCACGAGGCCAAAGGAGGTGTTCACATTTTACAGGTTAAAAATCACAACAATGTCAGGCGATTAGTAACTAACCATATCGAAATTATGGGTGAAATCAACAAGGTCACCATGGCAACTGTGTTATGAGTTTGTGTGTTGTGTTATGTTAGGAATTTCCATGGGGGAGGGATTTCCATTATATGTGACCATGGGATAAGTGTTTTATTTATGTGTTCCTTCTTAATTATTGTTGTATGTACTTTATTTGTAATGTGTTCCTTCTTTTAATTAATTTAAATGTGGTAGATTAATGTGATAGTCATATAGTTAAATTTTAATTAAATTAAATTGGGATGTGGAATGTAATTAGTAAATTTGTTGTCTTAGATATTAATGTTGGAAGATTGTGTAAGTTATCATGTAAGAATGTGTAAGAAATTGTAAGAGTATGTAAGGCAGATTTTGGAAGGTCTAGCACTCCATCTTTTATGGAATTCGAATTTGACCTTGGAGGCCAAATTTCGAGGCTTGTGGGACAAGTTAAACTTGTCCCACACCTCTTAAAATGATCCACAAACCATGTCTATGGTTTGGGGGTTAAATGTAGGCATTTATAATGCATTTTGAGGTGGCAATATGTAAGTTTTAATTGCACTTCCCTTACATGTTTTTAATTTGGTCCTTTTGGAGTATGGGTTGAATTGGAGTATGTAAGTGATTTTGTCATGTTTAATTTATTGTAATTTTTTTGTTATTGTTATTTCCTCTTGGGGATGAGGAAAAATGATGTGGCATCCCACTTTGATCCACATGATCCTCTCTCTTTCCTTTCCTATAAAAGTGAAGCTTCTTGCTCATTTGGAGGTTGTTGAAACTTTGTTATTTCCTCTTGGGGGCACATTTTTTGGTGTTCTTTCTTTTGGAGCTTGTTTAGGAAGAGCTTGGAGTTTTTTGCTTGCTTATACTTGTTGGTTTTGGACTGCACTTTGACATTGTGGAAAGCTTTTGAGCTTGGAAAAAACTCCATTATGAAGAGGTAGGCATCTTGAGCTATATTTTTTTAAATGATTTCCTTCTCTTGTATGCATTTTTGAATGGTATTTGAGTTTACATTGTGATCTGGTTGGGTAGAATGCTTAGGGCATGGTGTAGGAGAAGGCTATGGGGATTTCATATGGGGGGCATAAGGGATTTCCAATGGCACAGTTTTATTATGGAGGGAGTTTTTGTTTGGGATCCACCTTGAAAAATAAATTGCTTGCATTTCTTACGATGGGGGGGCATAAGGGATAAACTTGGGGGGGGCATAAGGAGGGGTTAGGAGATATAAGGTTTATGGGGTTGATATGATTATTGGTGGTATGCATTTTATTGGATTCCTAATTCCAAATTTGGAGGCATAAGGAGTTCTCCATATTCCTTGCTCTTGTTGGCTTGCTTGATCAAGCCTATGTGTTGTATGAATTGTTTCAAATGCAGTTGGGAACTGTTGTCTTATTTTGAATTGTGATTTTTGTTTATTGTATGTAATTTGAATGTTGCGTGTATGTGATAGAAGCCTTTGTTTCCATGTGTTGATATTCATGCTCAATTTCAATATGGTTGGGGCTCGGGGGCTAATGGGGAAGGATGGCTTCTCCTTTCTCATTGGATGTCTTGATTGGGTGGAAAGCATTTCCTTTCCCCATTCCTTGTTGTGATAAAAGTTGTAAAGAAGAAGAAACAAGCATGATGTTGGTTGGAGAAAGAATTTCACAATTTGACAGTCATTTCCCTTTTGAGTAAAATTCAATGTAACCTTTTCCACATCGAGTGGATGAGTGTATAAATTTTGGAATGTGAAGTTATTGTATTGATAATAGAATTTTGAATTTGAATTGAGAAATGTAGAGAGTTGTATCCAATCTCTGTTTTGTAAAGAAATGAGAAGAATGTATATGTATCTTGTAAACTGTATTTTGAATTCAAATTGGAAAGGATATCAATTGTAAAGTTATTTGAATTATCAATAAAGGATGGCATTGGTTCTTTTAAATTTTTATAGTAATGTATACTGGAATTGTATTGTTGTCCAAGAATGATATCTCTGTTTTGAAAAGGAATAAGAAACAATGTTGTTATTGTATGTATTGTATTTGAAATCAAATAGAAAGGAAAGTTGTAAAAGTGTATTGAGAATCAATGAAATAATTCTTTTCCCTCTCAAAAGTGTATTACACAATTTATTTGAATTATTGTTGAAAATTGATTGTTGTTTGAAAAGAAAAGAAAGAAGCATGCGTATAGAATGAAAGATAGTGTTATATTAATTACAAAACTGAATATTAAAATTGAAATCAGAGATGTATTTTTATTTAGAATTGAATGGATGACCTAATAAGCATTGTATTTGATTAAGTTAGAATCATATGCACATTCAAAAAACAAATTGCTAAATCAATTTCAAGGAAACAACTCACTATTTTAAAACTTAAATCTGATAATGCACATTTTAATTAAAATGAATAGTTCAGACTTATGCTCAATAATAAGTTATGAAACCTTGAAATTCATACTTAGGAAGACCTAAGGAACTCAAATTTACTATAACAGTCAAGAATGAACCTCCAAAACTTAATAAATTTTAATTCGGAGCTTGCACAGTCATTTTTCTGTTTAGTACCAGAAAAATGTAACCTTGAACAAATTGGATAAATTGACTTCCCTAAAATGCTCTAAAGCCTACCTAGACTAATTCTCCATGTCTTTTTGACATGTTGTGTGAAGGAGGAGTTCAAATTTATCAAAATTATAAGATGAAATTTTTTAGTTTGCCAAATTTAATCTTGCAGATCCTTTTTACAAAATTGACCCTTGAAACTTCATCGAAAAGCAAATTTGATGTTCCCTGTGCAAAGAGGGCATCTATATATTTCCAAAAAATCCTCTTTTTCCCAAAACTAAGCTTTCTAGCTCAAGTTATGACACTTTGAAGTTTTTTTGCCTTGGCGGGAAAATTTGGGAAAATTTTCCCTGTCGGGCCCGCAACCCAAAAAATTCCCATCAAAATTTCCTTAGAAATTCTTTTTGAAATTTTGGGCTTAGAAAATTTTTCACTTTTCCCTCTGCCAGCCCTCATCCAATCAGAGGCTGTCATGTGTCCTCCAGGGGCTGAGGCGGAGGCACAGATAAAAATTTACCCCTTAGACTTTTTGAAAAAAAATTGGAAAATTTTCAGTTTTCCCTCCACCGGCCCACAGCCAATCAGAGGGCACCACGTGTCCTCTTGTGGCTATGGCAGAGGCACGGGTTCTTTTTAACCCCTTAGATTTTATTTTATTTTTTGGGAAAAGTTTTTGTTTTGGCCCTGTCGGCCCGCGGCCAATGAACGTGTGCCACGTGGCACCATCGGGTGGCAACAGAGGTTCAAGAGAAATTTTGCCTTTTGGGCCTTTGGGAAAATTCCTAGAATCCTCTCGTGGCTAGCAAGTCCACCTTCTCCCTTGGTTTTTCCTCCTTTGGTGGGTGTGCGGACCCACGTGACCTTTCTTCCCTTTTTTCCCTTAGGGCACAAAGCACAACTTTGGTCTGCCACCCCGCCCTTTCCTTTTCCCTTTGTTTTTTTTCCTTACGCGAACCCACGGGGGTTCGAAGCACTTTTTGACTTTGACCCTGCATTGAGAAAATTTCCCAATGCCGCCCCGTGACCTGCCAACCCGCCCAAGGTGCACTCCTTCTCCTCTTGCCACGTGTCCCCCTTGGGGAAATATGATCCCCAAGCTCTGCCCACTCATAACTTTAGTTCTGTAAGCAATTAGGAGGAATTATTTATATCACTTGAAAGGTGAGAAATTTTCATATCCATTGAAAATAGTCTAGGGAAATTTTGGATGCATTAAGTATGAGAAAAACCTAGTTGAAGTTCTAATCCTGTTAGAGAGTAGGCATGGGGGTAAGATTACTCCCTGAACCCAACTAAAATGTGTAACCCTAAAATTTAAAACTTGTAAATGTGTAATAAGTTAATAAAGGAAACTTGTGTTTTGGTAAGCAGGTTTTTGTTTCAGAACCTATTGGTGAAAATTGATGTCTTGCAACTTAGTTGTAGACACTTCAAATCAAAAAAAATTATCCCATAATTTTCTAGCTAGCCCTAGGTTGTTTCTTGGGTCTCAAGTGGTCATTTGAATGGGCACTACACCATATTAGGGTCAATACCTTCATCCAAGACCCCCATTATCAAAAAATCCAAGTCAAAACAATCTAATCCTTGTTCCAAATTAGATCTCCCTTCAAAATCATCCACATCCCCAATTGTCAAATCACAATCCAAGTCATTTAAGTCACCAACCGCCAATACTAAAACCAAGACACAATCACCTCCTTCTTCTTCTAATCCCAATAAAAAATAAAAGGCTCCCATAAAGCCTCATCAGAGAAAACCATCCCTCTTACCTTCATCCACAATTCTGAAATTCACTTCATCTATAACCTCTTCTTCAATGACCCCCATCAGTTCCTACATATAAATCTTCCAATGCTTGTTTCAAGCATCCATAATTACCCTTCCCCCCATTAATTATTTGAATTCATGTTCCCCAATATATTCATGGTTTGATTCTAATATAATTTTTTCATATCATCGTGCACTATGAAATGATATCAAACATTGTAATGCCCTCCAAACTATTATCCATAATCTTATCAATGAGGATGACCTTATCATCAAAGGGGATCCAGATCTTCCATCAACCAATCTCACTTCTTCACCCCAATATTCATCCACCAAAATCTCTAAATCCCTTCACTCATCCAAGACATTCCTTGTCATCCCTCCTCTAAATATGACCTCTCCCAAAGAAGGTCCTCCCCTTTTTATCAATGTTGTTCATATTTCCACTTGATCTCACCCACATGATTCTCAACCTCTGACCCAATGTAAGCCCAAAGTTTTTTTCACTACTCCCTCTACTAAGACTTCTCCTCCTCCTTCTTCATCTAAATCCAAAGTGTTTATCTTAGCTACCCCATAGCCTTCTGTCATTAAACAAAGTATTGTGAAACAACTTCATCAGGCCATAGTCAATATATCACTCTATGAGCTCATCCAAAGTTCATAAAATCTCTCATTGAATCTCTCAAGTATATTCCTACCTGTAGCAAAGAGACTCGACATTTTTCAGATCTTGTTGAATAACTTTCTACTTCTGCCACCATATATTTTGATAATACTAAAATTCCTAACATATCACCCAAATATCATGACCTTCCACTCTTCATCATTTTTCATATCAATGACACATTTCTTTGTCATTCCATGATATAAAATGGAGCTCTCATAAACATCATCTCATCCCACACCTTTGATTATATCAAGCTCCTTAATTCCATTGCTTCCCAATCACCCGCAATTCTTCGCGCATTTAATGATGTTGTTTCCTCCACTTTGGGAATGGTCATTATTCCTATCTGTGTTGGTGAAAAAATCCTCCATGATATCTTCTATATCGTAGAAGGGGAGTTTCAATGAAATATATTTATTAGACAACCATAGATTCATGTCATGTGTTATGTTCCTTCCACCCTTCATTGATGTATCAAATATAAACATGAGGGGATAATCCTAACCTTCCCTGTAGACACTCCTCCATTCATAGCATGTCACATGAACTATAAACCTAAAAAATTTATCATCCCAAAAAAAATATTCTTCTTAAGCATTTACTTACTCATCGGTCTCTATTTCTACACTTCCCAGTGATGACTCTATAGACAAAATGATGGACTATCTCACACTAGGGGGGTATCACCTTCTCACGCTGAATGCAATTCCCACACCTTATAGACTTGGTAAAGCTCCAATGTACAAACCCGATGTCAGGGATATCATTTATTTTATCCCACCCCATCTTCACACTAATCTCATGTATGGTGGCGTTGATTGTGATTCCTCTCATATTGATGCTCAACCACACACCAATCCTTACACCAATGGATTTGAATTTTTTACAAGTCCTTTGTCCACACTTATATTTAGTGTTGCACATTGAAAGGATTTGGAATGGGGAATTATGAAAAAGGCATACATGACCTCATCATCAACCAATCTCACAATCCCCATGTGAAGTTTAGATTAGGTTTTAAGGAATAGCCTACTGACTCTCTCATATATTCTTCATCCTCATCTCTCATGATAATTGATCCCCCATCTTCTCCATCCCACAAGGTTGGATATGGATGACACTGTTTCCATCTCCTTTATTTTTTTTAATCTCCACCATTACCCTAGTATCGGTCACTTATTAGTGTAATGGTGATATTAGGTCCCTTCCTCTTCGATTTATTGATATGGTAGGGTAATATTCCCCTACCATTGACATTATTCATTTCACCGATAATGATTCCATCATTTCTTACATAGGGGTAGAATATTCCTATCTTCATAATAACTTACCTCTAGACACATCCATTCTTCTCAACAAATCCACCATCGAAATCAACGTAGGGACTCTGCAAGAGTCCCACATCCTCAAAGTGGATCAATCCCTTGGTCCACAGGAACTTGAGTCTTTCACCATATTTATTTCTATACATATTCAATCCTTCGCATGGTCGTACACCGACATGTTGGGCTTCGATCCTTCCATGTTTTTCCATAACATCATTACCTTCCCTAATGTTAAGTCAATTAAGCATAAGCTTCACCACATGCACCCTCGAGTTTCCCTCCTTGTCAAAGAGAAGTTACAATGCCTTCTTTCAAATAATTTCATTATTCTTATTAACTACCCATAATGGGTTTCCAACATTATACATTTTCCCAAATCTTCTAAAAATATTTGCATCTGTACTGAATTTCAAGATTTAAACCTTATTTGTCCTAAAGATGACTTTCCTCTTCCCAATATCGACAAACTCATGGACCTTACCACCAGTCATGAGATGATATCTCTTGTGGATGGATTTTTTGGGTATAATCAAATCCTCATCGCACCATAAGACTAACATAAGACTTCTTGCATCACTCCTTGGGGGAATTTCTATTATCACATCATGCCCTTCAATTTAAAAAATGTTAGATCCATCTATTAGCGAGCCATGACTTACATATTTCATTATCTCATCCATAAGATAGTAGAGGACTATGTTGATGATGTCTTAGGTATATCCAAGCATCGACGCAATCATCTTTATGTCCTTGAAGTCCTTTTTGAGTGCCTTATCTAATTATTCCTCCATCTCAATCCAATCAAGTGTGTTTTTCAGGTCTTAACTGATAATCTCCATGGTTTCATCATGTCTATTAGGGGTATTGAATTTGACCCCACCAAAATCAAATCCATTCTTGAGATGCCCCCTCCTTCTAATCTAAATAAAATTTACAGTCTTCATGGCCAACTTCAATTAGTTCACCACTTCATCTCGCAACTTTTTGACCGTTGTCAACCTTTTCACCATATTCGTCACAAAGACATTGATTTCTATTGGGATGATAATTTCCAAAAATCCTTTGAAGATCTAAAGCATTATCTCATATCCCCACCTTTTCTTACACCTCCACACAAAGGGGGTACTTTCTATCTATATGTCTTTTCCTCTGATCATGTTATAAGGGACATGTTGGCACATTGTGATGAGAAAAGAAGGGATAAACTTGTCTATTACATCATCCACACCATTTATGATTATGAGACTCCATATACTGAGGCTGAAAATATGTGTTACACTCTTTTCTTCTCCACTTTCAAGCTTCGACATTATCTTCTTAATCACAAATCTTATGATGTCACTAGCTTCCATATTCTAAAAACCATGCATTCTAATCCTTATCATAACGATCACATCACTCAATGGCTTATGCTCATGATCAAGTATTACCCAGAATTCATCTCTAAGAAATAAATCAAGGACTAAGCTATCATTGATCAATTAGCTAACACCCCTCTTCCTGACAACCACCTTCCTCACAAGTAATTTATAGATGAATCTATTTCCACTGTCAATCATGAGTTTTCTCCACCTAAAATGATGCTATTCTTTAAGGGATCCAAGTGTTGGCATGGGGGAGGTGTTGGTGTCATTATTATTCCTCCTTGGGACACTCCTATTCCCATTACCTATAAGCTTAATTTTGAATGCACAAACAATATGGCTAAGTATTAAGACCTCATCTTAGGTCTTCAAACTGCTATTCTACTTGGCTTCTAAATCCTTGACATCTACGAGTATTATCAACTTATCATTAATCAATTCAAAGGGATTTATCAGTGTAAAAATGAAGTCTTTCAAAATTATAAGGACATCGTCATCTGCTTCCTCGAGGCATTTGATTTCTACACCCTTCAAACCATGTCCCTCATTCATCTAATCACTTTGCAGACACCATGGCATCTCTCACATCCCTCATACCTTGGACTACAGAAGAATTCTAAGTCTATCCATTATCTGTTCATCACATTGACAAACTGAGCCCACATCAACAAGCTCCCTTGCATCAACCTTGTCAAATCTAATCCTTTTGACCTTTGGTATTCTCATATCTTTCAATTACCTTTCTTATTCCATCATCCCCTTTGATTTATCACAAAATACGGTAAGAGGCCAGTTTCTTCAACAGTACTAACTACTATGTTATCCTTAGTGACATATCCTTTACAAATGTGGATTTGATGGTATCCTTCTTTGATGCCTCAAATATTGTGATTCTATTCATGCTATCTAAGAGGTCCACGATGGTATTTGTGGTGGAAATTTTATTGCATTTTGGCTGTTGCCAAGACGCGTTCTTTATCATAGGCTATTATTGGATTTCCCTTAATCAAGACTACTTGTGAGTATGTCAAGAAATGTGTCAAATGTCTAGCAACATTCTAATCTTACACTGCATTCCTAGCCAAGCTTTACAGTCGGCCCAAGATCTTTAGCCCTTTTCACATTGGGTCCTTGACCTCATTGGCACCATCAATCCACACTCTTATCAACACCATCATTCTATCATCACTGCTACTAAATACTTCACTAAATGGGTGGAAGTTATTCCACTCGCATCAACCAAAGCTAACTAGATCATTAATTTCATCTATCATCACATCATTTGTCACTTTGGTGTTCCTCATAAAATCATCATGGATAATGAAAAGTCCTTTAAAAATAAAAATCTCAATAATCTTTGTGATTCCTTCAATATTAAAATTATATTTTCCTCTCCATATTATCCTCAAGCTAATAGACAAGTTGAAGCAATTAACAAAACCGTTTGTAATATCTTTGTCAAAACCATCAATACATTAGGATGTAATTGGCATCTCCATATTCCTTTCACTATTCAGGCCTATTGGACTAGCATTTGCACCTCTGCGGGTGCTACTCCTTTCTCTCTTGTCTATGGTTCAGAATCCGTTCTTCCTCTTGAAGTCCAAATCTTGTCCTTATATGTCTCTCTTCGTGACTTTGTCTTTGATGAAGACTATCACCAAGAGCATCTAACATAGCGCAAGTTGTTAGAAAAACGTCACCTTCTTTCTCTTGAACATCATCATGTATATCAAGAGTACATCAAACGTGCTTATAAAAACCATCTAAAAGAGCATGACTTAAATATTGGTTACCTTCTCATTAACGAAAATCAAAATGTAACTACTCTAGAAAGGATCCAATGTGAAAATATTGCTCTCAACTGGATTGGACCTTATATTATCACACATAAGTATGAATTTGGAGCATGCCATTTGGATTCTCTTGATGCTAAACTGAAAATGGAACCTCTTAACATATTGCACTTGTGGTCTTTCTATTGTTAACATACCTACTAATGTGAAATTAGTCTTCTCAACGGTCATACTTCTATCTTTAGCCTCTCCCATATTTCATTGTAATGATTTGTAATTATGTGGTCTAACGTCACTTTCCTATCCATGACCTTGAATATGGGTACCACAATTCTTCTCATAGTTTATTCCTTATTGAAATTTCCTCCTTCCTAGGTGGTAACCCCAAAATCATTTCATCCATCTCCTCCTTATTTACCTATTGGAACCACGTTAAGGGCCCATAGGTGTAATTTGTACATCTTATCATCCCCTCCCCAAGTGGTCTACTTAGCTATCCCTAGCGCTACCATAAAAATTCAAAAGTATCCGATGCTCATATTAAAATGCTCTGTTATCCAAAAATAGACTTCTCCCTTGAAGGATAATTGTTCATAAAGTAAAATGTCAAAAATAGACATTTCTCCCTCGAAAGACAACTATCATGTATAATGCCTTTAAAAAAAGTGATAAACAATAAAATCCAAATACCTCAGAATAAAAAATCAAAATGTACACCAATCCTTTGAAGACACCACTCCCTTAAAGGATGGCTACCATATTATATCATGAAATTAAAGGCTTCCCGCATTGATCAACCTTCTATATACTCAAAAGAAAAAGCATAAAACTCAAAAGCAAACATCCTAAGAAAGCTACCCACATTGATCAAATTTCTCATTCATATCAAACTTCACACACTGATTAGTTCACGCCATATTACTCAAAGCTGGGGCAAAGACTTATGTATGACCACATAAAGAGAATCTATTTTCCCATATATGTTTTATATATAAAACCCCTTTGTCGTGAAGACATTATGTCAATAAGTTTATCTTCCATATTTTCCTCATGATCCTTAGATTAACGAACTATAGTTGATTATCTATTAACACCTACTATTGGTTGCAAGTACATTGCCTTGTTTGGTTCCTTTTCATATTTACCTCTAATTCAATTCAGAACATCGATCCTCCATATACTCCTTGCTAAGTCGAGATGTCGTTCTTATCTTTTGCTCACTTCTTATCAAGTCACGTCTCACCTCTCACATTTAATCTAATTCTAAGACATCCCTTAATTTTATTTTCTCTAACATTCGGAATATAATCACATTATCCATAACATATTATCCATCAACTAGTCATCTCATCTACATTTATCACATCTATCTACTATAATCCATCAAATCTATCGAATCACATCTATCATCATGACACATTTAAAAATCCATATTCTACTTAGATATTTCATCCATACATTACATCATAATCATAATCATAAATCAACATCTAAATCAACCATAACATAAACAAATCCATCACATAGAACATCACACAACACATGATAAATCACGACAAAATCATATATGTGTGTATAATGTATAATATATATATATATATATTGTGTGTGTGTGTGTGTGTATGTCTTCAAAATATCTCAATACATCCGTGATATTGTTGTTAAGGACTCTATCTCAAAATTGATATATCATCTATACAATGTTCAGCTAATCGGTCAGTTTAACATCCAATAATATCAAATCTTCCCCCCTGGGGCATGTGTCTATAGATATTTCTATCCATCATCTCCTCCATCAGGGCATAGGTCTCTCCTCGATTGTACCACACTAGCTGTGCTCTCGGATGGTGCTTATTGTGCTGAGCTCCCCACTGCTCTGTTAGGTAAATGACATATTTTGGCAGGTAAATGACATATTTTGGCATACGTGGTAGCATTTATGTCATAATGCAATCATAATAACATGCCTCTGCCCCTAGTGCCTTGTAATTTTCTAAAGAGAATACTTGGTGGATCCATCTGGTTGGCTCCCTACAAATCTAATGGTGCCTTACTATATGATGTCGTAATTATGGAACCAAAATCACCAAATCTAGATTTTTAGGTCTCTCTTTGTCATTCGGTATCTATCCCTCTACTGTATAGACATGTCTCTCTCCTAACGCAATCTTATCACCTCTCCTGGTGTGTTGTATCTCTCTCATGTAGGGAAGTAACTCTCTCCACCCATAGGTAGGCTATCTCCATTGCTGCTTTTCCATATCCACCCTCTTCTCCTTCAGGTGCTACCTCCTCCCCTCTTGGTAATACCTCATCATCCTCCTCCAATCCCATATTTTCCCTCTCCTCCTCCACCTCACATTTCCATGCCTCAATCATCCACTTTGCAAACCTAACCCCTATTCCAACATCATCTTCACTATCCCATGGCGCTCATGCCTTCTTTAATGGATTGACTATTATAGGGATCGTTAGGTCCCTTTCTGCATCATCCCGTCTATATCTAATATAATCCCCTAACACTTTCTGGATGAATCCAAACTTTTGCATAACTTGTGGAAATTGTATGGCATCCACCATCTATGACCTCCTTCCATGGACCCATCTAATTCTCATTATACCAACCAACTCAATATTTTCCCCTCGCCATGTAGAAAAATCATGGTATGGTTTCCATATGATCTAGTCCACATCTAAGCTTCCCAATCTCTCTACATACCACTCCTCACATCTCTCTCCTCTGTCACTATGATCCTAGTCATCTCTCCATCTCAAAAATCTTATTGATAATCCAATGTGGTCTCCTGCCACCCATGGAATCCCTAGTGGCCTAATCAAAACGATGTGCTCATAGTCCCAATGTGTAAAAATCCAATATCTAACCCTGACCTCCTCACTGTCATGTGCATCCAAATCTCATGGTATACCCAATCTAATAGGTTTACGCCAAATGAAAATACCCTTATATGCTCTACTTTATCCATAAGCACTCATACAGTGCCCATGGAAATCTATCTCCCACAGAATCTGGTGGCGTGTAGCTTGATATAGTCATCATCACTAAACATACAAATCTTCTCCTAGTTGTCCCTAGCCAATATATGGTCTCTATATGAAAAATCACAGATGTAAATGTGATCTTCGAGGCATCAGATCCAAATAGCCACGTCAATACACCCAATATCCACTCAGTAGTAATCATCACTATAGGCTTCCCCTGTATCAGTAGCCTCAATATATGGTACACATCCTCAAGTTTGACCATCGTCTCTCCCATCCTGAACTAGAATGTGTTATCCCACACATCCCACCTGTCGATCAATGCAATAATCAAACTGTCATCCCTTGATATCCTCTGATAATGTCAGAATATTCGTAACCCCATTATTGCTAGGTGATCCCACTCTGCGTCAGTCACATATCCTATGATTCGATCATATGTGGCTGACACTCTGTCTCAAATATACAATATCTCCCTGGCTTGAAAAAAAAATCAAATGAACAATCATTAGTCTCCACCTTTACGTTTATCATCATAAAACATTAATAATCTCCCATTTATCCTAAGTCAACGCCAACCCAACTCAAAGCGATACCGCCTAACATGGGTCGCTGCTCTTAGGATCCCATTTTGCGATTATGTCTAGTTGCCTCCAACCGTCCCTGACACCCAGGTCAAAATTTCAAAAAAAATGCTAAAAATTAATTTAAAAAACATAAAAAAATTTAAAACAAGGCTAAGGAATAGGCACTTACCATCCATTGAGTCCTCGGGTGATTCCTCGTTACTCTGTTGGCATCCATTGCTCTCAAACATAAAATCTCCCTTTCACTCAGAGCTCTTAATTCACAAGTTTGCATCATGTAAATATGCTTTGTCGGCCGCCCTAGGCTCTTATATAGACTATTGACTATGTTTGTCACCGCCCCCTTTTATTCCCTTCCACCCCAACCCTAGTCACCATTGATCTTATCCAGTTGTCATCAACCCAATCTTATTTTTCAATCACTTATCCATTTCACCATATCAAATTATCTTTTCTTCCACTTTTTTTCCTCGTGTGTCACCTATAGCACAATGTTTCTTACCTTGTGTGGATTTTCTATTTTCACATCTTTCCTTTGTGTCCATCTTTGTGTTCCCTATTGGGGTACCATTATTTTCCTATTTTTCATCCTCGTCCTACCCAAACACATATTTGATCAATTCTTCATGTATGAAGGATATAGCATAGTTTGTAGGACATTGCCATCATCTCCATTGAGGTCATACTTTGTTCCCTACCGAAGTGATTCCAAAATCACCAACATATTTTTTTTTATTTTAAATTCTTTTTTCTCGTCTCTTGGGGCATCTTATGTCATAATATTATTTTTATCATCCTTTCCACTCTTTCAAACTCATGATCTATTTCCTTTCATTTCCTCAATCCCTAGTTTGATGGGGGGAACCTCATCAATCATATTTCATCTCTTCTCATTTTTTGTCTCATGGATTTCCCAAATGTAAACCACTCAAAAAAAAGGGGTAAATGTAAATACCAATTATTGGTATCCTTTATCCCTCATCCCACGTTCACTCCCCTTCATCTTTATTATTCACATTTATACCTATCTTCCCATTTAAATCCCCCTTTCCCTCCTAAAATCTATTTATCCATTTAATTGGTATTTCCCACCTTAATCTCATCTCAAGTACACCCTTAATTAATCTTCCCTAATCATCTATAATCACCATTAATTAGTCCTAAATCCCCATCTAATACATTTATCCTCTATAAATGTTTCTATATACCATCCCTAAGTGCTCATTTAATGATTTCACCTCCCCTTTACATTTATTTAATATTTTCCACCTCCTACCTACCCATTTATCCATCCTAAGCAACCCTAACTTTTTCGTACCTCTCAAAACCCTAATACCACCTCATAAGGGATCATTGTCTTGATATCGTCACTCTTCCACCACCCAAATGGAAGGACCTCTGTAATCAGAGTTGACCCATCTAGGTCACCATCAACACTATAAATATGACCATACCCCTTATTTTTTAGGGATGTAACTTTAGAAACTTTGATCTTTCTTGCGATCTTGCTTCCATTTATTACTCATCTTTGTAAATGTTATCACTATATTGGATCTATTTTTGGATATCTTAGGCTTCACCCTTGGATATTTGAATTTTTTTCCTATCTTTCATTCTTGGATCCACCCTTATCATATCATCAATTTTTACTCATCAACCTTTTTACAGGTTCATCAATCATAGAGGATCCTGCTATCTACATTTTCTTATCTTAATAATCATCTACAAATCATCATTTTCACCCATCCTTTTCATAAAAACATAGATAATTCCCAGTCTCCAGCAACCTTGTCTAGTATAGGTCAACTAAATTCATATTTTCTTAGCTTTCTATTATCCACTTTGTCCCTTAGCTACTTTCTGGTCTCAATGTCCCTTGGAATCATCAAATATTTCCATTATGCACACTTGTAGCTTTATATCCCAACTTCATTAGCTCTACTCACCATGAATCAAGACCAGTCATCATTGACCCTACCAATCATTTCTCATCTCCCATTAATTTTCTTGCATCCTTTCCATTCTCATCATAATATGAATTCATCTCCTTACCACCCACAGTCAAATGGACAAGCTGAAGTAACAAAAAAAGAATTGGAGAACATCCTTACCAAAATAGTTGAAGCTAGGAGAAAAGATTGGGTAAAGAGACTACCTGAAGCTATCTGGGCTTATAATACAACTTGGAAAACTACAACAGGGTTTTCACCATACGAATTAGTCTATGGGAAAAAACCCTTGTTTCCTATAGAATTTGAACTTCAGACATTGAGGACAACAGTTGAGGTGGGAATTGAGTTGAATGTAGCTCAAAGAGAAAGAATCCTTCAACTCAATGAATTAGATGAATTAATGTTGGAAGCACTTCACCAGATAGAGATGATTCAAGAGCAAAGAAAGCAATGACATGACATACATATCAAGAAAAGGAAATTCAAAGTAGGATACTGGGCATTACTATTTGATTCTAAGTACCAATAGTTCAAGGGAAAATTTAGAACCAGATGGTTGGGACCCTATCAGATTGTGTAAATTTTTGACAATGGTTCTATATCAGTTACTTCCCATTGATGGTAGCAGTAGAACACTCTTGGTCAATGGACATAGGCTGATAACTCTATAGGAAGCCTCCCACTAAGAATGAATTTTTGAGGAAGATTGAAGTAGACAAAGAATTTGACCATATGGAAGAACTCAGTTCTTCCAAAATGATCAAATAATCTAGATGATAGATCCTAGAATAAAGGGAAGAATATGAAAACAAGCAAATGGTGTCTTCTTCCCCAAAAAATAAAAATATAAAAATATATAAAAAAAATAAAATAAAAAATAATAGAAAAATTATCTCTCAAGGTCAATTAAAAACCAATAAATGGCGAGTTGAGCTTTTCTTTTTGGCTAGTTCAAATAAAAGGGAATTCTTTTGATTTCCTAGCTATCTTATCTAATCATGTTTTGTTTCACTTGTAGGAATGACGAGTCATCATAGGAAAAGGACTTACATCATCAAGGACAATAATTATGTCTTTTACCTTATTTAGGGTTGAATTAAATGTTTACATGTGTGATGTGACTTAATTTAAAAGTAGGTATGATGAGTCATCTATTTATACATTATGATTACAAGTGTGTAATCATGATAGATTATTTGGATGGAATAAGTGGTGGCATGGTTATCATTAGTAATCATTATTGCAAACATCAAGTGAAATAAAGATTGCAGAAATATCTTGAGGAAGGAGCAGCGAATTGAGTTTGTATTCCACAGTACATAGAACAAAGAATTTAGCAGCTAATAACAGAGGTTATGTAGCTAAGAACTAGAGGTTCTATAGCTAAAAAAAGAGGTTCTGCAGCCAAGTTCATTAGTTTCGTAGCTAAGCAAGAAGGCCTACAACCAATTCACACAAAATCAAGAGAGAGAGAACTCAAAGCTAATATGAGTAATTAAGAAGAAATCAGAACCAGAGGATGATTCCCATCTGCTCACAGATGAAGAAGTATCATCCATCTTTGAGCAAGAAGGATGGATTGAATTCCTAAAGAAATTTTCAAGGCATAATGACGAATTGGTAAGAGAATTCTGTCATAAATCTAGAATAGATCTAGGAACAAAAGTAAGAAATGTCTTTATTCTTTTTTCTGTAAATACTGTAAGTAATGTGTCTGGAGTGCCCATTGTTCATGTCCCATAACCTGCTAAGGGGACTTTGAAATAACTGGTTGAAGTCTTGTTATAAGAAGAAGGACCTGAACCCCAATACATCTATAATACAAATAAAATCATAAAACGGGTCAGAAGGGCTAGTTTGCCCAAACTCTTTGATAGGGTAGCATTTTGGATAGTGAAATATTTAACCTGTGATGGTCAGTTTGGGTCTGTGGGAAAAGAAGTCTTAAAAATGCTCATATATCTGAAGTATGGAGCCACCAAGCCTGAATACATAATAAACCTTCCTAGGGTTTCTTTTTTATTCCATTCAGACCATGGCTCATATGTATTCCTGGGGTGTTGGGACAATCTAGGCATCATGGTCTAATTCATTTGATATGCCAACACCATTTCCTGTCAAAGAAAGAATGGAGACAGAAATTTGGGACAAGTTTCTTGGCAAGTTCAAGAAAAACCCTAATATTATCAGAAGGACAATTCCAGCCCCATTCTCTCCTTTAGCTAATCTGGAAATTGATGGCCCTATAGAAGGACAGAGGGAAATGGAAAGAGAGAACATGCCAAGAAATAAGAAGGTCGGTGAGGAAGATAAAAACAACAGATCCTTCTGTACCTTGTGAAGGAAATTCCTTATTCCATAACAACTTCAGAAGATCCAATATCTGTCTTTGACAGAGATAGCTCACCCACACAAGAACCAAGAAATAAAATTAAGAAGAAGTCTCTAGAGGGAAATTCACTACTAGGAATGTGGAACTTCCCCAGATAACAAAAATTCATAAGAGGTCAAGGGGAACTCTAGAAGGAAGGAGTGAGTAGGAAAGGATGGAAGAGGAAGCTGCTAACATTTTGGGCAACATGGCCATGACTCCTACCTAAGCCAAGTCATGTTGAAATGGACATAGGAGAAGAGAGATTTGATGATCATGGATTTTTAGGAGTTGGCTGAACCATCAACAGTGCCACATGAAGAAGAAGAGTTGGCATCCTAGGATAAGAAAAGGAAAATTTCCTTTAGATAGAGGAAGAATGTTAAACTCCTCAAATAATTTCATAGGAAGAGGAAAGGCGACAAGTTAAACAATGTTCTGTTCTTGTCTAGATCAGAGCTCATTATCACAATAAAAAGATGAGGAATTGCACTTCCTCGAACTTAAATTGGAACAAAGGGAAACACTCATTGGATGAGCTAACATCTCAGCTTGCAGCCAGAATTGAGGAATTATCAGCAACTAAGAAACAACTGATAGAAAAAGTGGATAGAGTGTCTAGACTTCTAGAAAACAAAGTGTGTGTGTCCACAACCTCTACATAGACTGAGTTGACCTATTTACCATTGAAATAACAATGAGAATGATATTTGTAGAGAGCTCAGAGAAGCCAAAACATCAAATGAGGAATTAAAGACCAAGATGGAGGAAGAGGTGAAGGAAAGAAAGGAATGGGAAGAAAAAAATGTACTAAGGAAGAAGGAAATAAATATAAATGTCTTGCAAAAATTCATACGGTCTGTATTATGAATGAGAAATTGCATGCCTGCAGGAGACCTTCTCCTGTATATAGTGTGTTTTTGGAAGAGCAGTTCATCCGCTGGCAACTGTCAAGAATTGTATGTGGGCTTCTACATGAACTACAAGATGAATCTGATATTCATGACAACTTACTCTTTATCTAGCCCTTAACAGAAAAATATCCTATGTGCAAATTTTATCTTTGAAATTATATGCTAGAGAAAAAAACACATGATTTATGATTAACGTATATGTAGGGGAGAGCTAGCTCAATGCATTTGTATCTCTTTTGCAAAACCAAATTGCATGGAAGAAAAGAGAATCTAATTTTTTATTGAAAGCTAGCTCAACAGGCCTCTGCATGAGAGCTCATTATGGTAAACCTTCTACCTTCCTCACACATTTTAGAACTCATGCCTTTGATAAGAGATTTAAGACACATTACCCTACCATTTTGCAAAAGAGTATTGATGCCTTCATCTCTTATGAGGAGGAAAAATTTGAATATATTTATGAAGGATACTCAAAGAGGTGGTAACTCCTTACTGTTTCCTTGAGATGAAGGGAAGAAATTTCCCCTCAAAATTTGATTTGGAGTTTAGAAAAGGAAAAAGCGTTATGCACAATAATTCCCCAAGTCAATGAAACCTACAGGAAAATATGGATGGGAATGCAAACAATTCCCCCTCTACTTCTCACCCCATGTCTCCTTCACAAAATAGAGAACCTCAAGATCTTACTGAATTTGAAGAGTGGGAGAGGAAAATAGAAGCAGGAGCTGCATACAATACATCTAAGTTTAAGCATTGGAAAATCTAGTTTCAGCCATTTGATCTTAGTAATCAAATGGAATGCAAAACATATAACCCCACTTTTGAAGAATGAAGTTTGTAAAGGGACTTACAAACAAGTAAGTTTGGGGGAAATGATGATGCCAGAATATGTCTGATTAATGTATAATATATGATCTCATCTTACTCTCCTTTTTATTAAGTTTGATTGTATTTTGTAAATTTTAGTTGATCTGATATGACTTAGGATGTAATTGTCTTCCTTTTGATTGATTGTGTTTCTAATGTTTAAAAGCTCTAAAATTCCTGACAAAGTGTGTGTTTGAAATTCATTTTTGTAATAAAGCAGGTCTAATCAGTCGAGGAAATGAACTAGGAAGTGTTCAGTATGTTTTCGGTAACATCTGTTCCCACACATCTTAGTTCCAGAACTTCCAAGATAGTTATGAAACTCCATCACATAGTCATTCTCTAGTTCCAAAACTTTTAGACTTAGTTTTGGAACTTACCAGTATTTAGTTCCAGAATTTTCAAACTTAGTTCTAGAACTCCTAGGTATAGCTCTGGAACTCTCACAGTTTTGATCCTTCATGATTTCCTATGGTTCTGGATATTCTCTAAAGTTCCAGAACCGGTCGGATTTATCTATTCTAACCACATCTAGATATTTTACATCTACAACCCTTTCAATCAAGAAAGGATTAGAATATTTATGAATGTAGATCCAAGGATAGTTATCTTACAGTTGTCTGATCATCCACAATCTGACTCAGTATCTATTCTGGGCACAATTCAATTTCACCAGAATCATTGAGACAGATGTGATTGTAAAATATATATAAAAGTAGACATGTAGTAGATAAATATATAGATATAATATGATATGAAATATATATATAATAGAGAAGAGAAATATAAACTAAGTACTCAGATCCAGTACGTTTTGTAATACCGAATGCTTTATTAATAAAATAGCCATTCTTATTTGAGAGAATTTTGAGTTGTTAAATCCTGATTCAAGGAGGAGCAAGGGCCCACTCCCCCAAGGACCAGGATATTCGTTTATTTGGTATTTATATTTCTTCAACAAATAGCTTAGATATATTAATTTTGTATTGTTTTAATTTTTCTGGTCAAAATTTTTTGTATACTTGTTCCTGCAGGTGTTTAGATAGATTCCTATATTTCTTGCAATCATTTTTAAGCATTCTAAATTGAGTGTATTTATTTTTAAAATTAAGTGTGTTTCCTTTTAGAAAATATTTCAGTGTGTTTGCTTTCGACAAGTTTTGATAGTATGATTTAAATAATGTTTTACCAAAAATTCCTTAAGACATTGAAAAAACCCCCCAAAAAATACAAAAATAACTACAGTCAACTACTAGATCGATAAGATTACTCTTGTTGCATATAGCTTTAGACACACCCCTGGTTTGATATGACATCAACAAGAAGTTGATTAAATGAAGGGAATAACGACACCCATCAATGGTATGAGATCATAATGGTTTTAATCATAAAATGTGGTGATTGTAGGATGGTGAGGACTCTCATACATTTCAGATGGTAGTGGTTTGAGATTCTGAGTATAAGTGGAGCTCACTCAAATGAGCTAGTTTCTAGGAAAGTTTAGTTTTCTCTCAGGTTTACCATTAGAACCTATGTATAACTTTTTATTCTTATTTTTCAGGGAGAAATGATATATTTTTTGAGTAATTTCAGATCTTGGTGAAATGATTTTAAGGTTTGCATAATTCAAAATATGAAGAAATATTTTTGGGCCTAAAAGACAGTTCTATCACTCATGGAGGATGGATGTTCCTAGGAATGCATGGCCTAAGTTGATGATGATAATGGATATGGAGGTTTTTTAGACATCAAATTTTATGTTTTTTAGGTGTTGGTTGAGATATGGAAGTGAGATGAGATGGCATTAATAAGGTCACAAATTGACCTAGTATGAATGGTTCAAGACAACAGTGCTTTGGTATGAATATTGATCTAGAAGACTAATATTTTAGATTGGTTCATGATGCATATACATTGGAGAGTGAAGAGAAATAAAAATTTATCCTATTCAATTCATTTATAGAGATTGAGCTTGTCAGTAAGGGTGCAATTAGATCCTGCTTCTATAAGTGGTTTTTGGGAAATTCAAGTTACTTGAGAGGAGAAGTTGTTATATTGGATTTTATTAGGTTGAATAATGATGTCTAACATTATTATAAGTTTTATTAAAATAATTTTCTTTCCAATGATTGGCTACATACCAAGGTGGAATTTTTTGGTGATTATTTGGTCTTCATCTTTGAAGCCTAGTCTACTAGAGGTGTTGGTTTGAGTAGTAAACAATCCTACTTGATGGTGTTATGAAGGAAATGGACGGTGCAAATGTTTATGATCTGATGGAATATGTTGAGATTATTTTTTTGACATGTTTGGATCCTTTTGAGGCATGATGAAGCTTCTATTTTTTCTTGGAGTCCATGGTATGCTCAATTATGGTGTATTTGGTCTTATTGACCTAGTGTGAGCTTGTCTAGTGCCTTGATGCATTGCCCAAGCATATGGGTCATTATTACAATTTTATATGATCATGTAGGTATATTATTGTGTTGGTATGACCTAAATTTAGGTTCTTTTCTAACCTATTATTGTTTAGGAGATGAATCTTATATTTAAATGAGTGTATATGTTTATTTTAAACTAGTTGAGAGAGAGGGAAAATTGTTAGCCTAAGAGAGAGTGTGAATGAGGTTTAAGTGAATCACGATAGAGATGAGAGATTGTATGAATGTATGAATATATTTTAGAGGTATACTAAAAGGGTAATTTATCTAATTAGTCCATGAACAAGAGGGCATAAGTGAAGTAGGAGAGAGTGTGTTTGAAGAGGGTTTTAAGAGAGTGGAGTTGAAATTGTGATCACTATCAGTTGTAACATAAACATATCTTTATTGGTATCCATCTTCATGTGTTTTATTCGGTACTTGATCAAATTAGGGGGGTTTAGACTCCTTTTAGGGTTGGTTCCTTACTAAATAGGGGTTGGTGCTCCATGTGGTATTGGTGTCTCACTAAAAAACTCTTGTGTAATATGTCATATTAATGAAAGTATTTTGGTTTGAGTAATATAGTCAAAAAATTTACTGGGTTTTCTTCCCATTGATGGTTTCCCACTTTACATATATTTTTATTGTGTACTCTCTATTGGTTATGATCAGTTTAATTATTGTTTCATGGTTTAGTGGTTAATGGTGTGTGAAAGTTAAAGACACCTAATTAAATTTAAGGACCAATTCACCCCCCTATCAGTCCATTTTTCTTCTAGAACTTGGTATCAGAGCAGGTCTTATTGAAGAAGTATAATCACTTAAAGGAGATCCTCTAAATAAAAAACATGGATGACAAACTAGTTCAAGTTGAAGATTCTCCTCAGATAATAATGAGGGAATGTTTAAAACCTTTTATTTTTGACATATGGGAATCCATACTTGGTGTGTTTACTCCATCTCCATCTACATCTACTTTGAAGGGTTGTGAATTTGATAAAGAGAAGCATGCTATGGATCTAGGTTTTGTACATTCAATAGCACAAGATGAAGAGTGTCATATTTCTCAAACTGTTGTTCATACTCAAGATGAAAATAAGATTTGGTATATTGATGGTGGGTGTTCTAGTTATATGATAGGTGAAAAACTCAAATTGATTTCTTTAAGAAAAAATTCATCAAGATTAGTTAGGTTCGGAGACAACACATCCATAAAAATTTCAGGAAGAGGAACATTCAGATTAGAAAATGGGGAAAATATCACTAAGGATGTCATGTTTTTTGAAGGAATGAAACATAACATTATTAGTGCAATTCAAATGTGTAAATAAGGATACACTCTAAAATTTGATGATGAAGAATGCAAAATCATAAAAAAAAAGGAATCATGTTAGCTTATTGGGAAAGCTACAAGGATTGAAAACAATATGTATATATTGAATGAAATCAACAATCAAAGGTGTCTTATGTGCAAGATGGATGAGAACTTGATATGGCATATAAGATTAGGAAATTTTAACTTTGATAATTTAGTTAAAATTATCTCCAAAGGATGTGTGAGAAACATGCCAAAGATAATAAAACCAGAAGATTCCTTATGCAAAGCTTGTTTACATGGAAAGCAAACAAGGAGAAAGTTCAAGACAAAAGAGTATCTATAGACCTATGAGCACTGCAAGCTTGACTGGTGAGTATTATTTTATGCTATTAATTTATGACTATACTAGGTTTACTTGGGTTGTCTTCTTAAAAGAAAAATAAGAGGCACTTGAAAATTTCAAGGCATTTAAAGCTCTTTTTTAGAATCAAGAAAATAGAAGAATCAAATGTCTTAGGTCAGGAAAAGGAGGAGAATTTTGGTCTAAGATTTTTGATGAATTTTGTGAAAATAATGGCATTAGGAGGAAATTATCAGTTGCTAGAAATCCTTGATAAAATGGGGTAGTAGAAAGGGAAAACATGATTGTTATCAAAATGGCTAGGAAAATGCTAAGCAAATCCAAAAAAAATTATGGTTATTAGAAGAATGAATTCAACATAGTTGTTTATATTCTCAAAAAAAATCAAATAAGAGTAAATAGTTATAAAAATCCTTATGAATTTTGAAAAGGAAGTGTTAGTGTAGATTCACAGCACCCTTGGATGTTTATCAGATTTCTAGTTTGATATTTGGACATCCAGTGTGAATGCACAACATTGAATCTTTTCCCCAAGTGTGGGACTTGCAAAAAAATGGGAAAAGAATCTCCAGAATTAGAGGTTGGTTCCTCAAATCCTTTTATCAGATGTATGCTTGAAAATTGCAGAGGTTTAAACTGTAAATCCTACTCTAAATTCTAAGGGGACAGAGATAGAGGATGTAAAATAAATAAAACTAATACTAACAAGGTGATACACCAAAGGAGTGGTGAACATTTTACTTCTACAAATTGACACAGATCACTGAAATGCAACAAAACATCATGCAAAAATTGATAAACTGTAATGAAAGATCAGAAATGAAGCAAACAACACAAACAGAGGACTGAAACTCATTGAAAGAACTTACATTGTCATTTCCAATATAAAAAATACATTAATTACAACAACAGAAAGTCAAAAAACATATTGCAGTCTTAGAAGAGGTTTGATAATCCACAAAATTCCCTTTTGGTGAAAGAGGGAGCCTGCAAAACATAAAAATGTCTAACCCTTAACCAATGAGCCAAATCTGGCTTTTTTCAATGAAAAATACGAGCTAGGGAGAAGAAAATGTAGGAAAATGTGAGTGGATGCTTTAACCACTGACCAAATTGCATTAAAATAGCATGGATTCCCCTGCAATACTGTTCTCTGATGTTTTTGACCGTGCTAGGAGAGAATGTGAGCCATACTCCACTAAAAAATGGTGGTTGAAGTGTCAGTTCTGTTCTTTTCTCCATGCCAGAGGAGATTTCCATTTTCTCTCTCCAAAATAAACCAAAAACACAAAATTTAGCCCTCCATCATGTAGATTATTTCACCAGCTTTCCAACTCCACCAAGAATGTGAAAATCTGAGCTCTGGATCAAAAGTTATGCCCTTCTGAAGATTTAGGGAAAAACTAGGGCAAATCAAATTTTGGCGGGCCTGAAGTTTGAAATTTTCCCACTTTTTTGACTTTGGGAAAATTTCCCCAAAAATTTCCACCCCCAAAGCTTCGATGCCACATGGCAAGCTTTGATTGGTTGTGAGATTTTCCTCAACCTTTTTACGCCTATCTAACCTTTGGAAAATTTTCCAAAAAAATTATGCCGCCCCGATGTTCCTAGGACACGTGGCATGTTCCAATTAGCTCTTCGGGGGTGCACTTCCAAATTTTTCTTTTACTGTGTCCATTCCCCAAATGGGACACATGGCACCCTAGCATTAGCATGGATCTAACAATTTCTTCACCTCTGCAAGCTACCTAAGCGTTTTTTGCCAACCACCTAGACACGTGGCAACTGTTGATTGGCACGAACCTACACGGTCGGGCCTTCGTTTCAATATTTTCCATCACTTAGCAAAAAGGAAAATTTTCCTCCACTCTCCTTCTGCCCAATGCTCCTGTGACATGTGGCCAAATGTGATTCGTTGGTGGGATTTTTCCCCAAAATTCCCCATTGCGCCGATTTTGGAAATTTTTCCCATTTCCTTTCACCGAGCTGAACCCCGACGGGCTTGTGGACACGTGGCCTCCCGCTATTGGCTGGCGGGCCTGTGGGCCAAAAAATTTCTTCTTGCACCCCACCTATTTTTGATTAAAATTTTCTAAATTATCTCCACCCCCACCATTCTGATGCCACATGGCACATGTTGATTGGCCGTGGGCCTCCCATGGGAAATTTTCCCTCCAAAACTCCACCGAGCCATGACTTGAAAAATAAAAGGAGTTAGGAGGAAAATTTACCATTCGGGAAATCTGAGAAGATGCTCTATTCAATGAAACCATTTCCATAACATTTTGAGTTCCTGAAAGATACAAAATTCAGACTGAGACACGAGGAAGGAATGAATGAAAGTGGTTAGCCAAAAAATAAGCAAGGGGCTTATTTTGGATAACAATTTTGGTGACTTAAAGGGGTCATCTACCTGCTGGATGAAGTTACCAGTTGCTTGAAGCAATCCATTGGGTATGGAGTCATAAAATTGTCTGCTTGGAACCCCAACTGATTAGAAAATTACAAGGAGGAATATTGTGAGAGTAGAATAATCACCTTATCTGGAACAAAGGCCTGCAAAACTACATGTTTAGGATAGCCATCTTGTGCCAAAGCACTTAGGGAAATGGAAAACTAAGCTACAATATAAAAATTTGCACAAGCACTTGGAGGAATGGAAATCTAAGCTAATATTTACAAGGTAGAGAGTTTTCCTCTAGTATCAATGCTTTAGATGGATTCCATTCATTGGAATTTGTAGTTCTTCACCATCCAATGTAGACAGTTAGAAGGCATTGTTGTTCTTACACTTTGTGACCATGTATGGGCCACTCCAAATGGCATCAAACTTTGAATGCCTTCTTGGCTTTTCTCGGTCTACATCCTATTTCAACACTAGATCTCTAACTTGGAAAGTCCTAGCCTTAGCCTTCCGATCAAAGGTCTTATTGATCAAGGCTTGATTCTTCTCCATTACCTGGACTGCATGATCTATGATTTCTTAGAGCTCCATCAATTAAGCATATCTAACCTCCATGGGTTCAAACTCCAACAAATCCAATTGCTTCATGAGTTCCAACGTTGGTAACTAAAGTGACATGGGAAAAATTTCCTCTCTTCCATAAACAAGCTTGAATGGAGAATTACCTGTGGATCTCTTGAGAGTCATCCTATCAACCCACAAGGCTGATTTCAATTTAGTATGCCAAGTCTTCTGATTTTCATCAAGATTTCTCTTGATGATCCTTAACAATTTCTTGTTTGTAGACTCGGCTTGGCCATTACCTTGAGGGTAATAATTTGAAGAAGTGCTCAAATAGATCCCATTTTTAACAGCCCATTTAGTTTCATTTGATCCTATGAATACCAAATCATTATCTAATATTATAGTGGCTGGTATACCAAATCTGGTCAATATCCCCTCATAGAAGTCTAGAATGCTAGATTCATTTGCTTCCTTAAGTGCCAGTGTCTCGGTCCATTTGGTGAAGTAATCTGTGGTTGTTAGAATCCACTTGTGCCCTTGGCTTGAGTTTGGGTTGATGACTCCAATGAAGTCCAAACCCCATTGCATGAATGGTTGGACAACTGAGATTGGGTGCAGTGGAAATGTAGCTAATCTCTCCTTTCCTGTGAAGAAATCACAACTCTTGCACCTCTTAATCCATGCATAAAAATCACTAAATACCTTGGGCCCTATTATCTCGTAAAATTGGCAAGGGCAATTTTACTAATAACCTTAACAAAATATTGTTCCGGTCCCTCGTAAGGGATCCCTTGCGTTCGGAACGTTGCAAAATCCCTTCCCGGGAAATCTAGTTTTCTGAACTTAGCCATTACTGGTTTTTTTTGGTCGGGCGCACATAATGACTATGCAACATAAACTTTTGATGCACCCCCTTTAAATCCTTTGGCACATGCTTTCTTATGTCAACAGGTGTTTTGGTGCACCTCACTATGTTGAGTCTTCCTTGCATGCGGCTTCCTGTCAACAGAACATTTGTTGCGGCACTTTTTAGTGTGCCAAGGGCGCACATATTCCTCTGTCAACACCACTTCCGGTGCACCAAAGGCACGCATAACTTTTTGTTGACAAGCTTTTTGGTGTGCCACGAGGCACATGTTTTCTTGTGTCGACGGTGCTTTTCATGCACCACTTGAAAAATTTGGAGGTGCATTTATTGCTACCTTGCCTATAAATAGTCGCGTCTGCGCTGTCATTATCATCCGACACAATCACGTGATTTTCTCTGTACCTACCAGCGCACCTACCCTGTCATTTTCAATCGCTTTGTGGACCCGTTTGCACATTTCTTTGTTATATCCGGGTAAGAGGTCCTCATTTCTTTTGTGTTTTTTACGCTTTGGTTCTTTGTTTGCTTGTTGGTCTAGATTAGATTGGAAAGACTATGAAATCGTGAACTTCCCCCCCCCCTTTTTGTTGTCTTTTCCATTCTTCCACATATTCTTCCCCCTCTTTCCAGATCTGCTGGTAGAGGAAACTCTGTCCTGAAAAATAGCTTGGAACTCTCATTTTATAGCTTCTTCATTTTATAGCTTGGAACCATATGTAAAACCCCTTTGAGAAGAATCAAAGCTTAAAAAGAAACTGTATTTTTCTTCTCCTTTGGTGCATTGGCACACCCTGCAACATGAGGAACAGTTGAGCCAATGGCGCATTTTTCCTACCTACTACATAATGAAAAGTTGCACCCTCATGGTGCACTTTCCTCGCTTTTTGCAAACGCTTTCCATGCGTCCTGCTTGGCGCACCAAACTCGTGTGTTGCATTGATAAAATTCATGCCATTGGCGCACCCAGCATCCATGTAACAATCCTTTCCTATGCGCCAAGTGCAAAGCTATAGACAGCGCTTGTGCATCCCTCATTGCAACAACATTGTGTCATGCAAACCTTCCATGCACCGCACCGGTTTCCTTTTGGCACACAAAAAAATGATGTAACATGCGCAAATCCTGCACCCTCTGGCGCATCCTGTACCCATGTAACATGATAAATATCTACGCCCTTTACAAAATGCATCCACATGGCGTAGGCGCACTTGTGTTTACAACAACAAAGAATGCAATCTGTAATATCCATGCGCCATGCGTCCTTTGGCACTGATTTATCCCCTGCAGTGGCCCTTTCCCGTGCACCTTACTATTTAGCTTTGTAACCTGTAGTATCCATGTGCCATACGCCCTGAGGCCTTATAATCTCTAACTCTTTCTTCTGTCAGCATTTCAATGGAAAATCGAACAGCTGACATCAATTTCTTACGTTGGGTTTCACTTCTTATTCTTGAAGATCAGCAACTAAGTTCAGAAGAACATATGTCAACATCAAGCAAGAGACCTACCAAATCCAAAGGCAAGGCCAAGCTCATAGAAGAAGAAATGAAGTATAAGTATCAGAGGGTCAGAATGCTCGAGTCCCAAGCTGAGTGTGACCTGGACATCAGAGACTCAGAGCTGGGTCATATTGGTATGAAGGAGTTCTGGGTCAGAACTCAGAAGGTCACAAGAAGTCCATGGATGGACAAATTGATAGGCAGTGCGCTACACTTTGCTGGAGGAATCCCAGTAAGTGCCATGAATAATGAATTTATGATGGTGGTTTCCCAGTACTACAATAAAGACACAAGATGTGCCGTAAATGAGAAGGGCGAGGTCATAATCAACCTCACTACCCACCACTTTGAATTAATACTCGGCATCCCTCACCATCGGCACTTTGTGGCCGTAAGCCGGGAAGACTGCATTAAGGCCTGGGACGACAATGAAGATCAGTACGTGTAGCTGATGAACGAGGTATATTTGAAGAATAAAAAGGTGGTGACCCGATGGCACAAATCATTCACCGCAGTGATTTTTCAGAGGAGCTCAATGACACAGTCACGTTCCTGAGCAGGGTTTTTGGGCTTCCTGATGCCCACTACTTCCACAAATGGATGCTGTGGTATTTAGAAACAATGAAAAAAAATATGCCCGATCAACGCTTTGCGTGGGTAGAAATCATAAGCAGCACGATATCAAAGTAGCTGTAACAATTTACCACAACGGGGAAGTTCTACATGAATTCCTATATTGCTTACGCTGCAGCTTCAGAAAGTGACTACCCAACTCTGATGCGGAGTGGGGTTTGGCCCCAAGTCAAAATCTATGAATACTATCCAGAACTAAAGCTAGAAAATAGCATCCCCCAATTTACAAAGATCAATGATGCATTTTTCTATTTCATCATCTACCTGTTGAGGCTGAATATGACTCACGGTCATACAACCAAGAGCATCGTGGTAGCCACAGAGAAATGGGGGGCCCTGTTCACTCAATTCCCCACATTCACTTATCTAAGGGTGGATAACTTCTAGGGGGAGCCAACTAAACTACCAAGGTACGCCAGTCCCAAATTGATTCTGCTAGAGCTATCAAGATAGCTAATCACCTACCATGAGAAATGCCTCAAGAGAAAGAAGGGTGGAACTCCTTTCCCCCTCACAGTGGGTAGGTATACATGTCTCACTCACCACAAGGCAAAAGACATGTTTGCAGAGCTGGAGCTACTGAATCTAAAACATAATTTCCCAGCAAGGCCCACCTTCGACCCAAGAAATTGTTTGCCTAGGGCCAAGTTCGATCCGATCCATATCCCTCAGATCGAAGATATCTACATCGATATATATCATGAGCTAGAGCTCAGGAGGAAGGACCATTCTCATTTGGCCTTAGCAGAAATCATCCAGTACGGGGTGGCCATCATCCCTAAAGGCTACCAAACTACTGAGGAGGAAGTGGATCAAGTGTATCTTGAAACAGGTGGGGACGATTGGCCTTTTGCGGTAATTGATAGAACTAAAGCACCTCAGACAATTGAGGAAAGGGTCAAGGAAACCCTGCATAGAACAGAACATTGTTGCCGAATGAATGGGTTCATCTACCTCGAAGTTGATTTCACAACCTCTCTGTTGGGTAACGCACCTCCTCGATCAAAACAGCAGCCAAAAGGCAAGGGTAAAGGTAAAAAGGGTGAATCCAGTTCCACCCAAGAGGAAGCTCCAGAAAGTCCTCCTTCCGCTTCACAAGAACGAGTTGAAATCGTGAAAAGCTCAAAGGAAGAAGCGGCGGAAGATGTTCTAATAGGCCCATCCACTCAGGATGTCGCCACTGCTGCAACAACTGAGGTCCCTTCTGTTCCTTCTCCTTCTCCTCCTTCCCCTCCTCGAGTGACTCAAGCAACCATTCCTTTGGTCGTGTCCTCTCCCCCTTCTTCTACTGTTCCTCTTGCTTCTTTGTCCATCTTCTCCTCTCTCACAGAGTTGTCCCCCTCCATTTCTTCCCTCATCTCTGAATTCTCCTCTCTTCCTATGTCTTCCTCTCCTGCAGTATCTCTTCCTCCCGTGAGCGCTTCCTCGGCCTCCCTCTCGATGCCGCCTCCAAGTGTCTCCATGTTTTTCCCTTCTACTACTGTAGCTGCCCCCTTCTCTGTTTCTGGTCCTTCTCCCATAAGTCCAGCCTGGATCTCCCAGCACCTGAGTCAGCAGTAAAGGAAAGTTCCCATCGCTCCGATGGACTTCTCTGTAATCCCGTCAAAAGGGTAAAAGAAGAAAAATCCCATCACATGCTTCTCTTAGAGTGCTTTAGGAGAAAGGGTAATGGAGATCGCGTACCCCAATCCTCTGAAGGATAAAAAGGATCTATTCTCAACAGATTACACAGTGACTCAAGTCACAATGGGGAAATCTTCTGAAAGCCTTCAGGGAGAGGCCCTATCTACAGTTGACGCCCTCTGCAAGAATCTTCAAGAAGTAAAAGAAGAGAAAAGGCTACTGAAAGAGCAAAATAAACATCTGCTCTACGCCTTACAGAAGATGGGCAGCAGTGCACCTCCTGCAACTGCTGCCAAAACTCCTGAACCTCTGAGTCAGGATAAAATTAATGAATATGTGAAGATCAGTGAGCAGGGCATGGCAGTTTCCACTTGGAGGAGCCAGATCCTCAAGGATAGTGAACGAGTGATCTTCAAGTTCACCGATTTGTATCTGAACATCAACAAGGTGAATAAAGAGCTCTAGGCGTTAGTGGGACCCATATCAGAAGATCTAGACCATGCTAGGCTGTAGCATGAGACCTTTCAACGAATGTTCGACTGTTCAGTCGAATATCTGGTCAAGTTCGGCATTTTCGGTCACCCCAGGGCCCTCAATAAAGTCCTTTCCACTCTAGATTACCGGATGGATCAACTAGAATTCGTCCTTGAAAAGATTGATAAGGTAAAAGAAGAAGCCCTGGACGCAATGCACCAAATGGAACAAATCATTCTCAACATGTCCCCAGGGCTACTTACTCCTTCTTTCACCTTAAGGAAGGTTGATGACACCATTCAGATTTTCAAGGAGATCGTTTCACAAGGGCTGGGGCTAGAGGTCACTTTCGACGCAGAGTCCATCAATAACCTAACGGCCTGTCGGGACTTCATCGGATTCCTAATAGAATCAGAGAAAGAATATTCCAAACTCCCAGAGAAGCTCATAGACGAGCGAGAGACTTGCGAGGTGATCAGTGAGTGACACAAGGATCCTTCCCAGGATCAACTAGAGCCCATGATCAGCAAGTTCGTGGAATACTGTGCCCAATTCCACATCTCGTCACCCGAGCAGTAGCAGAAGCAGGATACCCCCTTTCGGCCGCAGGACGACAATGATGAATAGTTTCTCTTTCTTCTTCTCTCTCTCCTTCGACGTTATTTTTTGTAAATGTCTAGAGTATGTTGGCACAAATGATGACATCATCCATGTTGCACCATGGGATGATTTCATCCACCAAGTTGTTAAAAGTCAACATACTTTGAGATATTTTGTAAATAGGTGGTTGGTTCCTTTTTTCCTTCCTTCTTCTCCTTCTTCTATAAATACTCGAATATTTCTTGTATTCAGTGTGGATACTTTTCAGATGAAAAATAGAAGTGAGAAGAAAAGACTTTGAACTTTTTGTAACGGAAGGAAATATTAATACAATATTTAGACTTTGTGCTGAATACATGTGTTATTTGCATTAGATCTTTCTTACGTTAGATCTATGTGTTTATTCTGTTGGATCTACTTCTATTTTATTGTCATTTATTCATCAGTATTGCTTTGTTCATTTATGTAAGTAGGTTTGGCTCTGTTTACTACCAATCCCAATACATAAACCCTCTGACCTTTCTACTTTGGAATTCTTTTCTTTTCTTTCTTCGGATCTGATCTTTCTTCATCCTCTCTTCCATTCCTTTCTTTCCGCAGTCAGAAATAAACCTATTGGGATGAGATCCCAAACCTCCAAAGGAAAAATATTGTGAGACTTGCACAGATTCCTACTGGTAGAATAGTAATAAACCAGTTTCACTTTGCTGACTCAAAGAGGGGCTATGCCCTGCACACTGTTGGCTCGTCTATCCATAAATCTACCCAAGCGACTGATTTTCGAACCAACAGGCCCATAATAGCCAACTTTCATGATCTTGAGGGCTATCACTCTTGGTGCAAAATGACCCCTAGCTTCCCTACCATGGAACTCTTCTAATTTTCTATTAATTTGATTTGTTCCAATGCATCTCAGCAGCACTCCATTTGCATCTTTCTTGAACAAAACACCATCAACAAGTGCATATGGGACAGCCTGCAATCTGAAGTGTCTTCTCTTGGTTTTGTTCATTTCTAGAGGGAATAGGCCTATGTGTAGGAAGTGAATTATTTCTTGAGTCCAACAAGGAGTGAGGACACCATCATTCTCTCCTTCAACATTCCCTTGTTCTTGGTTGTTTTGCAGCACCAAAACAACATCCTCTTCATTGCATGCTTCCATTGGTTTGCTCAAGACCAGTTGTTCACATAATCCTTTTCCTCTGACCAGCTTGGTGACTTTGATCTCAATGTCATAATCTATGACACGAGTAATCCACCCTACACATTTCTCATTTAAATATTTGTTGAGGAGAAAGTCTTTAACTCCCACATGAAAAACCAACAGTTGAACCTTGTTGTTTGAAACTAGGCGCTTAAATTTATTCAAGCTTCTAATCACTACAAGAACTTGCTTCTCAATGAAATAATATCTCACATCATAGTCCTCCAGGATTTAGCTAAAGAAGTTAATTGGCTTTTCTGCATTTTCTTTGTTCTGTTGTACTAAAATTGCAGAGATTGTATCATCACCTCCAAATGCATAAAGGATAAAATCCTTGGAGAAATCTAGGTTAATGAGAGTTTTAGCTTGTGAGATAGCCTCTTTTGATCACCTCAAAACTTTCCTTACCTTTTGTTTTCCATTTGAAAGCCATGCTTTTCTTCAACATCATGGTTATTAGCTTGATAAAGGCTACAAAATCTGGCACAAACCTCCAAACAAAATTGATCCTTCCCAAGAAACTTTGAAGGGCCTTCTTGTGGCTTGGTAATGGCAGTTATCTTATTGCTTCAACCCTCTATAGATCAATAGTTAATCCCTCTTTTGAAACAATGTGGCCAAGGAGCTTTCCTTCATGAGCTAGAAAAATACATTTTTTAGGATACCAGGATACCCCAAATCTTCTACACCTTTGAAACACTTGCCTCAGATGAAAGAGATGATTTACTGTATTTTTAGAAAAAACAGTGATATCATCTAGATATATCAGCACCATCTTGTTTATCAATCCTTTGGATGCCATGTCCATTGCCCTTTGGAAGGTAGCTTCAGCATTGGACAACCCAAATGGCATTTTTCTATATGCATAAGTCCCCCATTTGGTGGTGAAGGATGTTTTGAATTGATCATCTTCTTTTACCATGCTCTGATTGTACCCTAAGTGACCATCTAGCAATGAAAATCTCTCAAAGCCAGCAACAACTTACAGAATTTACTCCATAGAAGGAAGTGGGTAATGATCCTTGAGAGATGCTTTACTCAAATCTCTAAAGTCTACACACAATCTTATTTCTCCACTCTTCTTTCTGACTGGAACTAATTTTTCTACCCAACTAGAATGCTTGATGGTAAATATGATACTTTCCTCTATTAACTTATTCAATTCCTTCTTCATAAGAGGCTCCATGTGTGGATTAATTGTCCTTTTATTTTTCCTGATGGGCTTAGCACTTAGATCCAATTCAGTGGTGTGTTGAGATAACTTGGGATTGAAACCCTTCAAATCCTTGTAGCTCTAAGAAAATACATCAGGGAACTCTTGAAAAAGTTTCATAAACTCATACCTTTCTTGCTTGATTGCAACTTTATCAATTTGAAGTGATCTACCTTCTCCCACTGAGATGGGAGTTGAATCTTCTCCCTTGACTTGGATGTTTTCTTTCTCCTTTCTGAAATGATCATTAGGATTAAAAATTGACTCCAAAGTGACAAGTCCTTTTGGTAGTTTTTTGATTCTCAACTGTACCACTTGATCACCATACTGTTGTTCTAATTTTTCTTGATTTCTGGCTGAGAACTCAATGTTTTCTTACAAGAAATTGATGATTTTCTTGTCACTTTCAAACACTTGCCAACTTACATTATTGTCTGGAACTGAAGGCCTTATAATCACATGAATGTTTGGTTGTACTTTTTCTTCCTTAATGCTTTCAACAACATCAAAGGCTGCCCCAACTGCTACAAGCATGTCAGTAGCTTGGTTTTCTTTCCTAGGGATGGAAATTATGTTAAAGCCCTCAAAATATTCAATGAGGTCCCACACCCTATTTTTGTAATGCTTGAGTAGACCATTCTTAGCAGTATGTTGTCCTCTAACTTGGTTAACAATCAGCTCACTATCACCAAAGACTTGTAAATTTCTTATACCTCTTTTAATTGATCAATGCAATCCCTGTATCAAAGCTTCATATTCAGCAGTGTTGTTAGAGCATGCAAACTAAAACCTAAAAGATAAATAATACTTAATGCTTTAAGGTGAAACAAGCATTTCTCCCCCTCCTACTCCTTGTCTACTCCTTGATCCATCAAATAATAGTTTCCATACCTCATTGTCGTTCTTATGATATGGCTTGGTGATGCTAGGAATAGGCTAATTTTCTTCATGTATGCAATAGACTCCTAGCTCAAATTCCTCTATTTCTTAGTAGGGATCAAAATCATGCACCTTGCTTGCCCATTCATCAAGAGTTAAATCCGTGATGCTTCCAACCTTGGTGTTAGCTTTATCTATGCTTGGATAATCTTCTTGATCAAATGTTGAACAGTTGTCATCGATTGGGCCTGGAGTATGAGTCTCAATGTGGAAGTTTGCAATAGGCTCATATCTGATTGTGGCCCTAGTTCCATATTTGGTTCTAAATAACATGTGTGACCAATCAGTAGATAAATAGCCCCCAATCCTAGCTGTGAAATCCCTCGACAAGCATAGGGCAAAGAGTGGTGGCAAATCTATCATTGAGACATCTTGTAAAATAGTGACATTGGAACATGCATGCAAAGTAAGATTCAAATATTTAATCACCCCAATTTTTGTTATTGTTTTCCCATCTAGTTGCACTACCCCTTTGGATATGACTTCATATTGGAGACCCAGCTAATCAACTATTTGTTTGGGCATCACTGAGCTACTTGCCCTAGAATTGATCATGCAATTGTGTACCAGTTTATCCCCAATGATCAATGAAACATAGAATGGAGCATGATTCAAAATTTTACCTCATTGTGCTCCATGATTGCCTTCAAGCTGAGTAACATTTGTGAGTACCTTCTCATGCTAATGAACTTGCTGATTTAAAGTTGACCAATTCTTCATGGTAGCTTGTAGGAGATCTCTTTAGCTTGGAATGGATAATGATTCCCACATACATATATATTCACGTTTTTCTTCTTCATCTGATCAATGATGCTAAATGGGGAGGAAACATCTCTTTTCTGCCCCTTGGTCTGCACATTCTTTTCTTGCACGCGGGCTGTAACAGCTGGTATTTGAGCTGATTTAGAAGGTGGCTTGGGCTGCCTTTGCATGTTTGGAATTACATTTTTCTTAGCAACACCTTGGAGAGTGATAGAATTTTGTGGATCACCTGGAGCCAATGACTTCCCCTCACCAATATTCCTCTTTTTTGACCTTGTATTGGCTGCCACACTCTGAGACACTGCTTGATTCATACCACAAAAATCCTCAGCCTACCAATTCACTAATGTAGTCTCATTTGGAGCTGCATTTTGCTGGGATGTTCCTTGTTGTTGGTTTTTTTCCTGGCTCACTTCACTCTCTATGCCAATTTTCGTTACCATCAAGGCTTGGTTCAAAGCACCATTGAAGCACAGAGATTGGTTGTGAGGTTTATTGCATGGGAAACACCAATCATACTCTTGTGCCATATTATTTTGCACTGGCACTAAATCTTTAGAGGCAGATGTAGCATTGGGATTATAGGGCTGAAATGGTCTATTGGTAGGAGGCCTTGTTTGATTTTGATTTGTAGCTGGGTTGTGTGGTCTATTAGGCTGATATGGTTACCTATTGGGCTGAGCTTGAGGTTGATAAGATGGTCTAAAATTTTGGGCTAGTGTAACCAGCTCATTGCTTAAATTTTGTAATTGTTTCATGACTTCATGAAGTTCATTTGAAGCACTAGAGGATGAAGTGGAAGTTTCATTCGAACTTTGATTCCTAGGAGTGGGAATAAGAGCTATAGTAGGTGCTTGACTAGTGCTTGGATTTTCTAAATTTGGATACAAGGGCATGGGAGGCCTAGGAGCTAGCTTACCAGCTTGAATTAAGTAATTCTCAACTCTAATGGTAATGCTATAAGTTGAAAGTATAGTTATACCTCCCATGGACTAAATTAGCATAGAAATATCAGAATTTAAAGCTTTGAGATAGTATAGAAAAGGACCTTCAGTTGTTGGCCTTACTACCACTGGAATTCTATCCCAAGTCCTTTGAAATCTGAATTTGAAGTCTGTCAGCTACTCATTAGGAGCTCTCTTGATAGTTGTCAATTGTTCTGGTAGAGACAAATTATCCCCCTTTTCTCCAAACTGCTCATGGAGAGCTATGTACAATTGGTTCCAATTTTGAATAAAACCAACCCTAAGGCTTCTAAACCATTGCAATGCTTTCCCTTTGAATGAAAATGCCTGCAATTTGAAAGTAATTTACATCTCATTAATCTCATGGATTGCACACACATTAGCAATATCCTTGACATGATCACCAGGGGTGGTCTTATTTTCTCCAGTGAAATATGGAATGTTTTTCAATGCTATAACTGGAATTGGATTTTGTGCATTGAGAGCAAGTGGGCTGTTACCAGTGAAGTTAACATAAGGGTTAGGTTGTGCCATTCTGATTGGCCTGAGAACCCTTGTTGATTAAGTGAAAGGTCTAGAAGGTGGAGGAGTTAATAGAGTTCTATTTGGTGGAGATGGAGACCTTTGGATCCTCCTTCCTCTATGCCTTCTTCTAGGAGATAGCTGTAGATACTCAGACAACCCTTCTTCTCTGGCTTTTGATCTTGTTTTGATTCCTCTCATGAATCTTCAGACTATGGCTGCTAAAACAAGTTAATTCTTTTTTCTTTGGAGTCACCAGATATGTAAATCAGGGCTCTTTTCAAGCAAGAAACTTGTAACAAATGCACATAAACTTTGTTGCAATGAAGATGAAGACCTCTAAAGTCCCACTGGGCATGCCAAAACTGTTAGTGCAGATTCACAACACCCCTAGATGTTTATCAGACTTCTAGTTTGATATTTGGACATCCAGTGTGAATGCACAACATTGAATCTTTTCCCCAAGTGTGGGACTTGTAAAAAAATGGGACAATAATATCCAGATTAGAGTCTATTTCCTCAACTCCTCTACTTAGATGTATGCTTGAAAATTGTAGAGGTTTAAACTATAAATCCTACTCTAAATTCCAAGGGGACAGAGATAGAGGATGCAAAAGAAATAAAACTAATACTAACAAGGTGATACACCACAGGAGTGGTGAACATTTTACTTCTACAAATTGACACAGATCACTAAAATGCATAAAACATCATGCAAAAACTGATAAACTGTAATGAAAGATTAGAAATGAAGTAAACAACACAAACAGAGGACTGAAACTCATTCACAGAGCTTGCATTGTCATTTCCAACATCAAAAATACATGCATTACAACATCAGAGAGGTAGAAAACATATTGTAGGCTTGGAAGAGGTCTGATAATCCATAAAATCCCCTTTTGGTGAAATAGGGAGCCTGTAAAACATAAAAATGTCCAACCCTTAACCAATGAGCCAAATCTGGCTTTTTTCAATGAAAAATGTGAGCTAGGGAGAATAAAATGTAGGAAAATGTGAGTGGATGCTTCAACCACCAACCAAATTGCATTAAAACAACATGGGTTCCCCTGCAAGACCATTCTCTAATGTTTTTGACCATGCTAGGAGAGAATTCAAGCCATACTTCACTAAACAATGGTGGTTGAAGTGTTAGTTATGTTCTTTTCTCCATACCAGAGGCGTTTTCCATTTTTATCTCTCCAAAATCCACTAAAACACAAAATTGAGCCATCCATCATGTATATTATTTCACCAACTTTCTAACGCCACTAAGAACGTGAAAATATGAGCTCTGGATCAAAAGTTATGCCCTTCTGAAGATTTAGTGAAAAATATTTTGGCAGGCTCGAAGTTTGAAATTTTCCCTCTTTTCTGACTTTGGGAAAAATTCCCCAAAAATTTCCACCCCTGAAGCTCCAATTCCACATGGAAAGCTTTGATTGGTTACGAGCTTTTCCTTGACCTTTTTACGCCTATCTAACCTTTGGAAAAATTTCCAAAAATTTTCCGCCGCCCCAACGTTCCTAGGACATGTGGCATGTTCCAATTAGCTCTTCAGGGGCACGCTTCCAAATTTTTATTTGACTAATTCTATTCCCTGAATGGGACACGTGGTGCCCTAGCATTGGCATAGTCCTAAAAAGTTCTTCTCCTCCACGGGCCTGCCTTAATGTTTTTTGCCAACCACCTAGACACATGGCAACTGTTGATTAGAGCAGACGTGCGCGGTCGGGCCTTCGTTTCAATATTTTCCATCGCTTGGAAAAAAGGAAAATTTTCCTCCACTCTCCCACCACCCAATGTTCCTGGGACATGTGGTTGAATGTGATTTTTTTGGTGGGATTTTTCCCCAAAATTCCCCATTGCGCCAATTTTGGAAATTTTTCCCATTTCCTTCCACCGAGCCGAACCCCGATGGGCATGTGGACATGTGGCCTCCCCCTATTGGCTGGAGGGTTTGCGGGCCAAAAAATTTCTTCATGCGCCCCACCAATTTTTGATGAAAATTTTCTAAGTTTTCTCTGCCCCTGCCATTCCGGTGCCACATGGCACATGTTGATCGGTCGCGGGCCTCCCATGGGAAAATTTCCCTCCAAAACTCCGCCGAGCCATAACTTGAAAAATACAAGGAGTTACGAGGAAAAATTTACCATTATGGAAAGATGAGAAGATGCTCTATCCAATGAAACCATTTCCAAAATATTTTGAGTTCCTGAAAGATAAAAAATGTTGACTGAGACATAAGGAAGGAAGGAATGAAAGTGGTTAGCCAAAAAATAAGCAAGGGGCTTATTTTGGATAACAAGAAGACCTACAAATTTGGAACATTACAAAGTATTTGGGAGTATTTGATTCATTAATAGGATTGAAGAAGGTTTAGGTAAATTTTATTTAAGATCAGATAATGGTATATTTTTTGGATACTCTTCAAGGAGTACAACATACAGGTGTTATAATAAAAAGAATACAAACAGTTATAGAGAGTGCAAGTGCAAGGTTTGATGAATCATACCCCATGAGAACCAATTCTAAATCAAAAGACACATCTCAAGATATGGTATCTAAGGAAGATAAAGAAACTATTAAGAAAACAAAATAAGAATAAGAATATGATGAAGAAGAATTACATGACACCAAGACTCCTTCGAGAAAAATCAGGAGATACCATCTTGAAACTCAGATTCTAGGAAAGAAGGATGTAGGACTAACAATAGTAAGAAAGATAATAAGTCTTCAAAACAAATAAAATAGTTCCTTTATATCTAAATTTGAACATAATAATATTGAATAAGAGAGAAAAGATGAATGTTGGATTAATGTTATGAATGAATAGATTGATCAGATTGAGAAAAATAGTACTTTGGAATTAGTCCTGAGACCTAAAGAAAAAAATTCCATTAGAACTAAGTGGGTGTTTAGGAAAAAACTTAATGAATATGGTGAAGTTACAAGAAAAAAATCTAGGCTAGTTTGCAAAGTATATGCTCAAGTTGAAGGAGATGATTTTGAAGAGACTTTTGCACCAATAACTAGAGAGGAATCCATTAGATTTTTTTAGTATATACAAGGTATAAAGGTTTTAAAGTGTATCAAATGAATTTCAAATCTTCCTTTTTGAATGGAAATATAGAATAATAAGTGTACATTGGGCATCTTTATGGTTTTTCTTTGAAAGATGAGAAATATTATGTGTGAAAATTTAAAAAGGCACTTTATGGTCTAAAGAAACCCTTTAGGGCTTGGTATGGAGGACTAGATAAGTATTTGACTAATCAAGGATTTAAGAAAGGAGTAGCTGATAGTAATTTATACATCAAGGATGAAGGAGTACATCTCTTTATTGTAGTATTGTATGTGGATGAAACCATATTTCGGGGAAACAATGAACATATGACTCATGAGGTTTTTGAGATCATGAAAAAGGAATTTGAAATGGAAATGTTTGGTGAGCTAATCTTGTTTTAGGACTGCAAGTTAACTAGTCAAAGTATGGTATATTTATATCACAAACCAAATGCATAAAATAAATTTTGAACAAGTTTCAAATGGAGGATTGTAAACCTTTTGGGACTCCTATGATCAATGGATGAAAATTAAGCAAGGATTTCAACTCTCCCAAAGTGAACCAAGAATATTATAGATCCATGATTGGTAGCTTATTGTATGCTACTACTTCAAGACATGATATTTTAAAAGTTTTGGGGCTTATTGGAAGGTTTCAAGAAGATCCTAAGAAGACACGCCTAAAATCAGTAAAAAGGGTTTTTAGATATCTTAGAGGGACTTCAAAATATTGCTTATGGTACCCAAGGAGAGAAACATTTGATTTAATATATTTCTCTAATGTTGATTGGGAAGGAAGTCTTGATGACATAAGGAGCACTAGTGGAGGAGATTTATTTGTGGGAAAATTCATTGTCTCTTGGCTAAGAAAAAATATATATTTAGTATCCCTTTCCACATGTGAAGTTGAATACATTATTGTTGCACTATGTTGTTCACAAGTGTTGTCGATGAAGCAGACCTTAGAAGACTATAAGGTGAAGAGTGATGAACCTACTCCCATCTTCTGTAATAGTACAGGTTCCATCAATATATCCAATAACCTTGTTTTGGATTCTAATACCAAGCACATTCAAATTAAATATCATTTCTTTAGATATCAGGTTAGTGAGCAAAGGATCAAGTTGGAACATGTGTCCACTAAGGTATAAATTGAAGATATCTTGACCAAACCTCTCCTAAAAACATTATTTGAGTCTCTTAGGATAAATTTGGCTATGATTCCTGCCCCTCAAAGTCACTAAAAGGTAAAGAAATTTAAATGGACCAAGGTAAATGAACAATCTACTCCAAGGATCAATGAAAAGTGTATAGTAGGGAATGTTGCTTACATATATGTGTCTGAGGTTGTTCTTATGAAGGAAACTGTGTGGTATAGGAGAGTATATCTTATTTTTACCTGTGTCTAGAAAGTCACATTGTTTTATATGGATACATGAGTTGAGAGGAATTTTGAGTGATCATTATTTTTGGGAAGATAAGCTAGGAGGGAAACAAAATAGGTATGGGTGAATTTTCCATCATGATATGGTATTGTTAAGTATATTAATGGTGTGATATAGGTAATTAGATGCCTCTTGAAGTAGGGGGGTTGTAAATGATCTTCAAACAAGTTATTTAGGAGTAAATAAGGACCACTATGTCAGTATTGTCAATGATTGTAGTAATAATCAAAGGAGGGGTATGTATTGATCCTATTCAAGTGGTGAAAGCATACAAAGAAGACAAAGAATACTAACATGTTGTTTTAGGTCTATGAAGTTGTGAATGATCTATCTCTAGTGTATATGCTTGAGCTAAGTGACCATATTTTTTTGTTTACATTTATATATAGATATATGATCTTATGGAGAGCAATAAAGGGTTGTTTCATGTTGTGTATGGGCTTATATTGCTATCAAAATTCTAGTAAGTTTGGTCTAAAGGGATGGTTCATGGATATAGGTCGTAAGAGTTACTAGCAGTCTATGTTTGGTATGGTCAAGTGTTGTGAGAATGATTTCAGCTGAGATGGGTATAAAAGAGCTAGGAATGATATTCTTAAAATTAGAATCTAGATTATTTGCATGTGTGTATGCTATGAATGTCTCTGCTTAGGGTAACTACAGTGCTCAAATGCTATGATGAAGACAAAAATAGTGGCAATAAGAGAATGACAAGTTTTTGTGCCTAAATGATGGTTTTGGTTGATGTTTCCAACGAATATATGCTCCAAATAGGATGAATAATATGATTATCATGTGATAAATATATGTATTTTTTCATTAAATTAAAAATGGAGGAGAAGAACTAATATTGTTTTCTATCAATGAAAAAGGGGGAGATTGTTGACATGTGTACTTGTGTTGTCATTGAAGTAAAATTAAAAACACAGTAATGATAAAGGCTAATGTAAGGATTCCAAGAGGAATTTTGTAGTGGTGTTGTCTTGATAAAAACAAGTTGGGGCATGGAGGCAAGGATGAAGAAAGTGAGACTGGTTTGGCCTACTAGGCCTAATCTTGAGACTTATTCAGCATAGGTGATAGTACATAGTGGATAGAGTTTCCTGGTGGCTTGAGGAGAGTGTGTTAAGACACTCATGTGAGTCTCAAAGGGTAGGTATAGGTTTGTGCATGGTTTGCAAGTATTCATATAGACCTAGTCTAGGTACTTAGAGGTCTAATAAGGCATGGTGATCACTTACAAAAAAAATTGGGCTCATGATGGCATGAAGAGGTGTAAGACATGGTGTCTCAAAGGTGTTAGGTCATTTTAAAGATCTTGGAAGGAAAGTTATGGTGATTTGTTCATTTTCTAGGTATGAACTAGACCTATTTCCTAAAACCTAGTTGGGCAAGTATTGGTGGTTGAGAATACGTAGGTTTATTTATAAAGAGGTGAGAATTGGAGATGTTAGGAAAGTATGTCCTAGTGACATGGGATAAATTTCAAGGAGTTTTGATGAATATTTTGCAATTTATGTTGTTTTTGGCCTTAGCAAGCTTAAGAGAGTGCATTTTCTAGTTTGCAATGAAAAGTTACACATTAGTTGGCACATGTAATTGTTTTATCGAACCCTAAGAATTTTAGGTATGTTAATCCATGGATTTTATAAGATCACAAATTTAGAATGAGATCAAATGAGGCCCTAAGATTTATGAATAATTGTTAATAAGGTGTGATGGTCATAAACCCTAATTAAACCCTAGTTCATGAGTGATAGGAGAAATATTTTTGGTATGAGCTTAGAATGGATTTAATAATCAAATTTTATGATTGGAGGATGGAGAGGAATCTCCTATAATTTATATGGTAGTGGTTTGAGATCATAACTGTAAGTGGAGCTCACTAAAATGATCTAGTTTCCAAGAAGGTTTAATTTTCTCTCATGTTCACCATTAAATCCTATATTTGAATTGTTGTACTGTATTTTTGGGTTTAAATTATCAATTTTATATTTATTTCATATATTTTTGAATCAATTTGGAGTTATACATAGGTAAAAAAAATGAAGACAAGTTTTTTGTCCTGAAAGATAGTTTTAACAGTCGTGGAGGATGGATGTTCTTAAGAATGTATGGCCTAAGTTGATGAAAATAATGGATATGAATATTTTTTAAAAATATAATGTGATGTGTTTCAGGTTTTGGTTGAGCTCTAGAAGTGAGATAAGGTGGCATGAAGAAGGTCACAAGTTCACCTAGGTTGACTGGTTCGGGATAGTAGTGTTTTGGTATGAAGATTGGTCTAGAAGACAAATATTTTGGATTGCTTCATGGTGTCTATAAATTTGAGAGTGAAGAGGGATGAAAATTTATCCTATTACATGGATTTAGAGAGATTTAAAGTATCAGTAATGGTGTAAGAAGGTCCTACTTTCTAAAAATGGTTTCTAGGAAGTTCAATTTGTTTAAGAGGATACATTGTTCTATTGGATTTGCAGGTTGAATAATGATGTATAACATGATTATAAGTGTTTTTAATTTCATTGGATTTCCAATTAGTGGTTTAATTCCAATTTTTAGGTTTTTGGTGAGTACTTGGTATTCATATTTGAAAAATGATATGTTGGAGGTGCATGGTTTGAGTATGAAACAATCCTACTTGATACTATTATGAAGGAAATGGATGGTGCAGAGATTTATGAGCTGATGAAATATATTCAGAGGATGTGTTTGAAATTTTTGGATACTTTTGAGGAATGATAAATCTTATATGTGTGCTTGGATTCCATGGTGTGATATGCTATGGTGTATTTGGTCTTCTTGGCCTAGTGTGATCTTGTCTAGTGTCTTGATGCATTAACGACCCATATTGGTACTTGTTATTATTTTATATGATGTTATAGGTATATTTTTGTGTTGGTATGACTGACCTTGATATTCATGGATGACCTAGTATTTTTTAGGAGATGAGTCTTTTATTTAAGTGAGTATATGTGTCCATTTTGAACTAGTTGAGAGAGAGGGGAAAATTCAAGCCTAAGAGATATTTTGAATGAGTTTTAAGGGAATAAAGACAAAGATTAGAGAGTGTATGAATGTATTAAGAGAGTTGAGAAGTAGATCATCAAGGGTAATTGATATAATTAGTCCATGAATAATAAATCTTGAGTGAAGTAGGAGAGAGTTTGTTTGAAGAGGGTTTTGAGAGAGTGGAGATGAAATTGTTATCACTACCAATTGTAGCAGCAACATATCTTTAGTGGTATTCATATTTAGGGGGGTAAGTTGGTGCTTGATCACCTTAGGTGTTTGTAGAATCCTTACATGGTTGGTTTCTTTCTAAATAAGAGTTGGTGCTCCTTTTGGGATTGGTGTCTCAATAAAAATATCTTATGTGATGTGTCATATTCATGCAAATCTTCTAGTTTATGTAATATAATAAAAAATTTCAGTGGGTTTTCTTCCCCTCGAGGTTTTCCCACTGTACATATTTTGTTATTTTTTACTCTATATTTGTTATTCTCATTTGAATGATTGTTTTGTGTTTTTAAGCTCACATTAATGCATGATTTAATGGTTAATAATTTGTGAAAGATAAAGACAATTGGTTAAAGGTTTTGAAGGACTGATTCACCCCCCCTCTCATTCCATTATGCTTCCAACATCTTATTCATTTGGCCTCACTAATTCCCTTCTTTTCTATTCAATACATGTCAAATATATAACAATCAAGTGTCGAGTTTTAGTTTTACATTTAAAATAAATATTAAGAGAATGGAGGGAATTAAGCTTATGACCTCTCAGTCCCAACACCTTTCTCATTTCCATGTGCCTTGGTTCAGAATTTGGTTGAACTATGACCTAAATTTAATTTATCCATGTTTTAAGGTCTAATTAAACTTATAATTTAAAATGTAAAAGTAAATGGGTTTTGAACCTTTAACCTTCCTATTAGAAGCCAAAATAATTAACCACTAAGGAACACATTTACATCTAATAGTATAAAATATTACAAATCATATAATTTAGAAAATTAGGGGAACCTAATAGTGATGCTACACTATTTCTTGCTTCTTATTTTCCCTTCTATATTCTTTCTACAAAATACTTCTACCCTTATCCTAAGCTTAACCTGCATGTGCATCCAAACTCATTGTTTGGACTCATGTGTCTAAAATTCTATGTCTGTTTCCCTTATGGTTTACTATTCCCTTATTTTATAAGCTTTTTTCAAGCTAAGAATAGCTCTACTCCTCCTCCTTATATTTTCATGTATTTTAATTTTAACCATTACTTTTATATTTTGGAGTTAAACTCCTTATTAAAATGTTCAGTAATATCTTGTTTATCAATTTCTTTTATAAATCTATTTCTGAATTTAGAAATGTTGTTTCTAAATCATGTAACTATCCTATTTAATCACTGACCACTTATTATCCACTTTCCCAAGATTCAAATTTTTCATGTTAAAACTATCACTTTACCCCTAATCTATTTCTCCATGGCTAAAATTAGCCTCTCAAACTCTTATGAAGGATTTGTCCAAATTTTTAGCTTTTAAAGTGATTCCAATTCTTCACTCCATGTGCATACCATTGAAATTATTGTTTCCTACATTTTATTTTTTTGAATCATTCTATTTAGGTACTCCTGATAGGTTCCACATCACACTAATTAGTGCTAAAATGTCCTATCTTTGTTATAGTCTAAACATGTTTAAAAATAAGTTCATTGATGTACGAAATTTTTTTCCCATTCGTTTTTCTTATGTATGTGTATTTTGATGAGTTTAATCCCACATGCATAATGTGTTAGGATTTGAAAATATTTATAGGTTATATGGATAATTTTTTTAATTTTCTCCCTAGTATTTTTACCGAGTCAGAATTACAACTTGTGGATGAGTTGGAGTAGTTTGGTCCTAATCGTCAAGCTATGTATGATACATAATGGGTTGTGATGTAATCCAAATTAGTTCACATAGGAATAAACATTTGTATAATGACGTAATATTGTTGAATGGAATCAACAAAATGAATGAAATTTCCACACAGTTCCATACACATCTAATGGTTTCATCTATATTATGTTTACACTCCCATATCCACTAAAAAGAACTTTTAGATTAGTTTTATACTTCTTACCCTTTATCCAATGCTAGATCAACCTTATGAGAATCCAATAATTTAATACATATCCCTTATTGTGTCTTGTCACATTTAACATTTGCTCAATCATTTTATCTTACATATTGCTAAATTGGTATGTTTAAATTTGTACATTGATGCTAAATTAATTAAACTAAATATATCTCATTTTTCTAAGCTTACTCCCAAGTTATAAATAAGTACACACATATTTTTTTAGCTTGGGTTAAATAATTTTATAAACCAAGTGGTTGATTATGTCCTTATCTTATTTAGCCTAGGTATCCACATTCCAACTTAGGTCTTAGGTTGTAAACCACTATGGACAAGTGAAATTCATAAAATTTTGGCTAGATTAAGTTTCCCCGCTCAAAACAGATTTAAATATCTCAAATAAGAAACTGTGCATTTTGTACAATTTTGGTGTGTTAGGATTATAAAGGATGTTGGGATAGGGTGTTTTGATCATGTTTAATTTTCTTGAATATCCCCTAGAGATTTAACTTCAGAAAATGGTAGCCTATCATCAAAATTTATGTTTTCCCCATTTTGTATTTTCTTAGTCTTCTTGAGTAAAATGATCCTCAATGTAAAAACTATGAAGTATTAAACATGTGTTGAATGAAAATTTAGTTAGGGATATTATTTCATTATAATAGTATGATAAATGAGGAGGATATCCTCTTATTGAAAGGAGAGAGGAGAAAACTTTGTTCTGATAGGGGACTCTATGTACCAAGACAAAAAGGAGAAGCCTAATCTTGAATAAAACTCAAGTTATTTTTCTATGCCTGGGAACCCCTTTCTATATTTCATTTATGCAGTGATATTATAATTTTATATTACATGGTTCAAATATTGGAAGCAATAAATTTGTATTATTTTTATCTAAACTATGCACATGCATGTTAAAAAAGAGAAACCCTTGTTTTGAGTGGAGGTAAATGACTAATTCTCAAACATTTTATTAATTTTCTATTACATGAATTGCTAAGGAATGTGCTAGAGGTATTTACAAACCTACATTAGTTTTTTTAGGGTTCTTAGTAGTGTATAATTTCTTACAAAAGTTTTTCTCCCTTACCGGGATTAATAAAAACCCTAGGTAGGGTTTAAGACAAAACTTGACTTTGGTGGCCTATATCACTATTTCATCTCCTAAAATATTAAAGGAATATTATATGTACATGTTATCAATAGATATTTGGGGTTTCATTTATTTTCATTTCTCCTAGAGTTTACAGTGTTTGATAGTTTCGGTATAGGACTCCAAAGACCTAAGTAGTGACCTAATTGCCAAAACTCACGTAGAGAATTAAGGGGTTATAGTGAGAGTTGAAGTATAAAACTTTGTGTGAATTATAAAGGACAAAAATGGTATCCATAATAGCTTTTATCTTATTAAGATTAATTGTAGTTTATCCCTAGCAATAAGACTTGTGTTATTAGAGGGCTAGTAGCCTAGTTGATAGTTTTGGAGAACATGTAGCTACATGACTAAAAAACATGTGAATCCTCTTTATCTCTGCATAATTTTTGGTATCAAAGTATGTTGATAATAATAATCAAGAAGAAGCATTGTGATTTTCAAGAAGAATCAAAATGCCACCTATAATAATTGTGAGAGGAGGTGGTAGAGGAGACATCCAGGGGAGATTCCATATTAGAAGAGTTGAGGAACATGGGGGACATTTTTGATGAAAGGTTCACACCAATGAAATCCAATTAGAGAAGAGGAACTATAACATGTGATGTAAGTGGTAGAGAATAAGAAGCACATGAACCTCTAGCACAACGAGAGGTTGAAGAACTAGAAGAAATTGAAATAGATAGATTACTTAACTTGATAATGGGACAAGGACATAAAACAAATTTGGATATTCTTTCCTATACATGTAGCCTATATGGAGAATATCTTATTGATTAGATAACTACTTTGGATAAGTACTTTTAATATGAAAATTTTCCTGATGAGTATAAATTAAAATTTTCTTACACAAGATTGAAAGGGCATACACCAATATGATGGGAATTTATACAAGGTGAAAGGATAAACAAGGGAAAAGGAGGATCAAATAATGGGAACAAAAGGTAGAAAAAATCAAGGCCAAGTTTCTATCCAGTGATTATTAAACTAATTTATACAGTAAACTAATTTTTTTGAAACAAACGGAAATGAGTGTTAATGACTACACATAAGAGTTCTAAAAGATGATAATCAGGTCTAGGCATGTGGAATAGGATGTAGAGAAGATTTCTAGGTATATAAATGGGCTGAGATACGATATTTAAGATGAGCTCAGTTTGGTAAGTCCTAAAACACTATAAGAATGTTACCAATATGCATTGAAAGCATAAGATAAGCTAAATAGAACACACAACCAGAAAAAGAAAAAGGTAGGGGCAGAATTTATAGAGGAATATGACAAGGAGGAATAATATCATCCCAAATAACTAGTGGAGAGGCAATAAGTTCAAAATAACAATCATATACTTCAAGAGGTGGATTCAAAGGAAGAATTTTTTCTTATATAGGAGGATATATGCAAAGGGGAAAATTAATTGCATGATAAATGTTTTAAATGTAACAAATTTGTACGTCATAGGTCTTGGGAATGCCCAGAAGAACCATAAACTTTCATATCAAGAACTGAAAATAAAAATCAGTTAGTTCACACATATGAAGAAAGTGTGTGTTATCTATCTCATGTAGAAGAACCAAAGATTAGTGAAAATTTCATGATGAAGAGAGTGTTGATCAAACCACCTAAGGAGAAGGAACCTACACAAAGGAATACACTATTCAAAACAATCTATAAATCACAAGGTAAGTGTTGTAAAATGGTGATTAATTCAGGTAGTACTGATAATTTGGTGTCATTAAATATGGTAGAAAAACTTAGTTTGAAAATAATACCACATCCTACACCTTAAAAGGTTTCTTTGATTCAAAAAAGACAAAAACAATCTTATGAGAGAGAAATGTTGGGTGTATTTTCATATCGGAGGATATAAGGATAGAGTGTTATGTGACATAATGCCAATGGATGTTTTCCATGTACTTCTAGGAAGACCTTGGAAATATGATAGGAAAACCACTCATGATGGTAGGAAGAATTTTTATACCTTACAAAAAGATGGTGTGAACCATACTTTGTTTCCTTTAAGAGAAGAAGAAAATGAGAAAGAAGTCGAGTCAAGTGTGATGATGGTAACTGAAAATGAATTCTTAACTGATATGAAAGAAGGAGGGATGGGTTTTGGATTTGTAATCAAACCAAGGACTATTATGAAAGCCATTAAATTACATGAATTACCTCAAGAGATACAAAATATGTTGGCAGAATTTTTTGATGTTTTGGTAGATGAGTTGCCTAATGAGATGCCCCCAATAATAAAAATCAGTCATCATATTTACTTCATTCTAGGTGAAAATATACAAAAAAAAAGTTTCTTATATTATGTCTCCTACAAAATATGTTGAGATCAAGAAGTAAATACAATAACTTGTGGATAAGTGGATTATTAAAGAAAGTATTAGTCCATGTGCAGTTTTTGATGTTATAATTCCTAAGGAAGAGGGAGATAAGAGAATGTGTAAAAAAACTAGAGAAACCAAAAAAATCACTATAAGGTACATATTTTCATTGGCAAGAATTGAAGAATTGACGGATTGTTTGATTGGTTGGCTGCTATCAGATAAGGATAAGAGAGGGATGAATGGAAAACTGATTTTAAAACCAATGAAGGACTTTATGAATTACTTGTCATTTCATTTTTCCTAACTAATGCTCCTAGTACATTCATGGTACTTATGAATGAAGTCTTAAAACATTTCATTGCTAAGTTTTTTATTGTGTATTTGGATGAAATTTTAATTTATAGTTCAACCAAGGAAGAGAATTTTCATCATCTTAAAAAGGTATTAAAAATATTACAAGAGAAGAAGTTGTTGACTAATCTAAAAAAGAGTCTTTTTATAAATGAAGATTCGGTGTACCTAGGAGTTTTGGTTTCACATGGTGTACTAAATATGGACTAGGACAAGGTGAAAGCTATTTTTGAATGGTGAACTCCTAAAATAGCCTATGAAGTAAGAATTTTCCATGGTTTGGCTAGTTGTTTTTTTGCTCCCATTATGGATACAACTAAGGGAGACAAGAAGAAGTCTGTATGGACTAATATGGCTGATAAGAATTTTCAGTTTTTTAAGAAGAAAATTATAGAGCAACCAACTTTAGCACTTCTTGATTTCGGTAAGGTTATTCATGTGGAGTGTGATTGATGCAGGACAGTCCTTGTAAATATTTCCATTTTGTATTTTCATAGTTATTTAGGTGTTGAAGTTTCCATTTGGGTGTCTAGATGTGTTTCTAGTCCATTTGGACTCTTGAGTAATGTAATAAGTGGTATTTGTGAGTTTTCCTCCAAACCCACGAGTTTAAATGTTTGAATTATCCTAGGTGCGTGCTAGAAGTCTAGGTGTTAGTATAGTTTGAATAAATAATTTAAATGGGGTTATAATGCATAAGGTCGCCTTAACTTGACTCTAAACTCCACTTGGGTTAACCTTATCTAAGTTGGGTTAGTAGTGAGAACCCTAACCACCTCTTTACTATTCATTCTCGTCATAGGAATTCGAGTGGCAGAGGTGTATGAGATCTGTAGGAAGTTGTGTATGGAGGAAAAATTCCATATTAGAGCACAAAATGGATCTTGAAGCTCTATAATGTCATGATATTATTAAATAAAGACTTCTTTTGGTAGTAAAATTGTGTGCGGAAAGTTATCATGCTATTGTGCATTGAATACTTTAGTAATTATGTTTTAATCCCATTGAAAATGTGGTATAAATGTGTAATGTAACTAAATGGACATATTTAACCCCAAATGGATTTATGGCCAATCTCAAACCCCCAAATACAATTTATATAAGATACAATAATTTATTAACATGCAGATCTGAATTTAATATGAAAAGTGTAACTAGGGTAAATTGAGAAACCCAAACAAATCAGCCAATAAAATATAACTTCTCCACTCCAATATGATCTACCAATTTTATAAATCCAAAATATGAAACAACATACATATTTTGATGCACATGAAGGATGAAATTAATTTATTTTGAAACCCCAGTCTGCATAAAATTATGGCAACTTCAAAAATTCATAACTCACTCAAAAATGCTATGATCCACACAAATAAACTATACACGGATTTTAAAAAATAGGGAAAATGCAATGATGTTACCCATTCATGCAATTGACCACCAAAAGTTCCGTAAACAACCAAAACACCAATTCTCCCTTAGGGTTTTGGGTTGGAAAAAATCATGAAAACATGATTTATTAACAACAATGTAGATAAGATCAAAACACCTTTAAATACCTCAAAAAGTATCCTAGAATTGGGTCGCACAATATGATAGAAGGATGGAAAAACAACTGTAAATTTTCTTCAAACCCTTGATCCAAAAATCTATGAAAAAAATCCTTTATTCACTACTAGAATAAATTGAAATATCATTGCAAGTACAATGGAATCCCTTGTGTAGAGATCCCTCACATACTCTTGGGGTTTTCATCCCCAAGAGATTACTCATAAGGGTTTTCATCCTTAGAAATAATTCAAACAAAGCTAAATTCTTCAATTAAAAATCAAATGTGTCTCCAACACAAGTCGACTTTTCCTTTTAAAGAATGAAGTGACCCAAAGTAGCCACTCATGAATCCAATCACCTTTCTCCTCCATTAAATGTTTTCTTCCCTCCATTTTTCTTCTCTAGGCCAAGTCACATTTTATTTAGAAGGAATAACTTTGGCCCATTTACCTTTTTCCTTTTTCTATGCTCTTTTTCCTCCATAATGCAAGTCGCACTTTTCTAGAAATAAACAATTTTAGCCAAGTTCTTTTATCATTTGGTTCACTTTTCTATTTTTATTAAGTCTATAATATTTTATTATAAGTGTTTTTATAACATTTTATTTATTTTTGCACTTTATATAAAATAATAGAACTTAAGTCACCCTTGTGTTCACCCATTTAGCCATCGGGTAGACAAAATAGGCTAAGGGTATTCGATTGGGAAGGGGATATTATAAAATTTTTGGATAGGTATGACGATGGAACATTCACAAGAAGGTCATGAAAGTACTTTGAGAAGGATTTTATGATGATAAGAATAGGCATATGCCATAAATAGTAAAATTGTGTTTTGGGTAAGAATGTGCATGTTATTTGGGTTGATAGATGGATAGTACCTATGTGGAGGTTTTTAAAAAAATTAAATATAAATTTATGAATTGATAAAGGATGATTATATGTTGATTGCACTTGTAGGTGGGTTTGAAAGTATCTAAAATTGTGTATATGGGTTAACAATCTTGTGAATGTTGAAAAAATGAACTATATCTCGTGTCTTAGAGTTTGAAGGGTATTCGAGTGTTAAAATATTTTATTGAATAATAATGAATCATCAAGAAAACTTATAAAGGTAAAACAAAGTATAAACTAACTTGAAACTCTTCTCAGTTGGCATACCCTATTTTAGGGTTTAAGGAAGATTTGAGAAACCATATAAAAAGCTATTAGAAGTATATTGAAGCCTTTGACACATTAGGATAAGGAGATTTTTAGTAAATTTAAGTTAACCATGAAGTTTCAAAGATATTAAGAGGGTTTTGACAAATAAAAATTTAAAAATAGAGTTTTAATGTGCATGCCTACTTTTGAGGGATTTGAAGGAAAAATTTTAGTATAACATTCATAATATAACCACACTTGAGGTTTGTGATAAGTTTGAGTGAAGAGAATAAGTAACATGAAGGAATAAGAAACATTGTATGAAGAAACCCTAGATAATTTTATAAGGAATAAAGGAATATAATGTCCAATCTTGTATATAAAAGCTTGTGACAATCAAGATTAAGCTAGTGTGACATCTAGAACTTAGAAACCAAAGTTAAAAAGGAAAAGTTACTAAGTGTGTTAAGGAGTATTTTTTATAATGTATTTGAATCATTGAAGAAGAAGGGAAGTATATGAGGAGTCATATTCTTGTACTGGTATTGATTATCATGTTTTGTCTACTTTAAAAACCTAGATGATACAAGTGAGAAATAAATAGAGGGTTCCCTAAATAAGATAGATTCATTGAGATGGTGGGATTGTGTAAAATATTGCAGGGACAATGAAAAAAGATGAGTGAAAAGTAACTTAGACCAAAACCAAGAAAAAAGGTCAAAAACATAGTAGATTGTCTAGTGTCAAGAGCAAGTCAATGAGTCTTAAGGAGAAAAATTTGGAAAATAGTATGATTGAAGCCAAGTAAGTGAATGATCATTAGTGATAGCAAGAATAGGTTGTGTTTGGGTGTTATAAGGTGGTTCAGAGGTTGAAACAAGAAAATAAGTATAAAAACCCTAAGAAAGGTCTGAAAACCCTAGAGAGACCTAATTGGAGACCTAGCCAAAAGGAGAAATTGGAGTTAGAGGAGTTTTACTATGAGTTGAAGGATAAAAATTGGCATGAAAAAATAATGTACAAATGGGTATCTGAAACAATAATCAATTTTGCATAAAAAGTTACTATATCATTCCAGACACAACAGTTTGTGTGTTTTGAGGGCTAGTAGAAAGACCTAATTGGAAATAAAAACAACAAAATAACATTGCATGGGATTAGATTTGGGTCTCAAAACTTTGTAGTGTCTTAATGGACATAATGGGTATCTAAAAAATTTAATAGTGAGGGAAAATTCTTTATATTTTGTGAGTTTCATCAAAATTAGTCATTATGGAGGGCTACAAGTAATTTTAGAGGTATAAAATATGAATAATGATAGTTGATGATTTGGAACTTTTTCAAGTGACTAATCATGGTTGGTTGATGAATTTGAGCAGGTTGAATGCATTCTTGGCTCTTGATTTAGTTTGGAAAGCATTTTGGTGTTGGTAATCCATTTTAAGCTTCTTGAGGTGAGTTCTAAGAACATGGTTTTGGTTGGATTGGATCCTCTTGCAACGTGATGAATCTAACTTTTGTTTTTTGATAGTTTGATTATTCTCCTCTGCATCAGTGATGTAAGTGGAGTGGCCATAGGAGTTATCCTAAGTCACGAGGGAAAACTTATGACATACTTTAGTGAGAAGCTTAATGAAGCCAAACAAATATATTATGCTTATGATTTAGAGTTCAATGATATGGTCCATGCTTTAAGGAAATGGAGGCATTACCTAATTCCCAAGGAGTTTATCATATTCACATATAATCAAACACTATAGTTCATAACTAATCAGACCAAGCTAAATCAAAGGCATATGAAGTGGGTAGAGTATTTGTAAAACTTCTCTTTTGTTATCAAACAAAAGAAAGACCATACTACTAAAGTGGCAGATTCAATACGTAAAATAGTTTTTTTTTATAAGAGAGATTCAACTTGAAAGTGGAGGAATAGAGGCACTTAATGAGCTCTACGAGGTTGATCTATACTTCAAGGAAGCATGTGAATCTTATAAGTATCATACTTATCAAAACAAGGATCCATGGCTAGACTATGTGACACAAGATGATTTTTTGTTCAAGGGAGTACAATTATGTTTACCAAGAAGCTCTATGAGGGAAAATTTGATCAAGGAGAAGCATTGTGGAAGTTTAGAGGATCATTTTGGTCTTGATAAGACCTTATCACAACTAAACATTCATTATTTTTGGCCAAGAATGCAAATAGATGCAAGTAAGTTTACTAAAAGATGCAAGGTATGTCAATTTTCCAAAAGAAAGAGCATTAATGTAGGTTTTTATCATCCCTTACTAGTGCTTAATAGACCATGGGATTCAATTACTATGGATTTTGTATTAGGTCTACTAAGAACTCAAGGTAGGCATAATTCAATCTTTGTGGTAGTGGACATATTTTCAAAGATGGATCATTTCATACCATGTAAAACAACTAATGATGCCACTCATGTGGCTAATTTTTTTTTTTCAATGAGGTAGTTAGACTACATAGAATTCAAAAGAGTATTGTTTCAGACAGATATATAAATTTCATAGGGCATTTTTGGAGAACATTATGGAAGAAACTAAGAACAAATATGAATTTCAGTTTAGCCTACCACCCTTAAACAGGTGGAAAAACTAAGTTGGTAAATAGAAGTCCAAGTAAATTTTGTAGGTGTTTTACAAAGGAAAGTCATAAATAGTGGGATTCAGTCCTTTTCAAAGATAAATTTTCCTATAACAATTCGCCTAGTAATAGCACAGGAATGAGTCCATTTCAATTTATTTATGGAATGCATCCAAGAGGGTTTTTTAGTTGAGAAACTAAGGTAAAATGGAGAAATGAAATGCTGTCAGAGAAGAATTTTCTATTTCCATGCAATAAATCCATGAAAATGTGAAGAAATAATTGGAAAATAATTTCAACAAGTATAAGCAACATGCAGATTTAAGAAAAAAATAAGATATTTTTTACGTGGGAAACATGGTATTGGAGCATCTCAAGAAGAAAATATTTCCAAAAGGATAATATAACAAGCTGAAAACGAAGAAAATTGGTCCTTGCAAGATTGTTAGGAAAATTTCCAATAATGCATATGGGCTAGTATTGTTATACTTTGTTGGAATCTCTCCTATTTTCAATGTTGCAGCCTTGTATCCATTCAAGAAGGTAGAGGAGAGTGATCATACAACCGGAGAAAAATAAACAACACACCAAGAGTGGTAAAAACAATTACCTCAAGCCAAAAAAAGAAGAACCAGAGACAATCTTAGATAATAAGGTAACCAAAACAACTAGAGACAAAGAATATTATCATTACTTAGTGAAGTGGAAACATCATCATGTAGATGACTCCACATGGATGAAAAAAATGATATCATCAAGCTTGGTAGTACTATGGAAGATATCAAGAACAAGATTTCATGAGCTAAGTTTTTTATTCTTGGGGATAATGATGCAAGGGAATCAACTAGGACAATTGAAATTCATCATATTTTAGTTTCTAACATCTAAGGATGGTCTAAATAGGTTGTTAGAAGTGTCGTAGGTATCTAGGTCCTTATAAATTTCAAATTTTGGCTAGTATAAATTTTCCCGCCCAAAACATATTTGAATTTATTAAATAAGAAATTGGGATTTTTGTATAATTTTGGTGTGTTAGGATGATATATGATGTATTTATAGGGCGTTTTGATCATGTTTAAGTGTTTTGAATATCTCCTAGAAATTGAACTTGAGAAAATGGTATCCTATCATCAAAATTTATGTTTTCCCCATTTTTTTATTTTCTTAATCTTCTTGAGTAAAATGATCCTTAATGTAAACATTGTGAAGTATTGAACATGTGGTTGATGAAAATATAGTGAGGGTTCTTATTTCATTGCAACAATATGATAAAAGAGGGAAGAGTCCCTCTTCTTGAGAGGAGAGAGGAGGAAACTCTATTCTAGTAGAGGACTATGTGTAACTGGATAGAAAGGAGAAGACTAATCTTGAATAAAACTCAAGTTCTTTTTCTAAGACTAGGAACCTCTTTGTATATTTTTTTTATGTAGTGAAATTACATTTTTCAAAGTTTGGGAGAAATAAATGTGGATTATTTGTATCTAAACCATGCACAATCTTGTAAAAGAAGAGAAACCCTTGTTTTGAGAGGATGTAAATGGATAATTATCAAACGTTTTATTAAGTTTATTTTACATTAATTGCTAAGGAATGTGTTAGAGATGATACATACCTATAGCATATTTTTGAGGGTTTATAGTAGTGTATAATTGCTTTCAAAAGTTTTTCTCCCTTACCAGGATTAACAAAAACCCTAAGTAGGGTTTAGGACTAAACTTGATGTTGGTGGCATATATCACTATTTCATCTCCTAAAATATTCAAGGAATATTATATACACCTCCTATCAAGAAATTTTTGAGGTTTTGGTAATTTTTATCTCTCTTGGAGGCTACAGTGTTTGATAGTCTAGATCTAGGACTCCACGTACCTAGGTAGTTACATAATTGACAAAAATCACTTAGATAATTATGGGATTATAGTGAGAGTTGATGTCCAAAACGTTTCGTGAAACATAAAGGCCCAAAAGGGTATCCATAACATGTTTTCTTTTCTTAATAATTGTTGTAATTTATCCCCAATGATAAGACTTGTGTTATTGGATGGCTAGAAGCCTAGTTGACAATTTTGAAGAACACAAATCTACTTGAATAAAAAAAAATTGAATCATATTTCTATTTGCGGCAATTAATCATAAACTCATTGAGAATCTAAAACCACCTAATACACTATGAAGGCATAAAAATTCTATGGCTTCCTCTCTTTTCCCTATTAAAAACATCCTTTTTATTTATTAAAACAATCATCATGATGAGAGTGATATGAATTTAAACTTGGAAACCCTTGTAAATCATGTTGAGCTTAATCCTATTATTTAATCTAATGCAATAAACCGTGATGATGAAATTAATGATGTGGGACACAATAAATTTTAACTCTTATCTAACTTCTGCAAAGACTTTCATGACCATCCACACAACCTTAATAAGATTATCAATATATTTCTTTCCTCATAAAGTTTCTCGTGATTCCCAATCTCAACAACCTACTGATGAGTCTCCTTTTTTGGGTGGTCAATGTTAAATTAAATAATATTAGATATATTATCAGCATTTCTATGGGAGCATCCCATATTCCCCTTTTAACAGTTTCCAAAGTATATTCCTATGAATACTAATATTCCTACATATTTTTTGCATACCCACGCAGATTTCCATTCCTCTTCTACTACACATACCTTAGAGCATATTGCTTATGATTTACAAGCTCATTTTTTACAATTGTAGAAAGGTGTCTCTAAGCCTTATAATGTTATGTATTCTACTCAATTGTTTCACAATCCACTTGTACCTCAAATAACATCCTATCTTTTAACCCTCGGATTTGTGTCTCCTAAGATTCCTATCATTGAGGGACAAAGTGATAATGAAAATAAATATTTTCTCTTTTTTATGGCAAGACAAAATGTGTCTAGGCACTATGCACTCTAATCATCCATTCAACCATGGTATTCGAGGAAATAAGGGACTCACCAAGACAGACACACAAATAGATAGAATGAAAGGGGGTACAAGGACCGCTATGATCGCATGCTCCAAGGGAAGTATCCCTTACACTAGGAAAAACTAAGCTTTCCAAGGCCTTAGGTTGAAGAAGAGGAAGGTAACCTATGGAGGTATCATAACTATGGGGGTAATGATAAATAAAGTAAGCATGCAAAGTCTATGCTAACCTAAGGAGCATGTAACATGACGTGAAGAATTGAAATGTGATACACTAACCTAGCATGTCCATAAAATACTAAGCTAACATAGAGCATGTATCAAATGTAAGGAACTGCTCTACTTAAAATGATGAAGTTGGTTAGAGAACTTACCTATTTGGAAATCGGTCATTGTTGATGCATCTATCTCCCCAAAGGACCATATATAAAGAGAAAACATACTTTCAGGTGGAGAAGGGGAAGCAATATAGTCCTAGCTCACTATAGATGACCCAAAAGTGCAAGCTAACCAACCCAAGAAAGAATAATCTGTAAGCCAAGAGTCAAGATGAAATAAATACAAAAGCCTAGAGTGAGTAGGTGTAAGTTGGTGCCAAGAGAGAAAAGTTAATGGTGAATGCTTTTGTGTAATTATCAAATCTTATCATGTCAAAATGATAGTTGGGGTATTTATACTGATACCATTCCCCATGGGAGAAGGCGTCAGTAGGGAATTTGAATCTACACCGATGCAATTTCCCATGGGTGATACCTTCATAAAGGGAGGAAAATGTAAGGGAGAGTGTGCAAAGAGTCATGAAGGATAAGAATGATGCAAAAACGAAATAAGAGATGTCATGAGAAAGCAAGATGTCAGAAGAATGTGAGGAAAATAAGAGAATAAAATAAAAATAAATACACAAATGATACCAAAAATTATTCTCTCTTCATGTATCATCCCTAACCCAATGGTTACATGAATAACCATACCCCTATCCCAGAATGAGCCTATTAAGGAATCCATTCTAGAGATATATGCATTAGTGATCTCTAACCTAAAAAGAGAAATTATTAGTGACATGTATGAAAATAGAAAGCATAAAATTTTAGGTGTGTACATTTGCCCCATCTGTTGATTACCGCATGTTGCAATATGAAAACATGGGATGGTTAGCGGAAAGAAAAATACATAACACTAAAATTGAAAGTAAATAAAGGAATAGCTGAAATGAAATATACCCACCAATGCATACCTGATAGTGATGTTTGTCATGCCATGTACGGGTGCAATCCATGTTGCTAGAACCTTGGAGATTAAAAACTGAAAGGGAAAACTAGAGGACCATCAATAGAATAAGACATAAATCACCTAGCTAGGGGTTTATGGGATGGATGTCGTGGATTTGGAATTTGGAGATATATGGGTCGAAAAAGTGTGATTTTTAGCTAAAGAGAGGAACAAAGTGTATACTATGTCAAAAACAATGGGAGAATATCATGATACCAACACAATTGATGGTGGATTTTACAGAGATCGGGAACTAAAATTACGAGCATTTAAGATTGAGGACCATTGCGGTGAAAATGAATAGAATGATTGAGTATATATAGGATTTTTGAGGTTGTTTGCTTATTACTATTTTTGGAATTAAGAGAAATGAGATTTGGAATTTCAAATTTGGAGATTGTCTTGATGAGATGGAATGAGTACGAGGAGGAAGCCAAGATCGACAAGGAGGTGCACACAGTGGAGCATGACCACATGTAAGTTGATGCATTTAATGTTGCTAGGTAGACTATTAGTAATTTGATTTTTGGGGAAATGCGAAGGAAATAGGATGTCATTTTCAGTAAAACTTACATCACTAGGAAAAGTAGGATAAAATGCAAGTGGTTTTGGGAGGGATTTTATTTTATCTTTGTCATTTTTTAGATTTTTGAGTTTTAATTTTTGAAAGTCACGGTCATACGCATTTAGACGCCATTTGCCACCCTGAAACAACAAGGTTGATGGCGTCATAAAATTTTGAAATTTTTGACAGGGGTCGATGGCATGTGCTAGAGGGCCAATGGTGTAGGGAATATTATGAGGTATAAAGATCATTATGAATTTAAATTTTAATTTGATATTTGATGAATTTAATGTCTCAATTTTATTAATTTGTGATTGTAGGAGGATCAAATAATCCACCTATTAAGAGTGGTTGATATAACATGTCTGAATGACATGATTTTTGGATTTGACAGATGTAGAGAAAACACAGTTGCATAGTTAGGGATATGGAGGCATCATGCATATGCCCAAGATACCACTGAGTCCATATTTACTACAGATGTTTTTTACCAGCATGGGAGCCTAGGTTAAACACCTTTCGATGGTGGGAATATGAGACAGTGGAGATGACCGTGACACTTCAGGATGTGCACGGTATATTGGGATTTCTGATTGAGGGATCTCGCATGTATTACGATCTCACTATGGATGTATCAAAGAGGAAATACTTGACCATATGGGCCACAGAAAATGAGACATGATCAGGGGATTCTCAGTGTTAGGTGTAGTGCAGTACGCCCTGCAGAGATTCTGACTATCTAGAAGGTGGTGATATGCATTACCCTAGCACGCATACTGTGCCACAAGGTATATGGGACCATTCCATTGTTTTAGTGGTACTATGTACAAATTTCATTGAGTAGGATGTGTTATTTAGCTGGGGGAGCACTCTATGGGTTCAGTTGGTGTATGATCTATACATGGTTAGACAGAGGGCACAGAGAGTCATAGGTCCTATGATATTACTAATGGCATGGATATATGAGATGTTTATCATGTATATTCCCACAGGGATTCCCCTAGTTATAGAAGCAAATGCCCCGAGAGTACTCTAGTGTGCATAGGGGACGACAGTAAGAGCACTTTTAGATTATCGACCATTATGATAGGTACACCTAGATGAGTTCATATGAGATCCATATACAGGAAATGTGGATAATTTTCATAGTTGGAAATAGGTAGAGGAAGTAGAGGAAGCTAAGGAGGTGATAGACCATTATTTAGATTAGGTAGAGACCCATTTGATCGACAAGATACCCAGAAATTTTGGGAGGCTTGAGCCTTCTGTGATACTACCACTACCAGCCTATAGACATCGACATGCTAGAGAGGTTGTGACTGTAGTGGATAGAGTGCCAACATTATGTCCCCATAGAGTATAGGTTTTAGGAAGACAGGGATGGATGCAGAGATTGAGAGGTGGGGAAGCTCAGGTCCCACCGACAATTATTATAGTAGAGAGCTCAGATGAGGGCTTTGATGAAGGACTCGTTAGTCTGAACCCATAGGTGGGCAATATAGGCGCAATTGGTCCTAGCACTAGAGATAAGAGGCATCCATAGCCATGAGTGAGGGAGCATAGGATACGACACCCAGGAGATGGTTACCTGAAGCCATTGAAGATGGAGATGGCCTTACAGATATGAGATAAAAATAGGGTCTTCCATAGAGGAGACATGATTTTGGTGCCTCGATGTAGGTGGACACCATATGTCGGGTGGAGATTGCATAGATTTAATGAGGGTGAGGTAGTATTATGTGTCCGTAAAGATAGTGAGACCTTTTTCGAGTGAGCTAGGAAGCTAGGTATGAACGTAATGACTTAATTATGATTTTGTACATGGTTAGATTTGATGACTTATATTGATACCGATGAGAATTTTTTTAGGTTTTACAAAGCGGATGACAGAGGAGTGGCACTCACCATTTGAGAGTACACACCACAAGATCCTAGATCCAGTGTTGGATGTCCATGATACATCATTCATGGTGGACCCTAGAGAGCCATCACCTGGGAAGTCAATAGGAGAATTTCAGTTAGTGGGAGATGCATTCGGTACACTACAGAGATTACAAAAATGTGTAGGCGATGGAAAATATGGGAAACATAGATATGATGCTATAGAGATTATTGCATGAATAAGGTGCCTTATTTCATGAGCAGGAAGCACCCCTTTCAGATGCTAGGAGCACCATAGAGAGGATCATGAGGCTAGAAGTGTAGCTAGTGAGAGCATAGGGACAGGCCTCTAGAGCCTGATCTATGGAAGAGTCTCTAGCTCGCACAATTTGAACATCTAGTGTAACACCTTTGGCACAAAAGCATCCAGAGACCACCCCATGGGGGTGAGGATGCTTGAGACACCTAGATAGCGATGATGTATCATGATGTATTTTGATGTATTTTGTCGATGTATAAAAAAGATTTGATGTGTGTGTGTGTGTGTGTGTGTGTGTGTGTGTGTGTGTGTGTGTGTGTGTGTGTGTGTGTGTGTGTGTGTTGTGATTATTTTGATGATGTTAGTGAAAGTTAAAATTAATGGATGATGATTTACTTATTGATTTCATTTCTTTCTCATACATGTATGTAGTAATAATCATGGTACTTAAGAATAATGATGATGATGATTAGACAAGAAATCTAGTAGGATGAGAGATAAATGCAAGCAAGATCAAATACCTAAGCAAGGATGCACAAGATTGAGACAAACCGCTTAAGGAAAACCAAGGAGAATTGGATCCAAAAGAGGTGGAATCAAGACCATGACACTCCAATAGTAGGAGATGTCATGGAAAATATATATTTTTGATAAACACAAGTGGGGTAGAGAGCCCAAGAAAGGAAAATATTGGTCTAGATGTGACAAACCCAAGGGAGCCGAGAGCCCAAGCGAAGGCGAGAGCCCAATCCAAATAAAGATACAATCAAGGTATTGTTAAGGGAGGTGTTTAACTATGAGGGGTGAATGATTTTAGAGTATTAGTGATGATATCACCCACTTGGTTCAAAATATGATTATGTACACGATTCATGAGGTCCTCGATAACATTATAGGTAATAGATTCCTGATGATGGACTTTAGATCATGTGGAAAATAGGGTGTCATCTATGCAATCCTCCAACCAAGTGAGGACGCCACGCCAAATGTCATCTAGAGTGGGGAAAGCCTCAAGGCAAGGTGGAGGAACATATGTAGGTATTGGTCTAGATGGTCTAGGGGAAGGTGGATGGCTCTAAGAGGATTCACCCCTACACTTGTTTTGACATGAAGAGGACTCAAGAACCAGGTGATTTTTTTGCATGACCCAACAATCGCAATCAACGTGTGAGTAATAATCCTGATGTGAGCAATATAATGAGGCTGAGGAAAAATGCCATGTAGCCTTTCGAGCTTGATCTCATCTCACCTCAGCTTTAAAAATTTTCATGGGCTTTCTATAGGATCTACAATCAGACACATCATTCCTTAGAGCCTCATGCCTTGTACATTATGGCTCTGCCCTATGAGGAAGAGGATCCATAATGGTAAGAGGTAAGGAAGGATGTGAGTGATATACACGGGTCATCATAAATGATTTCAGCATGTCTAGTGCTTCGTCACCCATGAGATCATTAGCTTCATAGTCAAAATAAGATATACACTCCCCTTCTCTTAGATGAGGAAGAATATTGGGTTATATAGTGCTAGAGTTGAGGGGAGAAGATGAGCTTGGTGGAGCTGTTTGAGGCCCAGGTGTCAGTCTATTAGTAGGAGGCCCAATTTAATATGAAGGGTCTTCTTATACAAGAATAACATTCACATCATAGGTGAGCACCCTTTGAATGGAGCTTTGGTAACGTCGGACATCTCTATCTTGTATTTTGGCATAACTGGCCAAGTGGGGATCATCCAAAGTGTAACCATCATAATATTCAGGGGTTATAATATCTATCATGAAATAATCAACTGTGGTTTCAAGTTGGAATTTTTGTTAAAGAGTAGATTAAGGTGTTTAAGAAATAGTAGCGGGAATTGATGGCTCCTTCTTGTGAGGTTACGAGTGAGGATAAAGTTACGTGATGAAAAGATGTGGTAGGTCAGAAGTATTAATTCTAAAAATAATCTCATCAGGATCATCATTTTCAAAATCCAAGAGACTAGGATACGTGCACCCAACCAACTCTAGAAGACCCACATTACCGTGCAAAGAATCAATGGGATAATGGAAATGCTAATATTCACAGAATGGGATAGGTGATCACTCTTGAAAGGATGGGAATCTATACGTCCCCTTTTGTTTAAGAGTATCATGATTCTAGGTATTCAAGTCACCTTGGATTTTATAGATTGCCCCTTGGTGTGTAAACTTAAGACACTAATATGTGATGGGTCCAATGTTGAACAAGGAGAATGTTATAAGACATAGGAAATTTGGAGACTATAACCTTGTGCACTGTCCTGGCAGGGATAGTGATAGGAAACCAAATACAACCTATCAGTGGCATTTTTTGACGATCATACCCTTGACAAGTAATATGTATGGTCTTGAGATTATCTATTGAATATCCTAGAGCCTTAATTAATTCTAAAGAGGCCACACAAGTGTCAAAACCCTCTTTACTGAGGGTATGCTTGACTGTGTTTTAAATCATTTACACATAAATAAGGAGTCGAGGATCTTCTTCCCATAATAGAAGTTTTTCTATAATCATTTCCGCTATGAGAAAATAGATATAGGTTTGGACATTTGTGGCTCGGTCCGTACAAATCGAGAGCTCCTTGCACTAACACCGGGTACTATCTCATAAGCCATGAAACGTAGGAGACTACCCCAAAGTAGGAGGGAAGGGAATTTTCATGTAAAAAAATGTAGTTATGAGATTCCCTTGATGGTGAGGTGACTTGTGCATGAGATATAAAAAAGGAATCGGCCCAGGAATCTAAAAAAGTGCTTCCAAGGGATCTCACTCGTCAGGTTGATCTAAGCAGTAGGTTGAGAGTGTTTGGAATCCTCATAAACATGATCATAATGGGGTGGAGTGATTAAGGATACTTAAGAAATTTCTATTTACTTATTCTTGATGTCATCAGCTTGGCTAAAGGTCTCTGCGGTTAGAAAATAGTTTTAGACTCCTTCACCCCTGTAGTAGTTTTGTTACAGGGTTCGATGGCATCTGTGGAAGACGGAGTTTTAACTTTAGGAGTCTAATTTTTTAGGACACAAGGACAAATGCCTTTTTTAGTCCTAGGATGAATTGATGGAGGGTATTCTAGCTCTCTATATGCTATCACATGACTCAAATCATTCATGGTGACTATGTTCTCGAGAGGGTAGTAAAGATCAACCACATTTTTGTGGTTTTCTCTAGTTTCTTGGAGCTTTCACGAGAGATATGATTTAGCATAGGATAGGAGAAAAATTTAAGTTATTCATTTAATTGATTAAGGGAATTATGTCAATCCTTTTATCTTTGAATGTCACAAGCCTTGACTACTTCAATCAAGAACTCTCTAGAGATATCCTCATGGTCAAATTATGGACCTAAAAATAAAGTGATGGAAGTTGTGCGGAGGGCACGAGAGTTCTCATGAGAGTGACCCCAATTGGCATGCCACCAATATAATTTATTTTCATCATGCCATTGTGGAATGGGTCGAGAAGGATCTAGGATCAAACTAAATGGTTTAGGCATACGTTTTCTCAACTCATCCTTAGTTAATGGATGATAATGGGGAGGTTGGATCTGATTAGTTTTTTTATCAATAGAAAAGACATTCCTATTTGTAGAAGACGTGAGGGGAAGGGTATCTGATACCTCGTCATCCATGGAATTCTTGTTATTTTATTTTTGTGGGATTTTTATCTATTAATTTGTTTGGTTCTTATGAGGAGCCTTCTCAAACTCTCTTATGAGATAACATTGTCTTTTGGATTGTTCAAAATCCTCATGCAAGGAGTTAGGAGAAAATGACCTAACCTTTTACTGAAGGCATGGTTCTAAGGCTCGAAGGAAGAGTTGGAAAAGACTATCATTCGACATATTGTGTGTTGCCTTAGTAGATTTTTTTTTCCAATGCCTAATGAATGTTTGGAATGATTTATTCTCATGTTGTTTACAGTTAATGAAAGCATTAATGTTATTTTCAGGTAAGTCATTGTATTGAAACTCATTAACTAAAGTTATTACTAGAGATTCTAACTCCACTATAGAGTTAGGGGGGTAGTGTGTGATACAGGTCCAAAACATCTCCAGTAATATTCTTAGCTTAGATTTTAGTTACAACATAGGAATTGACTTTGATCCATTCTTTGTAAATATTTCCAAATGCCTTGATGTGTAAAGTAGGATTGGTTGACCCGCCATATGAGATAGAAGGGGAAATGCCTCTAATATCCATAGTGACAATGTAAAGTGCTAGTGGCTCTTGTTGGACTACCCTTAAGAATTTTTTTTGGATGGGAGGTTGGGAAATAGGTTTCCCATTAGGACCAGTGGGTAACAATAGGGGAATTGGATCCCCAAAGCCCACGCTAGGATGGTTAACCATCTAAAACATATTGGTATGCATTTGAAGGAGTTGGGTCGTAGTGAAGGTTTGTTGCTGACTCATCTTTTCTATAAGTTGAAGGATAAGATTAGTGGGATTAGAAATGGAGGCATTAACAGATGAGATTACCATGGTAGCCTTCCCATTATCCACCCTATCGTCAAGTTTCTTAGAGACAAAGTCAAGAAGATGTTTATGAATTACTAATTTAGGCTCCCCTTTGTGTTGGGGAAGCTTATCAAGAAATTTTTGAATTTCATGTGGGAAGTCAGAGATGTTCTCAATGTGAATCTCTTCTTCTTCCTCACCTAAGAGATTATTATTGTAGGTATTATTCTTTTTTGTATTAGCTCCTACCACACAACATTCTAAATAGAAATGAAATTTTGATGTTGGACCGTTATTTTCTGAAGATGATTGTTCACTAGAGTTGGAGAGCCCCTGGCCAAGATAATCCATGAAGGAGTGATGATCAAACAAAGAAGACACTCAAAAAAATGGGCTACTGACACAATCGTCTGTGTAAAATGTGTTTCACATGGGCCAAAGGTGTTTGTGATAAATATTGGACATAACAGACAATATTGGCTATGTAAATGTCACATCGATCAATTTTTAAATAGTTATGGGTTGTGTAAATTATAGATTAAAATAAAACACTTATACAAAAATATTGTTATGTATTTGCAAGTCAAAATAAAATGGGAGGATAATGAGGGGATTTAGAATGAGGAGTTTGATGCTGATGATGATGACGACGAGGATCATGATAAAGAATAAGAGGAAGGAGAATGAGGAGTACGACGATCACTACGACATTTAGGATGTAGCTCTAGATGCATTTGATTTGTAATTTGGACGTGATATTTCAACATTCTCTTAGAATTATAATGTTATATATTTTTATATCTAAAAATTGAATTAAATTATTGTCTTTGATTATCTATAACATTCGATTATTTTAAGTGTTTCCATTTTTACATCAATATTATTACCTTTTATATTAATCCACAAATATATAATAGTATGAAATAAATAATATGAAAAAATATAATTAATATTTAATATCCATAAATATTTAAAAAATAAATACAATATAATAATTTATACAAATTATTATATTATATTATATTTGTAAATTTTTTTCTTTTGATTTTCAAATAGATTTTTGTGTCTTTTTGTGCCACAAAATAGTGGCACAAGTGTAGTGTTATGGTGGTGCAATCATGACACGAATGCAATGCAAATAAAAATTCCTAATCTCTTCTTTTTTTGTTACATTAGAAAAACACAATGAAAAACATTAGAAAATGTCAATTTCTTATGTGAATTTGACCCAAAAGTGGCATCTTTTACACTTTGTGTAGTAGGCAGTGCACACTCCTCTTGATTAGTACCATTGCGCCACACATCATTAATTCTATTTGAACGACACGTGTTATACAACATTGCATATCGAGATAACCAAAATAATAGTTCTTGCAAGACCTAGAATGTGTAAAACACTAGGGCGAATCTTGATCCTCCTATCTCAAAACCTAAATTCACTTTTCTTTGACCCATAATATGATGAGTGGATTCGTCTCCCAAAAAGGCATTAGCATGATAATATTCCTTATATTTTCACAACTCCATATGAGATGTCATCTAATATGATTCTCTAGAGTCAACTAACCATGCTTCATTGCATACATGCGCACTAAAAGTTGCTAAGTATGCATATTTATTTTCATCAATGGACCATTTTTCACATGACGATGAAATGTTTGGTTGTTTTCTCTTTTCCACCTTCAATCTTTAGCCCTTAAAATTTCCTATTTCACCACAATTCCAACATTATACTTTGCATGATTCTTCCTTTATCTCCTCCTACCTTTTTCTAACTTCTCGTGTGTACTGATAATGCATCATCTTGTTGATATTTAGTAAAAATGTGTCTTACTTCTGATAATAAAGATGTAAAAAATTCATTTATATTTAACTTAGACAAGGTGTTAGTGATAGCCATCATTAGATTAGCCTAACAGTAGAAAAAGCATAAAAGTGTAATACACCTATCTTAATCATCCATCTTTATATCCATAGATAATAACTAACTAACCAAAGTGTTAAACACATTTAGGTTCTCTATAACTGAGTCATCATTTTTTAATCTCAATTAAAATAACTTCCTCTATATGAATAGTTTTTTGACCAAATATTTATCCTAGTAGAATGCTCTGAACTTGTCCCATAAATATTTGCAACTATTTTTATTAGATAGATTCAATAATATTGAATTTGATAAACACATTTTGATAGGGCTTCTATATTTTCTATTGATCATATCCCACCCTTATTTTAATCATGTCCATTGATCTTGTCAATCTATGCTCTCACGCTTTCTGACATGTCTTTATAACCAAGACTTTCAATGGTACAAGGAATCTCAACCAAACACTTATTATAGACCAGTCCAAAGAATCCTATGGAACTTTTAACCATACTTTGATATCATGTGTTGGGAATAATATGGATCTACTAGAAATAAGTAAACATACATTAGCTGCTAACCATAAATCTAAACACCATATAAATATGTCAAACAAAATATAGACATGATTATCCTGGAAAAACCCATTTGGTTAAATAACCCAATACATTTAACTATTCTTATTGCATTAGATTTAATCTAGCATATTATTTCAGCAAGTGAAACTTCATGACATTGTAAAATAATATTCGATAGTCCATACACTTTTATAATACAACTACACTCAATTGTGTGATCTCATAATACATTCGTAGATTTGGTTAATATGTAACATGCCAAGACTTGAGCAAATTAATAAATTCAACAATTAGAATGATTGTTACAACCATTTCTTCCTTGCTTTTACATTGAAGAATCTCCATGCTCTTTAATAAGTCACATGCTTTAAAGCATCTTATGATATTACAAGAAAAACATTTTGAGATTCCATTTAATCATCATCTAGTCATTAATACATGAAATTATTATGCCAATTGTGTCAAAATATTGTCCAACATGTTTTTTATAATCTCAATCAACAAGTATAATCAAATATGTACTGAGAATGCATCACCATTACAATTCAATGTTATACAGATCCACTACGCACCATAATGCAACTCTCACTCTTTACATATAGCTACACATAGTCCTAAACACAACACAACAATGCACTCATTATTCCAAAACGCATCGCACAAGTTCTACACAATACCCATGTACTCATATACATGCAAATGCTCATGCGCAAATTTTTCCTTATGCACCAATGTTGTGCAAGCTTACACTAACCATTACAAAATGAACCTTGTGCAATCCTATTCAAAGTTAAAAACATTCCCAACACAAACAAATATCTATTGTACACAAAATCGTTGTTTCATTTATTTAATCAAAATATCATCAATTGGAGGTAGCAAGAGACCATTTTTTGTTGTTTGTTCATTAAGCATTCGATAATCAATGCACCATATTAAATTATTTGCTTTCTTATTAACAAAAAATAGAAGTGCTCCACACAAAAACATGTTAGCCTAAATTAAAACTTTACCTAATAGTTCTTGCAATTGTACTTTTAGATCTTGCAAGTATGATGTATTCATTGATAAGGTGCTTTAGATATCCGATCTAAGTAGGGCACTAGATTAATAGAAACATATAATTCTTGAACTAGGGGGATCCTATGAAACTCATTAGGAAACACATCACTATACTTCCAAAAGAGTGCATGGCCGTAAACAATTTTTTGTTATTCTTTGGATAACTCTTTTAATTGCACATAAAAAAGTTGATAGTCTTTCATATTTTCCTTTTGTATTTACAAGGCTGAAACTAACCACACATTTACAACCCTTTTAATTCCTTGTAGTATTACCAGTAAGCCTTGGTCATCTAGACATTGGTCATTTTTTCAAAGTGTTCATCTCTTGCCTAGTGTGAATGGAGTCAATATGATTATAATTTTACTTAGTGTAGATTTGAGTTAGTCAAGAAACGATTAAGAATAACTTTGTTTTCTCAAAAAATATTAAAATTGAACAACACTTTTGGGTGTATATTTTTACCTCCAATTTCTCATTCATTTTTCCAATTTGAAATCTATATTTCTTTACTATAGAAGGAGGTGTATAACAATCAGATGCATCCACATCTACTAAGATAGAATTGTCACAACAAATTGTTTTACTCTCATCTTAACTAGAGTTAGTTGTTATGTAGGAAAATTTTCTAGGGCTATGCAAATCTAATGCCTAGGCCTTTCATTCTTGTAAAGTTATTGAATTATTTGTTAACAATTGTTCTTATCAAAGTTCCAACAATCTCCCACATGTTGTTTTTTTATGTTCCAAAATATTATTGGCTCCAGTAGTCAGAATTTTAAACCTTGAAGGGTTTTTCATAAAATTATGCACTCGATAACACTCTTTTATAACATTATGAAATTTTACAAAAAAAATATTTGGAGAATTTTTTCGAATTAATTTTTTAAATCCCTCAAATATACATAATTTCGACACAATCACCCTATTTTTAAAATCATGCATCGTCTTAAGATTTTTCCTTCTCTTATTAAAATAGATAGTATATTTGCAACGAAATTAGATAGTTTAGTCATGTTTATATCATGTATAATGAAGTCATGAAGACCCAAATTAATTTTTTTTACTTTTGTGTCTTTTTCACGCATGGAATAAGCATAAGACAAAAGAATCATAAACATGGCTTCACATTCAACTCTAAAAGAGGTTCCTTGCTATAGTAGCTAAAACCCAACTCTTTTATTTGCTTAATATGTTGTAGATAGGTACTTCTTGTGGAATTATTCTCTCAAACAATATCTAAATTATCATCTCAATTGAATACCCCTTTGGGGCATTTTGGGGTCCTCACAATAAGGAAGCCTCTTGATCTACTTGAAATATTCATATTTGAGATTTCTCGTTAGAACTCATCTTTCGAAGTCTAAAGTACTTCTTGAGATTAATGAGCCATGCTTAAACTATGTCATTAACATCCCTACCAATAAACCTTGGAGAACACTACTTTTTTAGGTCATGTATGAAAACCACTACCTCAAAAATTATTTTTACTCTCTACCCATTTAATCCCTCCATTAAGTTGATTGTCCAAGTTTTCTTATTGATTAAGGTGGTTATAATTTCCTTTTAATGTAGCAACCCAAGCTTATTGGACTTACAAACTAGCATGGATAGTTTCCAAATCCCCTAGTATTTATTGAAGTACTTCGTCAAAATTGGGAGGTGGCAAGAGTGGGTTGGGCCCACAACCTCCTCTTCCACCCGACATCCTCCATTTCCCACATGTCTACTTCTCACCATAGATCATTTATGGTAGATGATGCCATGGTCTGAAACCAAGTGTAACTTTCGTTGAAAACCCATATAACATTTTTGGTGTAATTTAAATTTTTAGTCATAACAATTTGCTCACATAACTAATGACCATAAGACTTGTTTTCATTTCATCTTGGCAATGATTATTTCAAGTTGAAATTTCTTCTTTCACATCTTTGATCAATACCTCATCTCAACCATAACGTTCACTAGGTTATGCTTAACCTATAAATAAAATATAAAGTTCTTGTAATTCTTTACAACATCTTTAGGTCATGAATTGAAAAAATTCTTTGAACTTGAGACAGACATTATATTGATGTCACACACGTATAAGTCTCTTTTCCACTATTTCTCATTTCATGTAAGACTTTGATATTCCCCATACATCTATTTCTTTATTCACTCATTTATGTAACTTTTGGCTTTCAAAGTCTAAACATCATATTTACATTTATTGAGACCCTCACAACCCAATTCTTTGGACTTAACATCAACTTCTTGTTTTCCAAAAAAAAAAAAAACTCTTTTACATAGCTTCTTGTTTATAATTACTTGAGCTACAATTTTTTTTGTTAAATGAGAACTAAAAAGAATTTAGAGGCTTTACAATATTTCATAAGGTCCAATTCCTTATGTTATGTCCTCTGCAACTTGACCCAATATTGGCATCTCCTAATCAGTTTAAGCATGTTTATAATGCATTTTCCTATTGTTTGATAATGTTTTCCAACTTGGATTATCATTTTATGAATCATGGTTAAAAAAGAGTTCAATGACTTTCTCCCTACCTTATTTTCCTCTACAAGCTTCCTTAAAATTAAGACACGTTGGGCCTTATAAAATAAATATTAAAAACAATAATGAACCCAATGAATGACTTGTCACGAGTCCATCAAAAGTTTATATGACCCCAAGTGACCTAGTTAATGTTTTTTCTAAACATAAAATTACTTAGCACATAAGAATTATGTGGTATCATGTCGTATTCAACAATATTAGCAACTTAACTAAGTATTGTAACAAGAGATGGTCACAAGTTGAATAAATCAAAACCCATGCCATGTAAGAGACCAAGTACCAACCAATCACCCAAGTAATATTTCACATTAAAAGTAATTAATGTAATAAAAAAAATAACCTCAATAGTAGACTACGATAGAACTCAAAAAAATATCAAAAGTAAATTGATTAACATCGTAATGTCCCCTAAATGTGACATAATGAGAATTGCATTCATATTTCTTCTAGTTCCCATTATGTCTTTGTTTGAATTAAGCTTGAAGGCCTCTTATTTGGTTTAAAAACTTATAATCCTTATGGACCAGCCTAGATTTGAGAGCCTACATAGAGGTTAATGAAGAAATGCAATTACTTAAAGCCGACCTATGCATTGGGTTTCTATTTTGATGTTGGCTCCACTTATGTTTAATTTTAGAATTTATATCTTGGGTTTGTGCACAATGTGCCCTACTCTCCACTAAAGACAAGAACCTTTAGCGTGGCACAACTTTGGGGACGAAAACCTCCATTTTTGGAAGATTGAGGAACGAACACTCCTCAAGCTTGAGGCCAATCCCATATGGGGGTTTCCAAAGTACTTCAAGGTGGTTTATTGTTGGTTTTCCCCCTTTTTACCCTAGACAACTTGCATGGGAGGAGGGTTTGGTATGTTATAGGACCAATTTCATTACTTTGGTTTGATATTCTTGTTTGGCATAATTTATAAGGCCATAATCTAAATTTTGAAGAAATTTGGCGAGGATTTTCTATTTTTCCTAGCCCTTAGTTTGGATGGACTATTGTTATTATAAATATTTAATTCTAGTTGTGATGATAAGATATTTCTTCAATATTTTGATGTATAAGTATTGTTGTGGATAGAAAAATTATTTCGTTGCATTCTATATTGATGTGTATGGGGAAAAATGAATTTGAATCTCATAGGAAGTTCGCTACCTTAGGAGATTGCAAATTTTGTATTGGTTTATCATTCTAAGATATTATCAACTATTTTCAGTTTGTTGTGTGTGTGTTCTTGAAGGTGTTTTCAGATTAAATCTATTGTAGATAGCCAATAAACCTTTTTTCTCTGTTTTTATCCCTAAAATGGACATAACAGTTGTATCAGAGCTTCGGTCTTCCCATCATGAAGGTTTTCTTGTAAGAAGATCAAATGGCGGATATAATATTTAGTGATGTTAAAGTTGAAAATCTTTTTTTAGGGAAAGAAATATTGGCCAATAGAATTGTTTAGCTAATCTATTCCCTTCAAAATCCAAATGGTGGAAAAATCTCCTAAAAGGAAGACAATAATACCCAACCATCCAAAGTGGACAACATTGCTATATGGTATGAGGAATATAGGGCCCTTCCGAAGAACATTCATGATGCCATGTCATTTTCTTAGTTCATGGGACTAAACAAGGGAAGATCAAGTCCCAAGTGTAGGTCACAATCTACACAAGAAGAAAAACTAGGGTTGTAAGTAGTGGAGAGGAAACAACCCATAGAGGAACCCACAGTGCATGTTGAAGAAGGAAAAATCATGGTGTTTGAGCCAAAGAAGGAAGAACAACCAAATTTGATGGGTATCCAGAGGGAACAAACCATTAAAGCCCTATAAGCCCACATAGCCATTGCCAAAGTAGAGCTATTGACTGATTTTCATAACAATAGTATGAAGACACCAAGGTATGATGAAAGTCTGAAGCATGAGCCTAGAAAGGAAAGGGAAATCATGGAGCACGAGTCTCAAGCTAAAATTTCCTTAATATTTAATGATGTTTCATTGGTTTCTAATGGGTACACGTGTCTAAATGTTGAGAAGAAATCAGATTTGCATAAGGGCAAAGAGGATGCATTGGGAGAAAGTAATCTAATTGTCATTTTGGAGCATGAAAACAAAACAGATCAACCCCTAATTGAAGAGGAAAAATCAGATCAACAGAAGGTTGATGAAGAAGGAACCTCACTTAACACTTGTGTGGATTTTCAGCATGTTATAAATTCCAAAACAATAGTTGAGGGTAAGCCACTTTGATTTATTTTATGATCATAGCATGCCTATATTGCATCACACTAGGTTACTGCATTCCTTTGGTCATCATGAGGGTTGTTCTAACAATGACGAGAAGTTGAAGGAAAATAAATGGGAAGAGGATCTTCCAAACATTGCCTACAAGTTGGATTTTCATGGCAGCTAAATGTATGATGATCATTCTCCATATTCAATGCTCCATACTCGGATATTTTCTTATTTGTGTCCAAGGTTTGTGTATATTTCAGATTTGTTGCTTCCATTTATGTCATATCAAGATAGGGGTCATTATGGAAAGCATGCTAGAATGATGGATGTAACTTGCAACATAAGGCATGTAGACCTCTTGATGCAAATTCAGAGTTGTGTGTACATAAGGGTATGGGAGGTTGATAATATTTTGAATAATAAAGTTTCTAACATTGAAGTTACTCTTGCTAGTTCCTTCGTCATCTCATACCAATGGGAAGAAAATAATTCAGAATTGGTCCTTGAAGAACATAAGGAAAATATTAGCATGACAAAGGGAAGTCCACCCATTGCTATAACTAACATGATGAGAAGTGATTTTGAAGATGAGGGGACAACTCATGGTAAGGAAATCACTATTTCTAGACAACCAACTCTTCTTGAGTATCTTTAGATTTTAAGGCTCGCACATGATGCTGGAGGAAATACTCCAAAGATAGTAGTTGAATTTATATGCTCTATGTTAAGACTTGAACCAACGGGGCTCAATCTTGTTGCATATAGCCAATAAGGTATGCTTGTGAAGGTTGCAAAATTTGATTTTTAGGATTTTGAGCTTGTTGTCATCAACTATTTATAGTTTGCCCTACAATATGTTTGTTGTCAACAATAAGAGGACAACCATGAGATGAGATGGTTTCCAATTTTCCAAAGAATTTTCAGCCATCAAGGATTGGTCACTTCTCACCTCATTCATCATTGCAAGGGCAACAAGGTGTTTGATACAAAAAGATGGTAAGCACAGTAAAAATCATCTTGTTGTTGATCATAATGTTTGGATTCAACATAACATGGTTTTGTTGGAATTGCATTGCACAAAGATAAACTATTTTCAGGTACATAAAGGAGAAGCCAAGGATGATATGTTTTTACATAATGGCTTCATTAATTTTGATCATAACATTGTTTTCATGTGCACTTCCAGCTTGCATAGTGGCACATTTGTAAGCATACATGTGGATTTAGTCACAGGAAGTGTTGGTTTTAAGTTCATAACATTGTTGGCAATTGATATAGAATCATTTCCAGCTCCTATATCATTGCTATTGTAGATATTATCATGCATCTCATACTCGAAGGAAGGATGAGGTGAGAAGCACAACTTTGATTCGATTTCAAGTTTGTTTCCGCATATGGGATATGGGTGTTTTTGTGAGTGTTCCAAAAGGAGAAACTTCTAATTTCAAGATCACTATTGCTTATAATTTTATCATTATGAGTGTTTGGATGAGGGAAATATCAAATGAACCTTGTGGGGAACACAAGCAATATGATCATTTTCATAAAGGAGATTGTTTGCATCATTTTTATGTCATGCAATTGTTATGTTTGGTCATGAAAGTAAGAATTGTAATTCCAATTTTTTGATCTATGTATTGCTAACCCTTGGATCCATAAAAGAACAAAAAGAAATGTGGAAAAAGGGAAGCAATTATGATGAATTTGCAGCATTACATATATCAGTCATAGAATGAATTGAGGATGCATCAAAAGAGAAAAAAACAAGCATACTCTTGAAGTAAGTACTCCACTAAGAGAAGAGGTTGAATTCAAAAATTTAGTGTCCTATGTAATAGTTCTAAATATTGCATCTCATTTGGAAGTTGTTGGTATGAATGGAAGTAGAAAGAATACATAATTTTGGGCATTCAAACATGTTGTCCTAAGCTTCTATGTGACTACCATAAGCATTTCTAGCCCTTACTACATGTTTCTATCAACTGTAATAATATTTCTAGCCCCTAACATCGTGATTTCCAAAAACAAATTACATGAGTACAACCAGAAGGAAAATATGAGAATTCATCCCTTGGGGGGAGTTTGCAAAATTGTTGAAAGGAAAGAAAGAAGAATTGCCATCATGTCCATGAGATATAAGAAAGAAAGGATGTTGAAACCCTTAGTATTCTTTAATGAGTTTGTTTCATGTGTAGGTACAAACAAGAAGCCAAGGAGAAGCTGAGATTTATTTGGGACCTAGGCACTTGCAATTGCTTGAGGACAAACAATTTTGAGTGGAGAGGACTGTACTGTCCCCTAAATAGGGCATAATGAGAATTGCATCCATATTTCTTCTAGTTCCCATTATGTCTTTTTTTAAGTCAATATTGGCTCAATGGATGATCAATTCTACTTGATATAATGGCATAAAAGTATTTTTTAAATACTTTTAATGGCGAGTTGGGCATGAAGGCCTCTTATTTGGTTAAAAAAAATCTCATCCTTATGGGTCAACCTTGATTGGAGAGCTTACATAGAGGTTAATGAAGAGATATAATTACTTGAAGGCCGACCTATGCATTGGGCTTCTATTTTGAAGTTGGTGCCACTTGAAGTTCATTTGAAGGGTTATGCATGTTTAATTTAAGAATTAATATATTAGGTTTGTGCACAATGTGTCCTACTCTCCACTAAAAACAACAACCTTTAGTGTGGCTCAACTTTGGGGACGAAAACCTCCATTGTTGGAAGATTGAGGAACAAACACTCCTCAAGTTTGAGGGCAATCCCATACAAGGGTTTCTAAAGTACTTCACGGTGGCTTATTATTGGTTTTTTCCCCTTCTTACCCTAGGCGATTTGCATGGGTGGAGGATTTGGTATGTTGTAGAGATGATTTCACTACTTCAGTTTGATATTCTTGTTCGACATAATTTATAAGGCCGTAATATGAACTTTGAAGAAATTTGGTGAGGATTTACTATTTTTCCTAGCGCTCTGTTTGGATGGACTACTGTTATAAATATTTAATTCCAGTTGTGATAATTAAATATTTATTCAATATTTTGATGTATAAATATTGTTGTGGCTAGATAAATTATTTCGCAGCATTCTACATTGATTTGTATGGTGAAAAGTGGATTCAAATCTCATAGGCAATTTATAGCTCTATGAGATTGCAAATTTTATATTGGTTAATCATTCTAAGATATTCTCAACTATTTTTAGTTTGTTATGTGTGTGCTTGAAGGTGTTTTCAGATCAAATGTATTGTGGATAGCCATAAACACCTTTTCTCCGTTTTCAGCCCTAAAAGGAACATTATAAACATGAACAAATCATCATAGTATTAATGTAGATAATATCCACATTTACAGTATTATCAAACACGACTTCGCACAACCAAGTCAACTACCAAATGCAAAATGTGAAGTGCAACTAATCAAGTTGAAAGGACAACTCAACCAACCATAACAAAGAAGCAATAAGATAACAATATGCAACCAATTGAAAGATGTAAGCAAAAAAAGCAACACAAGAACCCACAACCAAACCCAACATAGATATCCATGTGAAGTTCCCAAATGTGTAAAAAAGAAACATTGTTAGGTTCTCTCATAACTGGGGAGCCTACCAAGCATTTCCACCCCTTACGTGGTATTCCTACATGCGCACAACACAAAACATCTTTATCATTTGTCAAGAAGTGTAAAATGCAATGAACAACAAATGCCAAAATTGCATTTATATTAAGTTGTAAAGTTTTGATAGTTATCACATCATAAATATTACTGCAACACTTTCAAAATATAGTAAATGTTGTAACAAATCACACGTCATTAATAAACATAAGTTTCAAAATGTCAATATTGAATGTATCAATATAAACCAATAAGAATACAAATACCAAACATACCAAGGACATGAATCAAGAACATTTAATTGACGCCACCAACAACAAAGACAAACACGAATCAATGTCAAAAAAGTGTGCATCATAATAAGCAACAAAAATGGCGTACGACATTCAGATCATAATAGAGTTGTAACTAAGTTTTAGAGAATTAAGGTTGGGATTTTCTATACATCCCTTGTAGAGAAATATCCATTTGAATTCAGGTCTTCGCTTCCATTTTCTTTATTACGATTTCTATTTGTGGTGTTAGGGTCAATTTTTGGGGGATGCCGCTTAAGTGACATCCATAGTGGAGCAATGTTATAATTTAAAGGCACCCCTTGCACTTTTTGCTAACCTTATAACTTTGCTAACCTTATAACTTAAGTGTGTGCATGTAAATCATCGTAGTGGATTTCTATTAGACCCTATGAGCTTGTGTCTAGGTGAGTTGTGTGGACCCTTGTCAACTTGATGGAATCAAACTCGGACACATTAAGGATTGTTTCTATGTTGGGCCTTGACTCGTGTTGTGTGCTCTTGACCTTAATAACTTTAAGTAAAGAAAGAAGACCCTTTATGCCTAGTTTCTTTATAGCAAATAGTAACGAAATTACACTAAGATTAAGTCTCCCCTCCAACAAGATCCAGAAAGGTTGCATTAAAGCTTTGATCAATTAATAACATGGATGGAAAATAGTTGTAACAGCATAAAGTGACACATAGAGTACCACTACACATGAGGGAAACTCAAGATACAATTTTAAATATCAATCACCTATATAGTGGGATAAAGATTTACCTAAGAAAAAGAAACATACCACAAACAATACGAAACATCTTATACTAGCAAAGGATCCGCAAGTTCAAAATTGCCTTGGTCTAAACAAAAGACATCCCTAGATCTAAACAACTATCTAAGGCCCTCCTAATCAAGTAAAACATTTGTTGATTCAACAAAATAGTTGATTTTCCTTAAGATGACTATTTTCAAGTGGCTAAGGGTGCATTAAAGATTTGATTGATTAATAACATGGATTGAAAATGTTTGTAATTGCATAAAGTGACATAGACCACCATTGCAAAAAAGGGCAACTCTGTATACAATTTTAAGTATCAATCACCTATACAATGTGAACACGAATTGCTTGACTAAAAGCACACACAAACCCAAAAAGAGTGCAAGCAATAGGAAACATCTATGACTACTAAAGGATCCATTGGTTCAAAACTACCTTAGTCTAAAACAAAAGACATTGCTAGATCTAAACATCTATCTAAGGCTCTTCTAATCAACTAAAATATTTCTTGATTCAACATAAAATTTGCTTCACCTTGAGATGACTATTTCTAAGTTGCAAGCTTTAGCTTCTCCAAATACATAGTAAAACCATTCCACTAAAAAGTAAATTGAGTCTAGACTCATAGGACTATTTATGACAATGCTTGATTTTTGTTCTAGTCCTAGATTATATACCTGGCATATCATATATTCCTCTTGAATGAGACTATCACCTTGATCTTTCACTTGCATCCAACACCTCCATTGGAATGAAGAGATTGACTTAATTATTAGTACTGGCTGCTTCCTTTATTATCTGATTATCCATTACTTTAGGATATTCTTCCAACATCATTACTAGAATGTAAATGAACCATGATTTAAGAAGGTGGTTGCAATTCTTGATGCTAATTATCATATATGGTTGAAAAATGCATTTTAGAGGCTTTATCCTTCCACTGTATTCCAACCATGAGTAGATTTGTTCATACAAAATATTGTTGAGCGAAATTTAAACTATGAATAAATTATATGGGAAATGTGGTGACAGTAAATTCTTTCATTGCCTCTATCACAAGAGAATGATCAGCAATTTAATGTCCACACTTGTAACAAATTTTGATATGTTCAATCCCATAATCCACTAGTTTCCTTTCAAACATAACCCATATGACATTTTCTAGATCTAAGTTTACATAGTGATGCACACAAATCATTGAACATTGGAAAGGAAAGGCTCTTTTAAGATCCACAATCCAATGTGCCCAATCATTATTGGTTTCTGCACTAGACTATCCTGCGCACTAGTTCATGCAATAGCCTAGTATGTGCAGCATATTTATCACTTAATCCACTTGCTAAGTTCTTTTCAAATTTATATAAGAGAAAAAGCCTGGGTTCAGATATATTACTAAATGACTTAACCTTCCAAAAACAGAATACTCTTGCTAAATATCCCTTTCTCTATCATCCTTTCAAAAGAGGTCATTTTGACCCTACAATGCTTATGAACCCAATTTCTTAAAGCTTTAGTAGACATAATACTTGTTAAATAGTAGTCAATAATTGACAAGCCATTTTCTTGATATTTTCTAAAATTCATAGAATTGCCTCCACCCACATTCCCTCTGAGTTAATATTGAAATATCAATGCTGGAATTTTATAAAGAACATATCTTCATAATCAAAATGAATCTAGTACAAAACCATCAATTTCATCAAAATAGCAACATATCTTGATCTATCATATTGTCTGGGTAATACTTAAGCTTATTTTTAAACAAAGTGGTTGCAATTCAATACAATCCAGAAATACTAATAATGCATCCTTAAAGCAAAGAAATTATACCATACATCATCTTCCTAAGAGATTTTAGATGCCTTTAGATAGGAAAGAACCAAAGCATAAATTGCTTGTTCATATAAATTTTCAATTATTGATGACATTGGCGAAGTTGCTTGCACCCATTATAATCTTAAATATCATATGTCAACTACACACTTCTATTGGGAAACACTTGCATATTCGTTAAGTTGCGTCTAGCCAAGCTTGTTAAAATACCATTTATAATGAAAGCAAACAAGTGTTTAGTTCACTAACTTATATAGTCTACTCAAGACATAAATATTTAGCTCACCGAATCTATGCTAAGAATGTTACAGGCAATGATGGAGGCAATCACATCTTCCAAAATGAAACTATACGCCATAGTATAATACATTTTACCACATACAAATATCTATTCCCTTTGGATATGAAAATCTTGATGAAGCTCTATCCAATTGAATGTGGTTTAAGATTAAGTTGTGCCTTGAACCAAAATGAATTTGGAATATCCACAATTAATTGTACAGGCTATCCTTCAAAAGTCTCTATTCATCAGTTCTCCGACCCTCATTTCTTTATTTTTGGCATGCAGTGCTCCACAAAACTGGAATGTTTCACAGGTATAACTAATTTATTCAGATATTATCAAAACTTACAGATAAAAAATGTCCTGTCTGTTGCCAATATTTCTTCTCCTCCCTGCAACTACCTGCATGGTATGAGCTTCAAACTTGGATATTTGAGCTTGTGTTGATAAGTACACAGATTTAAGCCCCAGACTCCTTTTTTTATAATTGGCATTAAAGTTTCACCATCTTTGTCTCCACACTAAGATTGGAATGAACAAAATTAATTGCAATAACTTACAAAATTGACTGGCATTTTCTTTCAGAGAAGGCTTAAGGAAAGAGGGCACCAAAATTGATTGGTGGAAATTCAAATCTGTCATTTAATAGACTGAAGCAAAGAAACAGTTAGGAGTAAAGTTAAACTAAATATGAAATTCACGAGTAAACAAAAATTATCAATATCGCTTTATAAAAAGTTTTCACTGAACACGCGAATGAAGAAAATGGCTCTATTATAAGTTCTGATCACTAATATATGCAAAATTCAATTCATCATACTAGGCCTAGTTTCTATCTTATGTTCTTGTGAGGTTACAATATCTGAAAAAAAGAACCTTTTTTACTTCTATTTATGCTGTCGAGTATACTCCCATATTGCAATGGCACCACTGACGTGAACATTTAGAGATCTAACAACACCATACTGAGGAATTTCCACACATGTATCCAGTATGTGAATGATATCGACAGGAATTCCTTCTTTCTCTCGTCCAAGTACCAAGACCTAATTAAGATAGAATCATTAGTTTACTTATCAGGAAAATGTGGTAGATGAAAACATACCTCCACTTGCAAGTGTTGCAACAAACAGAATTGAAAATATATTTATTTTTTGGCATTTTTTTATAGAACTTTACTGTTTGGAAACACACACAAAAATACACAAGCTTATCTCAAAGAGAAATGATATATCAGCATACTGATTTCCGTGGGAATGAGAACTTATTAAGTGGTATGCTGTTTGCAGTTTGCTCTAATCCTAAAATTGAGTAACCCTCTCTCTTTTTTGTTGTCAGATATTCCTTGAGGCTCAATTCAGGTACCTCTTGTACAGGGATCCACTTCTCTGCCGTGACACTGAAAAAAGACAAGATTTAGTACCACCAAACTGAAAACTGGTTCTTTCTTTTGATACTATTCTTGCATCCCATTTAGCAGTAGGGATGAACATTCTCTACCTGATCAATTGAAATTGTTTATCTTGCATAATGTTTGCATCATTGATAACTAATTTTGCTGCTTTAAAAACCTGCAGCCACACAGTAGACAACTAACATGAAAGAGGATAAAAGACATACCACATAAATACTGCATTGATGATTATAATCAGAAATATCTAGTTGAGTCCCCAGTTTGTAATAATTCACCTCGCATGTACGTGCCAACCCTGCAAGATTAGGAATGCGCCCTAGCAAAGAGGCAACCAGGATCAAGTCTTGTCGCTCCCCTGTCAACTTCTCTAATTCTTTTATTCGCAACTCTATTGCTGACGATAGAAGCTGATCTTCAACCTCAATTTCTGTAATAAGCATAAGGAACAAATAGCCAGTTCAAGAAAATTTATCAGAATAATAAACATATGCAGAATTATAATTCCCAACCATGGCATGAAGTTTAAAAGCAATAAAACACTTGATATACCCTGCTGAAACTTTGCTATTTTAACCAAAAGAAAAATGCAAAGACGGGATTGCCATCCTAAGCAATTATTTGATTCCAACCTAACCATGAGATGGCCCTTCCTTCAAAAAGACGTTAAAGGAACTCAGGTAAAACACACTTGTCTGAGTTGCCATACACATTGCTTACAAGAATGTTGAGGCCAACAAAGGCTGAAGCGTCTCCACTTTTCCCATCTCCCAAATTTGCATTGATATTTTGATATTCTTAGTTTTATATCCTTTACCTTGGATAGGGATCAAAATGAAACTTATTCAGCTCTGCCAGAATCCCAAGAATTCGATCTATTATTCAACAAGACCTTACTAAAATTTATGAAGATGCTCTTTGATGAGTGATTGACTAGGAGAATTAAACAAATTAGTAGCTATCATACCAAAACAATCTCCATGGTATGGTACGGTAAAAAAGAACATTTTCCTTCTCAGGATACAATTCCATATTCAATGTGTGTGGATACTCATATTCTGTAAATTGACCTCAAAATTCTTTCAAGAAATATACACAGCATGTCCTAATTTTTTCAAAGCCCCTATCATTTATCTGGCCACCATGGTCCATACCTCAGCATGTATACAACCCAATAACAGTTGTAAACTCCTGAAATTCCCTATTAGACTAAAGAACAGTCTAATAACTTACAGTTTGAATCAAAGTAAAGGAAAAAAGGAAGCACGCCAATATAAAAATCCATTGAAACATGTACAACATGCAAATCGCACAAGTTCTGTGAAACAAACAAAGTGTTAACAACAGAATACTTGCACGTAAATATTATAAAATTTGTACAAACCTGTTAGCATGGGTCCAGTGGCATTTTTTGCATATGTTCCCACCTCGGCATCAGCATTCAGTATATTCTCACCAAACCTATGAGACAAGATTTTCTTCTGGAAGTCCAGCGATCCACTTATGGAGCCAGAGAAAGCATCCATTGCAGCGTGCACATCAGTTATAGAACTCGTATCAAGTTTATCTTTTGCTTGCAAGTATCTCGATGAATTTTCTTTCTTTTCCATACTTTTGTCCAAAAATTCTTCTTTCTTAAGTGTTAAAGCATCTTCTGTCATGATACCCCGCATCTCATCTCTCACCTCCTAGACATTAAATTAATACCAGTGCACTTTTTTAATAATAATACAGGTACACATTTAGTCAAAGGAAGTTTCTTTGCATTTGAGTTCATATGTAATTAAAGAAAAGGAAGGCAATCATACATTTAGAAATTTTATCACATGTTCCATAGCAGAAAATGGAACACACTCAAATGGGAGTTCCTGCACAGAAAGCATAAGATGGTCATTGTGATTCGCTGATGCTTATATTTATTAATGATTCCGACTAAAAAGTAAGAAACAAATAATAAACAGGAAACAAAACGTTTGAATCCAATGAACACACAGCAGATGGATTGGTCTCTCCATTTGTGAAACAGAATAATCCCCTTGGAGTTGCCGAGGCAATAGGATCAAATACATCCAGGAATTTCTCCACCGAAAGTCTTATCCTGTACAAACAAAATGAGATGTCAAGTGTACATATTGTTACATAGATAATTAAGCTCTCTATTAATCATACTTCAGGATTGAAATATAAAGAAAGGAGCTACAGAAATATCACACGAAATGTGAATTTCTGCACCCTTATTTGTTGATAAACATACTTAAATCACAAATAGAAAGCAAGAAAATAACTGAGACACTAATGTACGTGTTCAAAGGATGCTGGTGAAGGTCCCATCAACATAACACCCTTCGCAATTCTCTGACACTCTCTTCATCCTTGAATGATGCACACTTAGCCATTACAACATGTACATATGCTTGAAAAGGACAAAATGCCTCAATACATGAAATTCACACCTAACACACTGGTTCATACCAAATATACACTTAGACTACTGATATACAGGGGTTAATACAGTGGCATTTGGCCAATAGAGCCCTACTTCCTTCCTAGGCCAAGATAGTGGCTTGTAGCCTGGCTGACCTGTTTCTTGAGGATAACTTCTCCATACCTCCTAACATAACAAACCCAATCATGGATCCAGAAGCCCATTATGAAGTTACACAACATGTGTGAAGTACTGGTAGGTTAATTTGTACGGAATATCACTTTTGGAAACTTGCACAGGCCTAATTAGGTCTTCTAGAAGGTTACAAGTGGGTGCAGAGGTTTCTAGGACGAATTCAATCTTGTAACTCATGCAAAGAGGTGTAATGGGATATCTTACAGCTGTCACAAGCATTCACAGCCTTTACTTACCAAAAACATCATGAAAACCGTACTGTAGCAGTGAAACTGAGCACTTTATGCCTAGAACATAGGGATTTCATGGAAGACACTTACTAATGGAATTAAGCTCTGCCCTCTTAAGAAGTGCTAAATTACCTCATGAGAATGGTGATTTCAAAATTTTAGATTTTTCCACCGTACGGTCTGAGTTACAGAAGCCCTAGTTTGAGGGCAGTGAGTGCAAATCTAGGTCCGCAGAACTTCCCCACGTGTTTCAAGACCTCTAATAAATTGCATTGGTCTTAGAATGACATCCTCCAACTACTCCATACATCACAGTGAACTTATTGACTCGAAAACCCTGACAGTCTCCTCTCAAGCTCTCGGTCTGTACAGGAAGCCTGCTCAAAATGCATGGAAAATAATGAACAAAACAAAAATATCATGCATAAGATTGTCTTCAAACCTTCAAAATCCTTTATTCATGTTTATCCACACCTGATCCTTCTATTCTTCACGAGAAATTACATATGTATGGCCAAAATCCAACTTTGGCATACCAAAACAAGCTAATCCTATCTTTTCTCAACCACTTTTCTCAACCACTCCCTAAGTTAGCTAAACAACTTCTTGACTTAGCAAACAGTTAAAACTACCTATACTTGTTGAAATGACTTGGGTTCACATGAGGATAGATCTCTAAGTCTGTTTCTTTACATTTTTGGCCTTCACATACATAAATTGGCCTTATTTAGTGTTTACAACTACTAGCTCAAATTTGAAAATTTGAATTGAATGCGTTTGGAGGGAAATGACACAACCACTCCTAAGACAACCTAGACTCAACCTAAACACGTCAACACTTCAATGACCACCTATTGATGCTCCTGCATCAGATGCGCTAAATAAATGATTGAAATATGGAAGAGGGGCATATAAGGTGCACGATTTTCCCGTATTTATTATAACAGTAAATGCCAGTTTATATTTGGGTGCTTAGGTAAACAGAACTCAAATGTCAGCATAGAACTGCAAGTGGAAGTAGTGTCAGAAGTTTAATCCAAAGCCAGGCTAAAGGTGAAATTAGATGGATCAACGAGTTCACAACAGATTACTCAAGCCTTTGCATAATTCTATATTAAAATTGCTGACATAAATTAGAATCTCACTTTGGGGCTATCAAGAAAAAGAGAATCCAGTTTGGACTGGGATCGATTGGATGCGAAGGAAGTCAATTGTATACTCAAGATTTCCATAATTGTATTTACTTTTAATGGTCCTAACCTGAAAACATTAAATTTACATGGTTTTATTTCACATTGGCTGTTGTACTTCAGAACAACTGGCCCTCACATTAATTCATGTCTTATAATGCCAATGCTTCCTCCTCCTTGCATGACCTCTATCACCCTTTGTGCCAAAAAATTTCATTCAATCTGATTAGTCTTTTTTTCTGAGAATCTCTTCATCACTAAATCAATTTTGACTCACAACTAGGTATTCCATCAATACTGCATCTTCCTGGCCATTCATTCATTTGTGTCCTTTAAACAGTTAAGACACTGAACCTTTGTCCATGCTCCCTTTTGTCCTGATCTTGCATCCTCCTGAAGATCTTGGACTTCTTCCTGCACTGGTTTAAAACATTACTTGCCTTCCCCTTCCTTCTACCTTCTGCTTGGCCCTTGTGCGAAGATTTTCTAGTGCTCAATCCTCAAATGTTCAATGCCCTAATCTACCATTAGTTTCTTTATCAAGAGTGGTATTTGAGCTATGAATGATCCTTGTGGTTCGCGCAAAATCTGGTATTCTGTTTCCTCTGGGAAAGAGTATGTGGCAATAGAAAACTCAAGCAAACAACTTCTCAATGTGCCCTTCCACCACACATCTACAACATACTTTCAAACTCTGTCCATTTTCTTAAGCTTTTCAATTCATTCATTTGTCCATGCATACTCCAATGCCTCATGGGTGTTGCAAGTAAATATTGGCAAAACATAGGAAGTGTGTAGACATGGCCAATACTTTCCGCACAATGGTGTGTGGTTGTGATCTATTGAAGAGAACTTCCTACTTGCAAAATAGATAGGGTAATCAATCTTACCATGCCCCAGCTACACTAGAATAGCACCCATTGCATTCTTGAGTACATCAACATAATCACAAAACGGTTACTTCTAGTTAGGAAACTGTAGGATAGGCACACTAGCTAGTTTTTCAATGAGCGTTTCAAATGCTTTTTGTTGATTTTCCATCTAAACAAATGGTCTATCTTTTCTTCAAAGTGTATACACCTTATTTTCACTCACTAGCAATTTATTTTGCATGACTTGTTGAATTAATTTCACTGAATGCACATCCTAAGGAGTGAATCCTGGATTGGATTGTGCCAAGTTGTAGCACATTGCGAGATATCATTGTGGCATTACCCTTCCATACCACCACTTTAAATCACATTCAGATCATATTTTCTTTGGATCCAATTATTCCTTACTAGTTTCCGTTGCCTCCCTCTTCTTCCATTTCCTTTGGGTTTTCCTACCACAAACGTCATCGGCTAGGTCAACAACATTAGTTGATCTTGAGTCATGCCTCTAAGGCGTAAGTGCATATTATACATACATACATACATACATACATACATATATATATATATATGCTTCCCACTTTTCATTTCTCAATATCATATCAGGGGTCAATGATGTTGACTGACACTAAGTCATGAATCTAGAGCATAAAATCGTATATATAGGGTTCCCACATGTCATTTCTTAATATCACATTTAAACAAAATAGACGATTTAAGTGGAACTTACACTTGGAGGACATAGTTCAAGCATTGGGTTTTTGGAGAATCAAGAATAGGAGTTTAGACAGCAAGGTCTCCATTAGCCTTTGGACTCTGCAACTTTGGTCTACTTAGATTTTCTTCCTATCTTTCATGAGCCTTCAACCACGACAAGCTCACAACGTGCTACAAGCTAAGAAGAGAGATTAATGTGTAAAATCTCCCAACGTTAAGGATCTTTAACCCTTTTCACTTTCCTTTCTGTGGTGATTGTTCATATGTATCATGTATTGGATAGAATAGAGTAGCATATCCATATCTTTTACATTAGAATTCTTTATATTACAGCTCTTGCTTTGGCCTATACACCACCCTTACAACCTTTAGTTTAGATAGCTTTTGTTTTGGCCTAGTGGCCACCTATACAATCTATAGTTAAGCCCGACATCTCATATCCTTAGTGATTGAGTGTAGATTACCTCTTCTAGATCAATTATAACCTCCCATGCACAAAACTCATAGCCTCAGACCACTTTGTGAGCTAACTCATTTCTTGTGTGTTGGATCTAGAAAGGTCTTCTACTCTATCCTAAGCCAGAGTGGCTCCCCCATAGATCATTTTTTAGCTTAAATACATTCCAATGAACCCAACACGAGTCTTAACGGACCTTTGATCAGGTCACATTCACGCTTTACTTTTGCTAGGTCCTCAACATTATTAAGTTTTCAACCACACCTTGCTTCCCAAATTTCTTTTCCCTTTTAGAAACACTAAAGGTTAACATTTAAATCCCTACAGTGGAACATCTCTATGACACTCAAGCAAAGGCCTCTCAATGTACTTCCTTTTTCAAAACTCAACCTTACTCCCACATTGCAACATGGTCTCTTCCAACACTAAGAAAGCCATTCCGACCTCCTCTAAATTTCCCACTAGATCTCAAGCTAGTAAAAAACTTCCACCTATCGAGGATTTAAAGAAAGAAGGTGACAGAAGATTAGGATGATCCCACCCCTGAAACATGAGATCTTTAACAACCATCCTCAATTTCGAGGAGAAACTCCACAACTTATTCAAGCTTGCATGGGATCCCTTTACATAGTCTTCATACTCCTTAAATAAATAGGTTTGAAACCATTGGGACAATTCAAAGCATGACTAGTCCTATCATTTCATTGTTTGTAATTCCATTTACAATTTCAACGATGGAGAGTATTACCTTCAATAACACACCTCCTCAACCTAACTATACAAATACTACAAACACTTAGATTCAACATAAATGATTATGCAAGTCTTGGATTGTACGACTAGCATGCAAACATCAGGTGCTAATCAATTAGCAAATGTAAGCCCACTTGGCTCAAATCACTACTCAACCACATCAAAATCAGTGGGGAGAAAAAAACCATTGTCCCTATCTTCCCCCCACTCTAATGAGAACTCAATCCCATGGCTACCCATTCATAACAAGGTGCTCCAAAACCTCCAAAACGAGCCTTTTGGCACCTTCTATTTCTGCCACAAACATTGGGATTTTTCGAATGGAACCATAATCAAATCTCTTAACATCGATCTTACTACCCTTGATTACGACCACACATACATTAGATGACCCATTTTTGTTTGGTTGCACCCAAGAAAAGAATGCCAAGATCCTACATTATCAAGAATCTCCTCGAACCAACTTTGAGTCAATCATCAATTTGGTAAATATAGCTCCTTGTTTCGATCTAAATGAGGATGATCTACTTTTTGTTCTCAACACTCTAGGCGATATTGAACCTGAACCAAATACTGCATTAGTCCTTTTTGTTAGGTCCCCAATCATGGAGTCAGTTTCCTTTTCTGACATCATAATGATAACACCTCAACACAGTATTAAAATGGGCCTCCTTTAAAACGAGGTCTTCCTCCTATGACAACTCTCAACTTTACATGTGGGAAAATGCTTTGGGTCATCTTATTGAGAATTCCTAATCTTATTGAGCACAACACACTTAGAAGCACAAGAGCAAACTTGTGAGAAAAAAGAAGACGAGCCTGTCTACCATCTCCCCCACAATAATTGTGTATCTTCCACAATGTTACTGCACACTCTACAACATCTTGTCAAGCATTTCAACAACCATAGAAATCTTGACCACCATCCCCTGAACATTCTGAGGGCAAGGCTCCCCTGTTAGTTTCCTCCCGCACCCCCAAACAAAGGGAGCGTTTTTTTCATTATAATGTTGTATACTCACACCCCAAAAACAAGTGTAGATCACCATGAGCACCTTCAACTATACAAAGAGCAACCTCGTCATGTGCCTAATCCACAATAGGACTAGTAGCTTCCTGTTCATCCTTCACCCACTTTCTCCATATAAGGCATTTTCCAAGAGGTTATTGTTAGAATCTCAAACAAGGTTGAAGAGACTATAACAATGCGTAACAAGATACCCCATAAAATCTCCAAGGCCCTCGAGGAAGTCAAAGACACCATGATTGTGCCATGATATGATATTTAGAGGAAAATTTACAGAGTTATGGAGGATATATGCAACATATTGTGAGCCATCTATGAGCTCGTCACTTACTCTTATACTATCATATCTTATATACTTTACATATCACTTATTATCATTTTTAACTAATGTTACTTTATTTACAGACTTTCCCTCTTGGGTTTCTCTAGCCATTGTGCCCCTTGGTAGTCTTTCCTTTTTATCTGCCCCGTGCGTCTATCCTGCCATTGTGCCCCTTCATGGTCCTTTTGTAATTTTTATTTTGCAAGATTTCGCTCTTGGGTTATCTAGCCATTATGCCCCTCTGTGATCCTTAGGAGGTCTTTTCTTGGGTTATTTGGCCATTGTGCCCCTTTTTGGTCCTTTGCTAGTATTTTCTTTTTTACAGGATTTCCTCTTGGGTTTATCTAGATATTGTGCTCCTTTGGCAGTTTTACTTTCTTTATACTCTCCTAGGTTTATCTGGACATTGTGCCCCTACGTGGTCCTTTGGTAGCTTATTTTTCCACCCTTTTCCCTATTGGTTTTCTCACACTTATAACTTTTCCCCTATTGGGTTTTACAATTATCTTTGCTTGTGCTAGACCTATCGTAAGTTTACACTCCTATCTCATGACATTACTAATGTCTCAATTATTTCACTACTTGAGTCACATCTTACCATCTTCATCTCTTATGAAGCAAAACTCCCCTCTTGAGGTCAATTACTAGTATACTATCATTGTAGCCTCCTATCTTAGTTAAAGTTTTCACTTTTGAGAGGCACACTTAGGTTGGAGATAAGATCCCACTCTTTCTAAGGGTAGGTCTAGTAGTCTCTAAACGTCTTGGCTTAGGTTCTATGTTATAACAATGAAGTGTAAAATATTTACTGATACTTATCTTACATACCCACGGTAATCATTTTGAATCCATATGGAGGAACAAAAAAAGACAAAATATCAATTGAAAAGAATCATAAGGAAATTATCAAAATAAAATAAAATGATGATTGGCACGACCCCATCTTTGTTGAAAGCTCAAATTCCATAAATGGCCTCACAGTAGAGTTAGAGGTCCTTTGGAGTGCAGCAGGTTGTTAGATTAGGCTAAAAAGCTATGTATTTCTCATTTGTATCGCTTTCCTTTTCATGCAAGTACCTCACTGTTAACTAATGGCTCTATTTGAGTCCTAAAGAATGGTGAACACATCATTGGAAGGTAGGAACCTTTTACCTTTTCTTGCATCTCATAGTTGACATGGGATAGTTTCATACTTCGTTATTTTTCCCGAGTCAAGCCTTACAAAACACAACTTCTAAACCTTTCGATGTCAAAAACTCCTAGCTGTCCCCTTTCTTATAAGTGTCTTATCTCCACTAAGAATCTTGGATCACCATCATAGTGCCTCCCTCCCCTTTTTTCATCTTCACACCTATATGCCTTTGAGGGATATCATTGTTGGTTGACCTTGTCACATTTCTTTATCATCCCTTTCTATAAGCTATTTCACATTTTCACTCTTTATTGCTATCTTCAGCTAAATATTTGAGAGTTTAACATTGTAAGACCTTGGGGAATCAATCGGGCCTTCCTCAAAAGTATTTCCTTCCCCATCCGTACCAATTCTGTCACCCTAGTTGTGGCAGTAGATGATCTTGCTATTCATTTGAGACATTCTAGTAGAACCATTTATTTAGTTTTACCCCATCTGTTTGCTTGTTTTTTTTATCACATCTCCTGTTTTCTGAGAATTTTTACCTATCTAGTTATATTGGATGTTCATTTTTACTCACTCGTCACATCTTTTGTCTTATGAGATTTACTATCTTTCTACATTAGATGATCTTTTTACCTACCATTCATTTGATTACATCTTTTTTTTATTAGTTTTACTATAGATCTATTTTACATTACAAGTTTTATTTTACCATTTAATTACTTGATCTTTTCTCCTTTCATTTTTAGCCATAAGTGTGATAATATTCATTTATAGATAAAAGTGAAAATACACCCTACATGCTTAACAAGTATAACATCCAACCACATCTAACCATAAAGCGTGTGTTATATGTATATATCAAAAACACCCTAAACTCACATAGATCTCATCATGAGCTTTGTTTTGTCACTGTTTGGGGTCAATAATGCTACATAGATTTGACCTAGTGCTCAATCTTCTATTTTTTCCCTATCTACCCTATCAAGAATCAAACTCAACAAGTAGTTGTACAATCGCCACTACATGCCCCCGTGGTGTTCCCTTGGCATCCGCCTCCTAGTACTCTTGCCATGGAGTTTACTTGCACTAAAATTTGATACTCCAAAGCTTCAAAAACTCTAAATTTCTATTTGCAATAAAACAAATGAAGGCCTTTGACCTCCATTTATTGACTTCGAACAAGAAATTCAAACTTTTAGATATTATGCATTATATTTTGTAAAACTGGCATATCTTTTCAATTGTGGCTCCTATGGAAAAACCAGAAGCGTTAAAAAATTGGCGTCATAAGGAATTTTATGGTATTTTTGTTAAAAAAAAAACTAAAATTTCAAAAAATCGCTTAATTTTCAGGCATGCAAGAATGATGAAGTGGTCTATCTTTGCATCTTACACCCCTTGACCTTTATTTTCCACACTTTCAAACTTGCTAGACCGGTTTATTGCCCACATATACACCTTATACCCTTCTTATATCACCTAGACCTAATCTAGCCTCTCCTTATAGACTATCCAAACCTGAACTAGAGCCTTTTAAACCTTCTAATTTTCACCTTTTCGGCCCTATTAGACCAGTTTATTGCCTAACTTGCACCTTATATCTCTTTATGCCAAACCTAATGTATTCTCTCTTTAGAGGCTATTTGAACCTGACCTACTACCTTTCATCACCTTTTCGAGCCTTCAGACCTTACATAGCCTCCTTTTATAAGCTATCTAGATCTGTCCTAACAGCCTTTGAGATATCTTTACATTAATTATTTTCGACTCACTTCTGTATGCTTGCATTGCTGTGTTTTTCTAATCTGTATAATCAGGGTTACCATAAGCAGTATTTGTGCTTGTTGCAGTCAAGATTACAGATTCAACATGCGTTCACTTGCGTGGAAAGGTAAGTCAAGGTATGTCTATTTCATTACGTTCAACTTCTAATTACTTCATTTTAGTTATTTCTTTTGATTTCGGTATACTATGTTCATTTTTGAAGTACCATTTCGTGTCACACTATTATGACATGTGATGAGCTTCGAGTGAAGCATCTGCATACACCTTATTTTCCCTTACTATGGATTTCTTTTGTAGCACTTTTTAGCACACAAATATCTCTAAATGCACACGCTAAGGAGTGCATGTTTGGAAATTAGTGCTTCGTGGATTATTACGGGTAATTATAATTTATGTAAGAATGTAAATAAGTTGTTATAAAACAGTTTATACTTAAATAGTTAATAGGAATTATTAGTTTTTTGAGTTGTTTAAACAACTTGTATATTTTTGGTAGGGTGTTTTTAGCTTCCCTATTTTGTAGGAATCATATTGCCTATAAATTAGGCAATCTATCTTGGTGAAAATAATACAAAATATATTATTCTTTATGTGAAACTGTAATGTCCCCTTTTTCAAACTAATATAAATTGAAGGCTTCTTGCTCATCTTCCTTTCCGTGGGCAAGAAGAAGTTGAATAAGGGAAGAATTTGAATTATATTTCAGTTCCTTTATTCATATTTATGTTTTTATTTTGTGTTTTGGCTTTCAAGGCAGGTCGGCTGGGTTCTAGTGCTCCCAACATGAAATTATAAGATAAAGTAAGCTCCTTATGACGTTGACAAGGTTGGAGAGTTTCCAACATGGAAATAGAAGATAAAGCAAGCTTAAGAGGTCGTTCATTACCCCTTATGACTCTTGGCGCCAACTAAAGGGTATAAAAGGAGTCCATTGGCTCATTTGCACAACACTTTTGGCACATATACTTTATCTACTTGGACTCTAGGGTTGATTGCTCTATTTCCAACTCCACTAAGAGCGAAAATCCATAGTGTGGCATCCAAGGAGGATGGAAACCTTACTTGTGGTATTTGTAGAATGAAAACTCTCTAAATTGGATGGTGTGAAGGAAAATATTGAAGATCCTCTTGCTGGTTTATATCTAGGGCATCAAGGAGAAGACCCATCAAGAGATTTTGCATGGTTTGGAGTCCCTCTCCTATGGAGCAACTAGGGTTGGAGTCATTTTAAGTGCCTTCTAGGGCACAAAACTCATTTATTATTTGATATTCAGATTTGGCACAATTTATAAGGCTGAAATCATTCGTATTTGGTCATTGTTGGGATCTGGAAACCTCCATTTTGATTATTTCTCTTAGTTGTACTTCTGTTGTTGACAAATTAATTGCCAACTATATTTGAGATTGGTTTTCAAGGTGAAAATTGTTCTAAAGTATTCCTAAAAGGTTTATAAATATTGTGGACGAGTTTTAGGGTGATATTTGGGTGAATTTTTGTTGTTTACAAGCTATAGTTCCAAAAATCAGACTGATGTACCATATTGTTCTAATTTTCAGTTTGCTGGTCCAAAATCAGATTGGGGTTTGTGCTATTTCCTTGTTTTTCAGTTTCAGCCCTAGAAAGGAACATTACAGAAATTCTATACCAAACTTTTCATTTGGTATCAAAGCTAGTTTGTGCAAATCATGGAAGTCTAATAATTCGAAAGGGGTGGTTAGATTATTCATTACACTTGATGATGTTAATCTGTGATTAGCGAGGAGTTTCTAGATTTTTGTTAGTAAGGTTTGAGTAAATAAGTGTGACCTTGCACATGCATGATTCAAACTTGTGCATTGCATGTAGCTTGACTATCATGCTAATAACCATCCTTTTGGTTTATCTATTTAGCGTGTTTTGGATCTACATAGCTGTGTTGAACATTCAACGTGAATCAGCTTCAACATAGTGCTCATTTGAAGGTTGAGAAAAGCTGTAAAGAAAGTCTCTAAATGCATTTGGAGTAGAAAGCCATATCTCCTTGTTTATTTCTTGCAGACTCTGTCGTGCCCTATTAGCATAGTCATCTTAACAACTTATGGTTGTGTGTCTATGTTGCATTTGCTTACATTGAACCTACATGCCAGTGCCAATAGCAAACGTGTGCTCTTCCATAAATGTGCTGCTCATTTCCAATGCTGCAAATCTGTCATGGAATCTTGGACTCGTTGGAGTTTTGAAGCCCAAAAATGTGCCATCTACAAAGCATTGGAATGCCATATTAAGTGCTTCCTGGAGTTTGATAGCCATATCTATCATGCAGCCATTTGACAGACTTGTGCATTGTTCTATGTAATTGCTCGGCATCATATTACACTTGCATCAAGATCTCAAAGACTCTGTTAGCCACATCGAATTCAGTGGATTTCCTTCTCAACGACGACATATTCCATTGTATAGCTGAGTTCAAAGTCATTTGCATTTGTTTCGTTCCATGCTCCCACACTGAGCTTACCTCACATCACTCGATTGCCAAGATCTAGCTTGCATTGGTCTTCTTCATCACACAACGTCCATCTATTTCAGTTTGACCTCCTTTATCTTAAGCTTGGATCTGTTCAAGTTTCATTTTGATACATAGCTTGTCTCCACGTCAATTCATACATGCATCATCCATCATCATCGTCAACTAAGGTTTGAAAAGTTCTGCAATATTTTAAATACATGCAATTCCATTGCCGCTATAAACACCAATGTTTACTCAGTCATGCACCACTTGCCATAAAACGTTATCCATATGAGTCACATTTTATATGATAGGATCTTGTGGAATAATATTTGTTTCAAGGTTGCTCTTGTTAAAGTGTTCAGTTTATGTATTAGAATTTCTTGTTGTGTTAAAGTGTGAGTATTAGTGTTATAAAAAACAAAGTATATATATATATATATATATAAGTCATTCATAGCCAAAATTGTCGTCAAAGTAATACGTGTCAAAATAATGTTGTTTTGTGTCATTTTGTCACAACCAAGAATCAATAAAGGAATAGTCTCATTGCGTCGGACTTGTATTGTCAAGTTGTCAAAAGTCAATGTCAAATAAATTGTTGTTTTCAAGTATATGTCATCAAAGTCATTGTCAATGTCCCATAAGATTATTTTGTGTGTAAGTCAAATGAGTCAGAAAATTGCCTCAAGGACGCATTTTTGGTGTAACCCGACCTCCTAAAATAATGTGTTTCACATTGCCGGGGGGGGGGGGGCGGGGGGGGGGGGGGGGTGAGGGGGGAGAGAAAAAAAAAGAATAATCACAATGTGAAACGTGCTTCAAGATCGCATTTCCTACGTAAGTAGTACATCAACCGAAGGATGGAGGCAACAGAGAAAGGAGGACAATTAGTGTCCTCTCGTCAGCCACTAGGAACGAGGCCACAAAATTACAATAGTGCCACCACATTTGTGCCAAAACAACCAAAGCTTGGATTGGTTCCCAGGTGGCAGCAGTAACCGTCCAATACTATTTGTGATTAGTGTGGCAGTGATCACCAAGAATGGCAGCAAACGTGATGGGGACGCGGTCCTCAAATTTCCATTTTTCAATTATTTTAGCTGTGTGGTGTGTGCAAAAAATAAAACACTATAATCATTCCTTGCTAAGTTTGAAAAGCAGAGAATGTGCATATCATAGATGGTGTAAATAATTGTATAGGACGGTGTAATGTCCCTTTTTGGGGGACCTTAGGAAATGGAAAAAAGCTCCTAAATCAGATTTAGAGCACTGTTGTTTTAACCCTGCAAAAATAGATCTCAAACCCTTGCTAGGGAAACGGCCTTCCTAGGGAAGAACAACTCTTCGAAAATGAGATAAACCTTGCAAAAATGGTTCCAACTTGTGCCAATAATTGTAGGAAACCCTTATCAATCAGTTGCAGTTGTTAGAACTCAGATTTGCATGTGAAATTAATTAATTATGAAACCCTAACCAACGAACATTCCCGAGCTTGCCAAAATAATAGTAGAACATCACCAAAATTCACCAAACTCGAAAACATGGCTTAATAAAATATAGAGAATAAGATGATAATTTCATATTTGCAAAAAATATCACCACACATCAAATTGCCACTTTAACATAGGTTGCTCCACTTGGAATAAATATAATTTGCATCAAAGAAGACCGTAAATTCAAGAGAAAGATCCTTTATTGTATTTCCAACCAACTTGCACAATCAAACTTCATAAAGGGTTTTCATCCTTCACAAGTTTCCCAACCAAGGGTTTTTGTCCTTGGAAGAGATCCTCAACCCAAGGGGTTTCATCCTTGAGAGAGAGAGAGAGAGAGTTAAAGGGCTACACTAGCCAACTTTCACCAGAAATAGAATAATCACCAGAACATGAATCCAATAATGCCCAAGTGACATCCTTAAATAGGCATAAGGAGTGCTTAAAGCAATCATTACATCGCTGAGCCCTTAAGTATTTGTATTTTAAATATTAAAAAAGTTATTGGAGACTACATGCTCACAATACCATTAATGCTAAACTACTTAAATTCCTCTATTGGAGCAAAAAGGCTTCCAATAAGATAACTGAAAACGGCTATCTGATCAATAATAAAAATATAATCCAAATATCCCCTTGCTTCTCTCCTTAGACCCACGTGGAAAGAATGGGTTAAGATCTTCATAATTTAGCCTCCAAAAAGGGACATGACAGTCCCCCCTTCCCAAGATTGCTTGTCCTCAAGCAATGATGGGCTTCACAATTCCAAATCTTTGACTCCTTGAGAGGATCCTTCTTGTGCTTCTCCTTGATTCCCTTGATGAGATGGTTTCCATGATAAGGTATCATCTGCTGCAGTGTTTTTCCCCTTGACATATTTGATGTCAAAACCAAAAAAATTTATTTTGCTGACCCATCAACAAAATATGGCCTAAATTTGACCAAGGCGTGCACAATGGTCATTGTCTTCTTATCATAAATGTGAAGATTAAGCTCACGTTTCTTGAGTTCTTTGTTTTCTAATGCAATAAGATGCTGATTTCACATTAGAACCAACCCTATTCCTTCACCAGATGCATCAAGTTCCACCATAAATGGAAAATAAGAATTAGGTACAACAAGCGCTTGACATGAATACATCACCTTCTTGAGTTTATCAATTGTTTCTTGAGCCAGAAGTAACCAGCTGAGTGCCCGTTTCTTAGTTAAATCAGTTAGAGGGGCAGGAAGATCTGGAAATCACTTCTTAGACCCAAGGAATCTTCTGAGTTGTGAAATGGAGACGGGAGGAGGCCAACCAAGTATGGCATGTATCCTTGGTTGTTCCACATGTACCCCTTAAGGCTCTATGATATATCCTTGATACACAATTTTTCTCAAACCAAATCCACATTTGAATTTCTTCGCAAGTAAGGACTGTTGTCCTAAAACACTAATCATTATGTTAAGGTGTTGTAGATGCTTCACCCATGTTTTGCTATATCTCAAGATATCATCAAAGGAAACAAGCACAAATTCCTTTAAGTACTTACCGAATAAGAGGTCCACACATGATTGGAAGGTGGTAGAAACTGAAAATTGCTCTAGAGGAACTGAGAATACGCAATCAACTATTATATCTATTCTAAAATATGTGAGAAGTGTACCATCTTTCTTTGCACATGTATGGATGTGATCGTTCAATGACTATGTTTAATTTTCTCTTCATTCTTTATCCTCCTCATGATGTTGTTTGCAACATTCCTCCTTGTACTCCTAGCTAGAATCAGTCCCTTCTCTACTGCTGGTAATGAAGTAAAATCAGATTTTCCTTGCTTAGCATGCCTACCATTTCCATTGCTGATTTCAAAAATTCTATCTTCTTCATTTTGTGAGTGGAACTTCAATCCTTTCTTGTAGATTTTGAGGGGTAATTTCCCAAGTTTGGAGCTCTTGAACCCCAAAAAACAATATGTGCCTCAGCTGAATTTAAAACAAGGAAGTCAATACAAAATTCATTCCTTTTCATGGGGATAACGAGCTGTGGTATCTTTCTTGTGCAAAGAGGATATGTTCCATAAGTTATGGTGACTGTGAAGCCTTTGAAACCAGCCCTGTTTGGCCCCATCCTTCTTGCCAATTTTTCTTCAATAAACTGATGCATATTGTCATTCTCTATAAGCATGTTGAACCTTTGGTCATGAAGAAGATCCCTCACCCAGAATGGGTGATGTGTGCCACATTTTATCATACGAATGTTGCCCATCCATTTCATTCTTTCCAGCATTTCCATTATTATGGGACCATGGGTTAACCACATATGAGACTGAAAATTAGAGTCACCATTATTTTCCTCCAGAATGATTTTCAAATTAGGTATTCCTCCCTTTGTAAATCTCAATATAGCACGTATTTGCCACTCGCGAATACATTTTTGAAATTGAGCCCAAGTATCTATATGCTTTTTACTACAAAAAGTACCTCTTACCTCATCACTCCCGTGAAGTATGATGTGCACGAAGATATCCAATCAGCAGTGACCGTGGGCTGCCTATGACATTCTTATGACTTGAAATTTCGAAGTTCAGATCAGCACTCTTCATTGGCCTGGTTTCCTCTCCAGAAGGGATCTTTCCTTTCCACACTTGTCTTGGATAACTTTTGGCTTCTTGTTAGGGCTGTGGTTTCCATCAAATGACCTCCCTTTGACTGCTGTTAGGGACAGTTCAACCACCTTATCCTGTCCTTTATGGAGAGTTTCTTCCAATATCCTTGACCATAAAAGGCTTGTTGAGGTACCGTCAATACAAGCATCACTGTGACCCCAATTTCTTCCCCCAAACACAAGTATATAAGACGAATTACAAACCAAATGGAAAGAGGAAGTAGTCACCTATGTATGCATACTGTTGGCCTTGGAAAGAAGGTTGCCTCTAATCAATCCCATTTCAGTCCTTGAGCCTATTGTCTTGATGCATGCACCACTTGGAAGTTGCTGGGAAGGGTGCACTACCTCCATACCTTGTTCATGTGTGTTTGGAATGTCTTCGTAGCTCTTACCAAGGTCTAATCCATCATCATTATGCTCTTTAGGGATTGATGTTATAAACAGACCAGAAAGCTTATTGTCATAATGCCTATTTGGAAAATGGTTTCCAACCATTCCTTTCTCTTCCCCTTCTTGCTCCTCACCTATCTTTTCAACCCCGGATTCATCAGATGTTGAAACGTCATCAATATTAACCAAACAATGATGAATAATTACCTCATGATGTTGACCCTCAGGAATAATAGGAGTAAGCGCCAATTCTCCCTCTTTCATGGCTCCATTTCCTTCAAGGCGCAGATCTGATTTGTTACCAGTATGTGTGTGACTATTAGAGCTCCAAATTTTGCCATGGGGGCTTAAGAAACCTCTACCTTCAAGCCCTTCTCTATGTATAGTGTCAAGTCTTTGGATCTCTGCCCTAGATGATCCTTTTGTAGAGCCATCCAAAGTAGGAAGATTCATCTTACCCAATGCATGTTGCACTTCTTCTTTTCAAGCTAGGGTTCTTTGCCGGCAATGTTTTTCTTTCGTCCTTAATTTGACAAAATCCGTGAGAGACATTGCCTCCTGAAATTCCTCTGGCATTTTTTGGTATTCTTTAAGCAATGACATGAAGCCATTGTATTCGATCGACTAAAGAGAGAATAGAGAAATTAATAATCTAAATTTAGTACTAAAATAATTCTTATTATTAGTACTTAATTAATTATTAAAGGTTGGTGGAAAAGTAAAGTACTATTAAAATAGAAAATAAAGTTACTTTATTAATCCCACATGGAATGCCCCACTTGAAAAATAGCGACAGAAAAGTAAAAAAGGAGGTGAAGAGGGGGTCATTTGGCATATCTTTTGGTCATTTGATATCTATTTTCTAGTTTTGGGCAATTTGCTCTTCCATTTCTCCACTAAAGGACAAACCCCCTTTGGTGTACTTGCATTAGAGGACAAAAACCCTCTCTTGCTAAGGTTGAAGAACGAAAACTCTTCATATTTTTGTGAAGATCCCCCATCTCAGGAGTTTCTATTGAGCCTTTAGGATTATTTCAGATTTTCAGTAGTGATTGAATACCCAATATTGCATATTTGAGGCATTCCAGCTAAGGCTTTGAAGACAAAAGTGTTGGGTCATATTTCTACCTTCATTTTCAGCCATATCCAAGGCTATGTACACCCTTGTGGGTGGAGTTTGATGCATTCTAGGGCACGATTGTTTTGGATTTTATCACCAACAACTTTACAATAATTTTGGAGGCCATATTCAGCTTTGTTTCAGTGGATTTGGGCTTGGAATCACTTCTTTCCGACCACTTTTGTAAACTAGCATATCTATATTAAATTTCTAGCTCATGTTTTGGATCTTAAAAATTTAGTATTTTGGTGTTCTTGCATTAACAAATTATTATAAATATTTTGGCATGAGATTTGAGCAATTTAAGATCAAATTTATGGGTTTTTTGGTCTCTATACCAGCTCGCCATATCTAGGGTATTTCAAATCTGAAATTTGTGGATAAATTGCATTATTATCCTAATATTTCTTCAACCAGATTGCTATTATAAATCAGAAATTTCAGGTGTTCCCTTTGGGCTTTGAAAATCCTTCTGTTGGTATCCAAATTGATTCTCTTGCGAGGGCTAAGCAACATCACAAAACTAGCAGGATGCTTGGAGACAGACAAATTATGATATAAGTCATTTTGTAGCCGGGGAGGGGATTCAGCCGACTCTTTGTCACTCAGGCGTTGGAGAAATGGATAGCACCTTATCAAGGGTTTGATCTACCCTCACTACTTTAGGTTGTGCCTTCAACTAGGGTGAGAGGACCCGTTCTGTAACCCGTGTTGGTGAAGGATATCAAGAGATCCTTCTTTGCACAATTTTCATGAAAACCTTGAGAAAATATGATCAATACAACACAATCTAATTCTCACGAGTTGTCACACTAGAGAGTGGGGATGTTTCCTGGACAAGGTTCAAGTTACTGAAGACAATAATTGAAACTTGATTGCCTCTGTATATTTTGACAGCGAAATTTGTTAAATATTTGTGGATACACAGTACAAATAGGGATAGTTCATGTAGGATTTATCATTTGAGAAGTTTTTGGTGGGAAGTTAAGCAAGATAAAGTTGATTATACCAGATATTTGAGAGCCTTTACAAATATTGGAACACTCACAAACAAAATGCTTCAAAATAGCTAAAATATTCCTTCAACCAGAAGGTGTGTATCAATGAAGGCCCAGAGATGCACGATTTCATACACTCTTCAAGAATTCAACACAAAGGCTCGTATTAAAGACTCCATTAAACATTAGAAATCCCTGGTTCGTCATGCCTAAGATACACTCATAGGCTTACAAACAATCTTTATCAACATAGTGAAAGTAAAGTGATTTTAAATTGTTTATTTCATTACCAGATGAAAGCTCTTCTCATAATGAAATTGCAAATGCCACAATACTAACACATGGACGAGATCTTGTGTGACTCAGAGAGATTTTAACATAAGATTGCAACAGGAACAAGAAAAACTATTTGAAAACATTCTGAAATAAAAGCAGACACAATTATGCTCATGATCAACACCAATTTATTCAAGGTTCACTAGATTCATCAATAGGGGAAAGTTTCAACAATCTAAGAGCTTGTCAATGGCTGTACACTTGTAACCATCTTGACATGACTAAATCTACAAACACAAGGAAATAAACAGGTTTCTCAGATGGTTTCTTGGGAAAAATGGTTTTTCTCAAACTTTCTCAGAAAAATTAACCCCCCTTATGCAAGAGTATTCTCATTGCATTTGTACAATTTCACTCGCTCACTCATCCCAAATTTTTCCCCCAAAAGAAGAATATTTGAGGAATACTTTGTTTGTTACAGATTTGTTCCAGAAAGTGATATTTAACAAATTTACACCCAAAAGCTGTCAAGTGTACAAAAGATAAGCTTTTTCAATTATTTCCACCGGTTGTTTTAACTGGGGCGTCCGATCATCTCCTCTGGTAGCATGTCCATCCTCTTTCGAGCCTGTAGCTTCCTTCTCCGCATCCTTTTCCTTTGCATCTTGTTCTATTGATAATTCATTTTTTGCAGGTGCCCGAGCAACTCTGTTTCAAAACTTCAACTTTTGCACTTCTCAGATTTACAAATCAAGCTCCACAATCAATTTGATTGCACTTCGCTGACAAAAACGATGAGAGACCATGGAATTAACCAAAAAGGATGAAAGCAATCGAATCCCTTAAGGTCCTTGGTTTGCGTAGGAGTAATAATGGCGGCAAAACCAGATGCAATGCATCATAGCCGTTAATTCTGTCTTTCAGAACTTCAAATTTGAGCTGTCCACGTGGAAAATATTTGAGTTGAAGCGGGTCTGGGGGTGCTTTTCACATTTTGCATCACTTAAAGAAAATGAGTACTTTTAGACAATTTGGCCCACCCACCCGCTTTTAATATAGGCCCTACACGTGGCTTTCCTGGGCGTCGACGAGGCTGCGGCTTACTTTATGACTTTTATTCTTTTTCAAAACAAAGCTGAGAATCTCAAAATGCCCCAATGACCCGCCTCTCCACTTTTAAATTTTGATGTGGGCCTCAATGGAGTTGTGGCTTACTTTTATACTTTTACTTCATTTCAAAACAGAGCTTAAAAACTCCAAAGTGCTTTGGCAACCCGCCTCCCCGCTTTTGATGTAGACTCAACACGTGGCTTTACTTGGGCATTAGCGGGGCGCGCTTCACTTTTATACTTTATTCTTTTTTCATAACAAAGTTAAAAGTTACAAAAACCTTCGGCAACCCGCCTACCCGCTTTGACTTTTCAATGCTAACTCAAACATGTGACATTAATTGGTCCCCCCATGGAGTCGCGGATCATTTTATAACTTTACTCCTTTTCACAAAACAAGGCCAAAAAACTTCAAAGTGCTCTGATAGCTTGCCTTCCCACTTTTGACTTAAAAGTGGCCACGTGTCCTCTTGCGGGCCTTAGGCATTTCTTTTACCTTTTTACTCTTTTTGCCATAACACCTTAAAACACAAAAAGGCCCGCTTTCCTGCAACTGCTCAACTTACGACACGTGTACACCTTCGGGGCAAAAATAAGAAATTTACTCCATCACTTCATAATTTTGACTAGCCAATTAGAAATCAGCGGAGCCACGAGGCCAATTTGACATTTTTTGCAAAAGTGACAAAAGTTACAAGTTCACCAAATAAACCCGCCATGCCTTGTCCAATTAGAGATGAACACATATCTGCAGATGTTGAGATAAAATTTGACAGGGAGAACACAACTATGGAAAAATAAAATGCAGGGGAAACTTCACCATTCACGACCAGAATTCAAAATGTTCCTCATGGACAGAGAAACTGCAAATAATACATGGCTAAACGTGATCCACAACCATAGAGAAGGATTAATGACATACAAATGAAGGATAAAGTTTTCACGCATCCATACAGGGAGACAAAAATACAGGGAGACAGAAAATACTTCAAACCAAGCGGACTGAGAAATTTTTTGAACAAACAGGGCGAGATTAAATCGAGCACCAACACCTTCATTAGGGACATTACATCCCGAAATTTTAAAAAAACGAGGGGAGATCCCCTACGGTTAGGAGACGCACTCGTGACATCTCAGATGCTTCAGGGATGAAGGGACGGCATAGGGGACGTCGTGACGTCCCCGGGACATACAAGGTACATCCTGGGGACGTCATGACGCCCCCTACGTCTTACCTCTTATAAACATAAAAAAAACATAAATTTCAATGCTTTATTTTTTTCCTTATAATCAATTCTAATATGTCATTACTTTATCCTATCCCTAAAAGCCTCTAAAAACTTATAAAAAACACATCTCACACTCATTGCAATCACACCAAGCAAAGATCAAGAGTAAAAAAGAAAGAGAAAGAAGCAGCAAGGAGTAAGAGCAAGAGCAATGACCCTTTGCTTTTTTATTTTATTTCCAAATGCAAAGTTCAAAGTGAGATAAACAAGAGAAGGCATTGCTTGTTTTTTTTTTAATTTTTAAGTGTATTCATTGTTTTTTTTTGTTATTTTTTATTTGAATTAGCAAGGAGTAAGGAGTACGAGCAAGAGCAAGAGCAAGAGGTATATACAATGACCCTTTGCTTTTTTTTTATTTCCAAATGCAAAGTTCAAAGTGAGATAAACAAGAGAAGGCATTGCTTGTTTTTTTTATAATTTTTAAGTATTCATTGTTTTTTTTGTTATTTTCTATTTGAATTAGCAAGGGAGGGAATGAGATAAAGGGAGGCATTGCATTCCTTGTTTTTTAAAATTTCTAAATGTATTCATTGCTATTTTTTTTAATTTTTAAATGAGAAAATGGGTAAAAAGGGGGCATTTTCCATTTGTGTATTGCTGTTTTTTAAGAGATAAATCATGCAAGGAAATGATAATTTATTGCTTTCCAAACCAACTTGCATACATAAATCCTCATGGAAGGGTTTTAGTGCTCCACGAGCCCTCAATCAAGGGGTTTGGTCCTTGAGAAAGGTAGGAAAGGTGCTTCAAAAGACAACCTTAACCAAGATATGAAAAATCACCAAAACATAATTCAATAATAGCCAAGCGACCTCCTCTTATAACCCAAGGAGTGATTTACAATACAAAAATGATGGCCGACTCCTTAAGAGAAAGTGTTTTTATATATTTAATTGGTATTTAGAGCCTACGTGCTCAAAATATTCATATTTCCTAATTACTTAAGTCTTTCTATTGGAGCGCTAGGCTTTCCAATAGGATATATGATAATAAATAAAATAACTACCTAAACAACAATAAATATAACCCATATTTTCCCCTTGCTTTCTTCCTTAGACGCATGGGGAGAAGACTGGGTTAAGGTATTAAAAAATTAGCCTTCAAAAAAGGGACATGACAATCCCCCCTTGACAAATTTCTTGTCCCCTATTAATTACAATTACCCAGATCCCAATTAAATCTCAGCTGCTTTTCCTTTGATATACCAACACATGAAGCAAATTCGTCAAAGAAAAAATGTGTCCCCTTTTTCATCCACTCTTGCTTTGTGAATATGATGACAAGTTCTTCTTTGCTTGCCAAGGCCTCATAAATACGGTCCAAACATTGGTTGTTCCAAATTTCCCTCGTGTTGTCCAAAACAAAGTTGTAACCATGTATTTTGTTCCCAAAAACCAAAAGGATAGTGGTAGGGATCCTTCCTATAGTAGCTGAAAACACCTCAACAATGATAGTAGATTGAAAACTCTTTAACCTCATGGTTGGATACTCCTCTCTAGTTGTAAAAAGAATGGATAGGGAGCTGAAATTGTTGCGGACAACATGTAAAACATAAATGCAACAACTATTATAATGATTACCTTGACCTCCTGTAATGTCCCTTTCTAGGACAAGTTAGGAAATAACATAAATCTGATCACACACTGCCGGAAAATGATTAATATTCAAACTCCGACTACTGCAATTTTTCAAAATTCATATCTTTGGCTAGAGAAGCCCAAATGAGCTGAAATTTTGGATATTGGGCCACAAAAATGTGCAAAATTCAGATTTTGCACAACCCACACGAAACCCTAGTCTTTTCCTAAAAAGTAGGTTGCAAAACACTTTTGGGGCATCAAATCAATTCCCAAAAATTATAAAATTAATTCCTCCTTATTTCTCCTAATTAATTAACCAAATCGATCCTAGGATGAAAGATCCCAAACCCGTTTTTGTCTGAATTTTTTTTTTTTTTAATAAAATGCTCGGGTTCAGATCTAAACTGATAATATCAAAGGAATTCATGAAACATCACATTGAGACTGCATAGATAATTTAAATACAGCAAACCCCACAAACCGGACGAATATAGAATAGGCGTCTAGGGTTTAACTGGCAGATTTCTTTATAAATGTCAGTTGTGTATTTAATAATGATTTATGAAGCTAAATATTACAGCAATACAGATATAAAACTGCAGAAAGATTTAATAACAGAGATTGTCCAAAAACCCACAGTAAATGAATCAAAACCCTAGCCGATTTGATATATTTACTGCTGGGAATTACAATAAATATCTACCAAGACAAATACCTCTGATACAATAATAAATAACTGTAGAAGAAGCCGCCCCACTTAGATATATGTGCAAATGCTCACTGCTGCAATTTATTCTTTTCTCTGAAACTGCTGAAATGTTGAATAACTGTGTAAACAATGAAGATTCCTGGATGGAAACTTCTCTCACTACTCCTGGGGTTTCCGTCCGCAAGAGGAATAATGTTCTGAATTCAATGACGACCCTGTGTGAATCTTCCTCCGAATTGGGTTTCCGTCCAATCCGTAATCTCCAAGAGTTTCCGTCCTTTGAGAGTAATTAGCAAGCGCTGCTCTGAATTTGTTTTTTTGTTCAAAATGATAAGTGTGTAGCAAATGGGCCAAACCCTCCTTTTATAACCTTTTCCTAGAATTTTCATTAAAAGGAAATATAATTAATAAATCACTTTATTAATTAATTACACCTTATAACTCCGGAAAGTGATTTATTTAATTAATTAATCATTCCTGGCGCCCAAGGTCACTGAATTAGCATCTCATCATTTAGAACTTCACATTCTCTTTCCGACGAGCTATAATACTGAGGTGCTCGCCAAGTAATTCGTACAAATAAAAGCAACTTGGGTAAAATAATTAAAATAAGCCATTAATGCTCCCGAAGTGCGGAAATCGTTAGAAAGCACCGGAATCGGAAACTGACTGAGTAGAAGCGGTGCCGATGACGAATAATGAGAAATGAAGTCAGTTGGGTGACTTACTATAAATGGAAACTCTCTCCAAGAATCTTGGAGAACACACCAGAAGCCGGAAATAACCTCAGAAAGTGCCAAGTGAGTCCTTAAGACCAACTGAACTCATTGCTAACATCAAATAATCCACCAGATCGTCGATAAAACCCTTACCTGCTATGCACATCGTCTCCTAACAACGGGACTAGCTTACGAAGATGACAAAGAAGCTACCCACCAAGTGTCCAAGGGTCATGCCAGAAAGAGGGACATTACATAGGAAGATTAAATCTTCATAGTCCGACCTCAAATAACCCAATGTCGGCGATAATACAACCCAAAATGGGATTGGAATATGCCAAGGTGGTGGGTTAGATGGGAGAACTAATTAGAATTCTAAAATCATTTAGATCTGATTTTTAGCAACAATTAATTAATTAATAAATCACCAAAAACAACTGAAACTTTAAAAATTCCTATCTTACTCAATACTCAATATTTTTCCACCAAATAAAATGTAGATTATTCTATAATTTTAGGTCTTTCCAATGAACTATGATTTTGAATTTTTAAGTCATTGAAACCCCTTCAAATCAGCCTCCAAAATCTGAAATCCATTTGCTAGGGTTAGGGAAAATTAATTAAATAATTTCCAGCTCACAAAACCCTTCCAAAATACTCAAATAATCACCCCTTGCATCTGAAATAATTAATTAGACAAAGTAGCAAATAGATATAGCATAAACAACCTCAAAACATGATAAATAAAACCTCAAACCAAGTCGACTTGCCTCTAATAAATTGCAGCAATAATAACCGTCACAAAGCACCACAAACCCCTTCACAAAAATGCAAATTTATTCTCCAAAAAAATACGCCAATACCCAAGACCAAGTCACCAATGTAAGAACTAATATACCATGCATAAACATATTCAACAATGGAGTCTTCAATATTCTTCAATAATATATCCAAATGAGAGAGCACAATGCAAGAACTAGGGCATACATCCCAATATTCCAAGCATAGAATGAAATCAAATGATCAATCACCATAACCCCACTAGAGGAAATGTGACCTCCTTTTATAGAGTTAAGGGGTGTAATATTCAATAAAGACCGACGTTTCCCTTTTGGAGGGAAAACATAAACTCTCATTAAAATATTTAATACTAAGACTATGTGCACTTTATTTTTTAATTAAATAAATAAAAGTAACTAACCCATGTGCACATTAAACTAACTAAAGAGACTCCCACTTGTAGTGCTAGGCATGCCCAGGGGTTACAATGCAAATGAAAAATAGATATTAATAATGTCCCTGAAAAAGGGGACATTACACCTCCAAAAGATGCTTCCAAGCTGCACCAAATTGATCTTTTCAAAATTTGGCTCTGATTAGAACTTATGAATGATGGTATGTAGGTATAACAGCCATACCGTGCTCAAAATTTCGTCCCAAACAACACCAAATATGTTGGAACATTGGCCTTAATTGTTCTCAATGAGTGAAGCCCCTTACACACCCTTTCAAATAAAAAGAATGTCTTCAAACCTGCCCCTCCATTGCTGTCCCAAGAAGATATGCACAACACCACAAATGAGATTGGGAAAAACACCTCATGTCAGTTGTAGCATTGCATTTCATTACTCAAATTCAAAATTGGAGTTGCCAACAAACATCTTGTGAGAGTTACCCTTACCTTGTCAATGTAACTAGAAGAAGAGCACTACTTACTTGTGATCGAGATCCACTTGCTGGCTGCAAATAAAATGTGGAAGCAGCTGAAAATAATAGCCATGAGATACACAATAACTACCCTAATGATTTGGAGTTCATGAACCACATTTTCCAAACTCATCTTATTCATGTTAGAAAGATGACTGACAACCCAAAGCTCTTTGGAATTCACTTTATGGTAACAAACATTCTTACCAAGTGTGAGTAACCTTCATTGTGGAGGGTTTTCTAATTGCAAGTGCCTTGTCGCCCCAAAACAACTATCCTAAGTTGTTCCTTCTTGCAAACTCCTTCCATGATGTTACTAGCAAACTGATTTTTGACACATTCAGCCGTGATAATATATTTCCAATCAACTGTTATATATTTTTTGCTTATGATCCCTAGGGAGAAGGCCCTAGTTTGCAAAAAATGCTTTCCGAACCAGTCCATGATATTTACAATCATCTCTGGACTCTCAAGAAAAATTATGGGCACATTATCGTGCATCCACATATCAAAATTCAAATTATTACTTATCTATTTAATTACTATATGCATCGATTCCCCAAAATTTTAGCAAAAAATGGGATCCAAGTAGACTGAGACATCAAGAGTTAGAAACTCGCCAGAACACAACAAAAAACCTCCATTAGAGCTCACAAATCCATGCCAACGCCAGATGGTTTCTTGGTGAGAATTTCCACCTCACAGTTTCTATGGGGCAGCGAGGAGGAGGAAGAGCGAGCAACACAACACTCAAGCATCTCCACTTTGGCTTTCATAGGCAACCTCAGACCCTAATTTTCAACGACAACCTCTAATCGGCAGGAAAGATCCTAAATCTCGTGTGCCATAGCATGTATATGGTATTGCATACTAACCAACCTATCCTTCAAATCCCCCAGCTCCTTATGCAAAATGAACATGCCCAACGAATTAGACAGAATATTCGCTTCACTCAAACCCTGCGCAACTTCAAAGACATTCCGATGACCAACCGATTGACCAGGATCCAGCATGAGCTTCCGCATCTTATTGCAGATGCCGCCCTCTTCATCCTTAGCTTCAAAACTCTCTGCCATCGTCCAGATTTTCTCTAACCAGCAACACATCGCAGCATTTTTTATTCTCCCACTCATCCAATCCGTGAAGGAGTCCCCCACGAACTCCCCGGTTTGAACCCAACACCTCTTCTGACTAGGCCCTGCTGCCAGACCCTCCTGCGACGCCATGCAGATAGAAAAGGAAACGAAGCAGAACCAAAAGGGAAGAAAAAGCAGCCGACCCGACAAGAAAAAGACGCAAGGGATGAACATCACCTCACCACCGGCCAACCTTTAATATGCACACCTCCACCCAAAAACAATAAAAAACTTTGCTGATGCAAAAGCCCTGAATCTCAACCAAAATCTTTCAACTCAATCGGCATCACTCCAAGAGGTAAGGAAATAATTAGAAGGCGGCCTTCACAATCATATACCCCCTTCAACCGACGCCATATGTGCATCCCCTACCAAAAGCACCTGAAAATCATTTGGGAAGCCCGACTCTCAAGATTGGGAATTTAATTGAAGAGTATCCGATAAACCAACCCCTCTATTCGCCAAACCATCCGCCAACATATTGCCTTCCCTCATTGTGTGCGAAAATTTAACTTCTAAAAAGGAAGACAAAATTGCCTTAATATTCGAACAAATAGACTTCAAACTCTAGGCCTTAGGAGAATGCCCTTCAGCCATATCAATGATAACCTTAGAATCCCTTTCAATCCAGATGCCATTCTGACTCCTCTTCTTTGATTCAAGCAAGCCAAAGAGAAGAGCCATACCTTCCACAAAGTTATTAGAAGAAACGCCGCAATTAAAGGCCAGGGCCAAAATAGGCTAGCGATCGGAGTTCCCGAAGATACATCTACAACCTGCATAACCTAGATTTCCTTTGGCAGCTCCATTGAAATCTAGCTTGATCCAACCCTATGAAGGAGGTATCCACCTTACCATCTTAATTCTCTTACTCCCCTTATCAGGAGAATCAACTGTTATATGAGAAAGAAAACTACAATGTGATTTTCAAGCATTTTCCCTTGTATTCCCTTCATCCTTTATACCTTGAATTCTGATTTCTTTGTCTTTGTCATAGAATTTCAGTTCCCTATCATGATAATTGAGGGTGAATTCCCCCAAAGACTGCAGCCATTGAACTCTAAGAACTACTTCATCATTTGTTAAATTAATCACGAAAAAATCATCACATACCTCATATTTTCCTTGAAGAAGTGAGAGTTGTCCTATTTTCTTTGTGCAAGGTATGGTGGTCCCATTGGCAATGGTTACTTGAAAGCCTTCAAAACTTCTCACCCTCAATCCCAACTTGTCTACAAGTCCTTCATTGATGAAATTATTGGTAGCGCCACTATCAATGAGAATTACCACTTCGTGACTATTGATGTACCCTCGTACTCAGAAGGAATGGTATGCTTTGGCATCATCTAGAGATGTAAGAGTGCTGGTTATTATTGGATCAGACTTTGATGTACCTTCTTTCCTTAGCTCAGAAATCGTTGTCACTTCTTCCTCTTCTTTATCCTTTCTTTCATCATCGGACACCACTTCTATGTAGTCTATTTGTCCCTTTCCAAGGCACCTATGTCTGGGTGACCACGAATCTTTACATGTGAAGCAAAGGTTCTTCCTTCTCAGCTCATCTTAGACTCTTGGTTCTTGTCTTCTTGCTTCCGTCCTTCTTGGCTATTAGCCCCATGAACAGGCTTCATAGGCTGGCCCAAAATAGGTACTTTGGGATGAGATAGAAGACCCTTTGGCTGCCCTCCCATTGCTGGTCTGTTCTACCCCTTTTTGCCCATAATTTTTGATGAAAAACCAGTCCTAGGGATTGCACCTTCAAGGTTCAAGGACTTCCTTATTGTTTCTTACAAGGAAGATGGGTCAAAAGCCCTTACTAAACTCTTTAAGGGTTCGGTCAACCCATCTATAAAGAACCCCATGAGTCTCCCTTCGGATATATCATTTACCATGACTAAAATCTTTTGAAAATCAGCAACATATTCTTTTACCGTACCTTTTTGTTTGAGGTAGGCAAGATCATGGAAGTATGCTTCCTAGTCCATCCTTTTGAACCTCTCCATGAGCCTTGTGCAAAACTCGTCATAGGAATGAATGCGGTGATGCCATTATGTCAACATGGCATGATGCCACCAAATTTTATTGCCTTTTCTTCCGCCATAGGTCTCAAGGAAGGGTATGTGTCAAGTTTTTGGATCCATGCCCTAGCTGATCCCCTTGCGGAGCCATCAAAAGTGGGAAGATTCATCTTACCTAAAGCATGTTGCAATTCTCCCTTTGGTGTTAGGGTTCTTTTTCGATAATGTTTTTCTTTCATCCTTCATTTGATGAAATTTGTGAGAGACATTGCCTCCCGAAACTCATCCGGCATTGCTTGGTACTCTTCAAGTCATACGGTGTAGTCATGAGCTTGTCTAGGGCTCCCATGTGGAGCAACTGCCTCTTTGGCCACGAACTGGGGTTTGTAGGGCCTTGCAAACGATTTTTTTTCCTTCTTTGTATCACGAGGTTTGTACAAATCCTCTTCTCCCTTTGCCGAACCACTACCCTACGTGTTTGGGATGGATAGGGAAAGCCTATCCAGTGCATCCACTATTCCTTTTTGTGTCTTTATGATCATCTCCAATTTTTCTTCCCCGGTCTACGCGGTTTTCCTTTTTTCCCTTCTCTGGTAGTATTGCGTACCGTTGTCATCTACCATACTTCACAAGATTGGAAGATGGAGCTCTAACACCACTGTAATGTCCCTTTTTAGCGAGACTTAGTAAATGACCAAAATACTTTAAAAATCATATTAGGGAGCTGCTGTAAATGACTGATAATAACCCTGCAATCTGCAAAAGAGGCCCTTCCTAGGGCAGTGACTTCCTTAGAGAAGTTAACCCCTTCAAAGGTGGGTTAAACCTTACTAACATCAATTCTTATGCCAAAATTATTAAGAAACACTCAACAAACACAATCAGCTGTTGGAAATCATAATTGAGCTTGGAAATAATTAACTTTGGAAACCCTCATCCAGCGAACTTCAACAAGCTTGGAAAAATAGTAAATCACCTCCAAAATTCACGAGACTTAAGATCTCGGCTTTTAAAATATGCAGAACAAGATAATAAATTCAAATTGATCAAATTATCATCAACACATACCAAATAGTACTCCAAGTGGGTCGCTCCACTTCAAATAAATAGATTATTGATCCAAAGAGATAAATCATGCAAGGAAATGATAATGTATTGCTTTCCAAACCAACTTGCATACATAAATCCTCATGGAAGGGTATTTATCCTCCATAAGCACTCAATCAAGGGTTTTCGCCCTTGAGAAAGGTTCTCAATCAAGGGGTTTCGTCCTTGGGAAAGGTAGGAAAGGTGCTTCACAAGCCAACCTTAACCAAGATATGAAAATTCACCAAAACATAATTCAATAATGGCCAAGCAACCTCCTTTTATAACCCAAGAAGTGCATTAAAATACAAAAATGATGGCCGACCCCTTAAGAGAGAGTGTTTTTAAAAAATTAATTGGTATTTAGAACCTACATGCTCAAAATACTCTTATTTCCTACCTACTTAAGTCCTTCTATTGGAGTGCTAAGCTTCCTAATAGGATATATGATAATAAATAAAATAACTACCTAAACAACAATAAAAATATAATCCAGATCTTCCCCTTGCTTTCTTCCTCAGACCCACAGGGAGAAGATTGGGTTAAGGTCTTCAAAAATCAGCCTGCAAAAAAGGGACAAGAAAGCCAACTGGTGGCTATGATTATTTCAAAACGGAAAAAGCTAAGATTAACATCTAAGGAGTGCATTAAAAGTAAGCCAACATGCTGCCGAAATTAAATTTGCATCCCTTAGGCCACATTGTCATAACTTGTCTTTTCAGAGTTTAAACTATCACAAGGCACAAGTGCAATTCCCATGATACTCTCATCTACAAATACAATCTTTTAGTAAAATTGCAAAACCAAAAACCCTAAGCCCTTTGTTAACTAACCTAGAGCTTCATTGTAGTTATTAAAAAAGTTTTGCAGAGCCCTAAGTCTATTCTTAGCAAACATAAAGCTTCATTGCACATATATGTAGGTATTGAGAGATTCTTGCAAAGATAAGTGAATTTCAAGCTATATCTTCAAAAGTTTCCACAGAGAAACCAAGCTTTGAGAGAAGTGTCATTGGACTTTTTGCACAAATCAAGGGAAGCTTGACTTCATTTAGGATAAATAAAGCCAAGAGGTTTCTTCTAAACTATAGAGGAGGAAATATCGTAACACCACTATGAATCAAAGGCATGAAACCATAGTATGCATACTCGAGGAGTATTGCTGAGTCACCGAGTACTCGCCATTTCTTTCCCTGGCTTGTGTTTTTGGTGAATACTCTGGTATGGAAATCTTGGATACCCTATTTTGTGTTCCTTGAAACACATAGAACCTTCAATCATGGATATATGGACATAAGCATATGATGTTGAAACAAGTGTAGCTGTACAACCATGTTGGGATTTCCATAACTATTTCAAAAGAGACATTGGCATGAGTTTTTTGTGTACCCGATGAATACAAACTAGACTGCACCGAAACGTTCCCCCCCTCCTCATATCATCCTGGAAACATTTCTGGTACTCATACGGGTACGAAAACGTAATGGGTACGTACCCACATGTTTAGGGTACACTTCAAGTACAAAAAATTATACCCGAACCGTACCCGGGGCTTGTGGGTATGTACCCAATACATACCCTAGGCTAAATACAAGTTTTTTTTGTAACTCAAAAATAATAAAAATACACAATTTTTCTTTAAAATAAAGCAACCTAATTCTAACCTAACCCTAGAAGACCCCCCTAAACACCTATTTATACACCCAATCGCTCTACTTTATTTACACACTCATTGTTTGCTATTTTTAGAAAATTCTCAAAGTTGGAGTTGTTGAAGGTAAAGCAATAACTCATGAACCCTAACTCATAAGTTTTGCTTTTTAAGTTTTTAAGTTTTTCATTTTAATATTTGATTTTAAATAAATTTCAATTTGTGTTGTTATTGAATTGTTTCCATTCCTTTTTAATAGGTTGCTGAGACTAGGTTTGCCTCTCACACACTCGTCTTGAGATGACTTGTGAACGTGAGATATGCTTTGAGTGGCATGGTTATTGATAATGTTTGGACCGTTTGGAGGCTAGTTAACACAGAGAGAGCCCAAAGGATCAAGGCATAGATCCTTGATGATGATTGGTGGGGAAAAGCTGAATATTTGTTGAGTTTCACGGAGCCTATTCTTAATATGATAAGATTTGTAGACAAAGATAATGCTTGCATTGGAGAAATATATGATGGCATTGAATCCATGCTTGAGAAAATCAAACATATCATACAAGCCAAAGAGTAAAACTCTGAGGAAAACTTTTACAATGAAGTTAAAATGTGGTCACGAAAAGGTGGAAAAAAATGACCACCTCATTGCATCTCTTTGGTTATGACTTAAATCCCAAATATTACAGCAATGACATAGTTGGGTTACCTGGTAGGCAGGGACCACATGATGACCAAGAGGTTGCAAATGGGACGAGGACAACATTTAGGAGGTTGTTTCTTGATCCAGCTATATCTAGTGCAGTCCGCCATGAGATGGCGATGTTTGTAACTGGACAAGGTAGCATGGGAGAGATGGAAGATCTTTGTGACAAAGCCACCTTGGATCCAATCATGTGGTGGGCTGTACACGGCCATGATGCCAAGTACCTACGACCTGTTGCGATCAAATTGCTTTCACAAGTATAAAGTTTGTAACTTGTTATTTGACTTTTTTAATAACCAATTATTAATTAAAATTCAAAATGATATCATTCTTTTTTTATATTAATAATACTTTGTTTTTGTGACAGGTGGCTAGTGTTGGCTAGATTTTCTGCATAGCTGAAAACCTAGGCAGTCATGAGATAAATCTCCCTCATTTACTAGTGAGGCTCCCATGTCAGATTTGTCAATAAAATATGCTAGTATCTATATGGGGGTTTTACTTTAACCATGCAACTCATGAACCATAGCTGTATAGTTTTGCAGCAAGTAAACAGCTGTTAAAGAAAGGAAATATTTAAAGAAGAAAGAAATAATAAAACACAGGGAAGAAATGGGGAAGATGTGCAACCCAATCAGTAGATAACAGAGTTGATTGCATGCACATAGATGAAACCAATAGATATTAACACACATAATTATAAGTAAAGGCAACTTCAAATCTAGATCTAAAATAACCCAAAGTTTATAAATAGATCTGAGATAAAAAAGTTAGAAACAAAATGCACCGTGACACAAAGTTCTCCGGAAATCTACTCATTTCTATTCCTTTGCTTCAAATAGCTATCAGGGATTTTAGCACAAAGTCTGGAATACAAGAATGCTACTTACAAATTTTGATCATTAACCTAAAGGTTCTTCTCCTACTTATAGAATGTAGAAGGGAAAATACAAATGGGAAACTCAGCTGAACTGGAACATAAACAAAATGTAAAGATAACATCTGGCAATCATCTTCCTCTAATTCCTCTTAAAGTGACATGCATCTGGGTCTATATTCAAACTTATACACATCTGTCACTTAACTAATAGAATCATTCCACGTAACTTAAAGTAATGGTTTTAAAACCAATAATTTTAAAGTTTTACAATTATATCCGGGAACGTGAAAAATAGAAGAAGAAAGAGTAGAAGAAAAAAGACACGCCAGCTATAACATCTACATCTTCTTTTTGTTTTGATACTGAATATACTTATCGAACATGTAATTCAACATCTTCCCATCTGTCCTAGCCACAGCTTCCTTTTCTGTCTCGAATTATAACAAGCCTTCGTTCAATACCCTGATACACGCTTCCACATCCTCCAAGCTAGGCCCAAACTTCTCAATATCTGACTGCACTGCCACCAGCTTACTGATGGAATTCATCGTGAAAGGCCTAACGACTTAATCAATTCTCCCTTGTACCATTAGAAGAGATCCTTCCAAGGAATTAGGCACTTTGCTAGGAATGATCCTTGTGTATGAAGTAACGTTCCCGACCACTTCCTCATTAGTGAAAGCAATGACATTGTTTGGTAGAGATGATGTCATACCCTCAAATGCCTGCATCCTTTTCAGCATAATTATGCAGATCTCCAAATGGAAAGATACTGCAAACTCAAGTTGTTTCCCCTTCTCAACTGATCTGTCGGGCACAATCCGTTCCGCAATCAACACCTCTCTCGGCAGCTTATTTATTTCGGCCAAAGTACTCAGGTTACTCTCAGCAACTGTGTTCATATCTATCGTGCTTGTCACCAGTTGCTTCAGTTGATCTGATACATCTTTTATAACCTTTAGGTGGGCTGGCACCTCTTCGAGTTGTACAGAAGCTTGACGAATGATCATACTTTTCCATTCATCGATAGCTTTAACCTGGTTACGTGCATCTTCCATTTCCTGCATCAGATGATCACTCACATACTTTTGTGCTGAAATTGGTTGAGTGGAAGATTTAGCAACCTTGGCAATGATCTCGTACAACTGAGATACCTGCTTCTAAAGTTCAACTTTCTCTGCCTTTTCTTTGTCAAGCCTAAGGAATAGAGCATCTATCAATGTCTGTGTGTCCTGCTTTAATACTTCTGTGGTGGCTTGACCTATGAGTACTTTGGTTACTATTATATCTTCTGTCGTGAGCTCATCCTCCTTCCCTTCTGCCAGAACTGACATCTCAACGAACTTTTGTCCCGATTCCTCAATGACCAACCTTGAAGTTACCTTAGCAACTTTAGGTTTTCTGTCTTTTCCGCCTAGATTCAAGAGCAGCTATAAGTCGTGTTCCTCCAAGCTGATTTCCTCTCTAGCCTCTGGAACCAACTGCGAAGTCAACCATTCTGAGAAATTACTTCTCGGAGAATGAGAAGTTGTTGAGTGTACTACTATCTCGCGCTCTAATTCATCTCCATTTGAAACCGCTACAGTGTTGTGGTTGCCATCCTCTAAGTCATCCAAAGACAAAGCTCTTTCAAATTCTGCCATCTGCAGCGTCAATGTTTCTTCAGGAAGAGGCGCTGAATGGAGTGGCTGAGGAGAGAAGATGAATGTTGCCGGATTCAACGGAGGAATGGCAGTATCCTGCTGAGGTGCAATAGTCAATGAAGTACTTGATGCTGGAGAAGCCGGAACTAACATCATAGCCGTAGAAGTGATATTCTCTTTCGAATGAGACCTTTTGTGCACTTTAATATTCTCAGGCCTTCTGGTGCTTTCTCCTTCGTGCTTCCTCTTGAGGGAATCTTCTGTGCCGAAGTTGCCCGTGATTTGATTAATCAATGCTTCATCAAGGCAGTATCCCTTCGTCAACAACCAGTTTGAAGTATTGACCAGAATGGCGGCAGACCTTTCCTCGATCGTATGGCAACCCCCTACGCTTTCCTAAAGTACAACTCTATCTCCTCCCAACCGATGGTATGTGTCAAGTAACACAGGCCCATCATCTTTAAGATCCACAGGTATCCGTGCTAATCCAAAGTCAAACACTTGCTGTGCTGATAACTTGTTGAAAGCTTTGTTTCTAACCTTGTACTCGCTTGTGCACTTCATCCAAAAATCTTCTAATGAACACACGTGCGCGTACTCCTGGGAAATTGTCTTCCTTGCCACTCCAAATGGATCAAAGTTCAGTCGTGCTGGGAAGAACTCCTCGTAGTCCAAGAACATCTCCGCTTCAATTCCTCAGGCTTTATGAATGCTCTGACAGCTATAATGGCCCACAGTGATCGGGAGGAAGCCTGTAGACTTGTGTCGTTTCGACTGTAGGTCATGCATCTCCACGAGTTGTCTGCTCAGCTCCATGAAGACCAATCTATCACTCGGATATCTGGGTAACTTAACTGGTTCTCCAAAAAAGTTGGTGACCCTGAGGTATGTAAAATCTGCAAATTGAATGAAGATACTACCAATCCAAGAATTCCTACAATTAATTCAAACAAAAATGGCAACTAGAACATGAACACTAGATTTTAATTATAAAAATCTGCATATATCAAGTCTGCTGCCCCAAAAATTTGATGTTTTGTTTGCATGCAAAGCAAGCATGAATTTTATCAACTTCACCTGAGCACCTCTACCACTATGCAGACAATTATTTAGACAAAAATCAAGCTCCTTCAAACCTAGGCGCCAAATTTTGAAGCTTCCAACGGTAAATTCACCTTCTGAGAAAAATTCCTCTTCAAATGGGGCACCAAAATTGTCTGGGTTGCACTTCCTTGCTAAAGAATTAATTAATTCATCCTTATGGCAGCCCATGCTTATATAACCCTCATCATTCTATAATTAATTATTGTCCCTCCTATTCCTGGCAATTAATTAATTAATTAACAAGTTTTTCTTTTCAAATGAGGCGCCTATTTTGTGCATACTCATGGCTGCCATTAAATATATTAAATTTATTTAATTTTAGCTCTCTACTTTCAGTTTACTTAAGCTTCACAGTGTGTTTTGACCTCATCCACTAAAAATAGGAATTAATTACATCAATTAATACTTAAAAAAGTATTATTCCTCTTCCATATGGGTCGCACTTTTTGATATGAAGGGGTTGCATTAAATAAATAATATTTATTTAATTTTAGAATTGTAATTCTAATTTCCCTTTATCTTCGTCACCCTTGTTGACTTTTCCTCATACTTGGGCGCCAAATTTGGAGAAAGAATTAATTAATTAATGCATTTAAGGCTGCCCTTCTATCCCAAAAGGGGTTGCACTTTTTGACATAAGCCGTTTTTATTTTTAAAAGCTAATTTTCAATGGGATTATTCACCCTACACCGCAGCTCCAAAAATCCCATGATCCACTTAAGTTGTTTGACTTTCATAATGGGATTATTTACCCTACAAGACAGGTAAGAAAATCCCATCAATGCCATAAGTGATTTTCTTTTATTTCACAATGGGAATTTTCACCCTGCAAGGTCGGTAAGAAATTCTTGTCTACTTGCTGCCTCTAATTTTCCCATTGTGACTTAAGTGGCATTGCTTCCGTGGGAAAAAGTACCCTACTAAGCAGGTACAAAATTCCCACCTGCCTACTGCTACCAAAAATCCCATTGTAGCTTAAAACCTTCTTTTTCCAAAAATGCGGCCTGCCCAGAAGAAGTTTTTTCATGCATGACTTCGTCTTTTCAGAGAGAATTAGACCTCCTGTGACAAATTCCTTCTGGCATAACATCCATAGGTGATCTCCAGATACTCTAGGCAAGAAATCAGATTAAACCGGCAAAGGAATTGACCTAGACAAATTTCACAGAAAACAAAACGGGAAAACACCAAAAAACACAAAACGTCGCTAGAAGTCACAGATAAAGCCCATGATTCATTCCTGGTTAAAACCCTACTAGTATATGAGAATGTTGACATGTAAGACCATAACAGAGTTAAACCGGAGCATAATTTGCCTCAAACGAGGCTTAGAATAATTAAATACAAATTTCCTGTAGGCAAACCCCAGTGACAAAATATAACAATTTTGGGCATCTGGGTATTTGGCGAAATTGGCTAATATAACTCTCTAGGAATATCTCGACACAATACAGACACTTTCTAGCAATAAAAAAACAAAATGACCCATTATTTTAAAAGTATGAATTTTTTTTTACATAGGGTAGTCCTAGATTTCAGGGTGAAATCTGGGGACACCAGCTAGTAATTATTCTGCAAAGCACAACTAGAGTATTTATGGCTTCATCCACTCAACCAAACACACCATGTTTGCATAGAAGAAGGCTGAGGATCTAATATACGCTCATTCCAACTTCCACCTCTTAATGCACAAGATGGAAGAGTATACTAGTGGTCCTAACAAGCTTCGGGACCTTCGACCTGAAACCACAGACTTTGAAGCTTCTGTTGCTTGTTTATCCAATGTTTCACTACTTGGCGTTGATGACGAACTTTCAGGGAGCCCTTCACAAGGGTTTGAAAGTGGAGCTAGTGGGAGTGGAGCTGCAAGTGCCATCCATGAAGATGATTTTGACGATCATCTAGATGATATGCTCTAGAATCTGAGAAATTGAATGTATTATGTTATTAACTATTATGTTTTGAACATTATGAATTAATACAAACTCAAGTCTCAATTCTCAAAGTATTGGAAATTTGTTTTCATGTTCTATGAATGATTTTAAGTTGTATGAGTATTAAATTTCAATAAGTATCCAAATGCTTCTTTAAATTTATAATTTCACACACACACACACACACACACACACACACACACACACAACGTACCCAAAAGTGTATTGTACCCAAGGTTTTTAAAAATTTGTCGTTTCAACGTACCGAACCCATACCGAAACAGTCTAGAATATAAAGGCTAGCTAGTAATGAATGTTGATAACCATGTTACGAGGTGGATTAGCAAAACATTTGAGAAAAATATCTTTTATTGGGAAAACGCATAATTTCCTCCAAGGAGGTCCTAGCTGAAGACATATTTGGATTAATAACTATGAATCAATGGGCCACGAATTTGTTCTCAATGACTTTAGCTCGTGGACTTTCGAGAGGAGATAGTCAAGTTGACCAATTCATATTGAACGTGTTTGAAGTTATTCATGCAAGTAGTCTATGTCCCATTCATTTCATGTAGTGTTATTACATAGATGGAGTGTACCAAGTTTGGTTTGAATACGTTTGCACAAAACATGAGTTTTAGGTTTATTCTATAATGTGTTATATTTTCCTTTACGAGTTTAAAGATCTATTTAAAACTCTTCATATCACTGATTTGAATAATGAGGGAAAACAAAAGATTGTATTCAATGAGTTCTACCTAATGAAAAGAATGGGATTTGAATCTGATTATAGTGTCTTTTTATGAAATATTCATAATCTTATTATTCAATGCTATTACTAGCTACTCGACCCCAAGGATCAACTAGTGAAGTGCGGCCTTCTTGTGACCTCCACAATGTTGAAGCTTTTGCATATTGGTATTTATTTGAAAACAATACTGCAATTAGAGGAGGAGAAAATACATATCACTCAAAACCCTTTTTCTAGACCATATCAAACAAATGTCATAATTGAAGCTAAATATTTTAATGGGAAATGTAAAAAGACCCTTTTTCCTCTGTTGCTAGACTCTCATGACGGTTTACTTTTTAAATGAGAAACCCTATATCATGCTACCAAACTTTTGAGAACTATTAACATTAACTTGTATTCCAAAAGTATGACCCCCAAGGGATTTTTAACCCGAGGATTTAGAGGTTCAAGAACCCTCCTCCAGTCACAAAAGTAAGCTAGGGCTATAAATTCTAGTCAACAATGGACCTTGGGATAAAGTTGCTAATATTTCTCCCTTAGCTTAGCAAGGTATATCAAAGGACCAAGCAAGTGGTCCCTAAGCCAATTAAATAGAGGAATTTCTACCAAAAATACTTGAATCCTGTAAAACTATATAAATACCTCCCATATTCTGCAAGCATCTATCTAATGAGAGGAAATAGTTATCTAAGAAAATACAACACTAGTATTATATGAATTGTCGGCTAAGAAAGGACAAGGTTGATGCAAAAAATGTATCAGAAGAAAGTGATATCTTCTTTTTAAAATGGAATGAAGAATTCCCTTATGATGGTTCTGAAAAAGGGGAAAATAATGAGGATGATGAAGCTAGTGAAGCATCAAACTAGCAAACAACCATGGAATCTCCTCTACTTCAAACATATACTAAGGGTGCAACTATGTTACAACAAGGGTATACTTATGGTGGACTCGACAACAAGCAAAAGCTAATTGTTGCCAAATTTATCCTTCTAACCAATCAATGAGTGTACATTCTATTATAGATCCCCAACCCAAGTCAATAAAAAATGGTGATCCCACCACACAAGTTGTTTATATTGAGAGGCCTATCCCAGGGTTGACTACATCTACAAAACTAACTAAACTAGTGCCTCTGAAACAACATTTATCTTACGAATATGGAAGAGAATAGCAAGAAATGATCCACAGTAAGAATTAGCTACCAAAAATCTCAAGATACATTTTATGGCACCTCAATTTTGATCACAATTAACATACAAATCCCACAAAGAAAGATACACTTCCTTCGTCTAGTTTTCCAATAGTGACCTCATTCATTAATATCCCTCCTTTTCCAACTCAACAAACTACTGCTATTATGGATAGAGGGTGCAAAGATGGTTCTACAACAATTACCAATCTTTACACCCTTGTGTCTCCTTCCTCAAGTTCTACTGCTACAACCATTGTTGGTCATAATGTTGGGAGTCCTTCCACTCCATGTCATGCATTGGTTGAGTCATTACTTTGTTAACAATGATGCTACCATCACCCATGCCTGCCATATCCACTTTGCAACAAAACCCCATCCGTCCAATAACCTCACCCAATTAGTTGTCCAACAATTGAAGCCATCTGCAAGACCCATCTTATCCAACATTGAAGTTGCCACCACTAGGCTAGTAGCCAATATAATAGACACTAACATGTTCAAGATGGCTTTCTTAGACCCTCAAATTAACAAGATTGAAAATGAAATGAGATTTGAAGACTACATCTAAAGGATGGGAAATGGATCTAACTGGCCTTCCTATGGGGAACAAGATTAATTGGAAAAATAAGGCTCGCAAGGTATAAAAACTGCCAAAAGTTAAAGAAATCTATAGAACTTGAGAAGGTGAGAGCTAATTTGAAAAATAAAGAAGTGTGAAGGTCTCAACTAAAAGAAATTGAGAATCTAACTGATAGTCTAAGAAAAACGAATCGTCAAGTGCTCAATTTAAAGAAAAAAAATTCAAGACCATTACTAGTAGAAATGACCAATTTACCAAGTCAAATGAATTAGGTCAAGGCATAATTGACAAAAAAGGAGAAGCAGATTTTAACTGACACCATAAAAAAATATTGAAAGAATATTTGAAATCCCAGTGAGTTCTATTATCCCAACTTGAAGAACAAAAAAAGGGGAAATGCGATTATAGAAAAAAGATCAATATTCGGGTAGACAAAATAAAACTTGAATCCAATGAAGTTGGCCCTGTTATGGAAGCAAGATCTTCTAAAGAAGACAACTTGTTGGAACAACTATACATGATAACCTTTGATATGCTAATCACCCACAATATTCCTGAGTAGATGGAATTTGCTTATTACCTTCAGACTTATGCTAGGATGGAGATGGTGTATCGTAGAACTATTGTGATGCTCTAGCATGCTTTGGAACAGCTCCATGAGACAATAAGATATGTTGATATATTGATTAACTATGGTTTACCCTCCCCTTCTGAAGAGGATCAGGGACTCATTAGAAAACTGAATTCAAAGCACTCCTCAAGAATAAAGAGGAGAATGCAAAGATCTTTGATAGTTAAATTAAGTCCCCCATTCTTGATAATATTCAAAATTTCTTGAGCTAACCCTAAAGCTAGAAATGGAAATGGAGGGCACTATTAAACTTAATCGAAATTTTAGTTATTTTTTCATGGTCAATCGCTTCTTAGTGTTTGTAGATTACCAGACCATTCAATTATATTTTGAGTAGGAATCAATGAAATTATTGCACACTTTCCCACATAGGCTCCTCCCAGCGACAAGTGATTTGGCCAGAAGATTTGAGATTGGAAACTATAATAGGATAAGCATAATTTTGGTTAATACTCTATAAGAATGTTTTCTTATTTGAATGTAATAAGCTTTGGATGTAATGGCAATTAGGAAACCATGTTGTAAAAAAGATTTATTTTATACCAAACAAATATCTATTATTTTATCATATACATGTTTTAGAAATAGGATATGATTTACATGCCCTTTTATTAGCTTCAATTGTCTATAGTTAGGGAAAGATCTTCTCCAAGATCAGCATTGTAAGTATGAAAGAGAGAATAAAGACAAATGGAAGGCAATCTAAAGTACTCATGTGTGTCCGTCTTTTATTAACCAAATAAGAAGTTACATATTCAGGGGAGTAAGTTATACATGGATAACTAAATTACATTGACAAATATTTAATTAATGTTTAATATCTTAAATGCCTTCCCTTAATGACTAAACGAGAGACTACTCCATGAGGTTAAGTTGTTAGATACGTAGGCTACTCCTTAGAGGCATAGTAGTGAAGACAAGAATTGTCCAATTGTCATATGCAGTGATGATGAATCTCAATGTATTTGGTGCAAGCATGAGATACCAGATTCTTCACCAACTCCAATTCACGATGATTTCCACATAGAATGGAAATTGGAGCAGGTATAGTCCAAGACTGTTGAAGATCAATCACTATATGACTTAGCCCAACTACTTCACAATTGGCAATGACTGCTGCCTTGTACTGTACTCTAATAGAAGATATAACTATAGTGTGTTGAAGTTTGGTCTTCCACAAAACAACTTTTGAACGTAGCGAAAAAATATACCTAGAGGTGAACCTCAAAGTATTTATTGATCCTCACCAATCAAAGTCTGTATATCCTAACAATTTGAAATATAGTGTCTTCTAATATACGATGCCAAAGTCAAGAATTCCTTTCATATCGCAAAATACATTTTCTTGTTGTCCAATGAAGAAGCTTCAGTTGAGACAAAAACTGAGAAAGATAGTTAACAAAAAACGATAATTTAGGTCCTACAGACGTAAGATATATCACGGTGCCCACCAATTGTATGTAGAGTGATTCATCAACCGGTGATGAATCATCATTGGTTGAAAACTTCAGCCCAACCTCCATAGGTGTACAAGGATTGTAAGTTGTCATTCCAAACTTTTTCAAAAGACACACGACATATTTGACCTAAGCTATGAAAAGGAGACGGTCATGTTACCAGGAAATCTACACCTAAGCAATACTATAGGAGGCCTAGATCAGTCATGTCAAAAGAAGCACACAACTTTGTAATATCCCCTTATAGGATATTAACTGATTATTATTAAATACTTGCAAAAATAAACACTTAGAAGATAAACCCTCCTAGGTTTACCTCAACGAACCCTAGTGTCAACTTCCATACAACCCAAATAGGGTTGGAGTGAGCCAAGGTGAGGGTTTGATGGGCAATCCAGTTGGTATTTACACTTCTTTATCCAATACAATTTGCAGAAGTAAAAATAATAAATAATAACTGCTGAAAATTAGCTGAAACTTTGGAAATTAATAACTCCCAACATACTAACACTTTTTACTTGAAACCAAATGCGGTACAAAGGGAAAATTATGAGCTTCTCATCAAAATAAATATCAGATCTTTGCATGCACTAGAAACCACTCAAATCAGCCCTCAAAATCCCAAACCCAGTCACTAGGGTTAGGGTAAAATCTGAAAATTAATTCCAACACTTTTTCCCTTCACTTTAGAGTCAATAAATGCAGTTTTAGATCTGCAATTAATAAATCTAAAACAACAGTTTGATAATCACTTCAAAATCCCTCAAAACACTATTAAAACATGCCCAAACAAGTCGATTTCATCAAGTAAAAACCAGCAGCATATAATAAAAGATATTCACCATAAATCACATTCCAAAACCCTTAAAGCAAGCTTAGGTTTTCTCCAAAAATGGCGCCTTATACATATATAGAGAAATGATTGCAAAAACTTATTACTTCAAGCTCAAATGGGCACACACACTTCACAAATGGTAGTGTTAATGAACACCTTTTGTTTTTTGATCACAAATGGGCATACATCTCTTCTTCAAGCATGAAGATAAGTTTCATAAACCGTCAACATGCCCAAAAAGGAGTATTCACATCTTCTTTTATAGATTTGCCTTGCACATCTTCCAAAGCTCTTCTCCATTTTTGGCGTCATGCTCTAGGAGGGGATCTTATTAAAAATATGCCTGAAAATCATATCCAACACACATTAAATGCATAGGGATTTTAAAGCAAATAAGACCCATATAAATCGACCCATGCATAGAAGGGATCACTTCATTTTTAAATATTAAAAAGTCTCCCAAAAAATGCGACTTGCTTAGTCACTTGATTCACCATTTTAAAATGCATTGATTAACCCAAGGTGAAGTCGACTTGCTCTTTTATTTTTTTTGCACGATTTAGAATATTTTATTTTAAATTTACATGTACAAATTGATTTTAAGTTGTCATTCCAAACTTCTTCAAAAAACACACGGCATATTTGACCTAAGCTATGAAAAGGAGACGGTCATGTTACCAAGAAATCTACACCTAAGCAATACTATAGGAGGCCTAGATCAGTCATGTCAAAAGAAGCACACAAGTCTGATTTCACTCACCAATTAGAGGCTCCACTACCTATGATGAAAATATTGTCAATATATACAATAAGACTCACAATATCATCACCATTGCTTTTAACATAAAGATTCACATCAAACATATTTGTTCTGAATTGAAAATCTTGAAGATGCTAATCAATCTTAATTTACCAAGCTCTTGGAGCCTTCTTAAGCCCATACAAAGACTTAATCATTTTGTGAACCAGATGATCACAACCAAGTACCTAAAAACCTTCATGCTATAAGAATACAAGGCTTATAATTAGCGTTAAGTTAATATTACTTAAGTGCTAACTAATAAACAGTTGTAACCACTTCAACCATTTTGTAACCATCCCTCACATAATAAAATGACAAACATGAATAATGTGTGCATTCCAGTTACACTTCATTCGTTCTTTGTATATTCTAATCTTTCTTTATTCTCTCTCCCCACATACTCTAACGTTGGTATCAAATCCCTTGGTGCTCAAAAGGATCTGTAAATTGAGGAGAGTGTAGAAAGAAGCATTCAGAGTAGTTTGGAATGCATCTAGGGCACATGAAAAAAGTTTCAAGTTTCGGCAAAATACAAAAGGCATCAAGGAGAAGACTGTGAAGAAAATAAGGACTTTTAGATTCGTATTGAGTGTTGTGTATAAAGGCACGAGAGGATAAACTCTTAAAGGTGGTCATGAGGGGTCACGAGGGCAAGAAAGACTTTGAAACGGGATCAAAGATCAAGAAAACTCAGTTGTGAGTCCAAACTCCATCTCTGCCATTGATTCCACAGTCAGAGGCACGTTTCAAAGGGCAACATGAAGAATGAGCAGTTCACCACTCACAAGAAAAAGGGCAAAATATAGATACAGTGCAATTTTAAAGCACGTGAAGGGCGTAAACATATTGGTTTTTAGAGTTCACAAAAGGGCACAAAAAGCGAAAGTTGTGAGGTTTGAAAGGATAGAAAATAAAATCACAAAAGCATAAAGTACAATATTAAAATACAGTTGTGAAAAAGGGTCATAAAAGGGCATACAAAGAATTCGCATAGGATGATTTAAGTGATAAATGCTAAAGGCCATTAAAAACACAAAGTTCAAAGTTGCCATGTTTGAAGTTGAGGGTATTTATCTTCACATTTTGTGTTGCACAAATTCAAACATTAAAAGTTCCTTGCATTAAAATTCGAAGACAAAATCAGAATACAAATTTTTTGAATTTTTTTCTATACTTGAAATCAGAATATCACTTTCATTTTGCTGCATTATTTTACGGATCAGAAATTAAAGAGTGTAAAAATGGATGACGGGAATTTAATATAGCCATTGTTGAAGATCCACTAAATGTTGAAAGTGATGAAGAACTCACTAATAGATAATACATATTGAAAAAGAAGCCCCACACATTGAAAATAGTAAGGGATTCAGTGTAGGTAAAACTCGGCATGTATGGCTACAGAGATAGTTCGGGAGTCTGTGGATATGAGAATTTACCCTCTTACAGGTCCTGAGACAACTTAATGTAGCTTTTTGGGAGTAGCTCAATATGGATGGTTGTCCAACAATTCAGAAGATTCTGTAATTTGAGAGTTTAGGGAGGTGGAATCCGGGAACTCAGGATTTCGTCTCAGGAACTACAACTTTGTGAGGCTCAAGGAAGCAACTTGATGGAGTTCTACCTAGTCAAAGAACCGTTTTTCAAGGGGAAAAGCTTCTAAAGAATGTGTGGTCTTGTTTCATTCTATTACTTTAATATTTTGTCAGTATGTTCTACAACGTAAGCCTTAAGAGGGGGTATTTGAATATAAGGCTTATAAATTAGCATTAAGTCAATATTAGTTAAGTGTTGACTAATAAACGGTTGTAACCACTCCAACCATTTGTAACCATATCTCACATAATAAATGACAGACACACAATGATATTGTGTGTATTCCGGTTTCTCTTCATTCATTCTTTATACATTCTAATCTTTCTTCATTCTTTGTCTCTCCACATATTCTAACATAGGCTGCACCAAATAAACCTCCTAATCCAAATCTTCAATCAGGAAAGTGTTGTTTTCATCCATCTGAAACACATCCAAACCAAACTAAGTTGCTATGGAGAGAAACAACCGAAATGTAACCATCTTCGCTGTAGGAGAAAAAGTCACACCATAGTCTATTCCCTCTTACTGTGGAAAACCTTTTTTAATAAGATCAACATTGTGCTTGTCTATAGTACCATCAACTTTACATTTGACTTTGAACATACATTTGCATCCAATGGGCTGTTTAAATTAAAATATAAGACTCATAAATTAGTATTAGGTTAATATTAGTTAAAGTGTTAATAAATAAACGGTTGCAACCTGCTCAACCATTTTGTAACCATCTCTCACATAATAAAATGATGGACCCATAATGAACATGTGTGCATTCAGGCTTCTCTTCATTTCTTCTTTGTGCATGTTTTTTAACATTGGCATTAGAGCCCTTGGTGCTTGACAGGATTCGCAAACTGAAGGGAGAACATTCAAAATAATTGAGGGTTATCTAGGGCAACAAAAAGTGAATTATACAATCTCAAAGGGCACAAAAATATTGACAGTCGAAATCACGAGAGGAAGATAAAAAAAATCGCGAGCATGTAGAAGACTGAAGAAAATCACGAATTTAGTGAATTTCGAAGGATTTTAAACACTTGAAAAAGAATAATATATAGTCACAGGAAAAAATACAGTCACTAGAAATGTCAAAAATCCGCCATTATGGGATGAAAATCCCAATTGCATAGTCACGAATACATAGGAAAAAATTATGGTAAATTCTATTTCGAAGGGCATGAACACAAGGATGAAAATCACAATCACAAATATCAGCGAGGGAACATATTTCAAGTAAACAAACTATCTAATTTCTCTCAAATATTTTTGCATGCAAAAGCAAACCCTATTTTTTTATGAATGGAGTTTTCTTTACCAATAAGAAAATATTCTAGTTTCCATTTCCACACTTGGAAGGTTAAAATCCCTATGGAATTAATGAACAAAAAATTGTGGGGGTGTACTTTATGGAAAAAAAACCCACTTATGTTGCCAAATTGTTATAGTGGGAAAGCTGTAATGATAAATTGAAAGCTATAATTGGGCTTGCTCTTTCTGATTCTGAACTCCATATAGATTTTAGACAAATCGTCTAAAGAAATCTCAAATAACCTGAATAGGTTGTTTGGGGAAAAAGCTGTGAATGCTAAATTTTCTTCAAAGCTTAAACTCTTTCGATTTAAGATGGTTGATGATGTTAGTATGTCCAGACATATAAATAATCTGAGATATTTTCTTAGACACTTAAAGCTCCAATCGACGACGAAGATTCTAAATCCATTTTTTTAAATACTTTGCCCTCTTTGTATAACAATGTCTCTTATACTCTCAGTCAGATACCTTTACAAAGCCTGAAAGATATGATTTCAACTCTCTTGGTTGAAGAAAAGAGAATTGCAGATCATACAAAAGGTAATTCTTCACATGAAAGTGCACTATACTCCCGCACGAGAAATAGTCATAGAAAATCTAATAAAAACACCAGCCAAGTCTAGTGTTATGATTGCATGAAAAGAGGTCATACACCTTGAAATCGTCGCATTTGAGGTAATGATGTACTCAAAGGAAAACTCAAAGATAATACAAAGAAACAAATGTGGCTTTTGTTGATAATCCACCAGACGCTGGAGAGTTTATTGATAAATAAGAAGATGAATACGTACTCTACGCAGTTTTTTTTATTGAAGACAATGAGGGATCCAATATAGGTAAAACTCTACGTGGATGGTTGTTCAGATTGTTTGGGAGTATGTGGATCTCAGGAATTTACCCTTACGAGGGTCACGAGACAATCTAATGGAGCACTGTGGGAGTAGATCAGCATGGAGGGTTGTCCCACAATTTGGGAGATTCTATAATTTCAAAGTTCGAGGAGGTGGCATCTGGGAACTCAGGAATTCAACTCGATAACTACACCTTTATGAGGGTTAGGGAGGCAACTTGATGGACTTTTACCTGGTCTAAGAACTATTGTTCAAAACAAACACTTCTGAAGATTGTAATTCTATCTTTTTTCTATAGTGTAAGTCTTAAGAGGGGGTATTAAATTATAAGACTTATAATTTAGTATTAGGTTAATATTAATTGGAAGTGTTAACTAATAAACGGTTATAACCTGCTCAACCATTTTATAACCATCTCTCACACAATAAAATGACAAACACACAATGAACATGTGTGCATTCCGATTTCTCTCCATTTCTTTTTTGTGCACGTTTTGTAACAGTTTATGTAATGTCCCTTTCGGGCTCAAATTTGAGGAATTCTAATTTTCTCCAAAACCCTAATGGAACATTATTGGAAATGAAGACAACCACATGTGGAAAACCTGATTTTTATGACAACTGATTTTATGCAAAAATTAGGACAGCAACTTGTTTTAGGTCCACTAAACCCTAAGCGACCTAGGGTAAATTCAGATGTTTTTCTTTTCCACACAAAACTTCAAAAATATACATCATCGACATGAAATCCTTGATGAAAACATGCAAAATAAATGCTTCAACCTTAAATTACAAATGTTGGAATTAATTATTGCTCAAGAACAGCTGAAACTTAAAAATTCCATATCTTCATAAATACTTGGAGAAAAAATGTAAATGATAGCTCAAAATGATCACAAAAATAACAGTTATCAAACAAAATTAGAATCAGATTTTTTCAACCACGAAAACCTATTGAACAGTGATCCTGAAATCTCCAAATGGATAGATCAAACTGGAAATGAATGTGATAGCTCCAGAAAGTGTGCCCTAGCTGGAATTTGTGCCCGAACATAGATGGAAACCCTTTCTATTATGGAATTATGAATTACAAGTTCTCTTGTGACTCCCGGATGAAGCCACCAATTCAACAAATGAGGGATTTCGTGCCCAAGTGTCGTGACTATTGAGGGTTTTCATCCTCAATAATATACAATGAGAGTTTTCATCCTCAAAGGCTAAAAATGAGAGTTCATTGTACTCCAATTTCCAAAAAAGAAGTATATAATTCACAAGATGATGATGAACAAATGAGCCAAGCGGCACCTTCTTATACCTTTTTGTGGCGCCAAAACCAATTAGAATGCTTCCAAATAGGATCAACCTCATAATGGATACTTCTCTTCTATTTTTCTTTTGGCTCTTCATCTTCTTAACCCAGTCGACATGACTTTATATGGAAAACTACAAAAGAAGAATGCAATGCTCACGAAAATAACTAAAAAATATGACAATTACTTCCCTTGCTCATTTCCTTCTTGCCCACGGGAAGTGGACCGGGCTTAAAGTATTCCAATTGAGCTAGTTCGAAAAGGGGGACTGTAATCCACCCTTCCCATGGATTAAAGGATAAAAAAAATGGAAAAATGTCATAACTCCTTTATTTTTAAATCAAATATTAATTCTCCTCTTATGTTTTTATTTAAAATAATAAAAAGGAGACATTAATGTTTTAATTGGAGTGTGACTTTCCAGAAAAGAAGATTATTTTAAAAGTAACTCTCGTACATGAAGATTTGCGCCAAAAAGAGAAGGGAAACTTGGAGATTTGACAAGTACAAATATAAAAGAAGATGGTGGCAACCCTTTGAGGGCATGTTGATGATTTTATTCAAATTATCTTCATGCTTAAAGAGGGATGTATGCCCATGACTTCTCATAACAAAGGTGTTTGATCAACACCACCATATTTCGGAGAGTGCGAAGCCTTCCTGTGTTATTGTTGAGTGAATTTATGCATGATATATCCTCCCAAGGCTTGGCGACTTAATCTAGAGGTCGATGCAATTATTTAAGGGACAAATTTGCATGTGTCTTGCTTATTTTAGAGTGGATCTTTGAAGGGTTTGAGTTATTTTGCTATTGTTGTTCACTGTTGTGTTTTCCTAGCTATGGCGACTTGATTTGGAGGATATTTTGGTATATGATTTGATGGTAATTGAGCTAGATTTGAAATCTGGTTTATGTTAGCATTTGTTGCCAAGCAAGGGAAGTTTAATTGGTGTGTTTGGAAACTAGAAAAGTGCTAGAAGTATTTTTATTTATTGTTCCTAACCCTAGCGACTGGATCTGATGTTTCTAGGTTTGTTTTGGAAGGGTTTGCATGCTCAAAAAAATATGATTGTTAGTGCATTGGAAAGATCTAAAAATCTAGTTTATTATGCACTTTGTTTCATGTGAAAAGAAAAGTATTGATTAAGTTATGAATTTTTGAAGTTTTAGTTGTCTGCAAGCTATTTTAATTTATTATTTGTTGCTCTAAAAATCAAATCTGGAAAAGATTTGAATTGCAATTGATTCTCCTATCTCACCCATCACCTTGGCTACTTCCAACCCCATTTTGAGTTGTAATTAGCTGACATTGGCTTATTTGAGGTTGAATTAAAAAGGATCTAATCCTTCTTGGTTCAATTTGTGTTGAAGTTGTTGCAAATTTCCATTTGCCCAAAAAGGGGACATCACAGGGACATTCCAGTTTACCTAAAGGTAATCCCACCAACTCCTAGGTATGATTCTTCAATAAGTAATTCCACCAACTATTCCAGGATTTAAGAGCAATTTTAGTTCAATGTTTTCAAATTAAAAATTATTGTATTAGGGTTTTCTTATTAGACAATATTGAAATAAGCTTGGTTGTAATGAATACTAGGAAACCATATTGTTAAAAAGCTTTTTTTTTTACCTAAAAAATATTTATTATTATTACATCCAAGTTGTAGAAATAGGTTATGGTTTGCATGCCCTTTTACTAGCTTAAATTATCTATAGTTACAAAAATATTTTACCCAAGTTCAACATTATTAGTAAGCTAGTGACAAGGTTCAAGTTTGAGTACATGTTTGACAAGGATAAATTTCAATTCAAATTGATGAATGGATAAAGTTGAAAAAAGCCATAAAACCATCTGCGTTTGAAAAAATAATTTTGTATCATTATTTTTTTCTTAAAAAATGCATAAATTTGTCAAGGCAACAGAGTGGAGAGGCCTCCCTATCCTGTGATTTCTGTTGGTATATGTATACACAAATATTTATCAAATAATGCAAAGCATGTCCAAAACTCCCATTTAAAAATAATGGTTAAAGTTCAAAATCATATTCAATGACGATAAAGTTCGATAATGTTTGAACTTTTTCCATGAAATTCGGCGTACCTTGTGACATAGTAAGTGTGAGATGGAATGAAGAGAAAGGGCAAGCACACTAAGAAACGTGTGCGTGTCTGTCTTTTACTAACAAATAAGAAGTTACGTATTCAGGTGAGGAAGTTATATGTGAATAACTAATATACATTGAGTAATGTTTTATTAGTTAATGTATAATATCTTAAATGCCCCCCTTAATGACTAAGCTAGAGACTAATCCAAGCCGGTCTTTGAAATTTCACAAATAAAATGGACCAAGCGGTTAAGTCATCGAAACTGCAGGCTGTTCCATACAGGCACAATAGTGATGCGAAATATCACCAAAATCAAACAATTGTCATATGAAGTGATGATGAATCTCAATGTGTTTAGTGCGAGCATGATAAATCAAATTCTTTAACTCCAATACACCTTGATTGTAAAAAAATATTGGAAAGTGTAGGTGTATTCTGCAATAGTTGAAGATCAATCAAAATATGACGTAGCCAAACTACTTCACATTTGGCACTAACTTTTGTGTTAAAATTGTGCTTCAATGAAAGATATCACCATAGTCTGTGGAAGTTTGCTCTACCACGAAACAAATTCTACACCAAACGAAATAATATACCCAACAGTGGACCTCCAAGTATATATTGATCCTCCCCAATCACAATCTACGTATCCTATTAATCTAAAATCTGTTGTCCTCTAAATATAAGATACCAAAGTCAAGAATTCCTTTGACATATTGCAAAATTGCTTTTGTTTTTGTCCAATGTATAATCCTTGCTTAGATACTAGCAAAACATAGATCTAATCTTGTGGACATAAGATATATTTAGGTTCCCACCAATTGTTTATAGAGTGATTCATCAACCGATGATTAATCATCATTGGTGAAGACTTCAATCCAACCTCCAAAGGCATAAACAAGGGATTGCAATCTTTCATCCCCAGCTTCTTCAAGGGACTCATGGATATTTGACCTAAGCCATGAAAATGAGATGGAAATGTTGCCAGATTTCTACACCTAAGTAATAGTGCAAAGAGGCCTGGATTGGTGATGTCAAAAGAAGCACACAAATCTCATTTCATTTACAAATTTGTAGTGGCTTCACTACCTATGATGTTAAGATTGTCAACATATACAATAAGAATTACAATATCATCACCATTGCTTTTGACATAAAGAATTGGATCAGAAAAACTCCTAAATCTTGAATATGTTGATCAATTTTAATATACTAGGCTCTTGGAGCCTTCTTAACCGCATACAAAGACTCAATCAATTTACAAACCTAATAATCATGACCAAGTGCTTAAAAACATTCAGGCTATACCTTGTAAACCTCTTTGCTCATATCTCCATTCATGAAGACACTCTTTACATCCATCTCAAACACCTCCCAACCAAACTGAGCTGCTATGGAGAGAAGCAACCACAAGGTGACATCTTCATTGTAAGAGCAAATGTCTCCTTTCTATTCTCTCTTGTAGTCGAAAACCTTTCACAATAAGACAAACCTTGTACTTGTCCAAAGTACCATCAACTTTGCATTTAGCTTTAAATATGCATTTGCATCCAATAGGTTGTTTACCTAGAGGTAATTCCACCAACTCCCAAGTACGATTAATCATCAAGGAGTCATGTTCTGCTTGCATGGAAATATCCACATCAGGTTTTCCTTTTGCTTCAAATATCATTGTGGTTCACATGCAATAAGAATATCATAAGAGAGAGCAAAGTGAACATGTTCATCTGAACCAACAACATTTTTCCTAACCCTCTAAGCTTGTGCATTTGATTGACGAGTTTCATCCTCCCACATATCTTTTATAGTGAAGAAAATCAACTTAGGCCATCTTTGCACCTAAGAACCCTATGATGGCTAAATCTCGGTCAGAGTGTTGATGAATGCAATTTGGCGTCATTGCTAGACCAATAAGATATTAAAAAATATCAGCCACAGGTGGGTGTTTGTAATGCAGTACTGGATGAATTACTTTCCTCATCTTTTAGAGGAACCACAACACTAGATTTAGGTACCTCAATGATTGCTTACTGGTTACAAACAACAAAGGGTTTCATCTCCTTCACATGAACATATCTACTAATGATTATATCGTTATTTGAAATATCAATAAGTCTATAGGCCTTGGATTGGTCACTATAGCCAAAAACTAATATCATTTTGCTTTGGGTTTACTCCTTTTACCATCAAGAACCAAAGTATATGGCAAAGAAACCAAAATTGCGAAAAGTTATTTTCTCAAGTTTGGTTTTGGACCAAGTTTCCTCAAGTGTCACATCCTATAAGCTTCCTCAAGTGTCACGTCTTGCAAGGCTTTATTAGGGCTCCTATTTAGAATATAAATCGCCAAGTTCACTACTTCTCCCATGTATTTGTACAACATGCCCCTGCCATGCATCATGCACTGAGCCATCTCCATGACAGTTGTGTTACCTCTCAACCACCCAATTTGTTATGCAGTGTACAAGGATGTCAACTATAGTCGAATACCTTCATTGTTACATTAGTCATCAAACTACTTAGAAGTGAATTCGCCCCCATTGTCAAATCTCAGTGTTTTGATCTAGTTGCTTGTCTAGTTTTCCACCAACACTTCTAATTTTTCAAATGATGCAAGGCTTTCAGGCTTCTTTTTTAACAAGTAGACCCAAATCTTCCTTGAGAAACCATCCACTAGCCATAGAAAATACCTTGCACTGAGAATTTTTGGTGATTTCCAAGATGGCTCACAAAGATCTGCACGAACAAGATCTAAAAGCCCCTTTGCATGCCAAACACCTTCAGTCATAAATGAATTTCAAGTTTTCTTGCTAGCCTAACATCTTGCACACTTATTGTTTTTCGTGGATAATCGGCAAACTAAGAACCATCTTAGCTCTACAAAGTTTGGCTAAGTATTGAAGGTTGAGATGTTAAAATATCGCATGCCAAAAAATGTTGGTATTACACTCCACAAAAAGAATGTAAGTTAATTGTGGTAGGGTCAACAACTTTATACAAACCTTTTTGCCCAATTCTTAAGGGCAACTGCCTTGTCCTATTTTATATGATGGCATACTTAGTTAAATAACTAAAAGATAAAAGTTTTATGTTCTTTTTAGGAAGATAACTGACATTCTTTACTATAAATTTTACAACAATATTCAATACTATGCAGATATCTCCTATCTCTTCTATTGCTTCTATTCCTCTATTAATGAAATTGAATAAAAAAATTATGTTTGTATTAAATTTGACATACCAGTCACTACAACACATGAAATGTTTGGATGTTCTCGAATCAAAGAACCAACGGCTAGTAGCAATATCGTTCAAGCATGATGTCATAATGGTATACTCTTCCTCATAATCCCATTCAGCCTCCACTACTACCATATTTACTTTACTTTGTGGCTTTTTGTTGTGGGAAAGAGCATATTGTTGCTTTAGGAAATCCTTTTTGACATGCCTGGCCTTATGACGGTATTAACATTTCACCTAATATTTGAAACAAAGACCTTTGGGGTTACATTTCCACTTCCCCTTAAACTGAGCAACAAACGTGTTAAAAACTGCTTGATTTTTCACTCAAAAGGAATTTGGTTGGTCTCAAAAAAAAATTATTCGATGGAAGGAATTACATATTTATAGATTTGTCCTCTCCTAAAGACAAGGAGTAAGGTGTTATCCAAATCCCTAGTAACTCTCCTCAAATCACTCTGAAACCTATCCTCTACAATATCTCTTCATCTTCTATTATATGTGATTTGTTATCAGAACTCATTTACATAACAATACTTTATTCAACAAATTTTCTTACCCCATTAACTAATATCTCACCAATGTGAGTCCAAACAATATTATCTCTAACATTCCCCCCCTTAGTGCTCACACGGGGAGAAGAAGCACAAGGACTATTAAACACTATATTAACCCCCCAACATTTTGATATGTGCACGTCAAGTTCACCTGAAAATGCGTTTGATACATTGAAAGGGAAAGATTTATTGCATTATCCATGATTTATTGAAATTTGTGTTTGCCTATCAGCATAGGCTTTATTTGAAAACTTTTGACCAACGAAAGACTCTAGATTCAAGACATTGACAAAACGGCACCATCTAAAAACAATCGACCCTAGATTGGATAAAAAATGACTCATAACTCTATACTGTTGACATTAGACAAACACTATACTATAAAAAATAATAAAACTTAAAAAATGAAAACAAACAAATCTAAATCAAAACTAAATAACAATATTAATAAAAACTAAATTTAAAAAACTTAAAAACTTAATAAATAAATTGTAAACAAAATATAAATCCATGAATTAATATTTAAGTATAATAAAATTATAAATTTTAAAAACAAAAACTATTAAAATCAAAACTTACATAAAATACTTAAAACAATAAAAAAACTTAGAACTACAAATTTAAAAGTAAATACCAAAAAGACTAAAACCACGAATTACAATTTTTTTTTTTATTGATAAAGCTGGTTGAAGGGACCCGTTCCCTATTCAAAAACTGAGGCCAAAACCTCAGGAAAACAAAACGGTTTTATTAGCCAGAAACAAACAACGACTACAATTGTTTTCCAGCTTACAAAAGCATCTAGAAAAGTTAACCATACAGAAAGATTATCCCAAAATTACTTCCCACCATGCGATGGAAAATAATCTTCGATGCTACCCATTCGTCCCTTTTTATTTTTCCTTTTCTTTACTTCTTGCCACTTTCCAAGGTCAGACGCAATAACCAATGCCAGTTCACTGGACTTCTCCACAACCATCACATTTTCTAACACCGAATCCCGACCTGATTCCAAATTTTCGGATGTATGCCCCCTTTTTATTCCACCTACTACCAAGTGGTTTCCCTGCATTCCCTTCTCTGAGTCATCCTGCTCTGAAGCCATTTTACCACCTATGTTAAGAGTGCTCATATTATCTTTAAAATTCGAGGCGGATACCAAATCCGGATTTACAAAACCCCAGCCACTAGATGAAGACGATCCATTCTTTTTTACAGATTTTTGATTCTTATTGAAAGGGCAAGAATCTTGTAAATGACCCGTTTTTCTGCATATTCTACATCGAAATGCAGTATTCTCATAGTCTAAGACCTGTGAATGCTGAAAATTACCAAATTTAAGATTAATTCGGTTAGGTATTCCTTTGCTCAAATCAATTTCCACGCACATTCAGGCATACGAACACATACCCGAATGTGTTCTATCTAAATCCTCTTTAATAAACTTACCCAGAGCATTTCCGATATCTTCCAGGGCATACCACAGATGCAAGGGGAGATTAGGTAGCCTGACCCAAACCGGTGTTTTGGCCACCAAATAAGTATTCGGATCGAAATCTAGAAACCATGGAGTTAAAAAATAGACCCACATGTCCCCAAAACCAAGGACCACCTGTCAAACAGCGTTGATAATCTTCAGATTCCCTAAAATGGACAACAAAAAATCCCTTGGAATAGAGAGAGATTTCGCATTTATTGGTCCAATTTTCAAAGACCCACTGATATAATGCAGAGGAGGAAGGCCAAAAGCCATTAAACCTACCAATCACTGCATCTTGAGATAAGTTTTTGAAATATTTCTCAACTTCTGGGTTCTCAATGGTTAATGAAGGAACATTCTCGGCCAAATCGACCAGGTAAGTCTGAGTGCATGATGCTTGTCTTCCCGAGAATTGTCCTCCTCTGTTAGCCAACGCTTCTTTGAAAGAGGCCGATTTATGGGGTTGAGCCGAGCCGTCATTACCAGAAGCCCCAACCCCAATCTTCTTGCTACAGTCGTTGCCCAACCCACTTGTCCCGGACGAAGGTGGATTTTTATTTGAAACCCTATGATTAGGGCACGGATTCGTAGCGGATTTATCCCGGTCGCCATGGCACTGCTCCCTCTACCGGCCCGAAAACCATCCAACCCCAGGCAGAGCCCAATCGAATCCCCTTTCAACGCCTGCACATTCTCCTATTTCCTCCCAGCGGCCTCTCCATTATTTGCAACCTTCGCATTTTTTCGATCCATTTTTTTGCACCCAAATGTAAAGCCGTCTCCACGAATTACAAAATTAAAAGATTAAACCACATTTAGTTTTTTTTTTTTTTAAAACATGGACTTCCAATAAAACAATACCATAAAACGTAAACCTAAAAAACTCTATACAAAACCAATTAAAACCTATACCATTATTTAAAAAACAAAACCAAGGATTTTATGTTAATGTGTTTTGTCATTGTATTGACATTGTCCTCCACGCACTCATGGTTTTCGAAGCGGTTGGAATTTGTAGCAAGGGAGTTGAAGATTCTTTGTCGAGGCGAGTAGGATTGTAATTTGTGATCACGGAAGAGACTTCAGGCTTAAATGACACAGCCAAGGTGTTGAAATGTTGGCGCCGGTTCAGATCAGGTTCACCATAGCCGTCTTTGTATGGATTTCTTGGAGGTCGGCATAGCCTTGATGGGCAGGATCCTGCTGATGTTTTTAATGAAGGGAGAGAGCCTAGCTGCAACGAAGATGAAGCCATATACTGAGGGTTAGCACTGCAGCGAGCCGGAATCTTTGATGTTGAACGTGAGTTGAAGCCATGGGAAAAACGAGGGAGCCTGACGATGGTGGAATGACAGGGTTCAATGCCAATCAAACTCTACATTAGAAATCCTGACACTTATTGCAAATGCAGATCTGAAAGCTAAAAGTCAAGCAAAATGTCAGAGGCGCAAATCCAATGCAAGTATAGACAGTACGATTTGGTTAAAAACTCAGATCAAACCAAACTTAGATAATAAATCCTTCAAGTACAGCCTGCAAACTATATATGTAAAACGCAAATTCCCTCTATTGAACCCGTAAGATAACCCTGTTCAGGGATGCATATCTGATCCACAATAAACTCATTGAAAACTGTACGACCCAGGAGAAAGAATGGCTTGTACATCCTTGAAAACTCCACTAAAATCTTATAAACTTCATAAAAAATCAAGCTTAATCTATCACGAAAGGATTGACATTGGAAATGGCACGTGGTTTGCACTGTTGTCTTGATGTCAAACTTGATGAATGAAAGGCACCTGAACATGGTCTTCACTACTCAGCCTTGATATGCTTGACGCCAAAGAGTTGCAGAGACGTCCCAAGGGAGAACCTGATCTGATACCAGTGCTGTAAACTGGTTGATTTTTCACTCAAAAGGAATTTGGTCGGTCTCAAAAACACATTTTATTCAATAGAAGAAATTACATATTTATAGGATTTGTCTTCTCCTAAAGATAAGAAGTAAGGTGTTATCCAAATCCCTAATAACTCTCCTCAAATCACTCAGAAACCTATCCTCTATAATCTCTCCTTATCTTCTATTATGCGTGAGTTGTTATCACAACTCATTTGCAAAACAATAATTTATTCAACAAATTGTATTACCCCATTAACTAATATCTCACCAATGTGAGTACAAACAATATTATCTCTAACAAAATGCACTCATTGTTTGTCTAAAAATGGACTCAATTGTCTGTCTCCTTGCATTCCTTCTACATAAAATAGGAACTGACCTTATCGAATTTCAGGGTCTAGCTTTTTTCCATCAATTGTAAAGCCTCCACAAATAATTCATAGGTGGGTGGTACACTATTTAGGAAACGGCAATCAATGTCATCATCATCCACCATTTTGTTTATAACAGCGAGCTGGTCTTGAATATCTTTCATCCAAAGAAGTTATAACAGGGATGCACCCTTGTTCATTTTTGCACAAAAAAATAGACTCTTCAAGTAAAGGATTCACGCCTTTCTTTGAAGGTTGATACTCAGTTTGGAGAGCAGCCCAAAGATCACTTGTCACATAGGTATTCTGGGACTCTAAGAATTAAATCATTTGAAACAAGGAATTTCTGAGGGTCAAATCTGGAGACCAAAGCCTTCCTGATGAGTGATGTGAAACACGTCATTGATCAGCTTAATAGCTCAGATCTGGAAGAACCAACTTTCATTAGCTTGCATCACTTGAGCACACACAGAGGTCACAATACAAAATCTGATAATGCCCATGACATGAATGTCCAAGGCTTTACGTTATGATCACAGATGTGTCACGAAAGGAGCCTTAGGGTGGACAATATGTTTAAGGAAATAGAGTGACACCCCCCAAGGGTTTGGTCACAACCTTTGATCCATTGGCATGTACAAGTGCGAGCAGGTAGAGAACACTTTAGATCCCCAAGAATGCACTCTGTCCGAAACTAGCAGGAAATGTTGAGTCAATGTCCTGCAGTGGTTTTGTCGGTGGAGGGAATTCAGCCCACTTAGCAGCCAAGAAACTCCCTCAAGTGTATAATTGCCATATGTAACTTCCCAAAAATGTGTCACATCATCTGAGTCAAATCAAATCTATGATGCCTAAATACCAGCAATGAAACGGTTATGACAATAGAAGTAACGACACCTCAGTTGAAGCACTTCGTCACTGACCCTGCATATATATGTGAATCTGAAACATCCAGGGGGTGACCTTAACCCAGTTGTGGTCTCCCCAAGGGCTCAATGGGAGTTAATCAAGGCCTTGGAAGATCCTAAGCCTACTCCTAGTTGCATTCCTATAACAGAAAGTGACAACCTGTTGAAGAAATGTTAAGTTTGCTAAGAATACACTAGTAGCCCAGAGCTTGGGGTAAAATCTAATACATGGCTATGTATTTAGGAAATAAAATAAGTATTTGTGAAAGCGTATTTCCTAGACTTAATCCACTGTTCTAGTCCATCAGTTCCTTAAGGTGATTGTTTCTTACTAGAAATTGCATTCTAAATAAGGGAACAGAAACAAATTGTGTCAATTCCTGACAAGGATAGTCGCTTAGTCAGATAGTAGGCATGCTTTTGGTGGAAAAGATCCAAGTGAAGACGGCTACCATGCTTGGTGTAGCCCTATCTCCAGCCTCATGTGAGACAAGGACGAAAACCCTTGAATTGACTCCCTTTCATAGGCATGAAAACGAATCGTGCCAAGTGATGTGGTTCAGTGATGCGTACTTCACCACCACACTATCTAAATTCTTTGAGGCTCAAAACATATTTCTGTCCTAAGCATTACATGCTTAAGAGCAGACCCCTGGATGCCCCCAAGCTGATCACTTGCATTCTTTCAGCCCCTCGCAGAGGTTCTTTGCACGTTTAAGCACCCTTTGGATCCTGTTGTCTAGCAGAAATCTTCCAGGGGGGTAGGTCAGTGAGGTGGTGCTCATCTAAGCACAACAACACTGCTTCAAGAGGTGCACCAGCACTACTAGCTCCTGGCAGTATGTGGATCTTCCCCTGTTCAGCGTCACATTTTGGCTAAATTGGAATTGAGGCTCAAAACATAGTCTCTATATTACATGCTAAGAACAGACCCCTGGAGCCCCCGAGCTGATCACTTCATTCTTTCAGCCCCTCGCAGAGGTTGTTGACGTTAAGCACCCTTTGGATCCTGCTGTCTCGCACCCTGAGGGTTTTAGGTCAGTGAGGTGGTGCTTCATATCTAGGGCATTAACAATCACTATTTCTTGCATTACATGATTGTTGCAGGTTAGCACACTAGCTCATAGCGGATTCAAGTGGGTCTTCCCCTGTTCAGCGTCATGGAGTTGCTCCTCAAGTGAAGTTGGATCTGCTGCTTCAGTACTACTTCGCTAGGCCACAAGGATATTGCACACATTATGAGTTTCTTTGGCAGTTGGATGGTTTATAGGAGTTAGATGCTAGAAGGAGTGCTTTGCTTCCTCCTGAGCTAATTACCTTAATTTTCAGCCCCCCTTAGCCCGAAAGGGACACTTACCCAATTTGAGCTTTTCATGCAAGGATCTGTGGACTCTAGGACATCACTGTTTGGGCACAATGATAGATGATGACATTATATTAAAGTTCTTTCTGATTCCTGATGCATGGTGAAGAGATTGTTTAATGAGGCTAGGCATCCAGTTTCTCCATGTTTCAAAGGAAGAAGATCCAAAATGCTTTGATGGGGTTCTTGTTCTACCTTGTCTGGGGCACCTTGCTATCACCCACACAGATATTTATTTTGATATTCTAACCACAATGGGTCACCGGCTTACAGCGTTCGAATGGTGGAGCCACGCATCATTTATGTTTCTGAGAGCTTATGATAACTATGTTCTTGAAATTGTTTAGTTAGCTAGATTGATTTCAAGGGTTTTACCCTAGCACGGTTACGGATGGTGTCACAGCGGTTGTACTGCTCAAAAAGAATACCTCATCTGACCTGTTTTTGTCATCTAGAAGGGCACATAATAAAAAAATCATTTCTTTCTAATTGTTTATTAGTCATTGGTAAATCTGATTTCAATGTAAATAGAAGGGGCTGCAATATTTGCACTCTTCAAGTCAGTTGTTCTCAAATCTATTAAAATCTGGAGCTCATATTTAAACCCTACAGGCTATGTCTAGTGGTCTTGCTTATGTTAAGTGAAAACTTGTAGTCTTTTAATTGTGGAAGCTAAGAGAATGGAAACCAGGTTGAGAATGCCAGCAGGTTACTTGGGTTGAACTCATTGCTTGGTATAGAGTTCACAGTTGTATTTCTAATCTACATTTAATTTTTACAGGGGTGATAGGTCAGCCCATACTAGATTCCTCATTGACTAAAGTTTTCAATGACTTAAATCAAAGGATGGGTTTGGATAGCTCAGATTACATCCTGCAATTCAATTAGATCAGAAGTACCAAACCATTAATTTCAAGGTCCCAGATCTTAAAGAGTAGAACATACAAAGAATGAGATCTGAAAGATTTTATCAAAGAATTCTTGAGCAATGTGATCTGATAATGGATCTAGTTCAAACCCCTATGCATAAAACATGGTGTTGGCTAACGAGGGAACACATGGTCACTCGCAGGCACTATAACAGTGTTGACTACCGGGTGCTCAGCAGAAGCAACAACATATTGTGAACTCGTGGAAGCTAGATTCCTATGATTGGTGAGTCCCACAGATGAACTACATGGCATCGTTGTGGTCCTGCAGACACAGGGCCATTTGAGATCCGGGTAAAGTCAAACACTAGAGTGAGTGTGGCTTGCTGTTCACAAAACTAGTTGCTAAGAGTCACTTTGGGCATTTCAAGTTTCACGTCATGACATTTGGGTATAGACACTGATCCTCGGTACCTACCTAATCATGCAATGAATCACATTCCACGTCCCAGCATTTGCCTAAATTTGTGTTGCTTTTCTTTAATGATATCAGGAGGTAATCATTGTAGCATTCATGGGAACCGGGTAATATCTGAAACAACGAGGACACCAGGTGCTGAAAATTCTCCAGAAAACATATCTCTTTTATTGTTCCAGGAGAAATATACAATATCTGAGCTTTCTCTGGTAATGTGATGAGTTTTCTATCCCAGAGGCATGTTCTCCACATGATCGTAAAGAAGTTTTTATTTTTATGAAAGTCAAGATCCGAGCATTGGAACTCTCGTTGAAAGGATTCCTGGGTTTGATAGTTAATATTATTGAAATTTCTCCATGTGTGATTCTCACAACTTGCAGCCTTGTCAACTTTTCTAACGAAGAAAAGAGATTTCAGCTGGTCAAAAACAACCCATGTAGTCCTCGAGTTCAATTAGCCGAAGAGGGTGATGTGTTCTTGCCCCGTTAACAAGATCGATCTAGATTCCACTATACCATTCTATGCTATGAATGTGATGGATTAGATGCCAAGGAATCAGATGTTGTTTTGAAACAAGAATAAGCACCCCATTGCAATTATGAAAGTTGCATATATTCAAGGAAAATTTAGAAACTCAGTTCTGTATGTCAGCATTGACAAAGAAATGTTAGCCATTATACATGCTTTAATTAAGTTCAGGCAATACCTGATTTGGGGAAGGTTTGTGGTCAAAACTGACGACAATGGCTTAAGACCCCTGTTTGCATCCCATGGATTCGAATTAAACACGCAACGAGGCCTTGTGTGAGTAAACTCCTGAAGCAGCTGATTTTGGGACCAGGGCTAACTGTTAAGGCAAAAACATAATATGGATGTGGATGCAAAAGTCATGGTTGCCACCTTCCACTTCATTAGAGAATGTGGAGCTTCATAAAGAGGGAAATGAAGAAGATAGGACAACGGATACATTGGGTTTGCAATTGCTTGGCAACAAAGTAATTTCGGGAAGGGAGGACTGTAATGTCCCTAATATATCCCCACTTGGGGGAACAAGGTTGCCATTCCTTTTCCATGGTATAGTATAGTACCAGGACGTTGGAAATGGTATGTTGAGCTATAGTGGATCTGCCCTTGTTTTACTAGATTTACAGCATGCCCTTTCTTTCTAGTGTATGTCAGTGTGGAGAGATAACTGGCAATTCATGAAAGTTCGATCACAGACAATATAACATTGCCCTAGCCCTCTATTGGCCATGCTCAAACTTGAACCTTGGCGTACTAGATCACGTCGATACTAAAGGGTCGTTGAAGGCAACATTTGGGACAAGCCTCCAAGTTGTTGCATTTTTCTATTTGCGCGCTCCTCTGACCTAGTAGCTCCTTATTGCTAACGCTACTCCTAATGGCTGGAAACCCAAGTGATGTGGCTTTACGCTAGAAGGACGAAAACCCTTCCAAGTGGACCATGGGCGAGAAGGAGATGCATGAAGGAAATTGCCTAAGCTAAGGGAAGGTGATATTACAGATTTGAGGATAATAACTCATAGGCGAGATTTTTATTTGCATTGTCGACCCTCTTTCTAGGTGCTATCGACCTTCCCATGGAGCTTAGGTTTTGATGCCTTGGAGGGCATGCATCTCCTATCTCAGTTCCTGGTCAGTCTTGGCTATCGATTAGAGTAGCGTAGACAGCCTACACTTTCCCAGCATTCAGGGGATAGCGTAAACCCAGTATTTCATAAATAGGTAGAGGAGCCGGCCTTCTCCGGAGGTCCGTAATTCGAGTGTCAGCTGTATGTTGTCCCACAATTTTCATTGGATTATTGGTCCCACTGGATGCCTCAACGACCTAGTTCGACGCAATTCTGGTACACGGTATTTGCAGTGTTTTCCGAGCTCCAACACCATCATCCTAGGTACCCCTGTTTGGAGATTACCCTCCCCTTGTCATGGTTTGATAATATCAGTCTGCTAGGGTGATAATTCCAGATTAAGTAATAGTCTATGAAGCCGTTTGACGATAATCCTTGGTGTGGTACGATTCTATACCTGTTATAGGGGTACTACACTCAACTAGATATCTTTTCATTGTGAGCATGTCCAAGGGATGCGGAAACTTGAGGCAGGTCCAGGTATCAAGCCAGGTAACTTCTGCAGTAGCCGTACCCAGCCATATCCTAGACCCCCTAGAACGGGTATCCTAGCACATATCCCTGGGAGCCAAAACTGCTTTTTTTTTGCTAGTTTAAATTTAATATATCATTACAGGAGACTTTTACAGTTTTTACAGCAGCCATTATCCTGGCTACAGAAGGTACAGTATTAAATTTAATATATCATTACAGCAGAAATTACAGTTTTCACAACACCATCATTCTGCAGAAGGTATAGTTTAAATTTAATATATCATTACAGCAGAAATTACAGTTTTCACAACACCATTATTCTACAGAAGGTATAGTTTAAATTTAATATATCATTACAGCAGAAACTATAGTTTTCACAGCACCATTATTCTACAGAAGGTATTTTTTAAATTTAATATATCATTACAGTTTTCACAGCACCATTATTCTACATAAGGTATATTTTAAATTTAATATATCATTACAGCAGAAATTACAGTTTTCGCAGCACCATTATTCTACAGAAGGTACCAAGTACAAGCCATCATAAACATGGATAAAAATAGCATGTAGGAGATAAATCATAAATGTAATAAACACCTCAACTAGATATGATAGGGACAATTGAAATTATGAATGTATGAGTAGTTTGTTGTGGCTATTTAGCTTGTTTTGTTTTTCATATGCATAACATGTGGTTAATTCTTATTTAGAAGGCTGAAATTTATATATTTTTTAATTTTTATATATTTTTTGTATTGCCGTATTTGAGCCCAAATTTTTTTTTGCCGTTTTCGTGTATCGGATACTCCGTACCCGCTCCCGTATCGGTTACTTAGGCATTAACAGTAACCAACATGCCCCAAGATGGATCTGAATCCCCCTAACATCCTTCAGATCTTCCATCTCCACAGAAAATAAAACCTTCCTTTAACTATCAATTCAAACCAAAACGTTTAATTTGTAAATACTTTATATAGCTATATCTCTTACATAACACCGGATATTATCAGGGAAATAGGTAGTCCCCTCAGCATTTATTTCTTCTCAACAAAAAAGTATGCTTTATTAAGATGACCTAAACCCAAAAACAAACAATAGTTAGAATCAAAAAGTATGAAAATAGTATAGTTAGATCTATTTAATACTAAAGAGGCACAACGTTTACCTTGTACAATCAGCATTTCCATCCAAGTATGCCATCATAGATTGAAAACACTTCTCCAAAGGAAGGCTTTGCAGTTCCACTTGTGTAGGGGATTGCGAAATAATGAAAAATTTATGGAGTACTCGATAAATTAAAATCTACATCATTCAAGAAAACTTGTACGTCAAAGGTCCTCCCATGCATGTGAAATAACAACTTATCTAATGAAATGCAAATCTTGCTAAAATGTTACCTGAGAGAAAGCACGCAGACTGTGGTGGTGTGAAGTCAAAAAAGGAAGAATTGGGGGAAGCAATTTCTCAAGAAGCTCCAACTGGATTGAAGTTGGTGAAATGTGCATCAATACATGGGCGGCAATGAAAACATACGAAGAAAGTGCCTGCATGGTTATGAGAAACCATAATTTGAAACTATTTTAAGGATATAGAAAAAGAGAAAAGTCTGATTCACAAGCACAGAAATGTTTGTTGGAGAGCTTTGGATGAACAAAGTTTGTATATCTCACCTGAGGCTTCATGCTGTAATCACATAATATTGGTACCATTTGCTCCTCTATCTGTCAGATGGACAGCATATTCACTCAAAAATAGAACCAAAACGATCTTTTATTTACCATTTAATTGAAGCTGATACCCTATCTAAAGATAAATAGGATATACAGATGGATAATCCCAACACTCAGTTGTAGAATTACATCAATTGTAAGCAAATGTAAGAGAGGTGTTCACAAGCATGAGTTGAGATCGCATTTCAATTTGAAGAACTACATAAAATTGCTGCAGCTCTTTTACAGTTACCAGAATAATGTTATTTTCTGTCTTCTCAAAGACAAGCGAAACGGTCAGAGATAGATTGTTCATTGTCTTGTGCTTGTTCTGAAGATATTGTTACGAGTATTATGTAGAACAGACAAAAGAACTCTACAAATAATTCCTTAATCATCATGTTGTTTTGAGTAGACCTCTGAATATATAAATTATTAAGGTCCATGCATAATCACTAATAGAACTCTCCGCTTTAATGGAGATTATCAAGGTCCATGAAACTGTTCAATAGTAGCAAAATATTTAGGCCCCACAAGTCACAAATGGTGTTTCTGAACAAGTACATTTTGGACTTCTACTATAAAAGGACCATAAATTATAGAAAAGAAAGAAAACCAACAATACATCAATACCATGGTAGTATGGTAAAACTATGAGAGCAGCCCTTAGAAATTCAAATTTTGCAGCTGATCAGATTTCAGGAGTAAAGGACTGATTTCTTAAATGTTCAAGTTAGAAACAACATTTTTACACTATTTCTCTAATCGTAGGTGTTCCTTTACTGTCACCATCTTTAAACTTACATATTACACATCTCAAGCTTCAAACCATGTATGTTCATATCCATGAACACGATTCATAAAAAGATACAGGAGTGGCATTATTCTTGAGCGTATTCATAATTTAATTTTCAAAAATAAACTAATTTGAACAAAGCCAAAATGATTTACACAACACAACTATCTTTGCAATTGCTCAATAAGATTTTAGCAATTATGGTTTGAGATGTAAAGCATGGGAAAGTGGTGATTTGATGATTCCCATGGCAGGTGGTGTATTTTTCATCTGAGTATAGAGATAAAAGTAATTTTCATTTTACTTTGCTCTGCTATGGTAAAATTATCTTCTGGTTGCATTGCAGAGCCACCTTCCACATTTGGAACCCTAGGTGTCTTGGGGTTTGTTTAAAAACGTATGTTTTTCCTTGACCTCTCTTGGGTTGGAATGGCATTTGTGGATTTTTATTATTTACTATGTAAATATGAGGGCTGAGTGAAGATGTGAAATACTGAAGACTCTGCCCTTCTAAATAATACTGCACTACAGAAACTCCTATTACTTAAAGTAATTGTCACTTCCTTTGTGCCCATATTCTTTTCTTTTGTTCAAATAACTTCAATATCCATGCAATCGAACACTAAATATTAATTATAATCGGTGAGTGGTCTAATCACTCAACTGTCCCACATTAGCAACAGCTAAATTAAATCAGTTTTATATAGATAATATCCTGTACAATTGATCTGATGCATCCAAAGAGAATATTAATTTTATAGGTATATAAATAATTCCCATAAAAGATTTACAGGACAGCAGACATGTTTTGGAACAGAAAGTAAAAAAAAACAACCATGAATGGATAAAAATAAAAAATAAACATGAAATTTCTCCACTGGAATGAAATCTGAATTCCACAATCTTCCTTTTCCAGAGAGGAAACCCAAGCTCCAAGATATGATTTTAAAACTATAACTAAGACATTACTTATAGAAACCATATAGCCAACAAAACATATCCATTTTAAAGTTTTTCCAAGAGACAGATAGGATAAAGCTAGCCACTAAACCCTTTTTCGTAATCAAATGATGAATAGACAACTTTGAAGGAAATTGCAGCATTTTCTGTTTCTGTTTCTTGTGAACAAAGATCGTATATTTTGTTATTTTCTTGTTTTCCTCTCTCTTTGATGTTCTAAGAGTGAACTTTAAATTTTCAATCTAGTTAGTGTGCAATCTACTCTGTTTTTACAAAGCATTCTACAGTTGCAACAGCTACAGTTTCAGTGATAGCTCACCATGCAGGTATGATGAATAATTATATGCAATCTATCAACAAAAATGGTTGCAAGATTAGTGATTCTCTAATGACCTAAAACATCAATATATAACAGATCCGCTCGAACTTCAAATAGTACAAACATGAAATAATCCACAATACCATGAATGAAAAGTAGATTCCATGAAATAGTTAGCAGACCAAGTTTAACATAAACAATGAAAGAGGGATTGGTGAGAATAAATAAACAAAATATCAGACACTGAAAACAAGTAATAGAAATTCTAAAAGCATTTCCTTGGAATGCATAAGATAAAGCCAACCCATGTATAGTGCAGAACGTTAGTCAAATTTCTTACCATTAATGGAAACTTTAAGTATATTTGCACTGCAAAGATTTCAATATACTGACGAACGGCAGGCAGGTTATTCCTCTGTAAAATATTAGAGTAAACAGTACATATAAATGTTAACCACATACATTTCTGAGAAACAAGAATGAAAAAATTATTCATAAAGCCTGGTGACAGACAGACATTCGAAAGAAAAAAAATTGAAAGGCCCTTTGTTTTACCTCAGTATATGCACTGTTAATGCAACTGTCATGACATTTTTCATACCCTGTTACAAAAACTTACTAATTGAAACTAATACACATAAATAAATAAAATCTAGAGGGCATTCACAACTCAAAAGAAACTACACTCGTCTCTTTTTTACTCCATGCCACATGGATAAGCATTTAGTTTGTAAAAGAGATGTGAAAGATGTAAAACCTATAAGTCAATGCCTTTACAAAGATCTTGTGAAACTACAGACCAAAAACATATCAATTGGGTTTTAATAACCAATACAAATGTCTCTCAATCTTTCTAAGGGTAACATTGTTCAGCTCTGAGATGGAATCATGATGTACAAGATGCTCTTCTTTCGAGAAATAAAACACCTGAGTCAAAGGTTGTTTGCAGTTTCCATTATTTTGGGCATTATGCTCAAAGTAGAGGTGGTTGCATGTGACGAAAACCCAGTTGGTTTCTTGTGGAAGTCAACGTGTAAGCCTACTTTTCATGGGACCCTTCCCCTCTAAATTTGAAGAGCACATGCTAGCAGGATTTCTCTCTTTTTTTAACCGAAGCTAATAGTACACGTTCATTTAAAGATGTTGTGAGTTGAAACAATGCCTCTCAGGGGCACAGGCTTAAATGTTAGCGTTTCTGGTCTTTTTAGGGAGATACTTCCTTTTTAACCCTGTTGTTAAATTGATGTAAATCTTGTGCTCCCTGAAGTACTATAAGATGCATTTCTCTAAATTAGAAAAATTAAGAGAGAAAAACTAGCGTATTTTAAAAAAATTCCCTAAAGAGAAATTGTACATATAAAAGGAAGCTCATAAAAGAGTCTTGATGCCATTTTTAATTTAAAGCTAGCCCACCAGTTGTCCCATACAATGACAGACAATTGTTCATAAAGCAAGCATGCTGCTAATGGAAGAATCAGAAGCCAATCAGTCCACTTAGAAATCATTACTCAAGAATTATTATTAATCTTAAATAAATCTAGCTTAAAATTCAGTGAAAGGGCTACCGAATTTCATGGAAATGTTTCCCAAAAGGTCTAAGTAGATCATGCAAGTAGACAAATATGAAAGATCCAAACGTCACTTAATAATCATGGCCAAATTATATTCAAAGAATTCTTTAAAGTGCCATGTTTAAACATATCATGAATGTTGTTTTCTGAATCATATTGATGAGTCTTTCATTTTAATCTTTTAATGCATTGGTTATAGTTAATTTGTTGCTGAAACAAGTGACACAAATGCTCCATGACGTATGATATGTAATTCATCTCATAAAAGCAGTGTCTCACTCAGATGCATCACATTCAAGCTGATTGTACAGTCCAGTGAAGAAATATTAATTTATAGCACATTTAACCATTTAATTTTGATAGATAAACCACAAAGGGGACCAACAGCGTCCCAACTATAGATGGAAGGTTTCAAAAAAACACCTCTTGGATTGTGTGACAAAAGTAGGAAGGAAAGCAAGGACAAGGTCCCATAAACCAGCAATTCATGGAGGCCAAAGCATGAAAATAAATAAACACAACAGAAATAACAATATTTTCCTTCATTATTTTTAAATTGTAAAGTGTTTTATGAGTGTACTACTGCATCTCAACAGTGCATACAAGCCCTGCTCGAATACCATAAAAATGATGATGATGATTTTTAATGGGCTTTAGACTAAATTGGTCTATAGGCTCTGTTAAACTGGCACTCAGCTCTACATTTTATTTCTTCTTTAGTATCAATGTGATCAATTCATTGTAGTTAGTATACACTAGGCGATGCAAGAGAGCCTGGGTTCACATGTAATCTTGCATCCAGTATATACATACTCGACGAGTACTCAGGGAGCCTGCAAGTACTTGCCAAAATTTATTGCAGCCGAGTTTTATTAATGTAAACATGCAAGTCTGTACCAGGCGAGTATAGGCAATCTTTACCAGTGCATTCACAGCTAGTACTCGCCAAGACTGGGCAAGTCCTGAGCACAGACTCGTCGGATGTTAGTAATTAGTTTGCATGAACATTATTAATATGTTTGTAAGTAATATATTGTATGAGTAATATATGTATTAGATTAAGATTTTATTTGTAAGTGGTTACGTGTAATGAGTTGTGATAACAACTCATTTCTAGAAAACAGAGATGTGTGAAAGAAGTTAGAGAGATTCTAGGGATGACATGTTAGTTGGTGATGATGGATGATTCCTATGGACTAGGTGTACGCATGTTAAACTTTAAACTAAGTTAATTGAAAGAACCTAACACCAAGTATATCCTAACTTAGTTAAATTAGAGAAAATACATCATGATAAAGCCAAAAAGGGAGCTAGTTAAACCACAAAATATGAATCTGTACTAAGTGCAAACCTCCTTTTGATATTTGGATGTGCTTTGGATGTAGTTACTTCCTTAGTGAGCCGAACGTAGACCACACACGCTCAAGGATTTCTCAAGCAAAGAGGAAGAGATCTCATCAAGTATGGCTTGATTGTCATTTTGATTCTTCTCTTACTACTCTCAGCAAGTCGAAAATAGGAGATTTAACAAGCCTTCCAATAACATGAAATGCTCTTCTCAAGTATAATGTCTGTCATGGACATGCTGTAAGTTTGGACAAGGCGTACTAGGTTACTTATATAGCTTTCCATTTTGGGAGAAGCTTGCAACCTAGCAAATATGGGATAAAGTGAATGTATAATTAGAAAGAGATAAGTATGATTAGAAGAGATTAATTAATGATTAGCAACTCATTGGAGATTGGCAAGGTTTAATTAATAAACTCAGATTAATTAATAGGCCAAGTTAAGCTTATAAAAGCCATTTGGAGAGAAATTAGTAGAATTTGAGAAGTTTGAGAGGGAGTTTTAACCAATAAGAGGGTTTATTGATTTAAATACGAGATTGAAATCTTAATTAACTACTAATGATTAATTAATTAATTAAAAGAGGATTTTCACTTACGAAGCGATGTTAATTGGCATCAGGATGAGGGACGAGACTAGTTAATTGTTGAAGTTTTGTTAATTGATTGAGATGAAGGGGAATGTTAGCTAATTAGTGGAAAATCGGTAATTATAACAAAATGACGGTAAAGAAGACAATTAGTGCAATTTTAGTATTAAAATTGCGAGGCCGAAATCAGGGGTCTACACTAGGAGACCATCTACCATTATATATGTACACTTCTGTGTTGAATACAATGATCTCGAGATTTTTTATATAATTGGTAACAGAGCGATTTAAATAATTGGTAACAGAGCGATATGGGTTCTTGAGCATTGTATGGGGCAGATCCGCTGCTAGCTATGGTTTCCCCAGCTGATGAGAGAAAATAATTTCTGAAGAGTTTTTGTAATATACATTAAATTTGTAGTGTATTAGATATTTGAGGTTTTAATAAGTGTTTTTTAAGCATTCAGTTCTTCAGACCAGCATTGGCAGATTGGCATTGAACTAGAATCTTGCAACTGTGGTATGCACACAAAGAATCAGCTCAGTGGCCTGTCTACATCGGATCTACGTTTAATTTGCAGTGGCTGGTATTGCAGTGGACTTGTATCCCAACCTGGACTGCACTCTTGTCTCAAAAATGGTATATTTTCTAGATCTGTGATGAATTCTTGAGACAAGGTCCTTGACAGAGTGAAGGGTGGAATCATTAAGCTAGCTGCATCAAGATCATGAGTGAGAGCTGACGAAGGTTTACCGACTCAAATTGTGTGTTGGCCGATTTGTGGTTGCATCAAGTTGTTAATGTTGACCAATTCCGTTGTGTGATTCTACAAGCAGCTCAGCTGAATGCATCCTTTCATTAGAGCCCCCTAACTGCAGCTGCATCACCAGGCAATATAAAAAAATAGATCAATAAAAAATAATTAGTCTGACCAACTGAAATCCTGAAATTTCCCTCGCAGTCGGAGACAAGGGTGGGTCCTCCAGAGTCTGCACTCCTGTTGTTCTGCTAACATACCATAATAGATCAGTCCACATAGGGGAAAAATGGACTGTACATCATGCTGAAACCCTGTGTGGCAGTCTGCAAACTAAATTCCAACATCAAAATTTGGACAGGGCATATTGCTGCTGCTGTGATTCTTCTTCTTCTTCGTCATCAATAGAGTTAGCAACCTACATAGGTGCAGGTTCATATCCTTCCTTGGCCGCAGGTGCCAACATAGTCCCTTTTCCAATTGCAGCTCCTTCAAAGGTAAGTTAGGCTGGGTCCTTCAAACTCCTCCTGTCAGTCCAATACAGCTTTAACACAAATGGCATCAATTTTCATAGCTTGGCCAACCATATCTATGGGTGCCTAATTTATAAACCTCCAAATCCTGTTCAAATACATGATGCTACCTGCCATCTACTACATATCCTTAAGCATAACCAAAGTGTTTTTGGAATTAATTAGCAGAGTCACTCCAACAATATTTATGGGCATCCATTTTATAAACCTCCAAAGCCTATTCAACTATATGGTGTTAGAAGATGTGAACAAAGAAGGAATGAAGAGAAACCAGAATGCAGACATAGTAGTTTGAGTCTCCATCATTTTACCATGGAAGAGATAGTTACAAAATGGTTGAGAAGGTTACAACTGATTTTTAGTTAAAACATAACTAATAGCGACTCAATAATTAACTTTAAGCCTCGTATTTTAATACTCCCTCTTAAGGCTTACAATACAAAAAGTTAAAACAAACACACTGGTAGAAAATTGAAACAATCGAGCCGTGCATTCTTCAAATGCTCTCTTTGAAAACAGTTCTTTGACTAGGTAGAACTTGATCAAGTTGCCTCGTAACCTTCGTAAAGGTGTAGTTCCCCTGTTGAGTTCCTAAGTTTGCGGAATCTACCTCCCCAAACTCCCGAATTACGAATTTCCTGAATTATTGGACAACCATCTATATTGATTGACATCCACAGCGCTCCAAGTTGTCTCATGACCCTCGTAAGGTATAGTTCCCAAGAACCAAAACCTTCTGAACTAACTAGGCAGCCATCCTTGTTGAGCTTCAACTACATTGCATCCCTCCTTGTCTTCAATGTGTGGGTCTCTTTAAAATATGTATTCTTCATCAGCAAATTCCTCACCACTTTCAGCATCTGGTGGATCTTCAACAATATGTATATTGACTTCATTTGATTTGTCTTCCATCTGGTTTTTTAATTTCTAGGTGTAAACGTTGAGGCCAAAATATTTGTCTAATGGAATTTGGATTCTAAAACAATGTACCTCAAAATAATCCATTCCCCAAACAAAATATGACTCTCAAATTAATGCAGCAAGATTTTATTAACTATTTTTTGAATTAAGCAAAGAAATGTAACTGTACCAAGAAGGTATGTGCCCTAGACGACTGGATGTGACTGAAAAACACCAAACTGTATGACCTAGCAGCGAATAACCCTCAAAATTAAAAATCGAGAGATGTCTGACTATGTTTTCTTTATTTCACCCTAGATACCTTCGAAAATCATGTTATCCCTCTTCCTCATGATTTTGGATTGTGTTTTCTGCAAAAAACGTGCCCTTAGTCACGTTTTTCTCTGTTGCATTCTGACTATCACATTTTGCCCTGAAAACATCTTATGTTCATGCCCTAACATCATGAACAACCCTAAAAAATGGCAACTTCTTATTTTTGTGCCCTAGCACTTCGAAATGCCCTCAAAGTCATTTGAAAACATAGCCAAAATTGTGCCCTTGAATGGCATTTATAGGGCTTTCTTTTGGCAACTTTGTAATGACATCCATTGTATTTTTGTCCTTGAAGCCTCACATAATGTAATGTCCCCTTTTTAGGACATTATCTGCACGGAAGGATTCAAAGGCCCTCGACCCAATGGGTTTGAGGATTGCGCTCATATTTCGCCTTAAGATATTCATTATCTCTTTTGTAAACCCTTGTGGGCCTTCTTAGTTTAGAAAAGTGCACCTAGGGTAGAAATTTCTTAATATTAAATTAAAAAATTAAATAAAATGCACAAGTAGTAGTTTATTAAATATTTGTATTTAGAAGGAAAACATTAAATGTTGAACATTGGTATTTGCACCCCTTATTTTCTATAAAGAGAGGGTCACATTTCCTGGGATGGCATGTTATGATGATATTTATTTTATGCTCCATGCTTGGAGTTGGGATGCATGCCCATTTTTGATACACATTGCTCTGGAGATCTATTGTGACTGGTTATTGAAGATAAAATTGAAGAAGTTATCTGAGAGATCCATGTTTTGGGCTTTGGCAAATATCTGGTCAAACTTGCAAGTGAAAATCTGCATTTGTACTGTAGCGAATCACTGTAGCGTTGTCACTGTAGAAGCTGGTTTTGTGAGTGTTTTGCAAACTGATTTTTGGTGAATAATCCTTCCAAACCCTAGCGATTTCCATTGGTTTTATTGTGGACTGTTGCATGTGGATCGATCAACCTTTTGCATGTTATTGTGCCCGTGATGTAGCGACTTCTCTTATGATATTTGCGAGCTATTTTGCATATATTTCTGAGTGTGGAATATCCAGCCTTTGCATATCTTCTTGTTATATGTTGCAGCGATTTTCCCTTCATGCGAACTCATCCTTTCTATTGGCTGATTGACTCCATGATTAGCGACCTGTTGTAGGAGGAATTCAGATTTATATTTGGTGCCTATTTTGAATGTTTGTGAACAGCGATTAGAGTGATTGGCAGCCACCTTTTGCAGTGACCTGTATATAGAGATTGGATCTGATTTCTGTAGTGTTCCTTAACCACAAAATCTAGGCTTGGTTGTTTGGTGATCGAAGCCCTTGTGCAGCGAACTATAGGTGGAGTTGGATCTGATTTCATGAGCATTTTAAAGGAGTAGCTTCCAATGACTTGTAAGTCTGATTTTATATGCCCTTCTTCATACATGTCAAGCAGCAAATTCGTGTTACATTGTGATGCTAATTTTCTAAGTGAAGAGGACTGAGCTCAGTGCATGAGTAGTGGTATTTTGAACTACTTGCAGCGATCTGTAGGTAACACTTAATCTGGTTTTGTGAGCCCTTTTATATAAATTTGGAGCAATGAACTCATCATATATTGATTAGGCTAGATCGACTGAGTTTAGCATTGTTTTTGGGGCATATTAAACGCTCTTGGAAAAGCAAACTAAATCAGAGTGTTCAAATATATTTTTTGTGTACCTGGGCAGCAAACTCCTTGGTTGATTTTGAAGGGTGATTCAGTATTTAGGGCAACAGTCTATATTTGGATTAGAGCAGCAGTCTTGTGCAGTATACTGAGTTATTCTTGCAGATTGGTATTTCTAGTTGATCTAGTGAAGCATTTCTATGTTGTGACAGCAGTGTTTAAATTTATAGCAGCAGCTTGTAGGAAGATTTCATTGATACTATATGAAGGGAATATGAAAATTGGATCACCGATTATTGCAAAATTTATTCCATAATCTTTGTTGACTGAGTTTGATAATTCTTTGGAGCTGATTCTACTTGTTTGATTGTCATTTCCCATTGATCCCATAAGAGGGATATTACAGTGGTATCAGAGCTACCATCCTCTATTCGTGTGGTCACTTTGTGTATGCAGGGTTTGTGATTCTAAGTGCAGAAATCAAAGATCGTGGAGTTGATGAGTGATGGTGAATGGAAGGAACACATCAAGCATAATCTTGACTCATATTGCCAAGAGTACTTTACACTAAGTCAAGAGACCTAAGCTCTCTTGACCCTCCAAGGGTTTTGTAGCTAGAAGAGTAAAAAAAGTGGATCAAAAAGAAGGACTTCGGTTGATGCACATTGGGATAAGCTCATCGAAGGAGTCAATGGCCATATAGAGACACCTACCTTCCATAAGCAAGAAGATGAAAAAGGGAAGGAAGAAAAAGATATGATGGGCAGCCCCAAGCCTTTTGTTTCAGTTTTGTTGCTTCCTTACATAAGGAAAAACCATGAGCTCAATAAATGGTACGATTTTCCTTGCATTTCTAATTTTCCCTTTTCTTATGTGAATGATGGAGTTGAAACAAGAAGGTATCATCATGCACATATTACCTCATGGTATGGAGATGTAAGTCACCACTTCAAATTATTTGTTTTGATTCTTCGATGTGGTTACGGGGTGATCAAGTTGAATGTTCTATTGTTCTTATGTCATGGGAAGAAAATGGTTTCTAATTCTAAGATGATTTTTGATGATCCTAGTCACATGTCAAGTGAGAATGAGTTTGATGAGCAGGCTAGGAAGGTGGGCAGCACCCTTATTTCATTTTTAAAGGCTCCACAATTCCATGCATCAAGGGAAGAGAGTGCTCAAGAAATTCTGAGTTTTGAAAAGAGTGAGGACAGCCTAAGGTATGGTTTATTTTCCCACTCCATGATGGATCTTAGCATGTGGGATCATGGGCAGTTTACTAAAGGAAGCAATTTGTTTGATTGGGTAAGTCTTCCCAACAAAGATTTTTTGTTTTGGCATGATCATCAAAAGTGTTGTGCTAAATTGAGAAAAGAAATGAAGGATGCCTCATGGGATCTTGTGAGTATGTGTGGGAAGGAGAAGGAATCGAAGGCCTCTCATGAAGGGAAATGTTGTAATGGCAATTTTGTTGCTATGGACAAGGAAGCAGCCCCTAAAGGTAATAATTTCCAGTCAAACTCAATCATTCTTGTATGTGGCTCCATTGCTAACATTCCAAGCACAAATTTCGAATGCATACTTGACCTTAAGTGGAGCAATGGGGGAAGATAGGTGCAGCTGTTTACTTACAATATGGAAAACACAATTGGAAGATGGGAACAAGCAAGCATAAGCTACCATGTGGTGAATTCATTCAGCAAGGTAACATTTTGAGTTTGCTTCACTTTTTGTGCACTTACATGACATACTTTACATTGAGTATAAGGGCTGAGTTTGATAATAAAATAAGGGACGAAGTGATATGTACTTCTGAGTTTTCCGAGACAGCCATGAACATATTTTCAATGAATATAGCTGCTGCTGCACTCTTTTATGACAGCCACCCAACTGGTTCTGTTACACACACATTTTATGGTAATGAAAAGAATGGTTCATGGTTGGCATTAGTTGCATTCAACATTCCTTATGATTATCGACCACATCATAAGAAGAGTAATCAAGTTCTCCACTCAAACCCTCATATGATTTACAAGCTCTTATACTCCCAACGGAATTTTATATGGAATTATGCATGGTTGTTTTACTCTCCTAATTCTGATTTTGCATGGAAAGTAAGGGCAAATGGCAATGGTTATATTTGTGACAAAAAGAGAAGTCTTCTAAAGCCATTTGCGAACAGCCCATGTATGGAAGGGGGTGGTGTTTTATCCATGCCTTGGGGATATGGAGAGGAAGCTGAAAAGGTGTTTTTTAACACTTGTTTTCCTAACATGTTTGTTCCATGTGCAGGCTTAAAAAAGAAAGTGCAACCGGAGACACTCCCGAGTTCCCATAAGAAGAAGCAACACAAGTTGATACAAAGACTTCTTCACTTGATTGGTACGGGAGTAAGGTTGTGGGAGAACTACTTCATTGCATTTGGATGCACACTTTGGCAATGCTTGAGGACAAGCAATCTTGGGAAGGGAGGACTGTAATGTCCCCTTTTCAATACATTATCTGCATGGAAGGATTCGAAAGCCCTCGACCCAATGGGTTTGAGGATTGGACTCATATTTCGTCTTAAGATATTCATTATCTCTTTTGTAAACCCTTGTGGGCCTTCTTAGTTTAGAAAAGTGCACCTAGGATAGGAATTTCTTAATATTAAATTAAAAAATTAAATAAAATGCACAAGTAGTAGTTTATTAAATATTTGTATTTAGAAGGAAAACATTAAATGTTGAACATTGGTATTTGCACCCCTTATTTTCTACAAAGAAAGGGTCGCATTTCCTGGGATGGCATGTTATGATGATATTTATTTTATGCTCCATGCTTGGAGTTGGGATGCATGCCCATTTTTGATACCAATTGCTCTGGAGATCTATTGTGACTGGTTATTGAAGATTAAATTGAAGAAGTTATCTAAGAGATCCATGTTTTTGGCTTTGGCAAATATTTGGTCAAACTTGCAAGTGAAAATCTGCATTTGTACTGTAGCGAATCACTGCAGCATCGTCACTGTAGCAGCTGGTTTTGTGAGTGTTTTGCAAACTGATTTTTGGTGAATAATCCTTCCAAACCCTAGCGATTTCCAGTGGTTTTATTGTGGACTGTTGCATGTGGATCGATCAACCTTTTGCATGTTATTGTGCCCTTGATGTAGCGACTTCTCTTATGATATTTGCGAGCTATTTTGCATATATTTCTGAGTGTGGAATATCCAGCCTTTGCATATCTTCTTGTTATATGTTGCAGCGATTTTCCCTTCATGCGAACTCATCCTTTCTATTGGCTGATTGACTCCATGATTAGCGACCTGTTGTAGGAGGAATTCAGATTTATATTTGGTGCCTATTTTGAATGTTTGTGAATAGCAATTAGAGTGATTGGCAGCCACCTTTTGCAGCGACCTGTATATAGAGATTGGATCTGATTTCTGTAGTGTTCCTTAACCACAAAATCTATGCTTGCTTGTTTGGTGATCGAAGCCCTTGTGCAGCGAACTATAGGTGGAGTTGGATCTGATTTCATGAGCATTTAAAGGAGCAGCTTCCAGCGACTTGTAAGTCTGATTTTATATGCCCTTCTTCATACATGTTGAGCAGCGAATTCGTGTTACATTGTGATGCTAATTTTCTAAGTGACGATGACTGAGCTCAGTGCATGAGTAGTAGTATTTTGAACTCCTCCTTGCAGCGATCTGTAGGTAACACTTAATCTGGTTTTGTGAGCCCTTTTATATAAATTTGGAGCAGTGAACTCATCATATATTGATTAGGCTAGATCAAATGAGTTTAGCATTGTTTTTGGGGCATATTAAACGCTCTTGGAACAGAGAACTAAATCAGAGTGTTCAAATATAATTTTTGTGTACCTAGGCAGCGAACTCCTTGGTTGATTTTGAAGGGTGATTCAGTATTTAGGGCAGCAGTCTATATTTGGATTAGAGCAGCAGTCTTGTGCAGTATACTGAGTTATTCTTGCTGATTGGTATTTCTAGTTGATCTAGTGAAGCATTTCTATGTTGTGACAGAAGTGTTTAAATTTATAGCAGCAGCTTGTAGGAAGATTTCATTGATACTATATGAAGGGATTATGAAAATTGGATCACTGATTATTGCAAAATTTATTCCATAATCTTTGTTGACTGAGTTTGATAATTCTTTGGAGTTGATTCTACGTGTTTGATTGTCATTTCCCATTGATCCCATAAGAGGGATATTACACACATCCATGTACTCTTCAGCTTTTGTCCATCCTCAGTCCGTGCCCTAAGCTCTGATACCAATGTTAGAATATGCAAAGAGAAGAAAAAAGACAGAAGGCAAACTGCACTGTCTAAATGACGAACAGGCAGAGTGTATTTATTAGAGGAGGTAGTTACAATTGGTTGCATAGTTACACAACCGTATAACTGTTCATCATGCTATATAATGTGCTATATTTTAACACATACACCCCTCAACAAAATGGAGTTGCAAAAAGGATGAACATAATGTTGTTGGAGAGGGCTAGGAGTATGCTCAGTGTAGTTGGTTTGGATTAGGAATTATAGGCAGAAACGGTTTCAGTACACATGCTATTTCATTAATAGATCTCCTACATCGGCTCTTGTCGACAAAACCGCACACAATGTTTGGATAGGAAAGAAGCCCTCACTACAGCATACAAGATTTTTTTGGTTGCAAGGCATATGCGCATGTGCCTATGGAGAAGAGATCCAAGTTGGATTTCAAAGCAAAAAAATGTATCTTCATCGGATATGGTGATGATGTCAAAGGATACTAACTTTGGAATCCCATGACACAGAAGACAGCGTATAGGAATGTAATCTTGAGAGAGATCAAGTCTTCTTCCAAAGTCGTGCAACCAAGTGATTATGTGAAGACAACAAAGCAGCTTAAGCCAAAGAGTGAGAAGGTTGTGATTGAGGCTGAACTAGAAGGAGCACGTCCTAGAGAGCTTGGACAGTTCATACGAGGACCAAACTCAAGCCCATTGGGTGAGAATGTCCACTCAGCAAACAAAGCAACCAAAAAGGTATGAGCCCACCTGATTTTAGATGTATATTTGCTTTGTCTACTACTTATGATAAGCCTAGAACTTTGAAGGAGGCAATGGAGATGAATGGCACTAAGTATTGGACGATGGCCATGGATGAGGAGATGACATCCTTAAAGAATAGCACATGAAAACTAGTTCAATAGCCTAAATGAAGGAAACTAGTTGGCTGCAAATGGGTTTTCACGAAGAAAGTATGCTTTGAGGGTAAGATAGAAAAGTACAAAGCAAGGCTGGTTGCTAAGGGTTATTCTCACATGGAGGGAATAAATTTTGGTGAGATGTTTTCTCTAGTTTCAAAGCTTACATCCATTGGATTGTCATGTCCTTTTTCGAGCTAATTCTAATTGAAGACCTTAACCCATTTTCCCCATGGGTTTAAGGAGAAAGCAAGGGGAAGATCTGAATTTCATAATTGCATAATTACTTTGATAGTTATTTCATTTATATATTTATGTATTCCTATTGGGCAATTAGCGCTCCAATAGATGGCTATGTAATTAGGAAATAAAATAAGTATTGTTGGCATGTAGGCCCAATACGTAATGAACTTTTAAAAGATCCTCTCTTAAGAGGTCGGCCTTTTGGATTGCATTATAATAAGCACCCCTCATGTTTATAAAAGGAGGTCGCTTAGTCATTTGTAGGCATGTTGTTTTGATGAATATATCTTGTTGGTGAAAGCTTGCTTGTTGAAGTACTTTCTCCACCTCATTCAAGGACGAAAACCCTTGAATTGAGTACCTCCCAAGGACAAAACCCCTTGAGGAGAGGGTAGTGTGGACGAAAACCCACATTATCTCATTTGTGTTGATCTTCGTTACTGATTATAATTAATTACAGCCCCAAGCGACTTAGTTGAGAAGGAAATCTTGGTGTTTGAGTTCTTTCTTCCAAGTGCGAATTGCATGGATATGTTCTCCCTAGTTTTCTAAGGTGCAATCTACATTTTTATCATCATTTGGAAGCATTGTGGATGTTATTTTCAGAGCTGAAGTATTTATTTATTCCAGCATTATAAGGGTTCATTAATAAATTGCATAATTGCAATTGTAGGCTTCTAAAAATCAGATTTATTGCCTGTTAATGTTGTTGGTTATTAACTATAATTTTATGATCAATTAGCAAGTATTTTTGAGTGTGTTTGTGCCCTAGAACGGGTGTTTTGCTTCCCCAAGCAAGTCGCCATTTCTGGGAAATAATTACAACTGTATCAAGGGTTCTTGCAAGGGTTTCTACATCAACTACAAGCTCGATTTTCTGAGTTTTTAGATCAGCCAAGGACATTTTCAGATTTATCCACCGATGTATGAGTGTTTATTTCCATGCATATGGTTAGAAGGAAAATCTATGGAGGATGTTATGCATTCACACCACTTGGTGAAGAATGAGATGATACAAAGTAACTTCCTCATCAAGGGGCACCAAACATTCAAGCTAGTTTTGGGAAGGCATGTGGTAAGCTCTGCACTTTCATTTGTTGTTCAGCAGTCATTTGATCTGGATTTTCAGTTCCTAGTCAATGCAAATACTCATAAAAAGATTCCTCCAATTGAAATACAAGTAGTGTGCATGAAATTGGTGTTTGAATTGAAGCGGGATGAGTGTTATTTCTTTGATCTAGGAATTGTAACTCAACTAGGATAAAGAGGGATGATTGGAAGCCATAAGAGGGTTGATTTGTGGTGTTTTAAGTTTGCCATTGCAAGTTTCCATGTCGTTGTTTTGGAACGGAAGTCACATTACAAACTAATTCAACTCCTTTCATGGATAATACATGATGAGAGGAACTCTTTGCACCCTATGTTGCTACAGCAGTTGCTCTAGGAGGTAAATCTGTCACTTACAATGTTTGGATATGATGTGAGTCATCCTCTACACTCAACTTTATTGCAGCAGTCCTATCTTGAAGTAATTCCATTCTTTTCACGGATGATATTTTATGAAAACAAGCCCCTTCATTCCATTTTTGAACAGGAGTCATATCGGGGAAGAATTTCTCTCTTACCTTGGTCAAAGCGTGTAAAGAAGATCCCTATACTCACTGTTTTTTATCAGCAGTCTCATCTAAAGGAAGTTTCACTTGTTTTATGGTTGACACATGCTAACAACTCTCCATTTCCAATTGAGTTAGTACAGAAGTCATTGAGGAGTAGATTTCTGCTATGTCACCATGTCAAAAAAGCTAAGAAAGACCCAAGAAAGGGATATAACAAAGGGCCTATAAAGGAGGGCATGGAAGTTGAGATTGGTGGACTCCTCTTCACCATCACAAGCATTCCATACCAGCTAGATATCCATGAAAAAAAGGTATGTGGGATGATTGATCTATATGTTGTTGAGTATGGTAGAAGCACTACTACTTCCCATATTTGCTTGCCCCCCTTCATGTTCAAATATATGCAAGTTGAAGATGTTATGGGAAGGGTTCCAGCTCACAACTTTCAGATGTCTTGCAATCCTATGCATACTTACCATGATTCTTATGACAGCAGTGATGGGTACTCAATGAAATATTTTTGGCATGAAGGAACTTGTGTGTTCGTGTTGGAAATTAGAGCTAAAAGAGGGGCTTTTGAAAGGAGAACAGCTCCGCTAGAATTGGTTTTGTGGAGGCAGCCCAAAACCACCCAAATGCAACTTCAAATCATTCATGCTAAGGGGCCTATGGTGCTGCTACAGCCGGATAACCATGAAGATTTGTTTTTAGATCAGTTCTAAAAGAATGCTAGAAATATTTTCCTCACTTCCTTCATGGTACATAGTAGCATGAGCAATAAAGGAGAAGCAATAGAGGGAACTCCACGCAAGGATGAGAAGATTTTTATGACAGCAGTGAGCCCAAATACCAAATTTGACATTGTTGCCCCTGTCATTTCCAGTTTCCTTTGAATACTTTGGGTTGAGGAAAAGGAAGATTGGGTCACAAGAATGATGCCAATATTCCTCCTGGATGTTTCTAAGGCATGGGCAAATTTTAGCAACATGTTCCAACCACTTTCAAGTTGAACCATGAGGAGGTAATGCATAGCTACAGCTATGTATGGGGCAGCCATCAAATGTATGAAGTTTCCACAAGCAAGAATGAGGATTCAACTCCCATAACTGCAAGGCCTAAGAGAGTGTTGTTAAACACTCACGTTTTCTTTAATATGTTTGTTTCTTGTGTAGGTACACACATAAAGATCATGGAGAAGTTGAGATTCATTTGGGATCTGCGCACTTGTGATTGCTTGAGGACAAGCAATTTCGAGAGGGGAGGACTGTCATGTCCCTTTTCAAGCTAATTCCAGTTGAAGAACTTAACCCATTTTCCCCGTGGGTTTAAGGAGAAAGCAAGGGGAAGATTTGAATTTCGTAATTGCATCATTATTTTGATAGTTATTTCATTTATATAATTATGTATTCCTATTGGGCGATTAGCGCTCCAATAGATGGCTATGTAATTAGGAAATAAAATAAGCATTTGTGACATGTAGGCCCAATAATTAATGAACTTTTTAAAGATCCTCCTTTAAGAGGTCGGCTTTTCTGGATTGCATTGTAATAAACACCCCTTATGTCTATATAAGGAGGTCACTTAGTCATTTGTATGGATGTTTTTTTTGTGAATCTATCTTATTGGTGAAGGTTGCTTGCTTAAGCCCTTTCTCCACCTCATTCAAGGACGAAAATCCTTGAATCGAGTACCTCCCAAGGACGAAAACCCTTGAGGAGAGGGTGGTGTGGACGAAAAACCCACATTATCTCATTTATGTTGATCTCATTGTTGGTTTTAACAGATTTCTGCCCTAAACGACTTGCTAAGAGGTATGTTTTCAAGGATATTGTTGGTTTCTATGTGATTTCTTTGCATGGTTGAGCTCCCTATGGTTTTTATAGGTGAAATCTTTTATTTTATCAATTGTTGGTGCAAATTATATTTAAATCCAAGAGGGGCAACCTATATTGGAGTGATGTTTTGGTATGTGCGGTGACATTTTGGCAAATCTGAAATTGTCATCTTATTCTCTATATTTTATAAGGCCAATATCTCAAATTTCATGATTGTTGGTGCTTTCTATGTTGAGTTATGAATTTTCAAAGATACACACTACAGACAAGGGTTTTATGAAATTCATATCTTCATATCTAGGGCATTAAAAAATCAGATTTCTTGCATTACATGATTGATGAGGTTATAACATACTTTTAGAAATTCAAGTGGGGTTAATTGATGGGTTTTGAAGGCTCAAAAGTGAAGTTGAATTCCTCAAATAGTTCGCTTCCCTAGAATATTGCAGAAATCAGATTTGGAGATCTTTGGTTTTGAGCTCATTACCTTGATTTAGAGTTTTGTTCCCGTAAGGATCAATACAGAATTTTTAATTTTTTTTTGCAAAATCGTGATGAACGGATATTTTTGGGTAGTTAGACAATCCCTAGCAAAGTCACCAATTTTTTAGCACGGAATTTAATCTCTTGAAACCCTCTGTGAATGGCTGACTCTTTAGCAATGGAGACTGATTATAAGTCGGGCTAACTTGCAGGAAATCAAATTTGATGGCTTTCCAATACAGTTATGAAGGGCAGCAGCCTCTTATGATGTGATTTTTTGGGGTAGTTTCATCACTTTTTCCATAGTGTGACAAAGGAAACAGTTAGACAAGGATACAAATAAAGACATGTAACCCAAAAGCAAAATACATCAGTTAAGAAGTGCTCCAAGAAACCCATGGAAAATATAAATGAAATGCTGACTTTCCAACAAGAAACTAAACGGAAAATGGGAAAACATGAAATGGTATGGCAAAGATGGCGAAACCCCTTCTCTCTTAAACAACAAAAAAGCCAAACAAAAAAAAAGTAACAGCAGAAAATAGCATCTCTTCCAATTCTGTGATGTTTAGGATTCCTTTAGTGCACAAAAGGACACTCCCAGAATTTCTATACGAAGAAGAAGCCCAATTGTAAATGTGTGTGAAAGGGAAGAGTTCGGAGTTCAGTTGGTTGTTGGAGTAAGATTTGGGTGTCTGTGAGAAGTTGGCTGTTTACAGCTACTTGTTACTCTATGGTCCATGTACTCTTTCTATAGCAGCATTTGGAAAATGGAAGACAGCAGAGATAATTCACGATTTGAATGCTTGCTGGAAACCAATGTCATTGCACTTCATTTAGAATCTAGATAGAACAGAAAATGGTGAATGCTGTATTTCTTGCTTCAAACCTTTTGCATGTCTCATTGCTTCACAAAAAATTCCCACGACTTGCAACTGAACATCATAGTGTACTCAAATACAAACAAAAACAATTAAGCATGGGGATATAAAAGAAAACTACTCATTTGAACACACACAGTAATTATAGAAGAAAATAGTATGATAAATTGCCACATCCTTACATAAATGCATTTATGTATGAACGAAGTAACTTGCTGGAGTGAATCCTCATCCACAAACCGTGATAAAATACAGATCATTTGCCAAGCTCGGGTCTTGCGCCTGTGAATCTGAAAGAACGTTTTGCAAAGCTAGTCCAATTGCATAAGAGCTTCTAACCACAACATATCAAATTTACAATTAACCAGAATTTTGGAAGACAGGTAGATCAGATAGTAAATGCTTACAGAACCCCATTTTTTGTACAGCTCTTTGGCAAGATCTGCATCATTAACCTACATCATAAACAGAAAATTTTGTGGATGAAGCTAACCTGATTAATAGTTGGTGATGACCAAGTCTATGAACTTCTACAGCAAACCAAAATCACCAATGTCTTATTTGCAAGAACATCCATTCATTAATATTGAAACTACAAACAGTAAAGCTTTGAATTGCTGTAATTTAAATCGCATGCGAATAAAAAAGTCATTGATGTAACCAGTGTTGACTTGTAGTCATTAGAGAAGGAAAGATAAGAGCATCAGCAAAGAGAATCAATACAATAAAAGGCTAATAGCATACTTAAGTACTCAGGGGAAGCGTTTAATAGATGAACTTACCACATGCCAGCAGAAAATAAAATATGATACTCATAAGAAGACATTATGGATGTTGAACCACCAAAACGCACATAACTTAGTTTCAAAATAAGAATCTCAACTCCAACATTTGTGGGTAAAAATGAAAAACGTGAGAACCTAAAATACATAGAATTGACACTTCAAAACTAGATTTTAGGACCTAAACAATTGGAAAAACAATTTAACACTCTCTATTCTGTCCCTCTTAGCATATGTATGCATTTTTTCAGAAAAAAAAATGATAAAAGACATTATTTTGTTCCAACTTAAAGAAATTCCTTTTTCAAACTTTATCCCATTGACGAACTTCAACCAAACTTCATCTTCGTTGAACATGAACTCAAACGCAAACGTTGTGACTTAGATTCTAGGAAATGACTAAGGTGAAATGGAAGAAGAAACTATAGACTAGACTATAAAGTTAAAATTCAAATGCAAATTCCTGTATCTATTAATGCAATGGATTACTCCCAAACCCTATAAATTTCAACTCGACAAATCAAATCTGATGAATTTCCTTGGGTCGCAAATGTTGTAAAGTGCAAATATTTCTGAATTACATTCTCTATTCACTCACCCAACAGATCAATGCTACAAAACCGAGAACTCACTTTTAGTTGGTTCAGAGCATAATAATTGGGAAAAGCGTATGCCTTGGAAATGGGCAGATGAATTGGGTAAGGAAATCGACGAATCGTGGATGGGGACTCTGACTAGAGAATCCTGCCTTCTATAGCCATCCCTTAAAGTTTCCAACCACTTTCCAAGAAGTTTCTGATTTTAAAGTTTAAATTAATAATGTTATTTCCAGAACCCTCAACCTTTCATGCATTGTACTTATAATATTTGTGCAATCTGCATTTACCCAAGTATTGATCATTGATCAAGTATTGCAGAAATTTCATTTATATCTTGTGTTATTTCCAGGTATATATCCCTCAACCCTTCATGCACTGTATTTATAATATATGTGCAATCTGCATTTGCCCAAGTATTGATCAAGTATTTCAGAATTTTCATTTATATCTTATGTCACTTTTAGGTATAGACATCATAGTTCAAAAACTCATACTCGGCAATGACTTGACAGCCCGATATATTGACTCGGACTCACGACTCCGAAAAACTCAACAAAGTTATCATGATTTAAAGCACATATAAATTCATGAAATAAACTTAAATTTGTGTAAACAGAGCAAAAACAGCAGATAAAATGTGTTAGCAAAGAAAGAACAGAAGAAAAAGCAACTGTAAAACTGAAAGTAGCATTTTATAGTTTGCAGATGTTATTTTGTATCACCAAACAAGTAATTAGCTCAGGCTCGCAAATCCAAGATAATTACATTGCTTGCAAGTTTCCCAGTGATTACTTGGCTGCAGGGTTTCCAGTGATTACCCACTAATATGTAATGTCCCATTTTTCTAAATTAAAAATAATTAATGATATTGTAAGTTGGGCCTGCCTAATTCTTATGTTGGGACAACTTCATATTATTATTAAAATAAAAGTATTTTTAAATACTAAAATAAAAGGGAGAAAGACGCCATCCCTCTTTATGAGGGAAAAGCAAATAATAAAAAGAAATAAGAGGCCTACATGAAGGGCTCCACAAAGAAAGAATATAAAAGCAAATCTTGGGGCTCATTTTGGATGACTTTTGGCATCTACACTTTCATACATGGTTCCAGGGCTAATTGCTCTAATTTCATTCCACTAAAGGGCGACAACCCATTAGTGTGAAATCCAAGGAGGGTGAAACCCTTTCATTGAAGATCATCTTGCTGGTTTACATCCAAGGCATCAAGGAGGAGTCATACAAGAGCTTTTGGCATAGTTTGGAGCAATGTTTTAAAAATCGGTCAAACCGGAACCAGAACTGGCCGGTTTGACCTGTTTTTTGCACGAACCGCTAGTAAAACTGGACAGCTTGACCAGTTTGAGGCCAAACCGGTTGGTTCCATACGGAACCGGCTGGTTTTACTCAAAACAGCCTTATACAGCGATTTAATTAAAAAACCAACTTTTTTGATAAAAAATCTATTTTTTAATTGCTTTAAACCCTGATTTGGTGTTATAAATACACCCCCCCCCCCCCCCTCTATTCACTTCACACCTCTCTCATTGAGCATTTGTGAGCATAAGATTGAAGAGTTTATTTTTTGTAGTGAGCTTGGAAGTTGGAGGCTTGGAGCTTGTTTGGCATTGTTTGTGGGCTCTTTGTGCTGATATTGGCATCCATTTGTAAGCACCTCACCTCTATTTGTGAGCACCTCTTATTTGCCAGGATTTGAAGGATTGGGGCAGCATTGAATAATGTTCATTTGGAGTGAGTTTGGGCGTTGTTTGGCATCAAATGTGGACTCTTTGTGGTGGCATTTACATCTACATTTGGAAGGTGCAGCCCATATACAAGCTTGGAGCATTTCTTCACCTCATTTATGTGCACATTGAAAGGTATGTTACATTTTAAACTTGCCCCATCTTTGTAAATTTTATTAAATAATAAATATGAAATTTATTTTGTTTTTATTTGCATTTTCAGATTTGTTTGCATTTGCAATGGCCCCCAAAACAAAAGACCCTACATGGACCCATGCAGACGTAATTGATAATCAAGTTTTTTGTAAATATTGTAAGAAACATATCAAGGGGGGGATTCATAGGTTGAAACAACACTTGGCTGGTCAAAGAGGCCAAGTTACCCCATGTGATGCACCTGATATTGATGCCATTAGGTTGGAAATGAAAAACATGCTTAAAAGACAGAGAGAAAAGAAGGCTAGGCAAAAAGAGATGGAAGCTGAAATAGCGAGGAGGGAATATGTCTTGAGTGTTGAAGGATCTTGCTCTAACCCTTCTATGACTGTTAGAGACCCCTTTCGGTATATGCCTCCCCCATCCACTCATAGTCAAGAAAACAGGCCTCAAAAAAGAAAGACCATTCAAAGCTTTTTTCCATCTTCCACACCTGCTAGTGCCACTGCCTCCATACCAACAGAAAATCAGCCCACCTTGGATAACCATTGGAAGAAGCAATACAAAGAAGCAGCTTTTGAGTACATTGCTAGATGGTAGTATGATGCAATTATCCCTTTCAATGTTGCCTGCTCACCTTATTACTAGCCGATGTTTGATTCCATTGTTGTTGGTAAGGGCTTCAAAGGCCCTAGTATGCATGGCTTGAGAAGATCACTTTTGAAGAAAGAAGTTGCATCCATATATAAATATTTGAAAGGTTGCAAAGCTTCATGGGCCAAAACAAGATACACTATTATGTCAGATGGGTGGAGTGATAGCAAGAACTGCACAATAATAAATTTTCTTGCCTCTTGTCCACAAGGTACAATGTTTTTGAAATCAATAGATGCATCTAATAGGGTGAAAGATGCAAATTTATTATTTGAGCTTTTAAATGAAATTGTTTTAGAGTTGGGGGTGGAAAATGTTGTACAAATCATAACACATAATGCCTCTAACTATGTTCTTGTTGGTAAGATGTTAGAGGCTAAACACAACAATATTTTGGACTCCATGTGTTGCACATTGCATAGACCTCATGCTTGAGGATATAGGGAAAATAAATTGGATTACGAACACTGTAGAGCATGGCAGAAGTATCACCAAATACATCTACAATGACTCATGGGTATTGAACCTAATGAGGAAGAACACTAAGGGCAGGGAATTTGTTAGGCCAGTCATCACGAGATTTGCAACAAACTTCCTCATGTTGCGATCTCTTCTTTCCCAAGAACAAAACTTCAAAAAGATGTTTTCAAGTGATGAATGGAATGCATCAAAGTGGAGCCATAAACAAGATGGGAAAGACACAAAGAAGAAACTTTTTGATAATTTATTTTGGAAAAAAACAACAGAGATTGTGAAAGTTTTTTGAAGTTCATTTGATTAAAAATTTTAATGAATAATCAGGAATTTTTAGCATAAGACAATATTTATCTAATTTATTGAATTACGCTTTAGCCTTTTTGTTATAAGTTTTACTTTTAATTTTTAACTTTGTGTTTTTAACTTTTTATCATCATTGTTTACTAATTAAACATTTACAACATTTACACTTTTTATCGTAGCACATTAGTGGGATTCATTTGGTAGTTAGTGTCCTCAATTGCAGAAGTTTGCAATTAGGATCATGAGCCAAACTTGCAGTGCTTCTAGGTGTGAGCACAACCAGTCCGTCTTTGAGCGGATTCACACGAAGAAGAGAAACCGTTTGGAACAACAATTGAATGATCTTGTCTTTGTGTAGTACAACCTTCGGCTAAGGCGCAGTTAGATGTTGAACCGAAGACCTGATACTGATCCCATTGTCTTGGATGATATAGATCCAACCTCCGAATGGGTAGAGGAGAATCAACTAGCAGAGTTTGATCTCGATGACTTCGGGTGGATGGGTTTGGATCAGGAATCTGATGAGCCATTAGCAGCAGCGCCACCACCGTCATGAGACAAAGTAGGCACTAGTCACACTCATGTTACTCCTTGACCCCGTGCCAACACAGTTGCAGATGTACCTGAGGATTTGGATGAGTCCGAGTCAGAGCCAGAGGTCGGTGATGATATTGATGAGGATGACCTTAAGGATACCATTTCCAGCAGCGGTGTAGAGTTTGATGATTGATCATTGATGTCATCTAGTTTATTCTAGAGTTTTGTAACTCGTAGTATTTGTAATGTATCAATGATCATAGCATGTTTTTTTTTGGAGTCTCAGACTATGGAGGCCATTTCGAGCCTCACTGTTTATGTATTTTGTTTCGGAATCTCAAATATGATATATGTATTGTGTATTGGACTCGGAGTTTGTGCCATTTTGCTATAAACACCTTTCTTACATATATATAAGAGCAAACTTTGCATATTTTGTGTGTAATTGTTGGAATCATGGTTTTTAACCTTTCAAATCTATTATTTTCATTAAAAATATAAAATTTTATGTATTTTTTAGTAAACCGGTTCGTTAAGTTTGAACCGGTCCGGTTCCAGTTCGGTTCCGCAGCCAGTTCTGGTTCCAATTTTTAAAACATTGGTTTGGAACCCCTCTTCTAGGAAGCGACTAGGGTAGAAGAGGATTTGGGTGCTTCTAGGGCACAAAACTTTATTATTCTTTGATATTAATATTTTTCATAATTTATAAAGCTAGAATCTACAATTTGGTTATTTGTGGAGTTTATCTATCATTTTCAGCTCTTGTTTTTGGCTTCCCTGCTACTATCATAAAAATAATTGCAGCTGCATGTATTCTCTTGTTTTCTCCATTTCTTTGATGTAATGTGGATGGACAAATGTTTTTCGTGATTGAATTAATTATTTAGAAGCATTTTTAGTTGTTATTTGCATGATTGTATGATGATTGAAGTTCCTATACAATTTGTTGCCCTAGAGGGCGGATTATGGATTGCTTGAATAGGGTTAAAGTGTATTTTTCAGTCATTTTCAAATCGTTGCTTGTTGGTTGACGGTGTATTTTCAGATTTGATTCATTTGGGTTTGTGTCCAAACCCTAATTTTCAGTTTTAGTGCTAGAAAGGGACATTATAGGGGTATTATTGCTTCGGTCTTCCCATCCTGCGGGTTTCTTGTGAAGTGAAGAAAAGATGGACAGAATGATGAAGATGCAAGAAAGACTAGCGGACACCTTGGACTCTCTTGCCTTCACCATGAAAAACCCACAAAGGGGAAGGACATTCAAGGAAACGCCTACAGTATCAAATGTTAACAATGTTGCAACTAGTTTTGAGGAGTATCAAGCCCTTTCGGAAGTTATTTTTGATGCCCTATCATTTTCTGAGTTTGTAGGATGGAGAAAAGATAGAGCGGGCATTGGAACTTGGTCCAAGCCCCAAGTTATACACAAGGGTCATGAGAAGGATTTCCCAACCCTAGTGGAGAAAAGACCCATCTTGTTGGCAAAGCAAGAAGAGGATACAGAACTTGAGAAAGGGGGAGCCAAACTACCAAGTTCGCTATGTAAGGATGGGCATGCCTATCCCTCTAAGGTTAAGCAAGTGGAAGATATATTGCAGCAGATGGTTACTAAGAAGGAGCATCCCTTGGGAGTCCTAAAAACCCCCAACACTCGTGTCAAAGTGGATCTTTTGGCTGATTTTCCACACACCACCATAGTGACACAAGGGTTTGGTGAAATAGTCGAGCACAAGCCAAGAAAAGAGAGAGAACAATGAGCATAAAACTCAAGGTAAAAATCTTTTAGTGTTTGATGATAAATTGCTGGTGTCTAATGGTTGCATATGGTTGAATATTCGTAGAAAAAAAACAGATCTGGGAAAGGAACAAGGGGATGGCATTGTTAGAGGTCATAACCATGAAGAAAGGGCAATTCTGGGTGCCCATGATTACTCTCAGCCTGCTGGAATTATCCTAACAGCAGTCAATGTGGAGCAAATTGATGATGGTAAGAGCCATAAAGACATGCCAAACACATATGAAGACAGCCAAAGGTATGAATCTAAATCAAATTTGTTGTTTTCTACCATGCCATCTCAGATTTGTAGTCATGGAAAAATGATTGAAAAGGATGATCATGGGGCGAATTTGATGCTCCATAGCAAATCACGGAAAACGGGTAATCTTCATGACACTAAGAATGGAGACAAATAAGAATTGCATGGGGTCAATGGGCCAAGACTTTTGGGTGACATTGTCTAGGGTCAAATTTGGGAAGAATGCAAGAAGGAAAGAATTCCATTTGGTAAAGAAATCATGCAAATGAAGGGTGTTGATTCAAACTCAGAGATTCTGAAGCATAAAGACATCACGAGCAGCCCTTGGTATGTGAATATTCCATTTCTCTTGCTGGCCAATTTGTCATTTCAAGTATGATGTCATCACGCACCATTAGTTAGGAAGGGTGACCATGTCTTATGCTTGTTGTATCTTTCTATGGCACCACTAGTGAGACATCACCATGATAAAGGTATGGGTGTTGTTATAAGGCTTGAGAAAGCGAGAGTCATCCACTTCAAAATCAGTACTAGGGGAAAATTCATCTTAGTATGTGCTGGTGTAAGGAGAATGCTGAAAATCACTCTTGGTAAGCCTAGTGGTTCTATTCCCAATAGATACTCCTTTCAGCCCTCTTTTTCTAAATCTTTGTTGCATTGGGATCGTCTACAGAAGGATCACAATTCTCATTTTCTTACTGATGACGGGCTGACCCATAGTTCCATGTTTGAGAAAAAGGTTAGGAGAATAAGGGGAAAGGGCAGCATACTTGTTTGAGTGCATGACATACATACTTATCAGCCATTCCAGAAGAAGGGTCTTCTTCATAACCAAGGAGTCACTATGCTTGTTGGGAGTGGCACCTTTATACCTTGTGCAAGAAAAATAGTACAATTGTCGCTTCTCTTGGAAGATCATGAGGTATGTGGTGAATTTTATGTCATTGAACTAGCTAATGTGACGCCCACATCTGACGTGTCCAACCACGCCAAAACGACAACACTCAGCTAGAAAATTACGACAATTATTATTATTTTTTATTACATTAAAATTACGTTAATTTAATCCTCAATCACATTAATTACAGTTATTAAAAGCTTATTTATTCAATCCATCTCCTTCTGTAATAATTTAATTTATTTAATCTGGTAATATTATTTCGTTAATTTTGTCCATTCCATTAATCAATCCCAAAATTTATTTTATTTAATTAATCAATTAATCCTTAACTAGTTTCATTTAATCACCCACCTTAAGTTTATAATTATTTTATTTAAATCTTTTCTAAAATACTCTCAAGCCCCAACTAGCTAAATTTTACCCATTTAAGGTTCATATTAGATTTACTTACAATAACCCCTAAATTAACTTCAATAAATTCCCTAGCCTACATTATTCCCATGCCACCCTTTTAATTAATTACCCTTAAACATTTACCCTCTAACTTTTTTTAATTTTCCATTTAATAAATTATCACATCCCATGCACATCTTTTAATTAAAAGACTTTAATAAAATATTCCTTACCCATTTGATTCTCTACACATCCGACAACAAAATCCTAGGGCTTAATAGATTAGTTTCCTCAAACATTATTAAATTTATTCACCCATCTCTAAAGGGATGAGGATTAAATCACATCCGTAGGATGGATTTAATCATCACCCTTAGATCATAGGTTTCCTTATTTTTCCCTAACTATCCTTATGAGCTCTTTATCTTGCCTTCTAAACCTAATGTGTCTCCATTTGCACAGGTCAAGCTATAGGGAAGGCAAGAATGGAGGCAAGAGGGCATGGCAAGAAACTGTTGGCTATGGTGGATCTGGGATTGCATTAGGTGGGTTTTCTCTTCCATTTCTTATATTAATGTAGTATTTTTTTTTAACTCCCATAGCCTTGATATTCTGTATTTTTATTTTCTAGGTATATGAATCTACCCTGGTTAAGCATCCTTCTTTTATCAGAAGAAGAAAATAGATATATGTATATATATATACACCCAGAAGTGTGTATATATATACTTATTTATATATATTTTATTTGTTCATTTCACAAGGTTTTTGGCTTGATTTCAGGTTGTGCATGTGTAAAAGCTATGGCAGCCTGGTCGCGGATTTTAGCTGGGTATTGGGTGGGCGGTATGCCCAACCCACCCCCCTTTATGATAAGAGTGGGATGTGTCGGCCATGCCGCCCACCCCTGTTCAAAAATATTGGGGTGGGCAGCATGGCCGACCCACCCCCCTTTTGACAAAGAATGGGGTGGGTCTATTGTTGTGGCAACCAAAAGGAAGACTGTGCAGATCCATGCCCACCACAAGGGGGAGGGGTCGCCTCCTTCAACCGACTATCCTATAACTCTTGGATGCGACTCCTCACCCTATCTCGTGCCTACTGCATCTTCCCCCTATTCTCCTCTGCAATATAGGCCTTCTCAACGGCCTCAACTAAAGTCTGTGGACAATGCATGTGGACTACCCCTGCAAGATCTAAGCTCAGGCCCTTGATGAACCTGTGCACTCTAACATGTTCATCTTGCATGTAATCTACGTATTGAAGCAAGTCCAGGAATCTGCTCTCATACTCTACCACTGTCATGCTCGCCTGTCACAAATCGTAGAACTCATCGATCCATTGCTGAATGAACCTCCTAGAAATGTACCTGCTCCAGAAACACTCCTCAAAGAGCTCCCATGTCACAAACTCTGAATCAAGGTGGAGCTTCTTCTCCTCTGTCCTCCACAAAACTCTTGCCCTGTCTCTCAGCAAATGGATAGCAACACGAGCCTTCATGTTGCTAGAGCACGGACATAACTTGAAGCACCTGCTCAAGCTAACTAGCCATGCCTCGGCCTGGAATCCTCCTATATCTCTGGCAAAGTGAGGTGGATGAAGTTTCAGGATCTCCCGAATGTGATCGACCGTTGTCGTCTGCCTACCCCTGGGTCTCTCCTCATGGCTCTCCCTCTGTGTAGGGCTCATAGATCTTTCTCCCTGTCTCACGGCCATATCCCTCTGTGTTAAATCCTGTATATCTAACTCCATATGGGAGTTCTCTGCCTTTTGTTCCTCATGGTGTCGTGGAGAGTCCTGAGCCTCTTGTGACAGCTCGCTCTCATGCTGGCTAGGTTGTCCCCCTAGTGATCCTCCGCGTATAGCGGCATTGACCTCCTGTAAGGTCTGTAAAATCTGCAACAATATAGCAACGATTGCCTTCTCCGAGGCTGGTCCATCCAACTCCACGTGCAAGAACCCCTCGTCTGGTCCGCGCCTCCTGCACAAACCAAAACGGGAGTTAGTCCATTATCTAGGTGTGTATCAGTTTACTAAGTTTTCTACATTTTAAATTTTCCAAATAATTTCAAGTGTTCTAGGTTTAAGTTGCACTAGGTTTTTAGTTGTGTTCCCATGTTTGCCCAGGGTCCAAGTGTTGAACCCTCGCTTTGATACCAAAGTGTGACGTCCGAAAAACGCCACGTTAACCCACGCTCAAAACAACAACACGCAACTAGAAATTTATGACAAATATTTTTTTTGAATTAGTTAAAACACATTAATCCAATTTTAGATGCATTAATTACGATTAATAAAAAAACTTACTTCTTTATTCAATGCATCACCTTCGGCTCTAATTTATTTTAGTTAATTTAATTAATTAATTAATCTCTAAATAAATTCAATTCAATCTTCCCTTCTTAGATTAATAATAATGTCCTTGGGGTTCAATGGTTGCAAACATTGGGGAAGTCCACTCTCAACTTTCATAATGAAGTGCTAAAATTCTGTGACAAAATTGACGAAATCAGAATTCATGGCAAGAAGAAATAACACATGACAGCTGTTTTGGGGGAGCAAGTAAGGCACTTGCAATTCGAAAAATTTTCACAACAAAACCTGAAGGTTGCTCACACTTGGTAAGAATATTTACTATCATAAAGTGAATTTTGAAGAGCCTAATGGGGTGAAAAACACCACATTCAGTCATAGATATAGGGCTGGTTTGTGTTGAGTCCAAGATGGCTATGACATGGAGAATCGGGATGGTCTTTGGAAATGCAAGACGGATAACTTCTTAGAACCAAGCTTCACACTCAAAAACAGAGGTATAAAGGTAGTCATAATTGGCGGGGCAGCAAGATGTTGGATGTGGAAAGTCGGTAAGCAATATGATCTTTATATATTTGTTGTCGTATAATTACTTTCAATCATTAGAGTTAGTAAATGGTTGTTCTTGGGCATTGTTGGGGCATATTCCATCAAATTTGGGGTGTTTCCAACCACCATGTCATTGATAGTATGGAAATTTTTGGAGAGAAGTCATGGTTACAGCTGTTGTGCCTTATTTTCATCTGCTGATCACAACTTTTTCATCTAATTTCCTACTTATGCAACACCTAAAAAAGAGCCTCCAATGATAAGGTTGAAGAAATTCCAAGCTTCTACTAATATTGGCATGTTTATGGCTGATTTAAGGTAGTTTCCAGCCACTAACATTCTGCTTTTGTAATATCCCCTTCCCAATCAAAGACCTTTGGCCTATTTTGTCAACCCGACGGCCAAAGGAAAAATATAAGGGTGACTTAAGTTTTATTAATTCTATTATATTGTGCAAAAAAAAATAATAAAAAAAAATATAAAAGCACATATAATGAATTAATAGGCTTATCATAAAATTAGAACCTAGAAAAGTGCTTTAAAAAGAAAGCACTTATTAAATGTGTATTTTCTAGGGGAAAAATGTGACTTGATCAAGGAGGATAAAAAATAGAAAAAAAAACACAAGAAGCTGATTGGTGGCTTTTTAGGTTTCCATTGGGTCACATCTCTTTAAAAGGGGAAAAACTCAACTTGTAAAGACATTCCAGATTGATTTGATATTTTCTCTTCTTGCATTTGAAGCCTTGAGCTTTTTGCAAATTAATCTAAGGACGAAAACCCTTCGGATTGACTCTAGAGGACGAAAACCCTCTTAGAGCTTTGGAGGAATTTCCACACAGGATTTTCCAGTGGGACTACACAGATTTTTGTTAGTTTCCAGCAGTGTATTGAAGAATAAAAATTGTAGCAGGGTTATCTTACTTTCTTCTAGTGGAGCGACCCTTTTAGCTAGTTCTCAATGTTTTAGAGCTATTCTAGGTCTGAAATCTATTGTTGCTTATTGTATTGAATTTTTGGAATCAAAATAAATTAATTTTTGGAGCTGATTTGATGCCCTAAATGTGTTGGGCGACCTACTTTTTAGGGAAAAATTAGGGTTTCGTGTTTGTTGTGTACAAACTAATTTTAAAATATTATTCTTCATATTTTTGTGGCCCAATATCCGAAGTTTCAGCTCATTTGGACTTCTCTAGCAAAAGATATGAAGTTTTGAAGTTATGTTGCAGACAAACTTTTTAAATCAGATTTTCTATGTACTTGGGCTGCTAAAAATACAAATATCGGTTTAGCATAAAAACATAATTTTTCGGGTGCTGATTTTGTTGGGTTTTATACATAACCTAGTCGCATTTTCCTTCAAAAATTCAATTCTGCAATGTTAGATTTGATAAGTAATTTATTATATTGCTTCTAGGGTTTGGATCTGCCCAAAATCCAACTTGGGTCAAATATGTCCATTTGGGGATATTCCAGTTTTTTTTAAGGTTACTGTTGTGTTTAGTACAACATTACTAAAGTATGGGCAATCCATCATTTGGATGGTAATTGTAAAGCCTTGCCAGTAAAGGAGAAGAGTTGGCCATCATACCCGCAAAACATGACTTGAGGAAGAAGGAAACACATTTTTTCTTTAATGAGATTGCTTCATGTGCAAAAACATCAAAGAACGTGCATTTTGCTTGAGGGCAAGCAAATTTGGGGAGGGAGGATTGTAATGTCCCCTTTTTCTAAATTAAAAACAATTAAGGATATTGTTAATTGGGCCCGACTTATTCTTATGTTGGGGCAACTTCATATTATTATTATTAAAATAAACGTAATTTTAAATACTAAAATAAAAAGGAGGAGGTTGTCCCTCTTTATAAGGGAAAAGCAAATAATAAAAAGAAAGAAGAGGCCTACATGGAGCGCTCCACAAAGTAAGAATATAAAAGCAAATGTTGGGGATCATTTTGGATGACTTTTGGCATATACACTTTTGTACTTGGTTTTAGGGCTGATTGCTCTAATTCCATTCCACTAAAGGGCCACAACCCATTAGTGTGGCATTCAAAGAGAACGAAACCCACCCTTGTGGGAGATTGGAGGACGGAAACCCTCTAATTTGGTGGTGTTGAAGACATTCATTGAAGATCATCTTGCTGGTTTGCATCTAGGGCATTAATGAGGAGTCATATAAGAGCTTTTGGTATTGTTTGGAGCCTCTCTCCTAGGGACTGACTAGGAAAGAAGAGGATTTGGGTGCCTTCTAGGGCATTAAACTTCATTATTCTTTGATATTCAGATTTGTCATAATTTATAAGGTTGGAATCTACAATTTGGTGAGTTTTGGAGGAGTTTATCTATCATTTTCAGTCATTGTTTGTGGCTTCCCTGTTGTTGTCGTAAAAATAATTGCAGCTGGGTGTAATCTCTTGTTTTCTCCATTTATTTGATCTAATGTGGATGGATAAATGTTTTCGTGATTGAATTAATTATTTAGAAGCACTTTCAGTTGTTATTTGCATGATTGTATAATGATTGAAGTTCCTTAATTTGTTGCCCTAGAGGACAGATTATGGATTGCTTGAATAAGGTTAAAGTGTATTTTTCAGTCATTTTCAAATTGTTGCTTGTTGGTTGACGGTGTATTTTCAGATTTGATTCATTTGGGTTTGTGGCAAAACCCTTATTTTCAAATTTAGCCTTAGAAAGGAACATTACATATTAATCCTAATTTTTAAAATTATAATATATATATATGAGAAAAAAAAGTTCCGATAAACCTATTCAAGAGAAGAAATAGCGATGTAATCTTAAAATATATATGAAAGAAATAATGGCACACCCACAATATACACAAACAATAAGGTGATTCTCCATTGTTTAGTTAAACCCTAATCGATGTGCAAGTATTTATAGGCACATCAATGCTAAGAGGTATTATAGTACAATGAGTATTAAAACATGGGTTCAAAAACCATTCATGCAATACCATTTGCATAAAACTATGCATCCTAAACCACAGTAACAGAAAACGTATCTGCATTTAAAACGTACCTGCATTTAAAACATAAACCTATGTTATGTCATTCCTACCTAACTTGTCCATTTTCTTCAATAAACCAGTCAAAATTGATCAAATAGGAGTTTTGCAAAAAACACGTATTTGAAAATATTGGCATCTTTTTCAAACTGATTGTGGGTAGTGTAATGTCCCGTTTTTCTAAATTAATAAATAATGAATTGATAATTTGATAAAGTACAAAATAAATTATTTTACGCACTTAGAATTATTATTAATTTAATTTGTAAAAGAAAATGGAAAAAGAAATTAATTAGCCCATTTAAAAAAGAGAATAAAGTAAATTTTACTTTATTTTATTGTGGTGGAACTCCTTAAAGGAGGTCGTCCCACTTAACTGGGTGGAATAAAAATAACATCAAATTAAAAAATAAAGTTACTTCATTAATCCCACAGAGAGCACTCCACTTGGAAAATAAAGAGGAAAAGGTATAAAAGAAGGTGTGGGGGTTCATTTCAAGCATTCTTTTCGCCATTGAATAATGTTTAATTTGAGAGTTGGAGAAATCTTGCTTCCTCTTCATCCATTGAGGACGAAAACCCTTCACGAAGGTCTATTGAGGGCGAAATCCCTCAATAGCAATCAGATTTGAAGACGAAAACCTTCCAAATCTGCATGGGTGCTCCCATTTCAAAGATCACATTGGACTACAATCAAATTTCATTCATGCATTTTCAGTTTTAATGCATATTCAGCTAGGGTTTCTACTGCAGATCTGACTTTTAGCAATTCTGAGTGTGGAACAGCCACAAGGGTCAGTGTTTGGATAGCCAAGGGTTTGTGATCGAAAATTTATCCATTTTCAAAGGTAGCGCCAACCATTTGAGGGTTTATTGATCAATTTTTGCTCTCTCCTAGGGTAGCAACCCCTCCTTGGGAGGAATTCATTGGTTTCTAGGGAACGGCAACTCACTTTCCTTCCGCAATTGGATTCTTCATACTTTTGGAGGCTAATTGTACTTTCTGGAATTGTATTTGGGCCTTGGAATCATTATTTTTGGCCGTATCTGTGAGTGTACTCACTGTTGTCACAATTTTAATTAAATAAAATCATTTGGCAGCCTAGATGATCATTTCCTTGTTACTAAGTGTTCTTAAAATATTTCTAAAGCTTTGAAACCATCTAGGTATATTTGTATTTGAGCATTTCGGGATGAAGTTGCAAAAATATGATTGTTTTTATAAATAAATTAGTTTGTTGTACTTTTTGTCATACATTTTCAGTTCGTTATCTATTGGGGTTTGTGCAATATCGGTTTATTACAGTTTTGAGCCTGAAAGGGACATGACAGTGGTATCAGAGCATAGATCTTGTCAGCCTGTTGGGAGTCATGGAGTTAATGAGTAAAGGTGAATTGAAAACAAAGCTTTGCAGAGCAGGGAGGGGGAAACTGGAGCAGCCATCTTATTCAAAGAATGTTCTGCTCAGTATTTTGGAGGAAGTGGCAAACTCTTTGTCCATAATAACACAATCAAAATATAAGTCTATGTTTTGGGCAATGAATCCATCAATCATTCATTTGGTTAAGCCCAAGCTATTCAAGCACTCAGATCCGGTTGTGAGACTTATAGTTATCACTTGTATAGGTGAAATTACAAGGATAATATCTCTGAAACAACCATATAATGACAACACCATGAGGGAAATATTTCAGCTAATGGTGCAAAGTTTTGAGGGTCTAGATGACATCAGAAGTCATTCTTTTACTAGGAGAGTCACTATTCTAGAAACAATGGCAAAAACTAGATCTTCTGCTCTAATGTTAGATCTAGAATGTGGTGATCTTATTCTCCATATGTTTAAATATTTCTTTGTTGTTGTCCATGAAAATCATACAGAAAATATGGTAGCCTCAATGTAAACCATTTTGACTTTGGTCTTGAATGAGAGTGATGATACTTCACAACAGTTGTTATCAGTACTAAAGGCTGGTTTTGAGCACTAAGTTTTGCTAGTTGCACATACACTAGCTAAAAATGTTGTTTCTCAGTGTTCAAAAAAGTTGAAGCCATATGTGACGATTGAAGGACATGAAAAAGTGCTGCTGAATGAAGAACAAGAAAAAGTATTATATGCAACAAAATCTCTAAATAAAGAAGAAATTTTAATGGTGGAGCATGAGGAAAAAGATCAATCAGATCTGCAAGAAGGTTTTGAGGTGGAGTTCAAAGAAGACCATGTTGAGGGGCATGCACATGAGAAAAGGCTTTACCGATTGCTAATGTTGACTTTCAGCTTGCTGGAATTTTCAGAACAGCAACCTATGGGATGCAAATTGATTGTGTTCATGACTTTAGCAAGAATCATGAAGGTGCTTTATTGAATTCTAATTTTGCATGTGTCAACAAGATTCAATTGTTGAATGTGACGAGTTCAAGGTGAAGGAGAATGTTGATCCTAACCCAAGGTTGAGGATGTTGAGGACATATCAACACATTGCAATTCGGTAAAGAAAGGTGAACGCTTTGAGGTCTCTTGGGTCAAGAAAATGTCTAAGAATGAGAGATGCGTAAGGGCAAAGGATGCGTGCAAGGGAGCACGCAAAAGCATGAAAAGAGCATATGCAAAGGTAAAAACAGCGCATGAAAGGACACATGGGAGGTATGAAGAAGCACGCGCGAAGGTTCGCGCACTAGAACAACAGAATCAGGAGTTAGTGAGAATTGTCAAATAGGCTAAAAATAGAAAAAAACACAAGTTGACGTGATCATCAAGGAAAGCCAAAAATAGACAAAAGCATGGATAAGGAACATGTAGAACTAAGAATAGACCTGGGTTATGCATGGACAAGAGAAGATATATTTATGGCACATGCAACAGGATTAAAGTAGAAGCTATTCATGGTGCACAGGAGAGAAATATAGCTTCCAAGGATAAAATAAACTACTTACGGAGAACCGCGGGTTAGAGTCTATTTATAGGAAATCTTTAGTTAAAAAAGTATGCAAGCTATGTGTAGGAGTGGTCTATTCTTAGATTCAAGCGGTGAAGGACAAGTTCCCACCCTATATATACTTGTAGATGTCCATGTAAGAAGTCGGTCCATGTATAAGCTCTGTGAGTTCAAATCAGTGTGGGTAAGATCGAGTCATGCCTTGCGCATAAGTCTATATATGGAGATTGTCTGAGCATATCTTGAGGATTGTACTACTAGTTATTACAATGCACCACGAGTATAATGGATATACAACTCTCTTTTGGTTATGATTTATTGTCTGTGCGCATGTTACAGTAGTTCATATTCTTCATAAGGTATATTAACATGTGCATACCTAGATTTTGATCACCTGTAAGATGGATCAGTCAAACAATAACCACCAAATCAATGCTACTAAAGCAGAATGGACTTATGTTTCCATTGATAAGAGAGGGACAATTGTGGTTTCTTTAATTGAATAAAGTGGGTAAAACTCTTCAGATATGAATCTAATCCTACACACAGGCATACTTGAAAAATGTTAGTTGTTTTTCGTGGTTAGGGGACTTACCTTGGTCAAATCCCTAACCCTTTTAAAGAGATAAAATGTACATTCTATTGATGAAAATGACCAAACAGTAAATGAAACTGGCAAGTATACCTAACTCAGATCGCAAGGCAATCGCAATTGCGTTTCGTTGACAAATCGCACAAAGATTACAAGCTAACCACAATTGTGATTCCCTCCTGTGTTGGAATGTTGCTAGAACAGTGTTGCAGAAAGTTGTATTATTCCTTTGTGCTTTGCCTTTCCTTCTTCAAAACCCGCAAAACTGAGATATGTGAACAATAGAGCAAGAAAACTCAAGGATAGTCTTTGTGCACTAAGAGCCAGTTGGAATGAGGGGATAAGGTGCTTTTATAGATTTGGAGTGCATAGAGGAATGGGACAGACATGGGTGCAATGTGCATTGGACATGCACATAGGTAGGTGGGATGGGACAGAATTAAATGTGAGTGGGTGAGGGTTAGTAAATGGGTGGTGAGGTGTCTTTTAGCTCCATTTTATGAGGTTTTATGATTTTTTTGGTCTTTTTGTGCTTTATAATGTTTTTGGAGTTTTCGAATAAGGGACCTTATGCGCAAGGTGCATTTTCTAGTGTCTATAACATGTTATGTTAGCCATGAATGTAAGAAATATATCTTAGAAGTCAAACACAAAAAGGGACCTAGTAGAGTTGTGCATGCTTCGGGTGAGCACTTAAGCTTTGCCTAGGTGATGTGTTAGCGCGCCCGACAATGTTGTGTTGGAACTGGACTTCATCGCAACATTTTGGTTGTGTTGTCGGGACCTTCTTTCACTCGACTCTCAAGATCTGGTGCGCACATGGCGTTTCGGCTATCCTTGGAAAACATTGAACGTTCGCTACAGGAATGTCAAGAAGAGTTCGCGCAAAGATACAACACAGGTGTAAATTTCAATCTAGGTAAATGGGTCAAAGACAACATATATGATTCGTTGTACGAGATGTTCTTCAAAATCTTTCCAAGGGAGTTAACGCGATTGGTTGGCAAAGTACGCGAGGAACAACAAGAGTCGATTGGGGCAGAAACAAGTGTAGAACCAGAAGCAAGTATCAGCCACTTGCTGATTTGGATAAGCCATGGACACACACAGTAGATCATTGGTGGAAATGTGTGTTGAACTATTACACTTTGGAATACGTAATCTCTACGCATTCGTGCCCGGAGGAAGTTGAGTTCAAGTTTCTTCATGATCCTAGAGGATTGTACTTAAGCACATGTCCACTTGCTATCAAAATCTTGAGGATTAAACTAGGATTTGAGAGCCTACCGATGGATAGCTAAACACCTACCACATGTAAAGACAAGGGAAGGGGTTGAGAAGGATGGTGTTTGAGCCAGATGGAAACAGAGAAGGAAGAAAGGCTCCGCATATACAGTGATGTGAAAGAAAAGGGCAGTTGAAGAGGCACTGAGACAAAGAAGAGTAGGGCCAAGCAGTACTATTGAGAACCCTGAGGAGAGTGGGGGGGTTGTAGGATTGTCCTCTAATATTGGGAAAGCACAGAAGGACCCCCTCGGCATCTAGTGGGAACGAGTCTAGTCAATATTTGGGAGCCATTGGAGCGCATCTGGACCACCCTGGAACCTTAGCTCTTACGCATGGTACTCAGGATTCGGAAGTTTAGATAAAAGATTATCATAGTGCGGGTGAAGAATGTGAGCTTAATCGAGGATCAGCACGTTGGGAAGGTGACACAGGTAGAAGTGTATTAGTGTACATACGAGAAGCATGACAGATAAAAGCAACACACATGGCAACAGCATTTGTTGCCCAATTTGGTAGTATTATAGGGGCAACACAAGAACAAATTGTTGGCATGCTACTCTCTGGAAGTGGTATCATAGGCACAACACCGGCACAAAGTGTTGGCACGCAAACGAGTTCTGCCACTGGCGTGCATACGAGAGTTCCAATGACAAGAGGCTTGGAAGGCTCTAGTCTTCCTCCAAGTGGAAGCAATCCTGGTGGGGGTTCAGGGTTAGGATCTGGTCCTTCCCTGAGTGGAAGCAATCTGGGACAAGGGAATAACCCACCACAACAACCTCATATTTTCTATGAAATGTCCACTTGCCAGAGTATAGAGGAGTAGAGGATGTTATTGAACATTTGCTCAAATGAGAGCTCTTATGGAGAGCCAAGGGGATCACTGCCTCAGACAGGAAGGCCAGTCAGTTTGCGACTACACTACAAGGCCACACACATAGCTGGTATAGGAAGTATGATCATTATGAGGCGGCAATGGATAATGACACTTTGCGTGCAGACCTTCTTCGCCAAGTTTCACATTCCTGAATTCAAACAGCAAATCATCAACGCGCTCAAAGGATATTAAATAAGGACTATCTGAAAGTGATCGGGAATATGATGCATGGTTTAAAATTGTGTTATCAAAGCTCTCATATGATATACATCAAAGTCAACATACACAATCATTCGTGGGTGGTTTGTTGACATCGTTCATAAGGGCGTTATCGCATAAGACATTTACAAATCCGTTGTGAGGCTCTGGAGGTAGCACTGCATGCTAAAGCGGTTGGAAGCGTGGATACTGGGGTGAGCCCATTCCTTGAAGCACATATCGCAGCTATGGCCATGCGGTTGGAAAAATTATCTACTAGCTCAGCGCATAACCCTCGAAGTGATATCTGGTGTACAAATTCTAAATTAGAGGGACCTACAAAGAATAGTTTTCCGCATAGAAATGTGAACTCTCTATTAGCGGCTAATGAGATTTGCCACAAGGACCATGATGTTAGAGACTATCCACTTCTCCAGTGTGCTACACAAAAGAATTTGTCACTCTACTACAAGATTTTTGACGCGCATACACATGATATAACTCATTCCCGGTTGATTGATCACAATCATGAAGCTTGTGAAATAGGGTTTGTGCCAGACTAGCGCGGAGGGTAGTTCATAAGTGCGTGAAGGGGAAAATAATGGAGTTGGACAAAACAGCAATGGAGGCTATAGGGGAGGATATCGTGGCAGAGGACATGGTGGTCACAGAGGTAGGTTCATTTATTACACTTGTGGATCGCGTGATCATTATCAGCAGAAGTGCTCCAAGAACACGTCTTGTGCATACGATGGAAAAGGGCACAAGGTAAAAGATTGCCCAAATTTATATGCACACATGTCAAAGAACAAAAAGGAGAGAGGCATGGCAATGGTACAAATTGAGTGCGCCAAGCAAGGGTAGTGGAAGCATAAAGAACTAGCAGTTGTGAAGAAGAAACCTTTATTGGTTATGACATACGCAGAAGCTTCATGCACGTGTGAGGAGGTGTGAACTAAACCACTCGTCAGACAAGAGGAAGTAGGACTGAATAATAAGTAACCTGATGCAGACCAATAGAAGGAGTTGTTCCAGGAAACAATGAATCTTATCAGAGATTTACAAGGGGAGATGCAGTGCTTAAAAGAGCAAGCACGGATAGGGAGCACATGAGATCTACTGAGGTACCTGACAAGGACGTTGATGAACTCAGGGAAGTGTGTCGAATGCTTAGACAAGAGAACATCATACCCCTGTTAGGTGACTGGTTACACGGGACTATTCCATGCATGGAGGACAGGGAAAGACAAATATTACATGTAAATCTACCACCACAACACCATGAATATGATAAGGAGATCACTCTTGATGCAGTTATTGATCACTGGCTGGTGAGCAACATCCTTATTGACATTGGCGCATAGTTAAACAATCTTACCCTAGATGCATGTAATAGGATGAGAGACCACCACTACAACCTTCTTCGAGTGTGTTGTAAATGGAAAATAAGACTAGGGCAATGCCCATTAGAGTTTTAAACAGTTCAAGTATCACTATATAGGGGGAAAAATGCAAGGGTTGTTCTGAGGTTCTGGAGTTGGCAGAGGCAGATAACTTCCCCGCATTACTTGGTTGTCTGTGGTGTTATGTAAACAACGCAGACTTGCGGTTCAATAAGCGATATATTAGTTTTGAGAATGAGGATGAACGTGTAGTGATTCCAATGGATGGTACAAGGATTGTGCCCTACACAGAGCCCATTAGTGAGAAAGATCTGAATCAGATCTATGCGTGCATTCGATCAGTGATGGCACAAAAAAATGTTTTTGATGACTAGGCCCATGAAACGTATGAAAAGGTTGGTTGCGAGTGTCAGGGGCGCATAACAAGGATGATCAGACCACAAACAGTTAAGTAGTTGGGAAGAACTGCGCTACCAAGGTATACAGGAGAAAAAAATCCTCAATCGTTTTTACGGCCGATGAAGGATATAAAAGGAACATGTTGGTATACTCATTGAGATAAATGGCAGCGCGATGGCGGGCCGCGCAAAGGGATAATCTGCTCAAATGGCATGAGATAAGAATTGCCTTCTTGGCGTGGTTTGTTAAGAACAACATTCCTTCAAAGTTACTAGCATACGATGGAAAAACGTCTCCCAAGACTCACATACAAGCTTGTGAGAAGAATTGGTTGGAAGGATCAAACGTGCTACTGCCATCCATTTGGGTCCATAAGTTATATTCAACTTTACACGGGTGTGCACGCACATGGTATATACATGCTGAGCTGAAGTAAGAGACTGCCAAATTGCAAGACTTGACATTAGGTATGGTGCACATTTTCAATTACTTTTCATCTAACCCGTCAATGCATAAGGCCTTGAAATCGATGAAGTGCATCACTCTGGAGGACAGTGCAAAAGTGGAAGAGCTTGTGGCTCAATTGTATGAGGGTGCAGTTCCGGATGGGCAAGCCAACGAACGCGCATGGTTGAAAACTAATGAGGATCTCCTAGAGTGCGCTTGGAAGGAAAAAGAAAAAGGCAAGCTGGTATACCTGATTGAGGATGAAGAGGTCAAATATTTTAACATGGAACACATAGAGGGTGAGCATGAAGTCCTGGATAAGGCAGATGAGCAGGCACACACGTACCACTTGTCATTGAAGACAAAGAACGTGACTATTGGAACAAATGACACGTCTAAGGAGGTGATCATTGGTGACTATTGGTCAGACGTATAAGTTACAAAGATAGTTGAATTGTTGAGCGACTTCCAAGATCTCTTTCCTAAAGGATACCACAAATTGAAGGGTGTCCAAACATCACTAGGGGAGATGAAGATAAAGCTCAAAGAAGGCTTGCGACCAGTTCGCAAGAGACCTTACAGAATGAATCCAAATTTGTGCATTAAAGAGAAGGATGAGATTGACAATTTGTTAAAGGCAAGTATCATTGAGCCAATTGAAGAATCATAATGGATTAGCCCCATGGTCATAAGTATAAAGAAATATGGAAGGATCACGATTTGTGTGTATTACAGGGTATTCAATGCTTTTTGTGTTATTGATCCTTTCCCTACACCGTTCACTGAAGAAATCATGGAGGAGGTAGTAGGGGGCGAGATATACTTTCACAGATGGTTTCTCCGAATATCATCAAGTTCGGATTGCGCACGAAGATCAAGCCAAGACTACATTTGCCACATAATGGGGTTTCACTTATATAGTTATGCCCTTTGTACTTAAGAATGTGTAGATCCCGAAATATCCAAATGGGTAGATCACGCTGGGAATGAATGTGACAACCCCCAAAAGCGTGTCCTAGTTGGTGCGTGTGCCCTAGCATTGATAGAAACCCTTGCCATCATGAAATTCTGAATTTTTAGCTCCAATTTGACTCTCGAATGAGGTCGGCAATGCAACAAATGATGGTTTCCATCCTCAATGTTGTGAGTATTGAGGGTTTTGTCCTCAAAGGGTGAAAATGAGAGCTTAATGCTTCAATTTCCAAAAGAGAAGTATATAATTCACAAGATGATCATTACAATGAGCCCCAACATTTGCTTTTATAGACTTTTCTTTCATTTCTTTGCGGAGTGTTCCATGTAGGCCTCTTTATTTCTTTTTTTAATATTTGGTTTTCCCTCTTAAAGAGGGCCAACCTATCCCTTTTAGCCGATTAAAAATAATGAAAATAGGCTAAGGGTCTTTTTTCTACTTTAGTATTTAAAAGTACCTTTTATTTAAATAATAATAATATTATTAAGTTGTCCCAAAATCAAGAATTGGTCAAGCCCAACATAAAATATTATAAATTATTTTTTAATTTAGAAAAAGGGACATTAAAAAATGTTTGATATCAGTTGGGTTAAGCATCTCACCTTGGAGGATCATTGGAAGTCTTGGTGGTTACCGTTTAAACATCCTACTATAAAACTGTTTTGGGTCATTTCCTTTCCTCATATTATATGGGCTATACAGAAGGAAAAGAATAATAGAATTTTTAGGAAAAAAAAAAATTCTGCAGCCAAGATAGCTTGTAAGGCTTTTAATTTTATAAACGAAAACATCTCCTTAAGCAAGTCAAAAGGAAATATAAATGAGGGAGAAGCTAAAATTGCTTCCAAATGGAACATCAAAGTGGATACCCACCAAAGTACTATCAGAACTCAAATCATGAGAAAAGAAATTAAATGGATGGCTCCATGTCCTGGATGGTTTAAGCTTAACTTTGATGGGGCCTCTAAAGGTAACCCAGTAAGGGCAGGCAGAGGAGGCATTATTATGGATAGCACTAGTTTTGTAATTGCTTGCTATGCAGGGAGTGTGGGAATACAATCCAATCACTTGACGAAGGCTCTTGTTGCCTGATGGGGTATACAACTTGCTAACGATATAAACATTTCACAACTTTGGGTGGAAGATGATTCTCTAAATATTATCAATTGCTCGAAAAGGAAGAATAAGCCATGTTGGTCCATACGTAATATTATTGAAGAGGCTATTGCTATTCTCACATCTTTCAGGAAGTCTCATATTAATCACATTTATAGGGAAGGGAATCACATTGCTGATTGCTTTGTAAACATTAGTGTTGAGACCCGTGATTTTAAGAAATGGCTTAGTGGGAAAGATATTCCCCATGATATTTCGTGTGAAATCAATAATGAGGCACATAACTCTTGATCTCCCAATCAGATTTCATGAGGTGACTCGCTTGGAATTATGAGAGGCCCTAAACTTTTTATCGGTTTCAATGGTATTTTTGATATTACTTTTTTCTAGTTAGATTTAAACAGAGGGCTATTGTTCTCTAAGACAAGGTTTTCTCTTTCTCATCTTATCGAACAGCAGTTGAAGGTTCTTGTCATTATCATGGGGGGTGATCCGTGTAGGGTGGAGCCTATTCTAAATAGGGCTTGGAAGGACATTTTCCTCTGGAATATTCTATAGTTTGGGAGCTTTTCCACATTCATAGAAAGCGTGCAGGGTTATTACAACCATATCTCTTTGGAGTTTGCTAAGAACTGGAATAAGAGATGGGTTTCCATCAAAGGCCTCGGTATAGAAATCATTGAAGAATTTATTGCCACAGTTACAGGTCTTAGTAAGGGAGGCATCAAATTTCAAAAAAGGATTGTAGCAAGGGGAATAAACATAAATTTCTCCAAGATGGCAAATAGCGTACCCCCTTTTGTAGTGGATTTTTGGGGATTCACTTCCCAAATGCTTAATTGATGTAATGTCCCCAATTCCGAGCAGATGGCCTAGGAGGCTTTTCATCTGTCTTTGCCTTGGTCATGCCCAAGGGGCTAGTGACGTTGATGGTTATTGGGTATGGTTTGCACCTTCATTTCACTTATTGGTTGTGTTTCGACGTTTCACATGTACTTTGCGGGGAATTAAGTGAAATAAGATAGTGTGATGCTTCCCTATGGTACTTTATTATTCTATTTCTTCGCTAGGGGTTAACTTAAGTGTACTTTTGGGCATAGTGGTGATAAAGTAACTTAAGTTATTTTATTACTATGTGGATTTTTCCCCAAGGAAGTCAATTAGGATCTTTTGGGCCCTTTGTTATAATGAAAAGTTATAAAAGGAAGCGCTTGGAGGAAAAAGGGGATTCGTTCATACACTCACTCTTTTATGATATTGAAGTCATTGATGGTTACATGCTTTTTGCTTGTGGAGTAAGATTCCACATGAACCCTAGCTTCGGTGGTGAGAGATCCACTCGTAGCTAGCAGAGCACTCTTGGTGGTGAGAGATCCTCCCTAGTTTGCTAAATTGGAGCTTCATTCAAATCACATCTTCAGATCAGAATTATAAGAGAATTTCAAGGGTTTGCTCAGTGTCGGAGAGAGATTATTTGGTCCATACTTCAGCCATTTACAAATTAGTTTATTCCCAGCATTTGAGGCAACCTTGGTGAATTTCCAAGAGGAGTTTCATTCAGTTTGGGCTTTATTTATTTTCGGATCTACTTAGAGTTTTGCAACAGTGTTTTCTAAGGTTTCTGGTTGGAGTTTTTCAGTTTTCCAAGTTGGATCTGATTCGTTATGATTTATATATATTGTTGTCTGACTATCAGAATTCATAAAGATCATTTCAGCTCCTTGTGAATTTTTGGAATTTTTAGGCAGTTTCAGCAATTAAAATAAATAATTAAAATCAGATCTGAGAGATAGAATTATTTCTCTCGTTCACTGTTTTACATATTTTTCTAAGTTATTTGAAGTTTTTGGGTAGTGATAGAAATTATTCTTCTGGAAAATAAAAATTTGAAGCTCTAATACTAATATTGCTATCCTAAAAATCAGAAAAATCAGAACTTCAGTTCGCTGTTATTTTTATATATATTTTGTGAATTTCAAGTGATATCCCACAAGGGATATTTTAGCGGTATCAGAGTCGTTCCTCCAGCCTGTTTGGGTTAAAAATGAGTGACAATGAAGATCTCAATGTGGATTTAATGAAGAAATTGTTCACGAACATGGTTAAGCAGCAGGAGACCACAAACGTCTATTCAAGCCAACTCACAAAGAGACTATCATAGCGCAAATCTAGGCCTAAGGTGGATAGAGGAGAAAATAGAAATATGGGGCAGCAGGCTCAAAGAGGCGAAAGTGGACATTCAAGGCAGCGATCTCCCCGCTCTTTTACCAAGCCTTTGGGACTTCAAGAGCCCTCTTTCTTGAAGGATCCGGAAGCTTCACCGGTGAGGCAGCAAGCAGAAGTATTTGATGAGGAATCTTGTTGGGAGAAGTATCAGTCTTTGAGTGAGGTTTTCTGGGAAAACATGTCATTTCCAGAGTATTGCAGGATGAAGATTAGTAGCAGACCCAAGAGGGACCATCGCACACAGGTGCCTGAGTTACAGAGGAGACTGGGACAAATCTCCATTCCACACTTCGATGGTCTGAAGAAGTGTATGCACAATCATGGATTCGGAAGTTGAAAACATACTTCGACTTGAATCCCATGCATGAAGAGAATGCAATTAAATTTGCAATCCTACATCTGGAGGGAGATGCACATGACTGGTGGCATCATGGTCTTATTACACAGGGGCGCATGCATATTGATACATATGCAAAGTTTGCACAGAGATTGATGAGTAGGTTTGACAGGAGAGATCATGACAACTTTTTCAAAGAGTTGACTCACTTGAGGCAGACACGTTCTTTGGACGGTTACATTGCAGATTTTCAGAGGCTTTCGGTTATGTTTCCTGAATTTCAGAGATGAGATTGGCTTCTCTCTTCATAGTGGGTTTGGCAGATGTACTAGCAGGGTTTGTGAAGGCATTTGATCCTTCTTCATTGCATGATGCTAGAAGGAGAGCTTGTGATTTGGAGTTATCCACTCCAAAGTCAAGGTTTCCACCTGGAGTTCACCAAAAGGAACTATTATCAAATTTCACACCCCAGGTGAAATTAGACAACAAGGCAGGCTTGTATTAGGGGATTCTCATAAGAAACAGGCAGACTTCACTGTTCAGGGCAGAGTTGAAAGTTACAGGAGGAATTTTTCCTCTTCTTCGTCTTCATTAAGTTCAAAGTTTTGCTAAATGAGGAAGCAACAGACATAAGGCCCACCTTGCAAACAAAATGGAAAAATTTGACAATCTTCGCACAGCCTTGAGGGTCCACAAATGTATTAGCTTTGATGTGAATTCGAGGGAGTTGAAATGGTTTGAAGTCTTCACCATCTCGTGCAATAAGCCAATCGAGTAACTCCTTGGCGAGCTGAGCAAGTTTTGTGTTGTGAAAGGCCAGGCTGCATGCTGATTACCGAGTTCAAATTAGGAGACCAAGCTATTTATTTTTCCCACCGAGTTGTGTTTTTAGCTCTTGACCGAACTGCATTGATGTGGGCGAGCTCTTTAGAGGACCCAAGCCATTATAAACAATCAAGCTCTACATTGTCACTCACCGAGCCATTGTTGCAGAAGGGACAAGCCATATCGAGTTGTACATTATTCTAAGGGCCAAGTTACTTTAATAATGAACCAAGCTGATCATGGAGCGAGCAACTTCAAAAACCCATCGGGCTATGCAAAAACACCACTGAGATGTTGCAATGGAGATGAGCCATCAAGCTCATAATCGAGCTCATTCGGGTGAAGCCGAGCTAGTAGAAACACCCCTATCGAGCTACTTGTGCATTACCGAGCTCACTGAAACCATCATTATTCTCCCATGCGAGCTGGTCATTCAAGGCAGGCGAAATGGTGTACACCGAGCTCATACTCCACAGAGTTGTTATTCTGAGTCAAGCCGTGCATTGCCAAATTGAGCTAGAATCATACAAATTTGTTTAAGGGAAAAAAACTAACTCACACAAGATCACAGCGAGCTCACCTAAGGTCTCTTTGAAATATCTCCCAATTAATTACAATGCATGCAAGAAGCGAGTCGCTCATAGACTCTCCATTGAGGCAAACCGAGCTAGATTACCAGCAAGCTCTCCCATTACAGACTCAATGCAATGAACGAAGGAATCAGAACAAGACATTAAGGCTTAAGAGGAATCAGGAAGCAAGAATCAAGTTGTTTGCGACCCTAGCGAGCCAATGTGAACTGCTTCAGGCTTTGCGCGAGTCGGGACATTCAAAGAAAGAAACCAAGCCGTTGCATTGAGACTCAGTCGAGCTCAGGTTGGTGTGTAGACACTTCGCAAGGGGAAGTTTCAACATGGAATTCGAGCCACGAGACTTGGCTCTACCTAGCTCAGCATTGCCAACCAGTGGTGAAGGAAGAGGAACAGCCGAGACTTGGTCAAACGGAGCGAGCTCAGCTCAATCAGCAAGCTCAAACATGGAGGTGGCCGGGGTACTTAGGTCATCGTCGAGCTCGAGGAAAATCCTTTGCGGGGAAAGCAAAAAGAAACGGCCTGAGCGTCCCAAAGCACTCGAGACATGAGTGCACAAAAGACCCGCCTTTGCTGCGAGTAGTGATAGGCAGGTAAAGCAAAGAAAAACGACCCAAATGGCCCAGGGGCAAGTTGGGCCCCTCGGGCCCAAAAGATCTGAGATCGCCGACGAAGGGAGTTGTGCGGGTGGCGATCTGGTCAATGGCCCGCTTGCGGCATCAACAGAGTGCAAGGGAACAGGCTCGAACCCGATAGAGTTACAAGGCCCTCGTGCGGACGGATCAGGAGTTGAGTGCATGGGCGACACGAGACACAAAGGATCGAGTTCTCCGCAAAGGGCTTAAGCTAGCAATGCAAGTCAGTGAGTTGGATCAGAGACCCACCGGGATAGGTGCTAGGTGGCACGAAGTTGGTGGTGACTCGATCGGTCGACAATGTTTAGCTCGAGTCACGAGGCGGTTTGGGCAGGGTTGTTGAAAATACCGAGCTAACGTGGAAGCAATGAGTTGGTGTGGGAGGTCGGCAGCGTCAGTAAGCAGGAGCTCGATGCAACCAAAGGAAGCCCCACGTGGTGTCAACGTGGATAGGTATATGGCGGTCGGAAATGCAAAATGGCGGCCTATGAAGCGAGCCCAACACGCAAGGGAGAACTCGTCATTCAAAACATGACTCAGCGCAGAGGAAGAGATAAGTCAATGCCAACACCCAATGCGAAGCCCGAGGAGGTAAGAAACGAGCCATCTCGGCAAGTCAGTGCCAAGCTAGCCATTATTTTAATACCCAAATATTGAACATCGACCCCATTTCAAACCAAATGAAAATAATGGAAATTAATGGTGGGCCTTAGGCCATATTTTAAAATGCAAAATCATTTAAATGATGAAGAAACATTGGAGAAAGGAGAAAGAATCCTTTAAAATGATCTTTCCAGCAAGGAATTAGTGCACAATCCCGTAACAATGAAGTAAGCCCGATGATCCCAAAATAGTTACATGTGCTCAGATGGCCAAATCTTGAGCATTTCTCAACGGAATTGCACAAAATTGGTCTCGTTGGAATCATGATTCTGAGACCTTCACACAACAATCAAGAAATACAAAAATTGGTGAAGAGTTGCTAGAGAATTTTGCAGAGAACGAACCTAGTTCATAGTGGCAGTTTGATGGTGGTTGGAAGGGCATTAAATGGGCATGGGCCATCATTCTTTCTCTGTTGTAAGTCATGGGACAGCATGGGGAGCCTTTTGCAAGTAATATACCATCAATTGCATTCATTTATTATCACTTGCAAGTGGTTGAAGGGTGGATTTCAAGATTACACTTGTCTCTCTCCTTCTCAAATTCTATAAATTGTAACATGAGGCTCATTTGTAAATAAGTTAATCATTTTTCTCCTGCCCCCTCTCTCTTTCTTCTCTGCTGGGTTGAATGTAGAGCTTTAAGCCTCCTTTCCAAGCTCTATAATGGCATTTTCTTGCCTCTTGCCCACTAATGTTGTATTGTGCAAACTTATTGGAGCAATAAACTGTGTTTTGTGATGCATTTTGTCCATCCTTTGCATGTTTTGTTGTCTCTACGTGCCTCTCTCCATTGCAAGGTACATTGTGCATACTCTTGATTTTTATTGCAGGTTTTGAGAGCTTTGTTTAATGGGAAATAAATGGTGTTCTGTGTGAATTCATCTCTGGTCTTTGGTGCATCTTGTCCACCCTCTCCATTGCTCACCTATCTCTATTCTGGGAAGTTGGATTCTTGGCTAACAACCTCCTTCTCTGGTGTATCACCGCTTTTAGTATAGGTTTTACTTTCATGCACTCTCACTCCCTATCTCCTTGGAATGTTAGGATAGGTTTAGGTAGTTTGCTTGCCTACATTAGGATTAGCTTGTGGCAGGTAGTTTAGGAGCAAGAAGCATCTTTCTCTGAAGGGTTATCTCAAGCCCGCAAGTCCCACAGCTTGAGAGATAACCCAATGTTACACAAATTACACCGAATGCCCCGGTCCCTAAAACCATCCCATTCAAGGGGTGCTATAATTTGGTGATAACAAGAACCTTCATCTAGACCAGATGAGCTTAAGCAAAAGGAGCCTACAGCTAGGCAGGATGTGGCTAAGAAGCAATTCACTTCTCAAGACCTTAAAGATGAGTTGAGGCAAAAGAAACTATGTTTTGATTGTCGTACACCTTCGGCTCCAAGCCATGATGATTGCATAGGGAGAGGAAAGGCCCAATTCATTTAGGTCTTTTAAGAGAGTGGGGGTGACAGAGATGAGTTAGAGACCCGATGTTGGAGATGGAGTTGCATTAGACAGTGTTGATGTGGAGTAGGAGGATGAGACTTTTCCTCGGCACATTATAGCTACATTATTTAGTACTCCAATGTACAAAGCATTCAGGGTTAGAGGAGTTATACAGGGTCAGCGTGTTGTGGTACTCATTGATAGTGGGGCTACCCACAACTTCATTGATGCATCCTTGGTTGAGAGGCAAGGTCTACAAACAAAAGACTTTGAGGGCTTCAACATTCGTGCAGCTAATGGAGAGTATATGAGATGCACACAGAGAGTTCCACAGTTGAGTATCACTATGGGTAACTACATAGTTACCGATGATTTCCACATTGTTGGTATGGGAGTGACCAACATAGTACTAGGAGTGTAGTGGCTTCACTCTCTTGGTGAGTTTCGGACTAACTTTTAGACAATGAAGCTGAAGTTTAAGTCCGAGGGCAGGGATGTAATCTTAAGAGACTTATCTACAGGAGCACCTAGAATGGTTACAGCCAAGGGGATGAAGAGGACTCTCTGGCACAACAAGGTGTTTTTCTATTGTGGGCCGATGTGGAGTTCAATGGATATGGGTGTGACTAATAGTGTTGCACATGAGCCAGTTACAGAGATTGGGGTTACAGGTTCAAATCATCTGAGTTTATCATTTTGTTGCTTATATGAGGTTTCAGTAGATTGGAGATCTCATTTGCTTGTTGAGCACTCCAAGAACCGCCACACTTGTGAGATTCTGGATGGTCACACACAGGATGATGGCTACAAATTGGACGACAAGATGATCTTCTATCAGGGAAGATTGTACCTTGTGCCATATTCATGGTTGAGGATGGAGATAATGCGACATGTGCATTCTTCTTCCATGACTGGACACTTGAGTTTCGATGAGACCTAGAGGTTCATATGGGAGAGGTTCAGGTGGCATGGGCTAAGGGAGGATATACTCAACTTTATACAGGGATGTGCATTTTTTCATCATGATAAATCGGAATATACAAGTTCATCATTGCCTGAATCAACATGGGATAGCACTCCTATGTATTTGATTGCTTCTATGCACGGTGAGCACTTCACCCATGTGCTTTGTGCTTATACTGGTTGTTTCACAGGTTGATCCAGAGGGTGCCATTGGGTTCAGAGGGGACATTCGTACCCATAGGTTGACTAGAGAGTCAGTGAGTGATTACATGAGGACAGCTTCACATTGGAAGAGACTGAACAGATTGGCAGTTTCAGTGTGGGTACCAATGGAGAGTTGGTGTGGGCATCATAGTACTTCAGGGGCAGCATTATTTTCTACACGGTATGGAGAGCATGATGACTAAATGAGGTTTCTTGGTTACTTCAAATCACACCGATCTTTGATTGAATACAGGGTGAGGTGGAGAAACTTACTTTGTGGTATTCAACTTCTGCAACATGACAGGATAATGCTTGGGGTCAAGCATTTCTCGGGAGGGGAGGATGTAATGTCCCCAATCCCAAACAGATGGCCTAGCAGGCTTTTCATCCATCTTAGCCTTGGTCATGCCCAAGGGGCTAGTGACGTTGATGGTTATTGGGTGTGGTTTGCACCTTCATTTAATTGATAGGTTATGTTTCAACATTAAACACGTACTTTGAGGGGACATACATGAAATAAGGTAGTGTGATGCTCCCCTATGGTACTTCATTATTCTATTTCTTCGTTAGGGGTAACTTAAGTGTACTTTTGAGCATTCTGGTGATAAAGTAATTTAAGTTATTTTATTGTTATGTGGATTTTTCCCCAAGGAGGTCGATTAGGATTTTTTTGGGACCTTTGTTGCAATGTAAAGTTATAAAAGGAAGTGCTTGGGGGAGAAAGGGGATTCATTCATACACTCACTCTTTTATGATATTGACACCATTGTTTGTTGCATGTTTTTTGCTTGTGGAGTAAGATCCCACAAGAACCCTAGCTTCGGTGGTGAGAGATCCACTCTTAGCTAGCAGAGCACTCTTTAGTGGTGAGAGATCCTAACTTCGAGCTTCATTATAATCTTTTTTTTAGATCAGAAGTATCACAGAATTTCAACGTTTTGCTCAATGCCGAAGAGATTATTTGGTCCATATTTCATCCATATACGGATCAGATTATTCACAATGTTTGAGGCAAGTTCGGCGAATTCCCAGGAGGAGTTTCATTCAGTTTGGACTTTATTTATTTTCAAATCTACTTACTTTGGGTTTTGCAGCAGTGTTTTCTAGGGTTTCTAGTTGGAGTTTTTCAGTTTTCCAAGTTGGATCTGATTCGTTATGATTTATATATATTGTTTTCTGAATTTCAGAATTTATAAAGATCATTTCAGCTCCTTGTGAATTTTTGGAATTTTTAAGCAGTTTCAGCACTTAAAATAAATAATTAAAATCAGATCTGAGAGATAAAAATTATTTCTCTCGTTTACTATTTTACATATTTTTCTAAGTTATTTGAAGCTTCTAGGTAGTGTTAGAAATTATTATTTTGGAAAATACAAATTTGAAGCTCTGATACCAAGATTGCTGTCCTAAAAATCAAAAAAATCAGAATTTCAATTCGTTGTTATTTTTATATATATTTTGTGAATTTCAAGTGATATCCCACAAGCGATATTTCAGATGAGGTGGCTAGATTGATAATGAAGTACATTAGGTTGGATGGTCGGTTTTAGGTTGTCAAAGCTCAGCATTCGGTGTTTCTCAGCCATTTCCAACACAAGTTTCGGGTTAGTATCCCTTTCTACATCCTTCTTTCTATGAAATCTTCGATTCTTGAGATTCATCAAGGTAGAAGAATTGTTCCCTTGCATCAAGTTGTTATTCTTCTCATTCATAATCATGTTGTAGACAAGATCCCAAAGCATTTCAAAACCCCTCAGCACTGGTGAGAATCCCTATAACAGGGTACTTGATGGTCAAGTGGGTCCTTAGCGAATCTTTAAAAAGCCATGTTTGCAAGGAAAAGCGACTTTTGGACGGGACTGATTTGAGGGATGGTAATAAGTGGGATAAGGGGGCCGCCAAAAGTCTTTTGACCATGGGCAAGAACACTGATCACCAGGCCCAAACCAAGAAAGGGAAAGGTAAGGAGACTACTTCCGAGGAACAGAATCTTGAAGAAAAATTTGATGATTTGGTCATGGAGTATAGTTTTATCAAGCAGAAGCTCGGTTTTGTGGTTAGCTTTTGCAAATTAAACTTGAAAAGTTGGGACTCCCAATTGAATATGCTCAACTTAATTGCCGCCCATGACATTCAAATCTCTATTAGCAAGTAGAGTAAAAGTAACTTGAGTACAAAAAGCAGTTTCAAGCCCTTCTGCAAACTTCAAGATCCACAGTTTCCAATATGAACAAGCCCTTAAATGTTATGCTCTACTAGGTTCTATCTTGTTTTTATTTTGTTGTTCTAGTGTTGTAGTTAGGTTGTGTCTTTGCAGTTCTAGTGTTGTTCGGTCCTTTTTGTCTCCTTTTGTCTGTATCTGTTTTGCAAGATTATATCTAGGCTTCTAGGCATCTTTTGATGTAGCAGGGTTGTGCCCCTGCAAATTGCCCCCTTACCAATAACTAAAAAAACAGTTATCGGAAGGACAACAATAACTTAGTGGAATTTGTCTTTTGGTAAATCTTTGTGTGGGCTCTAGATATTAAGATATAAGGCTTATTTATTAATGTTAGTTTAATATTAGTTAAATATTAACTAATAAATGGTTGAAACTACTTCAAGCACTTTATAACCATCTTTCACATAATAAAATGACAGACACACAATGATATTGTGTGCATTCCGGTTTCTCTTCTTTTCTTCTTTGTGTGCATTTTCCAACATTGGTATCAGAGCATGGAAGCAAGGAGATAGAGAAGGGAAGAAGCTAAGGTCAATCCTGTTAGGGCACAATTCGAGTTTACAATCAACAATAAACATTTCAAAAGCCAGTCACGGAGTTTTACTGGCACATCTAAAAAATTGAATAAAATCGTGATAAACAAACACTTGCTTGTGAAGGTGATCATGGAGTTTGCAAGGGGTCGCAGGGGAAGGAAAAATACTCTGAAACGACATTAAAGAACAACCAAAACAATTGTGAATATATCAGGGCAAAGTTTAAGGCACATTCAATGTCATTGAAGACAACTTAGATTCCTGTAAAGGCACAGCCGACAGAATCATCATTTGCGCCACAAATAACAATCGCGAGGATAAACAACACTCAAATTCGCGAATAGGTCACAAGATAGTCGCGACTCTTAGCGAAGAAAATATAGTATACAGTCACGTCAATGAGGAAATACAATACACAGTCTTATTATAGTTCACAAAAGGGCAAAAAAATGAAAGTCGTGAGGGTTCGAAAAGGCATAAAATACAATCACACATTCGCGAAAAGGGCATATTAAGCAGACCGCAATTGCACGAATTTCAAGCACAACTCATTCGCAATTTGTAAGAGGATAAACTCGTGAGAACTAGGGCATGCACGGAAATCCTATCTGTTGTTGCAAATCATGAACTAGGGCATGTTTTCATTTGTATTCTTCAACTATCAAGGGCACGGGAACATCTTTCCTGCATTACAATCTCGAACACAGTATAATTGTTGTATGTGACAAGAGGGAATCATTTAAGGGTTTCTTATTTGGCCATGAATGGACTATGAATCTAGAATTTTGTGACAAGCCAAAGATGTTACTCTTGGAGACAATGATAAAGAATTGTGTACATTTTTCAAGTTATTGAAAGAAATATTTTCCAAGAGATGGATAAGATCATGAAGAAAAAGATGAAGGGAAAATTCCAAGACAAACCAAATGAAGCCATTGTTGAAAATTCACTGGATGCTGAAATTGATGAACACACTGATAGAGAATTTGTATTTAAAAAAAATCGCATAGTTTGAAGACATGAAGTAAGAGTGTAAGTAAAACTCAGTATGAATGATTGCCCATAAAGTTTGGGACTCAATGTATCTCGGGAATTTACCCTTACGAGGGTCATGAGACAACTTGATGGAGCACTGTGGGAGTAGCTTAGTATAGATGGTTGTCCAACAATTCAGGAGATTCTATAAAGTTTGGGGAGGTGAAGTCCGGGAACTCGGGAATTCAGCTCGGGAACTACATCTTTACAAGGGTTAGGGAGGCAGTTTGATGGTGTTCTACTTGTTCAAAGCATTTTTTTCAAGGGGAAAGCTTCTAACGAATGTGTGGTCCTGTTTGGTTCTGCTATTTAGATCTTCTCTTAGTATGTTCTATAGTGTAAGCCTTAAGTGGAAGGCTTATTTATTAATGTTAGTTTAATATTATTTAAATAGTAACTAATAAACAGTTGAAACTACTTCAACCACTTTGTAACCATCTTTCGTATAATAAAATGACAGACACAATGATAATGTGTGCATTCTAGTTTCTCTTCATTTCTTCTTTGTGCACATTTTCCAACACTGGAGATATGTGTCAAAATGTGGAAGGACTCTTTATCGTGGCCTCCTTTCTCAGTGGTGTGAAGATTATTGGCATGCAGTACTCTTACTCCTAAAAGCTATGTTTGAATGTCTCAAAGTTTTATGTCACATGAAACCAAATTTTGGGTGGCATGGAAGGGAAAGGGTATCATCCCAGGTTATGCATTAACACCTACTTGAGTGTTTGTCCTCAACACCTGGTGTAATAGAATAGTGAGGGAGCTAATCACTACACAAAGAATTACGCATTTAATTGCTCCAATGCCTTTTTGGATATCGCTCAACTGTATGAGGATATTGCCTTGCTCTGACAATCCTGCACAACAGACTGAGAAGTGCATGGTTTCACATTAGAGATTCGCCCTTTATAGTCCAAACTGACCAAACAAACAATACCCTCTGAGCATTCTGCTGCACCTGTTTTTCATGGCAAACAACCAGTCAATTTTAGTTAGAAGAAATTCATAAACATTGTGAATGACCTTTTCATGGATTTAGAAGTGGTGGAATTAAACATATATTGTTTGATGCCAATGTACTACATGAATATTGGAAGCTTATTACATCACATATCTTTATAAATCAATAAGAAAATATACATGCAATGTACTGCATTCTTAGTAACTTTTTTCAGTTGACTAGCTTAATATAGGGCTGTCCTCTTAAAACACTACTAAAAATACCATCTTTTTATGGAGTGGCTAATCAGCTCATATATCACAAAACATTTCAATGGATGTTTATAACTTTATTGGGTTCCAATATGCTTTTATATTGTCATATTTCTAAGAGATTGAAAGCTCTCTGAGAAATATAAATGTTATCTTTAATGCTGTCTGAAATGTAGCTGTTATTCCAATTATTCAGTTTACTGCCAATTATTCATATGTTTCCAGTATCTAAAAACAACAGGGACTTGTATCCTCAAGGCCTTTCTGCCTATAAGGTATAACAAAAGCACATTAAAGAAGCTTGTAAATGTGTGATTATTTCTTAGTTCTTACTCTGTCAAAATGATTTTTTTATTCTGATGATAGTCTTTGGAAGAGCTTGCTTTAATTATGTATCAGCTTTAAATGTTTCTCTTTCCTACATATCTTCTGATACCCATATCTTACGTTTGATTCAAATACAGGAAAAACTGAACATTGCACCTATTAAAGTTTATTTACACTTAAACAATTCAAAATCAAGTTTAGAAAATGAGGCCAACCAACTGCATTTACCACAGAATCTAGGAGCTCCAAGAGAAACATTTTTCCAGCCTTTTCTGCGGGCATGGCTTCCTTTTGTGCATTATGGTCTATCAGTAGCTGAGCACCATCTACATGGTCAGCAAGCTTGTTAAAAAGAACAGCAACTGTTATACGTGCATACATTTCTGAATTGACAAATGCCTGCCAAATGAAAGGGATTAATCAATTCTTAGATCAGCTCCTTAAGTATGCATATATCTGCCTCTGAAAATATTGACTAGAGAAAACAGTTATGAAATCAAATGCCAAATGGTGTGTGTGTGTGTGCGCACGCGCGTGCGTGCGTGTGTGCGCATGCACATGCGTGTGTGTGCGCGTGTGCACGCACATGCACCCACACAAACCCATGCCCCACCACACACACACGTGTTGATGAACAAACATTTATGCATAAACAAATGTGAATGAACATATGCATACATCCATATATATTAATGCATGTTTTCTTGTATCGAAAGAACAGCTAAGTTTTAAAAACCATTTGTATTAGCATGTTTACATCTCAATTTATCCATGCACAGATGACAAATTTCCATCGCATATACCAAGCAAAATTTATATATCTTTATCACTTGGGCTAAAGAAAACACCCTAGTCTCAAAGCCAAAACTAGTCCTCATGCTTAAGTTTAAAATTGAAAATCTTTGTGAAGAAAATAATGCATCACAACTGATAAATTATTGATTAGTGAAATTCGCAGATTCAGATCACATGGTTTCTATGACCACGAAAACACTCCAACAATTCTTGAAATGATGAAATCTAGCTTTAGGAGCTCAATATAAGGACCCATGTTGAGAAGCATAAACTTCTTAAAACCTGATGCAACATACACCAAAGGATAGATCTCTTCAATTACTTGCCAATGCTTCAAATGGGACAAAAAGTGATGCTCATTTCACAGAGTTATGCCTTCTTGAAGATTGCCTCTAAAATCCAGGTCAAATTTTTCACAATGACAGGTTCATGTATGGTGGAACATGTAAATCATGGCTGAAAATGTAAATCCTGGCCAAAGATGTCACCTAAGCATCAATAACAAGTTCATGCCTGGTTGAACTTGTTTTGAATACGACAATCCACCACAACCTGTTGACCCTACATAACTACTCTAATCCTAAATGCCTTGTACATCGGAGTACTAGACAATGTGGCTATAATCTCCCGAGGAAAGGTCCCCTCCTCCTGCTCCACATCACCACTATCCAACGCAACTCCATTTCCATCATCCATCTCGTGGGTCTCTAACTACTCACCTCTATCACCCTTACTCTCCTCGAAGACCTCAATGAATTGGGCCTTCCCTATTCCTGTGCAATCACGCCCTGGAGCCCAAGGTGTACGACAATCGAAACATAGTTTCTTTCGCCTTAACTCATCCCTAAGCTCTTTGGGAATGACTTGGCTTCTTAGCCACCTCCTACCTCGGTGGAGGCTCCTTCTGCTGAACTCGAGGTGGAAACCTTGACTTTGGAGTGGCTAACTCCAAATCACGTGCTCTCCTAATACCCTCATGCAAAGAAGAAGGCTCAAATGCCTTCAAAAATCCAGCTAGAGCATCTGTCAAACCTGCTATGAAAAGTGAAGTCAACCTCATCTCCGTAACATCAGGTACCATGACTGATAATCTCTAAAAATCTGCAATATACTAATCCAAAGAACCTGTCTGCCTCAAGTGAGTCAACTCCCTAAAATGCCTGTCAAGGTCCCTCCTGTCAAATCTGCTCACCAACTTGTGTGAACTCTACATAAGTATCAATGTGTATGTGCCCCTGTGTAATCAGTCCATGCTGTCACCAATCATGTGCATCTCCCTCAAGATGTAGGACTATAAACTTAATTGCATCCTCCTCGCGCATGGGATTCAAGTCAAAGTATGTCTTTAATTTCTAAATCCAAGACTACACGGTACACTTTTAAACCCATCGAAGTGTGGAATGGATATTTGTCCCAATCTCCATTGTAGCTCAGGCACCTGTACCCGATGATCTCTCTTACGCCTACTACCAATCTTCATTTTGCAGTACTCTTGGAATGGCATGTTATCACGAAAGCCCTCGCTCAAAGTTTGGTATCTCTCCCAACAAGACTCCTCATCAAAAACATCTACTGGTTGTCAAACCTGTGAAACTTTCAGATCCTTCACAAAAGAAGGCTCGTGAACTCCCAAAGGCACTGTAGAAGAGTGGGGAGTCTTGTGTTTGTCCCACCATTGTTCGCAGTTGATGAGCCTCATGGCACTACATATGTTATAAATCTCTTAATTCACTAGTTCATCCTTATGTTTGCACTTACTTTTTCCACTATTGACAACAAGCCTAATGTTCCACCTATTCTATTTTCTCCTAATGGACACACTCTTATTTTCTATACACTTTCTACACATGCAGTTGGAATATTGGACTCTATAGGGTTCTCCCCTCACTACATTGATACTATTCTAGGTTAGTTCTCATGCTACCCCCTCACCACCCGAAATCGCACTCTTGTTCTAGGTTCAAACACAATTGGTGAGGGCACAATTACCTACATGGACCTCACTTTGCACACATAAACCAGGGGCAACCCTGCTCCCCTCTCCTAGTCATTGCATTTCATATTCTAATAATTCAAAAATATTCAAATATTTGTAAAATTCAAAAACATTAGCCTAGAACTTGATTGTATGTATCCTTGCTTACTTATATTATTCTATGTTGCACCTTTCTTACCATGTTACTTTGATTCATAATATGCTCTATCCTTTTTCCATAAACACATGCACATTCGCATGGTACTCTTGAGGTGAATGAAGGATACTTACAGGTTATCACACAATGTATGATGTTTGGCACTGTTTTCTACCAGTCCCACTGAGGCTCTTGAGGCATCTACCTTTCATATTTCTCCATATTCAAGTTCTATCATTGTAATTTCTACTACTTTTAGTTGTATACATTGTGGCGTACTATCAATTTTTCTAACATGATAACGGGTGCTTCATGTGTAGCATTTGTCTCGCAAGCTTACTTTCAAACATGGTTATTTGATTTGTTTGTATCTGCTTGTGTCTTTATTGCCATTGTTTGTGGGCTATGCCCAATGCTTGATTGCATGTTTTGCTTCTATAGCCTTGAAGGCTTTGAGTGTCTTCTGACATCCTGAGTGGTGTCCCATGTATTCAACAAGCTACTCGCTCGGTCTTTTGCCATGTTACTACATGTTTTGACTAGATTCTATTACATTATGCCATGTTTATTAGTGACTAACACTAATCCAAAAATTAGGGGTTTTGGAATTAAAGGATGGAATAACAATTGTGTCAAAAGTAAAGAGAAAAACTATCTCTGAAAAGAGATGTATATTGCTCAGAAAACTGTGATTACAATAACTATCTCTTCCAAGAGATGTTTGTCTTCTCCTTGTAGGTTACATATGCTTATATACTACTTTAAGAAATGTGAAGAGACATCTAGATAGAGGTGGACAGTCACCGATCTCGAGGGAGGCGAGGTGATTCACATTCCGTGAATTACATATGCGAAAATTTCGCGAAATTACTAGTTTTAGACAGCACTACAAAAATTGCAATTTGAGGCCTTTAGAAGTGGATTTCGAGGGGTCAAACTCTGTCGAACAGAGTGAACAAAGTTCGACATCCGGTAGCCATATTCTACACGTTCCAAGCTTTCTAATGCATTTTGAATAGAGTAAATCGGAGCTGCGGTGCAAAATTTATGCCTCCCAGAAGTTGCCCCACTAGAATTGCCACCTAGATTGTCTGGATCAAACACTTTTTGCTAGCCTTTCCCATTGTTTTGCATGCACCATGGTAGTTACCATGCGCATTCCCTATTCCCCCTGTGGGAGTTCTATTTCGGATGTGCACATCAGTTTCAGCTTTCCTCGTTTAGGCCATGCTTGCCATGGTTCATCTCATGCACCCCAAACGAGTGGGAGCAATCATCAGGTTATTATTTCATCCTCTCAGCAGTTCAGAGACCAGACACGGATTGGTACACAACAGAATCAGAATAAACAAGAGCTAAAAAACCCTTTTAGAATCAGAATTGGGCCAAAATCACAACAGGGATAAAAGCGCCCAATATTGACAGGAATGGTGGGCGCTAGTGTCCCACATGGGCAGTTTTGTCTTGGGGGCAAAAACAGGTACAATACAGGATCAACATGTTTCCAGTGACAAGTTTCTCCAAAATCCAACAACAGGTACTTAGTTACAAGTTACCATCAGGAATAACAAGAACAAAATCAATGGCAAGTTACATACTTTGGGCAAGGGAACTAATTATCATGTTTTTTCGGGATCAAATAAGGAATGGCACCTAGGGCATATGCAGGATAGCGATATGCCTGTAACGATGTGTCATCTGTGACCAATTTCTATTGGGTTTATGACCATCTGTAGTGGCACTTATTCATGGAGAAGCGTTAACGGTTGGAGGGAAAAGCCTACTGCTCTCCCAATACTCTTCCCTTAGCAACAGGTCACCTAAATCCTCAATATAGCGACGGGACGCTTAAATCCTCCGTTTGGCGACAAGATGCCTAAATCCTTAGCACTATTCCAACCATCTCCAAGGAAACAAACATACAGGAACAATTCTATCTCTTCTCTCACAGCATACATGTGTATTCTATCCTTGATTCACTTGTTTTTCAATATGCATTTCTATTTTCACATTTACTAAGTTAAAGTTCAATTTCTTTTATCATGAACATTGTCTACACTTATCTTCTTTTGCAGGTCCGATCTTACTCCGACAAAAGGCAACACACAAATGGAACAAGAAGCAATCTCAAGCATAAGACGCTCAGGCAAAGGCAAAATTCAACGAACAAATGCAGGTATCATTTCTACCACGCAAACAAGGTCACCCCTAGGATCCTTATCCAATGTTAGATTCCACAATACACATTCTGCAATCTCCATTTGGCACGATATAAGGTACAGTCCTAATATTGTCATTCATTTGCATAGCATTCTAGCATTGTCTGGATTCCTTTAGATAGTAAATCTCAGTATTCTTAATCCGTACAGTTAATACCCCAGTGTACTATTTTTTCTATCAATCTTTGCTTATTTTTTGACTCGACAATCTGTGCAAATAATTGCCTTTCAGGTTTGAACATCCTTGAATGTGTTCCTTATGTGGTCAATTGATGGAGACAGATAGGATCACATTCATATGAACAAGTCAGCTCCACTGTACTATCACGGTATGATACACCAATTTGGAATTCCATTTTTCTTCAACAAATGCAACTCAAGTTTAATTTCTATGCATAAATCTCCATTTCAAACTGTTACCAAAAGAAATGATTTGTCCTACATTAAAGAGACCTTGAATAGCTAATGTTAATTTATTCCTCTTTGATAATTTCAATGTAACATGTATTCTTCATTTGCAAAAGAAATATTTATTGGCTATTAATACCTAAGAAAAAAAAGCATTTTATTTTTTGTAAGACATTCAAAGAAAGAAAACTATATTTGCAAACTCGTAAGGAATAAAATGTCGAAATTCACAAGCAGTGAAAAAGCTTGAATTTCTGTGTATCCCTCTTACCTCAGTTAGTTCACGGTCAGCACTCTTGACTAGTGTCGAGTATTCTCTTGCTGCTACATGGTTTTCAAGTAATTCTCCATCCAGATCCTCGTCAATAGCCACTAAAAGTACATTTCGGAAACATAGCATGATTGTCAATCAATTTATTGTCAGCACACCAGAAGCTGAAAAGATAACACAGATCATTATGCCAACAATGAAATAGATAAACATTGAAAAATATAAACAGGATTGCCCCAAAAATTAATAACAAAACATTCTTAGGTGATTCCCCTGCTAAAGAAATATTCTTTTTCACAAAGTACAAGAACGGGCAATCATAAGTCAGTTACCTCCCCCGTGAAGAGTAAGAAGCTTTAGTTCTTTCATATAAAATTTGATTGTTGCAGGATATAAGAGCCACATTCCAGTCAACTGCAGTGCTGTGAGACGCATAGTTCGAGGACTTCGAATACCTTGGTCAATAAGCCTTCCAAGGAACTGCACAAACACAATAGATTTAGCTAACAAATTTAGTGCAATGCTTACACTGTAAACTACAGATTTCAATATATACAGACAAGCATTGTGGATTCTACTCAAATAATTTATAATTATATACATGGCTTACAGCTACCCATGTGGTTACTTCCCAATTTTCCAAGAAACACCTAAAAGCAAGTAATATTAAATACTAACTGTTTAAGCTTCTAAATACTTGACTGAATAGTACAACAGTCCAACTCAGAGCTAACTACCCTTCTCTGAGGCTTATACTCTCCTCTTTCGCCAAAGTTTTTTTTTTTGAACTTCTATATAATTTGTTCACCTGCCATGTCCTCAGTTATCAAGACTCCTTTATCACTATTCCTCCTTTGCTTATATTTCTTCTTCATGTAATCATTTGGCCAGTGTTTCATCATTCTGCACTAGATGGCAAACAAGTGATGAAACTCTTCCTGCATTATAAAAACCATAGTTTACATACTTGGCAAGCCTGCGAGTAATGGAAAAATTCACCTTCGGATGACTATTTTCTGCTTATACTCGCAAGCGAGTTTTGAAGAGTTTTATAAGAGTACTCGCTAATACTTGGCGAATTCTAACGACCAACACGCCATACGCAGAAAAAACACAGTTTTACAGTCAAATGCAGAAAAAATGCTGAATTTTCTTCTTTTTAAGCCCCACAACCCCACACATTCTAATCACACAGCACTTGAGTATCCTTCGAGCAAATTGGAGGAAATTTTTAGCAGAATTAAGGAATTTCAATTTACAGGTTAATTCTTTTATTTCTTTTTTCATTTCCAAATTGTTTCTTTTTCTTCTTCTGTTTTTTTCAAGCATGTAAATTCTTTCTAAAATGTTAATATTAGGTTCTTGAACGGCTTACAAATTTATACGCATTCCATTCAATTCCCATAATTTTTGTTTATTATTTATGCTAGTTTTTGATAAATTATGAGAAAAAAGTTAGTTTTTTCCTATACGTGGGAGTCTACAACTTTACGGTTTAAGTTTCTTTAAAATATGTTTTTTTAAATTGCATATTTTCAAGATTACACAAGTTCCAACATTGTCCCTTCAGCTTAACTAGTGAGCTGAATTATTAAGACTGATGCTGCTAGTCATTGGAAGGAGGTTCTCAAAGTCAAATTGATGCATGAAGATGAAAAAAGCTGTCCTCATAAATCACCTTGCAAGCTGATTATGAAGACACATACTAGGAGTCAAACTTTCCCTCCTAAAATAATTGTTTGACAGAGTGCATATGAATCTCAATAAATTTATTGCAATGATGATTCCCAGAGTCAAATTGATGCATGAAGATGAAAAAAAGGAGTCCTCATAAATCACCTTGGTGAAAATATTTCCTAGCTGCAATTATGAACATTGAAGACACATACTAGGAGTCAAACTTTCCCTCCTGAAATAGTTGTTTGACAGAGTGCATATGAATCTCAATACATTTATTGCGATGATGATTAACAAGGTTGTGAATCATCTGAATGACACTAGGACTGTCACTATGAATAATACATGAGGTTTTTTTAGGAAAGCCAATATAAGCATAGTTGCATGGGGATGCGTCCCCCCATTTTTGACACATCTAGGATATCCTGGACGTCCTGGGGATGTGGGGACGTGGGGGAAACATTTCCCCCACATTTCCCATTGTGTATGCATGTTGGGAAACATCCTAGGGACATTTGAACATGTTGGGAAATGTTCTGGGGACGGGGAAACGTGGAGGGGACGTCCAGACGTCACCCCCGTGGTTTGCCACTTTTTTCAACAAAAAAACATAAAAGCAACACTCTAAACTATTTTTTTTAATTGTAAATCACTTATAATATAAAAACAACATTACTAACCTAACCCTAACCCTAAAAGTGCAATTTTATGTTATAAATTTACATTATGGGCTCATTTCATATTCACACCAAGCAAGAGCAAGAGTAATAGTGAGAACAAGACAAAGAGGAAGAGCAAGAGTGCGAGAAAGAGCAAGAGCAAGAGGGAGAGCAAGAGCAAGAGCAAAAACAAGAGCAAGCAAGAGCGATTTATATTTATAATTTTATTTGCTTACAATACCCGTAAAAGTTTTTTTTTTAAATTTAGATTATAATTCATATTAGCATTTTTTAGGGGTTGGTTTTTAGCATTTGCATCTACATTCACAATGTAATCATGCATGTAGTTTGTAGGATTTTTAAAAATGCATATTGCATAGGGTTTGGTTGTAAATGGTTACGTTTTTTTTTTTTAAATTACATTTTTATTTCTATTTTAAAATTTATATTATATTTGCATTTTGAGGGGATGTTTTTTAGCATTTGCATCTACATTCACAATGTGATCATGCATATAGTTTGTAGGATTTTTAAAAATGCATATGGCATAGGGTTTGGTTGTAAATGGTTACTTTTTTTTTTAATAACATTTTTATTTCTATTTTTATATTATATTTGCAATTTTTAGGGGTTGTTTTTTAGCATTTGCATCTACATTCATAATGCCATCATGCATATAGTTTGTGGGATTTAAAAAAATGCATCTTGCATAGGGTTTGGTTGTAAAATATAAATGTTTACGTTTTTTTAATTACATTGTATTTCTAGTTTAAAATTTATATTATATTTGCATTTTTTAGGGGTTGTTTTTTAGCATTTGCATCTACATTCACAATATAATCACGCACGTTGCATATAGTTTGTAGGATTTTTAAAAATGCATATTGGTTACGTTTTTTTTTAAATTAATTCATTACATAATCAATCAATCATATAGTTATGGTTGTTTTTAATTCATTGCAGCAATCATCACGATGAGTTCTTCTTCTGAGTATGAGTATGAATCAGAGCAGGAGAGGGTTGAACAGAAAGTTAAGATAGGTGGCCGTGGAAGAGTTCGTGATGCCACAATGGGGGAGAGTGGAGAAGGGACACAAAATGTAGTGGCAGCGGCAACTGGTAGTTCAGTTGGTAGTGCTACCAATTGCCCCTCTCAAATGTTGTCCAAATTTGCCATTGGACCATTTGATAAGAAGTCATTGCAACAATTTGCCCAAATAATTGATAACCCCGCCTCCAAGTCTCGATGGGGGAGCAAAGTATGGAAGTGCAACATATGTCCACTGACTTGGCATGGCAGTATCACTAGGACCAATGCACACTTGTTGCACCTTACAAGAAGGGGGGTTGCAACTTGTAAGGGCCTTTCACTAGAGCAAAGAGCTGAAATGGTGAGAATCTTCAATGGAAATACTACAGACAATGTGCCAGAAGTTCTTGGTTCTACTCTGGCTGGTTCTAGTTTCGAAGTGTCAGAAGTGGAAAGCAAAGGGAAGAGAAAGGCCGTGGGGGGCAGCTCCAAATTCAATTGTTGACGTGTTTGATTCAAAGGCAAGGGAAGAGGCAGATGATGCTATTGGGAAATTTTTCTATGTTGCTGGGATTCTATTTAATGTCGCTCGCTCTCCTTATTACAAGGAGGCTATGGCTAAGATTGCAAAAGAAGGTACAAGTTATGTGCCTCCTGGAGACTCAAAATTGAGGACGACAATCTTGGATAGAAACTATTCCAAGGTTAATCTGTTGATGGAGAAGATGAAGGTGACACGGGTGTCACATGGATGTAGCATTATCATGGATGGGTGGACGGATATTAGACACCGTCCTCTCATCAATATCATTGTCTCTTGCAAATATGGACCGTACTTCTTGAGAGCAATTGATTGTTCTGCGAAGCGAAAAGATGTTGAGTTTCAATATCAGATTTTGAAGAATGCCATTAAGGAGGTTGGACCTTCCAACATTGTCCAGGTTGTCACAGATGTAGCTTATGTGTGCAAAGCAGTAGGCAAGCTAGTGGAGCGGGAATATAGGCATATTTATTGGACTCCATGTTGTGTGCATGCCATGAACAATGCACTGAAAGACATAAGGAAGATTCAGTGGGTTAACCAGATAGTGACTGAGGCCAGGGATGTGCAAAAGTTCATATGTAATCACCACACATCATTAGCACTTTTTTTTTAAAAATTCGAAGAAGAAATTTTTGAAACCAGTTGACACCCACTTTGCATCTTATTTTATTTTGTTGGAGAGGATGTCTAAGTTACAGGAACCCCTGCAAATTATGATGACACAGAATTGGACTAGGTGGCGTGAGTCCAAGACAGATAAAGAGCAAAGAGTGAAGGAAGTGATGTTGCGGGAAACATTTTGGGCTGATATGAAATACATCATATCAATCATAGCTCTAGTTTTTAGTGTCATCAAATATGGGGATTCTAACAGCCCCAATCTTGGTGAGATCTATGAGTGCATTGACAGCATGCTTGGGCAAATGAAGGCAGCTATTCGAGTGAGGAACCCCACTTTGGAGTTCTATAATGAACATGTACAGCCCATTATTCAGTAGAGATGGGAGAAGTTGAACACTCCTCTTCATATGGCTACGTATGCACTGAATCCCAAATGGTATGCGAAGAGGCTAGGCAGAGTTATCCCATTAGATGATGATGAGGTGAAGAAGGGCCTTATGAAGGCCTTTAAAATAATGTACATTCCACAAGAGGCTTCACAAATTAGAATGGCGTGGCTTGACTTCACTGAACTTGATGGGTACAAAACATCAACAAAGCCAGACAAGGTAACAATAGCACAAGAGTACCTAGTGAGTTGGTGGCGACTGTATGGGCTTCTAGGACTACTGCGCCCACTTGCCATTCGGCTCTTTTCCCAGGTTTCTAGCTCCTCTGCCTTTGAGAGGAACTAGTCTACATATGGTTGGATACACTCTGTTAAGAGGAGTAGGCTTACCTTTGCGAGAGCGGAGAAGCTTGTAGTTGTACACAGTGCTTTGCATCTTATGGATCGCAAGACACCTGAGTACAAACAGACCCCAACATTACGGTGGGATGTAGATCCCGAGAAGCCGAAGCAGGTTGAAGAGGACGATGCTATGCAGCAAGGATTGATTGGGCTTACCTTTGAGGACAAGGATGCTAGTACCAGCGAGGAGTTCATGGATATTACTTCAGATCTTGATTATGATTTTTAGGCTGATACTTATAGTTGTCCTCTTTTTTTGTAATATTGACAATAGACAATTGTTGGTGTATTTGGCTATGAGATTAATGATATGATAATCAACTATTGTCACTTGATCAATCGTAATTTAGAATGGTTTTACTTTTATATTTTATAATATATTTGAAATTTCAGCTTGTCTCAAATTCAAAATTTAAATATGTATTATGAATTTTCAATTCATGACATTAACATATTGATATTATAGTATTAAGGAATGTATTTGATGTTTATGAGTTCAAGTTCCACCTTATTTAAATCTCAAATGGTTTTATTTCAGCTTATTTATATAATTTAGTCACTATATCTTTATATTTTAAATATTTATATATTTTTTAATTAGTCGTCCCCCTGCCGTCCCCAAAATTTAGAAATTTTTTGCCATCCTGGAAACCCCGTCTCAGGTAACTATGAATATAAGAGAGGAGTGAAGCCACATGAGCTGACAGGTGGCTTCCAATGCACTATAAGACTGTGGAGATAGACATATGTCTGCTTCTTTATCTTCCAACTAATGGGCCCACACCCAAGAGAGAAGATGTCACCAGAAAATGCTTATCACAAAATCAAACAAGGTAGGAGGATTGACTGTGGTGTAGAGAATATCAAGCTGAGGGGATTCTTTGACATAACGACGGATATCTTTAGATGGGTGTTGATGAAACATACATGGAGTCTAAAATATCCCTTGTGGGATACCACGCAAAAGTAGACAAAATATAGATAAATTGCCAGCAAGTAGAAAATCTGATTTTCTGCAGTAAATACCCAGCTAGGGCAGTAAACTAATTCTTATTTATATTTCTCAAAATACTTTCCCAAAACACATGAAAATTTGCAGGAAGCTTGCTAAGATAATAAAGAACACTAGCACAATATTTTTGGAATTTTTTGAATCATATACGACTGCCAAAAATTTACAGAAAACCCTAGACATATAGAAAACCTCAAAAATTCATATCTTTTCAAATACTTACACTAAATTTCTAAAATTTTGGAAATAATATCTATTAATAATATGAATGAAATCCCAATCGCCAGACCTAGAAAAAGCACTCTGAAAACCTTCAAAAAACCATTGTAGAATACCAAAATGGGTCGCTCCATCTGGAAAGAGACCAAAAACCCTCCAAAATTCCTCTAGAAATGGCGCCAAAACCTGCTCTAATCGCTGCAAGAAAACAAATCCGGAAACCCTCGATTTTTCTCCACAAAAAATCCCAAAATTCCTCCAAAACCCTTCTCTCAAATTTATCTCTAAAAATCATCCCTAAAGTAGTTATAAATCGACAAGCTAGGTTGCATCTTCCACCACCGAAGAATGCCCTACTAGCTACGAATGGATCTCTCACCACCAAAGCTAGGGTTCTTGTGGGATCTTACTCCACAAGATAGAAAAAGCAATCAGCAGTTGCTCAATGGAAATCATAAGTGTGTATGCAAGAATGAGCTCCCTTTCTTCCCAAACCTCATATAACTTTTCATTACCTTTTTTCCATGTTGGGAGCTCCATTCTACAAACCTTATCTATCACTCTTGCTTGCATTTCCTTCGCTTGATCTTGCTTGGTTACTATTTTATCTATTTGATCAGCAATGTCCTTATCTTAGATTTAATTTTATTAAATCATTTGGTGAACCCGATCCCTTGCATGCTCTTTAACTAATCTCTTTTCTACAAACTCAAAACCCTACTTGCATTAGGGTTCATACCTTCATCTTATCTTCAAATCCAAACCTGATTTTCATCTATAACCTGTCATAAATCCTTGTGATCTCCCTCCCAAACATGATGCTCATGACATTACCTGCATTGCACATCCTTCTCCTTTTGGGATGCACCATAGTGCTACTGATTAACAAAAACAATTTTCTATTGGCACCCATGATACTCCTCCAATTATGTCTCACTCTCGATGCACTTCTATTGATCATATGCTTAGTGCTTCCAATGTTACATCTCTCTCCACACCTTCCTCATCATAAGTTAGAGCATTGTACACTGATTTTACAATGATTCCTAATGCTCTCACTTTCCAAGATCCTATGCATGATTCATTTACTATGGCTACCCTTATCTTGTTACATTCGTGGGGACCATCCATTCCCCTCTTTCTACTTGTTTGTCTATGATCATAGGGGCTAGTTCATACTTCTTTATTGCTTCTAGTCTTCCCAAATTGCACCTATTGCTTGCCATTGCTACTAATAATCCTCCTAGAATTACATATGTTACACATCTTTTGAATCACATTTTGATCCTTATGATCACACTTCCTCCTTCCACTCTTGCCAACGAGCCCAAAGTTACATGTATTATGTTTTCTCCTAATGGACACTCTCTTATTGCTTATACAATTCCTACACATATTGTTGGGATCTTGGACTCTATAGGGTTTACCCCTCACTATATTGTCATCATTTTTTGGAAGCTCTTTTGCTTCTCAATGTAACACTTATTCTAGTTTCTTCGCATGAATGACTCCACTTTCACGTGACACTAGGTCATTGCCTCATGTTCACGTGTTCATCTTTTTACCTTTGCAAATCACAGACACCTTTGTCCTTGGCTCCTGTAGTCATCCCATATTTAGTTGCTCCTACTCCTAGTGCATCTTCTCTTATTCATGATGGCTCTTTAGCCTTGACCCTCCTATGGTATCTAGAGCCCTTGCTCCTCCTGTAGTACCTTTACACATCCATCTCAGTTTCCTTCACATATGGCTACTACTCATAGGCCTCATCGCATCTATAGATCCCTAGACTATTTCGATTTAAAACCTCAGATTCGATACATTCATACAATATAGTTTTTAAAAGTAAAAAATATAAATATATATAAAAATTTAAAGAAAACAACAAGCTTATAGCCTCCGGTTCTCAGCAACCTATAAAATATTAGAAGCCAACAACAAGCTTATTATGAATCAGAAGCCATCTAAAGCAAGTTTCTTTGATTGAATACAAGAAGACCACGAAACATTAAATCTATGAGTCCATCTACTAATGGGCTCACAAAAATTCCACTTATTGTTAAGGGTCAGGAAAACATTTGGGGAGAAGGAAATCTTTTAATAGAGTTGTTTAGAGGTAGCCACTTGGAGAAGGGGCCCTTTAAGCCACCTCACAGTATCCCAAAAGTCATTCTCATCCTCCATAATTAGTCCAACAAAGGGAGGTGTGAAAGCATTTTTGAGAATTGTATACATTCTAAACTGAGATTGAGGAAGCTTATAGAAAGCTTTAAGGTCTGTCCATTTCATCCACTTCCGAAATCTATAAAAGTCATAAAATATTTTAATTCCTTTCTCAAACCGAAGGAGGGCAGAGCAACCTCTTCCTAAGGCAAGGATCTTGTCATTATATTTCAGATTCGACAAAATTATTTTGTAGGCTTGGCACTTAGTGTCAAAGGAAGCGAAGATAGGCTGTCCAACCACCAAGTGCTTCACTTGCTCCCATGTTGTCCAAATTGACTGAAAAATAAAGGACCCATAACATGCAACAAGAAAGCACCCAAATAGTAAGCCAACCAAATGAATTCTTTTTCATCTCTCTTGACCCTTCAGAGCCTATTGGCAATAATGAATCTCACACGAACTTTCCAAGGTTCAATTCCAGTCAAAGACCTGAAGTTTTATTTTTGTTTTGCACTTACAAAAGAAAACCATGTGGGTACATACCCACAGGCCCTGGGTACGTCTCAATTACGTACCCACAACATACCCAAACCGTACCAATACCAGTAACAGTAACCGGTACATATAAGGCCTGCTACATGGGGTACTTAGCGTTTCCGGGCAGTCTAGATAGATCCCATAGCCCACCTCATAGGGGTAGCTCATATGCTTCACAAGCTCCATCTAGACATATTTCGCGCTCCATTTCTCCAAATGCACAATCTAGACCTATCCCATAAACTTGGCATCATGCACTCTCCTGTGACCATCAGACCCTAGATCATGTTCACATGCGTAGTTCCTTTACCTCAATTGATCGTGGGCCCTTGCCTAGTACTCTCATTGCATAGATCATTTTCGCATTCACACTTGCGGGCATCATAATTCCGTCACACCACCCGATGATGCACTCTTGTTCCTAGTTCATACTTGATTGTTGAGGATTTTTTCATATGGACCTCACTTTGCACACACACTGGGAGGCATCCTTATTCCTCCCTTCCCATAGATTTTCTTTCATATATCTGATATCAAAAATCTAAAAACATTAGCTTAGATCTTGATTGGATACATTCTTCCTTGCTTATACTACTCTAGGTTGCACCTTTGTTTATCATGTTGCTACAATTCATAGTATACTTTATCATTTTTCATACACACATGCACGTTCACATGGTATCTTGAGGTGAATGCAGGTCACTTACAAGTTGTTACACAATGTATGATGCCTAGCCCTGTCCATTACCAGTCCCACTGAGGCTCCTGGTGGGAATCTACCTTTTTCCTACTTCCTATCAGGTTCTATCGTTGCAATATTTCACAACTGTTATTCCTATATTCAGATATTACATTGTCTCATAATATTTATCTTTTCTAACATGCTAACGGGTGCTTCATGTGTAACATTTTCCTTGCAAGACTCCTTCCAATCATGGCTACCTGATTTGTTTGTACCTTGCTTGCCATTGTTTGCAAGCTATGCATTATGTTTGTTTAGACAAGCATTGAACGACTCAGATTGTCTTGTGACATCCTGAGTGTTGTCCCATGTATAGCTACTCGTTAAGTCCTTGTTTACTGTTTTCATGTATGCCTTTATTACTTGATATTTCAATTTACATTACTTGTTTGTCACTAACACTGGTATGCTAGCATTTTCCCCATGTTTTGCTTGCGTCATGGTAACTACCATGCATAATCCTCCTTCCCCCTGCAGGATTCATATATGAGATGTGCACATCAGCTTCAACCTTCCTCGTTTGGGCTCCATTTGCATTTGTTCATCTCACACGCCCCAAACGAGTGGGGACAAACATCGGGTGAAACTTTTCACCCTCCCAACAATCACAGAAAGCAACTACAGGAAAAAAAAAAAAAAAAGACAACAAGAACATAACAGAAATCAGTTACAGAACAGGGCCAAAAATAGACATGGCCACAAAACTCAACATGGACAGAAGCGCCTAGAACAAACATGAATGCCTGGGTGCTAGTGTCCCACACGGGTGCTCATATCCTGGGGCAAAAACAGTTACAAAGCAGTTTCAGCAGTTGGAAAGTCACATTTTTCTCTAGTTTCAACAATTACACATCCAGTTTCATATTTCAATCAGTCACTAACAGGAACTAATTACTAACTCAGGAAACAAATAAGGGAATGACACCTAGGGCATATGTAGGACAGCGATATGCCTAGAGCCTTTGTGTCAACCAAGGCAAGTTACAAATCGGGTTTGTGATCATCTGTAGTGGCACTTATCAGTAGGGATGCATTAACGATTGGAGGGAAAAACAGACCACTCTCCCAATACACTTTCCCTTAGCAGCAACAAGACAACTAAATCCGAAGTTTAGCCGAGATGCTCAAATCCCTAGTTGACAAGAGGACGCCCAAATCCTGTGTTATTCCAACCAGCTTCTAAGCATCGGGTCTACAAGGAGGAACAAATTTCTATCCCTTTCTCTTTAACACTGCAGGTGTACTCCAACCCCTTGGTTTAGCTTTTTTAATATGCATTCCCATTTTTCCATATTTCCCAAGTTGAAGTTCAATTGCATTTACCTAAATCATTGTCTACACTTGTTTTTTTGCAAGTCTTATCCTATCCCAACAAAGGCAAAGCACACTTGCAACCATGAAGCAAATCTCAAACACGCTCCGGCAAAGAGGACATTCCAAGGAACTACATGCACGCATCATTATCACTCCACGCATGCAAAGGTCACCCCTAGGATCCTTATCCTTCTCTCTCCTTAGAATTTCATGGTACACATCTTGCACTATTCCATTCCGCACGCTACAACACTTATTCGGCATGCTAATTTCGTTTGACTCTCCAAGGTACGCTTTTCTTTGAGGTTGTTGCTCTTTCTAACCACAGTGGCCATTTCGTTGTTGGTACACCGAAGTCTCACGTCTTTTTGACTCTTTCGGGACTCAGATGGATTGCCTCCCACCATACATATACTCCCTAGACGCTCTTACCCATTTCCTACCGAGTAAGCGGGATCTGCACAAAATTATCAAAGACGATATTTACAGGCAATTCATCCAGCACACTTAAATCAGCCCTCCAAGTGGATTATGTCCTAAGATGGCTTTCTATGCTACACATTTCCTTGAGGTCAATGATGGGCTTATTAGCCGTCCTATGTATATCTCCCGACACTGGTTACAAGCACTCCGCATATCCCTAGGCCAGTTCAAAGTGGGCTCTCATAGACTTCGTGCGAAGGACCACCAACTGGACCGCTCGAAGAGAATTTGCCAACTTTGCTCTCTCCAGGAGGTCAACACGGAGGAACACTTCATTTTCAGGTGTCCCATCTACTACGATATCAGAGGGAGATTCCATTGCCTATTTCGGGAGCATTTGTCAATTGCGGCTTTCTTCAGGTATTGTGATCAATGGTGTCTTGCTCTCTACCTACAGGAGGCTCTCAGGCTTTAGAGCATCCATCCGCACTCTTGTGGCCATTGTGGCCCTTGCTTCTCCTATTTTCCTCTCTCTTCTCTCCTCTCTTGTTGTTCGGATGACCCTTTCGAGTCTCCTTGTTGGTTCTTTTGGCATTGTAATGTGCAGTCCCATTGAACCACTTTTGTGGTCATTCGTTGGACATTAATATAATTATCTTATCTTATCTACTTTATGTTATCGAATCCTTATTCACCAATATAAAGTGGGGGCAAATGTAGTCACTAAATCACGCACTTACTATGATGACCTTATCCTTCTCTCTCCTTAGAATTTCACGGTACACATCTTGCACTATTCCATTCCACACGTTACAACACTCATTCGGCATGTTATTTTCATTCAACTCTCCAAGGTACGCTATTCTTTTCTACTTTATGTTATCAAATCCTTATTCACCAACATAAAGTGGGGGCAAATGTAGTCACTAAATCACACACTTACTATGTACATATAGCCTCTAAATATTGCATTTATATCCATGATTCTTAAGGAAGAGAACAAGAAATTAACAACACTTTCACTTTGATTTGACAGTGCTTTTAACCTTTTCATCTTTAGTGCTTGTTGTTTTTGATTGCCAACTTATAGTTTTGCATGCCAGCCAACATCCTACTCAACTCCAATTTCATTGTTTATTCGTTTCAGCACCCTGTATAGGACCACCTATTAGGGACAGGGGCGCCTAGGAGCTACTGTCTCCTTTGGGTGCCTCTTTGAAGAGACAATTCCAACGCCACTGATTTTGTGCAATTTGGAGGTCTGAGTCAAAAGTTATGGCCCAAAACCAAATAATAGTCGTCCTAAGCGGAATTTCGAAGAACTCGGGGAACTCGAGAACGTTCCTCATGGACTTAAAAAGCAATTTAATCTTTTTTTGCTTCTTTGTGCGGAGAATGCAGGTTTGCGGGAAGTTGTAGAACCTGGGAATTGTTCCCCTTGTGCTTGGCGGAGCTCATTTATCTGCACTGCTTTATCCTTCACTTCGTCAACCTTTTCAGTGTTTCAGGGAACCATTCGAACTTTGGCATTGTTCTGCATGTTCCGGTTTGGCCCGACATGTTCGATGAAACCCTTTTCCTCCTTGTCGGGTATAGTGTCTGATCAACGAATTGTGAGAACAACTGAATTCTTCCAAAGGTGCCTATTTTACCCAACTTAACCCATTATCTGATGCTTTTCCCTTCCAGTTCATCAACTTTTACAGAGGTTCGAAGAACCTTTGGAAGTGTACCCTCAAAGAGCTAATTGCCCGATTTGCATTGTTAGGTGGACATGGCGGGGTTTAGGGGAAGTTATAGAACGTGGGAACGTTCCAAAGGTGTCAAGAATTCCTAACATAACCGATTGCAGTGCCCTTGTTTTAGTCGACCAATCAGTAAATTGTGGGATCACCTGAATTGTTCCAAAGGTACCGTTAATTCCAACATATTCGATTGCAATGTGTTATGCAGCCAAGGCGGTAAGGCGGGGAACAGGAGGAACAAAGGAACAATTATTCCTTTTCCTACAAAGGTCGAGTTTTCACTATTTGACCCCAATTTTCCCAAAATGGCTAACTCTTTGGACTGTGATGTTTTGCAAGAGGGAGAGCAACGTCCAGAACACTGAGACTTGCCACAAAACACCGAGATTTGCTCATCTATAAAATTTGAAATTTTTCTGATCTATGATAACACTGGCTAAGTCCAAAAGTGAAATTGTAACTTGTCAAAATAGCCCAGGGGGTTATTTTGGACAACAATACCTATAGAAATTTGAGAAGTAAGAAAACTAGATGTATACACCTTATTTTTCACTCTTAGTAGTGATTCCTCTTTGAAGATTGTTGGTGCATTAATCTCCCTGAGAACGTGCCCTAAGAAGCATATCAAGAATAGGGTTTGGCTGGTTGGCAATACTTGGTGAGAGAGATGTGTGTCGCATTACCCTAGCTTTCCCTAGCTTGCCTCTTTACTAACTTTGTACTGCCTCCTTGCCATCTCTTTCAAACCACAAGATATTCTCAGTATTATAATTCATCATCTTCACATGGCACCTTCAAATAAATTGCATACCTACTACAAGTGTTTGTTCTACCTCCATTGTCTCTCCTCTCCTTACCTTTATGTCATTCTATTTGTGGCCCACAACATATACCATGTTCAATGTCATCGGCTAAGAGAAATAGTGGATTGTTATGTTATCCTAAAAATATGTGTCATTGTTTTCATTTCTCTATATCATCATCAAATAGTTTGTTTTACTTCCACTCGTAAATCTTCCCTTAACGGTTTAAGCGGTTTAGACTTTAGTGTAACTTATCTTTGGAGGTCTACTTTGGAGCATTGGCTTATTAGGAGCAACAAGAACAAGAGTTGCGCCAACAAGGTCTACCAAATCATTAGAGTCCCCAACTTTGGTCTACTTTGGTCTTCTACATATTTCTTGTGTGATCCCCCACAACAACTCTCTAATAAGTGCTACTAACCGTTGGGGGTAAGGGGGTATCATGTATTAGACTAGGATAGAGTAACATGTCTTTCTTTGTTGCAATATCTCTTATAGCCTATGCTTAGCTACTAAATGACATTACAACCCGTAGCCTTGATATCCTAGCCCTTGTTTGTTATCATTGCTCTTACAACCTTAAAATTCTAGTAAGATCTCATCCCATATCATATACATTGGCTTTGGAACCTTGCGTCTTCGATATGAGTATGGATTACTCTCCTAAATCCATATATATTACACCCCTTGGCGCTATACTCGACTTGTGTGTTGGCCAAAGAAGGGTCCTCTACATATATCCTAAACTATATTATTGAGAAGATAGAGAGGATAACCATATTGACCATCTTAGATAACATACATTTTGGTGAACCCAACATGAATCTTACTCCGCCCTTGATTTAGTCATATTCATGTTTCCTTTCTATCTCCTATCATATCAAATTCTTATCATCTTAATTCCTTTCAGCTCCTAAGTTGTATCATCATCTCTTATCTCTCATGTTCATTTCTTCTTTAGTTCGTAAGCTCCTCGTCATCACTTATTGAAATGTCACCGCTTCAAGTTTTTTTAGCAAGCCCCAACCCATTCAAATTTTATATGGGTTGTTCCTTCTTCCCTTTCCCACCATCAAGGCAAACACCTCATGGTATAAATTATCTCATTTTCAACCAACAATCCAATGTAGCATGGTTGAAAATCTACACGAGCATTTCCCCATATTCTATGTGTATCGGATATTCACAAGATGATTTTCCCATCTTTGACGAAGATGCACAAGAGGATCTCATTTTTGACGAAAATCCACAACATGATTTTCACACCTATTTCTTGAAATGAGACATGGGTAAGCTATGTGAATTTTTTATATTTAATGACATACAAGTAGATTCAATCATTGAAGTTAGTGAAAGGTTGTTCTTCAACATTGTTGGGGCATATTCCGTCAATGTTGGGGTGTTTCCAACACCCATGTCATGGGTAGTTTGGAAATTTTTGCAGATAGGTCATGATTACAGCTGTTGTACCTTTTTTTATTCGTTGTTCACAACTTTCCCTACTATTCTCCCACTTATGAGATGCCCACAAGAAAGCCTCCAATTATAAGGTTGAAGAAATTTCACACTACTACTAATATTACCATATTTGTGGCTGATTAAAGGGGGTTTCCAGCCACCCACATTCTTATTTTTTAAAGAAAAATACAAGGTTACAGCTGTTTTTGGGACAACATTACTGAAGTTTTGAGAATCCATCACTTGAATGGAAATTATGAGATGGTGGCAAGCCAAGGAAGGGACCTAGCCATCATATCCGCAAAGCATAAGTGGATGAAGAAGGAAATGATTTTTCCTTTAATGAGTTTGGTTCATGTTCAGGTACATCAAAGAAGGAGCCACATATATTTATTTAGGATCCAGGAGCTTGCATTTTGCTTGAGGGCAAGCAAATTTGGGAAGGATTGTAATGTCTCCTTTTCTAAATTAAAAATAATTAATAATATTTTAAGTTAGGCCCAGCCAATTCTTAATTTGGGACTTCATATTATTATTATAAAATAAAAAGTATTTTTAAATACTACTATGAGGTCAGTCTTCTTAAGGGAAGATTAAAAAGTGCATTGGGCATCAAATTCATCCTTGGCACTAAAATGGAGGATATAAAGGTGGATCGAATGGCCAAAGAAATCTTATACATGTTTATTTCAAAGATTGATATCTTGAGTTTGTGCACAGCATGCCCCACTCTCCACTGAAGACGAGGACCTTACGTGTGGTTCAACTTTGAGGACGAAACCCTCGATAATCACAACATTTGGGGACGAAAACCCTCATTTGTTGCATTGATGGCTTCATACGAGACTCACAAGTGGTCTTAATTGGAAAAAAATTGGAACATCAAGGTGTTTATCCGTGCTTAGCGAATTCCTACTTCAGCTAGGGAACTTTCTAGGGTGTTGGCACCCTTCCTTCTTTGGAGCAACCCACCAGGGAAGTTCAGGATCAATTTTGAGAGAATTCCCATGGTTGAAGAAATGTGATTTCACTTTCATTGGATAGATGGTCTCTTCAAGATCATTTTGAGCATTAGTTTGTGTTGAAACTCCAAATATTGATGAAGTTATGGCTTTTAAAAGTTTTAGTTGTATTTGCACTTGAAATAAATTTATAAAATACAAATTTATTCCATATTTCATCTTGCTGGATTTATTGAGTATTTGGGATATTTCTATGTTAATTTCCAGCCCATATTGCATGAGAATGGATGTCATTAAGTGTTGCTACAGTTAGTTGCAATAGGAAGATTTGTTTATTTACTTCCAATTGCTTTTAATGATGTATGATGCCCTAAAAGTGTAATTTCTTGATAGTTGCTAGGGTTTCTAATATTCTTGGATCTTTTGTTATAAAAATAATTTATTTTTAGTTGGGTGTTGGTGTATTTTCAAATCTGATTCTTAGGGTTTGGCTACAAACCCTTATTTTTCGATTTAAGCCCTAGAAAGGGATATTACACATGGATTCCAAGTGTTGTGTTCTAGTGATTCATTCAACTTTACAAGCCTCCCAACCCACTTGAGCACCTTAGGGTGAACTTTCTGCAAGAACAAAAAAAAGTGGTCCTTTAGGAAGAGCATGTGTATGCACTTAACTATTTAAATTCATCTCATTGGATTGATGCTTCCCTCTATTGTACGGGTCTGGTAGATGGGTTGATTAATTTCTCGGCTTCCCTACATCGTCTCTAAACTTTACAGGTTCACAATGATCAATAGTTGCTTTGATACTATTGCTAATAGGCTATCAAAGAACCCAAACTAGTCCTACATATAAAGACTTAATTATACGCATGAAACATTTTCATCGAGGACGTATTAAATGTCTGATTTGCACCTTTAGGAAGATAGGAAGAGCATCTACAACAGAACCTAAATTAGTCTTCCCTTATAAGGCTATACAAACCTGACCTAGACCTTTTCAATCAATTTTTGCACATTACTCACATGTGTCTTTCCCATAGCATTAATCTAGGATCAGTTGATGTGATTTCACTTAGCACAGCACTTCTTTGTTACATTTGGTCTAAGTTATTAGAAGCAAATGTGATACATCCGTAAACACTCCTCAAATTGGCTATCTCGACTCATACTAGACCTTTTATACAACCACATTTTCCTAATTAATAGGAATCATGCAAATATAACTCCTTAACTACCCTACTAGCACATGTATGAGTTGACATTCAACAACTCGCACATAATCTTAACCTATATTATCTCACCATTATCTGGAAATGTTCACGTACCACCCAATTATATAATGGAGCACTAATATATAATGCCTAACATACTTTTGTTTGATATGGGTACTTATAGGCTACTTGTGTAATCAATGGAATAATAGCATGGGCATCATTTTAGTCTTGTATCATTAGGGTTGCTAACCTTTAATTGCACCCTTCTAGTGATCGAGACGAGAGGTAACATGTCCATTCCTCATTTCACAAAAAAGGTAGGTTACATGTTGTATATTTCATTCGGTGGTGTATTCATTTATTCTTAATTATACCATTACTTCCATTTGATAGTAATTCAACAACTGTTTGATTTGCCCGTAGACATGTCTTGTATTTGCTCTACGTCTCGACATGCGACCATCTTCACATTGAAGCGTATATGTAAACACCTTATTTTTCACTCTTACTAATGATTATTTCAATTGATACATGTTTGTTGGATGCATTAACCTCAAACTAAGTGTGTGCCTTAACCAAGGTGTAAAACGGGAGCAAGCTTCCACTAGTTAGTAGTATCATAGTGAGAGTCCATACCGTGCATGGCATTTCCCTAGCTTGCCCTATCATGCCTTGCCTATCCACTAATTACCTTTCTTAATACCTAAAAGGGCCTTATTATCTCTTTTACGACTACTTGACAATAAATCCTCACTATTAGATACCTTCACATCTACAGCAGCATAGATAGACTTAGTAAAATTCTTCATACTACCTCAGAGTGATTCACTTCTACCTGATGACATGTTCTTTCCCCTTGCGGACCTTTATGTCGAATTATTTGTGGCTACGAACTTAACCATGGTTGATGCTAAATCTAGTCTTCAAACCCTTTTTCTGGCCAACACACATACAACCAAGGTTAATTGAACGTCAGCTATGGACAGAAGTAATAACTTCAGGCACTTTATGAACCCCTATATGAGAGTTTGGTTCATGTTTCTTTAAGAGATCATCTACATAGTCTACTCCACCGATATGATCCCTTTAAAAAATTAAGCCAACCAAGGTTTAGACAAATGGAGCCAACTTGGATACAACATCTGTGTTTTTATAGCATCAGGTAACTGAAATCTGATGACAAGCAAATGAATTGATCAAGCAAGCAGTCTAGAAATGCTATGTTACAATCTGACCAAATTTGGGCTTGAGCATAAGCTTGTCCCACAAATTAAACATCCCTCTTGTTATGCAACTACATACAACATATCTAATGCCAGCTTTTTACTAACACACTAGCTGGAATTTAATAAATGTCGCAGCAATAGACCATGCTGTCAACAATTCCTATGACACCTTAGTGGTCCCAATTAACCTTTCCAAGAATCTTTGATGTAGCTTTTCAATATGGACGGCCTTCAAATGGAAATATGGCATTCAAGATCTGAGATTATGAGACTAAAATGCATATTTTGTTCACTAAAGGTTTACATCGTACATTAGGTTGGTCGCTTCAGATGCTATAGAATCAGCCAGTTGCTCTACAACTATTAAACCAGAATATTTTCTAGCACAAATTTGTTACCTCTGTTTAGGGCTTCAAGTACCAAGCAAAGATGTACATGCAATCTTGAGTCGAGAGACCCAAACCACTAGAAGGGTTTTAAATGAACCTGCTAGTCAGCCACACAAGAGCTGGATTTCTCGATGTGCCTCACATCATTCTTCTAACATAGGATTGCAACAAGCTATAAATGCTCAATGTTGACTCATAAATGCACCAGAAATCAAGTGCTTGCTGACAGATGATGTCTTAAGACCTCCTTTCTATATTTCCATTGTTGAGAAGGCTTGAAAGAGATAATCATTATGTGACCAGTCAATAACGTAATCTGGTCCTTCCACGTCAGTTTTAATGAAAATGTCCCCATTTTTGAAGACCCTTAGCCTATCTTTCCCCGTGGGCTTTGGGATGTTGCAAGGGGAACAATTTTATTAAAAATTAAGATAGAAATTGCCTAAAGCAATAATTATTTAATTGTGAAGATTATTTAATTTAATTCCCAAAATTGAAATTAATTAAATGGGAATTAATTAAATAAATATTTAAGTGGCTTTTTAATGATAAAATCACCCTTTGAAAAGGGGATGCCACACCTAGGGGAAATAAATTCTTTTATTTAATAATTTCCCTCTCCTAGGGATTTCGAATTTTGTGTCTCCTTGCTTATAAAAGGAGTGTTGGGATCATTGTTAGACTTATGTTGATTTGATCATTATGACTCTCCATGCTTAGAAATGGGATGTATGCCCTAATTTTCATTTTGCTCTCTCTCATTCAATTTGGAATTGGAGTTAGATTGATATTCAATTGAAGATTTGTCATTGAAGATTTGCAAGACTTAATATTTATTTTTACCATTTCAAAGTGATGCTTTTGCGACTTTCTGGAAATATTGCATTGCATTTTAAGAAAATTGAGAGTAAATTTGATGAATATGTTCATTGGAAATATTGTCCAAGCTTTCCAACATGGGTTTTCGTGTCAAAATTCCTGCTCAAGATATGGGATTTAATGAAGATTTATGTCATTATTTGAACCTAATTTCCGCAAATATAGTAGGGCAGCGACTTTTTTGGAGTTTCAGGTGACTTTTTAGCATGGCAGAATTCGTGGATGCAAGTGAATTCTAAAATTGATCTCAAATTTTCCTTAAAATTTATGAGAAATTTTGAAGATGGTTCATAATTTTCGGATACTATTGATGCCCTATGAATGATGGTTTGATGCTGCAGAATTTTTAGGATTTAAAAATCAGGTTTTGGGTATTTTCAAAATCTGGTTTTCATGTATTGAAATTTGCTTCAATTAATATCTATCATTTCCCTTTAATTTCATGCAATTCGGAGTTTAAAGCAAAAGTTATGGAATTTTGAATATTTCAGCCTAGGGTTTTGACGAACTTTAAAAATAGTAAGTTCTAGATTTAGTGCTTGTGTTGATCAGATTTATGTTGAAATTAAATTCTAGATTGTGGAATTTTACAGATTTGGCAATTTTCCGGTTTGTTCCAAAAGGGAGGACAATGATTCCACTATCCTAGAGGAGACTTCTACAGCTGAAACCATTGTACCTATAAGAGGCACAAAGGAAAGCAGTACATTAAGTCCTTAAAAAGACTTAAAGTGCAAATAAGATTCCATCCTAGAAAAAAAAGATAGCAATTCTAGTATTGTGCCATGAAGTTTGGAACATTAAGAAGTCCTATAAAATGTTCTCTTGCCAAAGAAAAGGTAAATTGACATGCCACTGCTTTGTTTGTCAAATCTTCCTTGGATTAAGGTCTTATGGCTTAGTTGATGCTTACACATTGGAATTCTCAGAATTGGATTAATCGTTTATGGATGCAACTTAAGACGACAGGAAAACATACCTTCTAATGGTGTCTACCAAGTCTTTAGAATCCACAACTATGGCTACTTATGACTATAGACAGTTGTTGATAGGAAAAGGTGCATAAAAATTTGAACAAAGGAATTGACAACTCAAGGCATTTGCCTTTAATGCCAAATTTTGGAAGAACCTTGGTTACAAAACTATAGATGATCCCTAAGTTCCTTTGTTTTGTAAATCAATAGGATTGATGTTAGAATAGTTGGCCACAGAACGTTGACTCTAACCCATTATATGTGAATGTGAGAGAAGCCCCCAAATATAGAGATCCACCAGATTGCACAGATTGGAGATTATCGTGTCATTCTTTTTATTATGTGAGAGATGTGTTACATGACGTGTCTGAGTTGGCATCCATATAGCATTGTAACTAATATTGTGTAATGCTATTTGGAATGTATAAGCCTTATATTCTAATACCCCCTCTTCAAGGGCTTAAGACTATAGAACATACTCACAATGGTAAAGTAACTAGGAACCAAACAAGACCTGCGTCTATTCTTCAGAGGCTTTCCCTTTGGTGTGCTTGGAGGTAGGGCTCCAACACAAGCTGTTTGTGCAACCTGGCATCTGTAGGTGTAGTTCTCTGAACTCTGAATTCCAAATTCTGGTGCTCCCCGAACTCTCAAATGACAGATCTCCCAAATTGTTGGACAACCATCTGATACTTGAGCTACATCAGACTGCTCCATCAAGTTGTCTCATGACCCTCATTTGTCAAGGGTATAATTTTCATTTAGATCTCATAGACTCTGAAACTAACAGCAACAATCCATTTGACATTTATTACACTGGATCCCATACTGATTTCAAAGATCGTTGATCTTTTCCATAACGAAAGGATTTCCATACGGAATCCATTTAGATCTTCTGATTGTAAGCATTTGGAAAGGTATTTCACATATTCGCTATACATTTTTGCTTTGAACTTTCTGCATTTGAAGTATTTAAAAGGATATTGTCAAGCAAAATTATGGCAGCTGATTTTGAATGTGTTGGAATGACAAGACTTCAAAATTCTAACTTTTTATTTGGGAATAAGTCATGGAGTGGAATGATGGGAATGTTGAGCATTTGGCTCTCATCACTAAGTGCATCCTGTAATGTAGATGGATGTAAAGTGATTGTGAGCATCACCCATCCTATGGAATGAATATTATCATGGTGATTTTATCGTTCCTTAAAATTTTGTTTGGGGGAAATGTTGGAGGTCATATGTCAAAGATGTATTTCATTGTTGTCTTGGATATTTCATGTATCCAAAGAAGACCGGCTTTGTTGTCTGCTCGTGATTTCTCGGTTTCAGGCTTGTTAAATGGCTCAATTGGAGCACGTGGAATAGATGATAGCTGGGCCTTGTTGGCTTACCTAAGCAGGTTTTAATGATCAAACCTATTTATGGATTTTGTGAGAAATCTCTGAACTGTAGGCATCAACGATTCAGAGCTTCAATTTTGGACGTGGATCAATAGATTTTTTTGATCTTAGGATTCAATGCACATATTTGTGAGAAAAATTTGCCATTGAGTTGGTAATCAAGGCAAGTTATTTAAGTGGTTATAGGCATCGTCATCACTTAATGGATGGCAAGTTCTTGATACTACTTTAACTTTTGGGAACAAATCATTGGATTGTTGAAAGATTTGGGAGCTCGTGCACATGGATGGGAGAGTTTGAAAAATTAGATGGTGGTGAGGTCACCATTGGATTCAACATTTTTGCAATTTTTTGAGACAGAAAAGACACATGTCTACATCGTAACAGTTTAGAAGGGTTGTAAGGCTGTCACAAACTTTCATTGTTGAAGTGGTTTAGCATATCCTTTAATCGGGAGTGTTGGCGATCGAATGTGTTCAGATCATAGTTTCCTTCAATATTTGTCTTTTAAAAAAAAAAAAGAATTATATTATTGAAAATGGAAATTCGATGTCAAATTAAATGAATAAGCCATAAAGTACTCATAAAAAAGTTATATAATACCTTTGGACTTCCAACAAAGGTTATTAAAGAAGATTGAGAGAATATAGGGCATCTTATCCATCCGATGATTGCAAGTGAAGGATCTTTTCAATCTGTTTCCGCTTCTCTGGAGCACCATGTTAAAGGCAAAGGACCAAAGTTGATCAGATTATTATGATCCAACCCAGTTCGCTAGAGCATCTCCACCTTGGTGACTCTGATTCTAGGCATGTTGATAGCCCTGATGGTCTGAAATTGTCTAGCAATAACTTTAATATTATATTGTATCCGATTCTCAGCCAATTATTGGATCTATAAATTGCTCTTGCAGCTGACAAAGGTTGATGATAGCTTTTGAGATCAGATTCAACTATAACACTAATTTGACATCCAAATTTAGTTGCAAGTAACAGGACAGCTCGGCTGAATTGCCAAGATTTCAGCCACATTTGCCAGTGAAATGCCCCAAATGCTTGAAATGAATTGTGCACAGAGGGGATTTCCCACAGAATCATGAGCTAAATCACCTAATCCAAATTAGTTGGACCTGAAAACGCCCTATGAAATTTGTCCATCCTTTCTTTGGCATTTAACAAAGTCAAAAGGAAGGTGGTTTTCATTTTCTCAAAACAGCCTTAGGACTGCACCGATAGTCTAGCACATGACCTATCTTTTGGAATTTGCTTTTCATCCTTTGAGATTATGTAGTATTTGCAATCTTTCCTTTTTCCAGGTACAGGTGAAGGGAATTTCTAGATTATGCTCAAAGTTTCCACTTGGATTACTTGCGAGTTAATTCCATGACATCACAAATGTCTCTATTTTCAGATTTGAAGATGTGTCTGTTTCACTCTTTCCATACATTGCCACAACATAACATGAGAAATAGAAATCCCTGGATCCTGGACTTCAACAACTTCTAAATGTTCTTCCTTCGCAACTGATACTATGTTGAAGCTTCATATTAAGTCTAGGGGTTACACAACTGCCCTAGGATGCCACCTTCAACAATAGAATGGGGGGTCCTGGCTAGAATAGTCTTCCAATCAGTATTCGTGAGATAAATTAGATTAGCAAGTCGAGGCTCTTGAAAACATACGTGCAATGTTAGAATATGTGGAGAGAGAAAGAATAAGAGACAAGGGGGCATGCCATGTCAAAAGATGTGAGCAAAGAAATAATGAAGAGGACAATGGAATGCACACATTTTTCATTGTGGCAGTCATTTTATTATGTGAGAGATGGTTACAAAATGGTTGAAGTGATTACAAACGTTTATTAGTTAATACTTAATTGATATTGACTTAATGCTAAATTATAAGCCTTAAATTCTAATATAATTGATGTATCATGTTTTAGACTAGGATACAGTAGCATATCTTTATCTATTGCATTCTCACTTCCCATGCTTAGCCGCCAAATGGAATTACAGCCCTTAAGCAAGATATCTTAGCCCTCAGTTATTGTCATTACTCTTGCAGCTAGAATTTTAGTAAGACCCCGTCCCCATATCTTAGACATAAGCTTTGGAATCCTATGCTTACAATACAAGTCAAGATTACTCTTCTAGATCCACGACTATTACACCCTTTGCCACTATCCTTGACTTGTGTGTTGGCCCTAGAATGGTCTACTTATATCCTAATCTATATTATTGAAAAGAGAGGGGATAATTATATAGACTATCTTAGCTTAACATAAACTAGGTGCAGGCAGCACTTGTGATAATAGCATGTGATTATGTGTAGTTTGAGATACGGTTTCAATTTCTTTGAAATTGAAGAGCTTGTAGAGAGGAAAAACTCTAACTTTAAAGCAGGTCTAGACATATAGTCACAAAAAAGAAAAGCAGCAGAGTACTTTCACAACTCACCCATTTTAGAGGTCCTTCTTTATCACTTTTATTATCATGCATGGAAAAATCACTGAAAACTGATGGATGAAATGTTGCAGACAAAACTGCAGCTATAGATGCCACCCTTCTCTTATTGGAATCACAATTGGATGACCATGCAGACTGCACTAGTGACCACATAACCTGCACAATTAGAATCGGTGTTATAAATTGATGATAAATCCCTCCACCCTAACATAATATATCACAGCTACCATAATTTGAGAACAACCAACAAAAGGCCATTCCATTAAATCAAAAATTCACTTTTTCCAACATATCGTATTTTTGAGCCAACATGAAATAAACTTATATAAAATAGAATATGTTCTTTATGGACTGTTATCTAGTGTCAAATCAAATACTATAGACTGTTGCACGGATAAGCATTTAATAATATGGGAAATCATAATGAATTCAAGTTGTGGTTCTAATAAGAAAAAAGCCTGACCTTCAAAATTCCAAATATATGATTATCTGTCTAAATTATATTTAAATTTTGTATGTTTATCTGTGTGAGCTAAGTTTAAATTGAATATGTTCTAATAGTATAATGTTCATAAGAACAAATGCAAGCATTCAATAGCTATGCTTTGTATTCTTCCAATTTATAAAACAACGAAAAAGACCTCCCAATCAGAACATTTTCAGCTAATCAAAACCTAGAAGATAGGCTTTTTATAAATTAACATACAATATAGCAAAAGTACTCTAATAAAACCTCACTGGAATACAATACAGCAAAAATGAAAGAAAAAACTACATGATTAAACACATTACTGTCATCAACAATCTCCTCTATTAAGACAAACTCTCAACACAATCCAAACCTGAACTTTCTTTTCGTTCTGAGTATCACCATCAGAGGTCATTCGCTTCAACAAACCCCAGTCCATAACCCATCGCACAGATCTCAAAATAGGAAGAACTGAGTTCTCACTAGCACTTCCCAAGCTGCATTAAAGGGCACATAGAGAAAGTTGGTGTTGATTTAAAAATGCTCAAACACCTATGAATGATAAGACAATTATTTCTGAAATACAGAAGTTAGAACCAAGGAGAAGAATCTAGTGAAATGCAATATTACTGCAACACCCTGTTCTAATAAAACCACCAAATTACTTTTTCATGTCAGTCCAATGAAACATCTATTAGCAAGGACTCATCCAATTTATTTGCATTTAGGGTTTTTGTAATGCCCCAAATGGACATTTTTCAACCACAAATGGAATTCTTGCAAATCCCAAATAAAATTGCAAGAAGTAGAAATTATACGAAAATAATTAAGAGCAGATCTGAATTTCTATGGGAAAATGCAACTTGCCTAGGGTATGCACATCATTCCAAACTAAACCAAAATAACTCTTTTTATCATCAAAATAGATCAGCTATTTTTATAAAGACAAATATTCAAGAAAAGTACCAGATTTGACCCCAAATGAAGGCTGAATTACTTTATTAAAATTTGCAAAATGCTCCTTCAAACACAACGGAAAATACAATTTCCTTGGCCCAAAAATTATGTAACCAACTGATCTTGGCTTCTAAAATTATGGCAAAGCTATTGGTGATGAGATCCATGACAGATGTGCCCTAACATGTACCTAACTCCACCCACAAGGGTGTAGATAACCCTAGATATGGCTGCAAATGAAGTTAAAAAATCTGCAACAAGCTTCCACCTTCAAACCCTTGCCGGAAGTAACACAAATCTGCAAATCTACTCCTGGAAAACACTAAAAAACACCAATAAATCCTTGATCCGCAATGGAAACCCCTGTATGGAGAATCCTCTCAACTAGAAGAAGAGTTTTTGTTCCTCTTCTAGATCTCTTAGAGGGTTTTCGTCGTCAAGGGATTATCTCTAAGGGTTTTCGTCCTTAGAAAATAAGAAAATATTGTAAAGCTCTAGGCTCAGACAAAATTCAGATTTTTGTAAAAATAGAAAAGCATGCCATCAACAAGCAAGTAGACTTGCTTTTATAGATGAACTTGGCCAAATAGCCTCCCCAACTTCCAATCATATTTCACCCCTTGCATTTAATGTTTTTTTTTTCACCTTTTCCATCCTCCAAAGGGGTGACATTTTCTCCTAGGGGAGAATAATAACATAAAGTGATATTTCCTTTTTTTTTATATTTTACTTTATCACTTTATATTTTCCTTTTCTATTTTTAATTTGACTTTACCATTAATAAATTAATATAAAGTGCTTATAATATTATTTTATTTTGCACTTTTATAATTAATTTATTATGATAAGATTCCCTTTCTAACACCCTTTAGCTGTCGGGAAACAGAATTGGGCTAAAGGTCTTCAACCGAGAAGGGGATAGTACAGTCTTGCACGTGTCCAAGGGTTTCAACAAATAGACTAGCTCCAACTCTAAACTATTAGTAAAGAAGAGAGATTACACTAATGTCCAGAAATGACCAAAAGCAATGAACCTGATGTAGATTTCATGGCTCTGCAAGAAAATAATGAAAGAATGGATAGCATGATCCTACAGTCTATAAGCATAGTATGGGGGGGATAGCCTTCCACAGACGTCAAGCAGGATGTAATGTCCCTAATGGACATTATTTTACCCCTAAACAGATTTTAGCCAATCCCAACTTTAAATATGCAAAATACAGACAAATTGCAGCCAAACAAAAAACTGATTTTTGCAGAAAATTACAGCTAGGGCAGTGAACAGTAAAATATGAATAACTCCCAAAATATCCGCTCAAATCACTGGAAATTTTAAATAGAGCTTGCTAATGCAATAACAGATATTATAGAACTGTTTTTGGAATTTTTCGAATAACAGAATGCTGCCAGAAATTTACAGCGTGTCCTAAACAATTGAAAACTTCTAAAATTAATATCTTTTGCTAGAGAAGTCCAAATGAGCTGAAACTTTGGATCTTGGGCCACAAAAATATGAAGAATAATATTCCGAAAATAGTTTTCGCCCAGCAAACACGAAACCCTAATTTTTCCCTAAAAAGTAGGTCGCCCAACACATTTAGGGCATCAATTCAGCTCCAAACTTGACAAGCTAGGGTAGATCTCTCACTACCGAAAAATGCCCTGCTAGCTAGGGATGGATCTCTCACCACCGAAACTAGGGTTCTTGTGGGATCTTACTCCACAAGCTGGATATTTGCAAACAGCAGTTGCACATGAAAGAATATGCATAAGCTACAAGCTTAAGACACAAATTAGAAAATATCAAATGGTATGGAATTATCTTTCCCTTCAAGTCGACTTCTCCTTATAAAGGAAGAAGAGACCAAAACAACCTTTACAATATCCAATTAGTTCCCAAGGATTTTCCCTATGCAAGCATTTAATAATTTCCCATATTAAATGTTTTTTCCAACAACTTTTTCTCTCTTCATGCAAGTCACATTGTTCTAGGGGAAATGCATAGTAAAATGGGCATTTATCCTTTCTATGTTCCCATTCCCCCTTCTAAGGCAAGTCGCCTTTTCACCTAGGATGGATAACAATTTATATTTGGGCCTTTTCCATCCTTGATTTAATAATTATTAAGTCATATAAATTATTATAAGTGCTCTATATATTTTTTTTCTTTTATTAATGGCACTTTATAATAATTAAATATAACTTAAGCCACCCTTATATTTTTCCTTTGGCCGTCGGGTTGACAAAATAGGCCAAAGGTCTTCGAATGGGAAGGGGAATATTACACAGGAGTTACCTCAAAAAAAACGTAGATCTCATATAAGAGCTATGCACTTTAAATTTTTGAATGTAAATAATAAGATTATAGACATGAAATACCTTTGAAAACAAGTGAAATCTTGTAAACAACCTTTCAAAAGAGCAGCCATAACCCCTTCTTACACATACATAAGGTAAAAAAGTTCTCACAAAGAATGAGCATGAATAGTTCGACGATAATTCAAAGGAACATCGGGATATATGCTAATGTTATGTCAAAACCATATAATGTAATGACCGAGACACACCTTTATATAATTATATAGGAAGCACTAAAAAATATGCAACAACGAATATAAATAGATGAACAGGGTTTCATTGCTGATTGACAGATCCAAAAGCAGTGGGTATCATTTTAACCTAAAAGCTCCTAATGTAATCACCAGTCAAATGATATCATTCAAAGGTCCAATCCTACTTGAGCATTAGGACAGGATATAGGTACATAAATGTTCTTTTGAAATCCTCATGGACACATAGGTATGGCCATCATCCAATCTATTGTCGCAATTTTTGATGGGCACCATTTTGTACTACCATTGCCATCACATTGAGAATCAAGTTTGCTAAGTTGTAGCTCCATCCAAGCCCACCATGTCCATCCTATGCACTACAATACTCTAGAAAGATTATGTAGAGCCTTAGTACAGCCTCAACCACATGTTCCAAGTGAACACACACACCAACCAAACTTGGCAAGCTACCTATGGAACACAGACTGGAGATTAAAAAGAAAATGATCTTCATTGGCTCTGCGGTAAGCGCACATGGGTTCTCCAATAATGTCAATGATTTCATCATGTGAAGGCATTACCTGCAAAGGATATATACACCATGTGATGGCTATCCATCGTAGGCTCCATGCATGTATTCCTTTCATAAATAAGTACATGTTTAACTCAGGATTGGACATGGGAGACAGGGGAAGAGAGAGACAGATTATATTATTGGACAGGAAAAACCAATGTTGGACAACAGAGTTGCAAAGTGCAGCCTCAAAAAGAACCACTACAAAAGGGATGTTTGTAAAGATTGTAAATGTGGATGATTCTTTGAATATCCATGTCTTTAGTTAGAGTAGAGTCAGTCTTACAAGTCCAGATTTGACCTCTATCTTACTTGCACGCATAGTTTAGTTCGCTGAGATCAGCTTAGTGAATCTTCTATTTTGAGAGGCAACTTCTTTTTGCTCCTATTACATATATTAATAGTTATTTGTTATACATTAGTTACTCATCAATTATTGATCAGTTTTTAACTACCCCAACCATGCACACACATGCCTCAGTGTGCCTTCCTGTTTCTCTTCATTCTCTCTCTCATATTTTCTAAAATTGGTATCACAGCCAACGTTTGAGGAAGCCCTGAAGTGCTCAAACAGTCGGAACTTGGAGTTCGCAGAAGCACTATGAAGAGGGTACAAACTGTGAAAGAATATTTGAAGACATAGTTTCCAGGCCTTTTGTAAATTGAAGGCAACAAATATCGAATCTAGACCAGATCTAAACCCACAAACCAGGCAGCAGAAGACTTTCTTGGGAGAAAGGTGCAATCACAGGAGAACAAAAGACATGATTTTCAGCGGTCATTTGCAGACCCAGACAGATTTACAGACCATAACGGCAGCAGTATTGTGAGTCGCAGATCACAAAAGGGAAAAGGTGGCAGTTTTGTGATTTTGTTCTCTGTTACCAGGAAACGCCTAGGGCCCCCCTGTTTTCAGAAACGAAAACTCCTTCGAAACGTCCTAGTCTCCTAGAGATAAGTATACATGTTAATAATGTATAATTTCAATGAATACAAAATATTTTGAGTGTTTTATCAGTTATTCTTATCACTTATGGTGTATGGAGTACAATTTTAAAATGAGTACTATGCACACACACATATATATATTTTAATAATATATTGTACAGACGTTTCCCGTAACGTTTCGTATCCAAGGTTTTTTGAAAATTGCCGTTTCCTCGTTTCGTACACGTTTCCGTTTCCGTTTCTGTTTCCGTTTCCTGGCAACATAGATTTCGTTTGAAACAGGAATTTATGGATTCAAATTTGAAGTTGCAGATCCTTCAAGGGGATTTCAAGGGCAAAATTTCACTAAAGATTTCCAGGAGTAATGTTTCTGCAGAACGAGTGAACATTTCCAGCTTTGTGAGACATTTCTTGAGTTGCAAACTGAGGACGCGAATGCTCTGCAGAACATGAAGACAAAGCAAGTGCAAAACACAGCTGTTATGCGAGTCAGCAAGTAATTCCATTTTGCTAGGGCACAGACAGATTTTTACAACTCTGAGAAGGTAGATGTGCAGTTAGAATGCGATTTCTGTGCACAAATTGTACCTTTTATAGTCACGATTTTCATGATTTCTGTGTCATTTCTGTGCGCCGGTCCTCTCTTCAGCACCTTCGATGGGCACCGCCCGTGGTATCCTTCCGGAAGCGAAGGATATACCTGTTTTCTGCATCAAAGATTGATGCCTCCATCAAAATCTTGTCTGAGAGTTCCCTAATTTGCAGATTTGTTGGGTTTTGGCCTAAAGCTCTGGATCTTCTAAATTGGCTGCAAAAGAACTGGAAAATTTCCTCCTCCATCCAGGTAAAGCTCCTTCCCCATGGTTTTTTTCAAGTCGCATTTGATTTCTCTTCGGCTTGTGATGATGCTTTCTGCGCTGGCCCCTGGTTCATGGGTCGCACGGGCCTGTTCATGAAACCTTGGGTAGAAAACTTAAAAATGAGTCTTGAAAACATGAAAAAAGTCCATGTTTGGACTATAGGTTATACGGGCTCCCCACGGAGCTATGGAATGAAAGGACCTTTGTCCAAGTGTGAAATCAGCTTGGAGAATTCATCTGCACAACAAAACCGACAGAAGCTGACGTGCCTGCTGTCTACACCCGAATTTGCATCAATTTGGATATCTCCCAGCTGTTGCCTAGCTCAAATTGTTTTAAATCTGAAATTAGGGAATGGCGGCAAGATATAGATTATAAAAATGTTCCCTTTCGATGTCGCAAATGTCATAAGCATAGTCAGTTTGTTCAACAGTGCCCAGATCTAAAAAAACCCTTCATGGGATGAGGAGGGTTTTGCTAAGCCCAAGAGGAAGAAGAAACCTACAACGAAGAAATTAAGGAATAAAATGGTAAACTCTGAAAAATTAGACTAGCCCTCGCAGGAAATTTCTACACAAAATGGGTTCAAAGCTCTCAAAAATCTAGATGAATCTCTGAATGCCCCTGTACTAGAAACTGACCTACCCTCCAATTTGATTCCAGATGGAGTTGAGTCTTAAGATAGTGAGATTCAAGAATTGGAGTAGGAAATCATACTAGACACCATCTCCCTTGATCAGCTCAAATCCAGCCTAAATAGCCGACGACCAAACCAGATAGACAAGACGAATAGTGCAATCAAATCAGTTAAAATTAGCAAAAGCAAACCTGGTAGGCCCCCCTCTCCAACTCGCGCAACTTGGAAGCTCAAATCAACATCGGTAAAGGAAGTCAAAAGAAAATCTCTAATGAAATGCTCCACAAGCAAATCAGATCAAAAAAAGGAAAATCGGGTTCCATCGGAAATGGTGCATGAAGACAGGAAAAAAGAAAGACGACCCAACCCTTAAGATTGGAAGAAAATCCCCAATTCAACAGCAAACCCGGAGTACCAGCAGGATCAAGCCACCCCAATGATAATTACCTCCTGCAATATGTGTGGGTTAAGGCAATTAATTGACAAGGAAAAACCAAATATTCTTCTCCTTCAAGAAACTAAAATGGATTCCGCCTCACTCAACTCGATCGTCAATCAATTTTGGAAAAGTAGTAACTTTACTACCAGAGATGTCATAGGCTCTTCTGGCGGACTTGCCCTAATATGGAATCCCAACAAAGTCTCTAGTACATTGGTCAATGACTGCATCAATTGGCAAGCGGTTGAATTCCAGTTCATTCGCACAAACCAGCCATTCATTTGTGCCAATGTATGTGGCCCAAGAACCAACATTGGTAGGGCGATATGATGGATGTCTCTAATAACTCTACAATCCATGCACCTTGATGTTAATTGGACCTTTGGGGGTGACTTCTATACGATCGTCTCACCTCTTAAAAAATCTGGTGGACCAGGGATCATTAATCTTCTTTAAAATTCGCTCAATTTATAGAAGATAGTAATCTTGTGGACATTCCCCTCATAAATGGACAATTCACTTGGACAAATAGAAGAATTGGCAATAACTTTGTTGCGGAAAGACTAAACAGATTTATCATTAGCGAAGATTGGGTTCAAAAATATTCATTAATTGAATCTGAAATCTTGTGCATGGCTGGCTTTGACCATTGGCCCATTTTGCTCTCAATCGCTCCATTTTCACCCCCGGCAAGAAGGCATTTTAAATTTGAAATGATGTGGACCAAGGACCCATCTTTAGCCCGAAATCTGAAGATTTGGTGGAATACCCCTTATACAGAGTTCCAAAATGTATAGACTGGCAGAAAAACTAAAAAATAACTGGAAGGAATGGAACAAGCAAACCTTTGGAATTATTTTTGATAGGAAAGCTGAGCTTCAAAACAAGATTTTTAAAATCGAAAAAGAAATCTAGGAGGCTAGTATGACTGAAGAACTAAAAGAAGAAGAGGACCACTTGGTTAATGCTTTGAACCTTGTCCTTCCCAAAGAAGAAATTCACTAGAAACAACAATCTAGAATTAAGTGGCTTTAAAAGGGTGATAGAAACATGGGGTTTTTCCACAAATTTGTTGTAATGAGAAGAAACTTCAACAGGATCTCCAAAATCACTCTCCCTTCTGGAGAGTCCATTGTTGACAAAAAGAAAATTGATGAGGAAGCTGAAAGATTCTATAAGCACCTGTTGACAAACTCTGGTAAAGATAGAACCCTTGCCAAATATCAGATTCTCAGCCAAATTCCTTCTCTTATTTCCCAAAAGGCTAATGAAATGCTCAATGGTCACATATATGAAGAGGAAGTTAAGGTGGTTGTTTTTTCCTTTAAACCGGACAAAGCTCCTAGGCCAAATGGATTCCCTGTTGGTTTTTATCAAATCTACTGGGACATTGTTGGTAAAGATGTTGTGGAAGTTGTTCAGGAATCCAACTCCACCAATGATCTTCTGAAGCAGCTTAACTCTAATGATACCTTACAAGCTGACATTGTTGACCTTCAGTCCCAATAGGACGAGATCAGAAATAACCAGGCTTCCTTAAAACTGGAAACAGAATCATGGACCAAGGTTGTTTGTGGGAAAACCAATGTCCCTCCACCTTTAGCTGTAGTTGAGGCCGTTGTGAAGCCAAATTAATTGAGGAACGCACTAGGCGTGACAGGGAGTTAAACCTCAAAGTGAGGGGTCTCCCACCCACCATTCCTGCACAGGACCCACTGGTGGTTAGTAACTCCTTTCTCACGAATACTTTGGGGATCTCTGACATTACACTAGAGAAAGCATGGGTCGGGTATGATTCTACCCTTTTCATCCATTTTAGGACTGCATCTGACAAGTTGACAACCGTCAGGGCTAAGAGGTGTCTTTTCTCTCACCCAGACAAGGTCTTCCTTGATGAGGATCTCACCAGGACACAGGTTGGAGAGCTCAAACGCTCTAGGGAGCAGGGCATGGCAGCAACGAAGGCAAGTAAATGGGCGGTCATCAAGAACCTCCAGGCTGTTATTAGGGATTCACCTCCTCTCGGTTAAGAGCCCCGACAAGGTGTTCCCAAATGACGGATCAGGCAGGAAAGGGGTCGGGGGCTGACTATCAGATGTTGGAATGGAAATGGCTCACTTTGGTCTTCCCCCAGTCTTACGACAGATGCCCTTGGGGTTGCTGATATGCTTTTCATCACAGAGACACACGAGAGCCTATTTTGACCTCTCCTGGGTATTGCGGGCTTCCTTTGGTTGTCTGCTTGCAGACAGGAGACTCGGGGGTCGGGGGTGTCAAGGGTTCTAGTGGGGTCACCTGTCTTTATAGGGACTCCCTCCAGGATAGGATCTCGGTGGTTGGCACCGATATGTCGGCTAGGTACATGTGAATTCATATTAGAGCGGTCGCTCGAGGTTCTAGGGATTTGTATATTGTTGTCTGTTACTTTCCTCCTGCCTCCTCTCCGTACGCCATTCACAATGGCCTTGATGGTGACCCCTTCTTTGACTTATATGACAGTATTAGTCAGTACTCTGTGGCAGGGAAGGTTATTATCTTGGATGATTTTACTGCCCACACCAGACACTTACAGGTCCCTCTTCATGACCGTTCTAAGGATACATTCTGCACACAAAGTATTGACTCAGAAGCAATGGGTTTGCATAGGATTTCCGATGATATAGACGGTCCTTTCACAGCCTATGGATGGTTCCTTCTCTAGCTTGGGGAATCACAATGGATGGTGATCCTTGACAGGATTGAACGCTCTCCGGATTCACACTTCTTCACTTGCCGCCCCCATGGTGGTGGCACCAATGCTGTAGATTATATCCTTGCCAACCCGGATGTCTCTCTTCTTTTCCGTTCCTTCTCTGTTTCCCCCATTCCCCTTGCCAACCACGATGTCCTATCCTTTTGTCTCGACACCAACCCTCCTCCCACCACCATCCCTCCTCTTTGCTACCCCCCTCGTACTTCCTTTTAGTTTGATAAAAGGAGTTACAACACTTTCTCAGCTCACATTTGTGACCTTCTCTGCTCTGAGAATCACTTCTCCAACCTTGTGAGTGTGGAAGCTAAGTACACATGCCTATCCTCTGCTATGTGGAAGGCCACTCTACTATCCTTTCCCAGCTCCACCACTCATCCCTCAGCCTTTTGGACTCCAAAATCGTGTCCTATGAACCAATGGTATGATTTAGAGTGCAAATCCCTTCACCGTCACCTCCGTCATGCCTTTACCCATGTTCTTACCTCCTTCTCCACTCTTAGGACTGCCTATCGGTGCCTTCTTCGCCGTAAGAAGCAACCCTTCATTTCCCACCACAGGCATACGCTTTCTACCTCCCTCCGGTCTAATCCCTGGTCTTTCTGGCGTACTATCTTTCCCCACCACCCCCTTCCTCCATGGAGATCGATCCTACCTCCATATTCTCCCACACCTCTACCCTTTATGATATCCCGGGGCAGCAGTCTATCTAGATTGGAAATCCTCCTCCCGGTGACCTTTTCACGTACAGGAATATCAAAGAGGCAATCAGGTCCTTGAACAGTGGCAAGGCGGCTGATGAAGAGGGCTTTCAGGTTGAATTCTTCAAGCAGGGTTCTAAGGTAATTGGTGTTTATTTGCTTGATCTCTTCAACCAAATGGTCCACCAAGGTTTCCCACCTACTTGGTCTCACCATGTCATTCACCCAATCTACAATGCGGGAACGCCTTCCGATCTAAATAACTATAGGACTATTATGCTGGGCCACTCTTTCTCCAAACTCTATGCCACGGTCCTCCACAGGTTGTTGTCTGATGATTTGGAGCAGAGACAACTCAAAGCTAGAGGTCAGGTTGGTTTTCGACCTGGGTATCACACTATTGACCACATCTTCACCCTTTCGGGCTATTATTGAGGAGGCCCGCCACTGCTCTTCGAAGGTCTATTGTTGCTTTGTGGACTTACAGAAAGCCTTTGACTTAGTACCTTGCATGGCTCTCTTCCAGATGCTTAGGGACATCGGTATTTTTGAGATCCTTATTGTTGCCATCATGCGTATCTATGAGGTTGTCCTTGGTCGCCTCCGTACTGTTCTCGAGATGTCGGACTTCATCAAGAGTACTATTGGGGTTAAATAGGGTTGCCCCCTGTCCCCTACTCTCTTCGATATCTACATTGATGAATTAGAATCTTTTCTTCGAGATCATATTCAGGAAGGGGATGGGTGCCTTCTTCACCATGTTTTGATTTCTATTCTCCTATTCGCTGATGATATTGTTTTACTTGCCTCTTCTCCTAAGGGGCTTTAGAGACAACTTCACACACTTGCTCTATTTTGAGATCTTCGGCATTTGACGATCAATCTTAGTAAGACCAAGGTCATGGTCTTCAACGGGTTGAAGACTTCTCACCTCCATTTCTTTTTTAGGGGATAGGAGGTTGAAATCACCAATACATATACTTATTTGGTTGTCCAGTTCTCGGCACCTAAGTCACAAGGTTCGTGTTCGTGTTCGAGTTTGGCGACGATAAAATTTGGATAAAATTCGGCAATAATAAAATTCGTGATAAAATTCAACATATATAAATCAAGTTTTTTTTTAATATAAGAAAAATAATTTTAATTTTTACTATTATATAAATTTTAATATTATTAAATTATAAATTAATATTTTATACTTTATATTTCATAATAAATATCATTTATTTTAATATATTTTAAACATTATAAATGTTCGATCTCTTTTTTTTAAATATAGAAAAAATAAACAAATCAATAATAAAATAAAAATTTACGCAAAAACATAAACGTGGAACATAAAGTTTAACATAAAATTAAAACTAAAATATAAACATAAACAAAACCTGAAACATATACGTAAAAATAAACTTAAAACTAAATAATAAAATAAAAAATTAAACTAAATACATAAATGATAAACAAATGTAACCTAATGAGCTCGACCCAACCCACAACCCAACCTAAGTGACAATGGCGGCGACTGAAATGGCGAATGGAGTTTGGCGAACGAAGCGCAGGTTAATGGAAGCTCAAAAAATATTACAGTCTCCCGCAAACCAGTAAAATGTAATCTCGACTCTATCTGCAGTTATTCGGCGGTCATTCACAAACTTCACACAGAAAAGTACGAATTTTAAGGTGAATTTAACCGATTTTTTTAGGTTCTCATTAAGTTCGCAAGAATTTGAACTTTCTCCTTGATATTCGGCGAACCCTGTGCCATAGCTCAGGACCTAGATTTAGTATGAGGCCTGCCCTTCAGCCGCATGTGAACAAAGGTTATGGGTCTCTTGCCATTCTTGAAAGACAATGTTTCTGACACCACTTTCAAGACATTTCCTCTAAGATGTCTCTCATGGTCTCTCTCATCCGACCCACTGTTCTCTATGGGTCTATTGTTTGGGGGGCTTCCCTTTTAGCTACGGATTGCGCATCAGCTGAGAGAGTGCAGACTCTCCTCCTTTGTCATTTCATCAGATGCAAGCAGACGATTCCTCAGTTGATTATTTTGGCCGAATTCGGCCCCAAACCTTTCCGCCTGGAGACCGTTTTTGACATTTCGGCCTTCATCCACCACGTCAGGAGGTTAGGGGATTTCTCCGATGGGCGAAATAGGTACCCGTATCTCACTTATTGTTCCTCTATGAGTATTGCTCAGGATATGGGACGTTGTTGGTTCTCCGATACTTCGGCTTTGTTGGATTCTGTTGGTATTCAGATGGATCATCTTCCCCCCTTTCATTATTCCCTGAATGCTCCCAATCACCTTCTACCCACCAAGCAAGTGTTGAATAGGTTCATCAGAGAGGATATTTACAGGTGCTTTATTCAGACTACTTGGGTGAACCCCATAGCGGCTTGCGTCCTAAGATGGCCTTTTATCCAGAGCATTTTCTTGAGATCAACGACGGACTCATCATCTACCCCCAGTACACCTTTCGCCATTGGACGCATGCCCTCTGCATACCCCTAGGTTAGTTTCGGGTGTGTTCCCACAGAATGCGTTGTGAGAAGGATTGTCATATTGACCACGATGACAGACTTTGCAGGCTCTATAGCCTCCAGGAGGTTGAGACTGAGGACCATATACTATGAGATCAAGGGACAATTTCATTGCCTCTTCAGACGGGTTCAGACCCTCCCGTTTTTCTTCAGATATATTGACTAGAGGTGCCTTGCCCTCTATATCTGTGAGTCTCTGGAGCTCTGGGACCAGATTCTTCACCCACCTCCGAGAGTCATTTCCACGAGACGGATTACATATTTCTTTTCGGTTCTACCTGCAGTGGGTGGTACCAAATAGCAGAGCCACTCTGATCCTATTACAGGGCATAGATCAGTTAGTTCCCGGCTAGACCTTCACAGCTCCCCCAGTGGCCACTAGCCGGCTCGGCAACATACACGTCTCAGAGGGCAATCCAGATCTACTCGCCTCCGTAGCCATCGTTCTAATCTTAGATCTCTGTTGGGAAGGGGGCCTCGCCCCCCTCTTCGAGGAGTCATTCCATCAGTAGCTACTTCTTGTCAACTTTGAATGTTAGGAGGGATGTGACTACCATTTCTGAGTAGACAACTCCTTATCAGTCCTCTCCTTCATTCTTTTCTCCACTTTCCTTCCCCCATCTGTCTCATTACCCCCGTTTGTGGGGGTTTTGTTTTTTGGCGTTTTTGCTTGTTCTTCTCTTATTCCCTATTCTGTTCTCGGGAACTCGTTTTCAATCTTCCCCGCTTGCATTTTGTATATTGGTTGCACTGCAGTCTTGTAATGTCCCCTTCTAGGACAAGTTAGGAATTCATACAAATCTGATCACACACATCTATAAATAATTAATTTTCAAACCCCAACTGCTGCAATTTTTAAAAATTCATATCTTTGGCTAGAGAAGTCCAAATGAGCTGAAATTTTGGGTAATGGACCACAAAAATATGAAGAACAATATGCAAAAATCAGATTTTGCACAGCCAACCCGAAACCCTAATTTTGACCTAAAAAGTAGGTCGTCCAGCACATTTAGGGCATCAAATCCACTCCAAAAATTATGAAAACGTCTTCTCCTTATTTCTCGTAGTTTTTACAATCATATGCAATATTAAATCAACCCCAAACTGCAGATCTGATATAAATATCAATTTTCCATACCCAGAAAAGCCTGCAGACAGCTGAAATATTCAAAAATGCATAACTCCTTCAATATTTCATATTTTCTCCTCAAATAAAATGCAGATAATTCTATAAATTAAGATCTTTCCAAAGAACTAAAGATCTGAATTTTATGACACCCGAAAACCCTCCAAAACAGCCCCCAAAAGTCTCAATCAAGTCGCTAGGGTTAGATGGAATGACATAAATTATTTTCAGCTCTTTCTACACTTCAAAAACGCTCCAAATAACAATCCTACACTTGGAAAATTATACCAACATAGATCAGATTATATTTTACCTTTTTCACTCACAAAACATACTAAAACAAGTCCCTTATCAAGTCGCCATTGTTAGAAAGTATGAATCATGCAAAGAACATACTTCAACACAAGAGAACTCAACAACGGAGCAAGAGAAAATACTTCAATTGATCAAAACCAACTCACTAACTTCCCACGCAAGAGAGAGAGAGAGAGAGAGAGAATGTATCAATGGGCATGCATCCCAACACCAAACATGGAGCATAAAATAAATATCATCATAACATGAGTCTAACAATGATCCTAGCACTCCTTTTATAAGCAAGGAGGCACAAAATTCAAAATCCCTAGGAGAGGGAAATTATTAAATAAAAGAAGTTTATTTCCCCTAGATGTGGCATCCCCTTTTAAAAAGGGTGATTTTAATACTTAAAAGCCACCTAAATATTATTTAATTAATTCCCCCTTTTTTTAATTTGGATTTTGGGAATTTAATGAAATAATTACTTGCTCCATAAATATTAAATAATTAAATAAATATTGCTTTATAATGTCAAATGATTAAAATCACTCTCCAGGCAATATTATAAAATTATTTAATATAATTTTCCCCTTGCAAAACCCCTAAAGCCCACGGGGAATGATAGGCTAAGGGTCTTCAAAAATGGGGACATTACAAGTCCCATTGATCTACTTTTGTGGTCATTCGTTGGACATTACTATATTTATCTTATCTTATCTTATCTACCTTCATTGCCTTGATCCCCAAGTCTGAGAACTCTAATTCTTTCAATTCCTTCAAGCCTGTCTCTCTTTACAATGTTTCTTATAAGATCATTTCAAAAGTGACTGCCAATAGACTCAAAAAACTCTTACCCAAAATTATCTCACCTGAACAAGGTGGGTTTGTGGTTGGGAGACAAATATTGGATGGCATTGTGATTGCGCATGAACTCATCCACTATGTAAAGCATTAGAATCAAGGAAATGTGTTAATAAAGTTGGATATGACCAAAGCTTTTGACAGAGTCAACTGGACCTTCATTATTGCTATTTTGGAAAATTTCAGATTTAATCCTCCCTGTAGGAAATGGATCTTCAACTGCATCAGCTCGGCCAAGTTCTCGGTTCTTATCAACTGTGAACCTGTTGGTTACTTCAGCTCCTCCAAAGGGTTCAGACAAGGTGATCCTCTCTCCTCTTATCTATTCATCATCATGGCAAAGGCTTTGAGTCAATGGTTATCTTTTCTAAAATCAAATCGGGCTCTCAATGGGGTTTTGGTCACCAATGATGCTCCAAGGATCATGCATCTTCCATTTGCAGATGATATTGGTCTTGCTAGGCAAGCTACCATTGGAGAGGCTCAGGTCTTCAGACAAGCTCTTTATCTCTATGAGGAAGCTTTGAACCAGCAAGTGAACAAAACAAAATCAAGGATTTTCTTCTTCAACACGAACAAATATTCTCAGACTCAAATTTGCAAGATTTTGAACATCAACCTAAGATCCCTCCCTTGTTCCTACCTTGGAATCCCGCTCTTTCAGGGTAGGAATTCCCTAGATATCTAGAAAACTACTATTGACAAGATTCTGAGAAACCTAGACAGCTGGAAAGGTAAGTGGCTATCCTTCGCAGGGAGAATTCAATTAATCTCCTGTTGTGTTCAAGTTGTTCCCATTTATATGATGTTTGTGCTTCCTATCCCACCCAAAGTGGGAAGATGTATAAAATCTATTCAAACAAAGTATCTCTAGGGCGATTTGAATGAGGGGAAAAAAATCCTTTGGTGAAATGGGAAAACCTTTCTCTCCCCCACGAATGGGGTGGCATGGTCTTAAGAATCAACAACTACATGAATGGGGCCTTAGGGGCCAAACTATCTTAGAGACTCTATACTGAGCCTTATGCTCTATGGAGTATCATTCTTAGAAAGAAATATTTAGATAACATGCTCCCTGAACGAATTTTCACTGTTCGTAAGCACCTTGTCGGTTCTCATGTCTGGAACTTCGTGACTAAAGCATTGATCATCCTGACACCACTTCTCAAGTGAAACATTCGCGAAGGCTCAAAAGAAAAAAATTCGACTGATGCATGGATCCTCAGCTCCCCTCTAGTTAATCATAATCTTAACAAATTAAAAGATTGGTGTGATGATAGGTTTGGGCCATTTGTGAGGGATTATTTTAATCAAAACAAAGATGGTTGGATTGATCTACCGGTTCCACGAAATCTGATTGAGGCGAAGATTACCTTAAATGACATTCTTAAAACCCTTTCATTTCTCTAATCATCGTGATAAATTGATCTGGAAGGAGGCAAAAACAGGTAGATACAATGTGAAGGATAGATATTCTGCCGTAATTTCCTCCACTAGATCGGATATCTGCTTCCCATCTCAGAAAAATTGGTATAAATATGGTCTTCCAAAAGCTAACGCCTTCCTTTGGATGGCTTACTGGGACAAGATTTTAACACAAAACAATCTCAAAAATTATGGATTTTATGGACCAACAACCATGACCCCTTCGTCTGCACTCTGAAGAAGAGACTAATCACCTTTTCATACATTGTGGCTTCTCCTTCAAAATCTGGTCTACACTTCTCGATAAGTTCAACCTTCTCTTAGTGCTCCCTGTCACTGTCAAGGATCTCATTGCTTGTTGAGACTGTAGTCTTCGCTATGTCCCATTACTTCAAATTTGGAAATCCATCCCTGCAATTGTCTGTTGGAGCATTTGGTTGGAAAGAAACAGAAGAATATTTAAAGATGAAAATAGAAACACTCAAACAACCCTTTCCCACATACTGAGGACCATTAAGGAGTTCATCATGACATGGACCCTTGTAGGTGGGAAAATTTCCCCAGAAGAATTCAGCACATTCAACAATTGGAAAAGTAGATTATCGGACATCCCCGATAAAGGGATTGGAAAACAAAGTAATACAAATAAGTGTCAAACGGAAGCCACCACCGAATGATTTTATCAAACTCAACTTCGATGGAGCGGCAAAAATTAATCTTGGAAGGGTTGCGGCATGTGGAATTTTTTGGAACTCATTGGGTAATCCCATCCTTGGCTTTGTCGAGGCTCTTGGGCACTGCTCCAACAACCTTGCAGAAGCCAAGGCTTTATGGTGCGGCCTTATAATCGCAAAGGACAAGGGCTGGGATAATCTCATTATTGACGGAGATTCGCATATCATTATCACTGCGGTAATTAGGAAAAAAATGGCTCACTGGAATCTGACCCCCATTGTGGAGGATTGTATCGCCATTAATAATTTAGGGAAAATCCTTCACACCTTCAGGAGCGCAAATAAAGTTGTTGATTGTCTTGCCAACATTGGGGATGATCTAAATTTTAAAAATGAAAATATCATTATATTTCAGCATAATGATATAATTAGGGAGGTTGGTGAATTAATTAAGCAAGATAGACCTATCATATCAAAATATGTGATAGGCACGGATCCCACACAACTGTATATACATTGATGACCCAATCCATACATGTATCTCTTCCCACTCAAGGTAATTATTTCCATATTTATTCATGTTGGGCGAGAATATTTTTGGCATGCGTGAAGGTTTTCTTAACCCCTACCCACCATTTGTTCTTATCATTCAACTATAGTAATCTATTTAAGGATCTTTTGCGTCTCTATGGGTGGATAATGGAGACAGAAGAATATGGCAGGGCCTACTAAGCACACCACGGATGGTAAAGGAAAGGCAATGACGAGCAACGCAGTTCATTAAATGCAGGGAAATTCAATTCACAAGTACTCCATCAATGACGTCCACCATTCTTTCCTTACACTGAGGAATGATCTTAAACTAAGGCATCTCCTAAATGATGGTTTTATGTTGGACAAAGACACACGCGTTACCGCCAATGAAGTCATGGAATTATGGCAAAAGGCATTGATTGTTGGTGTCAAGGACCCTAGACTGCTCAGATGGATGGCCACGAATCTCCTTTGTGCTTAGCTATCAACCAGGCTTTGGGAATCAGCGGCGATGGATGAAGTAGTGAAAGCAATGAATGACCCGGGATAATGCACTGCTCAGTTGCATACGCTAAAAGTGGCTCAGATCATAAGGATTCAGACTGTTCTAATTGGGGAAAGCAACTCCTTCACGATTCATGAGGATATGGAGCAGTTGGTGTTCCACATCGGGTTGCGTATGGGTCAAATCTGGATGCTCTCTAAGGCTCGGGCTCTAGAAAGAATCTCTCAAGGAAAAAACTAGATGCTATCGGCGCCACTCAAAATTGGCAGAATCAATTGCAGCTCTGATAATCAACGAGACCAGGGATGTCGAAAAGCCTACAGTCATGATTTCCAGTTTCTTGAAGGAGGATGATATCTAGTCCCGGGTGTGTTTGGTATGATGTTTTTAATTTTAGCTTAATTGTTATATGGCATGGCCACCTTTTGGTGCTAGTATTACTTGAACTTATACCTACTCTACGAAATCTTTTTGTTTAAATTCTTTAAATAGTGAAGCCTAGAGCCTCTTTTTCTAACTTATCAAAAAAAAATTAAACAAATAAAATAAAATAAAAAAATATTATAAACAAATTAGAAAACATTATTAAAATTTTAATATATATATATATATATATAGTTTAATTAAGACTATTAGGTTAAAAAATTAATATCTAAAAAAAATTAATTATAAAATATTAATATAAATGAAAACTATTTGATCAAAAAATAAATATCATAAAAAAGTTAATAATGAAAATTTAAATATAGGTCAACAATTATTAGCTTGAAAAATAAGTATAATATGTAATGTCCCCAATGGAAAAATATTCAAACCCCAAAGGGAACACCTGAAATTTATGATTTATAACAGTAATTTGGAAAGAAATATTAGGATAATAACGCAATTTATCCACAAATTTGAGATATGAAACACCATAGATATGGCGAGCTGTTATAGAGACCAAAAACCCTTAAATCTGGTCTTAAATTACTCAAATCTCTTAGCAAATTATTCAGAATAAATTGTGCATGCAAGAATACCAAAATATATAGTTTTTAGGACCCAAAACAAGTGTTGGAAATTTATTATAAATCTGCAGAAATATAGCTTACAAAAGTGGCCGGAAAGAAGTGATCCCAAACCCAAATCCACATAAACAAAGTTGAATATGGCCTCCAAAATCAGGGTACAGTTGTTGGTAATGATATCCGGAATAATTGTGCCCTAGAATGTGTCAAAATCCACCCACAAGGGTGTAGATAACCCTAGATATGGCTGAAAATGAAGGTAGAAATCTGCCCAAACACTCTTGTCTTCAAATCCTAGTTGGAATGCCTCAAATCTGCAATATTGGGTCTTCAATCATTGCTGAAAATCTGAAATACTACTTGAAAACTCAATAGAAACTCCTGAAATGGAGGATCTTCACACAAAGGATGAAGAGTTGTCGTTCTTCAACCTTGGCAAGAGAGGGTTTTCGTCCTCTAATGCAAATACACCAAAACATCTTCGTCCTTCAATGTAGAAATGGAAGAGCAATCAGCCCAAATCAGAAAATAGATATCAAAATAGCAAAAAGATGTCAAAGGAACCCCTCTTCACCTCTTTTTATACTTTTTGTTCTCTGTTTTTCAAGTGGGCGTTCCATGTGGGATTGATAAACTAACTTTATTTATTATTTCAATATTACTTTACTTTTCCACCAACCCTTAATAATTAATTAAAGTACCAGTAATAAGAATTACTTTAGTACTAAAATTAGATTATTAATTCTTCTTTTATTCTCGCTTTAGTCGACTGAATACAATGGAGAATAGGCTAAAAAGGGTCTTCTACCTACCAGTATTTAAAAATACATTTTATTCCTATAATAATATTAATAAATTGCCCCTAGATAATGAATTGACTTGGCATAACTTAGAAATATTATTAATATCCATTAATTTGAAAAGAGGGACATTACATAATTAAAAAATTTAATTATAAATATTTAATATATGTTTTAAAAACAAATAATATTAGAAAACAAACATTATGAAATACAAAATTATAAAACGTTTTTAAAAGATAGAAATAAATAATGAAATTAGAAATAAACGTAAACTTAAAAATAAAAATTGACAGGTTTCACAATGAATGTTTGGAACTCTTTGATTGACAGGTTTCATAAAAAGCTTGTTGGCTGGAAGGGGGCTGTCCTCTCTAAATTGGGGAAATGCATGTTCATCAAAAGGACACAGCAAAATCTTCTGATTTATATCATGTCTATGTTTTTCATCCCCATTGTTGTGATTGACAAGATTGAAAGAACTCAAAAGCATTTTCTTTGGATAGGAACGAAGGAAAAGAACAAATTTCATCTCGTTGCTTGGGATAAAGCTTGCACTCAAAAGAAGATGGGAGGGCTTGGTATTAAAAATATTAGAACTATGAATACAGCACTCATTACTAAGATGAGTTGGAGGCTTACAAAGGAAGCACATCCTTGGACTGATATCATCAGAGTCAAATATCTTGCACAAGATACTACTATGAGCTTTTAAAAAGAGGAAACTCTTCCTACAGGGTCCCTTTTCTAGAACAATCTCACAAAAACATGAAAGGATCTGGAGAAGGGATGCAAGTGGAAGCTTGACCACGGAGAGGACATTCATTTCTGGAAAGACAATTGGGTGTATTTTCAGAGCCTCAAGAGCAAAATTCATGGGATCAACTTTAAAACAGCCTCACAGCAGAACATCGTCACAAGGTCAGCGACTACATCACTTGTGTCAATGGTAGGTTTCAGTGGAAGAATCTACAGATCGATAGGCCCAAATTTAGAAGCCTCGTAGATAACATTCAAAAAATTACTTCCAACATATAGATAAGCCAAATCCAAGATAGGGATGAATTCATTTGGGTTGAGTCTTTTGATGGTTCCTATACAATCAAAACGGGATATCAGGTTCTTTTAGGTGACTTTAGTTGTGTTTTTGACTGGAGCAGAATTTGGCATAAAGAGCTAACACCGAAAATCAACCACTTCTTACAGTTGGTTCTCAATAAAAGCATTCTCACTATTGATAACTGGGTAAAGAGAGGCTCTACTAAGCCAAACAGATGTTATCTATGCAGGAAAGAAGTTGAAACTATTCACCATCTCTTTCTTCACTGCACTTTTGCCTCAAGCCTTTGGGTCCTCATCCTTTCCAGAATTGAGGTTGGTTGGATTTTCCAGGATGACATTTTTCATGCCTGGGAGAAGGGGTATCCCCTATTCAAACATAGCATGCTCAAAAATCTATTGTAATATCCCCTTTTAGGATATTATTTAAATATGCAAAAATTAATTATCCGGATCACCCTAAGAAGATTAGATCTTCTTAGTTTGACCTCAAATAACCCAATGTTGGCAATAATACAACCCAAAGTGAGGTTAAAGTATGCCAAAGTGGTGGGTTAGATGGGAAAACTAATTAGAATGCGAATATTACCCAGATCTGATTTTTAACAGTAGATAATTAATTTAAAACTCAAACCCCAACTACTGCAATCTTCCAAAATTATTTCCCGCTTAACCATCCAAACAAAATTCTTCAAACTTTGGATGTTGGGCCACAAAAATATGAAGAACAATATCCCAAAATCAGTTTTTGCACAGCCAACATAAAACCCTAATTTTCCCTAAAAATTACGTCGCCCAGCACATTTAGGGCATCCAATTAGCTCCAAAAATTATAAAATCACTTTCTCCTTATTTCTCCTAATTTCTACAACCAAATCCAATATTAAAATGACCCCAAAGTTCAAATTGCATATCTGAAATTAATATTTAATTGTTAGCAACCAAATAGCTGACAGACAGCTGAAATTTTTTAAAATTAATAACTCCTTCAATACTTGGTATTTTTGCATGAAACAAGATGCAAAATAAACTAGAAATCTATGGCTTTCCACTGCACTTTAGATCTGAATTTTCTGAACATTAAAACCCTCCCAAAACAGGCCCAAAAATCAGAAACACAGTCACTAGGGTTAGAATAAATTGCATAAATAATTTCCAGCACTTAACAACACTTCAATACACTCAAAATAGTTGCCCAAACTTAGAAAAATAAACCAACACAAATCAGATTATAAATATAGATGACTCACCCTTAAAACATGCCAAAAAAAAAGACCCACATCAAGTCGCCATGGTTGGAATAAATGCAGCAATAACCAGCAGCTCAAAACACTATTAAACCCTTGCAATATCATTTAAATTGGAACCCCAACATGCAGATTTAACTCACAAATTAATGCATCAACATATGAGCCAAGTCGCCAATATTGGAATGGAAAAACAATGCATAAACATATTCAACTCAAGAGAACACAGTGGAGAGAACACTGAGTCTTCAATATTCTTCAATAATGGATCCAAATGAGAGAGAGCACAATGCAAGAACTAGGGCATACATCCCATGGGCATACATCCCAATACTCCAAGCATGGAGTGAAATCAAATGATCAATACAATATAAGTCTCACAATAATCCCAAGCTCTCCTTTTATAAACAAGGAGGCACAAAATTCGAAATCCCTAGGAGAGGGAAATCATTAAATAAAAATATTTTATTCTCCCTAGGTGTGGTGTCCCCTTTCTAAGGGTGAATTTAATATTAAAAGCCACCCAAAAGTTATTTAATTAATTCCCTTTTTTTTTAATTTTGCATTTTGGTAATTAAATTAAATAATTCAATAATTATTGTTTTATAATGTCAAATGATAAAAATCACTCTCCGGGCAATAATATTTAATTATTTAATATAATTTTCCCCTTGCAACATCCCAAAGCCCACAGGGAAAGATAGGCTAAGGGTCTTCAAAAACGAGGACATTACAGTTATGGAGGATTACTTTCCCCCATGTCATTTGGAGAATCTGGAAAGCGATAAAATCCCTCATTTTCAGGAATACTAAAAACAACAGAAAAAGACTCCTGAAAGAGATCACCATTGACATCAAGGGAAACATTAAGAACTTCAGACCCCCAAGAACCAAAGCTTCCCTAAAAAGAGGAGAGATTTCTGCTCAACTGGAACATATATATGGAGAACCTTCAAGAAAGGCCTATCAGTATAGACTGCTCTCTTTTTCAATGGATTCCTCTGCCTGAGAATTGGTTCAAACTTAATTTTGATGGAGCCTCTAAGGGCAACCCTGGAGCAGCCAGAGGAGGGGCAATCTTATAGTTGCATATGTTGGTCCTATGGGAACTCAGTCCAATCACTATGTGGAGGCTCTTGCAGCCTTATGGGGTCTAAGAGGAGCTAGAAATCATAAGATCACTAAACTCATAGTTGAAGGTGACTCTCTTAATATCATTAACCACCTTAATGATATCAACCCCCCTAGTTGGACTATAAAGGACTTCATACATGAGGCCAAAAGAGTATGTGGTGATCTTGCTAGTGTTAAATTCTACCATACCTATAGAGAGGGCAATAAGGCTGCGGATTCCTTTGCCAACTTTGGTGTAATTAGCAATCACTATAATTACTCAGTCAATAATTATGAAATCCCACAAACTTCAAAGGAGATCATTAACAAGGACACTTTGGCAAGCTGTCCCAACAATTACTTCAGGCCTACGGAGGGGGCAAATTGTCTTTCGCCAACATGATTATTCGACACGCTTGAAATGTGCCATTACCTTGCGCAATAATCAAGTCTTTCTTATTTTAATCTTCGGCATTGTTCTATGTGCTGATTTTTCGCTTACGGGCTGCCTTCTTCACCCTGTGGAACCCCTGTTCTCTAGTGATTCTCATCTCAAAACCATGGGTGGTCCACCTTGCAGGACTGAGCCATTCTTTGATCCGGTTTGGCAAGCCAATGTAGAGCTTTGGAAAGCACTAGATGTGGATGGTTTTACCACATTTATGCAGAGGATTAAAGGTTTCGATAAGCACGTTTCCATAATGTTTGCTAAACATTGGAAAAACAGGGTCCTCTCTTTCAAAGGTAAAGAATTCCAAATCACAAAGAATTTGATATCTTTTGTTACAGGCTTGGGTACTAAGGGCATTAAGTTCTATAGGAATAAGTTTGACAAGGACGTAGAAGAAAAGAAATTTCTTCAGGGATCTGAAACCATGCAGATTACCAAAGCAGGCATTATTTGTTCGTCTATCCCAGCCCCCTTCGATGATGTAGCGAGAATGGTGGTCAGGTATGTTACCCTTGAAGGGAGATTTTCTACTCTGCCTCTTCACCATCTAGTCCTATTGAATCATTTTAGAAGGGCTCCTAGAGTTAGCCTAGTTTATTACATTTTGCAATCTCTTGAGAGATCTATTTTGGAGGTCCATTCACATCAAAGAGGTCTTGTTCTCCACCAAGGAGTTATATTACTCCTTCATCAATATTGTTATAATATGGTGGTTCATAACCCTTCCAGCTCCACTCTTCTTATTAATCCCCCTATGCACCCTAAAAAGACCAAAAAATTCAGGCCCCCTTCATCCCCCGAGCCAAAAGGGCTCTCAGAAGTGCCGGTAAAGGCAACAATTTGGATATAACTGAAAGTTCATTGACCATTAGTAAGACTAGCCTAACTCCCTCGGTTGACAGGGATATGAGAGCTCTGATTCAAGAACAAGCTAAGAAAATTAAGACAATGGAGGCTTAACAAGGGTACAAATGACAAACAGATCCATGTCATGGGGGCAATGAAGAAAGGTTGGAAGTTTTCACTCAGAAGCTCGAGACCATGGAAGAAATGCTGGAGAGGATTGTCAACAATCAAGTCAACCATCTCGTCAACCATCTCATTATGCAAAAGGCCCTTCTTGATTTTATCCAAGTTCAAGTTAAGAAAATATGTGAAATCATTGACATTCTGGCTGATATCTGGAAAGGAGACAAAGTAACAAAGAAGATTATTTCCTCCAGTAGCAAAGACCCAACAAAGCAGACTGATCTAAATCTCTTCAAAGCACTGGAGGACATTAAAAAAGTTTTTCACAAAGCTCTTTAATAAAGGTTATTTGGCTCCTTTTGTTTTTGGGTTTTCTTGTTGTTTCTTGTTGGTCCTGTAGTTGTGGTCGGACTACAACTTAGCTATTCTTTGGCTCCATTTTGGCAGTTTGTTCTCTGCCTGTGTTTTTTCTATGTTTTATCTAGCAACTAGGCCTTTTTGTTGGGGTGTGGCTCCCACCTATCAAAAAAACACTTTGTATCTCATGCTTATGTGGCCTTCGGGCTTTTTTGTACTTTGGGGTATGGTCCCTCCCAAAACCATTTACCACTAAAAAAAAAAGGTTAACATAAAAATAAAAGATAAAACATAAACTTTCAAAGTTATAAACATAAAAATGAAATCATTTACTTTATTAAACATAAACATGAAAATAAAATAAAAACCTAAACTTTATAAACTTAAATATGAAAATATAATCGTGGACTTTATAAACATAAAAAAAAACCTAAAATTTTTTATCTCCTGCAATCCTACCTTGAGCAACAGCTATACGTACAACTATGAAGCAATAGTGATGCAATATGTAGCAGAAGTGCAATATGCAATGGTGACCAAGTCCGAATAAAGGCTCCCACGAATGTGAAGCTTCACAACTATGCCCACGCTCAAGGTCCATGACTGTGCACACTCCCATACCAACACCGATGCCCATAAAAATTCCCAAGCAAACAGAAAAAACCCGCAAATAGAAATAGAAACACCAAGGCCACGACTAGCATAGACCAAAGCCACAAACTCCAAGCAAATACCTCACCAAAACTCAAATATATTTCACCCAAACAAATAAAGCGATTTTTTGTGTTTGAAAGAAGTGGAACTAGGGTTTATACAGACCAGTGAGGGTTTTTTCCCACATTTTTTTCGCACTTACCATCCCTCGTTTTTATGTGCTTTTCCCAAGGTGAACGGCACGAATTTTAGCGAACTTTTCAGACACATCAAATTCAGTGAATTCTGAACTCTAAGCAAAAAAATCGTTGAACCTTGTGACTTAGCATAGACGCATATTCAGAGACAAACAATTCAATCGGTTCAATTAACATCCACTACTATAAAAAAAATGAAAATATTACACTACTTAATAACTAATATAACAATAAGATACAATTAAGAAAGGCGGCTGCCACAATAAAATTTAATTCCACTGACTAATAAAATATAAAATATGTAATATGAAAATGCTACTTACACCACTTGAGTAAGACAAAGTGCACAATTGAACATGGCTTTCAAAATCATGCTAAGATATTCCTATCACGCCTGTTTCATACCTCTCCGTCGCATCATGAAGAATAGTCTCCAGTGTTGAATCTAAGACTGCACTCTCACCAAAGCCCAACATTTCTGCACAAGGGTTTAAAGAGCTCCAAGAAATTGACAAAAAAGAATCCAAACACTCCCACTGCACAGGAATATATAACATACGATGTAAGATACGATTCTAAAACGATCCAATGCGGCCATTCACTTAGTAAACCATACTAGAAGCATCCAGAAGTTACTAACATAAAACATACTCTTTAAGTGAACTGTAAAGTTTTTTTTTAAGTATTTAACAATCTCCTTTTAGTTGGGTTCTGGAAAGAAACATGCTTATTTTAATTAGCTTTTCTTATAATATACCATAATCTTCTATCCGCAAAACAAACCAAAAAAACTAGTGGATAATTAAAAAGGTAAACATGTAAAAAACATATATAATATTAACATAAATTGCTAACTTAGTTTCAATGAGCACGTATACCTGGAGTTTGATACCAATGAGATACAATTATCTCCAGAAACTTGAAAGGATAATGTCCAATTCTATCAAGAATTATAATTTTTATAGTAACCAACCAGAGGTTAAAACTGGTTTCAATTAATATATTAATCAACAGTTCTAGAATCTCAAGTTCCCAGATACCTAATAGGATGCCATATTAATTATAGGTTCAAAATTGTTTACTTTTGGAAAGAGAAATGACAAGAAACAACAGCCAGTGATAAAAGTGGGGCTACAAATAGCATTCACAAGCATCCCCCATTCAAATAAAATGTCACCAAGGTTCTATATTGATTCAAAACTGTCTTTTCCAATATTAGATTTATATTTTTTTATTAAGCTCTAGAAAGACAAATTATTACCTTATACTGCAGCAATATTGCTCGGCGACTTCTTGTTAGTGACCCTTTTTGAAGGAGACAATTGATGTTACAGAGAAATTTGCAAACTAATTCATCAACCAGCATTTTCTCCGGTATGTCTTCAATATTTAGTCTAGCTTTCACAGAAGACAGAACTTGGAGAGAGGTTGTAACAGCCAATGCTTTGGAAATTGAGACCAAAGCTTCATATGCACCTAGCTGTATTTCAGCTCGCGTCTATCCAAAGAATAAAACAACATTACATGCTAAAATTTATGGTAGCATAAGATGTGGTATATAATTTGACTATGCCTAATAGGATGCTAACTCACATATATGAACTTCTATTTAGCAAAGGAAGTTACCTTCAAAAAGTGGCCAAGTAAGCACATACACAATAAGAAAGTGTTAAGTCCCCTCTAAAAATATCACTTAACACTTAGTCTCAATTGTAAAAGTAAACTTCAAATCGAACAAATGCATACACTAAAAATGTGTAATTGATTCAAAACCTCAGTATACCTCCCCTTGAGGTATTGGTGCAGTCACAACATTCCAAGAAAACTCCCATAATAAAAAAGTAGCAGGATCAGGAATAGATCGATCCTTAAGACGTGCACACCATATTGTGCACTCAGCAACAGCTTTGAGTGCCAAAATCTGTTTGGAAATCAGAACAAAAATACACAAAAAGAATATGGATTAAGAAAGTATGGATGGCTTGATACTTCCATAAAAGTCTAGAAACATTTGCCTTATAAGAGACATTATACCAAAAAGAATAAAAAGGAATTGAAACTTTACAACTTGAAGTATTCACATATACATCATTCGCTTGGTGATCAGAAGGACAAGTTCATTTACCACGAACTTTATCAAATAGTCAATACACAAGGAGGTCCAAATTTGAACAATATACTAAGGTACAGTGTAAAGTTCTCTTGTTCTCACAAAAGGGTCTCATATACTCATGAGCTTGGCTGGATAGACTGTCACCTGGAGAATAATCTACCTTACATATTTAATAGTTTGCAATATCATGGGAAACCTTTCTAACAGTTTTCCATGGGGGAAATTAAACCTAAAAGAATATTCTCCTATATTAAAATAGCTAACACAACTACACAAATGTCTCAATAATATCGATAAGAATACTACATTTGGCGATTTAAATCGAACTTTTAATATGAAGGCAAGCCATGATAAAAGTGCAACAAGCACATAATGGATAGTTAGCCAACAACAAATTATCTGAAATCTATCAGTCATGGAATAAGAATAGTTGAAGATCTAAAAACTGTAAATTTACAGGCATGAAAAAAAAAATGATAAAAAAAAGGGAGATTATCATATACTGAAACTAATTGCACCATAGACAACACAATGACAACGAAATTATGTTTGGTAAACATTATGGATACCATTTTATAAAACTCTAACAGTCCAAGAAAAACCAAAAGTACCGGAATTTCAGTCCTTCCATTGACACATCAGCGGTTAAACAGTTAAAGTTTCTAGTTTACCAAATTTCGAAATTTAAGAATCATATAGTGCAATCTTGAATCGCAAGAAACATCACAAGGTCAATCTGACAATGCACTATTATATCCTCTGTAAACACAGACATGCACTTCCACTAGAAGCCATTGATGTCAAACTTGGAACAGAACGGGTAGATGCATTAGACATCTACCACATGATATTGTATCACTAGTTTATCAGTTTCATTCTGAAAGGCTTTACGTGTGATACGTACTCTATGGTCTACCCCTCATCCTTATAGTTGATATGTTATCTTGATAATAAATGTGTCCTTACCAAAATATTAACATCAAAATTCATCCAAAAACAGGCCACCATGCAAATTCATACCCCTCATCCTTCACAGTTGATATGTTATCAAAGCAAAACGGAACAAGAAATGAAACACAATACAATGCATAAATATTTGTATCTTGATAATGAATGTGTCCTTACAAAAAGATTAACATCAAAACTCATCCAAAAACAGGCCTTCATACAATTCCATATCCTTGAAATCAAGCTAGAAAATAGATTTAACAGTCCTTTTAGGACAACAATATTCTGAAGTACAAGAAAACGTATGGTTTTTCATTTCTTGTTCCTTTTTGCAGAAATCATGAAAACAGGTATGGTTTCCAAAATGACGCACCAATGGGAATATGAAGCCTCAAACATCCAAAAACACGGAAATGAGCCCGGAAATGGCTAAATTAACAGAAATATAACTTATAAATATTGCAAACACGAATTACATGTACAAAATCTAAGCAAATGAAAGTTGACAAAAGAAAATGCATTTATTTTTTCAATAGCATGTAATATTACAATGTATCAGCCGATAGTTGACTTTTATGTGAGGATTATACCCCCTTTCAAACAAGCACAAAGTAATAGCCATAAAAGATCCAAACCAAGAAAGGCACCAAAATATGCAGATCCAAAATATACCTCTATTTTTTCAATTCTTTTGGCTCACAAATGACAAAAATACATGCAACTTTTTTTCTGATCTTGTTTATCCAATCTTATCATTTATTGGAAGCATGGGTTGTGCAATCATGCTTTCCACTTGGTCAAGATTTTTAGAGATTGTTAGAGAGAATGAGAAAGAAAAAGAAGAGAATGGAAGAAGAATGGAATGCACACTAACATAATCGTGTGACCTGAGCTTTACTAATCAAAAGATACTTGCATATTCAGTTCATGAGGTTGATAACTAACCATTGATTAATGTGTAACTAATAGGTAATTACAATCTTTCATACCCCCCCCCCCCCCCGTCCCCCCCCCTCCCTCCCCCTTAATGACTAAACTAGAGACTACTCTAACTATGTCTTGAAACTTTACAAACAAAATAGGACCAAGAGGTTTGGTCGTTTGATTTGTAGGATACTCTTTGGAGGCACGGTAGTGAAGAGAAATATCACCACAATCAACTGTCATATGTAGTGCTGATCAATCTCAATGTGTTTGGTATGAACATGAAATATCGGATTCTTCACCAACTTCAATACACCCTGATTATCACAAGAATGGAATGTGGAGTAGTTGTAGCCTGAGGAAGTTGAAGATCAATCAAAATCCAGCATAGTCAAACTTGCTTCACAACTGGCGCAAACCACTACCTTGTACTCTACTTCAGTTGAAGATATAGCCACAGTTTGTTGATGTTATCTCTGACACAAAACAACTCCTGAACCAAAGGAAAATATGTACGTGGTGGCGGACCTCCAAATATCTATTGATTTTCCCCAATCAATTTTGTGTAACCTGTTGATAAAAAGTTTGCTATCCTATGATATAGGATGCAAAGTCAAGAGTTCCTTTGACATATCGTAAAAACTCGTTTATGTTGCTGACCTTCAGTTAAGACAGAAAAGGGAAAGATAGCTAACAGCAAAACATAGATCTAGCCGTGTGGATATAAGATATATCATGTTGCCCACAAATTGTCTATAGAGTGATTCATCAACTAGTGATGAATCATCATTCGATGAGAACATCTTCCTGACCTCCATGAGAGTAGAAGAGGGATTGCAATCCGTCATCCCAAACTTAATCAAGAGACTAGTACCATACTTGACTTGAGCTATGAAAACAAGATGGTCCTATCGTCAAAAATCTACACCTAAGCGATGGTGTAGGAGACCTAGATCAGTCATGTCAAAAACAGCACACAAATCTTGTTTCACTAGCCAAATTGCAATGGCTCCACTACTTCTGATGGCAAGATCATTAACATAGACAATAAATATCACATTGTCACCACCATCACTTTTGACATAGCTATTTGAATAAGAAAGACTCCTTTTGAATCCATAATCTAGAAGATGTTGTCCTATCTCGTTTTGCATCAAACACAATACACTTCTTTCCACAGAAATTCACGGAAATGTTGGGATTTTTAGTTAACTGGCTAAGAGACAATAAATTTGTATTCACTCTAGGAGCATACATAACATTCCTTAGTATGAATTTTGCAGCATTATTCAATACGATGCAATTATCTCTTATCCCTTCTACAACATGTGATCTTCCATCACCTAAGAAATTGGATTAGAAAAACTTATGTTTTTGCAGTAAATTTGACATACAGGTCCTTGCGACACCTGAAATGTATGGATGCACTAGAAACAAAGAGCGAACATGATGCCATGAGAGCATACACTTCCTCAGAATTTCATTCAGCTTCAAATGTTGGCACATTTACTTAACCCCTCAACTTTGTGTTGTAGTAAAGAACATAGTGTGGCTTTTGGAAATCCTTAAAATCTGATTTCTTTATTATTAATTTCCAATTAAGTAAGATTCCCTACGATCTTCAAACAAAATGACAAAGGATAAATTAATAGATCTATATGGCAGAAGGAAATTTGTATGCAGCCTTTCTTCTCTTCATTTAATGCCCTTGTGTTTGCTTGCAGCTGTGTTGTTGCCTACAACAGTCTACATAAACTGTTGGATGCCACAGAGATCTTATGTGTGCCTATTACCAAGCACCTAGCTCTTCACACCTTTAGATGAGATGCTTTATTTACAGGCTTGTAACAATATCGCAACTTCAACTAGAGCACCCACCAATGTCAAATAATAATAAACAATGCATTCCCATTGACACGGAATTTATTCCAGATCTCCCACAAAAAATTAAAATATAAAAAGAATTCACTGCTGCTCTAAAACACGGCACATAGAGAAAAACAAATGGACACTCACTATAATTACATAACAAATTAATAAAGAATATTATCATCAATCTGTGTAATAAAATATATAATTATAATAATAATCATGACAATACTAATATGTCGGTCTCCATTATCCCCCCCTTTGAACAAGCTGAAGTCCTTGCAAACACAACTCATAGTCAACATGACAAAAATGGGAATAAAGAGAGAATACACAAAATTGCAGGGAAGTTGTGTCGTTGATGGAGAGATTTTGCAACATTTCTGGTGGCTCCCAGGAAGCTTGCTATGCATCAAACCAGAATTACTTGCATCCATTGGGATATGGAGTCAAGAAAAAGCATGTTTCTCCCGATGCAATTCCCCGCCACTTTTTTTGTGCTTCTTCTTTTAAAATCAAGGCATCTAGGGGCAGCAAGCCCCAGCAGGGTCGAGGGGTAGCACCTCCTAAGCCAAGCATGATTTGACCCTTCTGCAACCCATGACAACAGTAAAGTTACTTGAATATTTTACAACCAACTTCATTGTAAATGGTTTATGTCCCACCAATGTCCAACTTTTATTTCCTCTTCGAATGTCTTCATCTATTGTGAACGAACAAAAAACTGCTATGGGGTATATATAGGCGTTTTGGCTGGCAAAGCCAACGAGATCGATCAATGTAGCTCATCTAGCAGTGGGATCAATCTGGCTTGCAGTGGATCATACATGTGTGAGAACATTAAACAAGGCATGTCATACAGGTCTTGTTCCAGGTCATACGGGCTCCCAGACGTCCAAGGATATCATGATCGAACTGCAAGGGTAAAAACAAGTCAAATACATGTCAAACTGCATATAGAGTTCAATCAGTAAAGACAAAAGCAGACAAAATGGGATAAATCATCAGTAGCACGCAGAAGTGGAAAACGTGTGGCAATAGGAAGAAGTTGGAGAGTTTGACCGATAGCAAGGAGTGGCAAAAATGGTCATATGACATGCAACCCTTTTTTAGGTCATACTACAACATGCAACCCTATATGAGGTTGTATGACAGCCTACAGGAGTCATACAGCTGCTTGCAGCCCCCTCTGAGGTCATATGGCAGCCTATTGTGGTGTTTAATTGATCAAGAATCGAACAGCAGGATGGAGGTCAAATAGGGGTCAACATCAACACAAGTCAAACCAAGGGAAGGTCTTGCAGTGCTGATATGTGTAGAGAGAGAGATCATACAACAGTGTAATGTGAAGGGGAAGGTGATACAGTACAAACTTGTAAAGAGTTCATACAAGGATGTGAAGGGGGAGCAGCTGGGATGAGATTGATCCTTTGTACCTTTGATTGATCTTCAAACTTGTATGGCTCTTCGTTATTGATTTTTTAAATTTGTATGGTGATATTTACTTTTCCAATGCCAACCTTGTGATTGCTGGAAGCTTGGAAACCTTAAAATGTATTTAAAATTCATCGACTCTGATCATCTTTGTAACATGACCCTTTTCTATTGCTTTACTTTTAAGTGGGGGAGGGCGGGGGGGCATCTCTACTACATTAATGTTCTTGATCCTTGCCCTATAAAAATTTAGTTTACAGCCATTAGCAATGTCTTGAACAGGCATCCCGTTCAAACATTTTAATTTGAGCACACCACTAATGAAAACTTCTAAGATTTTAAATGATTGCACCCATAACACTTTGAACTTACCCAATTTAATCTCGCATATCCCTTTATACTTCAGAACCAGTGCTTCAGCCTAGAAGTTCGTCCATCAAAGATGTTTATCAAGCCAATACTTTCTTCTTTGTTGTGTGACTTTTATTGCCCCCTTGTGCCATCACCAGTTCAAATGCATTCATCGTATCTCACAATTCTTCACAAATAGATTGTACTTCAGGAGGTAAATTCTTCTCTTTGGACCCCCTGTACATGATCATTGAAGTTGACTCTTCAAACTTCATATCAGCTACACATTCCAATAAGTTGGCTGACTTTCCATTGAACGTCGCATCCCTAACATTGTATTCATTGAACTTCAGTGGGTAAGCCAATTGTGATGTTGACGGTTCCGAAGGACTTGGCATAGCTGGCATATTCTTCAGCCCATCCGATTGCCTTATTTGGTTGTCTTTCATCTCCATAATCTTGATAGCACTGCAATCTTCTTGGAACACTTGATAGCCTTCCATTTGCTAATGGAATAAACCGTTCACAAAACTCATTTCATCTTCAAAGCATGATTGTAACTCCAACACCCCTTCAACATTTGGCTCCATCATACCCCGTTTCTCATCAACTGGGCATTCTTCTTTGAAGTTTGACCGTGATGAGTTTGATGATGCTAGTTCCTCACTTCCTGATTCTTTAAATTTGTAACATACTTCTATCCCTCATTTCCAATGGAAATCAAATTTCTTTTCCAATTATGATCAACTTTGGCTACTATCAGTCAGACACGACCAAATAGAGCATCAAAGACTTTTTTTGCAATGAGATGACCAAAAAAGTTCATCAAAAAGTCTTGGGTTCCAATAATTATTGTAGACACTTGTAGTTTGATCAAAGCACTATTATTCCTACTATTGCACTAACTATTCTCCTTCTTGCAAATTGACGACATACCGTCAGTTAGACCTATCTAACTCCCCTATTACGACACTCTTTTGTTCGTATTCCTCTTGTAAACCAATTAAACAAGTTAATATAGCCTCTTATTGAGTAAACCATCTTCTCATTCCCTTCTAGACTACTTCTACTAGCTTTCTAGACTATCAATCCATTTCATTGGATTGATTAGACCTCTCAAAACTCTCTCAAAACACTAATTCCTCTCTAAACATAATTAACTAGTTTAAGCTAGTTTAACTAGTCCTAACCATGATTAACCTCTTCTAAACCCAGTCAAATCTTACTTTGACTCCCTAATAAGCTTTTTGGCTTATCCTTTAGTCCACATGCACCAAAATTCTCCCACTTTTTCAAATGGAAAACTATAAATAGCCTACTACCCCCCTCTCATTTCTAAGAACTCTCCTTCTTCCTAACATAAACTATAGCATTTTGCTTAGGGTTTAGAGTTATTTCATTTCTTCTATTGAGCTATTGTTTTTGCCATTGCACTACACACACAAGCATTGAGTAAATGGGAAGAACCATTGGCCTTGAAGCCATTAATAGTGAGCTCCCATTCTCATAATCACAAACTGATTGCTTAGGATCCTTATTAGGTTCATTTATACGTTTCAAGGGTAGAGGATTACTAAATATGCTAGATTTGTTTGTTTCTTTTAATATTAATGCATGCAAAGTGATGAATCTTTGTTTATCTCTTATCTGATGGTCCACTGACTAGCTTGTTAAGAGCCTTTGGGGTTTCTTTAGAGATTCTTACCCCATGTCCATGGCTTTTACAACTTTTCATTGAGCACAATTATCTTTTGTCCCATCAGTACACTTGATACCTTAATACCATGTTGATTTGCTCCCACTAGTTGGAATGTCGAAGGCCACGTGGTTGTCTTCCCAAGGCTCTTCCATGTCTCTTTTGGAAGATCATTCACACTAGAACCATTGTTGACAATAGTATTTGTAAAATTCCTACCCTAAATTTCCATATTTACGAATGTCGGTTATCAAACTTGGTTCATTGTCATGAGTGGAGGATCAATCACTTGGTCACCTGAAAAGGGGGGCTCAACTATGAGTTCATTCTTACGACACTCAACGTTAGGTATGCCGTAGTATGTTCAATGCTCAACATAATGTCTTATATGGTAGTAGTGAGAGCATTCTTGAGTTTTGGAATACTTTGCAATAACTTAGTTAACTTCACAGGTATAGTGGTTTTCAAGACCTCTCATGCAATAACTTTGTCAATCTCCAATCTTCTCATCCATGTGCTTGTATGTTCATTCTACTGATGTCGTTCTTCGACCATGGCCCTCTTGACTTCCACCCTTGCTTCAGCCAATCTTTCTTTCTCCATACATTGGTCAAGGTAATTGGCTATATTCACTTATGCTCTTGTAATTGTCATAACCTTCTTTCCCTCGGCTATGTCAATCATATTGATATTAGCTTGATTTGGACAATTGCCATTGTAATGGTTCCTAAGCCAACACCAGCTATAGAGAAGTCTAATCTTAATTTAATGAGGGAAATCTCTTGCAACATGGCCCTGTGTTCAAAGAAAGGTTGCAAAAGCTATGAAATGGGGTTAGAACACTCAAGAAACCCTAAAGCTTTGTGCAAAACCGATCAATTGACCATTAGTTAAGAAGTAAACAAGGATTCCTATTTTGCATGCATTAGTTTGAAGCAAACAAACAAACTTGACAAATATAATTACCCTCTATTCTTAAAAGCTTAAATAAGTGAGCCTAATAAGGATCTAAGCAATCAATTTGTGCTTTAGAAGAATGGGATCTCACCATTAATGGCTTCAAGGCCAATGGTTCTTCCCATTTACTCCATGGTGTGTGGTGTGATGCAAAGGATAAAGCAAATAGCTCAATAAGATGAAATAAAACTCCTAATCCTAGCAATAATACTATAGTTTATGTTAAAGGGAAGGAGTGTTCTTGAAAATGAGAGGGAGGTAGTGGGCTATTTATAGTTTTCCATTTGGGAAAGTGATCTATAAACTCTTCAACTTTGGAATTATCCACAGAAACACAAAAAAAAACGATGTTGTTCTACTTTCTATTAGAAAATGATAGAGATAGCTAGTGAATGAATTATGCTTATGCTTAGAATCCACAATTACAGGAAAGGAAACAATTTAAGTTCATAACCACCAACAAATTTTATCCTGGAAAACCTCCAAAGGAGGAAAAACCAGTTGGGGAGGACAATTGCTCTTTCTTCCCACTTTTATTGGCCAATTCCGAAATAACAAGTATAGAATTTACAATAAGTATGAAAGAGAAGTAGATGATATCTCACACTTCCTCCCAAATACTTGTTTGTTCTGTCTCAACACTCCTTTCTTCTACAAAATACAATTCCAGCACTAAGAACTTCTTGCTCACTAGCTTTCATGCTTCGATGATCCTATTCCCTTCTACAGACATGTATTTATAGCCTTTCCCATGTCCTTGTGTGCACTGGAGAATGGGAAAGGTCATGGAGGAGAAGAGACACGAACAACCGTCCAAATTATGGGCTGCTCGTTTCATAGTTTTGTTTTATGTCCGAAAGAGCCAGGACCGCCGCCTAATGCAGACCGGCGATCCCAGGACCGCCACCCTAGTTGGGCGACGGTTCTGTAACCGCCGTTCTACACAGAGCGGCGGTCCTATTACTAAAAAGACAGAACCTCCATGTATCATTTTTCCTTCTTCGTGCTGACTGTTTTGATGAAGTAGATTCATTTTGGATCCCTATGGATCAAAAAGTGAGGGAATTTTGGTGCATGTGGAACTAAAGGATAAGTCACAAAATTAATTAGGGAGTCAAAGTAAGCTTTGACTAGGTTTAATCATGGTTAGGACTATTTAAACTAGGTTAGGCTAGTTAATCATGTTTAGAGAGGAATTAGGGTTTTGAGAGGGCTTTGAGAGGTCTAATCAATCCAATGAAATGGATTGATAGTCTAGAAAGCTAGTAGAGGTAGTCTAGAAGAGGATAAGAAAAGGATTTAGCCAATAAAGGACTATAATAGCCTGCTTAATTGGTTTACAAGAAGAATACGACCAAAAGAGTGTCGTAAGAGGGGAGTTAGATAGGTCTAATTGACCGTACGTCATCAATTTGCGAGGAGGAGAATAGTTAGTGCAATATTAGGAATAATAGTGCTTTGATCAAACTACAGGTGTCTACAGGCCCCACTTATTGCACTCTCAAAACTCTATAATTGGTCGTCCTTCAGAATCACATAGCATCCGACTCTCACCATCCTTCTTATTTTGTTTGTGGAAGTTCATTGGCGGCATGGTAGGAGGTGTGGGTGTCTCTCTTTGTGTGAACATTACTTGGCCATTCTTATTCTGCAAATCATATGGCCAATCCTTGACTAGATGTCCTATAACTTGACAAATCTCACATTTTCCTTCGTTCGTAGTGTCTCTCTTAAATCATTCATCTTCCAGATCATAATTTTTCTAAAGGCTCACATTGATTCATGTTCACTGTCATCACTAAAGTTATGGTCACCTTTGTCACATCCTTTCAAATGCGAGGGCTTTTTTCTCGCTTTCAATGCCCATGGCTTGGTTGTATGCATCTTCCTATGAGGGTGAAACCACTATCATCCTCCACATTGAGGGTACCAACCCTTCGATGAACCATCGCTTCTTCGAGCCGTCAACAAGTTCATTTTCAAGTTTTCCCAATAATTCTCTAAGTCTTTTGTTACAGGCATGTAACATTCTTGTGCTGTATTATAATTTCAATGACAATCTCATTGTCGTCCCTTAGGAGTTCAAATTTTTTCTTGAAGGCTTTCCTAATTGTTTTCGATATTGCTTTCTCCAAGCTTTCGATATTGCTTTCTCCAAGCTTGACGCATCTATGTACCACTCGATAACTATTCGCCAAAGGATGGATGAAAACATCTTAACCACATAAATTTATTTGTATGTCCATTGGCAGTCCATATGGTGATGCACATTCTATAGTACGGTATCCCCTAATCCATCACCAATGAACTTTAGCAACTTCTTTTTTGGAGATGGAGCTGATGGGGTCTCCATGGCTCTATTGTGCTTATTTGGATACGAAACTCCCCCTTAAGAAGGTCTACATCGAACATTCATTTGTGTTGTCAAAACTATCGGACACATCTCTATATTCAAATCCATTTAATATCTTGCACATTGTCATGTCCCTTTTTGTGCAAACTCCTTCCAAGTTCTTGATCGAACTTTACACTTGATTTTACTGCAACAGCCTTCGACCCAACCTAACTGGCAAGGTCCACACTTTTTTTCACATGGTTCTCTTACAACACCCTAAGACCCAAACTAGTCAACAAAGTCCACACTTTCTTCCACCGGAAGCAACTATGATAATCACTACCCATCCCTTATTGCGAGTGTTGTAGAATCCATCAAGTTTGACTATCTTAGAAGACGTTATCAGATAAAGAATGAAGAGGAATTGGACCGCACACCAAATGAATGTATCCTTCATTTTATTATGTTGGGAGTAGTTGCAGTGTGGTTGGAACAATTATAAGGTGATGCACAACTAATTAAGTTACAGCACTACTAACAAACATGTATGCATATTATTATATTCATTATATTCAATACCCCTTGCCCAATGACTAAACCAAAAACTCCAAGTTTGTCCTAAAATTTTACAGACAAGAAGCTATGTTGTCAGGATACATGTACGGGTACGAGTTTGATATGCGGATACGTCAATTTTAAAAAACCCTTGAGTACGATACGTCTTCGATACGTCCGTAAATATATATATATATATATACTCATTTTACTCATTTTTTAGTCCGTAAGAAATACAAAACTTGAAAATTATAGTAGGATCAATGTTCAAAATATTCAATATACTTAAGACTTTACATTTTCATTAATCATGTGGCTGCGATACATATGATAAGTCATCAAATATCATGTCAACATGAATACAAAAAAAAAGATGATTAGCCTACTTGTATACAGTAATATTAATACTAATATTTATTTAGTATAATAGTTACTATATATACTAAATTAACTGACTATATTAGTTAATTATACTTAGTATTATACCTATATAATAACTACTTAATTATTACTATAATAATATTAATATATATAGTTATTATTAACTACATATATACTTATATTATATAATTATTATATAGTCAATATATATAACTAATTATATATATTTATATTATTATAATATTAGTAGATGTTACAACCTAATAAATTATCACTATTCTTAATATAATATAGTTTGATATACCTATAATATACTAAGTTATTAATAACCTAGGGATAATGATAGTATTAATTAATTAATTCTAATATATATATAGTATTAATATGTATATACAATATACTAATAATATATTATAAATATTAGTAATTATATATAATATAATAACTGGTATTAGTAATATAGTACTAATATTATTAATCTAATAATTAATTACTATTCATTTTTTGGTCGTTGACCAAGTCAAAATAATTTTAAAAAAACTTTTTTTAAAGCTTTTTGGCGTCCAAACCTGTGGATACGCTTGGGATACATCCCGGGTACGTCGAAACATACCGGGACATATCCTAGGCGTATTTGTAATTGTACCCGTACCAGATATGTATCGGGCAGGGTACGGAGGGTAGGGGGACGAACCCTTGTAACATAAACAAGAAGGGGCCAAGAGTTTATTCATTAGATAAGCAGGTTGTTCCTTAGAAGGACGGAAATGAAAAGAGATCACTACAATCAACTAACTATCGATTATAGTGATGATGAATCTCAATGTGCTTGGTGCGGACATGATATACTAGATTCTTTACCATCTTCAATACACCTTGATTGTCACAAAAAATATAAAGAGTAGGTGTAACTTAGGAAAGTTGAAGATCAATCAAAATCCAACACAGCCAAACTGCTTCACAACTGGCACTAATAGATGTTATTTTGCTTCCATGCAAGATATATCTATTGTGGGCTAAAGCTTACTTTGCCATGAAACCAATCCTAAACCAAAAGAAAAGATTTACCTGGTGGTAGACCCCCGACCATCCACTGATTATCCCCAATCATAGCTTGTATAACTGATAAAATTGGTGACTTTCTAATATAGAATACCAAAGTCAATAGTTCCTTTGACATATCACAGAACCCACTTCACTGTTGCACAGTGAATGAGCTTCGATTTTGACAAAAACCGAGAAAGGTGGCTAACATCAAAACAGAAGTCTGGTCGTGTGAATGTAAGGTATATAAACCTACCCACTACTACGCCCTTAATCCTAGGTTATATATCGGGATATGTATAGCCAACATGTGGCTAACGTTATCTCCTAGCATGTCATATCATATTTATTTATGCTTTCATATGCTTAGTACATCATCCTTGGTGCTTTACATAGTATAGTAGGGTATATATAAGAGTTAGTAAGTGGTAGATTGATCATCATATATAGCACTTGAGTCTTACTGTATGGTTTGGAGGTTGCCCCATCAAAGTGGCGAAGTCATTCTACTTTCATATTGTGATAATTTATCTATATTTTGGTGTTCTTTGTTGTTACATTGATATTGATATTCATATCCATCTATGTAATTTCATTACAAGTGGTATCAACACTTCGATCTGGTCAGAATTGGGTCAAAACCCTAATTTTGAAGATTCAACTATATCTCCTACAAGGCGAAGAATTTTTCTACATTTTAACTAAAGTAGCAAAATCAATCAAGTAAGGTTCTCTCCAATTTTCAAGATCTTTAGACCTATTTAGCACAAGTTAGTCATTTTAAGATTTTTCATAAATTCACTACACAAGGTTCCAGTTTTGGAAATTTTCTAAGTTTCTTATATTTTCGGAAATCTTGCAAAAAATAAGATAGGGCTTGTTCTTTCTGTTTTTCTCGATTCAGCAAATATCTATACGAAAAAAAAAAAAACCCTAAATTCCAACCTTGATTACTTTACCCCAAGACCCAAACCCTACATCATGATAGGGAGATCAACTAGAGGCCAAGGGAAGGATCAAGCCACTCCACGAATGACTCCAAATAAGAAAGATATGGATTTTGAATCTTCATCTTTTGTGGTATCGGAGATGGTTAACCAACTTCAGGACAAGGTGAATAACATGGTGAATAGAGATGACCTTAACAATGAGCAGGCCAAGTTTGGTAATCAATTGAACTTAATAAAGAATGAAATGAGGACGGATTTGGACAATGGATTGAACATAATCAAGGGTGAAATGAAGATGGAATTTAAAACATTAAGGAGTTGATGAAGATTAAACTAAGAGTGAAGTTTGGTAATAATTCCATTCAAGTCACATGGGTTCCTCAAACAATGCATACTTAGATTCAAGTCACACCCACTAGGGTGGATCCTCTACACAACTCAGTGGATCTTCTAGCCAACGGCATAACATTATTACTTAGTTTGGTAATCAATTGAACTTAATAAAGAATGAAATGAGGACGGATTTGGACAATGGATTGAACGTAATCAAGGGTGAAATGAAGATGGAGTTTAAATCATTAAGGAAGGAGTTGATGAAGATTAAACTAAGAGTGAAGTTTGGTAATAATTCCATTCAAGTCACATGGGTTCCTCAAACAATGCATACTTAGATTCAAGTCACACCCACTAGGGTGGATCCTCTACACAACTCAATGGATCTTCTAGCCAACGGCATAACATTATTACGAAAAAGGCAATGCGCAAGTTCAATGGGAATGATTGATCACCTAGATCAACCAAATGGAGAATTTTTTTTATTTGCATCAAGTCCCAAGTGGACAAAAGGTGGTAATGGCATCCTTGTATCTCAAACCGAAACAATTCATTTGGCATAGATGGATGTGTGAGCAAAAGAAAAAAAAGGGTCTCTCTGTTACCTAGTCTATGTTCACCGATGAGCTCTAGACACACCATAGTAATAGTGTTACAGAGAACTAATTTATCATAGTCAAGCTACAACAGACGGGATCAGTCAAGGATTATATCCAACAGTTCCAAAATATATCCTAATAAGTGAATGACATCTCAGAGGATCATCTAAATGTGATCTCTTTCAAATATCTAAATACATCCTAACAAGTGAATGACATCACAAAGGATCATCTAAATGATCTCTTCGAGGATAACATCCAACTTGATGTTCGCCTTCTTAATCCGCGTTCGACATCAAAATCCATGATAATTGTTCAGTGCGTGGTGGAAAGAGATCTAGTAAAATGAAGAGGTCTCATGAATCACAAGGAGCACATGATTCTAGCACCATCCTTTCCCCAACCAACATGATTGGCTCCTCAACAAATCGAAGAAAAGCAAGCTAAAGGCCTATTTTACAGTTGTGATAGCAAGTGGAGCAAGGGACATAAATGTCCTAAGAAGAAAATATTCTACATTGAGGGTCTTAATGAGGAAAAAGTTGAGGAAGCAGCCGATGCAGAGGAAGAGGTTCCTAAGATCAAGATTGAAGAATCTCAATCAACTATCTCTTGCCATGTGATTTCAGGAATTAGCACTCCACAAACCCTCAAGGTTGTTGGGTTTGTGAAGAAATAAAGTGTGGTTGAAATAATTGACTCTGGAAGGACTCACAACTTCATCAATCATAAGTTGATCATACACTTAAATTGCTTCATTTATACATCCCCCAAGTTTCAAGCCATGGTTACAGATGGAGGTAAAGTTAGTTGTTCAAGAAAGTGCCATAAGATTAAGTTGTCTATGGGAGATTACTTGCTAGAGGGCCCCATGTATGCCATTTCAATGGGGGGAGAAGACATTTTGTAAGGGGTCCAATGGCTTACTACTTTGGGAAATGTTGAGATGAACTTCCAGAATTTGTTCATGCAGTTCCATCTAAAAGGGAGGACTTTTGAGCTGCATGGGATGAAGGCAAAAGCTCCACACTTGGTAAGTTCTCATCAAATGCATAAAATGCTTAGGAGGGGTGTAGATCGGTTTGTGGCACAATTGTTCTCACTAGAAGCTCAACCATTGAACGGTCCTATACCATTAGATCTACATGCCATTATTAATGAGCACTCAGTTGTGTTTGGGGATATGCCAAAAGGGTTACCCCCCAAAAGAGATCATGATCGTGCTCTCCAGCTAGTACCAGCAAACCAACCACCCAATATTAGACCTTATAGGTACCCTTATCTACAAAAGAGTGAGATTAAAAATATGGTACACGAGATGTTAGAAGAAAGTATTATTCGCCATAGTCAAAGTGCTTACTCTTCTCTAGTGGTGATGGTACGAAAGAAGGATGAAGGTTAGCGCATGTGTCCAGACTATAGGGAGCTCAACAGGTACACAATGAAAGATAAGTTTCTTATTCTTATCATTGAAGATTTGTTAGATGATTTGCTGAGTGTTGTTTATTTTACAGAATTAGATCTTCGATTGGGATATGATCAAATCAAAATTTGTGATGAAGATATTCATAAAACAAAATTTAGAACACATGAGGACCACTATGAAATTTTAATGATGTCTTTTGGCCTTACAAATGCACCATCTACTTTCCAAAGTTTAATGAATTCAATCTTTCGGCCATTTTTACGGAAGTTTGTCCTAGTGTTTTTTGATGATATATAATCTACAGCAAGACCTGGGAGGAACATTTATATCACGTCAATAAGGTTTTGGACATTCTTGAACAACAACAACTGTCATATTGTTTCTCATGAAGGCATAAAAGTAGATCCTCATAAGATCCAGGCCATGATGGACAAGAAAATTCCAAAAACCTCTAGGGCTTCTTAGGGCTTACGAGGTACTATCAGAGATTTGTGAAGAATTATGGAAAAATTGCAACACCACTCACATAATTATTGAAGAAAGAATTTTTCCATTGGAATAAGGAAGCAACCCAAGCATTTGAGTCTCTGAAGAAGGCCATGTGTACCACTCCAATTATGGCTACCCCAAATTTGTCCAAACCCTTCATTGTTGAATGTGATGCTTTAGGGTGTGACATAGGTGCAGTACTCATGCAAGAGGATCGCCCCATTGCATTTGAGAGTCGTCAACTCAAAGGTAAGAACCTATCAAAACTAACATATGAGAAGGAAAGGATGGCTATTCTTTATGCAGTCAAATAGTGGAGACCGTATCTCATGTGTCGTCACTTCAAGGTGAAGATAGATCATGACAGCTTGAAATACTTCTTGGAGCAACGATTACCATCTAAAGAACAACAAAAATTGGTCCCAAAGATGTTGGGATATGCCTTTGAGATCATTTACAAGAAAGGAAAAGAAAGCATGGTAGTTGATGCACTATCCAGGAGAGATGAGTCCACAGAAGCATTGTTATATGCCATGTCCATATTACACGCAGATTGGGTACATTAGGCTAGATCAGAATGGAAAAATGACACAGAGACCCATACTCTGATTCAGAATCTCCAACAGGATCCGAGCATTTTAGAAAAAAATGTACGGAAGGGGGATGCATTGTGGTACAAAGATCGGTTGTATTTATGCAATAATTCTACTTGTAAAACCCAGGTTCTCTCAGAGCTCCATGCTTCTCCAGTAGGTTGCCATTATGGGCTCTTGAAAACTTATCACAAAATTAAGCAAGATTTCTTCGAGGAAGGGTTGAAAGGGTATGTCTTGAAATTTGTGGCAGAATGTTTGGTGTGTTAGTGTAATAAGGGATAAACTATTAAATTGTCGGGCCTTTTGAAACCTTTATCTATTCTTAGTCAGTTGTGGGTACAGGTTTTCAGGGATTTCACCACAAGACCGCCAAAATATGAAGGGAAAAGTTTAATTATGGTGGCAGTGGATATACTTGACAAATATACTCATTTTTGCTCCTTGTCACATCCTTTTATAGTGAGTACAGATGTTATATCTTTTATGGATACAATACACAAGCTACATAGAACACCCAAGATTATAATAAGTGATCGTGATCCTATATTTACTAGTAATTTTTGGACTGATGTATTCTCATGTTTGGGTGCTCAACTGACTCACAATTCATCATATCATCCCCAATTAGATGGAAAAACTGAGGTAGTTAACAAATGTTTGGAGGAGTATCTACAATAGAAATACTTCAGATAAACACGAGAGATGGGTTCAGTGGCTACCACTTGCAAAATGGTGTTATAACACTTCATTTCATACCTCATCCAAACTGACCCCATTTTTGGCATTATACAGATATCATCCCTCATCCCTCACCTCCAACTTGAGGGTCTAACCTAAAGTTAAAGTTGTTAAAGAGCACAGGCAATGCCAAGAAGAGGTGCTCTCTAGTCTTAAAGAGAATTTAAAAATGGCACAAAACCGTATGAAGCAACAAGTTGGATCAACATCATAGTGTGCGACGATTTGAAGTGGGAGAATTTGTTTTTGTACGATTGCATCCATATAAACATCTCTGAAGCAACAGAAAAAAGATAATAAGTTTTCGCCTAAATATTATGGTCCTTATCAAGTGTTGCAAAAAATTGGTAGCGTGGCATATAAAGTAAAGCTTCCTCAATCAACTAAAATACATCTAGTTTTCCGTGTTTCTTGCCAGAAGAAGGTCATTGGACACAAGGTGTCTTCTCAGTCAGTGTTACCAGAGCTTGATGAAGAGGGACACATTGTCTTGGAGCCTAAAGGAATTCTACAATATGCACTAAGAAGTTGAGGACAAGGGTCATCACTGAGCATTTGATCAAGTGGAAGAATTTGGAGATTGACGACGCAACATGAGAAGATGAGGCATTTCGGCAGCAGCATTCAGATCTTACCAACATTGGGGACAATGACGCTTTGAAGCAGAGGGGCATGCTACGCCCTAAATCCTAGGTCATATATCGAGATATGTATAGCCGACATGGCTAACATTATCTCATAACATGTCATATCATATCATATTTATTATTCTTTCTTATGCTTAATACGTCGGTCTTAGTGCTTTACATACTATAGTAAGGTATATATAGGATTTAGTAAGTGGTACATGATCATCATATTGAACAGTTGAGTCTTATTGTATGGTTCAGAGGTTTCATATTGTGATCATTTATCTATACTTTGGTGTTCTTTGGTGTTACATTGCAGCTGATATTCATATTTAAGTAATTGCTTTACACCCACCAACTATCTGTAGAGTGACACATTGACTGGTGATGAATCATCGTGAGTTGATATGTTCAGCCCAACCTCCATTGGTGTAGAAGAAGAATCACAATCAGACATCTAAAATTTTTGCAATAGATTCATAGCATACTTGACCTAGGCTATCAAAATCATATGGTCATGTTGCCAAATTTCTACACCAACGCAATAATATAGGAGACCTATATCAGTCATGTCAAAAGCAGCATATAAATCTGATTTTACTCTTTGAATAGCACTGGCCCCACTTCTGTGGTGGCAAGATCATACACATAAACAATAAGAATCAGAACATCATCACCATTGTTTTTGACATACAAATTTAGATCAGCACAGCTCCTTCTAAATCCAGAATCTTGTAGATGTTGATCTATTTTTATGTAAAAGGCTTGAGGAGCCTGTTTAAGTCCATACAAGGACTTAATCAGCCTGCATACTAGATATTCATGACCACATGCCCGAAAACCTTCACGTTGTGTCATATAGACTTCTTCCTCCAAATCTTCATTCAAGAGAGTACTCTTTGCGTCCATCTATTAAACCATCCATCCAAGTTGAGCTGCAATTCAAAGAGGCAACTGAAAAGTGACCATTTTTGTAGTAGGAACAAAAGTCTCCTCATAATCTATTCCCTCCTATTGCAAGAAGTCTTTCGCAACAAGACAAGCTTTGTACTTCTCTAAAGTACCATTAGTTTTGCACTTGACCTTGTATGTCTATTTGCAGCCAATGGGTTGTTTCCCTGAAGGTAACTCCGTCAATGTCCAAGTATTGTTCTTCATCAAGGCATCACACTATGTTGTGCGGAAGATTCCCACTTAGGTGTGCCTTTTTCTTTACAGTATCTCCATGGATCGTGTATGTTAAGAAGATCATAAGAAACAGCAAAATGAGCATGCTCTGAATACGAAACTTTCTTACCAATCCTCTAAGATCATGCATCTAATTGAGGCATTTCATCCTCCCGCACATCTTTAAAATGAGTAAAAACACTTAGGCCTTCATTGCACAAAGGAATTTTGTTCCAAATGAGGAACCAACTCAAGTTGGTGTCTTCTTTACACCAATATATCAATTGTGAGTGTTAAAGATTGTTTTGGTGGAGTCCGTGGAGGAATTGGGAGGAACTAGACTTATTGTGTAAAAGAGTCGCAACACTCTCGAATACAACTTGTTGATTACAGCCATAGAATGATTTTGTTTCTTTAACATCAACATCCCAACTAACAATTATCTTATTTATTGAAATACCAATCAACCTATAAGCTTTGGACTATCACTATAACCAACAACAAAATATCTTGAACTTTTAGATTCTAACTTACTCCTCTTTTTATCAGGGACCAAAGTATATGCAGCTGAACCAAAAATACAAAATGTTGATACCTTGGGTTTGATTTCGCACCAAACTTCTTTAGTTGTGACTTCCTACAAAGCTTTGCAAGGACTCCGGTTTAGAATATATGCTGCCGCGTTTATTGCTTCTCCCCAATATTTGAACAACACACCTCTATTGTGCATCATGCACCGAGCCATCTCCATGATACTTATATTCTGCCTCTCAACCACCCCATTTTGTTGTGGGGTATATGGGGTTATCTGATGATGAATTCCTTCCTTATTGTAGTAATCCTTAAATTGTTTGCAAGTGAGCCGCCCCATTATTGGATCTCAATGTCTTGATCCGTCTGCTAGCCCGATTTTCCACCAATTCCTTGAACTTCTCCAAAGAGGAAAAACAGTCAAGACTTTTTTTTCAAGAAGTAGACCCACTCCTAGAATAAGCATCCGGCAAGAATATAAAGTACCACGCTCCAAGAATTGTGGGAGACTTCCATGATGTCTCACAAAGATCTACATGAACAAGATCTAAGAGCCCCTTTGCACACCAAACACCTTCAATTGGAAAAGACTTCCTCTTCTACTTCCCAATCAAACATCTTACAAAAATGTTAGGATTTCCCGTAAGTTGACTTATAGATAACAAATTTTTATTTATGTCAAGAACATATCTAACATTTTCAACAATGAATTTGGCATCATCATTCAATATGATTTGAATATCCCCTATCCCTTCTACTTTATGAGATATTCCATCCCCTAATGAAATTGAAATAAAATAATTGAAATTTGCATAAAAGTTTACATACCAAACTCAAAGTTTACATGAAGTGTCTTGATGCTCCAAAATCAAACCCACAAATTGCGAACACTAGTAACATAGTTTAGCACCAATGCCACCATATCATCGTCATCCACCTTTTTGTTAATCAAAGCGAGCTGGTCTCGCAGACCTTTCATTTGAAGTAGGTGTTCTAACAACGACCCGCCCTCTTGCAACCTTGCTAAAAAAATAGCAAATTTTTCAAGTATAACAACCGACTCTTCTCTAAATTCATGTATTTGTCCTTCAAACTAATCCATAGATCACTTGACATATTGGCATTTCATACCTCTGGTATCAAATCGTCAGATACCGACAGTATCAACAGTAACAAGGCTTCCTTATGACGTTTGTCATAATCCACAAAATTTGTCACTAGCTTACCTTCTGTGCCAAGAATTATTTGGTTACCGTCTCTATGTTCCGCAATGGTCAGAATTTTATGAATCCAAACATTATAGTTTTGCCTTGTCAAATTTTGCACCTATGGCACAACATGGTTTTGGATGTTTGCCATTTTTCACACCAATTTTAATGTTTGGCCCGCAAATTAATGCAGCAAAATGAAAATAACAGTCAATAATCTTATTTTTGATACAAAAATAAATGCAGCAAAGAAAAAAGGAAAATATAGTTTTGTATTCTGATGTTTTAAAAATCTTTGCAATAGTATAGTTCTCTGAAAAAACCCGTGATAATTGCGACAAATAGCCTACATCCTCGTCGTGCCTTTGAACAGTCTATCCCCTTGCATTTACCACAAAAAATGCCCTCAAGATCCTACAAATTATTCTACCTTGTGACTGTATTTGTGACTGGAGAAAAAGAACTGTGTTTTTATATTTGTAACTGTTAAAATCGCAGCAGGCATAAATAGGCCCAAAAATCCCTAGCCGAATGTTGAAATTTGCGTAAATAGGAAAACATGACCTAGTTGGCCCAATTGGCTCACGATTTTGGCATTTTTTAAACAAGAAATGTCTACTTCGACGCCATCACTAACTACCTTTTCCCTCGCATCTAATTCGTGATTGTCAAAACAATCTCGCAACCTTAATAGTGGCGTTAATTGAGTTTCTCTTCCTTAACGACTTCCTCTTCAATCTACAGGTCTGCACAACCTCCACTAACTTCTCTTTAACCTCCATAGTCTTTGTCCTTGATGTTCATGCTCTATGCCAAGAGTTTCCTCTAACTGTGAGCCCTTCGAGCACCAATGGCTCTGATACCAATGTTAGAAGACATTATCAAACAAAGAATGAAGAGGAATTGGATTGCACACGAAATGAATGTGTCCTTCATTTTATTATGTTGGGAGTAGTTACAATGTAATCAGAACAGTTCTGAGGCAATTCATAACCGATTACAATTAGAGAACTACCAACTAACATGTATATGTATAAATATATTCATTATATTCAATAGGCTGAACCCTTTTTTGATTTCACCACAGGTTCTTGTTGTGACTTTGTATGCTTAGGCCTATTTTTCCCACTCGTAGTCTTCACCCTCGCTCATGTTGGTCCCCCCTAATTGTATCTCTCTTCCGCCTTTGTTCAGAGTCAATAGCGTGAATCACCACCTGTACATATCAGTCTTCTTCATGAACCCTTCATATCGTTGTAATGTATTTCTTTGTTGTGTTTCATAGTCATGTTTTGCAATGGATCTTTGAAGAAAATAGGGTTGCTCATCACGCTTCTGTTTTGAACCAACTCTAACTTGAACCAAAGTTCTTTAAGGAAATAGTGCCATATTGTAGCATACTTAATGCCTACTGAGATATTAGACTATCGATAAAAGCATACACAGAATAGTAAATGCATGACATACCATGGCCAAGAAAAGCACTCGAACAATAGCAGCTTATATTCATAAAAGATAGTCTCGATACAATTTGCAAAGTACAAGGAGGATTTGATACAAGCGCCCCTCCCCCGATACATATCTTGTTATTTATAAGACAAGTCACTTATGGTTGTCAATTGACTCAACCGTCAACACCTGTACATAATTAACAATATTTATTACAAACTATTTGTAATTACACTGATAACCTACATTGCAGGGATACATCCCCCAGCCCCCCGTACCATGCCTGATACGTATCCGGTACAGATACGTTAGGGTACGGGTACGGGTACACGATAGGTACATCCGGGTACGTCCAAACGTACCCATGATGTACCCGAGAAGAACCCAGACGTACTTGCGGCGAACCCAAGTTTAATTCGTTCAAAATCACGAATTAATTCGTGTTTAAATCGGATGTGAATTTTTTATAGAATATGTTGTGAAATCGCATTTGAAATTTGTTGAAAATCATTTCAAAAAAATGTAATTCGGTTTAGGGTTTTAACTGTTCAGATTTCGGGGCTTCCGCGATTGTCAAGTGTTTGCCGCCATTGTTGTCATTCTTTGCAAGGTCAAACACGATGCCGGTTGTTCGCAAGGTCTTGAAGTTTGAAGGCCAGCGTGAATTGTACAGTGTGAACCGGTCCACTGGTTTAGAGGCTCGCTGCCTCACCGTGCCCTGGCACTTGCCACTACTAGTTAGGGTTATGTTTTTTGTTTTGTAATTTTTTTAATTAGGCTTCTAATTAGTTATTAAAATTTTCATATTTTATAATTATATTAAAAAAAATAATCTTGTTAAATTTTAAGTTTTATTTAGCTTTTAATATTTTAAAGTTTTAACTTTTAACTTTAAAGTTATATAAAATCATTGTTAATACACTCAATTTTATAATAATAAATTGAATATATTTATATATTAGGTGTATATATCTAATATTTTATATAATATAATATTTTATATTTTTTATATATATTTTTAATTTTTTAATATATATGTACAGACATATCCAAGACATATCATACCCAAGGGTTTTTTAAAATTGATGTATCCACGTATCAAACCCGTACCCGTATCTGTATCCTAGCAACATAGCTAATAATCATGACAATACTAATATGTTGGTCTACGCAGGGCAACAAAATTGTTGGATGCCCCTTTACTATCACCAAAATATCACACTTCCTTCCATCACATGCTTTTTTGACCTCGGTTCTCACCCACTCTAATACACAATCGTACCCGTGGCATATCTGAGATGCGGCGAACCCAAGCTTAATTCGTTCAAAATAGCGAATTAATTCGTGTTTAAATCAGACGTGAATTTTTTATAGAATATGTTGTGAAATCGCGTTTGAAATTTGTTGAAAATCATTTCAAAAAAACATAATTCAGTTTAGGGTTTTAGTTGTTCATATTTTGGGGCTTCCGCGATTGTTAAGTGTTTGCCGCCATTGTTGTCATTCTTTGCAAGGTCAAACACAACGCCGGTGTTCGTAAGGTCATGACGTTTGGAGGCCAGAGTGAATTGTACAGTGTGAACCGGTCCACTGGTTTTGAGGCTCGCTGCCTCACCGTGCCCTGCCACTTGCCACTCACCACTGGCACTCGCCACTAGTTAGGTTTACGTTTTTTGTTTTGTAATTTTTTAAATTAAGTTTTTAATTAGTTATTAAAATTCTCACGTTTTATAATTATATTAAAAAAAATCTTGTTAAATTTTTAGTTTTATTTAGCTTTTAATATTTTAAAGTTTTAACTTTTAACTTTAAAGTTATATAAAATCATTGTTAATACATTCAATTTTATAATAATAAATTGAATGTATTTATATATTAAATGTATATATCTAAAATTTTATATAAGATATATTTTTATATAATATTTTCTATTTTTATGTATATTTTATATATATTTTTTAAATTTTTTAATATATATGTATGGACGTATCCAAGACGTATCGCACCCAAGGTTTTTTTTAAATTGATGTATCTGCGTATCGAACCTGTACCCGTATCTGTATCCTGGCAACATAGCTGATAACCATAACGATACTAATATGCTGGTCTAAGCGGGTCAACAAAATTGTTGGATCTGCCCCTTGACTATCACCAGAATATCACACCTCCTTCCATCACATGCTTTTCTGACCTCGGTTCTCACCCACTCTAATATCAAATGAAAGATTTTGGTCACAGATTGACACTCGCAAAGCATACAAAAATGACACACAATAACACAAAATAATTGGCCTAATCATTAAAATTAAGACATATTTATACATTAGTTTGATCCTATGCTTTACGATTCAAACCTTATCACTAACTGGTTATCTCTAACTTTTTTATGCAAGTGGTCTATCCACTCAACAAAATCTCTAAAATAGGTCTATAGCTTAACCTATTGACCATGACTATTGACCATGACTATTGACCATTTAAAATATGGTGTCATAACAATGATTTTCCTAAGATATTGCCATCTTCCTGTATTTGTTTGATCAAGATACTGGAATTCGTAAACCATTATCAAAATTTTGACGAAATATTTGATCTTTATTCAAAAAAAAAAATCTGCATATGAAGAGATGCAATTTATGACTTCAGCATTGTATAAGTATGAACACATTCGGTCCAAAGAGCCATGGTGTAGTGGTTAATGGCTTACACTCAAACAGAGAAAATCCAAGTTCAAATTCACACATCATGTTACAGCAGCCTACAGTGTAGAGGATAACCTCAAACATAGTGGGCATGAAAGCCACCTGTATTAATCCAGCCTGCACACGCACAAGAAGTCGAGGATTGTGTCCCCAGTCAGCCTGGGCTCAGAGATGTCCCAGATTTACAATTAAAATAAGAAGTATGAAAACATTTGAAGTATTGTTTCATCATGTTACAGCAGCCTACAGTGTAGAGGACAACCTCAAACTGGGCGGGCGGGAAAGCCAGCTGTATTAATTCAGCCTGCACACGCCCAAGAAATCGGGGCTCCTAATTGTGTCCCCAACCAGCCTGGGCTCATTGATGTCCCAGATTTACAATTAGAATAAGAATGAAAAAATTTGAAATATTGATTCGTCAGTTTGCTTTTGTAATTTCTTATTAATTATTGTTGTTATATCTTGTTCATTGCTACGATATTTTTCTCCCGTTCTATCTATGCTGAATTATCTCATTGCTGTAAAAGAATGGATTCAAACCCAATTTATGATACCAACATAGTTACCAAATTTGGCATTTATTTGCAATTATTTTTAAAATAAAATGCAGTTTTTTTCTCAAGACAAATAATACTAAAAAATTTGGCACTTTCATATACCAACAGGTAGTTTTTGAAATCAAAGTGATTTCTTCCCAAAAATCATTAAAAACGTACAAAGTTCTAGAAACTAAATTTCGATTGAAGATTTTTGTTTGCTTTGTCAATTTCCTAATTTTTTACCCAATTTTCACTAATAATGTTTCTCCCTACCACAATTTTGGTAACTTCTGCTCTATACCGTATCCCAGCCATAGTATATGTAAGTTTTCCAAAAAACAGATACTGTACTCATACTAGTGCTCATATCCATATGCATGTAATTTAGATTATAACCCTAATTAAAAATTAACCTTTAATAACTTATATAAGGAATTAATAAATAATAGATAGCATTTTATCGGTTATTACGCAACCTATTCTCCAATATGATTCATTATTTGTGAAGAAATGATGAAGGAAGAAAGTCTCGTAAGAAAATATGGTTTTGCTGCTCCACTTTTGTAAACTCCAGAAAACCATTGCCCTAGCCTAGCAACATTCGTATAAAATCCTTAAAATACCAATTCATGTTTCCTTGATGCATGAACAGATACCAAGTGTCTAAAAATACTTCTATATAGGTACCTAAAATGCAGAGTTGCATGGATATGGATACAGTATCAGATATCACTATTTTTTAAGCCCCCTTGATATGGATACGGTTGGATACAACATATATAAATATATAACCATTCACCTCCATGCACTCAGTTCCTGCTGCTAAAACACGTTTAAGCGGATCGTCTGCAGTTTTTTATTGTCATTTTAGTCTTTTGAGGGTTTTTTTTGTTTTTGTAACTTTTAAATCAGATATAGCTATGGATGGACCGCATATTGTATCCAACTGTACACGATATGGCCCAATTATGGACCTGTATGAAGATATAGATCCGTGCCGTACCCGTATCTGTATCCAGCACACAAATGTGTGCCCAAGCTATAGGGGTGGTGTATCCTGCAACGCTGCTAGAATGTCATAGGATGCAAATAGCTAGGATACCAGTTTAGATTTATCTATATACAAACCAGTTTAAACCCCGTCATGTTCAATTTGCCATTATCAATCCTGATGAGAATTAACACTGTAACAAACAAGGGATCTTTGGTTGTACACCTATCTATGCTGCTTACCATGACATTGGATTTAATTTGAATAATCTCCACGATGGAAAATAAAAAAATATGTGAGCAGAAGGCCTCGAATATGATACAATAATTTCATCCACACAATATTTTTTCAATGTCTCCTACAAAATGTAACATTACATACTAAGTAGCCGACCCTCGCACTAGTACAAGTATGAGGTTTGGGTTCACCTGTACGGCTATTTCTTTAGGCTTAGGTATGGCTTTGGCTACGGCCGTACAAAAAAAAATAAAAAAAATATGAAAAAATATAGCCAAATAAGAAAAAGTAACCAAATAATATATAAACAAAATAAGCTAAATAACCACGAAACATACTGATAATTCAATGCCAAATGTCATGATATTCCATGGTCAAACTTAGAACAAGCACATGGTGCAAATGTTACAATGTATACACTAAAATCAAGATAAATCAGCATATTCATTGTATTCATAATCATATCGCTCAGCATATTTATTATATTCATAATGAGAGGTAAGTATGCAAAGAGAGGTAATTGTGTTGGTGCTGTTATTTGCTTTTGATAAAATGAGTGTGAGAGTGGATTTTAGGGTTTTCCCATCCTTTCTAATGTTTTTGAAAAAAAGTAAGTACACAATTGACTTGTTTAAAACAAAAAACATTAAAAACTGTTTATTTCCTGTGGGTGCCTGCCGGATACGGACCGGATACGGACCAGCAGAGTTGGGTATACACAGGTTCACCCTCGGAACAGACTATTATGTGAGCTTTACACAACTTTATGTGCAATATAAACAATGAATTTTGTTTTAATATGAGAGCTGAGGCCATTTAGAAAGACAAACTTCTGTAGATACTGATTAAATATTAATATTTTGAACTTTAGTCCAATCAGGGAGGAAGAAAGTACTGCTTGCAAGACTAAGGAAGTTGCCGAAGATGGCAATCGCCTTTGACATGGGCCTCCAAGTTTTCCAGTTACTGAATCAGGTAATGATCCATCCCATGAATAATCACACCAAAATATCGTAAATGATGACCGTGCATATGAAAGAAGCTCGCCCTGGAAATTCCATTTTGAGCGTAAAATTCACATATATGCTTCAGTATATCACTGTAATAACAATAATAAGGACAACGATCCCACAACTAGCGAATAAATGCCAACTCACCAATATTGAAAGAATGGTATCAGAAACAGTTTTGATAAGTATATCATTTCCTGATAACTCCTTTTTGTCCACCAAATCTAGCACTTTGTTGGTCTTATTTTCCAATCTTGTCCCTTGAATACTGTCAGAAAACTGCTGCTGAGTTTGGCATTCTTTGAGTACACTCGAAATGAGAAGCAGAAGCTTCTCAGGTGTGCAGCTTGAATTATAAGCTCGTTGATAAATTTCACAAGCATGACTTTGGATCACCTGCCAAAAATAATGAAAACAATAATGTCAAATAAATGAGGCTAGTCATTGTTATTGAGTAAAAGAGGTGATTTAGTAACAATTGACTTAGGAAAATACAGCAACGGATGAGGCAGTCGCAACAAAAAATAGCAAAGATCAAGCAAACCTCAGCAGAAGGGGAAACTCAAATTGATCTATAAATTGGAAGCATGTAAGAAGGAAAACATGAGTTTGCAACATTGAAATTGAGAAGTTGAAGATTCCACCAATATTGCATTTCAACTTCAATGTGCATTTCGTTGAATAAATTTCAATTCTGCACTCGAATAGAGCTAATGAAGTGCTGGAACCATTACTATCCAGATCTTGGGGATCTCATGATTTACAAATAAGAAATAGGTCAGCCAGAGTGCAAGAGGAAACAAAGGATTCAGTATATAAAGAAGAGCCATCCAATGCAGAACCTCAGCAAGATCAGTTTAGTGAAGTCTTGAGTGCAACTCAAGAGACAGCTACGTCAGTTCAAAGGCACATAGAGGTGGAGCAAACTCGCGCAATTAAATCTGAACAGCACATTTCTTCCCATGCACAGCAAGGATCTAACAGAGGCGTATGTTAAAAAACTTAGGGAAGGGGAGGATAGTGTAGACAGCTTAGCGTGAACTTGGAAAGACTAGTTATCACCAAGTAACCTGATTATGCTAGGGCTGTCTAAATACATTTTAATCAAGTATTGTTGATAAGGATGTACAGGATACTTAGGATAGGCATATATCCTATACTATTCCTTTGACCCTATGCATTAGTGAACTTAACCTTTGGAAAAGCTAACTCCTAGATAAATTCCTACTTGTTAGGATACGTATAGTTAGCAAATTAATTGGGATTTGATTATTGTTATCCTTGTGTTGGTTTCATCCAACACATGGGGGATAATTTCTATTTTCTTGATAATGGTCAGTCTCAAATTAGAGCCCTATTATTCAGCGGAAGGAAATATTTGTTGGAATCATATGCATGTTGCATCCAACAAAAGTGGATGCTCTTCCTATTTTCTAGTTTGTTTTTAGTTCATACAAGCTAGTTCTAAATCCTAAACTGAGATTGTTAAAGCCTGTTTAAAGGAATCCCTTATAAATACAAATTTTTCGGAATTGAAATCAATTTGGGTGAGAACTTGCATAATTAGCCGATAGGCTTTTTAAATGGGCATGCATGTCCAAAAAAGATCCCTCAAAATGTGTCTCACACCAGAAAACAAGTCATAACCTGCGAAAAACTAGTCTCATCAGCTGGAAAACAGCCACCAGAAAACATCTTAAAGCACCCCCTAAAATGTCACATCAATTACAGATAAGTGTGAATAATGTATTTTTTATATTTTTGTTAGTTGTCAAATTGGCTTGACAGTGAAATTGATGGAGTGAAGTGTAAACCAGCACATATTTTGCTGCCAGTCGACCGAAATTCACAGGCACTGGCAGTCAACCTCGTTTTTGCAGTGAAAAAATTTGCACTAAGATTTGCAGCCGTCAGCTGCAATTAAATGTAAATTGGACATCATATGGGAGCCTTGAAATTTAAAACCTATTTCTTTTCCTTAATTATTCCCAATATTTATCAACTGTAAATAGAAAATAAACATATATTATTTCCAATCTTGTAATGGCCCTGTTGGCTAGATTTTCTGCATAGCCGAAAACCTAGGCAGTCATGAGATAAATCTCCCTCATTTACCGGTGAGGCTCCCATGTCAGATTTGTCAATAAAATATGTTAGTATCTATATGGGGATTTTACTTTAACTATTCAGCTCATAAACCAAAGCTGTATAGCTCTGCAGCAAGTAAGCAGCTGTTTAAGAAAGGAAATATTTATAGAAGAAAGAAATAATAAAACACGGGAAATAAATGGGGAAGATGTGCAACCCAATCAATAAATAACAGAGTTGATTGCATACACATAGAAGAAACCAATAGATATCAACACACAGAATTATAGGCAAAGGTAACTCCAGATCTAGATCTAAAATAACACAAAGTTTATAAGTAGATCTAAGATAGAAAGCTAGAAACAAAATGCACCGTGACACAAAGTTCTCCGGAAATCTGCTCCTTTATATTCCTTTGCTTCAAGTGGCTATCAGGGGTTTCAGCACAAAGTCTAGAACACAAGAATGTTGCTTACAAATTCTGATCTCTTAACCCGAAGGTTCTTCCTCTACTTATAGAATGTAGAGGGGCAATTACAAGTCGGAAGCTTTTAGTTGAATTGGCACATGTGGAAGTGGGAAAGGAAACAACTGGCAATCTCCCTCTTGGAATTCCTCTTTGCATGACATGCATGATTTGCAACTGAAGATAGAACCTTCTATTTTACATGTCTGCCACCTATTTCCAAGTAGTTGACTTCTTCAAGTAATGGTTTTTAAACCAATCACTTAAATTTTATAATTTAAATGATCGCTCAATTACTTTGTCGGAGGAAATAAGAGAAAGAAGAAGAAATAGGAAAGTTGCAGTCTTGTCCTTTTTCATACTCTACATGCGGTTGATTCTTTTGCCTTTGATTCTCACCAAACTGGATCTGGGAGCAGCTGGATCTGGAAGCCAGTGACTGTGATTTGCTTGCGGCTATTGCCTTTGACATGCAGTTCTTTTCCAGTACATGCATCAGTGCAATGTTTGCCATAAATAACTCATCATTTTTATTTTTAATTGCATATGAGCAATTAAAAATTCTGGAAGGCACTCCAGGTGAATGCAAATTCAATGAAGGCTTCAACTGGAAGAGTGGGAGCACATGCACAAGATCCTGGAAGGAATTTTCCACGCACTGACTTCTACACAGGATGCATTAGAAACAAGAGGATGAAGCCCTTGCAATTATGGATCTAGATCTGAATCTAGAAACTAGAAACTATGCATGATTTTACTGATCATTTTCTTTCATCATGCTTCGCCATGCCCAGAGCAATCTTTGTCTGAGCAATTATTTTTCTTTTTATTCGGCCGGAATTCTTCACAACCGGTGCAGATCTGGATATTTCTTCAAATTCGAAGGATATGTTCAATGTATTGGACATTGATTTAAGCTCCCTTTCTCTTATAAAAGCACCTGAGCACCTATATCACTTATGCAAACAATTATCCAGACACAAATCAACCTCCTTCAAACTAGGCGCCAAATTTGGAAGCTTCCAGCATTAATTACACCTTCTGAGCAAAATTCCTCTCCAAATGGGGTGCACTTTTTGTCTGGGCTGCACTTCTCTGCTTTTGAACTAATTAATTCACCCTTATGGCAGCCCCTGCTTATATAATCCTCATAATTCTATAATTAATTAATGTCTTTCCTATTTCTGGCAATTAATTAATTATTTAATAAGATTTACTCTTCAAATGGGGCGCCTATTTTGTGCATGCTTATGGCTGCTATTAAATAAATTAAATTTATTTAATTTTAACTCTCTGCTTCCAGCTAACTCAAGCCTCACAGTATGTTTTGACCTTAGCCACTGAAAATAGGAATTAATTAAATCAATTAATACTTTAAAAAGTATTATTTCTCTCCCAAATGGGGCGCACTTTTTGTCATGAAGGGGCTGCATTAAATAAATAATATTTATTTAACTTCAGAATGTCTAATTCCAACTTCCTTTGTCCACTTTCCCTTTGTTGACTTTTTCACAAGCCTGGGCGCCAAAATTGGAGAAGAAATTAATTAATTTAATGCATTAAAGGCTGCCCTTCTTTTCCTAAAGGGGTCGCACTTTTTGGCATGAGTAATTTCTATTTTTAAAAGTCAATTGACAATGGGATTATTTACCCTGCAAGGCAGCTCCGAAAATCTCATGATTCACTTAAGTTGTTTGACATTAATAATGGGATTATTTACCCAGCAAGGCAGGTAATAAAATCCCATCAATGTCTTAAGTGATTTTTCTTTTATTTCACAATGGAAATTTTTACCCTCCAAGGCAAATAAGAAATTTATGCCTGCCTATTGCCTCTCATTTTCCCATTGTGACTTAAATAGCGTTGTTTTCATGGGAAAAAGTACCCTGCTAGGCAAGTACAAAAATCCCACCTACCTGCTGCTTCCGAAAATCTCATGATTCACTTCAAACCCTCTTTTTCCAAAAATGTGGCCAATCCAGAAGAAGTGTTTTGGTGCACGACTTCGTCTTTTCTAAAAGAACTAGACCTCTGATGGCGAATTCCTTCTGGCACAACGTGTATAGGTGATCTCCAGATACTCCAGGCCAAGAATCAGGCCAAACCGGCAAAGGAATTGATCTAGAGAAATTTCACAGAAAACGAAACGGGAAAACACAAAAAACACAAAACATTGCCATAAGTCACAAATAAAGCCCAGGATTCATTCCTGGTTAAAACCCTACTCGTATATGGGAATAATGACATGTACGATCACAACAGGGTTAAACCGGAGCACAAATTGCCTCAAATGGGGCTCAAAATAATTAAATACAAATTTCCCGCAAGAAAACCCCAGCGACAGAATATAACAATTTTGGGCATCTGGGTATTTGTCGAAAATGGCTAATATGGCTCCTTGGGAATATCTTGACACAATACAGGAAATTTCTGGCAATAAAAACACAACGACCCATTATTTTAAAAGTACAAAAAAAATTTAAATAGGGTAGTCCCATATTTCTGGGTGAAATCTGGGGACACCAGGCCCCTTTTCTAAATTAAAATAATTATAATGTTTTAAGTTGGGCCCAGTCATTTCCAAATCTTGAATAACTTAATAAAATCATTAAAATAAAAGTTATTTTTAAATACTTGAAAGTATTTAGCCTATTCATTATCATATGTCAGCTAAAGGGATGAAAACAAAGGGACTTTATGGAATAAAGTGAAAACATAAAAAAAGAGAAAAGTATTAAAAGATTAATTTATTTTTGCTAAAGTGGCTGACCCAAGGCGAAGAAAGAAACTGGAGGGAAAAGACAATAATTAAATCAAATTAATTCTCCAAGTGGAATTGACCCCTTTTAGAGATTGTTCTAGAGGTATGTGCCATCATTTGTGTATAAAAGGTCATTTGGCTTGTTTGTGGATCATCTATTCCTTATCATAATTTTCATGAGGTTTTTGGGCTGCCACTCATTCCTTTCCACTTGAGAATGGAAACCCTCTTGTGGGGCCTACAAGTGAGGACAAAAAGCCTTCAATCCTTGAGGATTCTCCATTAAGTGGTTTCCATTGGGCTTCAATAAATTGATTTAGTAATTTTAGTGAGGGTTCTTGTGATAAAGGGATTCTAGGGCATTTTTGGGAGTTTTCAAACTCTCTCCTAGGATGGCGACCCCTCTTGAGGTGAAGTTATTGGATTCTAGGGCACGACAACTCACTTTCTATTGGTAATTAGGTTCCTCATATTTTTGGAGGCTGATTGCACTTTCCGGACTTGTATTTGGGCTTTGGAATCATTATTTCCAGCCATATTTGTGAAGTGCATATTCACTGCTGTTGATTAATTAATATTCCAGCTGATCCATTGAATTGGTAAAAAGATATATTTTCTAGTGGGCTTTTCTCTTGCATATCATGTTCCAGATCTCGTGAATGAATATTATTTTGAAAGGCCTTATATAATTATTTCCAACAAGTTTGTGGCTGTATGTGAACTATCGTAAAATAAATATATTACAGCCTTCTGCTAGGGTTTGGAATTTAATTTCTGTCAGCTATCAATTGGGGTTTTCTGCAAGTTCTTGTAGTCTTTCAGTTTAAAGAATGTAGGTGAAAAGGGACAATTCAATATGGATATTTTTAACCAAAAGGAAAATTTTAGATCTGAGAGGCTTGTGCATTTAGTACTTGGAAAAGGTAGCATGTACAGATATAATTTTTGATGATCCGAGGTTTGATCGGTAATTTGAGCAAAGAGTGTCTAGAGCATGTTCTCTATGCTCAATAGAATAGAATTTGCACAACTGACCATAGGCTTAAGCAACATGTAAATGGTGAAGGAACCTCTTGTGATGATTAACCATGGTTAATCCTGCCACCAAGTGGTGTTAGCGATTCTCTAACACTACCAGATTCATTTTGAGCTGGTAATTCCATCCAAAAACCTTTGTAAACCATTGATTCCAGTGAGGGAAACTCAACCTTCCATGAGTAGACTGACATGTTTTGGTCAGACTATGTTGAATATAGCAGCCCTTCCAATTGATATTTTTCTAGAAAGAACTACCACTTGCCAACATCATGGACGGCTGCTAGGTTCTCCAAAGATCGAGGTGAACAATTTTACCAACATTTTCCAACCACAATCTGAGACATTTGAGGAGACGTGCTCCATTGTCTGTAGTGGAAGCATGCCTAGTCCTTTGAACTCTCTTTATGCCAGATCGGATACCGTTATAGTTCGAATCTCAGTTCAATGCATAGCTTCTTTATTCCGCAATCAACTTCTGTTTGGACACCGGACAGCTTCGAATCTCTAATACTTAGTACTGAATAGGCGTGTTCTGTATGCATACCGGTAAAAGAATAGTGATACGCTATAGGATACCAGTTGAGTTTTTGCAGTCCCTATTTTTAGTGGAACCGGATCCTAGATTCCAATGCTGAACAAATCGATTTACGGAATCTACAGATCACATGCATACAATACTCTAGTATAAAAAATGCTATTGTTTCTTATTGGGATGTTGTAGCTATATCTAACATCATATGCTTACTTGGAGCTGCGTCCCATTTTTCTATAAACTGCTTATGGGCTTACATGTTATATATGTGTAGCACATGAGCAAAATTTGCATATTTTGTGTGCTAATTTTTGGAATCATGGTTTCTACCATTTGGACTTTCAAGATTTCTCCGTGTTTGTCATCTAGACATGTAATTTTCCTAATGTTTTTAGTAAACCAGCTCTTCACACAGTTTGCAACATTGTTCTGGGATTGTGGACACAGGGATCCAACCATATTCCTATGTTTTTCCGAGTTTGCAAATATCCGATTTTCAATTAACATCTGTCTTGAGGAAGGAATAGGTAATTATTTCCAGATATGGTATTGATTTTGTGGGAACAATCAAATTGCCTGTACCATTGAGAATGACTCAATCCTACATTGAAACCCAGAAGCACCACTAGTCATTCTTCTATGATCTTTCGTCATCACACTATGAGGTGGACTTCCACCCAAAATCCTAGCTTTTCTGGGTAAGCTACTTGACGTGCAATATGTGAAGGCAAATCTTATAGGCTCCTACTTGTCTCCCAGGATCATTTTAATGAAAATCACACACCAAATATTATATTCCTGCAAAAGACGGTAAGTTTTCTCGGAGTGACAACCATGTATGAAAGTTAATTTTTCTGCCATGGAGCTGAAGTTTTTGATAAACATCTTCAAGGTATTTAATACTTGTTCATCCTTCAATGAATATCATTCCTTGCATTGAAAGTTATATGTTCTACTAGACCGGATCTCATGTAGAAGTTCAGCGGTAATAATCCCAAGCCCATGGGACTATGCAAGGTCAAAAGCACACAAGCCCCTCTGCACGATGTTATTAGTGGAGAGGAGGGTGCTAACACTGTTGCAACCCAGGGGGAACCTTGCTCTACATTTTTGGACAATAAAAAGCAAGGTTTTGTAATTGCCATCCGAGTGGATTTTAAATAGCTGCCAAAATAATAGGTTCTGTAAACATGGACAATACTTTTAAGAAGCATGTTAGGTTCAAAGAAACAACTTGTCTTCAATTCAAGTTAACATTGTTTTTGGCAATTAGCAAGCATTATGTTCTTTCATTCATAAACATCTTATATTCCAAGGTGTCCATCTCATTATCATAAGCTCCAAGAACAAGTTTGGAGTTAGGCTTATTTCTATTGTCATAGTATTATCCACCTTTTTGTTCATGCGAGTATGCAGCTTATTCTAGCCACATTGGTGAGAACAGATCCCCTTTCATAGGATGTCTTTAGGTATGTTACCATTCTGCATATGGAATATCAAAACTAATTAAATTCTAGTCCTTGATTTGAATAAATCACTTCCATAGGTGACAATATCTATGAGATCAGTGAACTAAATTAATCGGGCAAATAATGATAATCTTGGTATGCTTTCATAACATAGTGAAATGTTTTTAGCACATCACAATTGATGATGAACATGTTTTCATTGCTGGATGATTTCATGAAGGTCGTAGGGGCTAGTGGGTCCAATATGATTTTAAATTAAATTGGAGTCATAAATCAAGTTGTCATCCATGTAAGTGAAAGTCTTAAGATCCACATAGTTTCAAAAGTAGTAGTTCTTTCAGTTTAGAGCCTGAACACAAAAAATTTTGAAGACCATGGGTATTTGGTTAACAAGGCTATTTAGATTGCATTGTGAAAAGTGTGTCAAAATTGTTTTAAGTAGCATCAAGTGCATTCCTTTATCTTTCACGGATGCAATGAGATGGTCTAAAATGCGAAGTATGAGAATATAGAAATTCAGTTAAAGGAACATTACCTTAGGATTTTGGTTATGTATTTGTGTTACTGATATGATGCCACTAATTGCTAGTTTCATAAGGAAAGCTATGGCTTGTCTGACACTCTCAAGCTTATGTTTAGCGAGGATGTTTGATTTTGCTTCCATATTGAAAGCACAAGATATTATTGATGGCTACCAATATTGAATGTCAAATAGAGTGCATGATGTTTTAACATAGTGAAGCTGTTGATTTTGGATGTTCCTTCATTCCCATTGTTGGTATTTGATTTTGCATCGAATTGAACTCAAGCTTTATTAAGATTCCAACTAAATGGGATGATGAGAGTGAAGGTTTTATTTAATGGGGTATACTCCAGCATTGACATGATCTATAAAATTTAATTTATAAAAGGCTAATGAGTGGCAGTCCATCTTTGTTTTTCCACGATTATCTGACCTTGCAATTCTGTAATGGACATAATCTATGTTCCAGATCATAAACAATCTTCAAGTTCTTCCAAGCCTTTTAACACTCCTCACACTAAATCCACAATAGAGAGTCCAAGCTCACGGTAGCTTGTTGGGTAAAACCATTCAAATTTATGGCAGGAAACAAAGACCATTATATTCAGGTCATGCTTTTTATGTTGGGAACTTGGGAGCTTTCATGCTGAGTTGGACAGATCAGTTTGTGGAATTGTTTCTGAGCAAATCTTAATGATTACTTTGGGATATCATGTCGCTGCAGGCTGTTGTTGATGCAAACATTATTCCTAGTTTCTTGAGCAATAAGCTCCAAATGCATGAATTTGACATCAAAAAGGAGGCAGCATGGGCAAGGTTCTAATGCCACTTGAGTGGCTCACCAGAATGAATGCATGTATTTACATATCATAAATAAGAAGGCATGTTTGTACTATGAATATTGTTTACAAGCAATGGAAAGGAAGGTAAAATACATCCCCAAGTGTAGTAATTAGGAGTCGGGTAAGTTTTCAATAAGACCTAAATTTATTCAACATTGACCTTGCATTTTGACCTTCAAAATTTATCTACTAAGAGGCCCATCATTTATGTAAAATACATATTACCTGGGACCCTGGTGTTTGTATAAAGACGTCCCCTAGTTGATAGTTAATGGATAATTTTGCATATTACTGGGGATCTCCGAAAGGGGCTTCCCAAATGTTTTTTCTTCAGAAAAAATATATATTCATAATGTTTTAAGTTGGGCCCATTTCAAGGATATCCAAATTCAATACATGAAAAATTGAAATAATTTTCCACATAAGCATTTAAATTACTCCAACCAAATAATTAGATCTTTCCTTGAATCAGATCCATTATTTGAAGTGTTCCATGGGGACGTGCCCCCTTGGCCCCCCCTATGGAAAAAAGTGAAAACATTGCTAGTCTCTGGGGACATGGGACGTCCCAGGAATTTTGGGACTTCTGGGAAATGCTGCCAACCCAATTTGCAACCACCACCAACTGTCGTGAGGCATCCTTGAGAATCAGGGATTTTAAGTTGGACTTGGACGTCCCTTTTGGAGACTTGTTCCCTCGACCGTCTTGAAGCCCTGCATCCATCCCTGTTGTAAAAACACGAAAAAACTTTTTTTGAAAAAAAAATTATAAGCTTATTTTTTCATAGTGTTTGTGCCCAATCAACCCTAAGCCTAGTCTTCAGTTGCCCGATAGGGCCCCACTAACAGAGTACGCCACTCACCAAAAACTATAAATGAACCTGGCACAAATAGGGTTGCAAGGTTCACTCCATTTGAATCACAAAACATTGAACAAGGCTGCAAGAGTGACATTGAACATTAGCAAGAGTTTGAGTGCAACAACAAAAGTTTGGATGGACTTTGGGGACTGATTAGAGGCATGATCCATGACCAATTGTATTTGAAATTAGGACGTAATCATCATTTTGAATATAAATTACAATTGATTAATATCTTGATATTTGGCATTTTCATTGTTCAATGAAATATGTTTAGTATTTCAAAGTTTCATTTGAAATTTCTCTTGCAACTACTTCGCACAAAAGTGCTCTAGCTTTGAGTAGTGTGTGAATGTTGGAAATATTGTCATTGATGTCAAAAGAGGTGCTGAACTGGTAAACGGAAATCTGTCAGAAAGTCATGGAATTAGTAACGGAATTGTGAGTATGTCGACGGAAATAACCAGCAACATATAGAGCAGCAAAAAGAGCAGAAATCATATATTTATATATGTGAAAAGGATTGCCTTTATAGGAGAAATACAACAGTTTCTGTGTAAAACAAACAATATTAAAGAAAGAGGAAGATATTGAAAACCATGAAGAAAAGAAAACAACATTTTTTCATGAAGGCCGTGATTTATCCTTGGAGGCCCACGATTTGCACAAAAGAGGGCCCACGACTTGCCTAGAGAGCAGCGCTCAAGTCTTAAGGGGCAACATTGAATGTTTAGGGGATAATTAAATTATTTGGGGCAGTCTTTATGTGTGCATTAATTAATTCAAAGGGGGCAGCGATTTGTTTAGAAAGAATAAATTAATAAATAAATGCCAATTAATGTTAATGAAAGGGTGTGATGGTTTAAGGTGTAATGCCCTTTCGAAAAGGTACGAAAGGCTATATAAGAAGATTCATATGAGACTTATCAAGTATGCATTCAAGTTGAATATCTTAAGGAAAAAGAAGAAGAAAAGAAAGCATAAGAGCAGAATTTTAGAACAACAAATCTGAAAGTAAGAAGAAGAATTTTCCATTATTCATTGAGGAAGCAACAAGTTCAAAAGTGGAAAACAAATTTCGTAAGAAAGGTTGGTGCCTTCATATTCGAAGAGATCGGTGTCTCTTGCTGCAGTTGGTGCATAGCAAAAGGGGGTGGGTGCTCCTGTAGGTTGGTGCCTAAAAAATTGTAATTTGGGGATTGGTTTCTCCAGTAGGTTGGTGCCTACAAACATTTGAGAAATATATATAAAGGAAGAATTTTTTCCGTGGTTTTCTCTTGAAAGGATTTCCACGTAAATATGTGTCTATTTGCATTAAGTTTTATGTTCTTTGATCGCTTTAATATATTCACATTGCATAACGTAGTAATTACGGTTTCAGATCTAAGTTTAAGTATTGAAGTTTGAAATAATATCATAACACTGATTCACCCCCCCTCTCAGTATTATCTTGTGCTCAACAATATGTATGTATGTATATTTGTGCAGCCGTCCCCAAGCCAAGGCCCTTGGTCCCCCCGTCTCCAAGAACCATCCCCCCATCCCAAGACTCAATGGAACACTGGTTTTATATTATCAAATTTTGAATTGGAGATTATAACCATCACTCATTGCCAAAGGTTATAGTAGTTATCCTCAAAGTGAAAGTAAAATGATTTTTGATACTCCAAAAAAAGGAATCAAGGATTAATTTCATGGATATTTCTATTTGACCAAAAGGAGTTCCTTTGTTGATAATTTTATGTGGGATTTCAAGGTGCTTGCAATAGTCATATATCTTATAGTTTTCATTGACCCTATGTATTTCACCCCCTATAAAAACATGAGAGTAACCTTCGTAAAAGCTAACTCCTAGATCTTACGATCAGTATTTTTAGCAAATTACAAGGGATTTGATTATTGTTGTTCTTGCATTGGTTTCATCCAACATGAGCGATAATTTCCTATTTTCTTGTTAGTAGTTAGTCTCAGCCTAATACCCTATTATGTGGGGTATGGAATTATCTATTGGAATCATACATTGATTGCATCCAACACTAGTGGATGTCCTTTCTATTTTCTAGTTCACACTTAGCTAGTTATTAATCCACAACTGAGCATGTATAAATCATATCTAAAGGCATCCCTTGTAAATATAAATTGGTGGAAATCGAAATCAAATTGTGTGTGAACTTGCATAATTATGTATGTGTCGACTTCCAATCAAATATTGTAAGATTATCTTGCAGAGATTCTATATTCGCACTCATGTTTACACCCGACTGTTGCAAGCTTGATTTTAAGTGGCAAAAGTCACATCAATTGTTATGGTTACCAAAAGGTATCATCAAAAGTGTGATCTTTGATGATCAACTTAGACTCACATTTCACTTGTTTTGGTATTGAAAGATTGTCATTCTATTGTAATTCATAGTTATTTGCATACGTAGGCAGTTGTGCATTTGTGTTATAGTTTGTAATCTTTTTCTGCTTTTATACTGTTTACTGTACTTTCCAAATAAGCTAAAAGAACACTCTAAGCTAAATGCATCCTATTACCTGCAGTTGTTTCTCTATTATAATCCTGACGAATATATATATCAGTTAAATAAAATTGTGTGTTCAATATGCTACCCTTATAGCAGACTCTATTCCTGACCAAGGCATGGCAGGCTTCCAGAGCATTGTTGTTTGCAATTTTTACTACATATTATACAAATATTTTAAATATCAAAAAAATATTTCTTTTCATGTGAGGGACATCTATTCCGTCTTTCAACCTTAGCAAACCATTTGTATTAGACACCATGCCATATGGGGCATCAATTGCAGATTTCAAGCTTAGAAAACCATTTGTATTAGAAACCATGCTAAATGGGGCATTTATTTTGGCTTTCAAGCTTAGAAAACTGTTTGTATTAGAAAATACGACAGATGGGCCATCTATTCCATCAAGATTCATCTGGGACTTGCACCCATCCTTATCCAAGTGCCCTCGCTAATGCAGAAAAGTTAACACAGAAAGGATGCACAATCGAGTCTAAACCTGGGAAATCGTCAAGGAAATCACTCTGCCTTAGCATTAGACAACACCTCAAGTAACTCATATTTGAAATTTTGAATCGCATGCTTTGTTTTATATTATCAAATTTTGAATTGGAGATTATAACCATCACCCATTGCCAGAGGTTGTAGTAGTTAGCCTCAGAGTGACAGTCAAAGGATTGCTGATACTCCAAAAAATGAATTAAGGATTAAATTGGTGGATATTTCTATTTGACTAAAAGGAGTTCCTATGTTGATACATTTATATGGGACTACAGGAAAGATTGTTGAGTTCACCTGATGGTTCAATTTCGATATTTCATTTTATTTATTTAAAATGGGAAAGGTTTTCCAGGGTTTAGTGGAGCTACCATCTAATGGCCTGTTCTACAACAAGAGAATGGCAATTAACAGTACCTGGCGCTCACCTTAAAAATATCAAATGATGGTCCCATCCATCCTCTATAATCGAGGGTTTTCAGTAGCGAATTAACTGTTCCTTTAGTGCTTGAGTAGGCTCATTGTGCACCAAACTTTAACAGTTGTCAATGGATGTATGTTCAAGGGGAGACAGATAAATCATGATACCAGGCTTTATGGTTTACCTGGAAAACACCTTACTTTACATGTTTAGCTTTACTAGCCATCAAATAGTGGCATCTTGTTTCAGCTTCTACCTGATCCATTCCAGAAGATTGCAAGACTTGAAGTTTACAGTGCATAACAATAACTCACTAAAACTAGCTCATAACAAGTTTCAACTACTTGCATAAAGACTGTTCAAATAATGAATAAATTGCATCACATTAAATGTGATGTACTTCATTTTGTAGCCAATCACTTGCTTGACACATAAAAGTTTATCTAGACAAGACTTTTACAGTAGTCAGATTCCATCAAAATAGTTTTCCCACTCCCCAATCTTCTTTCCTTCTTTAATCCTACAAGATCTCTCAAGTTCAATAAGAAAACACATATTATGACAGAAATGCAAACCATATCCTCAAACTCAAAATGAGTGGACAAATACGTTAACTAGAATCTCACCCGGAGTATTTTCGAAAACTGATGCCCCTCTAGAACTCCAAGGCAAAGCAATCTCGCCCATCTATCAGATTCAACATGCCAAGCATCCACTTCTTCATCATTGCGAGGAACAAGAAGGTTATGTTTCTGAGGCTTCACAAAGCTATCCGCAAAATTACACAAGTTCCTTGAAAACCATTCTTTGTGACAGAAACAAGGTTGACTGGAATAGATAGTTTCCTGCCAATTGAACCAGTACATAATTTTGGAATGCAAGAGTCCTGCAAATGCATATGTTAAATCGTCATTAGAAGGTAATGTACTACAAGTCGCCAAAAAAACCACCAGTTCAGTACAAAAATGAATCCACAATTGTTGACCATGCTAGGAAGATGTTTTTTCTTGAACAGAACACATCATCAACCAACACATGCAAATTTCTCAGAAAAGAATACATAGAAAAGTTCTTTCAAGGTGAACTAAAGGAAACAGCATATCATAATAGAGTTATTGTTATTTGCCGAACAACTAGAAGGCTTATGTGTCGTCATGGTGACATAAATGGTGTACTTGTTTATATTCAGGAACAGCAACATTGAAACATTAACTTCATTATATTGTTTCTATGTAATGTGTTATTTACATTTATGACGTAATTATAATCCTTTCAACACTAAATAAGGTTATTACAAGTTTTGTTATACTTGTCATCATTCGTGAATAGTTTATTTAATGTTGCGAGTATAATAATATCCATCATTGTTTTGTCGTGTTGTTTTCATAGTCAAACTATATTGTTTAATAACATAATTATTCAATCACAAAGATATCAGATATAGTCTTATGATACAACTTCAATCATATTACAAAGTTACAAACATACTTTGTTGTAAAACAGCAGTATAATTCTTTCACTTCTTGCAATCGTAATAAACAAAATAGCAAGTACTTTATTTAATACTTAATAATGATATTGCATGTTTTCAAAAGCGGTTATTAACAGATAATCTAAAGAGTACAATAGGCCATATTGCCTTCATTCAACCGCGAAATAATACTTTCGCTCTTTATTAAAATATGATTACAACAATACAATTGTCTAAAACTGAATAACAACAAACACCGCATGACAAATCATGCGCATCCAATCCTTCAAGTCACTAATAATGTTTACTCCATCCTACATGTTGTAAGAAAGATAAAATTGTATGCATGGTCAATTCATCGAACTGACATGGATTAACAACTCATAATCATGTTGCATCATTATGAAATGGTTATCTATCCTCTTTCTTTCATATACATTTAATCAATTAACGTAGCAATCATCAAACAAGGAAATAATGCAATCCCTATTTTTCAAATAGCCATCAAATAAACTGAATTACTAATTAAACAGTCCTTTCAATGTAAGAATACTTGCAAAGCAATGTTCCTTATTTGATGAAAATGATCAAGTCCTTATCTCAGTATCCCAGTTTGTACTAAGTCTTAGAATTTATAGTCAATAATAACATATTCATGAATTGAACAAAGGAATGGTCATCTACAGTCAATCTCATATTTTCTAACCATTCACAATCTTTGTTGTTGATCAGTTTAAGACGATAAAACAGATCATAACAATAGTGTTTAATTATTCTGCAACAAGGAGATCCACAAGGTAAGTCAAGTTTTCCTTTACATATGTAAAGAGTCTAAAAACCACCCTTCTTGGGAAGAATATTCCCCAATCAGAAGTTACACAAAATAATTACCCACCTAAGAATAGAATCCCGTATCTAGAAGATTCAACAATAAATCATAGTCAACAGATTTATGTAAACATCTTCCTATATTAGGATATACCTTCTTCTCAACTCGTATGAGCTAATCAAACAAACAACACTTGCTTGGCGAGCTCAAGAAAATCAGAGCAAAGACAATATAACATCGACTGGAGGTTTTGCGATCAAGGAATTATAAAACTGAAAGGGAGTATTGTCTGAAATACACTTCAACAGCCGTGTCTTAGATGATACAACCTCAAACAACTAAAGCACCATCAGAATTCAAACACATTAAGAAAACAGTTGACTACAACCGAGACCATGACTAAAATGATCCAACAAACTCGAGACCATAAGGTTGATGCAAAAACAACATATGATAGGTCAAGTATCAGGCATGCATTAAGCCCCAATACACAAATCAACAAGAGCAATTTGTATTCTCTCCACCCAGTTACTATCTGGGTTTTTATCAAAATTTAACAGCATTCAGTCTATTAAAAGAAATCGTGACTGTATACGTTTATATTATAGGTATGTACCTTAAGTAAGAAAAAACAAATCAACCCAAGGATACAACAAACAATTCGTACCCAGATTGCATATCAAAATACCCATTTAATAACTATGAATCTTTTAAGGTTTCTATTAGAGCTTGCAGATTTAACTCACATTTGTATGCAAATCATACGCCAAGACAGAAAAACTAGATAATATCCCTTTGCCCTTCTCCATTTGGCAGAACGAACCCGAGATTTCACCGTTGTGACAATTAACCGTGCTCCGCCAAATTCTAAGAATTTCCTTAAATCCCCTTTCGCATGCGAGAACCATTAAGGAACAGCATGCGACACAAATGGCAACATGCCAATTAATCATGAGGCAAGAAGATTTAGTGCGATGGAAAACTATGTTATCTTGTCATTGCCACTGTCGAATGCCCCTTAATATCATAATTGATTAAATTACCCATCAAATTTAATAATTCATTGGGTAGAAATATGATGAGGCTTTGGGGGTCCTTCCTAATGCTTCTATCCACTCCAATGTTGGCTAATTTGTTAGCAACTTTATTAGCGCTACGGAAAATGTAAGAGATTACGAGAGGCTCACAAAGAGCACAACAATCCTCCACAATTCCGAAAAGTTGCCAATTATTGACCTAATATTTTTAAACTGCATTAATGATAACCTATGAATCACCTTCGACAAGGAGTTTTTCCCATTTTATTTGCTTCGCAATTGAAAGACCATGCCAAAGTGCCTTGGCTTCAGCAAAGTTGTTAGAACACTTCCCAAGGGCTTCAGCAAAGCCCAAGATAGGCTGACCAGAGGAGTTTCGAAAAATTCCACCAGCCCCAACCCAACCAGGGTTGCACTTGGCAGCTCCATCAAAGTTTAGCTTGATGTAATCATCCCGAGGAGCCCCCCAAGTAGAGGTTCTGGGCTTGTTACTTTTGAGACCAACCCCTTTATCAGGGAATAGTCTCTAGTTTTTAAAATTTAGATTATAGTTGCATTTTTTAGGAGCTGTTTTTAAATGTTTGTATCTACATTCACAATGTAATCATGTTTATAGTTTGCGGGATTTTACATAATGCATACTACCTAGGGTTTGGTTGTTACTGGTTAGGGTCTTCTTTTTTAAGATCTTAAAACATAGAACTCTTGATTGTTGATTCAATGATTCATTCAATAGGTTTGGCTAGGTTTAACTTTACCATGACAGTATGATACACATTCCTATAAACAATAACATTAGGAATACAAAAACTTTGATACGCATGACAGTAGAAGATAAAAAAACGAAAAATTTAATACTCCTACGGTCATCTTTGATGTTTCAGTTTTATGTTTTTGTTTTCAAATATTTTTAATTTTTTTGCATATAATTATGGGCCTAAAAGCCTATGGTAATTTTTTTAAATCATTGTGATTGCAAGTTGCATGTAGTTATAACTTACGGCTGTTTTTTTATTCATTGCATAATGCATATGGTTATGAATGTTTTACTTTTTTAATTATTGCATATATTATATAGCTATTGTTGTTTTTTTAATTCATTGCATAATACATATAGCTATGGTTGTTTTGTTTGTTTATAAATTAAAATTATAATCATTACCTATACTTATAGTTATCACTTTTTGTAATTCACTACATATAGTTATGGTTGTTTTTTAAATTCATTGCAGCCCCAACAATCATCACCATGAGTTCTTTTGAGTGCGGTTATGAATCAGACGAGGAGAGGGTTGAACTTGAGATAGGTGTAAGTGTTGGTGATGACATAATTGGGGGAGGTAGAGAAGTGAGACAAAATATAGTACCAACGGCAACTGGTAGTGCTACCAATTGCCCCTCTCAAATGTTGTCCACATTTGCCATTGGACCATTTGATAAGAAGAAGCCATTACAACAACTCACTAAGATACTTGAGAGCCCCAAGTCTGGAGGGGGGAGTAAACTATGGAAGTGCAACATATGTGCATTGACTTGGCATGGAAGTATCACCATGACCAATGCACACTTGTTGCACTTTGCAGGAAGGGGGGTTGGACTTTGTAAGACGCTTTCACTAGGTCAAAGAGCAGAGATGGTGAGACTTTTTAATGGAAATATCATAAACTATGTTCCAGAAGTTCATGGTACAAACAGTGAGGCTAACACTCCTTTGACCTCTCTTAGGACTAGCAGGAATACTTTGGCTAGTTCTGGTTTTGGAACAACAAAAGAGCAAAACAAAGGGAAGAGAAAGGTCATGGGGGCAGCCCCCAATCCAGTTGTAGACATGTTTGATTCAAAGGCAAGGGAAGAGGCGGATGATGCTATCTAGAAATTTTTCTATGTTGTTGGGATCTCATTTCATGTCGATCACTCTCCTTATTACAAGGAGGTTATGGCCAAGGTAGCAAAATCAGGTACAAGTTATGTGCCTCCAAGAGACACCAAACTGAGGACAACAATCTTGGATAGAAACTATGTGCTAATGAATTACCTAATCCCTTAACCAAGGGAGTTCAACAATGGGCTCCATTTATTCTTCATCCTTCGTCCTCTTTGATATTGTTCTTTCCTCTAACACAAGGTGTGTTGCCCACGCTAGGTTGTGATTAATGGTTTGTACTACCGTGGTTAACACATTCCTAAGTTCTGGAATGTTGTGGTAGATAAGCTATCTTAATGGGAAAAGTGGTTTGCAATACTTTCCTTGCAATTCTTTTGTCTAAATTGGGCCAACCAATTAGTGTTATTATACATTCCTAATGTCTCTACTCTTTCGTCATTGCTCGTTGAACCTCCACTCTTGCTTCTATCATGCATGCCTTCTTTGTACATGGGTTTGGATAATTTAGTTGTATTGTTTAGCCACTGGTGATCGCCATCACCTTTTCGTTTCTTACATCAATCTTATTGATGTTAGCTTGTTTCAGACAATTGGTGTCCTTATGATCCCTTGATCCAAACCAACATCATAGATGCCTAGTGTTGAGCTGATTAGTAGGGAAATCTCTTCCAAAATGACCCCATTTGTTGCCGTCATGGCCATTTACTTGACAGATGTGACATAATAGTGTTCTCGAACGATTGGTCATTTTGTGTGCTTTTGTTTTGTAATTAGTGCACTAAAGGTCCTTTCCTTCTTCCTTGTCATCTTGCTTCGATCCTCTCATCATTTGAAGCATATCCTTCCAAAGAGCTTGTACAAACACTTGTTCGTTATCACTAGAGTCGGAATCCTCATCTTCATGTTATTCAAAATCATCCCCGGGCTATTTTGGTGTTTTGTCAAGTCATGGGCAAAGAGTCTTAAGTGTCAAACAATAAGGAAGAAAAACTTAGCCAATTTCGTGAGATAAAACTCCTTTGGTTGGCAAACTCAGTCATTGATGGAACACATGGAATAGTTCCTAGGTTCCTTTGATTCCCCGCTTCACCGCCAAACAGTTCCTTTTATCAGTCAAGTCAGACATTCTTTGCACTTGTGGAACAATTCTCCAATTCATTCCTCCGATCCTCCGCAGTAATCAATGAAGTTGGTGAAGGTTGGAACAAAGTGAACAGTTTCGGCGTTCCTTGAGTTCTCTGAAACTCTGCCATTCCCGAGAGCCAAGAAAATATGTATTGATTGGTAAAATCGGTTGGCAATGGAACTGTGGAAACAGTTCCCAAGTTCCAATGGTTCTCCGCATAACCGATGCGGCCGACTAAAGGAAAGAGGGAACAAGGTGGCAAAATCGGTGTTTGAAGGCCCATGAGGAATTGTTCCTCTGTTCCACAAGTTCTTCGAACCCCCGCCATAATCGAATCCTGGAACAAATCGGTTATGTCGGACTGACTGGGCACACAAGGAATTGTTCCTCTGTTCCATGAGTTCTCCACAACACCGACAGGACCAACACAAAGCGTGAACAGCCCAGAAACATTCCAGTTTGTTATTTTTAGTTGTTCTCTTCAAACAAGCTTGTAATTTCGATGATGTACTAGCTAAAATTGGCAGGTTCATGCAAGCAAGACTCTATTTTGATCATGCACAGAAGGCTAAGATTAGCAGGATCATGCAAGAGAACGCCAAATTCTATTTTTGAGGATGCAACTTCATCCATAAGCGTGGGTTTTGCTATTTTTGAGTGTGAATTATTCTTTCCATGCCCAAATCTTCTCGAGTGTCTAATTCTGGAGTAGAAGGGTGGCATTAACATGCAACATTCCTGTGTTTTTCTATTTTCAACTAATTAGACATGCATGTTTGCACTTTTCCTCTCCTTTTCTCTCTCAATTCTCTATAAAACTCTATGGAATTCATTGTAAAAGATATCTCTGCACTTTCTATTCATTATCCCGGAGTAATTTAGTGTTCTGAGTGGAAGAGTAGGGGTCATGAGTGATCTTTTGTACTAGTTTCACCTCTTGGATCAATAAAGGATCTATTTCTACCTTCTTACAACTTGTTTATTGTGCAATATTGTGTTTTTAAGCTGATTTTATCTCGTGATATTGTTTCATCCCTGATTTACAATTTTATTTCCATGCCTTTATGCAGTTATATGATAATTTGCAGGTCATCGATTGTGTTTAAACAAGTTTTTGTAGCATTCAGTTGTGGAATTTATCAAATTGCCCTTTCAAAGCCATTTGTTTTCCTTCTTTATTCGGTCATAGCTTCAAACCCTTCTTTGAAACACTTTTGCATTGGCATATCCATTTGTAAGGTGTGTATGGTGTGTATGGTTCCTATGGTTCAAATAAGTCTCAAATCCTCAAGCTTTCTGGTGTATCACCCCCTCTTATTGTTTTTAGTATTCTCTTCCCCTTTTTCCCATTTCATGCAGTAGAGTAGAAGCTAGTTTTAGGTGTTACACTAGCGGAACCAGCCCTCTTTGGAGATTCACTCCAACCTATAGGTCACCCACAACCTAGGAGTGTTTCCATTTTGTCAATTGAAAGGAGAGACAACACATCACTCTCCGAAGGGTGCATTTCAAAGTGACAACAGTTCACTCCTTGCATGCAAGGATGATGTTTTGTTCTCACTCTCGATGTTCAACGCTTTGTTATATGTATCCTCATCTGACGAAGGTGGGGCCCCCATAATTCATTTTCTTAGTGAGGGTGCCAATCCTTCAATGAACCATCTTTTTTCAACCTATGGATTGGCTCCTTCTATAGTTTTCCAAGTGGCTCCTTGATTGTAAGCTCCTACCGTCTCGTGCTTACCTTGTTAAGTGTTGTAAATCTCGGCAACAATCTTGTTATTGTCCCTTAGGAGTTTGAATTATTTCTCAAATACAGCCTTTAGAGTCCTCCATGTCACTTTATTGGTGACACATGCCTCTAAGTACCACTTAATAGCCACCACCCAAAAGACAGTTGCAAAAACTTGTAGCCATGTACATTTGTTTGTCTACCCATTGGCAGTCTAGATAGCAACACACGTTCTACAGTGTCGTACCAGATCTTCAAAACTAGTCCCATTGAATTTGGGCAACTTTTGTTTTTCAAGTTATGGGGCACCCATGGTTGTGGGTTGTGGGGTCTTCTGAAATGGCACACCAAATACAATCGTCCTCCTTGGGACAATCAGTATTAGACGTGATTTTGCACTCTCAAACACGTTAATATACCCAAACTTGTCCTTTGACAATTATCCGTAGTTTTTCCTTCAAGTTCCCCTCAATACTACCACCCATTTCTTATTGCTCCAATTGCTTTGGCTGCTTTGGAATATTTGGTGATGGACCTTCAATCAGTAGCTCTCAAATCCCATGGATATTTAGCTCGTACACAATCCATTCTTCCTCCGTGAGGAATTCGTTACCAATTACTTTATCATAAGGAAGACTTCTCTGCAAAAGGGAGGTTCGAGTTCAATCCTTCTCACTAGATTCTGTTGGGCCCACTAAGGGACTCCCAAACCATATGCCTAGAGGCCTAACAATCTCCTCTCACAATCTTGGAGAAAGTATTGTAGGGTGCTCAATCATCTGTGTTGGTACCAACTGAACCCTCTCTCAGTTCCTGCACTAGCTCTGATGCAGAGCATCTTATACCTTCAACACTCTCCAACAAGTTAGATAGTTCCCAAGTTTAACAATTCACTATTAGCATGCAACATGCATGACTTCCACAACTCAAGATACCTCCTTAACTTGTAACTTTGGCTTCAAATGATCAAATGGACTAATGGTGCCTTCTCAACATGTTCAAGAGTCTCTGACCATGCTATATGCAACAAATTGGTCCAAATCATTGGTTTTGACTAATTGGCCTCTTCTTTGCAAAAAATGTCAACTAGCTTCTCAAGAACAATGTTATTGTTGATGGATTGGTGAGAGTTAGAGTGATCCACAAGGACTTTGAAAAAAGCATTGATAGATTTGAATACCCTTTTCAAAGTGGAAGTGTGGGCAAAGTTTGATTCAATCCCTAAGCCATTGCTTCTTCCTTCACTAGCCTCCCTTATAAGCCTATCTCCTCTTTCTAACCCTGCCCAAGTCTAATTCAGTTGTATCTTTTGATTGGAGGACTCATTTTGTTAACTAAATAGCATTTAGGATACCAATTAGGCCCAAGACTCAGTGTGAAAAGTTTCAGGGCTCATTCTTTTGCATGGAAGACTTCAAACTCACAAATTTGGCTTTTATTGTAGGTCTCTGCACAGTGCTACAGGAGTTCTAAGGAACTGTCATCGAGATCTCCTCACTGTCATAGTATATTAGCAAAATTCCTTTTGAATCTTAATTCAACAACTGAGAGGATGATTTGTTTAAGTTTCTAGCCCATAAGATGAGTGTCTAGGCCCTCTAGCAACTTATCTTGTCTAAACCCTTAGGGTTTACTTGTACAGACCCGAGAGTTCAAATTTGCTCACAAATTCGAATTTACTCAACCTCCAAGTACAAGGTCACTTGATTTAAGTATGTGTCAATGATTAGAAACTAGCTACCTTACCAATGAGACTCAACTTCCCTCTACAGCACATGTTTACACCTTCACTCTTCATACCCTGCCTTCTCAGCACAAAGTGAGCTGACTGTATCTAACTTTCAATGAAGTAATAGATATTTTTATCTACCCCAGGCTCCTAACGGGTTGTAATGCACCCTAGGCTGTCTTCCAACCATAAGTCCTTATTTTGGACTGGGAATCACCTTATCATGTAATGCATATACGTGTACAGTCTCCTAGTTTCGGAACACCATTAAACTACTGTGGTTTCCTAAGGATCTGAGCATTAGTCACACTAAGACAAAATTTGAGTAACTAATGATCAAGAAGTTACAGTGAACAATCTCACCACCATACACTCTTTCCTTTGCTCGAATGGATAAACTCAAATTGTTATTCTAACTGAAATTCAGATTTGTGATTCTTTCTTTATCTTGTTTGCAAACAACTATTTCACCTGCAATCGTGCTTGGAGCTCCAAAATTATCTTCCTTGGTTGATCAACAGTTCTACAAACAGTTACAAAGGTATTTTTATCCTCCCTCAGCTCGAGTTCTCCTTTGTAACTGACCATCATGACTCAAGATGAGATCATAGGTGGCAGTTACATACAAGGAGGAGTTACAATTTATGCAAGGAGTTACAATTTCTCTTCATAGACCATAATGGAGCCCTCAAAACCATAATTAAGATTCTACAACCTTCTAGATAACCTATTTAGACCCTTATAACACCTACATGCTAAGGAAGCCAAAGTTGGCTCAACAAAATTCAATTTTTTTAAACTAAGCAAAATGGAGGGAAACCTCCTTATTTAAATTCTTGACCTCTTGGACTCAAATGACCACCTAAGTGACTCTTAAGACACCCTAAGGGACCTAGAACCAAAATTTGATGGCATCATCCCTACATTAGTCCTTGTAGTGATGCCCCTGCATCATACTACCAAGGGGGAAAAAGAAACTTCCATGGAGTCGTTTTGCTTGCAAGCTGATCTCTGGTCCTTTCTTTGTTTCCAATTGTGTATGATCTTCTGAGAAGGCTCTTAGACTGAGTTTACTGCCTCAGGTGTTCCTTGGAATTGTATCAGGCTCTTGTCAAGTTGTCTCACCAATGAACGAGTTGCTATCACAAGCTCCTTAACTGCCACAGGATTGTACATTGTCCTTTCCAATTGTTGACTGAGTTTAAGTACTTGGTTCACCTCCATATGTGAGGCTTCTTCATGTTGTTTGACAGTAACATAAGCTCTGACTTCTCCCTTTGACTTTTCTTGACTCAACTCACCCTCAAGATTGAGAAAGTTTGGTGTTTGCTTGATATATTCATCTCCATGTGACTGCTCCATCCTTTCTTTCTCCATCACACCTGCACTAACAACACTTAAACAGAGATTAGCTTTCAAATTCTGAGTTTCCTTCTCATGTCTAAATGTTATCTCCTTCTCTTCATGCTTATCCTTTCCTCTCTCTTGCAACATTGTGTTTTCTGGGACTGTTTTGATGACTGTTTCATGCCTAATTTGTTCCCCTGCTATTCCTGATTGCTTCATGTTCTTTATAAGGTCTGAATTGTATACTCTTTTGGCTGCCTCTAGAAGCTCTTCCTTGTCCTTGTCTTCAGCGTACTCTGCATATCTATCTTCATTACCTTCCATATTCATTTTCTTTTGCAAGTGATCTTGGTATTAATGCTCTGAACTTACCCATTACCACACTTTCCTAACTGTGCTAGTTCCACTCCCCATCACCTTACCTTCTTGTCCTTGCTGAAAAAATGTTTTCAACCCCATGAACATCACTCTTGACTGCTCCTCATGCCATGCTTTCTCATTCTTCAATGGATTTAGGGTGTGTCTAGTTCCATCCTTCACAAATGTGTATGTGTTTGCCTATCCATCATGGATGAGTATTCTGTCAAATTGACATGGTCTTCCCAATAGAAGATGACATGCATCCATGGGCATTACATCACACAATACTTGATCATGATATCTAACTATTTGAAAATCAACCAAACACTATTGATTCACTAACACCTGATACTCTCTTTGAACCCAAAAGACATTGTAAGGATGAAGATGCTTTACTTTCAAGTTTAGTTTTTCTACCATTTCAGTGGAGACTAAATTATCAGCACTACCATTGTCAATAATGAGTTTGCAGCACTTACCTCTTGCCTTGCATATTTTTTTAAACAATGTTCTCCTCTGCACAAGTTCTTCATTCTTGTTTGCATTCAACAAAGCTTTTCTCATCATCAAAGCTTCTCCAGTTTCAGGTTCCTCCACTAAGGATGGTGATGCTACACTCTCCTCTTCATCTGCATGTGCTATTTGGTTTCTTTCCTCATTGACCATGTTGCTACTTGCTTGAGGATGCTTAGGACATTCAAATGATCTATGTCCAGCAAATTTGTTGCACTTGAAGCATATGGCAATGAATTCACCTCTACCTCTTCCATAACCACCTTTGCCTCTATATGAGTATCCACCTCTAGAAGAACTCTGTGTTTGTGAACTATACACTTCTTCCTCATTTGTTTGTTATTGTTGTTGTCCTCTTCCTGATTGTTGACTTCTTCCTTTTATTCCTCTTCCTCTACCTCTCAAATATTGAGTTTGCTTTCTTGATAATTTCTCTTCTGCCTTTAAGGCTGATTGATATGCTTCCTCTAATGATCTCAAATGAAATAAACTGATTTCATCTTGTATATTCAACCTCAAACCATTCGCATACCTTACCACTTCTTCAGCATCATCTTGTATATGACCAGACCACATAGCTAGTTTGTAGAATTCATCAGTATAATCAGCTACACTTAGCTCTCTCCGCCCCAAATTTAGCAAATTTTTGAATAAACTAGTTTGGTAGTCTACAGGAATGAACTTACCTTTCAATCTTACCACCATCTTGTCCCACTTCTTGATCTTTTCTTTGCCTCTTCTTAGTCTTTCTTCTTACACAAATTCCCAACATATTGCAGCATGTCCCATATGCTTTGTAACTACCAATTTCACCTTCTTATCTTTTGCAATGTTCTCAAATTCAACGTATTTATCCATCTTTGCTATCCAATCTATCAGTTCTTCTAGATGCAAACTCCCACCATACTCTAATACCTTCATATTTGGCTTATTGCTTGCTCCCATGACTGCCTTCAGTATCTTTATTTCTGGTCTTTCTTCTTCTTGTTCTCCTTCTGTTGCAGCCACTTCTCTTTCTCTCCCATCATCATTGTCATCATCCAATGTTTTCCCTCTTCTTTGATAAACTTTGTAATGACCCTTTCAAGGGTTTTAATCACACAAACAAAATGCGGATCTGATTTTTAAATTGCAGCAGACTATAAAATACAAAATCAGCGACTATATCTACCATGAAATATGTCAAAAAACTCCATGAAACACCTTGAATCCACTTACCACAATTTTATATGTATTTTATGGAATAACAAGAGCCAAAATCACAAAGAAATACTAAAGAACTCACTGCTAGAAATTAATTATGAACTAATTATTGCAGCCACAAGAAAATTATAAGATCTAAGGCATAAAAACCCCCAAAAATCACCAAACTTCAGATTCTGACCTTAGAAAATATTACAAATCAGATTATCAGTCCAAATTACTCAAATAGTTCACCAATTCCTCAAAACCCTACCCTAGGTAGGTTGCTCCACCCTTAATAAATCAATAACAAGCTGGAAATGTCAAGTCTTTCCTCAAATCAGCCTCAAACATCAATCCCAAGCCAAGGAGAAGGGTTTTCGTCCTTCCCTTAACCTCTAGAAGGGTTTTCGTCCTTCTAGGCAAGTCGCATAAGGAGGTTTCCGTCCCCAAATGCAAGAACAAACAGCTCTAAGCTCACTTTTCTCCAATAAGATAAATTGCGCCAAGTATAACTAGCAAATGGTGCATTAGATCTCCTTTTATATCCTTCAATTGGCACCAAAGTACAAAAAGAAAGGCCGACCTGTATAAGAAGGGAAAACACTAAAGAAAACTATTAAATATTAGTAAAAACATATTATAAAGGTGATCAATGTTCTTCTCCTTCATCTTTGCTACTTTGCCACAAAGAAAATATGGCAAGAAGACCAAATATCAACTTCTAAGTGGGAAAAGGGGACATTACTATCCTCCCTCCCCAAAATTGTTTGTCCTCAAGCAATTGCTAATAACTAGATCCCAAACAAGTTTCAGTTGCTCCTTTTTTGTAAAATCACCATCCAAACATTGGTCATCCATTGTCTCTTTCCCATTGTCCCAATCTCCAATATAATATTGCTCTTCGTATTCAATATTCAAGATGAGGGAAACTAGAATCCCACCTTTGATTGTAGAAAACAGTACAAGTGTGTCATTGTATAGAAAATACAATCCCAGCTATCAAAATGTCTTTTTATGAACCAAGACTTCAAGAGGAACAAACTGAAAATGAATAAATCAGCAGATCCCTTTGGTGGAACCATCTTCAATTTGACCCTTGGGTTTAAGTATTTGCAATCCCATCTTTCTTCCATGTTTAGACCATTGATTCCTTGGGAGAAATAGCACCATAGTGACTGAATGAGGGCTGCAAAGTTACTACAACAGCCATGAAGTGTTCGGTACCTCTTCAACCATGTGCTTAGGAGTTCCTTCTTTGATACCTTATAAGTAAACAAATGGCTGGAAAATTTGTGATCAGTAGTAGAAAGGAGAGTACAATAGATGTAATCATGACATACCTTCAAAGTTCCCTCTATTGCTTCTCCTTTATTGCTCATCCTTTTGTGTACCATGAGGGAAGTTTGGAAAATACTTCTAGCAAATTTGTAGAACTGATCTAAAAACAAATCTTCATGATTACCTGGTTATAGCAGCACCTTAAGCCCCTTAGCATGAGTGATTTGGAGTTGCATTTGGGTGGTTTTGGTCTGCCTCCACAAAACCAATTCTAGACGAGTTGTTCCCCTTTCAAGAGCCCCTCTTTTGGCTCTAATTTCCAACATGAACACACAAGTTCCTTCATGCCAAAAATATTTTATTGAGTACCAATCACTGCTGTCATAAGAATCATGGCAAGTATGCATAGGATTGCAAGACATCTGAAAATTGTCAGTTGGAACCCTTCCCATAACATCTCCGACTTGCATAGATTTGAACACGAAGGGGGCAAGCAAATATGGGAAGTAGTAGTGCTTCTATCATACTCAACAACATATGGATCAGTCATCCCACATACTTTTTTTTAATGGGTATCCAGCTAGTATGGAATGCTTGTGATGGCGAAGAGGAGTCCACCAATCTCAACTTACATGCCCTCCTTTATAGGCCCTTTGTTATCCCCCTTTCTCGGGTCTTTCTTAGCTTCTTTGACATGGTGACATAGCAGAAATCTACTCCTCAATGACTGTTGTACTAACTCAATTGGAAATGGAGAGTTGTTAGCATGTGTCAACCATAAAACAAGTGAAACTTCCTTTGGATGATACTGCTGATCAAAAACAGCAAGTATCAGGATCTTCCTTACACACTTTGACCAAGGTAAGAGAGGAATTCTTCCCTGATATGACTGTTGTTCAAAAATGGAATGGAGCTTGTTTTCATAACATATCATCCATGAAAAGAATGGAATTACTTCAAGATAGAACTGCTGCAATAAATCTGAGTGCAGAGGATGACTCACATCATATCCAAACACTGTAAATGATGGATTTACCTCCTGGAGCAACTGCTGTAGGAACATAGGGTGCAAAGAGTTCCTCTCATCATGGATTATCCATGAAAGGAGCTGAATTACTTTTTAATGTGACTGTTACTCCAAAACAGTGACATGGAATCTCGCAATAGCAAACTTAAGACACCACAAATCAATCCTTTTATTTCTTCCAACCATACCTCTCAGTCCCAGCTGAGTTACAATGCCTAGATCAAAGGAATAACACTAATTCCACTTCAATTCAAACACCAATTTCATGCACACAACTTGTATTTCAATTGGAAGGATCTTTTTATGAGTATGTGTATTGTCTAGGAACTGAAAATCCAAATCAAATGACTGTTGAACAACAAATGGAAGTGTGAAACTTACCAAGTGCCTCCCCGAAGCTAGCTTGAATGATGGGTGTCCCTTGGTGATGAAGTTACTTTGCATCATCTCATTCTTCACCAAGTGGTGTGAATGCATGGCATCCTCCATAGATTTTCCTTCTAACCATACGCATGGAAATAAACACTGATTAGCCACAACCCTATTGAATCCTTTTTTTGAGAGCTCTCCATAATGGCCACCATGAAGCATCGAACTTGCTGTGTGTTCCTCCCTTTCAACAAGTTGCCCACGATGAAACAAGTATGGTAGTGACATGGGAGGAGACAAAGAATATGAAATGTGACTATTTCTACCATACCTTGTGTTGTCCATGCATGGAACCTCTTCATGGTTCTTACCACGGTCATGTATATTATCAACTTGCCTCCAATGAGCTGCTGCTTTGGAAATTCCAGCAAGCTCATTATCTTCATTCTTACCTAGAAATTGGTCCTCCATCACCAACTTCACTTCACCCATATGCAAATCTGATTTCTCCTCTTCTTTGGGCTCATGCTCCATGGTTTTCTCTTCAAAAACATGCTCTTTTGTACTGCTGTTCTGAATATCAGTCAATGACTCATTCCTAGAAAGTGTGTTAGGCACCTCTAGAGCTCCCACTTTACCTCTTTTGAACCCCATCAACTCCGTAAGTAACATGGCATCACGAATCTTAGATGAAAGGGCTCTATACTCCTCAAACCATGTAGCCATGTTGTGTCTACTTGGAAACTTTGGAAGGGTTTCTTCTTCCTCTGATTTTTTTTCTATCCAAAACAATCATTAGGCACTAATAAATAATAAATTATCCAACATCAAGGGAACACTACCTTGGGATGTAGGATCCATGATTCCTCTTTCGTGCTTCGGTTCTTTCTCCATATTCACACCCCGTTCTTGTAACTTTAAGGTGTTGTTTGAAAAATCAGTCAATGGCTTGTCTTTGGCAAGAGTGACGGAAGCTTCTATTGCTTCCAAGGGCTGCTCCCTAACCATACCCAATAATTTTGGGTTTTCTTTTTCCTTGAACTTAGTGTGGGGCTTATTCCTCCCTTTCATCACTCCCAAGAACTCAGCAAGGGTCAAGGAATTTCGAATCTCCTCTAGAAGAGATTTGTACTCTTCAAAACATGAAGCAATATGTTGCCCCAATAGCTGCCCTGCTTCTTCAAGAATGGCCTCCTCTCTAGGAAGGAAAGTAGGCCTCAAACTCGATCCTCAGGCTGATCCATTAGGTCGCTTGGCATTATTGGCTCCACTCGAACTCCCTTCACCATTTTGAACCCTAGGTTCAACAATTCTTTGGAGGGAAAGAGCTAGGAAGTCCATGGTGTCGGCGAGCCTCTCTTGGCCGGCAATTAGCTTATTAATCTTAGCTTCCTGAGAATCATGATCAGCCATATTTCCTTCCCTTTCAAGATTTGAGCTCTGATACCACTGTAATGACTCTTTCAAGGGTTTTAATCACACAAACAAAATACATATCTGATTTTTAAATTGTAGCAGACTATAAATGCAAAATCAGCAACTATATCTACCATAGTAGGAAAACTCGCCAGACCCTCAAAAAAAAAACTCAGCAAAAACTCGCCAATATTCGGCCAATACTCGGGAATACTCGGCAACTTAAAAAATACTCAAATTTCTTTAAAAAACATAAATTTTAAGCAACACATAGCTACAAAATGTATCAAATGAGCCCATAAAATGTTGGAGAAGTGTTTTCTATTAGATTTGAATACAAATACAATACAAAATCACATCATCATGCGAATACGACAACCGGCTGATAAGTAATATGAATTTATGATGATTGACATTGAAAAATATCATCATAAATTTCATATCTATGCAAGTTACAATATACAATAAATTACATTTTCCTCTTCCCCAATCTAGAGAAAAATTGGGGAGAGGGTCTAGTGCCTCTACTAGTCCCCCACACTCGGCTGCGTCTCCACGCTCCTCCTAGAAGGCTGCGAATCTGGCTCGATCATGGAACTATATGGTGGTGTTGGTGGCTCCTCTGCTGCATGTTGGAGATCACCTCCAAAGATGTCATCCAATCCAATATCTCCTCGCAGTCCTACTAGTGCTTCTCCCTCCATAGCCTTCCTCTCAAAAGAAGCAATCTCGTCCTCTGTGAACACAGAGATTTCCTCTTCTTTCCCAGTCCACTTGCTGTATGGATCTATTTCATCCAAATCAATAAGATCCTCTGATGTGGCCTCCACTTTTCTTGTGCGAAGCCGGAGATTGTATTGCACAAAAACCAAGTCGTTGAGCCTTATTTTTGACTCAACCTATTGCACTTCTTCATGTGAATGGCCTAAAAAAAAGTCTCAGTTGCGTTCACATCCAGAAGTGCTACAAGGTTGAGACAAAATTCTGAGGGCTAGCTTTTGAAGATGCGGGGAATTCCCTCCTCAATCCTCCCACCAAGAACCTACAAACAAGATAATCATTTTTTTATAAGTAATTAATAAAATCAAATCTGTAACTAATAAGTAACTTGGTAAACATTCTAATTTCTTATTACCTGGTGACTACGTGGCTCTCCCTCGAATAGCTAGCACCGAAGAAAAGAGTCTCCCCTTAGCATATTTGTAACTCTACAGCTCTAAAATGACAAAGTCCCTCGTCTCAATATCCTGGTATCATCCTCTCAATACATGTTGAAAGGCCCTCCATAACCTCTCCGTTCACCTCTGTGAAGCTGTCAGAGAAGAAATACTTGGGGTTGAGGTAGTACCCCGCTGCATGAAGAGGTTGGTGGAGTTGATTGTTCCACTTCCGATCAATAATCTCCCAAAAGGGACCATATCTAACGATATCCCCCCTGTAATAGTCTTGGATAGACTCTTTGGCCTTATGCATGGCCTCATAAATAAACCCAATGGGGTTTTGCTCCCCATCAACCAAACGCAAAACCCTCACCAACGGCTCTAACACCTACACAGAAATTAAAATGTAAGGTTACAAACTTACAAGTTATAATACATATTATAAATGAAATAAAAAAGTGAAAAGTAGAACAATATATTTTATATTTATAATTTAACAAATTAAAATAAAGGAATGAAATATAAGTCGAAGTTTGAAATTACCTTGATGATCTCTATAGCTCTCTTTGCAAAGATATCATCAAAAACTATCTTTGCAACCTTCTCTCTGTCAGCTTTCTTTGAATATTGTGAGTCTAGCCATGCTCGACTCACAAACATTTGTTTCAAAGGTGTCAACAAACTAGAAATACTTTGCAACATCAAGAAGTTAGCTGCAAACCTTGTGACACCGGCTCGAACAAGTTGTTTCCCCTTTGTGTGTTCTCTCATCAAGCTCAGAACCCAAGGGTAATTGTATATGTACTTTGTTATGTTTTTTGCATCTTCTACAACCAGCCTCACTCAATTAGTTTTGTCTGTCCTCCAAAAGATGGTCAAGGCAATAAGCTGCATAAGGAGTCCAGAAGAGTGATGGATGTCTCTCCTGTAGTAGTCTCCCAACCGCCACATATGTTGTTGCATTGTCTGTGACAACTTGCATAACATTCTGTACACCAACCTCTAATACAACCGTCTCTAACATAACACTCAAATTCTCTGCAATTTTTTATTATGTTAGAGGCATCATAGACTTCAAAAACACCATCTCACCATTTGAAGCCACTAAACAATAATAAGGGTGCGGTTCCTTCCATCCGTCCACCCATCTGAAAGAATGGTGCATCCAAATTTTTTCCATTGTTTCTTGTGCTCTTCTAACATGGTAGTGGCATCAGCAATTGCACCCTCAAGTAATTTCTCACTCAAATCTTTTGGAGAGGGTGCCTTGTACCCTTTCCTTGCAACTATCAATGTTGTCACCAAGTACTCCTAGTATGGGCTCTTTGCCACATTGAACGGAAAGTTGTAGTACCAAAAATTTGCACAAGCTTTATCCACTTCCTCGTGCATATCTTTGTTCCAGACTGTACCTTCCAATGAAGGTTGTGCTCCAGGTGTGTTCCTTGCCACAAAAAAACTCGTTATGCCTTTGCTCGAACTCGATGAAGATGTGCCTCTTCCGGCTCTTCCTCTCCGTATGCGTGGACCACGAGTAGAGCCCACAATTGTTGCCGCATCAACGTCTAAATTCTCTTCCATTGCAGCCCCAGGTCTAATAGCTTGTGCTATGGCTGCCTTCAGCCTTGCGTTCTCTACTTTCTTCTCCTCTAACTCTACCAGCTCTGCTCCAATCTCTCGCTTTACCTCTTTCGACACGTTGGGGCAAACCGTAACATCTCTGCAAACAATAGTTGAGAGGTGATATTTCAAACGATTGATGCCTCCATTCATTTTCTTGTTACAGAAAGTGCAAAAAAATTTGCCCGCACAAGTTCCACGTACAGCATACTTCCATGCTATGGAACGGGCATTCGGAGGAACGATCCCTGCTAGTGATTCAGATGCCAAACCTGATGCCGAGCCTGATGCCATTGTTAAGCTCTAATCTGCAGCACAATGCACATTTAAAAAATTAAAAAACGTAAACTTAATTTAATTTTAAAAACAAAACGAGCCTAAATAACAAATTTGCGTAAATAAAAAAAATACATTACAAGCATTCAATTTTACATTATATGTATTTAGAATTACACAACGAATTGATTACAATACACATACATAAAATTTAACTAATTTACAATGAATTTGCGTTAAAAAAAAAATACATACATCTGGCTGCAAATGAGTATAAAAAAATTACAAGCATTCAATTTTACATTACATGTATTTAAAATTACACAACGAATCAATTACAATACACATACATAAAATTTAACTAATTTACAATGAATTTGCATTTTTTCTTTTTTAAAAACATACCTCTGGCTGCAAATGAGTATAAAAAAATTACAAGCATTCGATTTTACATTACATGTATTTAGAATCACACTAGGAATCTATAAAACCTAAATAATATACACAAAATTTGGAAAAACTTCAAATAATTTTAAAAAAAAAACCTACCTCCAAATGCAAATCTCCAAATTCTCTCCTAGAATTCGCTCCAAAATCCACTCAACCCAAGCAATGCAAGCTCAAATGGTTGTGTGAGTGACAATGAGGGAGTAGAGGGCCTTTTAAAGAGCCAAAACCGTGCAAAAACAACGTTTTTTGCGTGTGAAAAGCGTGTATACGCATGAAAGCAGCGTATGGCGAGTTCGGTACTCGCCAAAACTCGGCGAGTTTTTTTTTCCGAAAATGGCAAGTTTTAAGGCGATTAAACCGTTTTGACAGTTTTTTGACGAGTTTTTGGCAAGTTTTCCATCTAGGATATCTACCATGAAATATGTTAAAAAAAATAATGAAACGCCTTAAATCCACTTGCCACAATTTTATGTCTTTTATGGAATAACAAGTGCCAAAATCAAAAAGAAATATTGAAAAACTCACTGCTGGAAATTAATTATGAATTGATTATTGCAGCCACAAGAAAATTATAGATCTAGGGCATAAAAACCCCCAAAAATCACCAAACTTCAGATTCCAGCCTTAGAAAATATTACAAATCAAATTATCAATCCAAATTACTCAAATAGTTCACCAATTAATCAAAACTCTACCCTAGGTAGGTCACTCCACCATTAATAAATCAATAACAAGCTAGAAATGTCAAGTCTTTCCTCAAATCAGACTCAAACATCAATCCCAAGCCAACGAGAAGCATTTTCGTCCTTCTAGGCAAGGCGCATAAGGAGGTTTTCATCCCCAAATGCAAGAACAAGCAGCTCTAAGCTCACTTTGCTCCAATAAAATAAATTGCGTCAAGTCTAGCTAGCAAATGGTGCATTAGATCTCCTTTTATATCCTTCAATTGGCACCAAAGTACAAAAAGAAAGGCCAGCCTGTATAATAAGGGAAAACACCAAAGAAAACTATAAAATATTAGTAAAAACATATTGTAAAGGTGTTCAATGTTCTTCTCCTTCATCTTTGCTACTTTGCCATGGAGAAGGAACGGCAAGAAGACCAAATATCAACTTCTAAATGGGAAAAGGGACATTACAAACTTGTAGTGCTCCTAACCTGTCTTGAATGTTTCTTAACACAGTAGCCAACTCAACACCCCTAAGTTGCACTCTATTTCCGCATCCACCCACTCTTCCTGGTGGCATTTTGTCAACTCTTCACTTCTCACTATTTCTTTCTCTTTCTTTTGTCTCTTCCTTATCAATGTCTTCTCGTTCTCAGCTCTGATACCAATATGATGCAGAGCATCTTATACCTTCAACACTCTCCAACAAGTTAGATAGTTCCCAAGTTTAACCATTCACTATTAACTTGCTACATACCTGACTTCCACAACTCAAGATACCTCCTTAACTTGTAACTTTGGCTTCAAATGATCAAATGGACTAATGGTGCCTTCTTAACATGTTCAAGAGTCTCTGACCATGCTATTGTATGCAACAAATTGGTCCAAGTCACTGGTTTTGACTAATTGGCCTCTTCTTTGCAAAAACTGTTAACTAGCTGCTCAAGAACTATGTTGATGGATTGGTGAGGGTTAGATTGATCCACAAGGACTTTGAGAAAAGCATTGATAGATTTGAATACTCTTTTTCAAAGTGGAAGTGTGGGCAAAGTTGTTTGATTCAATCCCTAAGTCATTTGCTTCTTCCTTCACTAGCCTCCCTTATAAGCCTATCTCCTCTTTCTAGCCCTGCCCGAGTCTAATTCAGTTGTATCTTTTGATTGGAGGACTCATTTGTCAACTAAATAGCACTTAGGATACCCATTAGGCCCAAGACTCAGTGTGCAAAGTTTCAGGGCTCACTCTCTTGTATGGAAGACTTCAAAATCACAAATTTGGCTTCTACTGTAGGTCTTTGCACAGTGCTACAGGAGTTCTAAGGAACTGTCATCGATATCTCCTCACTGTCATAGTGTATTAATAAAATTCCTTTTGAATCTTAATTTGACACCTGAGAGGATGATTTGTTTAAGTTTCTAGCCCTTGAGGTGGGTGTCTAGGCCCTCTAGCAACTTATCTTGTCTAAACCCTAGGGTTTACTTGTACAGACTCGAGAGTTCAATTTTGCTCGCAAATTCGAATTTACTCAATTTCCAAGTATAAGGTCACTTGATTTGAGTCTGTGTCAATGATTAGAAACTAGCTACCCTACCAGTGAGTCTCAAGTTCCCTCTGCAGCACATGTTTACACCTTCAACCTTCATACCTTGCTTTCTCAGCACAGAGTGAGCTGATTGTATCTAACTTTCAATGAAGTAATAGATATTTTTATCTACCCCAGGCTCCTGAGGGGTTGTAATGCACCCTAGGTTGTCATCCAAACATAAGTCCTCATCTTGGACTGGGAATCATCTTATTATGCAGTGCATATACACACCATCAAACTACTGTGGTTTCCTAATGATCTAAGCATTAGTCACACTAAGACAAAATTTGAGCAACTAATGATCAAGAAGTTACAGTGAACAATCTCACCACCATACACTCTTTCCTTTGCTCGAATGGATGAACTCAAATTGCTATTCTAACTGAAACTCAGATTTGTGATTCTTTCTTTATCTTGTTTGCAAACAACTTTTTGACCTGCAGTCGTGCTTGGAGCTCCAAAATTATCTTCCTTGGTTGATCAGCAGTTCTACAAATAGTTACAAAGGTATTTTAATCCTCCCTCAGCTCGAGTTCTCCTTTGTAACTGACCATCATGGCTCATGATGAGATCAGGTGGCAATTACATACAAGGAGGAGTTACAATTTATGCAAGGAGTAACAATTTCTCTTCATAGACCATAATGGAGCCCTTAAAACCATAATTAAGATTCTACAACCTTCTAGATAACCTATTTAGTAACACCTACACACGCTAAGGAAGCCAAAATTGGCTCAACAAAATTCAAATTTTTTAAACTAGGCAAAATGGAGGGAAACCTCCTTATTTAAATTCTTGACCTCTTGGACTCCAATGACCACCTAAGTGACTCTTGAGACACCCTAAGGGACCTAGAACCAAAATTTGATGACATCATCCCTACATTAGTTCTTGTAGTGATGCCCCTACATCAAGCTCCTACTTACACTTTGGCTTGGACTTGGGTTTCAAGAGAGTGTTGTACGGTGCTCAATCACTTGTGTTGGTGCCAACTGAACCCTCTCTTGGTTCCTGCATCAGCTCTTGCTTACGCTTTGACTTGGACTTGGGTTTTTGCTTTCCCATCTTTTATTGCTTAAAAGTATATCTAGGCTACCCACATATTAGTCTTTGATTACCTCAATGGTGACACTGTGAAAGGACATGCATGCTTGGGATCTAACATCACAACCTATCTCAACATTTTACTCTCCAATGGTCAGCTTGCTCTAGTGCCCTTGTGTTTTTTGACAACAGACTAGCAAGAAAGGGTAGTCTCATCAAGAAAAAAATTGAAACCATGAGTTGCAAAAGTGGCTTACATTGCATACTTTAAATTGTGCCCAAATGTTGTATAGGGTGGGTAAACCGTCTTATCAAGAGCTTAGCAAAATGATCCCTTAAAGTTTCCTTTTCATCTTGCAACTACATGGAACAAGCCCTTATCGGAGACATAGGAAGTGAAATAATGGGAAGTCATGTAATAACTATGTGACAAAAGATTTGAAGGATAAGGTGAGGCATGTGGCTTCTAATGCTCCACACTTGAACAAGCATTGGAGTGTACGTGGTCCCAAAGTGTGATGGCTGAGAAGCTATCAAACTACTTGAAATCAAAAGCCTCTTAAAAATGGTCCTAGTGTGGCTAGTGCTTCATCAAGTATTGGCACTAAGAGCAAGGCTTTATCAGATTCTTCTCACAACAGTCAGATATGCTTTTTGGCTATTTATTGTCACCAAGACCTTTTGGACATGGTTACAAACTAAATTGAATTACTTATGTAATGCCCCGCTCTCTTTGCAAGGTTCTCTTTTAGTGTGCACTTGAATGATCACGGACAGCTGCTAACATGTATGGCATGCTACACGACTCTCCAGCATTAGCTTCAAGAGGAAACTCTCCTGCTCAGATTAGAAAAATTGATGGTGAGAGAGATGGATCCGATCCGCTTACTCTATATAGTAGGCCCTCGGATGAGGGCCCCCTCCTCTCTCTATATGGGACACCCGGCCTCTATTCTCCATGTGGGCACTCCCCCGCCCGTATGCGCGCCCCCCCCCCCCCCCCCCCCTCGCATTTTGACTGGGCACTCTCAAAACCCCATAAAGTTAGATAGGGCCCAATCGGAATACCAAATGCTGACTACCAATCTGGAAACCTCATATAGTTAGATAGGGCCCAATCCGAAGAGTGACTGAGAAGGATATTGGTATGATAGTCAAGTTCAGGCTCGCTTGTTTTCGAAAAGACATTGACACTTTGCCCATTGGGGCCCAATCTCAGGTGCTATCTTTTCTTATTTTTACAGGAAAAGATTTTCTGTGTATTCTTACTGTTCAGCTGTTGTGATTATCCTATTCTATGATGCAATAAAAGATGCATTTCTTCGACCCAAAAAAAAAAGACATGCAAACAATCAAAAATCTTAGTTAGAGATATTTCAATAATATCTCACTAGACAGCTTGAGTTTTTAATATGTTGCTAGCATTATTAGAGCCTTCAAAACAATGTTAAATTGACTTCTTGCACTGCTGTCCCAAAGATGGCTTAATTTTTAATTATCTTTTCCTTGATAAAAGAAAATCTAAAAGACTGAATAACTTCAAATGATGACTCTCCCATGATCAATAAGGATCCAAGCCCTAATAAATATAATGAAGATATTGACTACAAGGGGAAAAAATTAAGATGACTTTTTAAAGCAACAGAAGTTTATCTGTATGCTTGAATGGCTATGGTGAATCATTGAGTTGTGAATGATGAAGTAAATGTGAGATCCTATAGCTATATGGGAAGAGAAAAGGTCCTCGCAGTTAAGAATTTTATAATCTAAAGTTATGTTCAGGATTCACATTTGTGACTTGTCGCTACCAATACATGAGAATAGATGATTCCGTTGAGGTAAAATTAATGCTATGGATGCCAAAGATCTTGTTTGGACAATACTAGTCATTTTTCTGTCTGCTTTCTACGAATATGCACTTAATGCTCAATTTGATTTATTCAAAAGCTATGGGATAGAGGTAGAGACAAAGAATTGCAAGTCTGGAATTACTTTATTACAATAATGCTCAATTTGATTTATCCAAAAGCTAGGGAATAGAAGTAGAGGAGAAGAATCGCAATGTTTGGAAAGAATTTGCTACAAAACTTTCAATCTATGTTCAAACTTATGAAGGCTGCATTGATTTTTAACTTTCAGCATACTGACAGGTATGATACTATTCTTGGGAAAACTTAAATTTGGAAGTAGGATATCAATATTTCTTCTGACAATCATATCCCTGGTTTCAGATACAGAGGTGACTTAAGAAGCCCTAGCCAGTACCACACCAATGAGACCAATAATGTTGTCATCCTATAGATTGTCAGCTTGAAAAAAGGATCGTGTGATCTCACCACTTGGTACCATCTTTGAGACCAATAATGTTGTCATCCTATAGATTGTCAACTTATTGGGAAAAGGGATCAGGTCATTTCACCACTTGGTACCATCTTTGTTCTATATGTTTATGCCGTAGACAATAGTTTTGAAAAGTGTCACTAATCATGAGTAATCGCCAGAAAACCTGCAGCCAAGTAATCACCATGTAACTCATGAGCCGGGTAACTAGCTCAAATTCGTGAGTACTTGTGAGTTATTACTCGCAAGCACTCCAGAGTCCGACCTAAGAACATGGCTGCTGTTAACAAATAATAGCCGCGAACAATAAAAGTATTATTTTAACTTTTATAATTGTTTTTCCTGCTGTTTTTGTTCTGCTAAAACAAGGAGCTGGAGATGATATCATGGTGCATTGATGAGCATTGTACTTCTTTTTGGTCTAAAACTAATATAAAATATACCTATGTGTTCTCTACATGCATTCTCATGCTTATTAACAGTGATTTACATGTTATTTACGTTTATTTTATGAATTTATATATTTTTTAGATTGCAAACAAAGTTGCCGAGTAATTATCTAGTTTTCCGAGTCAAAATTTTGAGCTGCCAGAATAATCGTCGAGTACAAGTTTTTGAAGCATGCCATTGACCTTAATAATGATTAGAAGAAAATATATCTCATTAACCAGCACAAACATCCTGTTTAGAAAATTTCAAGTGGTCACAAAGAACACAAGAAGGTCATCCTAGAAGCCAAACACAGTTCATTAAACAAAATGAAAATTTTATGCTGGGCTTGACTGTACGACATCCACAGATTTATGCCTGGAAGTTATCCTCGGCCCTGATGCCCCCAAAGCAAATTCTGAGTTTATTTGCCAACAAATTCTTTAGTATTTAGCATTAATATTGCCATAAATTTTCTGAAGCTAGACACAATTCAAAAGTGATTTTGTGAGTCAACCCAAGCCTCCAAGTTACTAATACCACACCATTGTCCATTCCACATTGAAGTTCTGATACCTCCCAAAATCAGGCCAAAACTCATTTCCTAATAAAGATGTAAGTGATATAATTGAAATGGAAGCTATGGCTCAGACATAAAAATGCCTTTATCACTATCCCCGTCCATGAACCTAGCACTTCAAGACATCCTATGTTACTGGATGCAACATTCCTCTCCAGATATAGAAGTCCAGACTCAGTAAAAAGTAAAAAAAAAAAGTCATAGCAGAGATGCTCAATGCAGAATCTAGGCCATATTTTTAAAAAAAGTAAAACAAAAAAACCAAGGCCAAAGCATAGTAGATTGATGGCACACATTTTGTCTGAAATGTTTATATATCATGTCCAAATAATACTAATATAGACTCTCATTTAAGTTTTATTAGAAATTGATGAATGCTGCTTTGGATTTTCTACATTATGCAGCACCATTTTACAAATATTATATAATAATTAACATCTTTTATATAATTTTATGTAAGCCGTATCCCAACCATATTGTATCCAATGTTTTCTAAATATGTACCATATCTGTATCAAATATCGGACTTGTCTATATCCGTGCAACTTAGCTGCCACCAGAACAAAATCAAGTAATGTCATCCAAGGTACAGCTGTCCATGAAACAGTGGGTGTTGATCAACATGCCTTTGAGTGCCACTGGATGTCAACCAGGATGCCAAGATTACAATAAAAGGTTAATTATTTAAAAAATGATGTGCTCCTGCATCCCTTTGACTTAAAGCGTCAAATTTTCAGAGTGTTAAAAAAAACCAGTTCTTCTACTCCGCTAAAATTTTCAGAATACATTCTTCTTAGAATATATGACTCGTTTTCATCTTAAAAAATTGAACAGAAAATGGCCATTGTTGGCAAACAGTCGTGAGTAAAACAGAAGTACAAAACATAATAATATAACCATAGCATAATCCACATCAAGCCAAAAAAAAAGAAGTTACCATATAGATTTCTCTGCTTACCATTGCTGACAATATACTCCCTAGGGAATGATGTCAAAAAATATAAAAGCTTGTTGAAAGGAACTTCATAAATCTCCACTTGTACCAAGGCGGCTACCATAATATGGTCACAAGCTGCATCAACCACAAAATAGTTAGACAGATCTCTTTGGGAATCCATAGAAATATAAAATATCTGAAAGGACAGGATTTGTTAGTTGAAGAAAAACAAATCTAAAATTAGCAGAAAGAAGTTAAATGACACAGAAAGGCCCTCATTCTGTTCCATCAGAGCACAGACCTTGAGATCGATACTTTGGGTTAAAGTGTTGTTTACTGCTCTCAACAAGCAATCTAAGAACTTCAATTAAATCTGCACTTGTAGTTTCTTGTGGAATATAAATATCAAGACTGGAACCTCGATCCATGGTATCCGATAGCAGCATAGATTTCTTAAATATTCCCTCTTTTTCAATCCAATCGTCTCCACAGGAAGCTTCCTTAACACAAAGCACCAGAGTCATAAACCCCGCTCTCCCGAGGGATTTATATTTGGCAACAGAGGCCAAATGCTGCACAAACTTTTTGCGAGCCCTGAAGTCATTTGAGACACCAAATTATCTATTCTCTATTCAAAATTTAAGTATATGTAAGATGAAGACAAACCTCAAACAACCATTGAAAATAAATATAGATAGGTTCCCTGTGCTAAAGCAAACTAGCTAACCAACGTGACACAACTGTATAAACATAAAGAAGATTACCACTACATATCAGTGTTCCCAATAGATTAACCATGCTTGTTATAGAAAGTAATCCACCTCTAGAGAGACTATTGGAGTCTTAATTTTTATCACCAACAAAATAAGTTGAGGATCATTCAAAAGGGGTAGGAAAGGGCATCAAGCAAATGAGACTATAGTAGAGATGATAAGACTTCCACTACACAAAAGAATGAAAACATACTAAAAAAATAGACCAACAATTTTGGTATGGGACTAGTTAATTGCTTTTGTGCTACTGTACTTATATGTTGGTTGCTCATTGGTCCAAGTTAACCTCTTCTTGGCACGTGTTCCTTGAGTTCTTTGTCCATTGTCTTGTTCCCTTCTTGCCTTTTCACCTTTCCAACTCGTTTCTATTTATTTTTTATTTTTTGACACCATTTCCTTTCTCTCCCCTCAGTTTCTCTCTCCTCCCCTTGTTTTGGCTTGGTCCATGGCAACGAACATTTTTGAACAGTACAAAACTAGTTGAACAGTTTTGTACCTCCTACATTTCGGGTCATTGCCCTTGTGGGTTATTTTGCTCTTAAATTTTGGATTCCCCAGGATTTGTGGCTTCCTTTGTCAGATTTCTCACTCATCATGTTCTGGCTGGCACTCTAATATAGGGTCTTAATTTGAATCCAAGAAGTCTATAAATACAAAGGAGCATTACTGCATTTAGGACAATCAATTGCATACTGAAATTGTAAGGAGAAATCAATTGAAAAGTGATACTAAAGTAATAAAAGCAGAATTTATCGTTTGCTGAAGCATCCCCATTAAATATGAAATCAAGCATTTTGATATTCATTCTAACCTCTAAAGTAGTTGCACACATTGAAAGATAAGGGTTGGGACACTTAAACACGCCAAATTGATTGTTGACTTGCATCTAATGTTGCTTGTGATTTTGTCAAATCGTGACAAGCCTTATAAGAATGGAGTAATAACAGAAACTCCCATTAAAATCCCTTATCTTTATGGGTTTTGCAAAGAATTGAATTCGGATTAGGGCTTCAAGGAAGGAGATTAGATTCCCAGAGATTGGCAATAGAACCAAAGAAAGTGAGTAAGGTTTCGACATATTAGGACATGAAGATCCTATTCGTAAAATCAATCTTTCATCTTCCCATTAAATGTCAATTTCATAGCTTTTAATTGGAAACCTAACCTCCATGTTTCTGGTCATATTCACGATTTGAACCTGCCTTCAACCACTCATCACCAACGACTTTCTCCAGATATGCAGGATCCAATGTATTGTAGCTTTAAACCCTAATTTTCTAGTTATTAATTATTCTATGGTTTCTTTTGGTATAGGCTGCCCCATATTTATGCAAGTAGGTCTCTATCACTAGTTTATATCTTTTTCAATTTGAATTGCAATTAGATGTGATTAGTTTAGCACATTTGTATATGTAAAACCAATTTCCACATCTGCACTAAACTACATTGTAGTGTTGGTTCCTTGTGTTTTGACATCAAACTTTTACTCGCCCAATTTTTGATAAAATTGGTCAGAGATTCCCACTAACACAATAAACTTCAAACTAATTCAATAAAACACTTCTTCAATTCAGTCTTGTGTGAGAGACATTACATTTATAGGACAATATCTGTGTAACATAATGTCCTATAACTACTCTCACCTCTAGACTATTATGAGAATTATTACAAGAACTCTTGTAACATCCTTTATTAATATATATTTATTCTATATAGCTACTCAAACAAATGCTACTTACTCACATACATATTTCTAACTATGAGTTACTACTAGCAACTCATTACATTATTCTCTTCACACATACAATTATTTTACTAACTCACTTTCAAGTTAGTACTAATACAATATTCCTAACATTCCCCCTTAGTACAAACATGGAGAGAAACACCATGTTCTGACTAAGCAGCATGCCACTCTGGAGCTTGCACGTGGTCTTGACCTTCCTACATGTCGTATTTGTTCTTGCACTTATTTGTGGGAACACATCAACCATGAATAGGGAACTTCATCAACCAACTTCATGGGAACATCAACCTAACCAATCAACTTGTCAAGAACATCTCTTGCTTCAGTACTCGTGGTCCAAATCTCTGAATCATTATTACATTAGGGAAAAACAAGGAACTTCACACATGAACAGGCATGCACTTTCATTCTTATTTTCAACCACACACAAACTGAAAATGAAAATTAGTGCCATTATATCAGAATGTGACCCCATTGATAGAGGCTGACGAGATGTGTTATTTAACCTCCAACCTCTTGTGCCTCAATCTTCCAGTGAATGTTGTAGACATTTAATACAAATACTCTTCACCACTAGGATAGCCAATAGAGTCTTTTATCACTTGAATGGGGAGTATTTCCTTCTTTATCACTATCTTTGTTTCTGCATTCAATAATGAAGGCATTTTCTTTCAATTATCTATCAAGGAGATCATGTGCTCTTTGTCTACAATACATAATACCATGTCCAAGAGTTTTACAGTGATGACAAAGAAAACTTTTGTTCGAATCTTTGGAAATTGTTCCTTTACTTGAAATTGTTTTTAACATCCAGTTTGAATTTGTTTGTACTATACATTACACTTTCCTATGAATAGATTCTCTAAACCAGGATTTATTTTACTCAGTGTGAAGACCATGTTAGAACAACTAGTTGGCATGCTATTAAGCAATACAGATTTTGCATCATCATCAGTCACCTCAATTTGTGTCCCAGTTAACTGATTCAAAATGGAAATAAACTTATTGATGTGCTTATTAACAGTATACTCAATCATTGACAACAATTCAAGTATAAACATACTATATATCGTGGGATAATTTTTCAGGATTCAACTGCATAGTTTCTGATGAATGTACTTTATGATTGTGCTTATAATTTAATAAGAACTCTTTAGTTTTCATAAGAATTTTAAGGTCGTGCTAAACTTTTATACTACACATTACTTGAGTCAGCTAAACAAAACACCTTAGTCAGAAACAACATACAGACTAAAATAAAGAGATTATAATAACAATTCATAGATGAGAGTGCATGGCCTTTTAGAAAGGAAGAATAGAGGAAACTCAAAAGAGCAAAACAAAACTCATAAACACAATAGAAATGGAAATCATGCATGCATAAACAATAATAGCATTTTTAAAATCATGGCTCCATCTATCATTTTAATAGACTTATATTTTCGTCACATTGAACACATGATCGGTCCTGATAAAATCCACACATTGAAAAGATCTTTCACTAGTATTTTTGAAGAGTGCATAAATTTCCCTGTTCCTAGTGTCCGCATCCCTAAGCAAACTTATTATTAGACAATAAGTGTGAATGAAGGAATTTCGAGATCAAATTCACCACCCAAAAACCCCATGTCTGTATTGTATTTGGTATAATGTTAAGACATTAACTCATGTTAAAGGTACATATCTGTATTGTATTTGGTATAATGGAAAGACATTAACTCATGTTAAAGGTACTCTTGGAGACAACACACTGATTTTTTTGGAAAAAAGTTCAATGTAATTGTATTAACATCATAAAAAGGATAAATACATCAGCAGTTTCCAGTATAGCTAGCTCCAAAAACATGATATTATCCTTAAACAAAATACTGCTAAGAAATAAGAATCCAGAGGGTTTTTCATGTGACCGTGATTCAGCGCCTCTATAGAATCGGGAAACTGAATTATGCAGCTCCAAAAGCCTGATAATATCCTTAATCTTAATCAAAATGCTGCTAATAAATAAGAATCCAGAGGGCTTTTGATGTGACCATGATTCAGCACCTCTACAGATTCAATAGAAATATCATAGAATTTCATCGCAATATAAATTATCAAAAAGATCCTTAAAGTTTTACCACTTATGCACTTCCAAATAGTCAAAGACACCACGATGCTTTGGAATATAAAACAGACAAACCACTCATGCTTATTGCAAAACATACCTTATAGAAAGGGAAGCCGAATATTGACGAATGAACGTGGCTGCACATTTGCCCATCTCTGAAGAATAGATACCTTTCAGACCTAAATAAGTACAAGTGTCCAGAGTGTAATTAGAACTTCAAATGCTAAAAAATAAACATATTATGTCCTAAGAGTGATAAACTAGATACAGATCATCACATTTAATTGATTTCCATTCTTGCGGCTTGCAAGTTGCAATGATGAGAGTAGGTAACCCGTTCTTCTCTACTTTAGTTAGAAATTTCAATTAGTAGAAGATATTCCCAAACTACAATAATCCCATTCAGCCTAACAATGTGTCTAAAGTTGGCATGATGTAATTAGATTATAATAAAGAGCCTATGCCATTTGTGGATAACACCAGAATGACAGCTTAAGTTATGGTAAGATGTGTTCTGATGGAAAGAACCCTAGCTTTCCAGGGTAAGAGACTTGATGGCACAAAATTAGTCATCTTGTTCCCTTGGTAATATGACAAAAGAAATGAGTCACTCAAGAGCTACCTTCCGGATAGATTGGGTTCTCTATAACTGCGGGATAAGACAAAACAACAATGATACACTTAATCATCGCATACTCTTCCTAGACTGACTACACTAGTATTGCATTCTGACAATATAGTCCCAATACATGTTCTTCAAGCATTTCATATTCAAGTGAAATGATGACTTAAAATATCTTTTTAGAAATCCTCCATCTGTAGGCTAATCTTAGGTGCTCTTTTGTCCAGCAATGCTGTTCTAATTTTTTTCTTACCAAATGGTGCATATGAAATCCCTACATTAAAGACCCTGTTGAATATCTCATTGTCAAAGAAGAAATAGAGACAGAAAGGCTCCCATTGACAAACAAATTATTGGCATGATGGCATCTACACAGAGTTGCGTGGTATAAATTTTTATGATATCCTAGGGACCTCAAAATATTGTCACAATAAAACAAAACCCTCATTGTTTTTGCTAGTTCTTTCAACCCCAACTTGACTTTCTGATGTTGACATGTAACGAACCCCATTACTTAACACGGAAAAATGCACAAAAAAAAAAATTATACATAGAACTAGTTTATCATTATAAAATAAACCTCATAATGATAAACTAGTTTTATGTATAAAAAAATTGTGCATTTTTCCATATTAAGTAACAGGGTTCGTTACATTTGGTATCAAAGCCCAGGTACTACACTTGGGCCAATTTGGTCTTACAATCACTAACACGAGCGCTAAACTCTTAAAAAAAGTCAACCACCATGCAGCCTTATGTTCATATGACACCATCATCTTAATGTGAACGAGCTAAACTAACATTGAACAAAGGTTGATTGTTTGCTAAAAAGGCTATAGTGCCTAGAGAATTTTGGACGCACTGTTTATAATCCAAGAGATCAAGAGAGAGGTAAGTCTTAGATAAATCTCAACAGAGCAGATAAAGTAAGTACACAAGAAAGGTTGCATCTTTTATGCAGTGCTCAAAGACAAGCACAAATACCATTAGAGATTGTATATGGAAGTTTAAGGCAGCAGGAGCTGTATGTTAAATTGTCTACATATGCCCTTTCGAACAAAAAGGAGGTGCAATATCAAGGCTTATAATCTCAGCTGACGAGATAGAGATGGATCCTTCTAAGTTTAAGGCTATCATGGAGTGGTTCAATCCTAAAAATGCCCATGAGGTGCAAAGTTTTATTGGGTTAGCAGGATATTATAAGAAGTTGTTCTAAGATTTGCTAGGAGTGCGAACCCTATCACCTCATTGCAGAAGAGGCAGGAAGTTTGAATGGACATAAATATGAACAATTCTTCAACCTCCTTAAGCAGAGATTGACAACAACACCAATACCCCTTGTTCCCAATTGGAACGGTGATTTTACAGTGTAACAGATGCCTAGGGGGAAGGATTTGGTGGAGCGTTAATGCCGGGTGGGCAAGTTATCGCTTATGGATCTAGGAAGCTCAAACCTTATGAGTAGAACTATGCCTCACGTAATTTAGAATTGAGAGCAATTGAGCATGCTTTACAGATATGGAGACTTTTCCTATTGGAAAAACCATTTTAGTTAAAAGCACATCACCTTGAGCTGAAGTTTATCTTCGCACAACCGAATCTGAATGCAGGACAACAGTGGTCAGGATTTTGTTGCAGAATAACTTTGATATTAGCTTATATTGGGCAAGGAAAGCAGAATGGTAGATTCCCTTAATTGCAAGAGGTGTATCCCTGCAATATAGAAAGTAACGTCAAAAACTCTTGGAAGAAATTTTGAATCGTTTGCTTAGAGAAAAGTTTTATCAATGAATCAAGAGGCACTTGACGCAAATCCGCAAGATCATTGTTATGAAGGGTACAAGATTGCAAGAGGGTGGTCTTTAAGTATAGAAACTATGTACCCAACAAGAACAATCTGCGGACCACAGTGTACATAAGAGTTTATCAACACACCTTAAACTGGTCACCATGGAGTGATCAAGGTGTAAGCATACATGAAGAATGTGTATTTTTGGGGTGGACATAGAAAGAGGCAACTGAATTTGTTGTTGGTATGTCAAAGAGTGAAGGCCGAGCACGTGCACTGGCAAAACTTCTCCTTTCCCATGAGATACCCATCTGGTAGTGGCAAGTGATTAGCACGGCTTTTGGTGCACAGTTTCCTATGTCAAAGAATCGACATGATATTATATTAGTCGTGGTGGATTATCTAGCTAGGATTGCCATTTTTTTCCAAGTAACCTTAAAGGTGACATGTCGGTACTTGCAAGAAGATACATTCACGGAATCTTCAGGTTGCATGATGTACCAAAACAAATTATCTCGGGTAGAGATTCTCGTATGGCATTCCGTTTTGGCAGATGCTTCATGCGGCCAAGTGAGCAAATTTAAACTTTAGTTCCGCTTCCACCCAAAGAGTGATGGGTAAATCGAAAGAGTAAATTCGATTTAAGGGGTTAGGTTGAGTATGTATTGTATGGATCAGCAGTACAAGAGGGAAGAGTATCTTCCCTTGGTCAAAATTGCTTGTAACCATAAGTACAATTTGACGCTTAAAAGGCACCTCTTGAGGCTTTGTATGGTAGGAAACACTGAATTTCCCTTAGTTGGGACAACAGGGAGGACAGACGAGTAGTTGGTCCCGGAAAAAAAAATTGAAACAGTAGAGGAAATAAAGCTTTTTAGGCAGCACCAAAAAGAAGCATTAAACCAACAAAAGAGTTATGAAGATTGGCATTTGATTATCTGAAACTGATTGTGTGGTTGTATCTTAACTCTTGTTTGAACAGAATAGATACTAATAGATATTTAAAGCTGGTGTCCACTGTTTCAGCCTGGTAAGGGATTTCTATTGTTTAGCCAATTTAATGATTGGTTTATGTTTCAGAGTGTGGTATAAAGATGAGTTGAGTGTGAGTAGAGACCCATCTCTTGTGTGTGTGCAAGCCTGAGATACCGGACAACCAGTTCAGTCTAGAATATTTTGATCAAAGTAGTGTTACTGTTGTATGTATTGTTGATTCACAATGCACCTGGAGTTACACTAAATCAGAAATATTAGATAGTAGGGCCCCACTAGGATCTTATGGTTGGCTTGTATGTACTAGTGGTAAGATGAAATGCATTAATTGCACAAAGATCTTGCTTGGGTTTTACGGAGCATAAATACGCCGTTTGCTTCTTCACAGAAGAGCAGGAAGCCTACTGGATAGGAGGCGGAAGAAGGAAATGACTATTGGTGATTGACCATTGGTTCTCTGGTTGGAACTTATCTTCCTAGGAAGCTGCACCAGAACCAGAAATTACCTACTCACTATTGAAAATTGATAGACTGTTGGGAACTATTTTACTTTCTAGACTTGGCTTATTGAATTTTTGGAATCGTTTTTCCTACTTAGATTAGAGTTGATTTCAATTGAAATTGGTAACCTTACAGTTTTGAGTTGATGAATTCATTTGGAATTGATTTCCTTTGCGGGTTAGAATCGATGAACTTTCAGAATTGATTTTCTTACTCAGATTGGAGTTGTTGAACTTCTGGGAATTGTTTATTTTCAGATTTAAATTGTTGATTCTGAATTTAATCTAAACATGATTTTTCTGCCATTTTATTATTAATGTTGCCTATTTGGGTTTGTTGGTCTATTTGACTTGTGACTATGAGATTTTCTGATTTCGCTAATCTTGATGACATTTCGTTATAATTAAGACTATATTTCTCATCTTGAAGTGGATTTGGCTTAAATTGAAATTGTTATTGTAGCTTGCTTTTAGCCCAATTGGGTAGAATGAATTGAAATCAACAGCATGAAGCTATTTGTAAATGCTTTCAAAACCCATTGAGAGATTTTTATTGTTGCCATGAGACCGATTGTTTAATTTTTCCACTTTGGTATGAAATTTTATCGATATGATACAGAGATTTTCTGCACTGGGTTCTAGTTTTTGTCTAGGTAAACCTTGGTCTCACTTACATATGTGCAAAGCTAATTTGAAAGTACCTCCTTGTGTATTCCTCTAGATTGAACTAGTAGATTTTCTAGATTTGTTTTGATATTCTGAGTTCATTTAATGCATTCATTGAGCCTGACTTTCTACTCGGTTTAAACCGATAAGTTTATGACCATTTGTCGTATTAACCAAAGTTGTTAAAAGTTTGATTACTTGTTATGGCCGATTTTTGATAAGGCTTTTTGCTTTCTCGGACAACATTCAGGTTACTCGAACTTATACAATTGTTGTTGGCAACTATTGGTCTGAATGTGTTTTGATGTTAGTCTCATTGACTCGGTCACTGACCAACACCTTTATCTTCTAAAGATAAAATGTTGAGGCTAAATTGTCATTTTAATTGACATGGAACTTGAAGCTTGGCGTTGTTCTCATGATACAGTAGATGGATTCATTTTAGGCACATAAATTTTGTATTACAGTGAACCTTGCCTTAAGCCAACAAAACAATAACTCTTCCAAGTTGGGAGGGATGTCACAAGTTATACTTGTTTGTTGATGGAAAAACACTTAATTTGAATAATTGGCTTGTTTATTGATGATTTCAACTATTGTTGAAGGATTAATAATTATATTTGATGATATTGCATATGCTTTAATCATTATGATTAATGGAGAAACATAATTTAGTTCTATCATATCTGATATGCTCTTAGTGTAATCGCAATTACTGATTTAATGAATGCATTTTCAAATTCGTTCATTGAATTTATGATTTCACTATGACTACGTTCGAATAACATGTGTGTTCATGAGTTATGGACACAAGAAGAGGTTCCCCTTACAGAAACTGGGACATCAAGTCGAACCAACACACACTACAGTCTACCTTACATGACTGTACAGAGAAGTAAATGAGAACTAACACACACTTAGGTCTACCTTGTGTGTTACAGTTGTAGCAGTGTACGAGTATTTGGTTGTGTCGTGTTGTTTGCTTTGAATGGGTTTTGGAGGTTGTCGTTTTACTGTTTGTCAAACTAGGTTAATGATTGTTTATCATTCTTGACCCTTAACTGCCATGGTTTTGTGGGCTTATCATTGCCTAGTCATTTTATTTGAATGATGCTTAAACATAATTTGAATTCTGGTTACAGGGATAATTGTTGGTTTATCGGTTGAATGGGTGTTTTTATAAAATTTAGTATGTTACTTTAGTTGCAATAAAAAAATTGAAATTAATTAAATTAATTGAATTAATTAGTTTGTCGGAACTCAACCTTACTGAAGCTATTCTGGGAAAAATTGGATGTTGAAACCCTATGACACCATATTAATTTGAATGCAAAAATGCAGCTCTTGTATGCCTAACGTGGATTTCTATTTTTGGGAATTGATTTTAATTTTCGTGCAATAAAACTCGGTTGCATAATCATTATTATTATTAGGAAGTTGAATTTTTATTATTAGGAAGATTTTTGGAGTAAAAACTATTATTTTGGGGTTTGAGAAGGATCCATTTATGATTCCACGGGATGAGTAGATTTGGGCAAAGTAGATTGACCAGCTTGGAGAACAGGACAAGGGCTTTGCAAATTTTGAAGTGCTTTCAGATTTGGGTCTTTTCCCAAGCAAGAGATTTGTTTTACCTTGTTGTTTTCTTGAAAAATTGGAATCGTAATCTTGTTAAATCTCGTTCTAGCTTGTTTTATGAATATAAATTGCATGATGAACTTTTGGGTCAAAAGTGCTAGAATTGGTTGTGTTTTTCGCCTTTCTGACGCTATCAGAGAATTGAAGTACATTCGCACTTAGAAAACCCAACACAAACCATTTCGGAGAAATTGCATGCATTCGCACCCTAAAAAACAAGTCCAAACTCTAACAAGTTTTCCCTTGCTTCAGCATCTCAAAAGTCTGATTTACTCTATCAAACATCTGACTTGCATCCATACTTAGAAAGTCTACCAAAGATTATGGCAAAGACCAGAAATGCAGGCACACATTGGAAGTCTACCTAAGACCTTTGCGGAAACTTGAAGTGCATGCATACTTAAAAAGTCAATGTAGATCTTTGCGGAGAATTGACGTGCTCACGCACACGGAAATTCCTATCCACACTTGAGCGAAGTTTCAAGATTCAGAACTCCGCTCGCAATTTACAATCAAATTGTGAAAATGTCTGCTATGTACCTTGGGATATGATATTATAATGTATACAGGTTTGTTGGTCGTCAAAAAGGACTTCAAGAACAACAACAGTCAGGGGACAAGAAGTCCCTATTTAGTGGGAGAGGTTCCCTTATTCAAAAGCAAAACTTATTTACATATGTACAGAGCATAGTTTTACTGCGGAACTTGGATATCATGAAAGCGTTTTTAATAGATCATCAATCACAAAAGTACAGAGGAATGAAGATGTGGAAATGAGCAGAAAAGCATTCTCCAGAATTATAGATGACAAAATAATTCCTTATGCGTGCCAGAATATAATGAATTGGAATGAGACCATCTATACTCGAATTAATGAGATGCAATTTGAAAAGACACAGAGTTCCATAAATAACATCTACAAGAATACAAGGCTTCTTAGCATAATGCAGACAAATGATCTAACAATATTCAACAGATAGCTTGCGAATAAAAAGAATCAGATGGACAAAGAAAGAAGATCCTTTTGTATTGATTGCTTTATGATTTCTTACACTTTCAAAAATAAGCCAAGTTCCCCCCATTCAAAATGGCAAAGAGAGGCCATTATATAGCTTTACAAATCAGTTACGCTTGGTAACTACCTTTTTTTAAAAAGTGTTTAGTTAAAGGGCTGCTTAACGCAGAACCCCAACTAATTACAATAAATCTGAGATGAGGAAAGAAAGAGGAGAGAAAAGTCAGGAGAAGAAGACAAGTGTTCATGACTGAGAAGGGCCCACTGATTTGAGGATCCACTGTCTAAACCTTTTTAACGCCTCTGCTATGTCTCTGCCATGTGGGACCGACGTGTTGGCAGTGGACTGGGTCCAAAATCCGAGGCACTTCTCCATCTCTTTGTCGAATTCGACGTGTGTATGATAATCTTTATTGGCTTCTTCGATAGCAAACTGGAGAGAGCAGATTTCCTTCATCTTTTCCTTGGAGACAGAATCCTCTTTGAACAAATTGTCTTTGACAAAAGCTCTGAATTGAGCTTTGATTTCTTGCAAGGAGAGAGGCACACCAGAGGTCTCATCATGGAGGTGGTAATGTATATCCTTGAAAGCAGATACCACCAAAGTCTTGAAGGCCTCACCCTTCTGCCAGTTATTTCTCAATTCTCCCAAAGCCTCTTCCAGCACCTTGATTTTCCATTCCACACTGTACACCCATGATTTCGACAAGTTATCCTTTGCATCATCAAAGACCTTGCTTGCCATTAAAAGATTTTCATCAACCTGCCCCATGAGGCGAAGGTCTACTATACAGTTGCTCCAGAGTTTGAGCTCTTTATTTATATTTCCAATGGTGGAAGAGAGTTTTTGTTGCAGATTAGTTACCTTCTCATTGAGTTTGAAGGCTTCACCAATGAAATTCAATCCTGCGACGAGCATATCATCCACCATGGCCTCCATAGCCCTTCCATAGATGGAATATCTGTGTATATCCTTGATACTCTAGACTTCTTCTTGGCTGAGGATCACAGGTGGTGGAAGAGTAGCCAGTGGGGTGGGGTCTAAAACTTTATCTTTGGACAACAGTGACTTAATGAAACTTGCAAGAACCTGAGCCTGCTCTTCCAACTGCTCTATTGTTTGTTGCCCTTTTTCCACTCTTCCAATGACTCTGGTGACTATTTCTTGAAGATTGTGAATCTCACCTTCAAGGGTGGATTCTCCCATGGGGATCCTTGAGAGCTCTAGATCAGATGCTTGCAAATCTTGTTCTAGCTTATCAACCTTGGGCTTGGCTATCTCCAGGAATTGCTGGCCCTGAGCATCGGATACTATTCGTGAGGTGGTCTTGGCTTTCTTGGCAGGAGTAGGAGGAGTTGTACCCAATAAGGCCACCACAACATCAAAGTTGGGTCCTGAGATTCGAGAGGAAGACTTTCTCTTTCTACTATCAACAAAAGGTTGTACCCATGCAAAAGAGGAGTAAGAAGGTGGGGCAAGAGGACTGAGAGAAAGAGAACTCATTGCACTCAAAGTGTGCACTTCCGTTGCTTCTAGTTGTGATATGCGTGGGGCACTCGGGGTTTCTGGTACAGAGGAGTCAATGGTGCTCGGAAGCTCTGTGCTTTGAACTTCCTTTTCTTTATCCGTTGGGGCTTTTGGAGCGTTTATAGAGACTGGCACTTCGCTCTCCTCGCTTTCATTGAGAACAATGATGTTCTCTAGTCCTGAGGGCAATTCTGAATGTTTCATCAGGGGATCTTCTTGAACAGGGTCCTTCTTGACTTCTTTGATTTTCTTCTGATATACTTGGGTGGATGAGGAAGGAGTGGAGTATGTAGGACCTTTAGTTGACGAGGCAGGAGGGGTCTGCACAGGTGCTTCCGAACTGGGTGTCAATGCCTCCTTTCTTGGAGTTGAAGTATCCTTAGAGGAGGATTCCCCTGAATGCCTTCTAAACTCACGAACTCTCCTGTCAAACCAGATTTTGGTTCTTACTAGGACAGGGGCTAAGATTTCAGCCAGATCATCCTTCTCCTTTTTGAACCAATCCAAATCCTCCAAGGGAGTGTGTTTGACCAAGTTGTCATATTCATATGAAAACAAGTCGGAATTATCATCCTGAAGCCCTTCAGGAACTTGGTACAAGTTAAGCTCTTGGATCAGTTGGAGAGAAAACCTGCCATAGTGTCTCCTCCTTGCCTCAAAATCATCAGCACAGTCAGCCCAATAGTCTTCTGTGTCTGCCATATGATGGTAATTGATTCTAAGGTTCTATTCAATAAATTTCTTCAAGTCAAAACAAGTTCTTGGCCTGAAGAAATGGGCAATGATGGGGGCCAGGGATCTCTCTATGTTCTGTGCATCTAGAGTCGTCTTGCAGGTGTAGTTTCCCAAAGATATAGGGAAGTGCAGGCCAGTGATTTTCTTATCCCTGCAGGTTCTGTGTAACTTGTCCAATTGCCTGCATATCTCGATCAAGGCCATTTTATCGTTGCGGAACATAGGGAGCTTGAGAGGGGTGCTCTCATAGCCTACAAACCTGATATAGGAGAATTTTCTGAACTGAATGAAGTAGGCACCGTACTTTGATATCAGGCTCATGGCTTCATCAGAGAACCTCCTCGTCGTGTCGCTCTCCAAAAGTCTTACAATGTACATGGTGAAAGCATCATTCACCCTCCTAAAGTTGCGATTGCTAGTGTCCAAGGTGAATTAAGGACAGTAAGCATATATAGGGTCACCTTTATGAGCATCAATGTATGTGAATCCAAACCATTGCCTTGATACTACTAGGGTATACATTAGATATGAAGTCATGTAAAACTTCTTTGTTTGTTGTACATTGGACAGTTGCTCTGCTAGGTTCATGCTGATGATTTCTACCCAGTTGATATTCTGAGTTCCTTCGCACACCATGTTGATAAGTGGGCACATCCAGAATGGAACTCATTGGTAGAGGGTAAGCCCATGACCCGAGCTAGTAGGATTATAAAATCTGACAGCTCCTCATTAAAATTGGCACGAGACAGAGCTTTGGACAGACGGGACGCCCCCTTTTTAGGGTTTTTAAGCCAAGACTTTGCCACCCTCGCCTTGTATTTTTCACTATCCTGGTCGAAGAGGGCCTGCGCCTGGTTCTAAGAGATTACTATAGAATTGTCCATTTCAGAAATCCTTAAGGCAATGCCAATGGCAGCAGCATCGAGCCTGGCAATGAGCTCTCCACGTACATTCGTTAGTTCGCTCGAGTCGGGATTGAAATGAGTACCGCAGGCGAGTACCGTATCTGCACATTGCACTAAGATTGGGAAACCAGCGGCAAATGCCAAGCCACTATCGTGAATCATTTGTGCCATGGGAGAGGGATTCGGGTCTGTCATCCTAGTCCAGAAATCTCCAAAATCCAAGTGGCCAACTTCACTGTCCCCAATATCAGGGATGGCAGACTCGAGCGGTGAAGCTTGCTCCTGACCTTGGAATTTAATCTTTATGTTGATAATGATTTGAAAAACAAAGTCACAGTCTGAACTCTTGATGAAATTGCAGGGGAATCGGGTACGTGCACAGAAATTCCGATTGCGAGGGTATGAGCAAGAAAGCAGTGTGCAAAAATGCGTAGGGGAAGAGCTTATTAAATAGCCATTGAGGAGAGAGAAATATAATAAATGTGCATTAAATATGCATCTACCAACTTGAAAAGCAAGATATTCGGGAAGAGCGGGAAAAATTAGCCCAAATGGCCTTTGGTTCGTTTGGGACACGTGGGACGCGAAAGAGCGATTCGGCCGATGCGGGGAACGCGGGGACAGAATGCACAAATGTTTATGGGACATGAGGGACACGAGTACGCGAAGTGCGCGATGCGGCCGACGCGGGTGAAAGGTGAATAGGGAGCCTGAGTGAATTGGGACATTTGGAACAAAAAGTTCCGACGGGCCCGCAAGAAAACAAATTTCGGGTAAAGCGGCCGATCAGCGAGCAAGGAGCCCGAATGAACTTGGGACATCCGGAACAAAAATGTCCAACAGACCCGCAAATTGCACAAAATGACTCAAAAGACAGTATTTTTTCGACTTCTCGACTTTTCCCTTTACCAGAACAACAGAAAGGCATTAACTCAAAAAAAAATTCAATTTGAACTTCTCAAAAGAGGGAGAATTTTGAGAGGACAACAAAGTTGATGGAGATGCCGACATGTGGCACACATCCCCCTTAGTTACTTATATGTTTATAATATATGGGGTCACATAGGAATTAGTTATATTGGGTAATGAGTCAACCTACATTGGGATTAGGTGTTACCCATCCATTAAGACTAAGGTATGTCTATATAAAGGATATGAGTATCATTATGAGTGATGTCATGAATGTATGAGTTAAGTCTTCTACTTGGTAGAGGTCTATTGGAGGTGTCCCCCTCGAAGTGCATTCCCATCTTGGGATATTGTGGAGTTCCTCCTTCCTTAAAGAGCACTGCATGGTGTTGCCCTACCTTAAGGGTATAATTTTGCATGTATTGAATATTTGGGCATCTTGGCCCATCAATATCTCTTGTGTTGTGTTATCTTTTGCATGTTATTCAGCTTGTTCATTTATTAATAATTATATGTAAGGATCTTATCAAGCGGTATCAAGGCATCGATCTGGGCAATTTGTGGGATGAAACCCTAATTTTGGTGATTCACCTATATGTTCACATTGACTTTGAATTTTTCAGAGATATTTTATGTGAAGTGAAGCAATCATGCAAAGAATATTCCCTCAAAATTTCAGATTTTTTTGGAGTTGTTTTGCGAAAGTTATGTCAGGTTTGGTGTTGAAACCCTAATTTTCATGTTTCGTCTATATCTTCCGAATTTTGGCGAATTATTTATTAAGATTTTTTGGGTTGAGGTGTATATATTTCTTGGTAAAACTCTCAAAAATTCAGAAATTTTGGATCTATTTTATGAAAGTTACTGCAAGATTATGATTTTTAACAAATTTGCTCTATAGGCCGAAATATTAGGTATGATTCCAAAAAAAATTACATTTTCGGAAAGCTCTCAAAAATATAATTGGGGTCTATGTTTTGCATTTTCCGAGTTTTGGCCGACTTCTAGCTGAAAGGGTTAGGACAAGTTTTGATCAAAAGGGTCTATTCTTAAAATCCTAGCATTTGTCAATCATGGCATTGCAAATTCTTTTGGTGACGGTGCAATTGATGTTAGAGAGTGGTGGATATAATTTAAAGAGAAATATTTTTCAAATAGATTTCCAGATCTTGCTTTTCCAATTTGGCTTGGTGGTCTAACACGACCTTGGTGGTATCATCAAGTGAAACGAGAGATGCCAGATTGGTCTTGGGAGGAAATAGAATAGGTTTTCTTAGATTGATGGGCCAAAAAAGATGAAGAAGAGATGTTGTAGATGAGAATGAAAAAGAATATTCTAATGAAGAAGCTATGCAGGATTCAGAAAAAGAGACGACATATCAAGTTAAAAGTTCAGATAGTGCATCTCCAGGAAGGAAGCTTCAATATTTCAATTTGAAGGGTGCATTCAAACGAAAAAGGTAATTGTTTCCATAAACCTTAGCAGCAAATATAACTTCATCAATATGGATGTAGCTCAACATCTACATGTTCAAGCAAAGCATATCAAGGAATCTCTAGTGGATGGTAAGAAGATTCAAGTATTTGAAGATTTAAAGCTTTCTATGGATAAATATGTTTTGCATTCAGATTTTTATGCTTTAGATATGAATGGTATGGATAATATTTTTGAATATCCCTGATAAGAGACATTGGGAACAGTTAACATTACTGTGCAAAAGAAATTCATGAAATTATGGTACAACAGAGAAAATTACATTGCAGGATATCACACTTAACAAGGAAAAAAGTAATGTCATGATGGAGCATGAGTATGAATTTGAAGATGGTGAAGAAGGGAATAAGGATGATTCGGAAGGAGAACATGATGAAAAAGAAGAAAATAATTCATCTACTGAAGATAAAAAAAGAAATAGCAAACAACAAGGTGGAAGAGGAAAAGAAAGATGACGAAAAGGTTGATAAGGTTGAGAATGGTAAGGTTGTACCATTTAGACACCGACATCATCATGAGAGGAAACAATCATGGAGACATGTTAGGACACGTGAGGGCAGTAATCTATATGGATAAACATGGAATTGGAGGAGCAATCATTATGGCTATACATGGAATCAATGGAACAACAATTATATGACATGGAATCACAGGAATAATTATTTGGATATGCACAGATGCCGAGGAGGAACAAATATGGACATGGATGGAATCAGAGGAGTGCAATGGAATATGGAATCAAGTTTGGAGAAGAATCACCCACTAAGATTTCATATGGGTGGTTGGATGATCGAGCATGGCAACACGTGTGCAATGATTTAAAGCGCGCTCACTATATGGTTCTTATGTTTCGGGGACGAAACATGTCAAGGAGGGAGGGAATGCTATGTACCTTGGGATATGATATTATAATGTATATGGGTTGATGGAGATGCCGACATGTAGCACACATCCCCCTTAGTTATATGTTTATAATATATGGTGTCACATAGGAATTAGTCATATTAGGTAATGAGTCGGCCTACATTGGGATTAGGTTTTACCCATCCATTAAGAGTAGTGTATGTCTATATAAAGGACATAAGTATTAGTATGAGTTATGTCTTGGATGTATGAGTTGAGTCTTTTACTTGGTAGAGGTATATTGGAGGTGTCCCCTCGAAGTGGATTACCATCTTAAGATATTGTGGAACTACTCCTTCCTTAAGGAACATGTATGGTGTTGCCCTACCTTAAGGGTATTATTTTGCATTTATTGAATATTTGGACGTCTTGGCCCATTAATATCTCTTGTGTCGTGTTATCTTTTGCATGTTATTCAGCTTGTTCATTTACAATATGCAAGGATCTTATCAATGTCCAAAAAGCCCAATAGTCCAATTAACACTCAACAGACAATTTCCTTGTTCACACGGTCCAAAAGGCCGTTTTAGACTTTGGTGGACATTTTACATGCTTGCGCAGACCAAAATTTCGATTTACACTCGACGGATATTTAACTTGCTTTTGCAGACCAAAAGTCCGTATCATATTTAGCGGAGATTTAACTTGTTGGCACAGACCAAAAGTCGACTTGCACTGAATAGAGAATTTAACTTGCTTGTGCAAACTAAAAATCTGATTTACACTTAGCAGAGATTTAACTTGCTTGCTTGATTTACACTTAGCAGAGATTTAACTTGTTTATCAATTAAAATTTAGGATATTAACACATATTTTTGTACATCATTACTAATTTGAGATTTCCAACAACATTTTTTTGTAACATGTGGCTAGTAATTCTTTAGCAGAGCAAAATTTAAGTACATGTACCTCCATCTACAGCTAAACAAAACAAGTCGACATCCAAGAAAGCTAAGGATTTGGTTTTTGTACATTCCAATTTGTGCTTCCTAACATACAAGACTGGAGACTTTATTAGAAGTCCTCACAAGCTTTGGGATATTCATCCTGCGACTATTGACTTTGATGCTTCCACTATTACTTTCGTCCAACTTTCATTGTAGGTATCGATGATGAAAATCCAAAGAGTTCTTCATAAGGATTGGAAAATGGAGCTACTGTCATTGGGAGTGGAGCTGCTACTACCATTCATGGAGCTGATTTTGAAGAAAAATCTAGATGATATATTCTAGAATCTATATTACAATTATGTGCACATGAAGCATGTTGAATGTTTTGAATTTTCATGAATACAATATATTGAGTGTTTTATCTTAAAGGACTAAAAATGAGTATTTGCATTTTTATATATATTTACATTTTTTAATAAAATATTTTACAGCAGTTTCCATGTTTCCTACCCAAGGGTTTTTTCAAAATTAGTGTTTCTGTGTTTCAGACCCGTACCCATTTCCTGGAAACCTAGGTTGTAAAAAATTGTGGAGTGTTATAGTAAATATATATTTAAGTAATGGCTAGCCCTAATTGTTGGAATGATATTGGAGGAGAGATGTGCATGGAGATCAAATGATTGGGTATGTGAACATTGCAGGTAAGTGAGTGTAGAGAGCAATAAAACTTCACACAACCATTAATTTTATGAATTCAAATATGCATCTCAATCAACCATTTTAAAAAGCCATAAAAACCTGAATTTAAAACTTGTATGTACATTCAAAATAAACATTAAAAAGCAAAATGCAATAAGAATTTAACTTAAAATATGTGATCAATGAGTTGTTATCGAGATGGAGCACACAATAAGGGAGATGGAGCAATTGTTAGATGAATGTAGCAGCTGTTACACGAACGGAGCAGCTGGAACAGCAATCACATTCAAGGGAGCGTACAACAAGGGAGATGAGTCAGTTATACGGATATTTAAAATTTATATCAACTATTATATATCTTAATAGTATTTATATATAGTTTATAATGATTTGGACCATTACAGCTAACTATTTTTATTCTTTTATTGGTCAAATTATTCTTTTATGTCAGCAATTGATTGATAACTCATGGACATTACAGCACACCACCACTCCCCCCGACTATACGAACGCTTCTTGGTGTAATAACAGTAATATCAATATTGTCTTCGTGAAATCATTGACTTGGAATATTCTATTCATTAAGAACATCTACAAGAAAATGCAAACAAAATTAAATTTGAAATATTATTCCTCTTTCGAATAATTGTGTTTTAGCATGTTCCGATTCTTATAGTAATGTGGGCATGGTCTTAACAAACCTGATCATAATTGGCCCTCTAGATAATCATCAAACCTAGTGGACTTGAAGAACCTGCAACTTATCGATTTGAAATAGATTTGTTAACTTTTTGAGTTCGCCGTGTCCATTTCTCGACTTTCCCTACAATGAATATATTTTACTAACAAATGCATTTTTCCATAATCAAAAGTTCACGATGTTCCACACAATGAAGTAAGGTATTTCACAATTTAACTTAGTAGTCAAAGATCCATGCATATCTCTCAAAGAAGATGCTCCATCTGATACAAATCCTACCATCCTATGTTACAATATGAAATGTCCCTCTTCCTAAAATAACTAGTCGAAGACCCTTAGCCCAATTTTGTTCCCCGACGGCTAAGGGGTGAATAAAAGGGGAACTATAGCCTTAATGAATTATTATAAAGTGCATAAAAAATAAACTTTATAAAAAGTACTTACATTAATGACTCAATAAAAAAATAAAAGACAAGGAAAAAAAGGTAAAGTGATAAAATGAAATTAGCAAAAGGAAGTCACTTTATTTTTTTTATTTCTCCTAGGGGAAAATGTGACCCATGTTGGGGATGAGACAAAGCCAAAAAAGAATTAAATGCAGGAAAAAGTAGGTGATTGGTGGGTATGGGTGGCTACTAAGCCAAGATTACTTATAAAAAACAAGTTAACTTGGCTTTGGAAAGCATGTCCTTTATTTTATAAAATTTCTTAATTTTGTCTAAGTTTTATAATCTTTGTAAATCAACTTCAAATGACAAAAACCCTTTCAAGCTATCTCTAGAGGACGAAAACCCTCTTGAGGACTAGAAGAAGAACGAAAACTCTTCTTCTATTTGAGAGGATTCTCCATTTAGGAGTTTCCATTGAAGATCAAGGATTGATTTGTGTTTTCCAGTAGTGTTTGAGAGCTATAATTGGCAGATCAAGGCAAGGGTTTGAAGAAGAATAAAGTTGTTAAGATTCTTCTTCATCTCCAGCTCATTCAGGGTAAAGTGACCCATATAGAAAGCTGATTTGGGGTGTTTTAGAGTTGTTTATGATCAAATCTGAGTTGATGTTATAACTCAGATTTTTGGATAATATATCAGCTACTTTGTGCAATTTTTGGGCCAAGGACTTCTTGTTTCCAGCTGTGTGTCTGAAGGAACAAAATGCAGATTTTTAATAAATAAATTAGCCTTCATTTGAAATTCAAACTGTAATTTTCCTTGTGTATTTGGCTTAATAAAATCAGTTGATCTGTTTTAAGCAATAAAAGAGTGGTTTTATTTCAGTTTTAAGTGATTTTCTTCCTCCATGCAAGTCACCATTTTTGTATTAACTCAGATTTGCACTTGTTTATTTTTGTATAATTTCTACCACTTGCATTTTTGGTTGGGATTTGCGGAGAATCTACTGGGGTTAGAATTTGTCCATTTGGGGAGATTACAGTGGTATCATAGTTGTGTATTCTCTCAGCCTGTGAAGGAAAGAAGATGAAAATCATATCTGAATGCAATCAGTTGATATGGGAAAAAAGCATCAAGCATGCAACCCTGTAGAGATTTACAACCATGGTGGGGTGAGATTTCTAATTTTGATGGTAGTAACAAACTTTCTATGAGATCGTGGTTGTTAGAATTGGAGGCATACTTGCTATCAAACCCTATGTGTGTGGAGGATGCCCTCAAATTCATCCCTTATCATTAGAAAGGGATAGCAAAAGATTGGTGGTATCATTTGATAAAGACTCAAGGGGAAGAATTTGTTTGCTTCTTTGATGACTTTAGCCAAAGGTTCATAGTGAGGTTCGATATACCAGAGGGAAAAAGTGAGCAAGTGGCAGAGATCAAGGAGCTTGAGCCAGAGCAGGAAGAGAACTCCAATCCGCAAGTTGATGAGGAGAGTTTGATGGTGAAGGCCCAAATTTCAAATGATGAGGACTACTTTCAGCCTGTTGCCTTGTCCAGAATAGCAATACATGAGGAGATACATGAGAAGCAAGATGGTAAAAAGAAAGGGGATAATAATCAGCTTGCTGGTCCTAACATAACAGCAGCTATTGGTGACTCACTTGGTGTTTTTAACAAGTGTTTAACGCTTCATACTATGACACTTCCATATGGGAAACATCCTAAGGAATACTCCATCAACAACAAAGAGTCTAAGGATGACGGATATGCAAGAAAAAGAGAGAAAGCAATTGTTGATCCTACTTTCATAATTCTGAGGTACAGTGTTCAAAGGGGAATCTCTCTTCCATTCATGAATTGGGTACATTCTTTGACCAATGTGTAGTATGATAGCGGTGGAAAGAAACAAAGATTGAAGACCTCTCATGATACAATTGGTCATAAGGGGCAAAGAGACTCCTTTATACAAGGGCACCTTCATGGACGGTATAAGGTATGGTGTAACATCCCCATTTTAAGATACTAGAACAAGGAAAAAAACAATTTTTTCTTTTTTTTTTAAAATAACGTTCTCTGTTATGAATTATAAAATTCAAACACACATTCAAGTTTTAATAATTGTTCTCTGCCCAAACAACACAGTTTGGAACACACAATTTCTTTTTAAAACTAATGTTCCCTGTTCGCATATTTACAATATGGAACACACATTCAATGCCATTCAATCTTATAACAGATTCTATATGCTGCTGTAAATGACTCGAGGAACTGCCGATCTTCCATTTTCATGGCTCGGAGTTTCATCGATCCTTCATTTCATGACTCGGCAACAACCGATCCTTCATGTTCGTTTATGCATAGTATATTATATATACCAGTTCTCTTAACCGTTTCCAGTTATCGAAGTGATCCATTTGAGAAGCCTATCTGAATATCTGTTACTGATATTCATCCAACATCCTGCATCTTAAATTAAGTGATAAGGACAACGCAACCAGCACTTATGATACTTTGGCCAAAGATTTTCACATGCTTAGCATGATCATATTCCTAGATGCGATACACATCAATGGAATATGTCCTTCACCTCACTTCACCTGTTATCTAGAATGGTCTTTCCTGGTTCCTATCAGTCCTCTCGATTTAAGGTCAGTTTTAAACTTCCAATTTCCAACTAGCAATATGAACGAATATAGGAAAGCACCCCTGGTAACTAAAGATACGCAGACATACGGTGTCGTTCCCCACGACTCCGTGTGTCTAGTTATCTTTAGTATTCCGGAGGTCACTCCGTATACATGATCATACTCCTATCCCCAGTCAAGAACTTCACATTCAGCCTATGTATTCTTGATGTTTTAATTTGGGAGGGCATTGTAATATGTCAGCTATAACATTGTGTCGTCATGAAGACCCCGTCTTCATGAAGACACCTTGCTGTAGTTGGCGTATGTCAATGTCCTACGGAATCCTCCCATCGAGAGTACACATCCTGCTCAAGTGAATTGGATATGATCTTAATATTTAAAAATCAACTTTCAGCAACCATGTTGATCCCTTTTATCCTCGTTCCCGTTATAGTTGTATATAGCTAAGAGAGACTAAATCCGTCCTTCTAGCTTGCTATGCATCTTCTCCTTCGTACCGAAGGGTTGCATTTTCTCTCACTTGGTTCTCTTCTTAATCATTGGATTAAGCAGCCCGTTATCGACGAATGTGATAAGTTTAACCTATTAAACTTAACCAAGATCATTCGCAACTATAACTAAATTCACAGTTCCAACTTATTAGACGTCATTTAAACGAGGTCTAATTCCTGATAAATGTATTCATTTATTTTCCTTAACCTTACACAGTTAAGGTCCATTAGTTTTGGATATACTTATCCCATATCCTTTATTCTGAATTTAACATACGAGGTCATTAATGGAGTTCGAAAGCGAAGTTTGATTACTTCGAAGTTAATTGATATTCCTTAGCTACCCAACTAATCCTCGAATACCTATCAGTTATGGAATCATATTCTTCCTAATCCTTTCTAATGTCAATTAAGAATTCATCTTTACCCAAGTACGAACTAATTGCACATTTCAACTTAAAAGTTGCAATAAGGTAAGAATAGATATCAATTCCCATTTAGCATCCATCCAAGGACAAATAAATAAATCCAAATCAGGAATAACATTATATTTACAATTTAGGCAACAATATCAAACTGATATAATTATTAAAATATCACACTTGTATTTGTATTCATCAATTTATGTCATAATCTATACATTTGCCAATCCAACTGAATGGACATTGTTTATATAAAACATCATTACAACTCATAGATAGAAGAATATACTTTCTTCTTTTTACAATTCCTCAAAGAGGAATAAAAGTAAACAAATACAATTCATCTTCAACCAATCAAGAAGCCTCAGAAAACAGCCATGTCTTCATTCTAATCAAATTCCATCTGCAAAATTACTTGCACGGGTCAGTTCAATGAACTGAGCATATTAAGCACTTATCATTAAAATGAGGTGCTTCAATTAACTGTCTCAATAAAAGAACCCTGCTTTTATGAAACGACAGTAAGACATCAATCAAGAAATAGGCACCAACAAAAAAAGATCAGCATAACAACTGAACCATCAAAATACCATCACAATCAGCCAAAGAACTGTTGTCCCGTTTTCCACATAACCGTTACAAGTTCCAAATTACAATATTTGCAAAGTTTAGGAATACAAGTAGCGTACTGCTGATATAACATACTGTTATCTTTTCCACTCCTTTCATTAATAATAAATGCAAAGGGTAAAACTAACTGAAACGTAAACCCATTACTTTCCTTTCAGTTCATGCATCATATTAGATTCCAAGCAATCACGCACAGACGAGAAAGCGAACAGCAATGCATATAGTTGCTCATATCTAAGCACTACAAGATTCGTTAATAATGATTACAAATTTTCAACTGTTTGAAAGAAGAAAAGATCATTTTCCAAGTCATTCATCCACATTACTATCTCCTTCCTCATGTCTGTTCTAAAAATGGAATCCAAACAAGACACAAATCAAGATAACAGTTCAGAGTGAAACTTACAAAATCCATTCGGAATTCACTTTCCGGAAGCAAGAATAAATTCATTCATAATCCACTTTAAATGAAAACAAGGAATAATTTATTGTCCTTATCATTACTTCATTTGAATCAGGCTCATATGAACACCCAAAAACAGGTTAGTGCAACATCGTATTTATCATAGATCAAATAGTATAAGGATGCATACTATGTATTTACCGTACTAGAAGAATCCATAATTCTCTTCACTGTGTTGTAAACCAGATAAACAGTTATACAATCATGCAATCAATTATTCACATGATTTTCTAATTCTATGAACGCATTCTGTTCAAACTAAAATTTATTCATTGCTGTTACCTACAGCAAGTCCAATCATAATGCATAGTATAGACTTCAATGCTATTTCCAGAATTCAAACAGCCAAAAGAGAAGAATTCGTTCCTTTAACTATTCAAATAAGAAAACAACCATTTTCTTCAACTCAACAAGAACTATTCCTGCCGATTTCATTTCTTCCTTAAATGACTGTACAAAGATCAAAAGACCAGACGAAACATTCAAAATTCCGTTTGTATACATAAATACACAGCACTTAGGAAACGATTTAAATGCCACTATCCTCTATGTCAGACTAAACTTACAACGTTCAATCAAACCATCCAAACTACTGACTTTACCATTTGAATAAAAACAGCAGACAGAAAGAAGAATTCCTCTACCTATAATTTTAGTAAGAGACAATCAACTTCTACAAGGAATTAAAACACCCCATTTCGTGTTTACCTTACCAAGACAGCTCAATTCGTAATGACTGTTGAACAATTGTTCATAATGAACAGCAACTCACATAGTCTGAACTGTTTAAATTCAATATAACATAAACAATGAATACCCCGTGCGAATTCCTTGCCAACAAATGCTTCTACCCGAATCCATTTTTTAGGATTCATCATGATGTACACAACCCGAAATGAATTTTTCATACAACATACCCTTGTTAATGAAAAATAGGATATCAGATATACAACGAGGTACAGTTAAGACAGACTTCCAGTCAGTCAGCTCATTTCCATAATTTTCTATTTATCATACAGCAATCCAAAGTAAAAGAGCCAAGTTCTTCATTCCAAAGACAGTTCGAACTAAAAGGTCGAACAGCATCAATGTAACCACAACAAATCAACTCTAACCCCCTCAACAAGAATCAACATGATTTATTTAATGCACAGAAATACAAGTCAAGCTCGTTTTCATGACTACAGTCTGAGCCGTAAGATCAAGTCGTTTCCATACAACACAACACAACCAACCTTTCATCACAGCAAGAAGGACTGTAATCATTCATATGTTCAGAAGAGAAAACAATTTCTTTTCCAGCTTCCACGAATACTCAAAATCGTATTCATCCATTTACATAAAAGAAGAAGCACAGCAATAATTGTATTACTAGCATATCCTTCTAACCGAGCTCGCATTGCTCAGATAAAACTCTAAAACCCATTCCTTTAAAGTTCAAAAAGAAATGTTATTCCCCTTTAATCCCGAAACAGCAGAAAGAAAAAGAAAAGTCTTATTTCTTTTAAGAAAATTTCAGTATAGAAACGACATCAAGTCGCTCGCACAACCTGTACAATTTTATCACAAAAATTCATATGACAAAAGAACAATCGCACAGTAATAAAACAACCCACACTGCCTGCACAGTTCCCATATAACATTTTACAGAGAAAAACCCATTTCGAATTTCCACTTAACGTCAATAACCAGCACAACATGGAGGTATTCCATTCAAAGAAATGCAAAGATAGTTTAAACACAACAACCAGAAACGATTTCACCTATCATTTCCAAAAATGACAGCAAGAATCAACTAAATCCAAATCGTATCAACACGACAACAATCACATAAACCCAAAACCCAAGAGCAGGGTTGTTTTAATAAGACGTTTAAATAAAGCAAGTATTTTTAAAGAGAAGGGCTTAACATGCCTGCAATTTCTTTTCTCAAAACTCGAAGAAAAATCGCGTTTTCCGAAGATATTTCCTTCCTCGGCGACAGCACAAGCTTTCCAACAATCCTTTCCTCTTACAGGCTCAGCAACAACCTCCAAATTTCCAAAGAACAGTGATAAATCCAATGAAACTGGTTCGACTGAACCAAACAAAAAAAACCAAATGTAGAGTAGCTTCACCAAATCCAAATCGACATAATAAACAATCAACATTTCCCTCCTACACCTTCCAAGGTGAGCTGATCGCAAGGACCGAGAAAATTTAATGAATTAAAGGCTCTGCCTTTTCCCAACTTCCCATGCCACTGCCAACATGAGTTGGCGAACTCCCAATTTCTAATTTCACATGCAAAACCAAATTTGGTTCCATCTCCAACTAGATACCTCCGCCACTTACCTGTCCCCGCCAAACTGGCGCTGTCCACGTATGGACTCCCCATTTAATGCCATTAAACACCCCTTCATCCTTATCCTCTCCCTCCAAGGGCCTGCGCGTCCCCTTTAGAGTTAGGATTAATTCAGGGTGTATATTAGTATTCAACCTAGGTCATAGTTTAGTTTTAGGTTAATAGGACTTAGGTTTATTTCCTTTTCTTTTCTTTTTTTTTATAATTTAAAAATCCACTTAGGATAGTAGTTTAGCATGTATGCTAGAACTTAGGATTAGCTTAGGATTTAATTCCTTCTAACCACTAACACTAATCAACCTCCAATCCTGTCTTCCAACTGACACTCATGTCAATGCTGTGCAGGATGTTTTGTCCTTTGTTTCACATGCCAAAGCCACCCGTGTCCAGACATTTCCTGCCTCACGAGGTCTTAAGTTCGACAGTGCAGGGTTCAAGAATCGAACCTTTGTCGTTGGCATTTACGTGCCAGCTGCTCATACCTACAATCAGGCGCTGCACATTTATATCAACCTCCAGTTTGGTTCAAGAGTAAATCGACAAAGCAATCACAAGAAGACCACAGCATACTTTGGATCAATGGAATTGATTCAATGTGTGCTGTCAATCAATAGAGAGAGTTTAGCAAGTATACGATAATTTTTCGTCACATCAGTAAACACACAAGCAGCAATAACTGTTGTCCTATGCAATAAATTACAGCATGCAAGAATTCAAGTTAGCAACACATTCCTTTAAGATCAGAATATATCTTAACATGTTTGCCTTCATTTCAGCAGTTATAACAGTATGAAAAATATTCACCAAGATTACTTACAAAATCAGGGTGTTACATATGGGATCTGGGTAATATGTTGCATTTGTCCAAAGTTATAAGTTCTGGTTTTGAAAGCTCTGTGACTAGTTTCATAAGGAAATGAAAGAATTCAGAATTTTCTTTTGAGATTATAAGTGTTGGCAGGCATGGATTTTTCTTAGGAGACTCTGATGCAAGAAGGGAGAGTACCTCTCAAGGTACTAATGCGGGTTTTCTGATTGTTAAACTTCTTATGACAGCCACAAAGGGTAAGCGAGATGATTGTCTTCATAGCAAAGATTTTTTCTATCACCATCATCTTTTGTCCTTGCAATATGTTTGTCATCATAAGTATTATGCTATCATAGAAAACAAAATCCAGGCTGAGATTTGGAAGGAAACATCATGCTTCAGCTATAAGGGTCCGTGGTCACCTATCTATGATCACTTGGCATGAGGGCATGAGGTTGAAGGGAAGTCAGGGTTACAAACCCGTGATAAGGGAACATTCTTTGATCATCTTCAGTTTGTTGGACAGTTCATAACAGCCGTCATAAAGAGAGGTGATATAACTTTATTAAGGGAGCCCACAACTGATTTTTATATCGGCAACATGGTGGAACCCTTGGAAGGGTTAGTGGAGGCACTTGGTCCTCAAAATTTTCAAAGAAGCAAGGTGCAGTCTGTTGATGATGAAGAGGAGTTGATTTCAAGGGGAATTCATGACTTTCCACTATGTGGCATCCTAAGGTATGAGGGTGGTTACCATATGTTGAGCTTGTTGATTTCTTCAATGTCGCTGCCATATTTCTATCCTCTTGAACAACATGCACAAGTTTGGATGATTGAAGATGACTATTCCCTAATCAAGTTGCAAGGTATGTTAAATAGGAAAGCGACCTTCTTCCTTCATATTGTTCTTGATTCAGCTAATAAGCATGTGTTGGTGAAGAAAATAGTACAGCAGCCCATTCTACTAAAAGAACATGAGGTATGTGATATATTTTTTGTGATTGAGTTTGCTAGAAATGAAGTTGTTCTTGGGACACAATGGTTGCATGATTTTAAGGTGGAAGATGATGTTCGAATTGAAGAATCTAAGGAGAATGAAAGTGTTGATCCTATATCAGATATTCTGAATTACAAAGGTATGATGAGCAGCCCCAATTCTGATATTTCAGATGTGTTGTTTTCTTTCATGACGGGAATCAATTGGTACAACAAAAGGTATGAGGTTCCTTGGGTTCAATGTGATAAAGTTTATGGATGCATGAGTTCTATTTTTTATTTTCCCTTCTCTTACATTTACGTTGGAATGAAATAATGGGGAGTAATCATGCACAAGTTACTTCATGGTATGAACAGCACTACAAGCCTTACTTGGATGTTATGGTATCATTTCATTTTTTATTCCAATTGTTGCTAATTCATGGCTCTATGGAAGCCTTGGAGAATAAAGTGTGATGAGGGGGCAGCCATACATATTTTCAACATAAAAGAAATTGGTGACCCATGTCCATTGAAAGACATATGTTGCACAAAGAAGGTAACCCATTTCTTTATCTCCATTAAGCGGTATGAAGTAATTGAAGGTTTTTGTACAGTTGAGTTATTTGAAGTTGAAATCATTATTTGGATACATTGGCTGCCATCTTTTGGGAAACTTGCCCTCATTCACCATGTTGACAAACAGAAATTTTTGGAGGAAAACAAAGAAATCAGTCATGGTATGTAAAGGGGATTATATTTCTGCAGTTTATCAGCTAGTTGGGAAGGAGAAATCACAGCTGAATTTAGAGAAGGTTTTGATTTTATTTGTTTATCAGCTGATTATCATTTTTCCAGCCCCTTTCTTGCTTTATGGTCTGCTAGAAATATGAATTCGACAATGTGTTTGAGATTTGTTGGGGAAAATCTTCTTACAGAATACAATTGGGCACTTTTTGAGGGTTTAATCCTTCAATTTCAGTCACTTCAGATCTGCCCTCATTTTATCTTCAGTAGACTTGTGACCCACTCTTGTTATTTTCAGCTGAATAATGTCATAAAGGGAACTAATTTTAAGTTTGATGAGACATTTCCCAATCTGATTTCTAAGGGGGGATCACAAGGATACTGTGATATCAGAATAATACAGCAGAAGCTTGGCACACTCATCAAATGGGTGAACACATATCAACTGATCATCAGGCTTGAAAAGGGGCTAATAATAGCTCTTGTTTCTTCTGATATGTTTTCTTCACGTTCAGGGCTGAAGATAAACAAGGAAAGTGAAAAGGAACAGATGCCCTATATACTCCATGACGACATTCTTGGGTGGGCAGCCTTGGAGCTTAGAGAAGCTTGTCAAGCTACTGATTCCTCATACATCGGTGAAGGGACAACAGTTTGGAGCACATTATGCATTGTTGATTACACTCAGACTTGTGTTGACTTAATGGAAGCAAGTGAGGTCGGCATATTCTACCAAAGGCTTCATCATTTGAATAGCACCAGATCAAGACTTTGGGAGCACTACATCATGTCCTCTTTCTTACACATGGCACTTGCGCAGATGCATTTGAAATTGCTTGAGGGCAAGCAATTAGGGAAGGGAGGACTGAAATGTCACTCTTCCTAAAATAACCAATCGAAGACCCTTAGCCCAATTTTGTTTCCCAACGGCTAAAGGATGATTAAAAGGGGAACTATAGTCTTAATGAATTATTATAAAATGCATAAAAAAGAAAATTTATAAAAAACACTTCTATTAATTTATTAATGACTTAGTAAAAATATAAAAGAGAAAAGAAAAGATAAAGTGATAAAATGAAATTAGAAAAAGGAAGTCACTTTATTTTTTCTATTTCCCCTAGGGGAAAATGCGACCCATGTTGGGGATGAGATAGCCAAAAAAGAATTAAATGCAGACAAAAGTAGGTGATTGGTGTGTATGGGTGGCTACTGAGCCAAGATTGCTTATAAAAACAAGTCAACTTGGCTTTGAAAAGCATGTCTTTTATTTTATAAAATTTCTTAATTTTGTCTAAGCTTTGTAAGCTTTGCAAATCAACTTCAAAGGATGAAAACCCTTTGAAGCTATCTCTAGAGGACGAAAACACTCTCAAGGACTAAAAGGTGAGCAAAACTCTTCGTCTATTTGAGAGGATTCTCCATTTAGGAGTTTCCATTGAAGATCAAGGATTGATTTGTATTTTCCAGCAGTGTTTGAGGGCTGTAATTTGTAGATCTGGGCAAGGGTCTGAAGAAGAATAAAATTGTTGTGATTCCTCTTCATCTCCAACTCATTCAAGGTAGAGCGACCCATATAGGAAGCTGATTTGTGGTGTTTTAGAGTTGTTTATGATCAAATATGAGTTGTTGTTTATAACTCATATTTTTGGATAATATATCAGCTACTTTGTGCAATTTTTGGGCCAAGGACTTCTTGTTTTCAGCTGTGTCTGAAGGAACAAAGTGCAGATTTTTAAGAAATAAATCAGCCTTCATTTGAAGTTCAAACTACTATTTTCCTTGTGTATTTGGCTTAATAAAATCAGCTGATCTGTTTTAACTTTTAAGCAATAAAAGAGTGGTTTTATTTCAGTTTTAAGTGATTTTCTTGCTCCATGCAAGTCACCATTTTTGGTATACATTCAGATTTGCACTTGTTTATTTTTGTATAATTTCTACCACGTGCACTTTTGGTTGGGATTTGCGGAGAATCTATCTGGGATTATAATTTGTCCATTTGGGGACATTACACACTAGCTTCATTTTAGATAATATATTGGTTAAAGATTCATACGTGGATTGTGCAAATTCCACTTTTTTAATTTGAAAAAAACAAATTTGGTCACACAAACCTCAATGCATTTCGTTCATTCTCCTATCCAATAGCATAAACTACATTGGAGAAGATTTCTACATTCGGCTTTTCCCAATAAACATTTTTTGCATCAACTTAAAAAAATTTACCCAATGCAACATTAATATATGTTGATTATTTGTCAAATTGAGGCATGTTACAAACTCTCATGTACCTATGTAAATCACACGTCTTCATATGCCATTGAATGTAGATTTCCATTAAACTAATTATTCTTGATTTCTCAACATATACCATTAATTCATTGTGCTTTCTTTATTAGCATATATGGTTCTCTACCGTTAAACTCCATAAGTTATATTGTTCTCTTATGGGTCTAAGAGTTTGTATAACCATTCAATTCACTCAATCGAATTGTGTTGCTAACCTCTCTAGCCAATGAAGTATCTATTTTACATTTGACACACTATGAAAACTTGACTTTTACTATCAATCTCAAGCTACCACAAAGTAACACCACTTATGAACAAACTTCCATAAAGACACAAATTTCCCTTTGGTATTGAGGTAGTAATCATCTTCCCTTCCTTTAGGAATGGAGATTCCCCTTGAACTTCCTACAAGGGAATCAAGTCATGGTGGAGCACGCCATTTGCACATTACACTTACTCTCGCAAATTCATTGTACACCATGTAAATTCATTATTTCACGGTCAATGTTTATGAGAACACAACTCGGGAGTAGGAGCAAATGTAGTATTTGTTTTGAATTTGACACAACATAAACACTTGATCCATCTCGAGCTACCACATGGTAAGACCACTTATGAATGAACTTTTGTAAAGGCTTAAATTTCTTGTTGGTGTTGGTAGTAATCATCTTTGTCTTTCTTTGGGGATAAAAATTCATTGTTTCCATATTCTACAACCATTGTAGTCTAGGAGACCAAATATATTTCTAGAATTTTTGGGAACGGTTCACATCCTTCCACATTTTGCATACATATTTGGCACGGAAGTTACAATTAAAGCATCTTCCCAAATTCCCTTCTCCATAATGATTTAACGGATGTCCACACAGTATTTCAAAGCTCCTATTTTGGCATAGACTGCAATTACGCTAGCAGTGGTGAACTACTCAGATTGTACATATGTTGGTTAAATTTGATGAAACACTGTTAATGTTTTGTGCAGAGCTCGATTAAAGGTTAGGAGGCCCCGGGAAATGATTGGAGAGAACACTCTTCCCACACTTTCAGTTAAGAATGCTTTCCAATCAAGTAATAAATAAATGTTTCTTGCATTTTCATGTATTGAAATTTGCATCAAGGTTATATAATAAATCACAAATTTAGATAAACTTCTATACAAAGAGAATATAAATGTCCTATAAAATTATCACAAAAGGGTGAGAAATATTCCGTGCTGAGAAATATTCCGTGGACATAATAATAATCACAGGAGATTCTCAGAATGCAGCAACTAAAATTCGTTATACAAGGCTTCTTGAATCCGAATCGCCAATATCAAGTGGGTGATGGCACTCAAACTTGAATAGAGCACCGTTGTTTCGCAAAGCAATAAAAATGCTTATGGAGTTCCCATGGTTTTACAAAGAGTGGTAGTTGGACCAGGCCTATCAATTCCTCCATAAAAAATAATAAGACATTTCACCCAAAAAAATTAGGAATACAGAGTTTAATACTTCTTTCCTTCAATTATACACACCTCTACTGGCTAGACCAATGACATTATAAAAAAACAATTGAACTTTTTCCTAGAAAAGTTACACACCTACATAATCTAGAATTAGGAAAAAATAATGATTAACGATACCAATAAAATCATATGATCTCAGAAATATGTCATGTTTTCTTTCACTTAAAAAATATTATAATTACCTTTTTATGTGTGTGCATCTTATTTATGTTACCATAATATATTATTAATAAATGGGTCAACTAATATTGACTGTTTAGGTGTTTTTTTTAAATATTCTAAAAATAGCCAGCAAAAATGAAAACTTGTAAGTTAGGCACCCTTGAGTGCTGGTGACCTAGGCAACTGCAGATTTTTCTCGGGGCTAAATCTGACCTTGGCTTTTTTGGGATGACCATGCCAATCAAGTGTTTCGTGCTTAATTATAGTGAATATGAAACTGAACTACCAAAATCATAAATGTCATATGTGTGCAGGTTCTAGCCAGTTTGGGAAGTCTGAGTTTTGAATTCTGTACAGAAACAGCTTAGATGGAGAATTGTAAGAGAATGTTGAATTTTGCCTACTTGGGAGGCCATTCAAGCTAAGTGCCCACCAAAATGCAGATGATGATTCAATTGACTTTTACCAGCTGATGAACAGACCAAACAGAAGCACGCAACAAATGCATAACTGGTCATTTTATTACAATTTGATAGAATCAACAATGTGTCTATGTACATAAGGGAGAAGCCGAAAATTCTCGTATCAGACTCACCAAAATCTTGGTGGTGCACTGAATCATTCAAGGCTTGTATAAATGGACCCAAAACAAACCATTCTGGAATGAGTGCCCCAGGGTTCCCAAGTTTCAACCAATCCAGCTCCAAAAATGACTGCATTATCAGTCGACGAACTGCAATATGGTCGTAAATGATATTGATAATACTTCTAAGTTTAAACAAGTTTGGAAGGATAGCATGTAGACAATAAGACTCATTACTATTAAGAGAAAAAACACTTACTTTTTGAAAAGAATAATATGCAAATGATGGTTATAAACTTCAGGATAGGCATTTAAATACCTTGTGGATTTCCGTGGTGAAATCCACGCTGCCACAACACAGTTGTCCACAAGAATGCAACATCTGCATTTTCAATGTAACTTTGATGATCCCAAATGAGTTTTGTTTGATTTCTGGAGCCCCGCCCCTCTATTGTGGCTAATAATAAAGATATCTGAGAGACCCAGAATTTTTTTCTATCAGATGAATACTTGTCAAAGCAATTTTTAAATGTTCCGCATATTCTTAAGTAATACCATTAACACCACTATGAGTTTCCTGCATTATCTAATGATTAGAAATTAACTTCTGTCACGTCTTTTGTGTTTCTTCATTTGAATCATTTACCATTCATTGACTTGCTACATCATAAAATATCATTTACAAACATTGCTTTAACTGAAAATTGTTGGAGAACTATCTACACCAACTGGCTCTGTCATTATCCCAAAACAATCTTTCTTTATTCAATGGGTTTGGAATAGACGAGCAAAAATAAAACCATTGTGCAGTTAAGACATGTAGCACTAAGAAGGAAAGTAGACTGGTCTAAAAAGAGAAAATTTATAGTTACACTAACTCTTCCATGTAAGCTTTCATAAAATCCTGCACTTGCCAGATGCAGAGATAAAACAAAGGAATATTTAGATTAGTGACCTGATGTGACCAAGCTGCCTCAACCAAGTGAGTTCCATACTCTTCAAGCATTTCATGCAAAAGAATAAAAGCCTCCCAACGTTGCCAGCGGTCAGTTCCCCTTTCATGATCTTTATTGATGACGCCTACACCTAATGACTTTGCCTCTATTTCAGCCCATCTTTCCCTCTTTGTCATGGCAGGAATAGTGATGCCTCCTTCGCTTGTCTTCTCATGTTTTATCTGAAAGCTCTTCTCCTTGGATCCATCATCTATCTTCTGAAGATAGTAATTGTTCAAACACTGTTGCCTTTTTACTAAAGCGAGTTTTAGAATATATAATGATCTCTTACGGGTCAAATTTTCTTCGTCAACCTGGTAAGGAATTTGTAAAAAAAATCCATCATGAGAACTACACTAAAACTAGCATAAACTTACTAGGCACTTTCTTTTTCATTAAAATGTACTTTTGCCTTCCATTCTGGTTGAAAGACTTACCAAACCTGCTCTCAGATACTCCCAGAAATCCTTTTCTGCTCGTACATCGAACATTTTAGAAGTATTTGTATCTTCAAAATGTTCCCCCCCATCATTAACAGAAGGCAGCATAAATTTCAAAACCAAAGACAATGCTGCATATCCATCACAGCACTTAAGTGATCCCTGTGAAAACATGGACTTGCAGGAGCTCCAGACTTTCTGCATGACAATTAACCTGCAGACCTTTTTTAGATCCCATTCTGATGGGCAAGTTTTCTTTAAGTATATAGAAAAGAAAAAATTACAAAATATTCTGCCGAAAGGAAGACTATATGATTTTCCAAATAAATTAGTTAAATGAACCACAATTGCATTTAACCAGCAGCTGGATCATGAAGCAAACAAAACATCATCCAAATGCAATAAAATTACCTAAAATTGACATCTAGTCTCCGGGGATAACAAGCTTCAAATGATGCAAGCATATCTACTGTCCTCAGAAGACATGGTAAGAGCATTGTCATTGCACAATGTCGCACTTTACAGTCTGAAGATTCTGAAAGCATATCTAATGTTGCATCTAGAAGATCTGAAACCATATGGCTGGAAAAATTCTCTACATCAGAATTACGACTCTCATTCCCATCCTTTGGCAGCACTCCAACTCCATTTGAGCTCAATACCTTCAAAGCAGCCATCATCAATGTAGCCAATAACTGGCTTGCCACAGATAATGGCAAAATCCCGTCTACAAGTTCCAAATGTTCTTCAGATAAGTTCAAGGCTTTCATGTCACCTATGAGAGATGTAATTGAGGGGTATGCATAAGCCTGCAAATTAGAAGATAAATGGTCTTGTGGCTCAAAAGCAACACAAGATGTGACGGACTTTATACAATATGGCAGTAATATCAATTCCATCTCTCCCCAAGTATGTCTTTCTCTCGCAATTTCAGCCAATGCCTCTGCAACCTAATAATAATGTTTCATTAATTTCCAAATTCATGGAACATTATCTGGTAAAACCTTTACTTTTCACAAAAGATGGGATTACCTGATTATGCAAGACAGAATGCACAACAGACGTTCTTTTCAGGATAGGGATGTACACCCTCCAAATAAGTGCTGTCAAGTAAACCATTTCAATTCCTACAGCCACAGAAAAAACAAAAGCCCATCTGAGATTCAGGAATGTGTCTTGTTTTTCCTTACCACATTAAAGGGCAGCATAAGAAATACAGAAAAATGACATTGACTGTATTAATAAACAGAAATACAAGCGTCATACCAGCTACCCATTTACATTCCCACAGAAAATTGGTTTTAAGAAGTACACTTTCATTCCTCAGACTAATCAAAATTTCTTTGCAACAAACAATGCACCACACATCATTTGATTTTATAAAGGTAGACGAGATATAAGTAATGTAAATTGCTGTCTCCACGTGTTGACAATTCGACATGCACTGTAATTCAATTATTGGCAAGTTTTACTAAAGTAAAGAATCCAAATTTAATCAAAAGTGATAGGAATTAACCTCAAAATATATACGTTTAAGGTATATATGTTATATCGTGCTGACCTTGACAAAGGGCATAGCTATGACACACTAGAACTATGTGTTATTCTAGGAAATTATAATAAAGCAAATAGAACCAAACAAAATATAAAGTTTTTTTAAGAATAATTCAAACAAAAGCAAGTAAATTCTAAGGTTTGTTTTAACAGAACAGAGCATAAAATAAAGCAAATAAACCCAAGCAACGGCTGGGCATTGTTTCAAAAGAATAAATTTAATAAAGTCATGGAGAGTCTAAATATTTATTTGGAAGGATAGAGTAGCCAGATAAGGGTTTATTTAAACACATAAAAGATGTAGGAATTTTTTTCAAGCTGTTTTACAATGTTTTGAACAAGTGCTTTTGCGTCTCACGTTTCAGTAGGGTAAAATGGCCTCCAACCATGGTCGCAAAAAGGAGGGTCGTACCTTCACTGCTCCTGTCAGGCAGAAAGGGAGATTGATTATTTGTCATGCTGGAGAGGAAGGGCATGTTTATGCAAGGAAAGATTCCTCAAATAGGTCTCGACAGGAGCTTATCCTTCTAGACACCAAGGATTTAGAGACTCCTGTCACACCATTGATTTAGAGACTCCAGTGACACCATTGAAGCTGCCTGGGGACGAGTTGAATGTTTGCATGAATCAGGAGCCTGAAAATTCAAGGACGCTGATTCAGTCAAAGGAGCCTCCAGCTGCAAATACATTTCACATTTTGAATGGAGGAGAACTGTTTGATCAGGATGACAATAATGTGAATAGGGTTTTGGGCCCTCATAACACTAATTGCGGCGGAACCCTAGTCCTAGAGGATACGAATCTTCCGGTTGAAGCTAAAGCTTAAAACCTATCTCTCCAAGCCAAAGCCTTATGTCGACAAGAAGAGCCCTGATATGGAATCTGCACATAAACCACTTAGGCATGATGATGATGATTTCAGCTTTACACTGACTTGTAATAAAGAATATGCGGAGGGAAGACAAACCCTGAAACATAGAGGAGTTATTTTGTTCTTTTTACACCCTAGTCCTGATGAAGAAACCTTTAATAAGTGGTGTATACTGAACTAGGAAACCAAGGGGATTTCGCTTAACTCATTCTGAGGCTTGGGGTCTAAGTATGTCTGCATTCTGTTCAACTCCAAGGCTGCTGCACGTCATGTTCTACAGTTTGGGACCTAGAACATGGTTCACTAGCATATGCCCAATCGTGGAGGGCAGATTTTAACCCAGAAATTCAAGGTCAAGCACATTATCTGACTGGAGTTTTCTTCCCTCCCTGTTAGCATATGCAAAGAGAAGAAAGAATTAGAGAGAGAAAACTGTACTGCTCAAATGAAACAGGCAGGGTGAATTTATTATAGGAAGAGGTAGTTACATTTAGTTACATTTGGTTGTTTGGTTACAACCTCTTCAACTGCCTAGAACCACATTACATTCTATATAATGCTCTATACCTCTATATTTTAACACCCCCTCTTAACGACTAAACTGGAAACAAGACAAAGTTTGTCCCAAAATTTTACAAATTTCCTAAGGCCCATATGTTTAGTCATTACATCTATAGACTGTGCCATAGGTTGTACTTTAAAATCAGCAGTCCATGACTGTGTTGCAGTTGTCGAATGAAGAAGAACCACAAAACAAAAATTTGGTCCCATGAACAAAAGATATGGCAAGTGGTCCATTGGTTCTTTGTTACGTGATTCATTGACCAGTGATGAATCACCAATGGCTGAGAGTGTCAACCCCATCTCCAGAGTGCTGAAATCAAAACCTCAGAGAGATGGATTGAAAAATATGTTCCAAGCCTGTGTAGCCTGTTGGAGTCTGTACAGAGACTCAGTTATCCTACAATTGAAGTCACCTCGATCATGTCCTTGCAACACCGTGTAGTACTCATCCAACTTTCTCAATAAGAGAAATGTGACCATCTGTGCAGTAGGAGTTAGAACCAACTCTGCAATAGGAGGAGAAATAACCATCTTCGTCTCAGCAGTGGTAGGAGTGAGAATCAACTCCTCATCTATTTGCTCATCTATCCCCCTCTGTTGGGAAAGATCCTTCACAACACAATGAGCAAATTGTTCAAGCTCTACTGTCCTTCGAGCAAGGACCTCTGAGTGAGTGGTTGGGCATGCCATCTCACCATGCACCATCAGTGCTTTTGGAATAGTGGAGTCTCCGTCCACAACAAATTGTTCTTTAGGATGAGGAAATCCATCCTCCCGTACATTTGGTATAGTGGATACTCCCTCCACAATAGGTGCATGTAGGTTGACTATATCCAAGTCAACAAATTTGTGAGGAATGGCTTCCTCCCAAGGCACTGCAGCCTTCTGCACATCCTGAATGGTGGAGTTGTCCTCCACACGTGCATTCATGTTGATCGCAGTCGGATCAACAAGTCGATACTGACCACCTTCCCCAATACCAAGGGCAATTATCCGTCTCTGTTTGACATCAAGGACAACACACTTCTTTCCACATAAATCCACAGAAATATTGGGATTTTCAGTCAATTGACAAAGATAGAAGATTCTTTTGTAAAGAAGGTACATATCTAACGTTCCGTACCAACAATTTATGAGCATTATTCAATACAATGCATATATCTCCTATCCCTTCTACTGCAAGTGAATCTCCATCAACTAGAACTACTGATTCAAAACAAATATGTGCAGTAAATGAAACATACCAGTCCCTACGACATGAAAAGTGTGCAGACGCACTAGAGTCAATGATCTAGCAACTGGTACCACTGTCATTCGAGCATGATGTCATAAGACAATAAAGAGCATGCATGTCATCTGAATCCCATTCTTCTGCAACTGTTGCCACATGTTCCTCATTACATGGCTTTTTGTTCTGCGGCGAAAGATCGTACTTCCGCTTCCAGCAATCCTTCCTGAGGTGCCCAACCTTGTGACAGTAATAGCATGTGACCTAATACCGAGTGGAAGACTCACCGGATTGACATTTCCACTTTCCCTTTGACTGAGTCACAAGAGCACTCTCTGAATGGTCACAATTAGATTATGCCTGAAGTTGTCTCTGCTCCTTTTGCAACAGGTAGGAACTCACCTTGTCAAACATGAGTGTTTGACTTTCAGCCATTAAATGGAGTGCCTCCACAAATGACTCATACGAAGAAGGTAAGTTGTTCAAAACCAGAGCCACCACATCATCGTCATCTACCTTTTTGTTGATGGAAGATAACAGGTCTCGGAGGTCTTTCATCCGAAGTAGGTGCTTAGACAGCGATCCACCTTCTTGTAACTTTATGAAAAAGAGCATATTTTTCAGGTATAAAACCTGACTCTTTTCTGACGTCTGATATTTATCCCTCAGACTAGCCCACAACGTGCTTGCCACAGTGGCATTCCGCACTTCCGGTATCATATCATTCGACACCAACAACTTGAGAAGTAATAACGCTTATGACGATTGTCATAATCCTCGAAGTTCGTTGTTGGTCGACTTTCATCACCCTTGATTATTTTATCGCAATCACGAAACTCAACGACCGTTAAAATCTTATGACTCCAAACATTGAAATTAGTGCCCGTTAATTTTTGTGTCTCTGGCAAAGTCAAGTGTGAAATATTTGCCATTTTATTATTCCAAAGTAATGGAAATAATAAAATAATAGTTTGCCCAAACCAATAATAAAACAATATTACTTATTCGTGCAAATAATATTAAAAATAAATTACTCCCAACAAATCGAATGAATACCTTTGTTGATGAAGTAAAACAAATATGCCCTCGAACCCTTCGAGAATATTAACTCCTTTCTTCACACGATTTTTGCTTCAACGACTTAGCATTCAAATGCCCTCCGCTTCTAGGATTATGCTGTTGATGTCACCAGCCACGAACAAGATGCCACCAGCCACAAATTCCTTTAGAAGACTGGGTTTTTACGACTTTTGCGACCAAGTTTTTCTTGTTCATATGTTCTTCGACCCACGACTTTACCATTGTCGACACAGCACACGCCTTCACGACTGGACTTTGCCTTTGTTTGCCCATGAACCACGATTTTTGGCTTTTCAACTGGGTATTGCTTCAACCAAGAACCCACGTACCATGTTTTCCTCAAACATATCAGGTTCACGTGTCGTGTTTCCTTTCTCCCCTCCAAGAACCCACGACTTTGTGCAAAACCGACTGTATTGTCCTCGTTTTTCTTTGCTCTGCCCACGATTTCTCCTAGAGACTGGATCTGCCACAAATGGCTTCACGACTCTTGCGTATACACGACCCACGATTTTCCCTTTTTCAATTTGTGCCCTACTAGGGCTTCCACAAACTTCCAGTTCGTACCTGTTGACAAGGCTTCCTCGAACTATGAATTGACCGCTCTGATACCAATGTTAGCATATGCAAAGAGAAGAAAGAATTAGAGAAAATTACTCCCAACAAATCGAATGAATACCTTTGTTGATGAAGTAAAACAAATATGCCCTCGAACCCTTCGAGAATATTAACTCCTTTCTTCACACGATTTTTGCTTCAACGACTTAGCATTCAAATGCCCTCCGCTTCTAGGATTATGCTGTTGATGTCACCAGCCACGAACAAGATGCCACCAGCCACAAATTCCTTTAGAAGACTGGGTTTCTGCGACTTTTGCGACCAAGTTTTTCTTGTTCATATGTTCTTCGACCCACGACTTTACCGTTGTCGACACAGCACACGCCTTCACGACTGGACTTTGCCTTTGTTTGCCCACGAACCACGATTTTTGGCTTTTCAACTGGGTATTGCTTCAACCAAGAACCCACGTACCGTGTTTTCCTCAAACACATCAGGTTCACGTGTCGTGTTTCCTTTCTCCCCTCCAAGAACCCACGACTTTGTGCAAAACCGACTGTATTGTCCTCGTTTTTCTTTGCTCTGCCCACGATTTCTCCTAGAGACTGGATCTGCCACAAATGGCTTCACGACTCTTGCGTATACACGACCCACGATTTTCCCTTTTTCAATTTGTGCCCTACTAGGGCTTCCACAAACTTCCAATTCGTGCCTTTTGAAAGGTTTCCTCGAGTTACAAACCGACCGCTCTGATACCAATGTTAGCATATGCAAAGAGAAGAAAGAATTCAGAGAAGATTGAATGCACACTCAAACAAGTGTGACAACGTTTATTAAATAGGAAGAGGTGGTTACAGATTGGTTGAACAGTTACCAACCGAACGATAACTACATAACTGCATTACGTGCTATATAATGCTCTATATTTTAACAATAGTGATACTCATTTGTCTATGTTGATGATCTTGCTCTCTCTAGTAGTGTGGCCACAGCACTTCAGTGATTGAAATCTGATTTATATTCTGCTTTTGATATGCCTGATTTAGGCCCCCTACATTATTGTTTAGGTGTAGAGTTTTGTCAATTCGATCATACTATCTTTATAACACAAAATATGCGAAAGCACTCTTAGAGAAATTCAAGATGACTGAGAGCAATTGTTCCACTGCACCAATGGAGACTGGGTTGATGTTGTCAACCTATGATGATTCACCACAATATTTTTATCAGATATTTTGGTGCAAGTTCCCAAAGAAATTAGCAGTGGGAATTGCGATTGGAGCATTATTGTTTTGAGTCTATAAAAGATGAACCTTGTAAAGCAAATGGTACTTTGGACAAGTGCACAGTACATCTTGTTGCCAAGGGTTACTTGCAACAGGAAGAGACAGACTATGAGGAGAATTTTGCTCCGATTGTTAAGATGGTCACTTTTTTGTTGGTTCTTTCCATAGCTACCTAGTTTGGTTGGAAGGTGTATCTAATGGATGCGAAGAACACCTTATTGAGTGCGATTTGAATGACAAAGTCCACATGGTACAGTCAGAAGGATATTGGTTACCAGGCAGATACCATTAGATTTGCAGGCTCATTAAGCCCTTGTGTGGACTTAAATGGGCTCCATGAGCTTGGTGCATTAAAATTGATCAACACCTCTCAGATTTTGGATTCAAAAGAATTATTTATATTCAAAATCTTTGTCAAAAGCGATGGTGACGACATAGTGATACTCATTGTCTATGTTGATGATCTTGCCATCACTAGTAGCAGGACCACCACACTTCAGCGAGCAAAATCTGATTTATATCAAGCATTTGACACGACTAATTCAGGCTTCCAACATTTTGTTTAGGTGCAGAGTTTTGGGAATTTGATCATACTATCTTTATAACACATGGGCAATTAATTTGCCAAACACTCTTGGATTTGATAATTCGAGATGATCGAGAGTAATTGACCGAATTCACTTTACCTATGGAGGTCGGGTGAAAGTTGTCAACCTATGATGATTCACCTATGGTTGGCAAATCGCTCTGTAGGCATTTGGTGGGCAGTTTGATCTTACATCCACTCGACCAAATTTATGTTTTTTTGTTAGTCATCTTTCGTGGTTCTTGTCACATTGGAATCTAGTTCATTGTGAGTAACAAAATGGTTTTGTACATATGTGAAATGAACACTTGAGTTTGGCATATTGTATCAAATGTTGGCGGATTTATGCTGTTTGGGTTTACATACATTGATTGGGCCAGTCCAGTTGATGCTCAAAGATCAATTGCTTGCTACACTTTTTCCTTGAATTCAGGAGTTGTTTCATGGCAAAGCAAACTTCACCATACTGTTGCTTTGTCCACTCCACTGAAGCAAAATATAAGCTCAGACTCTCCACTCTACTGTGAGCCAATAGTGCAACTTGTGAGACAACATGGTTGCATAGAATAATTGCTAGATTTATAGATATAGCTCAGACTCTCCACTCTACTGTGAGAATCAAGGTGTCTTGAAGTTGGTGAAAAACCCAATATACTGTGCCATAACAAAAACCATCGAGGTCCATCATCACTACGTTCGACAATTGGTTGATAATGAATACATTTGTCTTGATTATCATGCCACTTAAGAGTAAACTGCTGATATGTGATGACTAAATATCTAGGTCCTACGCTCTTCATAAAATTATGAGACAAACATGGGGTTGTCTATGGTGGTCCTTAGGGGGGTATTGAATAAAAAAGATGCTGATATGGTGTAACCACATAATTTCCTCTATAGTTAATAAAAAGAAGACACACATATATCATTTGTGTGCTTCACCCATTTTCCCTCCATTCGTTCTATGCATTTGATAACAAAAAGCTTAAAGAGACTGTGAAGCCAAATAAAGTTGCTGGTAGAGGTATGGTAGTTAGGAAGGATAAATATAAGGTTTAAAAAAAAAACAGAGAAGGTAGCTTCCAAGAAGGTTGATGGCAAGGGATAAAGAGGATGAACTGTTGGCAGGGCAGCAAATTGAATATACCAAGGACCCAATAGAGGCGGAGATTTTGAAGACTGCAAAAAAGAACAGGAGAGCATTGAGGAAGAGTTAATAAATAGAGGTAATAATAGTAGGAGACAAGAACAGTTTCAAGTGGACAGTGAAGAAATGGAGTCGCATGAAGTTCAGCAGTAGAAAGAGTCCAACTAGGAAGTTAGTAGTTGGGAAATTATCACGAAGCTGAGGAGCAGAAAGAGAGTTTCAGGGCAGAGTCCAACCTTTTAAATTTGAATTGAGCGAGCAACAAGTGAAAAGAATTCTGTTTTCAGAATTTTTGAGTTTTTACCAAAATAGGATAGTTGGAACGATATATTAGATGGAGCAAAAATATTGGATAGAGGAGTATATAACTGTGGCATGCTATAAATACTTTGAATTTGCTGGAGCAAGAAGACACAAAGGAAGAGCAGGAAGCCCAAAGTGCAACACGACTTCAAGCAAATATTACATTACCATCAATTCCACTAGAAGCGTTTATGACATTGGCACCATATGACAAGTCTGCAGATTTGGCGAACTACCTCTTGACATGTGATATAAAGGAATTGAAAGGGCAAAAAGAGGATAATAAAAAGCTGTACGAACTGGTAGAAGCCTGAAAATGACGAGCTTTGGAACACCTGTAAATTCAAAGATGAGACACATTGATGTTCATCAAGATCAAGTTAGAGAAAAAATTTAAAAATCATAAATCAGAAAGCCAAGGTATCCAAGATTGAAGGAGAGAACACAAAAGACCGGCTTTTTTTGGCTAGACTTCAATAAAAGGTGTTAAAGAGTGATGAACATTATGGGTTTGAAATTTAATGAGAAGGATAAGGTTGCATGGATTTTTAAAGGACTACATACAAGAATTAGATTCGCCATATCCCAAACGCAATTCTGAAATAAGGTTGACGTTGTAGCTGCATTGATAAGAGTAGAAAAGATTGAAGATTGGGGTGATGGTTTTGTCCACAAAGAAAATACGGGGATGGATGCATTATTGTATAGAGGGGCATCATAGAAATGAATGTTGAAAGATATTTAGATATAGACCATTGGGTTCTCTAGACTAGATGAATGAGTATTGTGACATCTGTAGAATATGGAGACACCATTCATCTAGGATTTTTTTGTCAGAGGGGTATACAAGGCAGGCTGAAGGAACGCTTTGCAGTTTTTGTAGATCTCCCAATCACGATGATAACAACTGTAGAGCTTTGTGTTAATTCAGGGATGATATTACAAGGAACATATTTATGCGGGTTTTAGGCTTTAGCACACATGCAAAAGACAAGCATAAATATCGTTTCATTTTAGGGCTTTCTGGCTAAAAATCCCAAGGCACAAGTTACATATGGGTCTTAAAAGAACCGGTGTTGGGAACAACTTGGAGAACTTGTGGCATAATGCTTCTTAATGTATGACAAACTGTGTCACAACTTCATAGACAATTATGGACAATCTTACACCAACAGGTCAGATAAACAATTACTTTAACAAAACAAATCTGATAGAGTGCAAGCTTTGGATTCATTCATCAAAACAACTTAAAAGAGGGTGGTAAGGCAGAAAAGAAATTTCAATGAGAATTATAAACTATTCGATTTGTCAGTATCCACCAAAGTTTGCAACAATATTGACATACCAAAATCTGACAAGATTAGTGACACTCAATCCCAATCAAATGTAGTGCAAAACTCCAAAAGGATTTTATTGAAATAGGGAATATTTTTTAAATGTAGCTACAACTAATTTCTCACAGATTGTGAATTTCATCACACATTCATTCATCCAAAGCAATTAGGACATAAACAATTTCAGGCATGGGCCATTTGAGCTTTTGGGGAATCAAATGCAGGTTTGACTTCGAGGAAGAATAGTGGTCATTGGAATATATAGCTTCAATGCCGTACATTTTATTTGTTGGGGTATTGAGGTTAAACATTTGCCTTTTTTTTTAAAGCTAAAGCTTTCTGTTGTGGGAGCTCGGGGGTAATTTAGCTTGTTTAAATCAAATGTAAGTTAAACCTGGACCGGCTTTGGATTGGTTGATGTGATGGCTTGTAATTTTTTGGCAGTGAAGGGCTATGTCAATGGGTGGAAACTTAGCAAAGCTTTTGTTTTTGTGGCTCAACTTAAAAATCATGCATCTTCTTTAACTTAATTGAGCATTTGTTTGGTAGGTCCATTTGGTGAAATCAATGTACGAATAGGCTATCCAAGCAATCTGTTAGTTCATCAACAAATGCACACCTGCCACACACCAAGGGTTTTCAATTTGAAGGCATTTGAGGAATAAAATTACACCAGTTCATCTTCTATTGGATCGACCCCAGTTGGGGCAGATTTGGCTTTGTATTTTGGAGGTATTTAGATCTGATTTTAATTGCTAAACCATCTACATATTTTTGAGAAATAAGCCAATTAGTTTCATAATTTTTCAAAGGGTTTTTTACCAGTTTATAATCAGATTTCAGATCTGATTTCTGAGTTGATTTGGCATCCGCAAATTCTGATTTTTATATGAATGAGTTCCTAAAAATATAAACAATCATCCGGGATAGAGAAAATAATTTTTGGGGCTCATTTGATGCCGTAAATGTGTGGGCCGAAATAGTAGGAGGGTCAGATCTGCATGTTTGGTAGTTGTTGTTATAATTTGGTTTACATCATCTTGTTCCTTGTATTTTTCCAAGTTCGGGCATATGTCATTTGCCTAGATCGGAGTTGTGTAGAGAAAGTTATGCTATCTTGAAGATTGCAGCAGTTAGGGTTTCAAATATAAATTATTTTCCAACTGTTGAAAAATTTGATTTTTTTCATAATAGTCATAAATCAGCCTTTGGAGTTTTTAATTGATCTAAAATTGTTGGAGAACAAGAGAGACCCATTTGGGGATCTTTCAGTTAAAATATAACATTATAAAAGCACATATAATAAATTTTTGAAACTTAACATTAAAATAAACTTAGAAAAGTGCATTAAAAATAAAAGCACTTAATTTAGATGTACTTCCTAGGGCAAAAAATGCGACTAGCTCTAGAAATTAAAAAAAAAGAAATACATCCCACTTGCCTAGGGAAATGCGACTTGGCTATGTGAGAGTTTTTTTCTCTTTAAAAGAGAAAGTCGACTTGCCTAGGCATCATTCCAGGTTATTATGGTATTTTCTTTCCGGCATTGGAGCTCAGAGCTTTTTGCAGAAAAATCTAAGGACAAAAACCCTCTAGATTTCCCCTCTTGTGGACGAAAACCCCAAGAGAAGTGAGAGGAATTTCTACTCAAGAGATTCGATTGTTATTTACAGGTTTTTATTATTCCAGCAGTGTTTGTAGAAGAAATAAAATTGCAGCAGCAGATTCCAGACTTCTTCTAGTATGGGGCGACTCACTTTGTGAAGATTCTATGTTATTCCAGAGGTATTTACATTCAGATTTGTATTGCCATTTTTCCAGCTGCTAATATAGAGAAAATCGACTCAGTTTTAATTAATTTCCAGAAGGGTTTTGGCAGTATTTTCCATTCTCTTCATATGCAAATTTCTAGTTATTTTGCAATCAATATTTATCATTAAGAATTTGATTTTTAATCATGGCTAAGAGAGAAATAAAATATTTGTGAAGGGTTATCCAATAAAACCCTAGTCGCATTTCCTTTTTAGCTATCCAGTTCTGCAGGTATTTTTTTTTATTAAATTGTGTTAAGTGTGTGGATGGTATTCTATCATTATCTTCTAACATTGTAAGCAAGGATCCAAGCCAAAGAATTATATATAAAAAAAAGGACAACAAGGTTGGAATCTTTCACTCAAAGGCAACGTTGTAAGCTCTGTGAGGCTACGCAAGATTTGGAGAAGGCTTGCATTGCCTTGGAAGAGATCTCCATAATGTATTCTTAAGGAGGCGGCAGCTCGTCTTGAGGAAGTTGTGCATAGGGAGAGTATATTTCTAGAGGTGCTTAGATTTGAGCCCGTTTGCAGTGAATCCGGGAGGGAGATGAGGGGTCCAAGTTCTTTTTTGACTACCTAAAAACGAAAGTGACTGCAAAGAGGGTCCTTGGTCTGTGTCAACCCGATGATATGTTCGAACTCCAATTTCAGAATATCTTCTCCTGCTACTCTGCTTCGGACTCTGTAGTGACTACCAGGAATGCTAGTTATTGGGTGGTCCCTCATAAAGTTTATGGTAGTGACTGTATTAAGCTTGACAATAACTTTTCCAAAGAAGAGTTGTTTGTTGCCCTATCATCAATGCAAAATGGGAAATCCCTTGGGATTGAAGGTCTGCCCGATAAGTTCTATAAAGAGATGTGGGATAAAGTTGGAGAATATTTTTGTTGCTTGGTGGCTTAAGCATTTTCTTTAAGCAAGGTATAGTGTGGTTATCTAGTGAAGGTGAAGAGAGGGTTGGATCTAATTTTAAACCATCACTTCTGCAAAGAGCAACAATTGCATTAGCACCGCTTTAAAGAACATGTGGCTATGCAACTGCCCCCTATATATACTAACAGTTGCATCACCATACAAGAAATACTCGAAATATGTTTGTTGATCAATTATGGTTGTTCTCTAGTCGGATGATGTAGAGGTTTATTTTTCTTGATCCCTGTGGATCAGAGACAACCACTCCCCTTTGCTTTACTCTATTCATTTTTTGTCACTCTTGAAGGGGCAATTATAACATATCCAGTATTTTTCATCTACGCAATATTTCTCAGTAACTCTTTGGCATATTAAACCACTTGACCTAAATAAGATACCGGCTCAAGCCTGGGACACTGATAGGTGGCACAGTTTCATGACATCTCTACATCTTCGTGTTTCTCTATCTAGGACATTACTCATTGGGAGGCCCTTCCTAGTTATTTTCAATCGCCCAAAACAAGAAAGAAATTGCCACATACAAGGCTTGATGTTTGACCCCACCCCATCGAACAATAAATTGTGCATACCCATGCAACATCCCCAAAAGTGCCACACAATTTTGACTAAAATGCCATCTTGACTACTCGATTGTGATTGTGTACAAGATGTACCTCAAGTTTGTTGTATTTTTGGCGCAGAATATGATTTTAGGTGTTAAGCTAAGGGGAAGCTCGCCAACAACAATCAAATGCCGCCCTCATAGGGAGGAAATGATCCCTGACAATCCCATCTCCCCCCTTCAATCGCTACAATGGATTCATGTAGCGTTTGTGTACCAAAGTGGAATATAAATAGCACATTTATTCATAGTAATGGCCTCCTTAGTATCTCATTCACTAGGTTTTAGTCAAGCAAAACATCGGACCTAACAATGACTCCCCCTTGGATAGAGCTCAGTTTGATCCTAGTCATAGACTCACCCCAACACTCTTCACAAAGGCTGAGGTCTTGATTGTCAATGGAATAAACCAAAAAAATTGCTCCCCCAACAAAGAACAGCCAAGCACCACCACCCATAGATTCAAGAAAGAGCTCTGGATCAACCAATCCTTACTATGTCTGGACCTGGTAAGGTTCTCGGTGTTTAGTCAAATTAAGCCACAAGCTCCAATCTTGGCGGTGCCCTTCTATCAATTACTTTAAGTTTCAGCCTCACGAACATACTGCCCAAGCGCCCAAACACATTAATTTCTCAAAAGGTGTTAGCACAAAGTCGAGACCTTAGAGCAACATCTGTCGATCCCAGGGCAGCAAGTGTTAATGTATGGAACCTTTCTCCACTTCAATCTTCAATGATAGTCTTCTAAAATAAGAATACAAAGCGATACATTGAAAGCAAGATCTAATTAACATAAAAGAAGATAGATTTACTGAGATCACAACAGATGAATCAATAGCTTTAGTACCACACAAGATGAAAATTAATGTGGAAAACATATGCATAACTAACTATTTAGCATATGGAAATATATCCATTACTCAATATGGTATTTTGCAATGATACCCTTTTTGGCAAAGAGATGTAATGATTCATCCACAAAATTGAATTTGCTCTTCTAGTGGTGATTATGGTAATAATGAGTTTCATAACAAACACAACTGCCATAAAAACTTCAAAAAGAAAGTCAAAACACTTAATGAATTGATTCATTTATCAAGCAAACAAGAAGTACCTGGTTTTTTGAAAAGATGTGTAAGCGTTGAAATAAAAGCTGAAAAAAATGTAAGCTCCTTTTCATCCAAAGTACATGGTTGGTCGTCCTTAAGATGATCCTATGCAATACAAAGAAGTCTGGACCTTTTAAGTGCAACTCTAAATAATAGCAATTTTACATAACAAAAAGGAAAATTAAAAAACCAAACTATATGGTATATGGAAACTATATGGTATATGGCAACTTCAATTTTAATGCTCATTAAAGTCAAAAACAATAGTTGAAGGAAATCAAAGCATAATAACACGTCTTAGCATGCTTCAAAAGATGATATACAAGCCAATTTCATCTCTATTCATGTCTCACAAGTTACAAGGCATAAAAAACATGATCCAATCGCAACTAATTGAGATGGTAGAGGAAACACATCCTGACACTTATTAATTACATTTAATGAAATATCACTGCAAGTGGGACAAGTGACCTACACGCTTCACATAATTATCGCATAGGTTTTCTTTTGTCTATGATGAGATAACACCTAAATCCTTTTTACAACAAGGGTTACGGTAAACTAAACCGTACAGAAGGTGCAAAGTCACAAGCCAAAAAATATGTTCGCATAAAACAAATCCTTAATTGCAAGTGTCAGTGTTAGCATTAAAAAAATTCATAAAACCCATGAAACTGATAAAATCAACTCAACAAGGTTATCAAATCTTATTGGATAATTTGGGGTTACTGAATTGATCCATTGGATTAGTTAATCTTCAATTCAGGTTTAAGTTATCCTTTTTGTATGATTATTATCTAGGTGGCATCAAGACAGCATTAAGGTAAGTTTGAACTCTTTCTGTAAAAACTAACATGGGGATACAAATTCCCTTTAAATTGATTAGTTCAATCACATGGAAACATTTAAAGAGAAGCATAATTGTTTTCAGAATGGGAAACTGTTATGAAACCTGAAGATAAAGCACTATTTCTAGCAAAATTTTATGCAGTGTTTTAAGAATAAGGAAAAAAAACTTAAAGTACTAAAGTTTTGGCAGTGCCTTGTAATTTTCATTTGTTAGTGGTAAAACAAGTGTACATTTCTGATAATTAAAGGAAAAAGTAACTTCCGGTTATATAAAGGGTGACTAGTGAAAAAAGTAGCTATAATTTATACACCCACATGTAAAAGGCTATGTAGCATGGAAACACCCCCCTGCCCGTACCCCCTTAGCAACGTTTCAGGTAGGGGTACAGAAATAGAAACAGGGGGGAAACATCCTCGAAATGCAAGCACAAACCATGTACTGCCCGGAAACGTCGTGGATATGGCTCTCCCGGTACCTGTAGCCATGGGTATGTTAAAAATCCAAAAAAAAAAAAACTTTTTTTAGCATTTATTGTTTCCGACCCTAATTTACCCACCCAACCATCCTAACAACACTTCCTAAAAGCTATATAATGACATCTTTGGTCCATTCTAAATCATACTCATTTATTTCTCTCCCTGAATTTAGTTTTCACTAAACTAGCATTCAGCATTGTGAAGAGCAAATAAGCATCAAGGAAAATCTAGATGATATATTCTTGAATCTAGATTAAAATCATGTATGTATGAAATTGTAACCATGTTGAATCTTTTGAACTTCAATGAAGACCAAATATTTTGAGCGCTTTATCTCTTATGGACTAAAATTTTGAAAATGAGCACTATGCATATATATATATATATATAGAAAACTCGCTGAGTTGTCTCCCCATGAACCCCCACACTCACCAGTCCACCGTCCCTACCTCTCAAGCTGCCCACGTGGATTTAATGCCATGAGATAATTTTGGTTGTCTGATAAATGGTTAACTAAATTTGAAACAAGTTATAATAGTGGTAAAAACAAATGTTGCATAAATAAATCAGGAGTTCTCATGATAATGATGGATGGATAAATTCTGAGTTAAGCTAAGACTAAGAGAACTCTAGTTTAACTCATAATTAGAAACGTGAGACAAAAAAAAAAAGAACGCATGCTCCTAAATTGGGGGATAAAAATTGATAAATAAAAAGATTTAATTGGATTTAGGGGCGCAGCGTGCAGGGGAGAAGAAGGAAAGAGGGGAAGAAAAGAAGACGTGAGGATTAAGTGGAGAAAGGGAGCACTGGGATAAGAGGGTTATTTTTTATCATCAGAAGGAAAAAGGAAATTTCATTTCTGTTACAAAAAACTAGACACTGCTACAGCAGCTCTTCTTGCTTGGAACGAAGGAATTTCTGATCAGTTCTAACCAGGAGAAAGGAGTGTTTAAATATATATAAAAAAGATAAGATTTAGAGGGTGCGTACATCAAGAGGGGAGAGGAGAAGATGTCCAAACGAGCAGTTGCGTAATGTCCCTTTTTGGGGGATTCCGGAAATAGCTAGGGCTGAATGAGAAATGACTGAAATTAATTTTTAAATGGCTGTAATCAGACTTCCGAGGGCTGGATATGACTCAAAATGCACACGGAAACCTGCAATTTTTCCCTTCCTAGGGAAGCGGCCTGCTTTGGCAACTTCCACTCACTTTTGGATGCCCTAAACTCGCTGAAAATACGCCCAATCAAGCTCAAAATTTCAGATTAATTACCAGCAATCATAATATGAAGGAAAACTGATTTTTAGTGCCCTGGAATTGAAGATATGAAGTTTCTATAAACCCTTGTCTCTAGAGTTATTTTAAAAATTCATAACTTTACCTAGGAAGCTCCAAAATTCATGAAACTTGGGATCTTGGGGTTTCAAAATATGAAGAATGAAAATGTCAAATCAACTTGCCCAAACATCCACTCCAACATGCCAAATCTGGCCTACAAGCAATTCACCCTTCTTGGACATAATGAATTAGTGGCTCAAACATGCAAGGAAATGATTGCTTCACCTTTAATAATTAGTATAAGTCCATCCATACAATAAATCAGACCATACATTCATCAAAACATATCCAACATGCTCATGATACAAGTCGCCTAGGGCTAGATAGAAAGATATCAGCTCCAAATTCGTTGAGATATTCAATAATTCCAAGAGGGTTTTCGTCCCCAAGACAAGTTCCACTATCAAGGGTTTGCGTCCTTGAAGTGGTCTCAAACAAAGGTTTTCGTCCTTGATGAGAGAGAGGAAAGATACAACCTTTACCCAAAAGAAATAATAAGATTCAACATATCCATCAAATGGCCAAGCAACCTCCTTTTATAACAATAAGGGGTGTTACATTTCAAATGATGGCCGACCTTATAATAAGAACCTTTTAATTATCTAATTTGTATTTAGAGCCTACATGCTCAAAATACCTTGTATAAGTTCTTCTATTGGAGCGCTTAGCTTCCCAATAGAAATACATGATGATAATGAAAATATCTACTTAGGAAATGTTATCCAAGTCTTCCCCTTGCTTCTTTCCTTAAACCCATGGGGAGGAAGAATGGGTTAAGGTCTTCAATTCTGTTAGTCTCCAAAAGGGACATGACAAGCTGATAAAAACAATCCAAGGGATCTTAGTTTTGGCATCCATTTTCCAGCTGACAGAAAAGATAGAGATAAACCAAGTTGGGGTCTATCAGGTTTCTCTAAACTCCCTTTAAATTATGTTAGAAAAAATGAAAGAATATATATATATATATATATATATATATATATATATATATATATATTCTAGGAATAATTCATGTGCTAAGCTTTTAGTATTTCATTATATTTGGTTACGGCTAGAAAAACATTGAAATTATGGCTGTTACAATCCAAAGTTTATGAATAAACCCCTATGCAAACTATGTGAGATCCAATATTAAATTCCTTTAAGCTAGGCCAACTTGGCATCTTAAGTTTATAAAGAATATCTTAATAGGATTCCACTCTTTGGCAATTCATCGAAACTTATCCAGATGAAGAGTTACGTAGAATGACCTGTAATACCAATATAAAAAACAATAATAATAATAAAAATAAAAACCTTTGACAAACATAAAGACCATGCAAGTCTAAAACCCATGACAAAAGAAAATGTGTACAATCATCAATTACATGAATGCACAAAACATAGTATGAAATTAGTAGGAATTACCTATTAAATATCTTCAGTAAAGTACATTAACATCTAATATGTTATACAGCCAAGGATAGAGGACTCTGGTTTTCAAAAAAAAAAAATGAACTTTTGCATATAGATGTGGCGGGAGTATATAGAAGTGGAAGAACAAAACATATGTGACCTTACCAATCCATCAATAACATAAAACATAAATCAAGGAATTAGGCACATTACAGGTATTATGGATGATAGGATTCCTTAATAAATAAATAAACAGGCTACTTAAGATATCTACTTAACCTTAGAGATTCTAAATATTGTTAACCTATACTTTGTAAATAATCACCATTAACTAAGACTCTATAGACGTGATTTATAAGGAATAATATTCAAAACAACTATGTTATTATGTGGATTTGACATTATAAGAAAACGTGTTTCCTATTAAAGCAATGATCACATTGGGAATGCGCTAAATCAGGATGAATAGAGGTGGGAAATACACTCTCTGTAAGATTACTAACAATAAAAATCCGTAAGACTTTTGATCGATAGAGTGACTTACTACCTCTTGTAAAACATAAATTAAGTATAAATGAACCTAGAAAACTCACATAATTGAAAACCATATATATGTGACTAACAATGACGGTAATCAGTCATTTAAATGTGAAAGTAGAATACCATAAGAGTGCTACAAAAATCGTCCTCTAGGTGGTATGTGATGCCTAGTAAAGTAAAGCTTGCTTGAATCCTCCTTGAGTTTTGTATGTAACTGCTTTCGGGCAAACAAGTTAGGAAAAGAACCCAAATAGATCATTATATGAACGGGTGGTATGGAGCATCCGGGATCACTGTATTGTTTGTGTTTTAATTCTTGTTGCCCAAAAATATCAACATGAAGGTAGAGAGGTGTTCTTGTAGGATTGTCAGTTGAGAGAAGAGCATATTTGAGATATGTGCTAAGCTTAGGGGGTGATAGTACTAAAACGTGATAGTTGACCTAGTGTTTAGTCACATATGAAGAATGCTAAGAGGGGACATAAGGTAGGTTGTGGATTGACACTTAGGCTACCCTCTTGAATTATCATTTTAAATTATTCATGCTCTAGCATTCGGATGGATTTCAGTGATTAGGTGGGTACCTCCTAACATACGTAGACTTTTGGCCAAAAGCAAAATAATCAAATTATGATTTTAGGATGTATATTATTCCTGCCCCGTTGAGATATGCCAGTTGATCGGGTGAATACTTACACATGAGATTCTCTCTTTCCTCATTGATTACCATATCTTCCTTCTCGTGAAGGGTAGGGCCATTCTCAAGACTTGGGAGGTGTGTGGGATCCATATGGCTCGTGTTTGGAGGTAAAGCACTCCGATGATGCTCTTTCTCTCGCTGCAGTTGGACAATAGAATGGTTCTCTACAACTTATGTCATGGCATTTTATGGTAAAAAAAATTGTATCATTGTGTTACTATTGAGATTTGTGCAAATGTTATGAGAATGGAATTTGTAAACCTTGCTAATTGGGAGTTGATATTTACATTCTATAAAGTATAAAAAGTTCTTTGATTGTATTAAATATGAAGGAATGTTTTCTTAAAAGCAATTAGTGTCAAATGGGAAGTACGCTATGACTGGCATTATGTATTTAAAATTATGGTACAGAATCCATTCTAGCAGAACACTAATTACGAAGAGATATCATATGGCTAAATTTGTGAGATGGACTTGTGTTAATTGGTATATTGAAATAGATAGGTAAATGAATGAATGAACTTAATGAACAAAACAGATGCTCAAACTATGTTTGATTTTTATGCATGGTGGTATTGGATTAGGATTACAAATTCACTAGCTTAGAGTTAATGAAATGCTTACCTAGTAATGGATAATAAGATAAACGGGAACTCACACAAAATTAACATTTAGTGATTATACATTTTGTTCACTTGTTTCATGTAGGGGCAAACTATACCACTTAATGAGATACTTATTTTGTTTATTTAAGTTAAAAGGAACTTTGAATAAGTGTAAACTAAAATTGACATGGTATGCCTCTTAATGCAAATGATATTAAGTAGGTCTAGGAAAATGTAAGTATCGTTTTTCCTTCCTTGGATGAAGGCTGATTATGTTGTCCATTGTCATTAATGCATGTCAAAAAAAATTAGGTTTTTATGGTCACCTGTAAGGGGAGACGTTACATCTATAAATTTGGGAAAAGCAAGCAAGGTTTTCAGAGCCCCGAAGCAAACAAACAGGGCCGTGCAAATATATTTGCCCTGTCTGACAGTTGCTAGAAACATATTGCTACGGTTTTGGTCCTACCACCTAAGGAGTGCAATAGTTCTCATCAAGGTTCTTTGCTCGCACTAGTTTTTCTAGGTCTGCTTCCCCTCGTTGTCTGGACACGAGCTGCTCTATCTATTTCTTATGACTGTCTAAAACCATAGTTACCTAAGTCTTGGGGACAGTGATACAAGGGGACAGCATTTCCAAGACGGCAAAAAAAATCAGATTTTGCAGATGGCAGCAGAATAACTATTAAAATAATATCCAAATTAATATTTAAATATATTAACTTTAGTCAATGAAATTTAGGGGTTTAAACTGAATTCTATGTTTTTAGGGTAGCTTTGAGATAAGAATTCAATGTTTTTGGTAAAAATAGTAATTTTTTTCAAATAAAAGCACCCAAATATAAAAAAATTGGGGGCATCCCCTCCAAGTCCCCAAACGTTTTCCTAGTCCTCAAACATTTTCCTAGTCCTGGACGTCACCAGATCTAGGGGATGCTTTACCACGTAACACTACTTAAAACCCCCTTTTATTAGTGTTAGACACATCCCCTAGATCTTGGTGACGTCTCGGACGCCCCAAACATTTCGGGGAGTAGGGGACTTGAAAGGGATGTCCCAAATTTTTTTTATTTTTTGAAAATTTGACACCTTTACGTTTTAAAAATTATTATTTTCACGAAAAACATTGAACCCTAATCCCAAAAGCACCCTAAAACACATTATAAACCCCGAATTTTCATAATAGAATAAAGTCAAAATATTTAAATATTTATTTTTATATAATATTTTAATAGCCATCCCCTGCTATCTCCAAAATATGGGATATATTTTGCCATCCCAGAAACCTCATCCTCCCGTCCCCAAGCCTTGGGTAACTATGTTTTTTACAAAGCATTCAAAGTATTTATGTTTTCCTATATTCCTAGAATAATCCTTTATGCAATCAGGTCTGTTTTATTGGGTTATATCTGTTTAGATCTGATTGCAATATGGTGTGGTTAGTTATAGCACATTGTTAGTGTAAAACCACTTTCCACATCTACACTAGACACCATAGGTTTCAACTCAAAAAGCTCTCCAATATAGCTATTTTTGTCGGTGATGCACATATTTCATTAGTACAACCAAAGGATATACCCTCATAGTCCACACAAAAGAAAGCCAAGAAAGAAACACAGACAAACAACAAAGAAATAAGAGAGATAGCTGTCATAGCTGATTGTTTTACACTCTTTCATCAGCATGGGTTAAATAGATATACAAAGTATACAGGTGTGTTTTGGTTGGATAAGGCCTAGAACATGAAAAAACACTATGCATCTTTCTTATTTTATCTTACATGCATTTAGAAAAGGCTCAAACGAATTGGGACGCGTTGAACGGAAAGCTGATTACAAAGACAGAAAGACTTATAAATGAGAGATTATTATCATTCTTCCCTCCATGACAAAGTTGTCTTCAACTTCTACATTAGATAGGAAAGAAGTGAGGTAAGAGTAAATCATTACATCATTATTTTTTTGCAGTATGATTTATTTTTTGGGCCAGCCATATCCACTCACATATCCAGCAGCCCTGATGTGTGACAAGGACAACCAGACATGCCACAAAAAACTGATACATATCAAAGGTGCATCCATATTCAGATACACATATTCACGATATGGGCACCCCTTGACGCACATCCAGCTACTTGGAGTTTTTGTTTCTTTAAGGATCTTTCTTTCAGAGACAATTATTCAGTTATAATGAGACCCCCTACATATTGACAAAAATGCTGACCAATAATAAGTATTGGGTCTCACCAGTCACAGGGTACTAATTTATGTGAGTAAGGGAATTTTACTCCTTTCTGAGCCTCACGCTACCATTTAAGAAGCATGGGCTCACCACTAAAGTCTAGGAGAGATGGACAAATGTGCTTGTTTGTGATAAGAATATGCACCCAATGTTTTCTATTTGTTTTATTTCACCTTGATCTTGTATCTGTAAACTTTTTGGATAGCACTAACCATCTTCCCCCTAGAATCTGGCAAACCCAAATCAAATGGCCGATTAATGCATGTTCATTGTTGGCTCATCAGCCGAAGACTGAGATGGCGTAGAGCAAGTTTGGGATCTTACTTCTAACATGTGACCATGTTTCTCTTAAATTCCTATGTCATGGAGAGACCTTTTTAGGGAGGGACATTTTCATCAGGAAAGCTAACTAGTGAATCAGTTCACTTCTATAAGGTGCTCAATTATCTTAATCTATTAGAAACCTCAAGAGAAGTAAAACATGCAATTCTACTTGTCAGGGTATTAACATTAAAACTTTTGCCACATGCTCGCATGATGATGACTGTAAATCTCCATAGTACTTTCCGAGAATATGAAGAAATCATAGATGATGTATGACTCGGGATATTTGTCCAATGTATGTCTCAATCATTCACAACATCTACTCTTCTCGATATGCACTCAATGCATATGTGGAATGTAGTTCTTAGTTGGTGGTGAGATCTTCACCATATTCCCCATGTCATGGAATATACTTAAATCAAGAGTGGATTACCATCTGGTTATTTTCACAAAAGCAGACTAGAAGGTCTTGTTTCATGCCAAGTGATTATGTCGAAGGAACATCTGTCTGCCTTTCTTCTCAAAAATTTACATGGTGCAACATGTGGAAAACATGTCTCCAATGATGATAGAATTCCATTCAAACAAATACAGAGTCCAGATTCACCCTATTTCTCTTTGCGAGACTTCTAAATGTTTTCTAGATTAGCCTAGAACCCCTTTTTTGCAATTTTTCATTTTGAGTTGGTTTTTTCCTTCATCCATAATGAAATCGCTGGTCTACGCAGACCAGCAGTTCTGTCACCGTTTTAAACCAATATCAAAACACGTGTTTTAAATGTGGAGTTCAGTTACGATTCGATTTTCTCTGTGTTTACTTGGTCAATTTTGCTAAAAATAAGCCTGTTGATTTCTTATTTGTTTACTTTATCGTCTTTGCTAAGTTTTAACCCATTAATTTCTTCTGTGCTTACAAGTCTTCGAGCTGAAAAATAGAACTGAATAATCCCTCCACTGTCAGCACATAACAAATAACTCTCTTTTAGATGATTCATGGGTTGGTTATTTCTGAATTTTGGAGAGAGGTTATGTTGCCAATTTCTTTAGAATTTTTGATACAGACAACCAGTACTCTGTCCAAGTTATCTTTCCAGTCACATTCCAACTACATCCTTGTGTCAAACCAGCTAGCTTCCTCGAATTTTTTCATTGCTTCTTGCTGCTTCAGCCATTTCTTTCTATCTTGATCACATTGGACTCTGCGTTTGGAAGTAGTACAAATCTGAGGAGATACCAAATCACCACTAACAAGCCTGGGACAAAGCTGCCACGAGACTGCAGTAACCAGGTTGGTGGTGCATTAGTTTTCTTCTAGTTTATTATAGTTGAAAAGATTTTTGGAAAAAACAGTTTGTTATTATTTGAAATCTGCAAAAGTAAGATTTTGTTTAGAAATTGCATTGGAAATCCTTGAAAAGACTCCTTATGAGCATTTTCCGTCCTCATTTCATTTCTCTGCGTTTATTGGAAAGACACTAATATGCTGAAAACCAATCCTTAACCCATTCCCAGAGGAGTTGCTTAAGGAAAGGTTGGAAGTGGGGTATAAGGCAGTAGTATTCTATTTCCATTTCTTTAATTCCACGTTCATTTCAAGAAGCAATCTTGGCCAGCGAAAGTTTGTTCAAGTTGAGAAAAAAGCTTTTAAGAAGTGTCTCCTCCTAACAAAATTGAGGTCAAAAGTCTTATTGTAGGAAGCTTTTATTTGATAAAGGATTGATATTGCTAGAAAGCTTTTGTATTTATTTAAGTTTATAACCTGCAACAAAGGAATAACTACATCTGGGTTATTCCCTGTTTGATTTATTTTATTTGAAAAGGCAATAGTTTAGTTTTTCGTTTATTTTATTCCCTCTCAGTCCATCTGTTATTTTAACTCATTTCTAGACTTTAAAAATCCATAAAAAAATAGATAGTTTATTTTATTTCATTTAAAAAGGCACCTTTAAGAAAATACAAGAGAATTTAGAAGTAAATCGTTATTTTATTTTGTTAATGAGAATATTTAGAAGTGATTTGAATAGATTTAATGCATTTCCTTTGGTCTTTTGATTTGTATGAGATTTACTTCTCACTGTTCATCTATTATTAAGCATTTTAATTAATCCAATATCAAAACAAACATTTTACCTTTCTAATTAGGAGCTAATGTAATAAATATTAATTAAATCCTCGCTAAAAGTTCCTTTAGACATTTATTTGTGAATAAATTTTCTCATTTTCCCCATTGTGGTGGTCCAACTATCAACTTCGCTTCCAGATTTTTGTGAATGCCAAATTGGCTCAATTCACTTCCAGTATTTTCCCTTATCTTGGAAAAAAAATCATTTTCGAACCTTGCTTGTGCGAAATTCGTCTTTTCGCTCTAATCTTATACGCAACCCAACTTGAGGTCATCAACCAACTCAAAGCCTTAAACGAACATCTTTCTATAGCCGAACAATTTTGGTTTGATCAAGTACATAATCAAATTGCACTCTAGAATAATACAACCAAAAATTGGTACCTAGAGACTAGGGACAACTTTATGGTGCAGATTATACTGGAAAGTAAAAGTGCCCACTACATCAAAGATAATTAGGAATGTGAAATCTAGTAAATTGGGAATTGGTTATTAACGAGAAGAAATAAGACAATTTTTGACAGGATATAGTGTAAGCCACTAGTGAAATTGGATCTTCAGCTAACTCTCCAGAACTCTGTGAATCCACAAACCAAAAGAAGGAAGATGGGTGAAAAGCTTTTTACCTTTCCGACTCTCTGGATTATGTTCCCTATAAAGATACATTTTAACGAGAAGAGATTAAAAATAATACGTGCTCCATTTGACAGAAGGAGAGCATCAATATCTGCAGGTACCGCCTTGAATGAGAAGGTTGTCCACACATACATAGACAAGGCCATTGCACGCAGCCAAAGAATGGAACTCCCTCTCCCTCTTCCTGCATCGTCGTTCCTTTCACAAATTCCTCTTGTATCATAAGCGTTTACCAAATTTCTAAAACCCTTCTACTACCGCAGGCACCAATACATTCTTACGAAAGGAGGACTACGCATAATACCAGAAGTAACAGTTTTCTCCACATAAATTGTGTTTTGGGTAAATTGTTCATTGGCATAGTCAATATCCGAGGAAGTAAACATTAAATGTGTTAGCAAAGATAATGAAAACATGTCATAGAAAAATAAAAGGAAAAGACAACACATTTATTAAAGAGTGAGGTTGATCCAGTGCCAAATAAAATAAGAGGAAATGAAATGAAATGAAATATTTTAATGACATCCACGACACTAAAGATTCTATCGGACAACAAAACTAAGATTTTTTTTTCAATCTGATTTCAGACTCCTTTCAATATCAGCTTTCCAGTTGTGAATCTTGAGAATGAAACCCACGGTCACTTGAAGCTTTGTTCCTTCGAACGAGTTCCTCTAGTCAGTTCACTATCAGGTTGTTTTTGTATTAGATACAAATATCATCATATGCTGAACACTCCATAATGAAATGACATTCTGTCTCAACAACCCCTTTACTGCAGAAAAGACAAATTCATCCTTTCCCAGTCCTCCTTTAGAATAGTCCATCTGCCAGTTTTGCAACGAAGATGATGTGATCCGGTCCTTAATTGTGCCACTAGAATCCTTGTTTTACCCTTGATAGCCACCCCTAGATAATATTTTTCATCATGCTCCCCAGTGGGATTGAATTCTCTGATATAATGTGCTTTCTTTCGACCAATCTATCCCGTCCACATGGCAGTCCTAAACTTTTCTATCACATAATTTTTTATTTCCCTGTCTGTTGTTAGGACACTCTTGCAAGTTGATGCCCCATTTGTTCATCCATTTATTATTTTGTTTCGTCCAGGTTTTCTTTCTACACTCCAGAGTATCGTCCACAACCATTTTGGGCCAGCAAAGATTGTCCATGCTTTCAACTTTTTTCAAATAGCTTATCATCTGAGATATTGCCGAAGCTTCCAACAAGGAAGTACTTGCTTCAGCCAGCAGGATCTCATACAGAACAGTTGATTTAACTTTGAGAGTGACTTTGAGAGTGCCTTGTGTTAGAGTTTTGCTCTTGGAAGTTCAGGGTACGAATTCCATCCTTCCATATTACTTTTCAAAAAAATATATTACTTTTCTTTAATCAAGGTCATGCAATTGTTAGTCTCTCCTTTTTCATTGAATAAAAACAATAATATGATAGGGTTTAAAACTATTTTTATATAGATTTAAAGATAAATTATATTGCTATGTCTAATTATATATTAAAAATGATTAAAAGAAATAAATGGGTTGTTTTAATATATTTTTTCAATATAATATTATAATTTGTATTGTTTTACATAATTTAAAAGATAAAATTGAAAAATTACACTTATTAAAAAATTGTTTAGCAGTTATAAACGAGTTGTACATATATATCGATAATAAAATGTATACCCGATGTGGAAGCATAAAGAAATCGTACTAAAAAAAAAGCTTCAAACATTTTTATAAATTAGAATGATTGGAGAGTATGCATAATTTTTGAACCATCAAAAAGAATTAAGGTCCATATCTTTTGATTTTGTAATTGTAAAACATTGTAAGTAGGTAGATATTGTAAGTTCTTGCCAAATATATATTATTATACATAATAGTCATAGCCATAGTGATATGTCATTTTCTATTGAAGTTAATGCAAGAATTATATCTAAGCCTTTTAAACCAATGAATGTTTTGTAAGAGCGTTATCTTCATTTAATTGGCTATGTAAATTGCAAGTTTAAAGTTATAAAGATTATTAAAGAAGAAAAGTAAAAAATAATAATAAATTTTAACTGGCGGTGAAGTAGACAAATTAATCACTAAATAAATCACATTACGAAATATCTTACATTACTTTGCGTCGGGTAAAGACTAATCATACTAGTAAATAAGGTTTTAAAAATACAAAACATAATTTAACCAGAAAAGTTTGTCAGCATTCTAGTGCGGCACCATATTCCATTGAGGCATACATTATTTAATAAAATCAATATTTTTCAAATCTTGACTGCAATCCAAACAGAGAAGCCACTAAGAGATTCTCTAAATCACAATCCAAGTAGTTTGTTTTAACTAAACTACACAAAGAATTTAAAATTTACAGGATAGTGTTGAATTTGGAGTTTTATAGATTCTTTTATCTAGGACAAAACCTACTTTGTTTCTTGCATAGAAGTATAATGCATTATGTATTCGAATATCTAGATTGACCTTCATTGTCAACGTTTTTTTTATTGTTAACTTTTTCCACAAGTTTTGGAAAATGATTCATCCCCATTTGTTTGAAAACTCGCTACGTAATTTTGAAAAACAAATTGGGCTGTTATTGTATTCCTTGACTATATGATATTCATCAGTTAGTCGAGATAGACTTCCATTGGCCTTCATTTAAATAGTTGAGTTTTAAAATTTTCTCTTTTCAAAGGAGGCAAAATCTTTGCAGTGTGATGGCAATCTAATTAACAACCATCATGAAGTTGTTGTGTATATTAATGCATAATATATTGGGAATATTTCAATCAAGTGAACATGGAGTGAAAGACGGTGCATACCCATCACAGAATTTGATTGATCTTTGCCAAGTTGAGAAGTCTTTAGAGATATTGGATGCTAAGAATGACATCTTGGGTTTGAAATATGGGCACCCAAAAGAGTTAATGGATTTAAATGTGCGGGTTAACCCTGAAGGTCTTGTGCTAATGGATCTAGTTTAAAAATGGGATCAATGGGTGGATGTAGAAAGTTGTAGGGAAAACAATGTTGGTAATGGTTGTGATATATCTTTTTGGGGTTCTGCAAAGAGACATTTTGTGAAGGCTTTCAACAACTTCATCTCGAGATATTTTTGTTAAATATTTATTGGACTTATATTTTAAAATAGAACTATTATTATACATGATAGTCATAATAATAGTCATAGTCGTATATGATTTTCAACTACCTCAACTGAAGTAAAGGCATTAATAAGATCTCAACCCCTTTGAGCCAATTGTTATTTTGTAAAAAAAAAAATCATTTACTCGGTTAAAACAATTACAAGGTTAAAGTTGTCAGTGTCATAAAATTGGAAAAGTAAAAAATACTACAAATTTTGATTGATAGCAAAGCAAACAAATTAATCACTAGATAAAGAGCAATATGAAATATCAATTACATTAGTACCTGTTGGCTAAGGACTAATAATAGGTTATACCTTTGGAGTATCATCCTAGTGGTGAAAAGATATTGTGGTATAAATAATTCCAAGGTCGGATGGTGTAGTATATGAATTTGGCACGAGTACTTAACAATGTGGTATTTGGTACTTATTTTGATATTTATTCTATATATGCACCAAATGATCAATTTAAAGAACTCTCCTACTCTTTTTATGTATGCTAGTTACAATAGCTAATAGTTGTTCTCTAACTCATCTCCTTGGGAATCATTGTGCATGTTAGAAAATATCTATATAGACTTTCACTTATCAAGGGCCTAATTCCTTTCACACTCTAGATAGGTTCGCAAGTAAAGGACAAGTTTTAAAACAAACATGTTCAACCTCTACCAACCTATCCCTTGTAGTTCTAATGGTATTTTTTTCAAAAGGGTAAGTTAGCTTAGTCAACCTAGGTAGTATTTTTGTTATGATTGAGTGAGAAACCATACAAATGGTCACATATAAATACACATGTACCCTAACCTGTTAAGAGCATCTAGGGATTCTCTACTCTCGCACTCTAAGTATCTCAATAAGAATGACTTAAGAATTTAATTCCTTAGAGCATTCATCACAATAATAGACTACTAAAATTTGAAGACATGTATATTGATGACCTAGATCAAACGTGAGCCAAATTCAAAAGTACGAGTGCATGTTACCAAGTGTGAAGGTTGAATCAAGGGATTCACTTTCTATTTATTTTTTAATATCACATGCATCTCGGCATAGGTTTAGGAAAACCATACATGTATTGAACTTTTTTGAAATAGTGGAATGTCACACATCACTCATCGCATTAACATGGGTGCGGCGAGGCAATCGAGCACAATTATCGATGACACCTTTATAGGTCTCAAGTACAAGGGTTGGAGTTTCAAAAAAAGGAGAAACCATATGTCGCCACAACACAGTCACATTCTAGACCCTAAAATAATATCTACAAACACAAGTGAACAAAATTACAATAGTCATATTGATTGTGTATCCCCATAAGACAAGTTCATATCCCTTGAGACATTTTCAACACTAAATGTATCTCATTTCCCACAAACCTATCTTGTATTGAGTTCTAGATAAAGATATTTTTTGAGAAATTTGATAGGACCAAGTAATGTACTTATGTACACATTATGATCATTGTCATATGATTTTCCTGCATAATTTGGTTCCTCTCTTTAATCTTAAAATCCTTACTCTACTTTATCAATGTCTAATTAACAAAAAAAAATGGAAAAAACAAAAGTATCATGGTTTACTATTATTAGGACTATTCGCCTTAGTTGTGAATTATCGTTATCATGTAGTATCTTAAATTAGGTCTTAAACCCTAATTTCATAACATTTTCATGTTCCAATTTATCTATCAAACTATGTTATCCTAGGGTTTCATTCCTCTTCCTTAGGGTTTTATATTTCAATCTATTGTTTGTTAAAAATTTATTATAGGGTTTATATCAAAATACTCCCTCGAAGGTGTGTAATATGCATTACAAAATAATCTCTAATGATGATTCTTATGACGTTAAAACATTTAATTTGTATGTTAGGTTAAAGGAATTACTTCATCATTATCTAAAACACCCAAAAAACCATTTGTAGAGAATTTATGTGTATACTTGATGACCTAATTACACAAAATCATACATGTCAGGGTAAGATCTTTCAATAGGTTGGCGTAACCTTATATGAATAAAAGAATATATTGACACCTCTCTTAACAAAAATGAATGGTCATATTTGTAGTCACCCTTTGCATCCTAAAATAATATATACTCCTTATTTGTCTAATTTTCTTATGCATGTTATACTTGTGTTCCATCCCACAAACTATATTGGTACACATTTGGCAAATTTATAAGCTCCTTCGATACAAAGAATGATAATACAACTATTTTACTTGAGGCCTTTCCCAAGATCTTATTCAGTATGACCATATGATGGTTCTTTTCCTTACCTCCCACTTGTATTGACTCATTCCCTAAGCTAACAAAAAAATAATTCACTCACTTCTGCATTGGTGAAAACTACAGTATTTACTTTAAACACATTCTCAAAAATCAACATGACCCACACAAAAGTGTTCGTGATTATATCATAAGATCTAAAGATATAGTAAGCTAACTACTTTACTAACACAATGAAATGGAAAAATGACAATTCTTTGGTAGACATTGTATTTAAGTCCCTTTCCTCTAGGTATTCCTCCTTTGACAACCAATGTGAGGTGATGATCGATTGTGATAAAACTATTATATCGCATTTTTCCCTCGATTTTGAATTTAAGGCTACACATGAAGCCTCTAAGTTTAAGCCTTAGTCTCCATCTACGTAGGCTTTAATGCATGTGCATGATGAAATTACTCTAAACTCTTTTCCATTTAGATAAATTTGTATATTCAAGGATGAGGAAAATATTATGACCCTCCATTGTCTACAAAACTTCTTATATTAGAGCACGAGGACAATATTATAGACCCCCCACTAGCTACATAACTTGGCACATCCAATCATGATGATATTATATAATTCCTAAACCCCTCCATTTTTATAATATCATCTACCCAAGTATGAAAATATTAATTTGGACATTCCTCTACCTATCCAATATCATGCAACCCACCTTAATGATTCAACCCTAAATAAATAAATAAGTGGTTGATTAATGTGTTCTTATTTACTTTTAGGATTAAGGGTTAACAACAAGTAATATATTCAAATTATTAGTAAAATATTAATATGCATATCATAATATATTATTATTGTCAATTTACAAGATAAAATATTGGAAATCATTGATAAGAAGGTGAAAGCATAAGAAAGAGGGTACACTTAGTTGATTACAAACTCATGAAATTGATTTGGTAGTCTAGATTGGAAGCGATCTACAATTACTTCGTCTATGAAGCTAGAAAAGCAAACTGAGTAGGGAAAAAACCATCGGGTTTGCATGTAAATTTTAGATGGTTTAGTACCTATCAAACCATTTTGTATGGAAATGATATGGCATTCCACAATTTTTTGTTCCCTTGCAACTGATTGTGATGTGCTTCACTCTAAATCCCTAAATTTTGCACATGTGCAAAACCCTTTATATGATGAAAAATAGCTTCAAACCCTAACCACATGCAAGATACCATGTACACAGATTTTTGGTTGGGTTTATGTGCAATTCATACACCATCTCATTTACAATATTATGAAGAGGCCTCAAACCACATGTAATTATCTACCTAGCATGTGATGTGTGTGTGCGCGCGCGCAACTAGCTTTGGCAATTTTATCATTTGATAATGCAATAATCAATTTGTTTGCTTAGCTTGGATGGTTTCTAGCATTGGAAACATGACTCTATAACCTAGTTAAGTGTGTTTTAGACCTGTGTATGGGTTGTTATTAGAGTGTACTATTTTTTAGTAATTTAGGAGATCTTGGAGTGCTTTAGGAATGATATTTTTAATAAACGCTCTTGAAAGTGCCAGGTGAGTAAATAAGTTCGTTAAACTTATTTATATAGGGGTTCTTAGGTATAATTTCATGTTAAGGTTGATCCACGAGAATTGCCAACCTATAAAAAAATACCAAATTGAAAAAGTGATCATTAGATGGCTAGGGATGAAAACATTAGTTTCATACCAAAGCGTTGAATGGTTTGCTCCCAAATGAATAGTCATGTATAAGCATGTGTTAGGATTTTGAAAGGTTTTGGGAATGATGCCTAAGAGGAATGTACTACTTTAGAATGATGCAAGTGGTTCTACGAGAAATTAAACAGTGGGAATAAAGAGTCATATCATGTGATATGGATAAGGATGTGTAATTAAGATCAACATGTGTGCACAAGTTATGATTTGGAGATAAAGCCAATTTTGTAATTATCGAATGATAAATTACCATATTCAAGACTCTACATTTGATTAAATTCCTTGCTTTCCGATGTCCTCAACCAAAAAATTAAAAGTGATTAAGCAATAATGAGAGATGTTATAGATAATGCTCGATAAGAATCTAATTTCACTATCTCTTATTCTCCATCGATTTATAGCCCGTTTGTCAAACACTCAAGGAAAACCCATATACAACTATCATATAATTAACGAACATGATATGTATGCATTACAAGAATCCATCACCGAGCTTAATAGGAATGGTTGCACTACCAATGAGGTTAATACTACTATGATATCATGTGTACCACCGACTCAACTTTATATCTCACAAAGGCACATATGCACAAAATAAAATGGTCTTCCATGATGTTCACGGAACTACTAATAATAAAATGGTCGACCTCTATAGTCCCCAGCTCAAAATAATCAAAGACCCACCTATAATGCATGTACATTCTCCATGTCGCCATGCATAGTTGTAGGTCATCAAATTCTCATCTATAGAATGAAATGTCACCTCGATGAGCCATGTGGCTTGCACCCATTGTCTCCCATCCAAATGACAAGGGATCCTCAAGTTGTCTATCATGTAAAATCCCCACTGGTCGGTCGATGGCAATGTGGTCCTATAACCATACTACAATAATGGTCCTAGATAACAATATCTAAAATATATTCAAGTAATCATTTTAATCCCTATACACTCCTAACACTTTCTTGAGACCTTGGAATCACTCATCATGACCTGCCATAATTTTCAGTCTATGAGAAACTCATACTATTCCATTTATTACTCTTAAAATAGTGCACAATTAATAGAATATACATAATAAGTGAAAATTAAATAGCTACATAACATGGCCAACTCAAGGAAAGACATAAATAAGAGACATGAAGATATAATAATAGACTAGAATTATATTATTGGATAAAGAACTTAGACACGAGTTCATAATGGAAATCTAGATCAAGATAAACCTTTTGTGTAGTAAGCATACAATATTTTATATAATTTGAGGTGAATGTTTGTTTACCAGTCCCTTCTTCCATTCCTTGACAGAAGAGGCTCTTCACATTCTCTACTTATGCTTAGAGAGAGTTACATATTCAGTTTTTTGTCTTATCTATACTAGGTACATACAATAGGAATTATGCAATATACTGTTGGCCATTGTGTCTATAGTATTTTCATTGATGTCAAAGATAATTAATGGAAAAGGGAGTTTAGGTAATGTCATATGAGTCTCCATAAGATGTCAATCAAGGTTAAACATGTAGGTTGGTTGGTAGTGTCTGATTTGGTGAAGTTGATATGGTGTCTTGGAGCATGGTCTAGTATGCATGGTCATAATATGGATACTCCAAAGTTATCCAAAGGTTATCATGAGGTCTATCATGGTCAAAGTAATGTGTGAGAGGTTTTTATGTATGCAAGTGGTCATTATGGTCCGTTCATGAGAAGTCATGGTTGAGTCAGGTCATTCTAGGCCTATTCCTAGACCTAGTGCATGGTGTATGGCATGTAAACATAAACTATGGAGCAAAGAAGTCTTGTTCAAGCACATGAAATGTTTCATGATGTTGCATAACATGTGTAATAGGTGTATCAGGTCAACATTAAGCTAGAAAGTGCATTTTAGGGTCCTTGTGGAATAAGAGAGTGAAGACTACTTAAGAAAGCATAGGTAATTCTTGGTGGAGAGAGATATTTAGGTACATTTGAGCATGGATGAGAGTTGGGATATTTGAATGAGGTTTTTTATTATTTTATGCCAAGTTTCAAGTTAGGGTTGTGAATAAATTGTAAGATAATTGATTTTTGGCAAAACCGAGTTCTTTAGAAGGAAAATCCATCTCGATAGGTCATCTTGTTTTGCTCACCCAAACATGTGGGTTTTTCATGGGACCTTATAGATTTTAAGGATGTTTTTCATTGAGATGAGATCATTTTTCAAAAATAATGGATTGATTTGGTCGTCAAATATTTATGAACAATCATTAAGAAGTCAGATTGGTCTTAAACCCTAGTGAAACCCTCCTAGCAGAGCGATATGGAAGAAATTAATTTTTTGGTTTACAAATGATCTGTGAAAGAAACATTTGTGAATTAGGGTTTAATAAGATTCTCCAGAGCACATTTTGGTGGTGGTTTCATAAGCTAGATGTTTCAGGAAGATGGAAAAACCCCTTATTTTTGTGGAGATTTGTAGTTTCAGGGCTAAGATGGAAGCTTCAGGATGAAAAGTGAGTTGTTCTAGAATCCTTGAGAGATGTGATAGATGGCCATGAAATTTTTTAAGTATCTTTAGTGAAGAAAATGGAAGATACATATCCACAAAGTAGCGCTACCGATTTTTGCCTTAAGGGCTAAAACCTAGTCATGGAGGTTTCAGTTGAGCTGAGTTGATTTGCATGATGGAGCATGATTATTTGGTCATGAAGAACATGTTGACACCCAGTATCATGTGTTTGAAGCATTGGTTTTAATTGGTGAGGTTTGTTGAACCCTGATCATTGGTGTTGTCATTGATGTCAAATGACATTGATGGTGAAGGTGTGAATGATGAAGTGAAGCTCAGTCAGAGGCATGAGATTGATTGGCAGTGCCTTCTTAATGATGGTTGAAACCTTAGAGATTGATGCAGTTGTGGCTGTATACACCAAATGTGGTTCATAATCCCATTAGTCCCCTTCAATCAATTAATGTAACGTGTTCACCTAACCATGAGCCCTTTACCCTGCATTCGTATTAATTTAATTACTTACAATTGAATTAATGTTCATCCTCACATTATTAATTAATTTAATTAAGTTAATTTACACATCACCTAGACACCTCACCTTGAACCCATTCTAAGGGCATTTAACTCACAATGACTGAGTCATCACTCCCAGCACTGAGTCATCACTCCCAGCACTGAGTCATCACTCCCAGTGCTAAGTCACCACTTAACCTAACTAACTAAGACTTCTTCCTAAAACCTAATTGGAATTCTTCTATGACCTTCCTGCCTTCTCTCACGTGAACTCCACTTCCCTAAGCCGACTTAATCAGAATCACGCCAAAAATAGTAAAGATTTACCTATTTTTGGTAAACCTAGACTTTCCCGCTCTAACCGACGCTAGTTATCTCTCAACCGATGCGGATCACCTTAACCGCCATCGGTTACCTTATATACACTTTTACAACTCTTTACCCAGGTTGGTCATTTAGTTATTGGAGCCTTATTCCATTCAAGCGTGAATCCTCAAGCCCTCCCGTATCCAGAAGATGAAGACACACAACCACAGTGCAAGACAAGCATCCGGTTCATCTTTCCAGAGCATTGGAAAACTCATGAAAGCATAGAGGCCATATCGCCGCGACACTGAACGCAAAAGCTCTTCACGGATCAACTACCATCTTCCTCCACCTCCTAAGATCTACAAGACATCAAGTAAATATTGTGATCTTAATCATTTTACTTATTCCTTTTATAGATCTTTGTTTTCTTTGAGTAATTTATTTCCTCTGCAGCCTGTACATCACTTTCCTCCCATCAACCCACTATTCAACCATCTAAAGCCTTTTTACCATTCTAAACCTCCTTCTTAGTATCCCTGAGTCTTCTCATCCATATTACAACCCAAACCATACTACTATCACTCTCTATGCAATCACAGAGAGCCTAAGAGCTTCTGTTTAATAATTTGCTATCAAATTGCCCCTACCGACACCAGTCACCTTATTCATCGTCGGTTTCCCCTCTCTGTCAGCATCAGACATCAGTCTGATATCGGTCACTCTATTTTCTACTAACCTTCACCAAATTTCCCCTAACATCACATATACTCCACCCATACCTTACCAGATACCTCTGTGACCTTACCTAACACCACTATGACATGTCCTAACCAAAAACATAACTTGCTCAATGCTATATTAGTTTAGATTTTAATACTTTTCTTAATCTAGTTTGTTGATAACATTTTGAGATACCTAAATCAAAGTGCTAACAATAGGACATTTATTTCTCATATTTACTTTCATTAATTTGATAAAAATAGTGGATTGAAAGCCATCTAGGAAGTATCACACTTCCCAGAACTAGAAATCGCTAGACAATCCACTGTCATTTCCTATTTAATATTATTTGGTGGTCTTGCTTTATATCTACAGGTAGTCCTTCCCAGAAAAAAAAAGGAGTTCTCTACAATCAACTTGGATAAAGTTAGTAACGTGCGCTTTCAACCTTCAACCAATATATCTCAAGTATTCCTCCTTGAAATTTTACCTTATATGTTTTATCTCACAATTATTAGATGAAACATTTTAGCACGCCAGGTGGGACCCATCAAGGGTTATTTTACATTGTTCATTCCTAGGTAAAATATGGTGTGTCTATTTCCTTTTAAAAGCGTTCACATTAAATTTTCTCCTTTGGAAAATTCTCTCTCTTCTACTTGTCTCATTGACACTCGTATTTTGGACTAAAAAGAACCATTCTTTTTATTTTTGTATTGCATTAGTGAAAGACATACTCTTTCCTATTCATCATTACTCTCATTGAATGTCATTGTAGATTTGGGTCTAAAATATTTGCATATCATTCATGTGTGTTGTATCTGTAGCTCATTTAAAATTATGGGCAACCTATATGTTGGAAGTCATGCCCAGCTGATGGTTAAAAAATTGAACCGTAGTGTACACTTTCCTCTCTACCCCAAACCACTAAAATAAAGTACTCATTTTCTTAAACGACATCCTACTTGGAAGAAGTTGTCAACGATCACATGATTAGAGGATTGAAAATGGGCACCAAGATGGTTTCTCTGTCTAGTCATTATCTCAAAGAAAGAACCTCCCTCACCAAAACTTACCTAAAACTATCCTTAGTTACTGGATTTTCGTAGGGCACATTTTATCAAACCAAAAACTCTACTCTATTCACAAGTCAGTCCTGAATGGTATAAGCCGGAACATAAAATCCACCACATAGGATTTTGTGTTTGCTAGTTTTTTATTGATTTGTGTTTTGAGGTGTGAGGTTGTATTCTCCATTATTTTTTTCCTTCACACTCCATAATCATAGTTGGTGTATTCTGACTCTTTATGAGTGTGTTAAGGGTCAATCATTATCATACTCAGGTTTCTGGGTTGGTCTTTTATTTGATCTAAGCTACCAAATTCACTTTTTTCCATCTTTTCACAAATTTTGCAGCATTGGTCCAGTGACTATCATCGGTTTACTCATCTAACCATCATCAGTTTACTGACCATTGTCAGTTTCCTGTTGTTTTTGTCATTTTAACCAAAATAACATTCATCATAGTTCTGTTCTTTCTAGGGTTTCCTCAGTTACATCACCATATCTCTCTGTCTTTAAAAGCACTGTCAAAGTCCATATTTGCTTCATTTGCATCATTTATTGCCACATTTACAAATCTTTTGATTTTCCACAGTAACCAGTATCGGTCCTTTGACCATCATCAGTTACCCTTTGTCATCGACACCGATTACCCAACCACCGTCGGTCTATGTGTTATAACTTTTCAATTTAAACAACGATAAGTTTTCACCTTCCAAAACTATTTTCTCCATTCCTTATGTGCTTTTGTGTCATCTACAGAGATCAAATTACCAGGTATACTCTAATTCACATTGTTTTGACTCGTAGCCAAGCTAATGCTCTTGTATTCCACATTATCCTTTAACTGCTCTTGCCTAGCCCATCGTTGCCTTCCATTCTATCACATATGGATCGTAGTCAGCCTATCATCATCAGTACCTGTGATGAGGAGTTCACAAGACTCCTTGATCAAAACCCCACTACTTTACAATATTATTTAGCCCATTCATCCACTCAGGATTCATCAGAGCAACTTGTATATGACATGGATGTGTCCATTCCTCCTACCCTTGCACCCACTTCTGCATCAGCTACTACTAGCTTGGCCTTACCCTCTTCCACCTTACCACCTGTGGTGTCCCAACTTGACCCTACATCATCGATATCTACTACACCTATGACATCTATCATGCCTTTGACGTCAGTTTCTCCTATGGTGTCAACCATTCCTTTATCAACCGCCTTGAGTGTAGTTCTATCTGCACCCGCCACCTCTCATATACCTATTACATCTCAGCCAGCCATGGTGTCTTAAACCCATACTCCCTTCCAAAACATTGTCCTCTCCATCCCGTAGTTACCTTCCTTTAATTTCTATGAGAGTCATTACATCCACTCCACCTACCTACACTTATCACCACATCCCCCTATCTCATCTGTCATTTATTCAGGATACTTGCCACCTGCATCTATTCCTCCCTCCCAATTTTTGTACTCGGCACCACCATATACTGGGATGTTACCCATGTCATACCTTCATCATATACCCCCTTATACTGCAGGAGGTTCCCAATCATCATAGCCTACTAATTTTCTTATCAAAATGATGATGGACAAGATGCAGACATTGGAAGCAACGATCTCCAGCTCACGTAATTCTATGACATACAATGAGATTTGCAATGATCCCATTCACCCATCCATTCCAATTCGTCCATACCCTACGCATTGGAAAATGCCTAAATTCAACCGGTTTAACATCAAAGAAGACCCACAACAATACTTATGGTCTTTTAAACATGGGTGTTATTTGATCAATCATGATGACGCTTTGCTCTTACGAACATTCTTGATATCCTTGACAAGACCTGCATTGGATTGGTATAATTCTCTACCAAGGCATTCCATTTACTCATTCAGCCAAGTAGCTCAAGCTTTCCTGGACCACTTTTCTATAAACATAATCAAGAAAGTCACCATGACCAACTTGTACTCGACACGATAATACAAAGATGAATCTATCACAGATTTTGTCACTCGTTGGTGGAGCCTAATAAACCATCTCACGTTTCAACTACCTCAAACTAAGTTAATATAGTTGTTCAATAGGGCTTGTGCTAGGCACATCTATCCAAATCTCAAAGTTTAACCCTTACGCACATTTGACGAGGCATTCACCATGGCCTAAAAACTTGAAATTCATGCCATTGAAGAGAAGAAGATACAATTGTGTAAGAAGAACGTTGCATTTAAATCAAATGATACCTCTTGTTCTTCCAAACCACAAAATAACTACTCCAAAGAAAAAGGATCTGCCCACGTGGTGGTTTTGAAAGCCGGCCCATCTCACCCATCCAACCAATTAAATCCTTCTTCCAACCTTTCTCCTGTTTAGGATTTCCAGTTCAAGCAGGAGCAACAAAAATACACCCCCATAGGAGAACCCTATTCTTCAGTTTCAGAAAAAATTTTAAAATCCAAAGTAATCACTCTTCCACCCGTCAAACCACATACTGGTTTTGACCCTTCCCATCCTATGCCTACGTGGTATAAAGAAAATGATTACTGCAACTATCATCGCGTTAAAGGTCATAGCAACAATAATTGCATAACTTTCAAAAATATTGTTCAAGAAATTTTAGATAGTGGAGATTTCATCTTGGATAACCCTAATGCATCGGCTAATCAAAATCTTCACATCTTCAAGAAACCATTCCCAAACCACACCCTATCATCTAACCAAACTAGTGAACCCTCGACCAATGACAATAACGTTCGTGAGGTTCATGTTGTTTTCGACATCATACCAACTCTTCCTCAATTTCCTCTTACTCCATCTATCGAGGAGATTCTTACACGAGATCCTTCATCCATGGAAGAGTCTGTTTCATCCGCTCCTTTACCCACAAAGGAGTCTCCCTTATCTCCCCCTTCACACATGGAGGATTCAACCATATCTGCCGAGACAGTTTCCCCACTCACCTCTCAACCTGAAGAACAACCTGTAATACTTACTCTTGTACCCACAAGAGAGTCATGCTTACCTTCTTCTTCGCCAAAAGATGAACCTACCTCATCCAGCTTGTCATCTTCCCTACCCACAGGGGACCCATTAGCAATGCCCCTTCCTATTGGTGATAATTTTCCATTGGCTATTAGGGATCATGTTGATTTTCTCTCTACTCTTTTACCCACAGAGTCAGAAGCCAACCATTCCCTTGTCTCACAGACATTATTTACAAGGATTACTACTAAATCAACATCATCCCCCCCTCCAATGGTGTTGTTTTCATGTTTGGCTGGCTATTTGGATTATGTTGACAATTCCATACTTTAGGGATGCCTTCAGCTGCCTTTCTCAACTTAGATGCAAATGTTGTTTGCTGATACTTCCATGATCTATCCAAAGGCGTTTTAGAAAACCAAACCAACCATGCTCATGCCAGTTGTAGAAACCTCTTCTTCATCACCCTTTGCCACACCTAAAACTTTACCATCGACTGAAATTTTTACAATGCCTAAAGCCTTACCTACATCTATATCTTCCTCCACATCCAAACCCATTGCCACATTAAGAGTCATGCCGACATCAAGCCTAGTCCACCCCCTGTCAAATTGGATTTAGCCATGTCCTCACAAGCTAGCGCAAAGACTATTACCCCACCTAAGTGGGAGACTTAACATCTGAGGCTGCATACACTAGCTTCACCTACTACCATTCTGTCACCTTCACCACTTCCATCTATCATAGGGCCCCACCCATCAACCTTGGCCAAACTGCCTCCTACCCCAAGTAAACTAAAAACACAACAACCCACCTCCTCATCACAATCCTCTATTACACCTAACTTACCTACACAACTGATGCCTTGACCGTCACCTGAATCCTTTCTACCACCAATACCTACGCTACTTCTAGTATACTCATCATTTCCTATGATATTCCCTTGTCTTCAACCAGTACCTTCCACCTTGTCTTTTCCCATAGCCTTCACTGTACCTCCATTATCACCTTGGCTAACCCATCCCCTTCCACCATCTGCCTTCCCTTATACATCACGCATTTCATCTTCACCTTTACCTAAGAAGGTGCAACCAAATTCCAAAACCCCACTCCCTCCAAAGAGGTAGTTAAACCTACACCACCTTCAACCGATAGCTCATCTGCTACATCTTTACCCAAGAAGGTGCAATCTAAGCCTAAAACCATACTACCTACCAAACAGGTGGGAAAATTGACTCAACCTCCGATTCTACCTCCCGTGACACCTCTCCCACCAAAATCTCCCACACTTACTTCATATTGTGATCCATTATCAGGGTCTTATGCCAACATCTTAACTAACCTTTTGGAAACCTATGTCATCACATTGCCACCACTTAGACCTTACGACCAACTCAAACCTAAACCAAAGCGATTTGGCGATACAAAAATTTGTGCTTACCATTGTATGTCAGAGCATGATGTTGAAAACTGTAAGGATCTTAAGAATGTTCTTCTCCAACTATGTCCTCCTGAAGAAAACTCTGACGACGATGATCTTTTAGATGAGGTTCCTATTCCACCTTCACCTATTATCACACATCCTCATCCTATACTTATTCAACAACCTTCATCTGCACCTCTACAACCTTGATATCCCCCTCCAACATTTGAGATCAATATGGTTCGAATAAGAGAGCTAGCTAAACCTCCACCAAAATGCCAATGCGCTGCATTATTTTCACAAAATTAGTATATTCCCTCACCATATTTTTACCCTTCATGTCACTGCACCTATCACGAATCACTTTCTCCTTTACCAGATATTAATATGGTTAACAATACAACTCGAGCTGAGAAGGAAAAAGGAACATAGAAAACAACCAGCCCATCTACCACTCTTTTACCCAATATCCCATTTGCATCTACACCAAAAATTATCATCCATGGACCCACATACCCTATTTCTAACAGGATTTCCTATCATACAATGATTAAACAATTACACCAGTCTCCTCTCAAAATATCCTTTTACAACCTAGTCCAAACCTCTGAGTCTCATCAATAGACCCTCTTTGAGGTTATGCAATCTATTAAGGTTTTACCTAATGACCCTACTCCCATGGCATCCATTATCACTCCTCATCATGTGGCCTCTCTCACCACTTCATCCCCTTCCTCTGCACCCACTACCACTCATCAAGTAGTTGCTCTCAGTTTCTTTGACGATGAGATTGTACCTCACCAATCAGATGATCATGATCATGCCCTATTCATTTCCTTCTACATTGATAATATATGTGTTTGATGTGTTATGATCGATGGCGGTGCTAGTATTAACATCATTTCCTCCCATGCATACAACCAAATGCACATCCCTGCCAATTGCATGCCTAATAACCCAGTTATGTTGAGTTCATTCAATAATGCCATGACTTTCACCCTTGACACCATCATTCTCCACATTCGTGTAGTCCCATGTACCATTCCTAAATTATTTTATGTCTAAGAGGTGGAATTCAAGTATAACATGTTGCTTGGCCGACCTTGGATCCGTGTCATGGGTTGTGTTCCTTCAACCTTACATTGTTGTTTAAAATTTGAACACGAAGGACACAACTATACCATTCTAGCCGACCCTTCACAATTCTTGACCCGTAACATGTTATATTGACCTAACGATGTCCATATACCAGTTAAGGCATCTACCACCGCTACCACTTCCCCTTCACCCATGGCCCCATTCACCAATGTGGTCGATACCCCTTCTACACCTAACTCCTTTATTTCCACTACTGTTGCAACTTTTCTAGTTGACCCATCAGCCAACCCATCTCCTTCTTAAACAACTAATACTTCTTCTTCACAACTGACTAGTGATTCATCTATTCCCTCTACCCACATATCAACTACTAATCCCTTAGAAGGTGTTTTGCAATGCATCACTCTGGGGGAATACCACCTTTATAATATTGACACATTCCTTACTCCTCGAGAGTATGGTAAACTTCACTAACATCCCCGTTATGATCAATGCATAGGTAAGGTTATCCCTTACAGTCCTCCCCACCTTCACACCAACTTAGCATATGGGGGACTTGATGCTTCTACCTACTCACCTGACCCACCTTACCAAACTTGACCATTTTTATCCGACCTTCAATCTCTCACCAACTGTTGTTTCACCCACACCTTCCTCCATCGTTGTGCTTAGAAGGGATTTAGATTTGTTTTCTATGAACAAGTTCACCATATTGTCATCCCATGCACCAATCATAAGCATAAAGACCTTAGTGTTATTGGCTTTGCCAAACCATCTCCCAAGAAGGCCCGAGTTAAACTCATTATGGATAATAAACATTCTCCACCCCATTCACCAGCTTCACCTACAGAGTCTATGGATCTAGAATCCATTGCTCCTAACTCTTTTTTTTCGTGAAAACCATTTCCATGGGACCTCTAACTTATCAACGAGATGGAAAGGCTCCCTCTTATCTTCCCTTCTTGTATCCTGACATGATCGATGACGATACACCTTCTATTAACGTCATTCAATATTAGGACGATGAGTCTATTCTCACCTACCTTGGCACGGAAGATTCTTATATTCACCGGTCATTACCTTCTGAGATGTAAACCATGTTGAATGAATCGACCATCAAAATCAATATTCACATTCAGGATGACCCGTACATTCTAAAAATAGGCCAAGCTTTAGATGTTGCTAAACAAGAAGATTTTACTGCTTTCCTCCGAGATCGTAGCAACACTTTTGCTTGGTCCTACGCTGATATGCCTGGTATTGACCCAAAAATTGTGGTCCACAATATCCTAAGTATTCTTGAGGCCAAACCTGTGAAGCAGAAGCTACGGAAAATTCATCCTCACATTGCCCTTCTTGTCAAAGAAGAACTCCAACGCCTTCTTTCGGTTTCCTTCATCCTACCCATTGATTATCCCCAACGGATCTCTAACATTGTTCATGTTAAAAAAGTGACAGGGGGACTCCACATTTACATGGATTTCCACAACCTTAACTTAGCTTGCCCCAAAGATGACTTTCCTCTACCTAGTATTGACCAACTAGTTGATCTCACCACTAGCCATGAGATGTTATCACTCATGGATGGTTTCTCGGGTTATAACCAAATATTACTTGCCCTGGAAGATCAACAAAAAACCACCTTTATCACTCCTTGGGGGACCTTTTGTTATCATGTCATGCCCTTTGGCCTTACATCAGGCTGAACACCTTACAGTCCTTAAGGTCATATTCGCCCGTCTCATCAAGTATTGTGTTCGACTTCAACCTAAGAAGTATGTCTTCACTGTTCTCTTTGGCAAGCTCCTTGGTTTTATTATTTCTTTGTGTGGAATAGAAGTTGATCCCGCTAAAATCAAGGCTATTCTTGAAATGCCTCCACCTACTAACATTCGTCAACTTCATAGTTTGCAAGGCAAGTTGTAATCTATTCGTCACTTTATTTCGTAGCTTTTAGACCGCTCCTATCCATTTCATCATCTTCTAAAAAAGGATGTCTCCTTTAAAAGGGATAAATAATGCCATAAAGCCTTTGACACCTTAAAACAATACCTCCTCCATCCACCTGTGCTCATTCCCCCTAAGGATGACTAACCATTTTACCTTTACATTTCTACTACCAAACATTCTTTGTGTGCCATGCTCACTCATCATGATGAGAAACATAGGGAACATGTAGTTTATTATATAAGTCACACACTTTAGTCTTTTAGACTACGAAACTAGATATACATAAGCTTTAAAACTCTACTTAGCCTTAGTTTTTGTCACCACTAAAATTCATCATTACCTACTCAACCACAAAACCTTTGTTGTTACCAATACTGACCCCTTACATTACATGTATTATATGCCCTACCAACATCAACGTGCTGCACATTGGATCGTGCTTCTTGGAGACCTAGATCTCGAATTCACCCATCAAAAATCTATCAAAGGACAAACAATTGCAAACCAATTTACAAATGCACCTCTCTCCAGAAATCAATCCTCTAACTTTGATTTCCCTGATGAATCCATCGTTACTCTCTCTTTGGATGATACAGTTTACCAGATGACCTTATTATTCAATGGTACCAAATGTCAGTGTGGGGGTGGTGCTAGAGTTATCCTCATTCCTATTGATGGTGAGCCTATTCCATTATATTTCAAACTAGATTTTTATTATACTAACAATATCATTGAATATGAAGCACTCGTGTTAGGCCTTTAAGCCACCATAAAACTAGAAGTTAAATAAATTAATATCTTTGGTGACTCTCAACTGGTTGTGAACCAAGTTAATGGTATATACCAGTGTCATAACGAGATACTTCAAAAGTATAAGCATCATGTTGACATAATTTTGACTATCTTTGACTGTTATGAACTTCAAACCACCTCGCGTTGCACTAATAAATTTGCAAATACCATGGCCTGTTTGGCTTCTCAAATCCCCACTTCACCCTCTAACTCAAAACTCTTTGTCACTGTACAAAGCTTGCAATCACCCTTATTATCTATTTTGAGATATCAACCTTGTAGCAACCATCAAAGCTGACTCACATGACCTTTTGTATAAGTAGTTTGTTGACTACCTTTCCCTTTCCATTTTGCCTCAAGATCTTACTCGAAATGGACAACGAGCCTTTCTCAAAAGTGTCTCTCACTATGTCATCATGGGTGGTCTTCTTTATAAATATTTTTTTGACGCTATCCTGTTACGATGTCTTATGAGTTCTAAAATTACCTACACCATCAAGGAAATTCATGATAAAATTTGTGGGGTCAATTTAGTGGTTTAGCTATTGCTAAGTGCATCCTTTGCATGGGTTATTACTGGCCAACCCTAAACCGTGATTGTTGTGACTATGTCAAGCATTGTTTGAAGTGTTAGCAACATACTAATCTTCATCACACCCCTAGTCACACCTTACAAGTTGCATGATACCTTTGGCATTTCTCTCAATGGGGTTTGGATCTTGTTAGAGAGATCAATCCTCATTCTTCTCAACGTCATTAATGGATTATTACCACTACCAAATATTACACTAAGTGGGTGGAGGCCATACCTCTTATTTCTACAAAAGCCAAGAAAATTTGTGAATTCATCAATCATCACATCATTTTTCGCTTTAGTGTTCCTCACCGCCTCATCATTAATAACGGAAAAAAATTCAAAAACAAAACCCTATGGAAACTCTGTGATGCCTTTGACATTCAACTCAAATTTTCTCCACCTTACTATTCTCAAATAAATCGCCAAGTGAAATCAACCAACAAAACCTTAAATAAAATTCTTATGAAAGTGGTTGACAATACTGTAAAGGATTGGCGCGCGCACATTCCTTTTGCCTTATGGGCTTATCCTACTAGTATTTGTACCTCAAATGTTGCCATGCCTTTCTCTTTGGTCTACGGTATAGAGGTTATCCTGCCTCTTGAAGTCCAAATTCCATCTCTTTGTATCTCCATCAAAGATATGCTCAACGATGATGATTTTTGCTAGGACCATTTGGAACAACTTGAATTATTAGACAAATGACGTCTCAATGCTCTCGATCATCTCCAAATATACCAAAAATGCACCAAATGTGCCTATGATAAACGTGTCCAAGAATGAACCTTCCAGGTTGGTGACCTTATCCTGAAAGAAAATCAACATGTAACAAAAGCAGAGAAAAGTAAAAGGGGTAAGTTTTTTCCTAATTGGCTTGGACCCTATATCATTACTTATACTTATGGATTAGGTGCTTATCGTTTGTCTTCACTTGAAGGTAAACCCAAACCTAAGCCCCTCAATGCCTTACATCTTCGACCATTCCATTATCGAATCAATTCCTAGATCACCTTATGTCTATTAAATGCTTTTCCCTTGAGCACCATTCACCTTCGACTTACCTATTTTAAGGATCAACAACTAAAAAAGACTCATGTGATTACCTGTCACTTTTTAGCCTTATCTTCAATATGAGTACCACAACTCTACTTATGGCACGATTCTCATGGATACGTTTCATCCTTTTTCAGGATGGAATCCCATGGTCATTCATTACTTAAAACCTCTCTTTCATATATAACCCCTGTGTGCTATGGTTTTGTCTTCATAAAATAATCCTATACTTCTCTATAGTCTTGTCCATGACCTAGAAGTCCAAAAAAAAATTCAAGAGCAATATATGGGATTTTCAAATTCAAAACTCCTTGAGTTAAACTTCTCGTAAAAAGATGACTCCCTAAAAAAGGACATATAATTTTTCTATCTTTCTACTATAAATAGACTGCCCCCTCGAAGGACAACTATACAAAGCTAGCCATACTGTATATAGTCTATCACCAAAAGAAGACTATTTTTACAAAAATAGAATAAAAATATTCTGAAGCTTCCCACATTAATCAACTTTATGAAGACATCAAGGAGATACTCTACTCATCCGACACATACTTCCCGCATTGACCAGTCTATTAAAAAAAAAGAAAAAAGACAAAGATGACTTTTTCGTCATGGACTTGCCTATTTTGATCTTGGGTCTCTTACTAAAGAGGTATGCTGTCTCACACTAGGTTACGCTAAACCAAATTCTTTCACCTCACTACCTTGCCTTTCTAACCTTCCACCTACTTAAGGGATGTGCCGCAAATATGACATTTCATGATCATGTGACCTTCTTCATCATTAGAATAGTCAATCATGCAACACCTTTAGGGTTTTATGTTCAGACACCATCTTTGGTATGATAGAATCATAATGGTTTGTATCAATTAGATAGATTTTTTTGTCTCCTCTTACCATTCACCTCTTTTTTTACTTATCAATTATCCTACACAGGACTAGACCAACGACAACTACATTTATGAATTCCTCTTTCACTAAATTCACCCATGCCTATTAGACCTAAATTCAACCATGCCTAAATGACCTAAACTCAACCATGCCTAAATGAGCTAAAATAAACCATGCCGATGACCTAAACTCAAACATGCTTGAATGACCTTGACTCAATCATTTTCTAAAACTAACAACCCATTCCTCTACATCATCATATTCTTCCCTAGCTTATGGGAGAACTACATCGGCCTGAGGCCTCTTTTTACCAGGGCTATGCAGGCAACACTCCAAGGGCATGGGGCCCTTGGAGGTTAGCTCAGCCACTCTTTCCACTAACCAAATTTCCCCCTTTTATATTCACATTCTACCTTAGTTGGTTTCCATTTTACACAAAACTGGGAAATTAAACAATCATAAAAACATACATACCTACCATTTTATAACATCACCATATCATACATCAATCATTTCACATTTCCATGATATCAAATATTTGGACATTTACACCATAGCATACATATACATCATCATTTATTTTCCATAATAACAATAACTTGGAAATTAAATCAAACGCTAAACCATGACCACATCATGCCTAAATCACCTAGACTCCACCATGCCTATACCTAACTCCATCATGCATACATGACCTAGAATGCCTAAATCACCTAAACTGCATCATGCCTAAATGACCTTGAATCCATCATGCCTATACCTGACTCGACCATACCTATACCTGACTCTATCATGCCTATACCTGACTCTGCCATGCCTAAATGAACTTGACTCCATCATGCCTACATGACCTTGTCTACCTAAATCACCTAGACTTCGTCATGCCTAAATGACCTTGAATCCATCATGCCTTTACCAGACTCCACCATGCCTATACCTGACTCCATCATGCCTATATAACCTCGACTCAATCATACCTAATTCAACTAGTTTCCATTTTACACAATAACAATGGAAATTAAAAATGAGTACATCATTCAGCCAGTCAACATCATCAAATATATAAATGGGAGAGTATGTGTATCAATGCATATATAAATAGATATACAATAAATATCAGTATCTCAAAAAATCTCATGTATAATCTCACGTATTCGGCACACAGGTCGATATATATATCAAAAATCAAAATATCACATCTAGATATCAATCATCACCCCACCTGATACCCTCATGTTCAGACTCACTTGTCTCCTCCTCCTGGCCCTCTGCCATGCCCGATCACTGAGAACTCGTAACCTCACCATGGCCATGTCTCTGGGGTCAACGAACCCCTATGCTACTAGAACTGTGAGTCTTGTATCTCATCTGCTCACAGGCTACTTGTTGGGCTCGGTACTCAACATATGAGGGCACATCAATCTCTTCACTGGCTAGATGATCTTGATAGTAGTGAGCCTCGTTTAGGGAATCCCTGAACCTTGCCATAAACATAGTCTAGGGTGGTTCCATCGGCCTAACTACTCCCTGTGAACTATGCCTGCCCAAAATTTTCCCTTGTCCTGATGTAGGTGCCTTTGGTGTGGGACCTTGTCCCTGTGCCTGTACTGTGGGACCCTATCATTGTGCCTGTACTGTGGGACCCTACCCATGTGTTTGTGTTGGTACCTATGCTGCAACCTAGTCCTGCAAGGCCGCAACCTGTGCCTGTGTCATGGCCAAATATCCCTTTAATCATGTTACTTTGGCCTATAGGGTAGCTACCTGACCTCCATCCCCATCTTTACCCTGTGTAAGAACCTGTGCATATGCTACCTAGGCCTGTAGGGCCACCACTTGTGCTTGCATGTAAGTTGAAGCTTACTAAAGGTCAGTTGATGCTATACTAAATCAAGGATTTGAAGCTTCCTTGTAAGTAGAAGTTTACAAAAGATCAGTTGTTGATTAAATTGTTAGGAGTTAAAGCTTCCAGACAATTTTAAGCTTGTTAAAGACTGAGTGGTAGCTCAGTTAAATTTTGGAGTTGCAGATCTAAGTTTAGTTGATGCTCAACATGAAATCATTATAACTTTATAGGACAATTGTACAAGCTAGTTATTTGGTTTCCTACATTAAATCATGTCTACTCATGTGTTCATGTGTGTTTAATTATCTCTCTATCTCTCATGGTTAAATGGTTTTACTTCATCACAGTTAAGATAGTTTAATTATGACAAATTGAAGAAGTGTAGATTGTTTAAGAAGTTTAAAAAATCACCAATTCACCCACCCTCTTAGTGCCTAGAATTCCTAACTATTAGTATCGGATCCTGGTTCTCCTCAACTAAGCTTAATAACTAGGAGGTGATCCTGAAGACACAAGAATGGTTTCATTAGTAGAATCAATGTTGCAAAAAAAGTATGAGATTGCTCAAGTTCTTATAAATGAGTTAAAAACTGAAATCAAGCTCATGGAAGCTAATCATGGCCAAAAATTGAATGAAGTAGCTTTATACATTGAGAATATGTCAAAGACAAAGAAAATGTTTGCTCCAAATATAAATAAGAGGTGAATAATCTAAGGGATGAGTTATAATAGGACACACGCAAACTAATGGCATATCAATGGAGTAAGGAGAGTAAAAGAAATCCTTCGAACTTGTTAGGAAAATAAAGACCTCAAAATAATAACTACAACATGGAACTTAAAAGTGAAGCAAATCACTGTGAATTGGATCATGAGTCTAGTCATGAATCATGTCAAGCTGTTATGAAATCAAGGATGGAAGAATGTGACAAACTAAGTGCAAAATTGAAAACCTTAAGGGAAGAACTAGAACAAGCAAAGAAAAGGGAATTGAGGGTTGAGTCAAGCCATGTAGCTTGTCAAGGATGTTTTGAGATCAGGCAGGATAACGAAGAACATAAAAATACAACTAGGCAACCAAATGCAAGTTGAATCACACATAATTTTCATGGAAATTTATTTTCATGTAATAGTTTTAGACATAGAGTTAGGGACTACATGAGTAATTTTGACATAGAACACCCATGGAGAGCTTGTAGTATTGAATATGAAAAGAATATAGTGTGTTTCAATCATAAAGAAAAAGGTCACATAGCCAAGTATTGTCTAGAAGAACCATTAAGTCAATTTTAGGAAGAAGAGGACTCAAGAGGAAAGTGTTAGAATTGACAAGGGACTGAGAGGGGGGGTGGATCAATCCTTTAATAATTCTTTTTCTTTTTCTATTTCAAAACATCAATCATATACTTTTATACATTAATGCTGGATCAAATATAACTCATCAAGAGATGAATATATATCAAGAACGCAAGAAACATTATTTATTGGAATACAAATAAAATTACAACTCATCAAATAAGATTACATCCAACAAAGATATCACCATTTTTCCTACATTCACATCTTCCTCATGAAATTCCAACCCACTACAAACCTAGAAGAGACTTCTAGGGGTTTTAGGATATGCTCAAGGGGTTTTTATTTACAGAAAAGTTTTGTTCAAATGTAGAGAAAGGGTTTTTTCCAAAATTCATCTCTCAAATGAGCTTACATGAATAGATATACCTCTTAGGCATGACCTTTGACCTTTCACTTGTCATGAATCTTCAAATCACTCATTCTTTTGTATTATATATCTTAAAAAATGTCCATAAGTATATCATATTTGTATTTATGTGGTGCATGGTCCCACTAAGTCAAATAATGTTCTTGTATTCTTGAAAACTCACCACATTAGCCAAGATACTAATTTAGGCTTATAGGTGTGCCTAAATCAGCTTCTATAAAAACAGTCCTGAAAATCCATCTAGCTAGACCACTTCCACTTATCCTCATAACCAAAGTAATATATGAAAATGAATCTTATGATGTATTATTTCATTAAAATTTATCAAAAAGGGCCAACTCAAGGCTTAACACATCAAGAAACACCATTATGAAAGACTTGCTTGTCTGATTTTAGCATCTCTAAATTTAGTCTTCAAGAATTAAGCTGATACATACCTCAAATATCTTCATCATGAGGCAAGTAACCTATCAATGAAAGTATAATGAAGTATAATATCTCATAAACCTATCATATTGCTACAATTCTTGGCATAAGGCTTCCAAAAACATGGATATTTGTAATTGGTTTGACTGGTCCTGAAAACACAAAAACTAGTCTTTCATACAATGTGGTCAAATACATCCAAAGAAATTTTTCAGAGTTCTCTATCACCTCCAAAACTTAAATTTGGATGTATAAAACATGTTAAGGAATTCAAACCTATAGGTAAAATGGAGAGAGTTTCTTCTTCATACCCATTCAACCATGTTTCTCAAATAGGCCTAAAGGGGCAATTTTGGCTCAATCACCTTTAAGCAAGAAATGACTTATGAAAACTGAACCAAACACTTACACACATCATATGACACATGAAAATATTGATTTAGGTAGTAAAAAACATAAATTAAAAGCAATTCAACATGGATACCTTCATTCTTCTTCATTAGCTTCTTAAAACAAACTTCTTTTACCGACATGCCCAAATATGCGACCATTACTCAATTTTTCTTCGAGTAACCAACATTCCTTAATGAAGCTGAATAACACATTAAAAACATAATCCACCTCAAATTTGAGCATTTTTTGCTTTGTAAGATTTGTCTGTGCACTGAAATCTTCACAAAATACTTATTTTTTAGTGGGGCCCACAATGCGTCATGAACTCAAAATAGCATAGAAATGCTCCCCAAGGAGTCCTATTCATGTTCAAACATGTTTTCAAGAAAAAAAATTGATTTTGGTCACCTATCCAACTCAATCTCTCGAAACTGGTTAGAATTGGGGTTTGGAAGGCTACATACATGCTTACAAAAATGGATAGAACTTCGAAAATAATCATCCAATCACAAAAATAATTTTTGCACAATAATTTTATCCCAATTTAATCCATTTTTATCTCTTATAACTTATCCAAAGGAGGCTCCATAATTTTTCTTGATTGCTAAGAATTTTGGTGCTCAATTTGCCTGTTATCCAAAATAAGCCCCTTGCTCATTTTTGGCTAACTTCCTTTCATTCCTTCCTTCCTTGTGCCTCAGTCAAATTTTTTCACTTTTTAGGCACTCAAAATTTTCTGGAAATGGTTTCATTGGATAGAGGAATCTTCTCAGCTTTCCAAGAAAGGTAAATTTTTCCTTCTAACTCCTTGTATTTTGCAAGTTATGGCTCGACGGAGTTTTGGAGGGAAATTTTCCCTAGGGAGGTCCGTGCCCAATCAGGGAGTGCCACGTGGCAGCGGAATGGCGGGAGTGGAGGTAAATTTGAAATTTTCACCAAGGATTGGTTGGGGCATGCAAAAGAAACTTTTTTGGCCTGAAGGCCCGCTGACCAATAGGAAGTGGCTACGTGTCCATGGGGGTGTCGAAGGTCAAACCGGCGGGGAGAAGTTGGAAAAATTTCCAAAGGTTGGCGCAAAAGGAAATCTTGGCCCCAAGGCCTGCCAGTGAATGAGGAACATGCCATGTGTCCACAAAAGCGGTGGGAGGTGGAGGCGCATGGGGGAATTTTTCCATTTTTCCAAAGTATGGAAAATGGCGGAGATGAACTCTGCCCTACAGTGGCTCGTGCCAATCAGAGCATGCCACGTGTCCATGTGGCCGACAAAAGTCAAAAGGGCGTGGCGTCAGAGGAAATGCTTGGAGTTCAGGCCCATGCCAATGGAAAGGTGCCACATGTCCTATTCGGGGAAATGGTCAGAGTCAACAAAAAATTGGAAGCCCACCCCCGCCAACAAATAAAAAGATGACACATGGCAGAGGAGGGGCGGAGCGTGGGGCGACAAAGGAAATTTTTTCAAAAATCCAAAAAGGCGTAAAATGACCCAAGCAGACCCATGGACTAATCAGTATGCACCACGTGGCATCAGAGTGGCAGGGGGTGCAGATATTTTTGGGAAATTTTCCCAAATTTCAAAAAGGGGAAAATTTTAAACTTTCGTCCCGCCAACCCATTTTTGCCCTTTTTTGCCCTAAATCTTCAGAAGGGCATAACTTTTGATCCAGAGCTTGGATTTTCACGTTCTTGGTGTCATTGGAAAGCTGGTGAAATTATCTACATGATGGAGGGTTCAATTTTGTATTTTGATGGAGAATTTTGGGAGAAAATGAAGAAACGTCCCTAGCACAAAAAAAATGCAGAATTGACTTTCAACCACCAAATTTAATGAAGTATGGTCATTTTTTTGGATCTGCAGAACAATGTACTTCTAAGTATGGGTTTGTCCATGAAGCCCATCACTCTGCAGGTGAAATTTGAGGAATTTGGTTGGTGGTTGAATTCATAAATCCATTTTTCCCGCGTTTTTTGCTTTCTCTCCTTCTGCTTGACCATTAAAAGCCAGATTTGGCTCATTTGTAAAGGGTTGGACATATTTTTCTCTGCAAGCTCTCTTTTCTTCCTCAGTAGGTGGATTTGTAGAGTTCCATACCTCTCATATAGACTACAACACGTGTTTTTCCTCCTAGCCATTGTAATGCATTGTATTGAACTTGGGAATGATAATGTATGTTATGTGATTGATTTTTCCAATCCTTTCATGTGTTTATCATTGTCTTTTGATCTCTCATTACATTCTAGCAATCTGTGCATATTTTTTGTTGTATTTCTTATGATCTGTGTAAATCTTGCAAAGTAGATGTTCACCACTCCCTTGGTGTATCACCACTTTCACTTAGTTTTATTTCTTCTGCATCCTTTATCTCTGTCTCCTTGGAATTTAGAGTAGGATCTAGTATTAAACCTCTGCAAAGTTCATGCATACACCTGATTAGAGGAGTGAAGGAACCAACCTTTAATCTGGAGATTCTTTTCCCATTTTTGCAAGTCCCACACTTGGGGAAAAGATTCAATGTTGTGCAATCACACTGGATGTCCATTATCAAACTAGAAATCTGAGAAAACATCCAGGGGGTGCTGCTGATTTACACTAAAAGTTTTGGCACACCCGGTGGGACCTTAGAGGTCTTCATCTTCATTGCAACAAATTTGATGTGCTTTTTTTGTAATTTCTTGCTTGAAAAGAGCCCTGATCTGCACATCTGGTGACTCCCAAAAGGAAAAATCAACTGGTTTTAGCAGTCCAAGTCTGAAAATTCATGAGAAGGATCCACACAAGGTCAAGGGCCAGAGAAGAAGGGTTGTCTGAGTATCTACAGCTATCCCCAGGAAGAAGGTAGAGGGGAAGAATAATTCAAAGGTCTCCATCTCCACCAAACAGGACTCTATCAACTCCTCCACCTGGTAGACCTTTCACCCAATCAACAAGGGTTCTCAGGCCAATCAAAATGGCACAACACAACCCTTATGTCAACTTCACTGGTAGCAGCCCACTTGCTCTCAATGCAAAAAATCCAGTTCCAGTTACAGCATTAAATAACATTCCATATTTAACTAGAGAAAATCAGACCACTCCTGGTGACCATGTTAAAGACATTGCTAATGTTTGTGCAATCCATGAGATTGTTGAGATGTAAATTACTGTCAAATTGTTGGCATCTTCATTCAAAGGGAAAGCCTTGCAATGGTTCAGGAGCCTTGGGGCAGGCTCTATCCAAAATTGGAACCAGTTATGCATAGCTCTCCATGAGTAGTTTGGAGAAAAGGGAGATAATTTGTCTCTACTAGAACAATTGACAACTATCAAGAGAGCTCCCAATGAGCAGCTAACAGACTTCAACTTCAGATTTCAAAGGACATGGGATAGAATCCCAGTGGCAGTAAGGCCAACAGCTGAAGGTGCTTTTCTATACTATCTCAAAGCTTTAAATTCTGATATTTCTATGTTAATTCAATCCATGGGAGGTACAACTATACCTGCAGCTTATAGCATTGCCATTAGGGCTGAAAATTGTCTGATTCAAGCTGGTAAGCTGGCTCCTAGGCCTCCCATGCCCTTGTATCCAAACTTGGAAAGCCCAAGCACTAGTCAAGCACCTACTTTAGCTCCTATTCCCACTCCTAGAAATTAGAGTTCAAATGAAACTTCTACTTCATCCTCTAGTGCCTCAAATGAACTTCAAGAAGTCATGAAACAATTACAAAATTTAGGCAATGAGCTGGTTACACTCAAGAGGCAGCAAGCCCAAAGTTTTAGACCTTCTTATCAGTCTCAAGCTCAGCCTAATAGGCAACCATATCAGCCTAATAGGCCACCCAATCCAGCTGCAAATCAAAATCAAGTAAGGCCTCCTGCCAATAGACCATTTCAGCCCTATAATCCCAATGTTGCATCTGCCTCTAAAGCCTTAGTGCCAGTGCAAAATAATATAGCTCAAGAGTATGAGTGGTGTTTCCCATGCAATGAACCTCACAACCAGTCTATGTGCTTCAATGGTGCTTTGAACCAAGCCTTGATGGTGACAACAACTGGTGTAGAGGGTGAGGTGAGCCAAGAAACAAACCAACAACAAGGAACATCCAACAAAATACAACTCCAAATGAGACTACACTTGTGAATTGGCAAGCTGAGGATTTTTGTGGTATGAATCAAGCAATTTCTCAGAATGTAGCAGCTAACACAAGGTCAAAGAAGAGGAATATTGGTGAAGGGAAGTCATTGGCTCCAGGTGATCCACAACCTTCCATCACTCCACAAGGTGTTGGCAAGCAAAATGCAGTTCCAAACATGCAAGGACAACCCAAGCCACCTTCTAGACCAGCTCAAATGCCAGCTGTTGCAGCCCATGTACAAGAAAAGAGTGTGCAGGCTAGGGGCAGCAAAGAGATGTTTCATCCCCATTTAGCATCATTGAACAAATGAAGAAGACAAATGTGAATATATCTATGTGGGAATCACTATCCATCCCAGGCCAAAGGGATCTCCTACAAGCTGCCATGGAGAATTGGTCAACTTCAAATCAACAAGCTCATATGCAAGAGAAGGTACTCACAAATGCTGCTCAGCCTGAAGGGAATCATGGAGGACAGCAAGGTAAAGTTTTGAAGCCCCCTCCATTCTATGTTTCATTGATCATTGGGGATAAACTAGTACACAATTGTATGATTGATTCTGGGGCAAGTAGTTCTGTAATGCCCAAGCAAATAGCTGATCAGCTGGGTCTCCAATATGAAATCATATCCAAAGGGGTGGTGCAACTGGATGGGACAGTAGTAACAATAGTGGGAGTAATTAAATATTTGAGCCTTACTTTGCATGCATGCCCCAATGTCACTATTTTGCAAGATGTCTCAGTGATAGATTTACCACCACTTTTTGCCCTATGTTTGTCAAGGGATTTCACAGCTAGAATTGGAGGCTATTTATCTGCTGATTGGTCACACATGTTGTTTAGAACAAGATATGGAACTAAGGCCACAATCAGGTCTGAACCTATTGCAAACTTTCACATTGAGCCTCATACTCCAAGCCAAATCAATGCCAACTGTTCAGCATTTGATCAAGAGGATTATCCAAGCATGGATGAAGCTGACACCAAAGTTGGAAGCATCCCAGATTTGACTCTTGATGAATGGGAAAGCAAGGTGCATGCTTTTGATCCCTACCAGGAAATAGAGGAATCTGAACTAGGAGTTTATTGCATACATGAAGAAAATCAGTCTATTCCTAGCATCACCAAGCCAGACCATAAGGATGACAATGAGGTATGGCAGCTATTTTTTGATGGATCAAGAAGTAGACAAGGTGCAGGTGGGGGAGCTATGCTTGTTTCACCTCAAGGCATTAAATATTATTCAACTTTTAGATTTTAGTTTGCATGTTCTAACAACACTGCTGAATATGAAGCTTTGATACAAGGATTGCATTGGTCAAGGAAAAGAGGTATCAAAAACTTACAAGTCTTTGGTGACAGTGAGCTGATTGTTAATCAAGTTAAAGGGCAGCATGCTACCAAAAATGACCTGCTCAAGTGTTATAAGAATAGGGTGTGGGACCTCATTGAGGATTTTGAAGGCTTTGGCATCAATTCCATCCCTAGGAAAGAAAACCAAGCTGCTGATAGACTTGCAGCAGTTGGGGCAGCCTTTGATGTTGTGGAAAGTATCAAGGAAGATAAAGTGCAGCCAAGCATTCATGTGATTGTGAGGCCATCAGTGCCAGACAATAATGTAAGTTGGTAAGTGTTTGAAAGTGACCAACAAATCATCAATTTCTTGCAAGAAGAAGCTGAGTTCTCAGCCAAAAATTAGGAAAAGTTAGAACAACAGTATGGTGATCAAGTGGTACAGCTGAGAACAAACAAACTACCAAAAGGACTTGTCACTTTGGAGTCCATTTTTAATCCTAATGATCAATTTAGGAAAGAGAAAGCAAACATCCAAGTCAAGGGAGAAGATTCAGTGCCCATCTCAGTGGGAGAAGGAAAATCACTTCAAATTGGTAAAGTGGCAACCGAGCAAGAAAGGTATGAGTTCATGAAACTTTTCCAAGAGTTCCCAGATGTATTTTCTTGGAGCTATGAAGACTTGAGAGGTTTCAATCCCAAGCTAGCTCAACATACAATTGAATTGGATCCAAGTGCTAAGCCCATCAGGTAAAAACAAAGGCCAGTCAATCCACACATGGAGCCTCTCATGAAGAGGGAATTGAATAAGTTAATAGAGGCAAGTATCATATTTCCCATCAAGCATTCTAGTTGGGTAGCAAACTTGGTTCCAGTTAGAAAGAAGAGTGGAGAAATCAGATTGTGTGTAGACTTTAGAGATTTGAATAGAGCATCCCTCAAGGATCATTACCCACTTCCCTCTATGGAGCAGATTTTGCAAGTTGTTGCTGGCTCTGAGAGGTTTTCATTGCTAGATGGTTATTCAGGGTATAATCAGATCATGGTAAAGGAGGATGATCAGTTCAAGACTACCTTCACCACCAAATGGGGGACTTATGCATATAGAAAAATGCCATTTGGGCTGTCCAACGCTGGAGCTACCTTCCAAAGGGAAATGGATATGGCGTTCAAGGGATTGATCAACAAAATGGTGCTGATATATCTAGATGATATTACTGTATTTTCTAAAAGTGCAGCAGATCATCTCTTTCATTTGAGACAAGTGTTCCAAAGATGTAGAAGATTTGGGGTATCCTTGAATCCCAAGAAATGTATTTTCCTAGCTCATGAGGGAAAGCTCCTAGGCCACATTGTTTCCAAAGAAGGATTAGCAATTGATCCAGAGAGGGTTGAAGCAATAAAAGCACTGCCATTACCAAGTCATAAGAAGGCCCTTCAAAGTTTCTTGGGAAGAATCAATTTTGTTCAGAGGTTTGTTCCAGATTTTGCAGCCCTTGTCAAGCCAATAACCATGATGTTGAAGAAAAGTATGGCTTTCAAATGGACAGCTGAAGGTAAGGAAAGTTTTGAGGCAATCAAAGAGGCTATCTCACAAGCTCCAACTCTCATTAACCCAGATTTCTCCAAGGATTTTATCCTTTATGCATTTGGAGGTGATGATACAATCTCTGCAATTTTAGTACAACAGAACAAAGAAAATGTAGAGCAGCCAATTGCCTTCTTTAGCCAAAGCCTGGAGGACTATGAGGTGAGATATTCTTTCATTGAGAAGCATGTTCTTGCAGTGATTAGGAGCTTGAAGAAATTTAAGCATCTAGTTTCAAATAACAAGGTTCAACTGTTGGTTTCTCATGTGGGAGTTAAGGACTTCCTCCTCAACAAAGACCTAAATGAAAAATGTGCAGGGTGGATTACTCGTGTCATGGAGTATGACATTGAGATCAAAGTCACCAAGCTGGTCTAAGGAAAGGGATTATGTGAACAGCTGGTCTTGAGCAAATCAATGGAAGCAAGCAATGAGAAGGATGTTGTTTTGGTGTTGCAAGACAACCAAGAACAAAGAGGTGTTCAAGAAGAGAATGATAGTGTCCTCACTCCTTGCTGGACCCAAGACATAATGCACTTCCTACAAATAGGCCTATGCCCTCCAGAGATGAACAAAACCAAGAGAAGACACTTCAGATTGCAGGCTGTCCCATATGCACTTGTTGATGGTGTTTTGTTCAAGAAGGATGTAAATGGAGTGCTGCTGAGATGCATTGGGACAAACCAAATTAATAGAATGCTAGAAGAGTTCCATGGTGGATCAGCTGGGGGCCATTTTTCTCCAAGAGTGACAGCCCTCAAGATTATGAAGGCTGGCTATTATTGGCCCAAGGTTTTTGGTGATTGTTATGCATGGATCAAGAGGTGCAAAAATTGTGCATTCTTCACAGGCAAGGAGAGATTAGCTGCCCTTCCATTGCACCCAATTTCAGTTGACCAACCATTCATGCAATGGGGTTTGGACTTCATTGGAGTCATTAACCCAAACTCAAGCCAAGGACACAAGTGGATTCTAACAGCAACAGACTACTTCACCAAATGGACTGAGGCAGTGGCACTTAAAGAAGCAAATGAATCTAGCATTCTAGACTTCTATGAGGGGATAGTAACCAGATTTGGTATACCTACCACTATAATATCAGATAATGCTTTGGCATTCATAGGATCAAAGGTAACTGAATGGGCTGTTAAAAATGGGATTTATCTGAGCACTTCATCAAATTATTACCCTCAAGGTAATGGCCAAGCTGAGTCTACCAACAAGAACTTGTTAAGGATCATCAAGAGGACTCTTGATGAAAATCAGAGGACTTGGCACACCAAATTGAAATCAGCCTTGTGGGCTGATAGGATAACTCCCAAGAGATCCACAGGTAACTCTCCATTCAGACTTGTTTATGGAAGAGAGGCAATCTTGCCCATGTCACTTGAGTTGCCAACATTGGAACTCATGAAGCAATTGGAGTTGTTGGAGTTTGAACCCATGGAGGTTAGATATGCAGAATTGATGGAGCTCCAAGAAATCAGAGAACATGCAGCCCAAGCAATGGAGAAGGACCAAGCCTTGATCAAGAGGACCTTTGATAGGAAAGCCAAGGCTAGAACCTTCCAAGTTGGAGATTTAGTGTTGAAATGGGATGCAGACCGAGAAAAGCCAGGAAGGCATTCAAAGTTTGATGCCATTTGGAGTGGCCCCTACATGGTCACAAAATGTAAGAACAACAATGCCTTCCAATTGTCTACATTGGATGGTGAAGAACTGCAGATTCCAGTTAATGGAATCCATCTAAAGCATTGCTACTAGAAAGGGAATCTCTCCACCTTGTACATATTAGCTTAGATTTTCATTCCTCCAAGTGCTTGTGCACATTGATTTGTTGTAGCTTAGTTTTCCATTTCCCTAAGTGCTTTGGCACAAGCTTGTTGTCCCAGGATGCATTTTTGCAGGCCATGTTCCAGATCAAGTGATGTTCTACTCTCACATTTTCCTTCTTAAAAATTTTCTAATGAATTGGGAGTACCAAGCAGTTAATTTGATGACTCCATGCCCAATGGATTGCTTTAGGAAACTGGTAACTTCATCCAGCAGGCAGATGACCCCTCTGAGTCGCCAAAATTGTTATCCAAAATAAGCCCCTTGCTCATTTTTGGCTAACTTCCTTTCATTCCTTCCTTCCTTGTGCCTCAGTTGAATTTTTTCACTTTTCAGGCACTCAAAATTTTTTTTAGAAATGGTTTCATTGGATAGAGGATCTTCTCAGCTTTCCAGAAAGGTAAAGTTTTCCTTCTAACTCCTTGTATTTTGCAAGTTATGGCTCGACGGAGTTTTGGAGGGAAATTTTCCCTAGGGAGGTCCACGGCCCAATCAGAGAGTGCCACGTGGCAGAGGAATGGCAGGGAGTGGAGGTAAATTTGAAATTTTCACCAAGGATTGGTTGGGGCATGCAAAAGAAAATTTTGGCCCGAAGGCCCGTTGGCCAATAGGAAGTGGCCACGTGTCCATGGGGGCGTCGGAGGTTGAACCATGGGGAGAATTTGGAAAAATTTCCAAGGTTGGCGCAAAAAGAAAATCTTCGGCCCAAAGGCCCACCAGCGAATCAAAACATGCCATGTGTCCTCAGAAGGAGTGTCGGGAGGTGGAGGCATGGGGGAATTTTTCCATTTTTTCAAAGTGTGGCAAATGGTGCAATAAACTCCACCCCGATGGCCCGCACCAATCAAAAGCATGCCACGTGTCCATGTGGCCGGGAAAATCTTAAGGGGGGATACAGAGGAAAAGAGTTGGAGTTCAGGCCCTGATGCCAATGGAAAGGTGCCATGTGTCCTATTTGGGGAAATGGTCAGAGTCAATGGAAAATTGGAAGCATCATCCCGCGAGTGAATAAAAGATGCCACATGGCAGAGTGGCGGGCGCGGAGCGACAATGGAAAATTTTCCAAAATCCAAAAAGGTAAAATGGGACCAGGAAGACCCACGACCAATCAGGATGTGCCACATGGCATCAGGAGGTGGGGGGGTAGAGATTTTTGGGGAAATTTTCCCAAATTTCAAAAAGGGGAAAATTTTAAACTTTCGTCCCGCCAACCCATTTTTGGCCCTTTTTTGCCCTAAATCTTCAGAAGGGCATAACTTTTGATCCAGAGCTCAGATTTTCATGTTCTTGGTGTCATTGGAAAGCTGGTGAAATTATCTACATGATGGAGGGTTAATTTTGTATTTTGATGGAGAATTTTGGGAGAAAATTGAAGAAACATCCCTTGGCATGGAAAAAACAGAATTGACTTTCAACCACCAAATTTAATGAAGTATGGTCATTTTTTTGGATCTGCAGAACAATGTACTTCTAAGTATGGGTTTGTCCATGAAGCCCATCACTTCTGCCTAGGTGAAATTTGAGCAATCTGGTTGGTGGTTGAATTCATAAATCCATTTTTCCCATGTTTTTTGCTTTCTCTCCTTCTGCTTGACCATTAAAAGCCAGATTTGGCTCATTTGTAAAGGGTTGGACATATTTTTTCTCTGCAAGCTCTCTTTTCTTCCTCAGCAGGTGGATTTGTAGAGTTTCATACCTCTCATATAGACTACAACATGTGTTTTTCCTCCTGGCCATTGTAATGCATTGTATTGAACTTGGGAATGATAATGTATGTTCTGTGATTGATTTTTCCAATCCTTTCATGTGTTTATCATTGTCTTTTGATCTCTCATTACATTCTAGCAATCTGTGCATATTTTGTGTTGTATTTCTTATGATCTGTGTAAATCTTGCAAAGTAGATGTTCACCACTCCCTTGGTGTATCACCACTTTTAATTAGTTTTATTTCTTTTGCATCCTTTATCTCTGTCTCCTTGGAATTTAGAGTGGGATCTAGTATTAAACCTCTGCAAAGTTCATATATACACCTGATCAGAGGAGTGAAGGAACCATCCTTTAATCTGGAGATTCTTTTCCCATTTTTGCAAGTCCCACACTTGGGGAAAAGATTCAATGTTGTGCAATCACACTGGATTTTCATTATCAAACTAGAAATATGAGAAAACATCCAAGAGGGTGCTGGTTCATCTTGAATCTTTCCATTCCATCTCATCTAGGTGCCCTTTGGTCTCTGATTCTTAGTAGTTGAACTATGTTGGCATGTATAAGTTCATAGAACATCCCATATATCATCCTTACATACTCACACCATGTTTCATTTTAATCATCACACCTTGGGTCAACATTTCATGCTTTATTTGCTTATGGATTGGCTTGAAAAAGTTTCATACTGATCTATTTTACTTTCATTCACCTATTTTGTCTCTTGTAACTCTTTCTAAACCTCCTTTTCTAGCTCATAGTGATGAAAAATTTCATTTCCTAATTTTGTTTGAGTGAATTCTCATGTCTTCTTGATTTACACCAAATACTTGCATTAGGCCAAGGCTTAGAGTGACTTGACTTGACCCATACATTACATGACTGAACCATTTGGACATGTGATAGACTCATTGACACATGTCACTCACCTCATGGACCTTGTTTTACCTTCATACCACCTTTGAGAGACTCAAAACACACATATGCACCTTTGGAGACCCATAGATCACCTAACCAACATACTTAGATCACCTAGCCAACATACGTAAATCACCTAGCCAACATACCTAGCCCACCTAGACCACTTGACATCATTGAACTTAAAATCAATGAAAACACTACCAACAAACTCCCAACAAACTCCCCCTTTGTCATTGATGACAACCTTCTTAGAAACATTAATGGCAAGCATGACTATTCACACACTTGGATGACCTCATTTACATGTTTCCCATCACACTTCTCCCCCTTTGACATCTATGCAAAAGTAAATCATTAACTTGACATGGAAACACATGATTCACAATGATAACCAAGCTCATAAAAATAAGAGAAAGACAACTTACATGAACACGGATCCCCCTGGAACTGAAATATCTTTTTCTCCTTACTACAACAACAAAAAATGAACCTCTGGACCTATACAAAAATCCTCCAGAGCTGATACACCTCCTTTTTAGCTTTCATTCATAATTTACATCACCTCCTTAGACAATTTCCTAGGTCTTGAAAGAAAGACTTCATATCAGAACTTCAATGCCACCCATATCATCTTTTAGAAGCATATGCTCAAGCTCCCCCTGTCCTATTATATGTTTATTTTGCAAGTATTTTTCTTACTTATGGCCACCTTGAGATAAGAGAACTCAAATATCATGGATAGTCTTTGAATGAGAACTTTATACTTGTGGAAACTTCAACACCTTGCCTTCTTCCATCTTACCAATCTTTAAAATTAGAAATCAAACCTTCTTAACTATGTTCAAAACGAAATACTAGATATATAGTCCAGTCACATTTCTCTATTCCACAACATTATTCATATTTTATATCTACAACTTCCTCACTCCTATATACAGTCACTGTTAAATTATAGTATTTTGACATTTATGTGTTTCTCAAGATATAACAATGCATTTATACTGGTGCCCAAAGTCACTATATTTTCTTCATATCTACACCATTGTTCACTGATTTACAAATTTCTCATCCGTATATCTTCCATCTTTACTCCACTGAAACCAAGGTTCTTTTTATTCTACACACACTTTCTCATTAGGATTCTATAACTATTAAGCTCTCTTACACACTTTTTATAAAAAAAGTCATGACACCACCTTGAGCCTTTCCATACTTTGAGCTACCAATAACATTCCCCTAAATATCCTCTTGAGGTTACTTTACAACAATTACATTTGAAAAATTTTCACAAATCCTGGCAGATTCAATCTTATATGTCCTTTTGAATATTTTTTTCACAATACAAAACTCTTTGAAACCCTTGTACCTTAGAAATCTTACTTTTGTACATTTTGAAACTATGTAGAGACTTCTCTTGTCTAAAGACATTCAGTAGACTCAAAAGCCTCTTCCAATGTATTGATACCATATATTCCTTTCACTCATATACCTATATACTTCCTCCTTGTATCCTCAACTAAGTGGAGACACACAAATTCTATTTCCTACATGTTTTATGTACCTGTAGGATGCAATCTTGAGTCTTCATAGTCTTGGTGTACCTGAGAACTTTCCTTCTACCCTTGACAACTTTTTGTTCTTGTCACATAAAATAATGCATCAAGAATCCTTTTCTTCATCTTATCAGGTAAAAACTTACCAATATAAGTATAACATTAGGAATTACAAGTCCAGACATTTACATCTTTTAGGTTATATTTCAAGCCTTGAGCATCCTCATATAATTTGTTATTTTGATAGTAAGATCTATATACACCTCTAGGTTACTATATTTTCAAACTTAATCCAATTTAGAAGGATGGAGACCTATGTGACACCTTAGGTTTTGAGCATTTAGGTTTTAAGCTTGATATGGGAATAAATGAATGAAGAACTTCAATGATGATACAACCTTCCCTACTTCTTGAATACAGTGATGGAAGAGACTACACCTTACATTCAATGAGTCTTGAGTCCTTCATACCTTCAACAACGAAGCTAATCAACCCATGGAGCAGGGTAACCTCATTTTTCTCTAAATTTGCAACTATCACATGCCCCCTGTGAGACACATGCACAGTTTAAAAATGCAATGCTCAGTCTTAAGATACTTCACAGACAACTCAAGTCTTTCTAGATGAGAAAATACATCCTATTGCCTCAAAATACCAACACCTATGTATGTTATTGTAAGTCACTTAAATCAAGAAATTTTTAGACCTATGAATCGTTGTAGTATCTTCATGCCTGGATCTTTTTCTTTGAAATTATTTGACACTTAATATTTTCCTCACAGTCTACAAATCCTATATATTAACTTAGATCCATTGAAGAACTAGATCACCCTGACACATAATCCACAGTAGACTTACCAAGCCTTATTGATACCTTAACCACTTGATGAAGGGATGAACTTAGTTTAAAGAACAAACAACTCTACACATGGCCATCTTCACATTCTTCTTCTCTAGGAGACTTGCACTTGAGTAATTTATATCCTCTAAGCATTGTCACAAATTACATACCTGCAGAGCTAAAGAGAAGACAACACAATTATATTTCAACTCTTATTACATATTATTCATTTTATTTAGCTAGAAGGGAGATTATTCACATTCTTAGCTCGATCTATAAGGAGGATGTAAGAATTATAATTGCTCAATAACTCTTGAGCTTCTTCATTGATCCACTTTTCCCAAGCAAACTTGACTCATGACCTTCCAACTTTGTATGTCCAAAGACCTAGTATCTTTCATCTTCTTATTTGAGTCAATTAAGAACTCTTTCTTGAAGCACCCCAACCTTTGAGTTTCAAATCCTTATTAGAAGATCAATAACTCAACCCTTCAGTTTCCACTCCTAATGCTTGAAGACTTTGCACGACAATCTAGAGCTATCACACTGTGAAATTACATCAAAACAGTCTTATGACTTTTTCAAAAAAAATGAGAACACAAATTTCAAAGAAATTTTATCAAATTCACCCTTGTTCCTTTATGAAATTAAATAAATTCTTATTTCAACATGATTGTAACATTTCTACAGAGGTTTCTTTAACCTTTTGGAAGAATTCATTGGGGACATTTTGAGTTTGCTGGAAAACCCTAATATCGGGGTTTGAGTTTTCTATATATACCCGAGAGATATCACAAGAGCATTTCTTTTTCATTTGTTGACGAACTTTGAAAATTTCACCTCCAAGAAGTATGAGACACCATTTTCCAGCGAGCTCAACACTTAACTCATCTTCCAACAACCCAAAATTCTCTCAGCACATGTTTTAACAATGCATAGTTAGGTTCTTGAGAGAAAACCTATAAATTCTTGTTTTGAACCTTGTAACTTTCCAAACTTCACTATTAACACCATTTTGACCACTTGATTCTCTTGAGAAAAGAACTCACCATGAGTCACAATCATTCCTTTTGGTGGGAAATGGAAGAATTTGCTTAATATTTGATTTCACATACTTAGAATTTCTTATCAGTTGCAAAGAGGTAACCACTATTCTAAAGAAGGATATTTAACCTGACTAAGATCTCTTTATAGAGAACCTAAACCATCTTCTGAGGTGGTTTTAGGCAATTAAAAACTCCTATACCTGTGCACATTTCATTCAAAGCATGACCTTGACACTGTTACAAGACTTTGACAAGGATTGGGACAATTACAAGGATTTTCTTTTTGTATTAACTGCAAGCTTTGCAACATGTTGCTTCATCAGAAGATAGCTTTAAGATGGTTCTAGGAGATAGATTGAGAGATATGAAAGCCTACTATATTAGAAGATACTTTGATTTAGATAATTCACTATCAACAAGATGAGGTATACACATTAGCTTTTTGCAAGGAATGATCTCAAAAGATGATCAGACCTTTCTTTACACAACACAAACTTTTGAGGAACTTTGTACAAGCCTTCTTGAGCACTATACCACCCATAGAATCATTTTCTCATATTTAGTGTAGTTGAGATGTAAGGTATTTTGAAATCACAAGACACCACACCATTTCATTCCTAAATCTTACTAACCACCAGTGTAGCCAAACTTTATCTCACTTATTTTATCAGTTCCAACCTTATTGGTCACTCTTTTTGTGTTATTTTGAGAAAACCCACATTTTTTAGATTTTTTAGAAAAAAGTGAATGAAACTTTTACAAGTTTTTTGGTTACTAAATTGATTTTCTCTTCTTCTATGAAAGTTTTCCATTTAGTTTTACTCCTTTCTTGGCACTCTAAAATGGATAAGGAATTTTTGACACCATGAGAACAGTGAACTTTAAAAATCATGTAATCTATAACCCTTCCTTTGTATGGAGACAATACTCCTTGAGCCTTTGACACCTTTGAAAAGACAACTCCCCATCACACCAATACCCCATGGAGGATCTTGAGGAGAGACATAAAAGGTCTCAAGATTTCTTTTTGCATCTGAATGATTTTTCTTTTTATGATTCTACTATAGTAGACTCTTCCTTTTGATTAGTCACACTCTTGGATTCCTCTTTATCACCTTGGCTAGCTTCTCCCTTCTTATTGTATGTCTGAGTTTTGTGCTTGGGTATTTGAAACTCTCTCTTCATCTGACCTGCATCACAGAACCTTGTAATGTGACCAACCTTGTGGCACCTAAAGCATTAAACCTGCTTTCCTTTCAACTTAAAATCCTTGTGTCTAAGTTAATTACAAGCATAACAATAGCCATTGAATTTACTTACATAGCTTCTCGTGTTTGATGGCTCATTTATATAATACTTTTCTAGATGTCCTTTCTCATGAAAATGATAACACTTTGCTCTATATCTTTGTCCAAAATTTTCCTCTTTCTTCTATCCTTCTTTTTGAGTTTCTTCTTTAGAATCTTCATTATTTTCCACATTAGGATTACATGCACTAACCATGTGGCCACAAGAACCAAACTTGTAGCAAATTACCATGAAAAATACCATTCTTAAATGCATTTGGCTACCTAATAGGTGATCTTTTATGATATGAATGCTTTGTACTACTTCCCTTGCTTGATTGCATTTCTCCATTTGACCATTGATTTGATTCACCTTCTATACTGCATGAGTTTTTTATGAAGCCTAGACTTGTTCTATCACCATATTCTTTTTATATTCCTAACATCCTATCCAATTTTTTTGAGCTCTCTTGAAAGGATTGTAACTTATTTGTTATGATGCTTAACTCTTTCTTCAGTTCTTCATTCTCTTTCAGTAGTTCTTCTTTCTCTTTTAGAGCTTCCTTGAATTGAGTATGCATACATTTGATAACTTCCTCCAGCTGTTCTTCACAGTTTTCTAGACTTCTCCTTATCTGATAAAGATCTCCCATCCTTGTCACCAAAGATCTCCCTTTAGCCTGTTAATACTAATTCCAAGGGCTTTCTCTGATACCAATTGTTATAATTGATAAGGGACTGAAAGGTGGGGTGAATCAGTCCTTTAGTAATTCTTTTTCTTTTTTTATTTCAAAACATCAAGAATATAATTTTATACATTAATGCTGGATCAAATATAACTCATCAATAGATGCATATATATAAAGAACACAAGAAAAATTATTTATTGGAATACAAATCAGATTACAACTCATCAAATCAAATTACATCTAACAATGATATCACCAATTTTGCTTCATTCAAATCCTCATCACGAAACTCCAACAAACTACAGACCTAGATGAGACTTCCAGGGGTTTTGGGCTATGCCCAAGGGCTTTTTATTTGTAGAAAAGTTCTCTTAAAATGAAGAGAAATGGGTTTTTCCAAAATTCATCTCTCAAATGAGCTTACATGAATATATACACCTCTTAGGCACGACCTTTGACCTTCCACTTGCCATAACTCTTCAAATCACTCCTTATTTTGTCTTCTAGCTCTTCAAACTTGTCCATAAGTATATCAGATTTGTATTCACATGGTTCATGGTCCCACCAAGTCAAATAATGTTCTTTTATACTTGGAAACTAGCCACATTAGCCAAGATACTTATTTAGACTTATAGGTGTGCCTAAGTCAACTTCTACAAAAACAGTCCTGAAATATCATCTAACTAGACCACTTCCACTAATCCTCATGACCCAAGTAATATATCAAATATGGATCTTATGATATCTTATTTCCTTAAAATTTACCATAAAGAGCCAACTCAAGCCTTAACACATCAATGAAACACCATTTTTCAAGACTTGTCTTGGCTGGTTTCAGCATCTCTGAATTTGGTCCTCAAGAATTAAGTTGATACATACCTAAAATATTTTCATCATGAGGAAAGTAACCTATCAATTAAAATATCATGAATTCTACTATCTCATTCACCTTCATTATAGTGTTAAAACTCTTTCCATAAGGCTTCCAAAAACTTAGATCTTTGCAACTGGTCTGGCTGGTCCTGAAAACACAAAAACTACTCTTCCATACAATGTGGTCAAACGCCTCCAAAGAAAATTTCAGAGATACCCTATCACCTCCATGACACTTCATTTTTTATGTATAAAACATTTTCAGACATTCAAACCCATAGGTCAAATGGAGAGAGTCTCATCTTCATACCCATTTAGACATACATCTCGAATAGGCCGAAAGGCAGCAATTTTAGCTCAATCACCTTTAAGCAAGAAATGAGTTATGAAAACTGAACCAAACACTTACATACATCATATGACACATGAAATTATGGATCAAGGTAAGAAAAAACATCAATTCAAATCAATCTCAACATGGCTACCTTCATTCTTCTTCAGCTTCTCAAAACAAGCTTCTTTTGCCGGTGTGCCCAAATATAAAACCATTACTCAAATTGTCTCTAAAATAGTAACCAAATAAACTTCATGAAGTTGAATAAAACACATTACAAAAATCATTCACCTCAAATTTAAGAATTTTTTCCTTTGCAAGATTTTTTTGTGCACTAAAATCTTCACAAAATAACTTATTTTTCAGTGGGGCCCACCATGCATCATGAACTCAAAATAGACATTTAAATGTTCCCTAAGGAGTCCTCTTCATATTAAAATATGTTTTTAAAGAAAAAGAAATGAGTAAAGATCACCTATACCAACTCAATTTTCTCAAAACTTGTTCCAAAGTGGGGTTTGGAGGGCTATAATACATGCTCACAAAAATGGATAGAACTTCTAAAATACTCATCCAATCACAAAAATAATTTTTGCACCATAATTTTATCCAAATTTAATCCATTTTTTCTCTTATGAATTATCTGAAGGGGGGTCCATAATTTTTCTTGACTGCTAAGAAGTTTGGTGTTCAATTTACATACTTTTGAAGATCCCGGTTTTGGAAATACTTGCATAACTTGCTAAATATTCATCCTCTAATTTTTTAAAATTTTCCCACACCTAAAGTACACATCCATCTAACACCCCAAGTGATGGTTTTCTATGGTTCATCCTGAATCTTTCCATTCCATCTCATCTATGTGCCCTTTGGTATCTGCTTCTCAACATTTGAATTATATTGACCTGTAAAAGTTCATAGAACAATTAAATAACTATCTGTGAGGAATTTTACACCTCATATATCATCCTTCCATGCTCATACCATGTTTTATTTTCATCATCATAGCTTAGGTCAACATTTCACACCTTTTTTGCTTGTGAATTGGCTTGAGAAAGTTCCATACTAATCTATTTCAGTCTCATTCACTTGGTTTGTCTCTTGTAACTATTTATGTACCTCATTTTCACATCATGGTCGATGAAAAATGTACACACCTTTCTTGGTTTGAGTGAATTATCATGTTTTCTTGATTTGGCTTGCATTAAGCCAAAATTAATTGACTTGAATTGACCATACAATTACATGACTAGAACCATTTGGACATTTTATTGACACATTACACATCTCACTCACCTCATTAGCTTTTTGACCTTCATACCACCTTTGAGAGACTCAAAACACACATGTGCACCTTTGGAGACCCCTAGATCACCTAGCCAATATACCTAAATCACCTAGCCAACATACCTAGCCCACCTAGACCACTTGAAATCAATGAACTTGACATCAATGAAAACACTACCACAAAAATCCCAACAACAAGAACCAAGTTATCTGCTTCAACTATCATAAACAAGAGCATTTTGCTAGAAATTGTCATGAATCCTCTAGATATAGCCACAAGTTGAATGCATTCAAAAGGAAAGATAAGAGGATATTTAAAGGAAAGGAAAACTCTAAGGATAAAACCAAGTTAGCCATAGTTGAGAGAGACACTGGAAAGAAGAAAGTAAAATTGATACACATGATCAAGGAAACAAACTCAGAAGTTTAAAGAGAAAATAATGATAAAAAGATAGCATGGGCAGGTGTTGAAGAGACACAACAAACTATGCTAGTCTTAGGATAATCTAGGACAAACAAGACATCAACAAGCTATGAAAAATCCATGAAGAAGGAAAACATCTCTAGTACAAAGGATGAAGAACTTATTCCTCAAGCAATATTAGAGCAGGTGTATGAATTGCAACATGTATGCCTATTAGGAACTCAATTAGAAAGTGAGAACTCATGTGATGTGGTTTTCACACCAAGGAATGCATCCAATAAGACAAACATGATAACAAGTACAAGAAAGGAAATAATTGAGTCATCATGCTATTTTGATGACTTTCTCCTATTTTGAGGTAACTCTACAAAATGGTATGCATTTTCTAGGCTTCTAGAAGGTTTATACCAGCTGAAAGGAGTAAGGTGTTCTCTTCATTAGTCTATCAATATGTAAATCAAATCATTCGTCTTGTTGAAGTTGAGTAGTTGGTCCTAAGTGTACTCCTGAAGGAAAATTACAAATTGAAGTCTTTATGAGATTGCAAGGTATGCCCACTTCAAGGAATGTTTGTTTAGTCTATTTAAAGATCTTGAGTGTCCCCTTTAGTGGTTATGGAAAGAAAGTGTCGTTTTTAGGCCTCAATATTTGTTTTACCTATTTCTTGTATGTTTTCAAGGTTGAGTCATATCTGCGTCATCATTATTTAGTTGTTTACATAAAAGAAAGATTCTCAAGAGGGTCTAAAACTATTAGAGAATGTATTATATATTTTTCTAGCAATATGATAGAATATATCATCTTGAAAATAGTGTCATGATAGAAGATCTCAATCTGAAATAGGTCTGATAAGTCTTGAAAAAATGTCCTTAATTAAAAAAGAAGACCTGCGTTAGTTTGATTAGTGCACTGCATCAGAGGACTTGTGCACTAAATAGGGTTTGTGTAGATGGAAATATAACATTGTGTTAAAGGATTGTTCATTAACATGGTATGTCTTAAGATTGTATCTTAAAGGTGACATTTATTGTGTTATAATAATGATGAGCCAATGATTATAAAAGTCTGGAGATTGCCGTATAATAGGTTGCAGGTATGGAAGAAGGTGTCATTGTTCTTGAATATAAGTTACATAGATTAAGCCTCAAAGGATGAAGTGTTATCCATGCCAAGTGTATGATGATCTGTGAATAAAACATGATGTTATACCATGATGGTCTAACATCCATGTGTTTCATGATAACACTCTTAAGTGCAAATGGAAAATGGAAGATCTGGTGTTAAAGTTTGTCTATAATGGCTATGTAAAGTGTATGGGTGGTTGAAAATGAATAAGCTAGATGCTTGAAAGTGAATTTTAAGGCAGGGGAGTCATTCTACTCTCTCACACAAGTTTTGAGGAATATTTAGATGGTTTGAAGTATCTAGAAAGGAAAAATGAAGAACATTTACAAGGTTGATGACTTGAGAAGAAAATCACATGCAAAGAAGGTTGAAACCATTAAGAAAGAGATTTAGGGTAGGAGAATAATGATTGATCACTCAATGAGTCATGAAATCATGATAAGAGATAGATTTTAGAGCCTCTTTTGATGCATTTTATTGATGCTTCTAATAGTGAATTGAGTGTAAAACAAGGTGCCAAGAAATGGAGAACTTTTAGGAAGCAAAAGGCCAAAGAGTTGGTAGTGCAGATAAGAACTAGTGAAGTGGAATTCTAGGAAAGAAGAAAGGGGCATAGTACACTGAAAATATGCATTAGGTTTGTAATGAAAAAGTTTGAGTCATTCTTATGGTTGAGTGCAAGGTGAGAGCTTGATTTTTTGTAAGTTTAGTTAAAGGAGGATAAATTGAACCCAGGGGGAGTTGTATGAGTTTATTTTTGGGAATTATGAAGTGAAGTACCTGAATATGGAGAGATTGAAATTAAGGGGAGCATTGAAGCTAATTGGAAGAAATTCATGCATTTAGCTAAGACCCAGGTCGTAAAATAGTGATGCTAATCCAAGGGGGAGTTTCTTGAGGTAAGTTCGTGTTTTGTAAATGCTTATCTACATGTTGATCATATTGTTAAATATGTGACCCTTTGTCATAGATGTCAAAGGGGGAGAGAGTATGAGGTAAAAGCACAATAAAATGTCCCACTTTTTGGTATATTTTGTACCTTTATAAACATGAATTTTTAGTTTCATTGAATTTCTAAAGGTAATAGCCACAAAATCATACACTTTCATGAAATTCCACAAACTAACGAAATGTTATGTTTAGAGTGTAGAATATATGTAATTTTTTAAAAAGAAATTGCAAAAAATATGGTCTTTTTCTTAATTTTATTCATACGTTGTTTCAAATGTTATAAAAGAGGAATGATTGTCCCTGGGTGGTTTTTTAAAATGAAAATTTATTTTTTCATCATGAAGTTTTAGTATATGTTCAAGATTTGAATTTTGAGGTGCTGCCAAATTTTCATATTTTTTTTACTTATATATTTTTTTATAATTAATTATTAGGTAAAAATATTTTCAAATAAATGGCATACAAATGTCTATGCCAATAACTTTTAAGATTTATATCAAAATTGAATTTTTTTTTCACAGGTAAGAAGAAGACTTCAACAAATAGTAAGTTTATTTTTTTCAAATTTTTTGATATATTTTGCTATTTTTCAAATTGGGTTGATTGTGTACGATTGATTGTCCTAAAATACCATATGTTAGAAAAATATAAAAAATAAATAGTAAAATAGATTTTTTTTAAATGAAAATTATATTTTTAGAAAGCTAATAAAATTTTGTATTTTGTGTTAAAATTTTGTAATTTTATTCATTCATTAACCCTAATTACGTGGCACCTAAGTGGCACATTTTGGCATAAAATTATCCTCCAAATGGATTTGGTGCAAAAATGTGCCACATAGGGGGGTTCGTGCGAATAAGGGTTCGTATGAACCCCCCTTCACCCGAACCCCCCTAAACCCTAAATCTTCCACCCAAAACTATATAAATATCTATATATAACTCTGTGCCGCTAAAATTATTTGAACCCAAAGGGGTTCACGTGAAGGGGTGTTCGCATAAACCCCCATTTGCATGAACCACATTCTTTTGCCTACATGGTAGTTCGGGTGAAGGGTGTTCACGTGAAAGGGGTGTTCACGTGAAAGGTGTGTTCACGTGAACACCCTTGATTTCTGATCCTGCCCAACCTCTTACTCAGAAACTAGGTATGAATGATTTAAATATGGTGGTAAAGGTGTTTTCCATTAAATTTTTTGAGTGTGTTGCCATCAATGAAAAATAGGAAGATTATTGAACCCTGGTCATTGATGTCAAATGACATTGATGGCAAAGGTGTGAATGGTGAAGTGAATCTCAGTCAGAGGCATGAAATTTTATTGGTAGTGCTTTCTCAATGATGGTTAAAGCCTTGGAGAAGGATGCAACTATGGTTTGAGAGTACAAAGGTATGTTGAAGAGATATGTACCTGATGAATGCTGAACACTTGTCTGTATTCAGGAGTTAAGCTTGAGAAAAAAATTTAAACAATTCATATAGTGATTAATGGGGTTGTGAAAGTGTCATTCTCATAAAGGAGTTTGGAAATCTCAGTATGAAACATCATTCTTGAATTCTTGTTGCTAGATATGTGTGAAGAGTAGGAAGATGTTTGTAGATACTGTTGCAAGAAGATGTGTGAAGGTATGGAGAATTTTGGTATGCTCAGCTCAAATTATCTACATGTTTGAAATGCTTATTCCAGCATGTGCAAGAGCTTTTGGAGGTTTTGGAGGTATGGATATTTGATAACTCAAGGAGACCTTTCCAACAAGACCAACTTTGTGCAATTTTGAGCTCTTTGGAGGAATTTATGGCCATTCGAAGTTTTGTATGATGGGATGAGTAGGATTTAATTATATTTTGGGTCTATGTGGTAAGGCAGATCAAAGACAAGTCAACATAAGTCATCATGCTTCATGCATCCCCACTCCTGAAACCTGACAAACAAATGGTGAGACATGATAAGATAAAGCTTCGTGTTCACCCAATAGTTGTGTAGAAAAGAAGAAAATTGCGACAAAAGAAATCCGGTCTGACATCGTGAAATGTGTAGACACACGAAGCCTTTTGATTGGCTCGCTTTTCATGCTCTGACAAAAAGTTGAAAAATGTAAAACAATGACACAGAAAAATATGAAAGGAACATGGAGCTTCCCTATTAGATCATGTTTTGCCTTGGTCAGATACAAGTTTAGAATAGTCTGATAAGTTCAAAGGGCATGGAGATTCCTTATTGGTTTGCTTCTTGTGGTGGTTAGTGGAGGTTAAGAACAGTTTGACAAGTGCAAAGTGTGTGGAGCTTCCTTATTGGTTTACTTCTCATGTTGGCTAGTGGAGGTTAAGAACAAGCTGATAAGTGTGAAGTGAGTGGAGATTTTTTATTAGCTAGAACTCCGTAAATGGTACACACCTGAAAAGAAGATCTAATCCATGTCAAACGTTGATTGGTTCTGAGGATGGGCCCATTGATTACAAGAGAGGCTATTGAACCTGAAACTCTATCGAATGTGGTTCATTTGATTTGCTAGAGTCTGCCTAAGTCCATCGCTTTAAGGTTTTCCGTAATGGTGACATGTGCTTGAAAAATGAGACTAAAGGAGTGGTGACTATGTAATTTTTGTTTGACAAGTGTAATCCTTATAAATTTGGAAAATCATCAAAATTTGAATTTTAACTGATGAAAAATTCCAAAAAATTATAGGTAATATCCATAAGGATGTCAGAAAGATATTTCAAAATAAATCAGGTTGATTCATCTCAAAACAAAGGAGAAATTCATGTCAGAATTTTGTCTCATTTGGGTGAGTCTGTGAGGAATAGTTCAAAGGAAAGTATAACCCAATTTACATCAAAAGGAGCTGTGGTTGTATGATGAATCTTATTGACTAGGAATATACTTGATGATGTGCATAACACTGTCGACACAGTCTAGTTTTGTTGAAAATAGTGTAATATCTATGTTTGATTTTCATGTGAAGTTGTAAGGTCTAGTTCGAAGTGAAGAAGCTTAAAAGTCATGAAACGTGAAACACATATCATCTCTATTAGAATTGAAGGAGCTCATGGAGAAGCTAAAAAGTCGTGGAAGAATTTTAGAAGGTACTAGAAAGTATAACTAAAGATATTAGATGCAAGAAAAAAAATTAATGAGGCAGTTTTGTAAATTCCTTTTGTATATTTGTATGTAGGAATAATGAGTCATGCGAAGAGTCATTGAACATGAAAAGTCAAGAGTCTTGTTTAGGAGTCATGCTTATTTATTTAAGCTCAATTTTTGAGCATGCAAATATTTTTGAAAGAAGGAGATCCGAGTGCTAGTCTGAGAAAGTGAGAAGGGTGTGAATGTATTGAAGCCATGGAAAACTAAGAAAGGAGAAGAGAAGACAAGTAAGTTGAAGAAGTGGTCATAATAAGTTATGGAAGACAACATAGTACAGTGATCAAAGTTTTTTAAATTTTTTTAAGTGGTAGCTTATAATGTGGGAAGTTGTTACTTCCATGTAAGTTGAAGCTTACTAAAGGTTAGTTGTTGGTGTTGTACCAAATCAAGGAGTTGAAGCTTCCTTGTAAGTAGTAGCTTACAAAAGATCAATTGTTCATGATTAAATAATCAGGAGTTGAAGCTTCTAGACAACTTGAAGCTTTTCAAAGACTGAGTGACAATTGTAGTCATTTTACCCATCTACTAACTTCTAACCCCATGCGCACTGGCCTATCACCCAGCGGGTGCTGGGTGCTCACCTGAGGCACGTACGGGCACTGAGCCCCTCCTTTATGTGAGCATTGTGAGAAGATCTTGCCATTGCCAGAGGATTAGATGCAAAAAATTAAATTTTCATGTAAAATCACAACATGAGATATCATATCCTTATATCCAACAAGCATTTAATAACAAGAGAAACATCATGGAATGAAATACAAAGAACATATCTGCCATATATTATAAGGAAATAACACTAGGGTTTGTACCCCTGAACTAGATATTCATAACAAAGCTATATATTTATGTTGATCATAGTCTCAACAACCACATTACATTCAAAAGGGTCATATCAGACCAAATGTATCAAGACATGGATCTAACCCATATATCAGAGGCCCTAACTATATTTTCTTTATTACAAAATTTTTACAGACCCATCCCTTATACATGATAACATTATTACAATCCTCTAATGAGAACCCCAACTCATAGGACCTCCTAGTATTCTCTGTAGAGCTTCACTCTTCCCATGCTATATGTCTTGGTGTCTCTCTTCATACCTTCATGTGTGTATATCTTCTTCTACCTGAGCATCTATTCTTATAGGATCAACACCCACTGCCATGCCTTTCTTTAGGAGCAGATCATATGCCAAGTGTCAATGTGGTCCTCCAATGGTGCATGATTATTCTTCTCTAAGCTCTCCTCTTTCTATAATGATTTCTTCCTAGGAATATTCCATGTGTGGAATAATCTTTCCTTGACCACCAAGTCTTCGGGCTGGCACCTTATCCACTCGGCATGCCTAGTTGGGTCATGTTTTTCCTCAAGTGCCTCCAGAACACTGAATATGGCTAAGTCCTTAGACCCTATGTATTGCCTTGCACGTGCACCCTGGTTTCTCCTAAACCCTTCTTAAACCCTTATCCTACACGCTTCACCCCATGTGCCCTTCTTCTTATTGTTCCTGCACACAGGTGCCTTTTGGTACTTTGCCAATAATTCAGGGTCCAACATCACCCTACACAAAGATTTTTCTCCTTCCTCGAAAACATATTGCTCCTTTAAAAAATAACGAATGGTGGAACCCAGACAAATTGAATGATGAAGTAAAGAATGGAAGAATGATGAATAAAAGAAATGAAAGAATCTAAGATCTTGCTACTGCTGCAATAGGAGTGGGAACTCATTATTGTCACCTTGATCTTTTCCCAGGCATCCACTTCACCATGTGCCTGTTGAAGTAGGTCACCCACTAGAGTGTTTACCTCCTCAAAACTTAGTTCATTTCCCTTAACATTCATCGTATCTACAATCCCTTCTAGCTGCTTGCTAAGGTCATCCAATGCATCCATTCTGTAAGTGATCGGAGGATACAATTCCTTAAGCCAATTTTTAATCGATCCTCGTAAGGCTTCGATAGCTTCCATCTTATTTTCTACCCTGACAGGGATCTTATCCCTCTCCACCCTATTTCCTTTATTCTTCTCTTGGTATTCCTTTAGACCCACCTCGTGTGCAAAAACTAGTATGCTTATTACCCTGTCTCTGTCAGCGCAGTTATCATACACGGCCTCAACCATCTGCGTGAAGTTCTGTACAACGACAAGGAGTTTGGAATATTGTGTCACTGTCTCCCCAATATTCTACTTCTCTTCCTCATTCTGGCATGCCAATGAATCTTTTTCTGATTCTAGAGCAAGTGACAATCTGTCCATGGTAAGGATGTGGGTTAAGGATTCCAAGCATTACAAGGTTCACTCATATTTCTACTTAGGCGGTGCTAGGTTTGGGTGTTTCAAAGTGATGACATATGTGCTCATTTCAATCTTGTTATACATATCGCACACCTTCACCTTCTCCTCCCTTAGTTCACACCTTAACTATGTGCTAATCAGCTCTTCTTACTTTAGATCCTTGATCTTCTCAATGATTTCCCCTTCTTCTTCTCCAGTTCTTCCTCTAGGAATCTTACCCTGTCATTCCTTCCGAAGAGTCTCACATCAACCTCAATCGATACCTTTTTGAGGGCATTGTAGACTTGCTCATTGGATAACTATTGAGCATTTATCAGGGGGTTCACTCCCTTATTCTCTGATATCTTCATTAGTGCTCCTTGGTTGACCTTGAACTTGAGATCATCAACATGAGAATCAAAATCCCAAGATATCATCTTCCTTGTTCATGGGTACGCACCTTCTTCTTTGAATGAATACCATGCAAGGAGTTGGTTTGTAGGCATGATACTTTGGAAGCACACACACAATACCTTATTTGGATCATTGATATAACTCATTCCCTACTCCTGCACTACTACCATACCTTTCCTCCCCATGCATGCTATGTTAGGAAAGCTCACCACTAGGCTGGGGTCTCCACACATGCTTCCATATTCCTTTCCCACGCTTTCCTCCTCTATCTCCTTGAGCACCTCATAGGTGCTATGCTCCACCTCTTGCTCCACCAAATCCTTTATTATACATGCTAATTCTCTTTCTGTTGCATCTTCTATCTTCTCCTTGGTGAGGCTTGGGGTCCTGTGATATTTGGTGTTTACCTCCTCACTCCCCCCTTTGCCTTGGGCACCTTCTTCCTCCCCATCCTTTTCTTCATTTCCTTCATCTGAGTCATATACATCATACATAGGATGGTCCTGAGCCTCTTCATGCTCATCATCATCCCTTTCTCCTCTGTAGGATTCTAGGATATCTATTTCTTCTGAGTCTGCCGTCTCTGCCACCTTTCATTTCTTCCTAACTGGTGAATCCAATATAGGGGATTCTTCCTTCTCATCTTCTTCAGCAGGTGATTCCTTCCTTGGTGAATCTTCTTACATAGGGGGGTCTTCTTGCTCTGGGGCCTCTTCCTGAGGTGATTTTTCCTTTTCCTTAATGGGGGGCTTCTTCCTCTGTGCATATGTGCTCGGCTTTGTCCCTGACTCCTGCGCACCCACACATTGTGCTATTTGCACACTTGGTGCCTTCTTCTTTGGCACCTATTATATGTACCTCTTCCTTGGCATGGTGTTCTTCCTCCCGGTGGGGTCTTCTAGGATGGAGACATCATTCTCCAAGTAGGCACCCTTCTCATACTTGGGCCTGATGTGAAGGTATATCCTTGTTGTGGTCCTTCCAGCAATTGGCAGCGTTACAAGTTTTTATCATGCGCACCTCATGGGAGACATACTTCTCTACATAAACGTGCTTCTTAGGGTGTACTAGCTTCTTTCATAGGTCAAGGTGGTCTTGGTATACCTCACTGAGGTAGAACCTTAGTCTTTTGGCCTCCTTGAAGTGATTGACCCGTACTTGGAAATATTACACGATGAAATAGAAAGGTAGTTTACACCATGGCCTATTGGTCCCATCTGTCAATGTGAATCTGCCAATGCAAAAGTGCTAATAAATAACAAACTCAACCTCTCCTTGCACTAGCGATGGCAATTATTCAGGTATCCTCCACTCAACCCTGAACGCGTCACATATCTGCTTCTACCATTTCTCTAGGCGCGCCTTGTGGGTGGTTGTCATGGCATCTCAAGTGTATTTTTCAAATATCTTTACAAGGGAAGGGTCTTCATATGGATATTACCATAAAAAGTTCTATAGCCCATTGGGCACTTCAATTTCTGAGAAGACACTGGTAAGGAGGACATTGCTAAACATGATCTTCTTTCCTTCGTGTGCGGCATTAACTATCTCATCTGCAATGAAGGCAGACATGTTATAGATAGTTCCTTCTGAAATTTTTTACACACATTAAACTAGGCCTTGTTTATCTGTGTCCACCTTTCTTGTTCATTCAACTTGGATCACAAGCGTGTAGCCATCCTCATCATTGGGTTGGAGATATCAGGGATGTTGAAGTAGCGAGACCCCTTCTTGTAGTCATAAGTCTTCATGGTCTCCTGAATTTCCTCCTTATCCTCTAAGTCATCATGTAACGGCTGCCCTTCGCAGAAAAGGTCGGTAAACTTAGAGATTAGTTTAGGGGTTATGCGCATCCTTCACCTTGCATAGTAGAAGTGGTCCTCATGCACGCCAGACATCAACCATTGATATATTCACTTGGGTTTGCCAAATTAGGGAAACTCATAAAGTTACAACAACCTAGCCTTCTCTAATTTTACCTTCACTTCATCATCATAGATTGGCATTCCTTCTTGTGTCCTTTTTGTTGTTGGGCAAACCAGTTCTAATGCCATATCCTTCTCTATTATGCTTGTGCGATGGTTGTAATCACTCATTTCCATTGTCCTTACATGGTGTAACATTCTCATTTTAAAGCTTTAGAAAGTAGGGATTTTTTTTAATAACGTTCTCTGTTCTAAATTTTCATAATTTAGAACACACGTTTCAAGTTTTTAAATAATGTTATCTGTTCTAAATGATCATGATTTAGAACACACATTCCATGCCAATAAATCTCATAACAAATAACCATATGCAGCTGTAATGACTCGATGAACTACCGATCTCTCATTTCATGACTCAAAGTTTCATCGACCTCTTATTTCATGACTTGGTTTCTTACCGATCCTTCATGTTAATGCAATGTATTGTATACTAAGTATACTTGGTTCTTTTACCCTTTTTTGGGTATTGAAGTGTTCTATTTAAGAGGCCTATCTGAATATTTGTTACCAATATTCATCTGAAATCCTTCTTCTTAAACTAGGTGATATAGGACAACGCAACCAACAACTTGCGATACTTTGGCCAAATATTTTCACATGCTTATCATATTCCTAGATGACATACTCATCAATGGAATAAGTCCTTCACCCCCACTTCATCTGTTATCTAGAATGGTCTTCACTGACTCTTGTTAGTCCTCTTGTCCAAGGCTTTACCATAACCAAGATTAGCAACATAGATTGGTATAGAGGACCACTCGCGGTGATTAAGGGTACATAGACATATTGAATCGACCTAGGTCAATTGCATGTGTCTAGTTACCTTAGGTCATCAGGAATCCTTCTCTATATCAAAATCATGTCCCTAAACTGACCTAGAGTGTAACCAAGTCAAGTCCAAGTTTATGTAAACCTAGGTGATCCGATTCAGAAGGGTGTTGCGACATGTCTAGCTGCAACATTGTGTCCTCATGAAGACCCGTCTTCATAATGACATATTATTTAAGTTCACATGTACAAACATCCTACATAATGACCTCATCTAGAAGTACATATCTAGCTAAGAGGTTAAATACTTTCTTATTCTTTTAATTTAAGATTTAGTTTCAGTAACCCTGTTGAATTTCTAACCTCTTCGATCATTATGGTTGCTAACCATAAATGACTTATAATTTCCATGTAGATTAATCTACAACCAATTATTCTTCTTTAAGGTTTGTATGTCATTCATTGGTTTTTTATCTTTAAGTTTAGATTACATTCCAAATCATCTTAACAACAGTAAGACTAACTTACTTAACTTAACCAAGTTTATCCATGGCTGAATTTAGATTTTGATTCCTTTATAATAGAATTCATTAAAATGAAGTCTATTCTTATATATATATTTATTTCCATTTTCAGTTACCTTAATTTTAGGATTAAGGTTTACTAAGAAGAGGTATAGATTTCCTCTTTCCAAATATCCCTTGGGTATTATACCCAAAAAATTAATCCCAAATTTAACTAATTTTCTTTCCCTTAACATATACTCGTTAGGGTCCATTGCAACAATTACTTATACAAAAACCATATGTAATTTACTTAGCTATTATTGTCAATGAATAAACCATATTGACCTAGTTGAGTGTTCATCTATGCATGCAACCTTAAGGTTGCAATTAAGAGTAGGATAGAGTATCAATACTCTTTTTCTCTATTTCATTTGAGTCCAACTGAAATAATCCAAAACATATATGTTTACAAGAGAATAAGAATAAGTTTACAATCCCCTTGCAGTAAGCCCAAAAGATAATGGCACATCAAAGATCAATAACACTCAATCCCTTTTCCATTTATCAAACAAAATACATATTTTACAGATCTAAACATTTCAGACATCTTTCATGTCAATCAACATTGATAAGATTAAGTAAAATTTACAAATTTTCCCTTTTGAAATTACATCTTAAAAGAATAATAATTCCTCATTAAAGATGCAACCTTTAAGTAAACACAGGAATCATCATACTAGAACTTGTCTTCTTTTATCACTTATGGAATCCATCTGCAAAAATTTCTAGCACAAGGCAGTTCATCGAACTAAGCATGATAAGCACTAAACATTAAAACGATGTGATTTTTACTAACTATCTCATAAAACGAACTCTGCTTTTATGAAACATTTAAGAAATTCAGATAGATATCACATAATAAATAAGGATAAAAAGTGTGGATCACATGAACAATTCACATTACATTAATTAAGGATCATGATCAATCAACATTCTTAAGTAAGCAATTTCATAAGAAAATCTACAACAGATAAGTAATATTACATCCCAATTTACTTATATGTTTCATACTATAATGTCTATAGTTCATTCTTGATTCAAACAAAGGTTCAAGAAGAATATTAACTCTAACAGTTCTCAGAAGAGAATTATTTTAAAGGAACAATGAATCACAATACTTATCTTTTAACATAATTCTCATTTAATATAAAAGGTCAAATTCATTTTACCTTTAAAGAATGGAATTTAGAATGAACCAACAACATCCTAAAACAAGAATTCCCATCTTTCCAACACTTAATCCAATTTTCAATTCAATTTCAATTTATCAAATCAATAGGAATAAGAAATGTAGGTTTTCTGTCCAATTACCCATTTAGCCTCAACAGGGTTAGTAAAGATGAGAAACAACAAACAGTTGAAAGGCAATCAACTTAAGTCATCCTTCATTGTTCAATGAAGACAACATTGGATTCAAAAATTTAGAGAAGAGAAAGAATAGAAAGTAAATCCTTTCACATTTCGAAGAAAAACAACGATGCATAGCCAACTCAAAAAGAGAAAGAAGATCCCAATAATCCATCCTATTAAAAGGTTAAACACAAGTTGATGTTCCAAGAAGACTGAACGAATCCTTACCTAACAACATCCAAATTCAACAACCACTGCCACACAAACAACAAGGTCGAAATTGAATCAATATGAGAATAACAACTGAAACTAGCAAGACAGAGCCGAAGAGAGGGCTTCTCGTCAAATAAAGAGAACAATCACTGCAACACAAAATTGATGTAAGTTTTTAAAGAAACAAGCTCAGCTGCGAAATTATTTAATTCTTTCCAACACAAAAAGCATCAATAGAGAAGCTTTCTCCTTTTCCAATCAGAGAGTGGAAAAGAACAACGATGAATTAGAACGTCCAAGAGAGATCTTGATTTCTTTTCAAAGACAATACATACAAACAAAAAATAATGAAAACAATTTTGCCTTCCCAGACCCATCTTCAAGTTACCTAGACCCCTTAAGTTGGGAAATATTTTCAAGCTCCAAACCAATCATAGAGAAAAAAAACCAAAACAACAAGACTCCAACTAGACACTCGAAGTCAAGTTCAATAGAGAAGACAAGACTATAATGCCCCTTACCCAATTTACGACAGGAGGAAAACTATCAACCCTGTCATCAAATCGTTGAAGCAAAAGAATCACTTAGATCCTAAACAAGTAGGCTTTAATAGTCTTCACCCACCTTATAAGTATAAGAAACTAGATTAACATTATGTAAGCTTAGACAAGTGCTACCATGCATAAAGAAATTTCAAAATCAAAGAACCAAAACTCGGGTTATCTCCCCTCATAGCAGTGACTCAAGCTTCTGCACAGTCAACAGAGGTCCCATAAATCACAACGTATAAGATCTAAGTGAAGTAACTTAGCTACTGTTACTCTCAACAAGTTGAATCCACAAGAAAACAACAATCCAAACACCCATTTCATCATGATTTTAATAGTAGTGATAAAATTTACACCCACTTCCAGTTTCAACTAAAAACATTGATTTTCTTACCTTCTCTTAGCAAGGGAAGATAACCCTGATCAAATCTTAAAACAATCATTGTTTTTCATTAAACCATTTTAGCACAGGAGATCAAAAGTCCACATGACTTAAGCAACATTCCAATTTCAAATAAGATAAACACGATTTACTCACATATGCATCAAGAAAATACCCATATTGATTATTTTCCAAAGAACAAACTCAGGCAAAAGATCACAACAAAATATACCAAGGAATTTCCACAAAACCATTTTTTAAAAGAGCAAATTTGTTCTTATGAAGACGTTTAATAAAAAGTAGAACTATTTAATAAGAAGAGCCTATCATGCCTGATAAATTTTCTTGTTGATTTGTAGAAGACCTCCAGCCGAGCCTCTCAAAGACCTCTTCTTTCCAAAACAACGTCAACATTCAAATCTCCCAACTTCCTCCACGTTTCCATAGGTTCAGAAATAGTTTGAGGATGCTCAAGATCACTATGGATCGAAAAATAGGCTTGCTGGTTTGAAGAACCAGAGCAAAAAAAACCAGAAAGATCAAAATGACAAAAAACTTCCACAAAACCTGCTTCTCATCTTTCCTAGGCAATTTCTTTACTGTAATCAATGTCATTAAATGCATTAAATGAAAATTCCCTCTCTTTTCTTATGCCACTGTCACTTCAAATTTGGTGAATTTGATTTAAAAAATTAACATGCATTTTAAATTTAGCAATGATGCTAGCTAGGCATCCTACCTACCTTCCTTGCCTTCGCCAAACTTGGCAAATTAAGATGTAAGGACTGAGATTTAATTCTCATTAATACCTTAGAAACCACCGCCACCAACCTTCCATTTTCCACGTAACCCATAGGTCCCCTTTAGGCTTAGTAATAGTTTAGGTCACCTTAACATTGGTTAGGTTTCCATATTAGTTCTTAGGTTAGTTTAAAACTCAAAACCAAATAACATGCCATATTAGGTTAGGTCATAACCCCCCCTTAGGTTAGAATCCATATAGGGTAGGGCACTGCAACATAGTTTTAGGTGTCAACCATAATAGTTTAGTAATAGGTCCTAGGTAAGTATTATTACCTTAGGTCAAAATCCAATAGGGAAAACATTACAGTTTGGGTCAGATCCGAATAACAACAAGCATTCTGACCAAGGTCAAGGCATTTTCGTTACTAGCCCCATAACAGATCCTCAATCTACGTATGCTGCTCAATGTTATAAAAAACTTATAAAGGAGTTCCATGTTCAACATTAACAACATGATGTCGGGTAAGGACACCTGTACCATATTCATGTAATCATAACCAAAATAAAACTCAGTTCTTCATTACCTTTTCATTTCTAGATGTCAGTTAACAAGATGACAATAAAGAAGAACCGAAGCATACCTTGGATCAATGGAATTGATTCAAGGTGTGTTGTTAACATATGGAAGATGTGAAAATAATGGTACAAATTTACAACTTATAATTCACAAAGTAGAATGGCTTTAGTTCCAAGTAACAAAATTACAACAAGCATGAATTCTGAATATTAATAACTTATCCATTGTGAACATGATTTTCAATGTCAAAAGAATACACCTTCCTAAGACAAATCACATGTCAATGTTTGCAATGTCAAAGGTGGAAGTCATCATAGTAACAATCATGACCAAGACGTTACATACCTTCCTCCTTAAAAGAATCATCATCCTGATGATTAACTTAATTAAACCATTAAAGTTTTAGGACAAAACTTAATTATTTTCCTTCCATTCATCTGTTCTTAACATAACTAAATTTGAAAAATTCAAGTTTTCAAAACAATATTTAAAACAATTGTCAAATAGTTCAGTAACTACTCAAGTTTGGCTGATTTAACATCAAATATGAATAAATTTTTTAGATTTTATCAAATTTTCAGATTCAATTCTAATCAAACAAGTATGGAAAATCATATCTCATATCTTCAAGATTTTCTTAGGTTGCACTTTCTTCATTAAATAGGTCCCACTGGACTTTACATTGACTTATTCCATGATTGATTAAGTGCAACTGACAAGTTTCTAGCATTCAAATAGGCTTAACCATGATTATTCTTAGGTGTTGGACCTGTAAGGAATTCCAATTTAACACGTGTGATAAATCTGAAATGTATTTATTAAGCAAAGAAATATGGAAAACATCATGCATTCATGATAAAGCAGGAGGTAAAGCTAAATGATAAGCTACAGGTTGATTACTTCAACAATTTCAAAGGGTCCCACATAACGATCTGATAACTTGGCAGCCTTGCCAAAAGTTATAGAACTCTTTTTTGGCTTAACCCAAAGAAAGAATTTCTCACCAAGTTCAAATTTCCTATCAACCCGCTTTAAGTTTGCATAGCTCTTTTTCCTATCGACAACTTCCTTCAAGCATTCATGAATCATTTTAACTTGTTGTTCCATTTCTATAAGGATTTCTGGCCCAATTACCTCTCTATCCTTAATGTTGTCCTAGCTAATAGGGGTTCTGCATTTCCTTTCGTATAATGCTTCGAAAGGTGCCATTTTTAGAGAGGCGTGATACATGTTATTATAAGAAAACTCTACTAATGGAAGGTACTCCTCCCATTTATACTGCTGATCCATGTAATACATTCGTAACATATCCTCTAAAACTTGATTAGCTCTTTCTGTCTATCCATCCATTTTCGGATGATACACATAACTGAAATTCAACTTAGTTCCCAGAGTTGCATTAAGCGTTTGCCAAAATCTTAATGTCATTCTCAGATCTCTATCCGATATAATCAATTCAGGTACTCCATGTAACTTGAAAATCTCATCACAAATCTTCTTGCTAACACAGGTGAATCATCCTTTAGATTACCAGCAATGAAGTGTGCTACTTTTGTTAGTTTATCAACAATAACTAGAATAACATCATGTTTATTCTTTGACATAGGCAATCCCTAAAAAAAATCCATAGTTATCACTTGCCATTTGTACTGCAGAATGCTGTGAGGGTACGATAAACCGGATGGATGCATATGTTCCGCTTTAACATGTTGACATTCTAAACAATGTCTCACAATTTCCATCACATCTTTTTTTCATCCCTTTCCAGAAATATTGTTGTTTTATATCAACAAGCATCTTTGTAATGCCAAGGTGTCTAGAAAAAGGTGAGTTGTGAAATTCAACTAATAATTTATTTCTTAACTCATTTGCCAAAGGTATGTATACCCTATTTTCAAACCACAAAATTCCTTCATTGTTAAAATAAAAACATTTATATCTCACATTATTTGGATTTGTAGCAAGTGTTGTCTTTACTTGCTAAAAATAAGAATCGGATTCCATGACACTTTTCACCTCATCCTTAAACTTAGTTCTCAATGTTATAAGAGCAGAAATGTGCTTCCTATGACTTAGAGCATCTGTTACTCTATTTTCCTTGCCTTTAATATAGCTTATATCAAAATCATACTGAGATAGAAATTCTAACCATATTCATTGTCTTGCATCCAGGTTTGGCTGAGTAAAAATATACTTCAACTTAAGATGATCAATTTTTTAGTTCAAAAGGCTTACCGAGAAGGTAATGCCTCCGTATTTGAAGTGCATAAACAATGGCAACAAGCTCTAGGTCATGTGGAGCATAATTACGTTCATGTAACTTGAGTTTTCTACTTTCATAAGCTATGACATGATCATCCTGCAACATAATACCTCTGAGACCCTCCCTAGATGCATCCATTATAATAAAAAAGTCCCCATTTAGATCAGGTACAATCAAAATAGGTGCTGTAGTTAATTGATCCTTTAGAATCTTAAAAGCAGATTCACATTTTTCATTCCAAACAAATTTCTTGTCTTTCTTCTGTAATGAAGTTATTGGTGCAACAATCTTAGAAAATTCTTTAACAAACTTTCTATAGTAACCAACAAGACCCATGAAGCTTCTAACTTCATGCATGTTCTTGGGTGTGGGCCACTCAGTTATAGGCTACGATCTTTGAAGGATCAACAACTATCCCATTCTTGCTTATAACATGCCCTAAATAGTGCACTTCTATGTCATCGAAAGAACATTTAGACAATTTACCATACAACTTTATCTTTCTCAAGATCTCTAAGACTATCTTCAAATTCTAATGATGTTCTTCAATACTCTTAGAGTATATGAGAATATCGTTCAAGAATACAAGCACAAACTTGTCCAAGTATTTTTGAAAAATATTATTCATCAAATTCATAAAAGCGGCAGGTGCATTTATCAACCCAAAAGGTAAAACTGTGAATTCGTAATGCCCATAACTTGTTCTAAAAGCTATTTTATGTATGTCTTCATCCTTTATTCTCAACTGATGATATCCAGATTGAAGATCTATTTTGGAATACATCGATGCTCCATGCATCTGATCAAACAGATCATCAATTCTAGGAAGCGGATATCAGTTCTTGATAGTTTCCTTGTTCAACATTCTGTAATCAATGCACAATCTAAGTGTGTCATCCTTCTTTTTCACAAAAATTACCGGTGCTCCCAAAGGTGAGACACTCGGTCTTATCAAACCTTTTGACAAAATTTCTTGCAACTGAGCCTTAAGCTCTACCAATTCAATGGTAGTCATTCTATAAGGTGCCTTAGATATAGGCTTGGTTCCTGGTTTGATCTCGATCGTGAAGTCAAACTCCCATTTGGGTGGAAGACCCGATAACTCCTTCGGAAACACATCCTTGAAATTTCGTAACAAGGGATATCCTTCCATAAAATCATTATCTTCTTCTGTAGTTTTAGAAATCTTTACTGCATACAAGATGTAACCTTTGTTTTTGGCCTTTTTGAGCTGCATTGCTGACAACTTCCTAACTAAAATCTCATGTTTTACACCTTGAATGACTGTTGTTTTCTGTAGATCATCTAAACAACTAATCTATTTTTCAAAACAATCAACCTTTGCTTTATGCTCAGCTATCCAGTTAACACCTATGATTACATCATAAGACCCTAAAGGAGCAACATAAAGGTCAACTTCTATGGGAAAACTAGGCAAGTCAAGGACTTCTCCAAAAAGACACATACTAACCATATGAACAACATTATTTTTGTAATGCACAGTCCACAATTTATCCATTTTCTCAATTTTTATTTTTAATTTCGAAGCTAACTTAGTAGAAATAAAACATTCAGTAACTCCAGTATCAAAAAGTATAGTCACAGGTATACCAAATAACTTACTTGGAACTTCTATGGGTGTGACTTAATTTTCAGCTTGCTTGTCAGCTACCACAATGTGTATCCTATGCTACTGATTGCGGTCATCCTTCTTCAAAGGACAGTGACTCACATAATGGTCCTTGCCACAATTAAAACAACCTCCAACATGCCCCTTCCTAGGCTCAAATTTATTTCCAGCCTTGAAGTTATCATTCTGGCTTCCGTAGGACTTCTTCCCATTATTATTGTTCTTGACAAAGTTATTCCACATACTAGTAACATGTTTTTTTGTCGTTGTTCTCTTATTATTATCAATGGTAAATTTTTTTTTCATGCCATACCTCTTCCAGGGTCCCTTTTTAGGTGCAAGAGATGAAGAAGAGTTTGGAACCTTCTTTCTAATTTCCTCTCTATGAGCAGAGATTGCTCTTAATTTCTGTTCTTGCCTTATGGATTTTTCAACAACCCCTTCCATAGTGGTTGGACTGTGAACATCCACCTCACCTCCTATAATGGGATTTAATCCCATAATAAATTTCCGTATCCTAAACTTCTTGTCAGTTGATACTGAGGCACGTACTTAAGGAGGTTAGTAAACCTTTCGCAATACTCTGTCACAATTAACTTTCCTTGAGATAAGTTCTGAAATTCAGTCATTTTCTGATCATAGAAAAGTTGAGGCAGCCACCATTTCCTAAAGTAACTTTTAAATTGATCCCAAGTTATGTCTGCTAATCTTGCCTTTTTATTTTCAGGCTGATTAGGTATGTTTACATTACTATTATCAACACATAGATTCCCTCCATTGGTGTTGTCCACAGGAGGTGGATGATCATCATTATCAACATCTTCTTCCTCCTCCTCATTTCCCATTACTTGTTGTTCTTGTACAACCAGACAATCTCTCATATCCAAAAGGGCAGTGAGGATCTCATCAAGTTTTTTGGGAAGTAGCTGCTTCTCCACCTGGTGGCGGGTTGTTTACAACATTTCCTCTTGTTCTAACCATTTTCTGTTTAACAAGAAAATGTAAGTTTTTATCAGATTATGGACACAATAGGTCCAAGAGCTACAACCTTCAACTCTGATACCAAGATGTAACATTCCCATTTTAAAGCTTTAGAAACAAGGGAATTTTTTTTTGAATAACGTTCTCTATTCTAAATTATCATAATTTAGAACACATGTTTCAAATTTTTAAATAATGTTCTCTATTCTAAATGATCATGATTTAGAACACACATTCCATTCCAATCAATCTCATAACAGATAACCATATGCAACTGTAATGACTCGATGAACTGCCGATCTCTCATTTCATGACTCAGAGTTTCATCGATCTCTCATTTCATGATTCAATTTCTTACCGATCCTTCATGTTAATTCAATGTATTGTATACTAAGTATACTTGGTTCTTTTACCCTTTTTGGGGTATTGAAGTGTTCTGTTTAAGAGACCTATCTGAATATTTGTTACCAATAGTCATCTAATATCCTACATCTTAAACTAGGTGACATAAGACAACGCAACTAGTAGCTTGCGATACTTTGGCCAAAGATTTTCACATGCTTTGCATGATCATATTCCTAGACGACATACTCATCGATGGAATATGTCCTTCACCCCCACTTCATCTGTTATCTAGAATGGTCTTTACTGACTCCTATCAGTCCTCTTGTCCAAGGCTTTACCATAACCCAGATTAGCAACATAGATTGGTATAGAGGACCACTTGTGGTGATTAGGGGTACATAGACATACTCAATAGACCTAGGTTTATTGCATGTGTCTAGTTACTCTTAGTCATTGAGAGTCCTTCCCTATACAAAATCATGTTCCTAAACTGACCTAGAGTGTAACCAAGTCAAGACCGAGTTTATGTATACCTAGATGATCTGATTCGGAAGGGTGTTATGACATGTCAGCTACAACATTGTGTCCTCATGAAGGCCCATCTTCATGATGACACATTATTGTAGTTGGTGTGTACCAACATCCTATGGAACCACCTCATCTAGAAGTACATATCCAGCTAAGAGGTTAAATACTTTCTTATTCTTTTAATTCAAGATTTAGTTTTAGCAACCCTGCAAAATTTCTGACCTCTTTGATCGTTACGATTTCTAACCATCAATGAATTATAATTGCCATGTAGATTAATGTGCAACCAAACCCTCTTCTTGGAGGTTTGTGTTTCATTCATTGGTCTATTAACTTTAGTTTCAGACTTACAATCCCTATACTCTTAACAACAAAGAGGATAACTTACTTAACTTAACTAAGTTTATGCATGACTGAATTTAGATTATGATTCCTTGATATTAGACTTCATTAAAATGAAGTCTAATTCTTATATATATATTCATCCATTTTCCATTACCTTAATTCTATTTAAGGTTTTCTAAGAAGAGGCATAATTTCCTCTTTCCAAATATCCCTTGGGTATTATATCCAAAAAGGATAGTAATGAATATTTAATTCTGAATACTAATTGTCTTTCCCTTAACATATATTCGTTAGGGTCCATTGCAACAATTACTTATACAAAAACCGTATGTAATTTACTTTCCTATAATTGTAAATGAATAAACCATATTGACCTAGTTGAGTGTTCATTTATGCATGTTAACTTAAAAGTTGCAATTAAGAGTAGAATAGAGAATCAATACACTTTTTCTCTATTTCAGTTGAGTCCAATTGAAATAATCCAAAACATATATGTTTACAAGAGAATAAGAATAGGTTTACAATTCCCTTACAGTAAGCCGAAAAGATAATGGCACATCAAAGATCAATAACACTCAATCCCTTTTCCATTTATCAAACAAAATACATATTTTACAGATCTAAACATTTATAACATCTTTCATGTCAATCAACATTGATAAGATTAAGTAAAATTTACAACTTTTCCCTTTTTAAATTTCATCTAAAAAAGAATAATAATTCCTCATTAAAGATGCAACCTTTAAGTAAACACATGAATCATCATACTAGAACTTGTCTTCTTTTATCACTTACGGAATCCATCTGCAAAAATTGCTACCACGAGTCAGTTCATCGAACTAAGCATGATAAACACTAAACATTAAAATGATGTGGTTTTGACTAACTATCTCATAAAAAGAACTCTACTTCTATGAAACATTTAAGCAATTCAGATAGATATAACATAATAAATAAGGATAAAAAAGGGAGATCACATAAACAATCCACATTACTTCAAGTAAGGCTCATGATTAATCAACATTCTTAAGTCAACAATTTCATAAGAAAATATACAACAGATAAGTAATATTACATCCCAATTTACTTATCTGTTTCATACTATAATGTCTATAGTTCATTATTGATTCAAACAAAGGTTCAAGAAGAATATTAACTCTAATAGTTCTCAAAAGAGAATTATTTTAAAAGAACAATGAATCACAATACTTAACTTTTAACATAATTCTTATTGAATAAAAAAGTTTAGTTCATTTTACCTTTAAATTTAGGATGAACCAACAACATCCTACAAAAATAATTCCCATCTTTCTAACACTTAATCCAATTTTAAATTCAATTTCAACTTATCAAATCAATAGGAATAAGAAATGTAGGTTTTCCATCCAATTACCCATTTAGCCTCAACAGGGTTAGTAAAGATGAGAAACAACAAACAATTGAAAGGCAATCAACTTAATTCATCCTTCGGTGTTTAACGGAGATAACATTGGATTCAAAAATTTAGAGAAGAGGAAGAATAGAAAGTAAATCCTTTCACATTTTGAAGAAAAACAACGATGCATAGCCAACTCAAAAAGAGAAAGAAGATCCCAATAATCCATCCTATTAAAAGGTTAAACACAATTGATGTTCCAAGAAGATGAAACGAGTCCTTACCTAACAACGTCCAAATTCAACTACCACCGCCACACAAACAACAAGGTCGAAATTGAATCAATATGGGGATAAAAACTGAAACTAGCAAGACAAAGACAAAGAGAGGGATTCTCATCAAATAAAGAGAACAATCACTACAACACAAAACTGATGCAAGTTTTTAAAGCAAAAAACTCCGTAACAAAATTATTTAATTCTTTGCAATACAATAAGCATCAATAGAGAAGCTTTCTCCTTTTCCAATCAGAGAGTAGAAAATAAAAATGACAAATTAGAACGTCCAAGAGAGATCTTGATTTCTTTTCAAAGACAATACATACAAAAAAAATTAATGAAAACAATTCTGGCTTCCTAGACCCATCTTCAAGTTACCCAGACCCCTTAATTTTTTGACAGAAATCAAGGAGCAACATACAAGTTGGGAAATAGTTTCAATCTCTAAACCAATCACAGAGAAAAACAACCAAAATGACAAGAATCCAACCAGACACTCAAATTCGAGTTCAACAGAGAAGAGAAGACTATACCACCCCTTCCCCAATTTACGACAGCAGGACAAATATCAACCTTGTCATCAAATCATTGAAGTAAAATAATCATCCAGATTTAAAACAAGTAGGCTTTGATTGTCTTCACCCACCTTATAAGTATAAGCAACCAGATTAACATAATGCAAGTTCAGATAGGTGCTACCATGCATAAAGAAATTTCAAAACCGAAGAACCAAAACTCAGGTCATTTCCCTCATAGCAGTGACTCAAGCTTCTACACAGTCAACAGAGGTCCCAAAAATCACAACGTATAAGATCTAAGTGAAGTAACTTAGCTACTGTTACTCTCAACAAGCTGAATCCACAAGAAAACATCAATCCGAACACCCATTTCATCATGATTTTAACAGTACTGATAAAATTTACACCCACTTCCAGTTTCAACTGAAAACATTGATTTTCTTACCTTATTTTAGCAAGGGAAGATAACCCTGATGAAATCGTAAAACAATCATTGTTTTTCATTAAACCATTTTAGCACAGGAGATCAAAAGTCCACACGACTTAAGCAACATTCCAGTTTCAAATAAGATAAACACAATTTACTCACATATGCATCAAGAAAATACCCATATTGATTCTTTTCCAAACAAAAAACTCAAGTAGAAGATCACAACAAAATACACCAAGGCATTTCCACAAAACCATTTGTTTCTAAGAGCAAAGTTGTTCTTATGAAGACGTTTAATAAAAAGTAGAACTATTTAATAAGAAGAGCCTATCATGCCTGATAAATTTTCTTGTTGATTTGTAGAAGGCCTCCAGCCGATCCTCTCAAAGACCTCTTCTTTCCAAAACAACGTTAACATTCATATCTCCCAGCTTCCTTCATGTTTCCATAGGTTCAGAAAGAGTTTGAAGATGCTCTAGATCACTATGGATCAAAAAATAGGCTTGATGGTGTGAAGAACCATAACCACATGCAAAGCAAAAAAACCAAAAAGATCAAAATGACAAACAACTTCTACAAAACCTGCTTCTCATCTTTCCTAGGTGATTTATTTACTGTAATCAATGTCATTAAATGCATTAAATGAAAATTCCCTCTCTTTTCTTACACCACAGCCACTTCAAATTTGGCAAAGTTCATTTCAAAAATTAACGTGCATTTTAAATTTAGATATGATGCCAGCTAGGCATCCTACCTACCTTCCTTGCCTTCACCAAACTTAGAAAATTAAGATGTAAGGACTAAGATTTAATTCTCATTAATACCTTAAAAACTACCGCCACCAACCTTCCATTTGCCACATAACCCATAGGTCCCCTTTAGGCTTAGTAATAGTTTAGGTCACGTTAACATCGGTTAGGTTTCCATCTTAGTTCTTAGGTTAGTTCAAAACTCACGATGAAATAACATGCCATCTTAGGTTAGGTCATAACCCCCTCTTAGGTTAGAATCAATATAGGGTAGGGCATTGCAACATAGTTTTAGGCGTCAACCGTAATAGTTTAGTAATATGTCCTAGGTAAGTATTATTACCTTAGGTCAAAATCCAATAGGGAAAACGTTAGAGTTTGGGTTAGATCCGAATAACAACAAGCATTATGACCAAGGTTAAGGCATTTTCCTTATTATCCCCACAACAGATCCTCAATCTACTTACGCTGCTCAGTGCTATAAAACACTTATAAAGGAGTTCCATGTTCAACATTAACAACATGATGCTAGGTAAGGACACCTATACCATATTCATGTAATCATAACAAAAATAAGACTCAATTCTTAGTTAACTTTCATTTCTAGATGTCAGTTAACAAAATGAAAATAAAGAAGAACCGAAGCATACCTTGGATCAATGGAATTGATTCAAGGTGTACTGTTAACATATGGAAGATGTGAAAATAATGGTACAGTTTTACAACTTATAATTCACAAAGTAGAATGGATTCACTTCCAAGTAATAAAATCACAGCAATCATGAATTCTAAATAGTAATAACTTATCCATTGCAAACATGATTTTCAACGTCAAAAGAATACACCTTCCTAAGACAAATCACATGTGGATGTTTGTAATTTCAAAGGTGGAAGTCATGATAATAACAGTCATGACCAAGACGTTACACATGGGATACCTATTCCTTTTTAAGCAACACACCATTTGGGTATTGCATCTCTGCATACCACTACTTGTTAAAATTGGTGGTTGTAGTCTATTTCCCCTTACCCTTGCCCTTCTTTGGTGAGACAGTTTCCTTTTTGGTGCCATATTTTTGTCAGGCTACTAAAAAAAAGTATTTATTTCTCCTCTTCCTCGCTCTGCTCAAATATGTGGCTTACCTTCATGAAAAATCTCTTTACTCTCGTGCCCTAGTTGCAGAACCCTATCTTGGACAATCCTTCCACAAGATGACGTACTCTACTGAAACCTTCTTCCCTACACCCATGTACTTTATCCACTTTGGTTCGTAAATCACACTAGTCATGCAAAAATCTTCACACTTTTTCCTTCACACAAATATTCTTTGCGGATGCCCTCTTTCACAAGAGCTCTTTGATATTGTAATTGTAAGGTAAAAAATAATGTGCCCGAACTTCAAATTATAGCTTTTCACTCATCTCTTGCAATAAATTCTATGCCAGCTACCAACATATTTTTGCAATAAAGGCAACTTTTTCCACTAAAACCCAGCCATAAGTGATCTTACCCCCACACCTAATGCTACGTGAAAAATCCTTACAACCTTCTGGTGTGCAAAAATTCTTACTGACCGAATATCCTCACACGTGCTTGTAGCACCATAGGCACTTCTTTTGTCATTTACCTAATTTTTTCCCTCGCCTACCTCATGTTGTTCTTGTGCTTCTCATCCTTTGTATGTGGTCTTTGCAAAGCTATGTTGACACAAATATTCTTTATGTCCACCTTTTCTACGCACATTCTTCTACACTACGTTCTTTTCATCCTTCAATCTGGGCCATATCCTTCAATCCAGGCCATCGAAACACAGCTTCCACTACTAACTTCCATTTTACTTTGCATTACTCCACCCGATAGAAAAATAGATGTGCAGTCCTTTGGGCATACACAACCTTTTATAAATAATAACTCGCTATCAGTGCGCAAGGCGCGCAAAAAAACAACCCAACAAGAAAGGAACAAGCAATGAGAATGGGAAACACAAGGAAAATAAATGCATAAAATGAAATCCTAGGCTAAATGGCAATACTGCCTTATTTATGAACACAAGGAAGACTTATTTATAGTATGGCTTTAACCTATTCCCATTGAAATGACATGGTAACCATGTTCCATCTAGCACTTGTAACTAGAAGTCACTTGAATAAAGGACGTATGAGATGATATATGACCCTAACCAATATAACTTTAGTTTCCCAGGATGGCTCAAAAATTTGAAGTTATAAAGCAAGACCATTTGTGTAACCTCAAATTATTATTTTTTAATATGAAGATCATGCCATGCTTTTTGTCGCGCCTTTTCAGTCTTCTGACTCCATCTAAAAAGTGATCACATTTCTTCCAATTGCATTAATTTCTCCATGTGCTCTTGAATTTCTTGTTCATCAGCTAACCCTCATGTGCGCACAATACACAATGATAGTAGCATAAATTTAATTGGTAAAACAAACTCTGCATCAAACACCAACTGAAACGGTGTGGTCTTATTCAATCTCTTGTAGGTTGTCCTGTATGCCCATAGAACAAATGATACCTTGTCATCCCAATCTTATCTTCCCACATCGCAAATTTTGGTTAGTGTGTGGCTTAATATATTGTGATATGCCTCAATAGTTCCATTAGCTTATGGGTGATATGGGGTAGTATTATGATGGGCCACCATGAACTCTGTCAACAAAATCTCTACTATTTCATTAAAAAAATGTGTACCCCTGTCCCTAGTCAAGCTTAAAGGACATCCATACCTACTGATTATGTTCTCCCATAAGAATCTAGCAGCTGTTACCTCTGTGAAATCCCTTGTAGACACTGTATCTACCCACCTGGTTAAGTAATCATTACAAGTGATGATATAATGTGAACCAGTCATTCAAACAACAGGTGAAATTGGTCCTACAAAATCAATTGTCCATTTTTGAAATGATTCTACGCTAGATATAGGTCTCAAGGGCATCTAATCTCTTTTTCCTAGCTTTCCAAGGCATTATAAATGGTCATAGGCCTTGAAAAATTGATTGTAATCCTGGTAGATACTCTCCCACCAAAGCCCTATGAGTATAATCTTCCACGCTATGGCATTCCCTACATAGTGCCCTCTTGCAATCCACCATGTGCTTCCTCCATGATTGTAATGTGCTCATGTTCTAACATGCATCGGTGCATAACCTCATCATGGCCTAACTTGTATAAGTCTCCACTAATTAGCATGTAGGGCGTGATGCGTATGGATAATTTTTTCCTTTCCAAAGTTTTCATTCCTTTTGGCACTACACCTGTTTTGAGAAACACAACAATATCTTCTAAGTCAGAGGGCATGTGCCATAACCTAAATAGTTGCATTTCTGACATAACATCCTCAATGCTTTGCACATCCTCACTTGAGTCAATTCTTGATTAATGGTCAGGTCTTGAGTTACTCTTTCCTAGTTTCATAACAACTATAAACTCAAATTCTTGAAACAATAGGACCCACCGACATATGTACCCTTGTAAAATGGGCTTGTTCACTAAGTACTTCAATGTCATGTGCTCTGTGTAAAATATGAAGGGTGTTGCTAGAATATAATGCCTAAACTTATGTAGTGCATATATCATCGATAGTGCTTCATGCTCAGTAGTGGTGTAGTTATGCTCTACTGGTGTTAACTTCCTGCTAGCAAAACACAGGGGTTGGTCAACAATTACTTCTCTAGGATATGCTAAGACTGCTCCAATTACCATCCCTGAAGTATCAACATGTACATGGAATGGATTATCCCAAGAGGGAAAATGTAATATGGGTGTAGTGATGAGATTATCCTTCAATGTGTCAAACACCGTCTGGTACACCTCTCCCTAATGAAAGGCACTCTTGTGTTTTAGTAACTTATCCAATGGTGTGGTGATTTAGGCATACCCCTTGATAAAATTTTGGTAGTACCTTGTATGCCCATGGAATCCACACACTGCTCCCTTAGCAATAGGCTCCCCTAATCCCACAATAAAGACAAATTTGGCAAGATCCACCAACAAACCTTCCTTACATATAATATGCCCCAACAAGGTCCCAAATGGAGTAGTGAAGAGACACTTCTTGATGTTGAGGGATATGCACAACTATCGACATATTTCAAACATCAACCACAAATTGTCACAATGGTCTTTCACTAGTCCATATAGTGTCAATTCATCAAGGTAGACTTACAAAAACTTATGGATAAAATCCTGAAATGCCTAGACCACAATGTGTGAAAAACAGAACAGGAACATTCTTTAGTCCAAAAGGCATGATCGTATAGGCAAAAATTCCTCATTCAGTGGTGAAAGTTGTCTTCTCTTTGTCTTCTTTAGCGATTATAACTTGATGGTATCCTGAGATTCCATTTGTGAAGGAATAGATTTCGCGCCCAGCCACTCCTTCCAGGATCTCCTTGGTAAAAGGGGTTGGAAAAGGATCAATTACACATACCACATTTAAGTCTCTATAATTAACATAGATCCTTATCCTTCCATCCTTTTTAATGCTGATGGCCATGAGGCTTACCCATTCTGATTCCTCCACAACTTTAATGATGCCTGAAGCGATAATTTTGTCTATCTCCTCCTTGACTTTCACATGAAGATTTAGATTCATTTGATAAGGCCTCTTTTGGATTGGGTGCGCACCCTCATTTAACTTGATTTTCATTTCTTCCAAGGAGTGGTGAAATCCTTTAAGCTCATGGTATCCATGTGAAAATAAGTCCTGAAACTTGCGCAATAGGTTAATGATCTTCAAAACCTCCTTCTCTGACCAATAGTCTCCAATAGTAGCATCCTTAGTTTCTGTTTTTGAACCAATGTTAACATTATTTGTTTTGAGGGACTCATGGTAGGCACGCGCTTGCTCATCAACACTATCAATAACTTCACATGTACCTTCAGTATGGTTAACATTCAAACTCTCCATAGCTTCACCATCTATCACATAGACCATCTTTCCTTTCTCTTTCTCTATGCATGTGTGCTCAAGCTGCATCTCTTCTGACTCTTCCTCATCAAACAATGATTCCAAGCCAGGTTCACCCAATAACTCCAGTATTTTATCTTCTACCATGACACTATCTCCCATCGTTAGGCACTTATCTACCTGTAACGCCCTATCCTCTGATGGTTTAGTACTTTGATACTTGAAATCTTGAAGGAGGTAAGCCATAAAATCCTACCAATTTGTTGTCTGATGGCACATCTTGGAGTGAATATACCATGCATGCACACAACCTTGTAAGGTGGAATACAACTTATGCACCCATAAAGAAGGGAGTAAGGCCTCCACACCTTCCATCCATGCTTTCTCACATGCTTGGATGTTAAATGAGGTGGGTTCCTTTGCATGGTAGTCTCATATTGTAGTGGGTGCATTACTTTGGGAAAACCTAATAGAGAACATGATTATCACTTCACACCACTCTAGAAGGATATCACGATGTGTCGCCCACCAACGTGCTACGGTCCTAAGAAATTTATAGTTGAACATCCCTTTTCTTTCGATCTCATTTTTCCATTGAGCCTCCATTTCTCATATGAATTCATCACGGTTGGCCCCTCTAGAGTAACTCGACAAATTATTTCCTCCCAGGTGCCTTACTGAGCATTCCTTTGTCACTCTTGTAACAAAGCCTCTTAACTATCGCCCAATCAACTCATAAGTACCGTGCACCCAATTATCAAATGCCAAACTAGTTGTATTACTGATGGAATGAGCATATTCAAACTGAATAAATCCCTCTTTAGGGTAAATCACCCCAGGGTCCCTAATAGAGCGCACATATATCATGTCAAGAACTTCTTCTCCTAAGGGCTCAATATAGGGTGCTGACTTCCCATCGGTTGAGGGGATGATGAGCCAGTCTTCCTTTTTCTCAAATATTATGTATCCCTTATTGAACCTTAGGTCAACATTATTCTTATAAAACCAAGGGCACCTAAGTAATGTCAGAAAGTTGTTCACCTCAGCTAGCACCAAGACTTCGAAGTCCCCAGTAAAATTTTCCCCTTGGATAGTGATAACAACATCCTTCAAGACACCAATGGGCATTGCCTTTTTCTTGTTAGCCATATACACCACATTCAAAGATGGCTGTAATGGGGGCCTTCCCATTTGATGCCAAGAATTTAAAGTAAGAACATTGACCTCCACGCTCGTGTCAATCAAAATATTGCTCAGAAGCAACCCATCTACAACAACATTCAAGGTAATCTCTTTGTCATAATCAAGTCTATGGGGAGGAAGTTTGGCATGTAAAACCTTCCTCTCATACCCTCCTCTAGTGTACAGTACCTTCTCCCGTAATCACTCTCCTAAAAAGGGGATGATATTCTCTTGCCTCAACATTTTGTGTACTTCTCTAACCTCATCTAGATCCTTCTATGGAGCCTCAACATTCTTCCTTTGCTCTAACTGTCTTGACTTCTCTTTTAGGCACTAGACCTCTCCTTGTAGGATTCGAATCACATCCATGGTTTCTTGATACACTTATTTATGATGAGTAGGGTCTAGATACTTTCCATGCACCACCTCTTCTCTAATAACCAACAGTATTTTCCTTGGTACTTCCTTAGCACACACAGCCTTAGATCATGTCGTAACTAGTACAGGCTCTAGTTCTGACCCACATGCCACTCTTGAAATCTAGTTCCTCACGCTTATCATCCCGATGCCCTTTTGTGTACATAAATATCAATGACATCATGTATCTAGTTAATTAATCTAGAATCCTTGGTGTCGTGAGTAGTAGAGGTGAAAATTTTACAATAGCAAGACACATTCTTATGGATTCTGCACTGCAGTAGTGGGAATATACTTGCATCATCATCTTCATGGAAAATTTCACAGTAGACCATCATGGCACGTATTGATCTCTAGGGAAAAATATCCTTTGTATGTCCCTCTACCTCACAATTCGTGCACCATATACTACTACGAGTCTCATGTAATGAGTTTGCATATAAATTTTTTCCATTGTAGCAATCTGAGCCTCAAGGAAGGGGCTAACACTAGTATCTATGCTAATGACAACCTCAGTGCATAAGGCATCCTCCAAGGCCTCACGTGGGTCTGTGAAAGTCTTGTGTGAAAGCGCTCTCCTAAACGATGTTATCAACTCTCCAACAAACCACTAAGCATGCTGAGAGGGGTGAATATCATAAGACAATTTTGATAAGAGAGTATTGAAACATGCATCCTACTCCTGCACACTCTCTGCCATACCTTGTTGAATCTCCTTCACCACATTGATGCTCTTCTGTTCAAACTCAGGTATATGAAATTTAACCAAGAATACATTCCACAGCATGGTGTGATTTACCACTGTTTGATGGGGGTCATACTTCTGATACTAACTATGCACTCATCCTTGTAATGTTGTTACAAACTGACTTGCCTTCTGCTATGGGTTAGTGACCCCCTTTGTGCGCCATAGTAGCTCACACTTGTGTAAATTCTCTACGACATCCTCAACACCTTTGTATTCTGGTAGGTGAAAATTCATCTCAAATAATACTTACTGAGGTGGTTGAGGTCCTTTTCCTCCTGACCTAGAACCTTGATTTCCTCTAGTGTTACCTCTACCACAAGATCTACTAGATCCACTAGGGCCATCAGGTCCTCTAGCTCCGATATCACCAGATCCACCTCCTATAGCTGGTAAAGGGCCTGAAGTGGTCGTGCCTAGTGTTCCCAATGTCCCATTAAACCGCATGCCAATAGTTTGTGATATTTCATCACTACTATATGAGTGTCCCATGTGATACCCAAGCTTTTTATGAGCACTTTTCCCAAACATTGTTCCAAAAAATATCCTTCCAAACACAGGGAATGGCTATGTAGCCATAGATGTACCAAATGAGAAATTATATCTCCTAGGTACAGATCAGTCACTCCCACAAATACCAACTGGGTTAGAAATAATTATTTCTTGATTTAGAAGACTAAGCACTAGGAGTTGGTCACCAGGTGGATTTAGAAGCACACCGATGACTCTCTTTTCTCAAAGCAACGAACTCTCATCAGAAGCTAAAGGGGTCTCTCTTCCATGCTTGCCAAGATGGGGTAACACAAATTGGTTAGACTCAACGTCCTCTGTGTGAACCTTAATTCCTTCCCACAATGTTTACCTCCATAGATCCATCACTCTTGCAACCTCACGTTGTCTAGCCAACTCTCTTTCACAAGCTTCACTATACTTGAGTTGTCTCTCCTCCCTCTCCTTTTAAGCCGCAAGGTTTACCATCTTCCTCCACCCTAGCTTCCTCGCCAAACGCTTAGAGAATTTTTTATAGCCATAGGAAATTCTTCCAAACTTAGTGTAATGATCAGGATATTTATGGCTAAGGAGATATCATGGAAAATGATCCTCTAGGCTCCCTTAGGAACTTGAACTCAACAACCTTTGGACAAGAATACATAGAAATATCATATTCAAGGGTATAACTGATCAAAACTGTCTTCCACCAATGATCAATAGCATGTGTCCAACTTAGATCAACATCCTACAACCTCTTATATTCCTCTTGCATCCAAATACAAGATCTATAGTACCAGATTGATCTAGATGTATATGCCAAAATCCATTCATACAAATCCACTCGAAAACAAAAAAAGAAGGTATTATATAGCTCATGATACAAGTGTTATTCTACCCGTTTGCGTGCATTAAAATCAAGTCCAGTACTAAATATCTGAGAAAACTCATCCTCCGTGATCTTAAACCATGCTTCGACACTTTCTAAGGTCAAGCACTTTGTCATCACACATCATTCTCACAAAAACTTTGAAAAGAGGTCCCAACAATGGAACCAAGATATAGTCATTTTTACCCATCTAATAACTTCTAACCCCATACGCACTGGCCTATCACCCAACAAGAGCTGGGTGCTCACCCGAGGCACATGCGGGAGTTAAGCCCCTCCTTTATGTGAGCATTGTGAGAATATCTTGCCATTGTTACATGATTAGATGTAGAAAAGTAAATGTTCATGTAAATTCACAACATGAGATATCGTATCCTTATACCCAAGTATTTAATAACAATAGAAACATCATGAGATGAAATATAAAGAACAAATCTGCCATAAAATATAAGGAAATAACACTAGGGTTTGCACCCCTAAACCAGATATTCAGAACAGAGCCATATATTTATATTGATCATAGTCTTAGCAACCACAACACATTCAAAAGGGTTGTATCAGACCAAATGTATCAAGACATGGATCCAACCCATATATGATAGGTCCTAGCTATGCTTTCTTTATTACAAAATTTTTATAGACCCATCCTTTAGACATGATAACATTCCTACAGTCCTATAATGAGAACCCCAACTCCTAAGGCCTCATAGTATTCTTTACATAGCTTCGATCTTCCCATGCTATATATCTTAGTGTCTCTCTTCATGCCTTCATGTGCGTATATATTATTCTACTCAAACATATATTATTATAGGATCAACACCCACTGCCATGCCTTTCTTCAAGAGCAGATCAGATGCCAAGTGTCAATGTGGTCCTCCAATGGTGCATGCTTATTCTAATCTGAGCTCTCCTCTTTCTGTAATGATGTCTTCCTAAGAATATTCCATGCGTTGAATATTATTTCCTTAACCACCAAGTCTCCAGGATGACACCTTATCCACTTGGCATGCCTAGTCGGGTCACGTTTTTCCTCAAGTGGCTCCAGAACACTGAATATGGCTAAGTCCTTAGACCCTGCATATTACCTTGGGTGTGCACCTTGATTTCTCCTTAACCCTTATCAAACCCTTTTCCAACACACTTTTACCCACGTGCCCTTATTCTTATTACTCTTGTGCGTGCACCTTTTGGTACTTAGCCAATAATTCGGGGCCAATAAAAACTTTGTTAAATTTTGGAGTTGTAGCTCCAAGTTGAATTGATGATCAACATGAAATCATTGTAACTTTATAGGAGAGTTATCCAAGATAGTTCTCTTGTTTCAGTGGGTTTTTTTTTTCCTAATATGGGTGTCCCACATTAAATCTTGTCTCCTCATGTGTTCATGTGTGTTTACTTCTCTCTCTATATCTCATGGTTGAATGGTTATACTTCATCATAGTTAAAATAGTTTAATTGTGAAAAATTGAAGAAGTGTAGATTATTTAAGAATTTTGAATTAACATTGATTCACCCCCCTCTCAGTTCCTCTAATTTCTAATAAGTTAGTTTCTTTCCTAAACCCTACTAGCCTAATTGTTCCTCCTATGATTTCCAAGAAGGTGTGATGGAACAGGTATGAAGGCATAGTTTTTTCCATATGATCTATGCATGTGATAACTTAAAAAGGTGTGTCAGGTCTCCCTTGAAGTTTTTCAAGTAGTTTCAGTGACTGGAAGTTGCATTAAAGGTGTTTGGAGTCAAATTCCTCAAGACTGGTTCTTGAGTCCTAGAGGCCTAAATGAGAAGTATCAAATATTAAGCTGGTTAGATGCCTTGTGTTATGATTTTATGATTGAATTGAGTTATTTCAAATAGTAGACATCTTAAGATTTCCATTAATATGTGTTTTGTGTCATGGTGAGGTGTTTTTGTATGTGAACCATCTGAATTTTGGTGACCTATTTCTTGGCATAATCAATATGCTTGAGCAAGTTAGAAGAAGTGATGATTTTGGTGTACGTTTCACTGTTTAGTGGTGTCTCATGGACCTGGAGAGTGTTTGGAGTCATGGTGCATCCATTCCTATGGTCAAGTCATCTTGACATGTGATTTTGTTATGTGAAGTTGTTCACTCTTGTGGACTGGTTTTTGGTGCTTGAAGACCTTGTTTGTGTGGCTTGCTTCTTGGTCGAGATAGTAGTTTCTAAGCTTCTTGTCCTTGCTGATGATGCTTATAAGATGTCTCTAATTTTTGTGGATATTTTTGTGCCTTTAAAAATATGCCCTTGATGTTCATGATGCATTTAATGCAGCTTGGAGTGCTTGTTTTGGCCTACTTAAGTATTGTGGTGATTGTTCTTAATGGTGTGACCCTTACCGACCTATATGGGTATTTTGGATGGTTTTATATGATGTTATTGATATGTTTTCTTGTTGGTATGACCAACATATATGGTCATGGTCAGCCTAAGAATGTTTATGATCTAGATTCAAGTAGATAAGCATGTTATATTATCTCATTGTGATGTGTTGTGACTATGGGGATGTAAGCGAACTATAGGAGGAAGAGGAAGAAGATAGAGGGGTCAAGGAAAGAATAGAGGAGAGGTATTAAGGAATAAGGAAGATTGAGGATCAGATATGTAAGCTAATTAGATATAATCAATAAGAGAATGGAATATTTGAGTGAGATAGGAGAGAGAGAGAAGTTTGAAGAGGTTTTGGTGTGTTTGGAGTTGAATTTTTGATCAACATCACTTGTTTCAACAACATTTCATTAGTAATAAACTATTTTTATGTGGATAGGTGGGTGTTTAGTATTCTAGGGGTTTTTAGCCTCATTATAGGGTTGTTGTCCTCCTAAACTAGGGGTTGATGTTTTTTGAGGGGTTAGTGCCTTAATAAATAAATCTTGTATGTTGTGTAATATTCACTCGATTCATTTGTTATGAGTTATATTAGTAGAGGTTTTAGTGGGTTTTCTCCCCCTTGAGTGTTTTCCACATTATCTCTAGTGTTCATGTGTACTCTCTCTTATTTCATGTTCTTTTGAATGGATGTTGCACACATAATAAGTTCACAATTGGATATGGATGTTGAATGGATGGTTTGAATGTTTAATGCATGTAATGGAAAATGAAATTAATGTTTTTATATGACTGATTCATCCCCCCTCTTAGTCATTGTGCTTCTAACATATACAAAAATATCTAAAATATATTCAAGTCAATTTTAAAACCCCTATACACTCCCAACACTTTCTTGGACTTAAACAGTTGCCTTGTCCTGAGATAAAGTTTTGAGAATTTGGAACGTAGTCTATTATGTTATTCTATCCTCTACCTAATATTGGTTACACTATGTACTAAGTTAATCTACTCAGATTTGGCATAAAGAATGCAATTTACTAATTTTCATCATTTACACACTACTTAACTACCCTCACAAGTTTTTAATTAAGTAGTATTTCCAATAGACCACCCTTTTGGGTTTTCAATCTACAAAAACTCCCCCATGGATCGTCCTTATAGGTTTTTGGTACACGTGGTCCTACTTATATATATATATATATAATCAAAATCATATAATTTATATTTCAAAAATTTATGTTCCGCAAAATTGTATTACACTTTAGCTTATTTAAGATACTTGAACTACTCAGTTGAGGGTTTTAAAACTTGTAATGTTCGAGTGGTGGATAAAGGTGGTAGTTCTTGCATTGTATTTATATTTTAGAGAATAATGTGAGGGATGACATACTTTAGGGTATTATTCATAGTCTTCATAATTAGTAGCAATATTTCCAAATCTATTTTATATATGTTCCAATTTGCAAGAGCTTCATTTACTATGGCAAATTATATTTACAATTGTGACAATGTTTGCATGAATTAAAAAAAAAATCTAATTTTGTGTTTTCTACAAGTGGTTCATGCAAAATTATAGTATTTTTTATATCCTGGATCAACCCCTCTAGATGATCCCTTTTATAGTATCTTATTGACATCCTGTTCATCAATCTCCACTATCATTTATGGATGCATTATTTTTCCAATGTTTGTGCTAGTCTTATTCTTGATAATTGTAGTTTACAAATTTTTTTTAATATAGGAACTCAAATGTGATCTTTTTGGATTGTGCTTTAGCTTGTTGGAGTGGATTAATATACTCATGAAATATAAGGATTAAATATTTTACCTACTTGGATTAAGTTACTTATGCCTTCACCTTGGTCATAGTTTCTCGCTCCTTCCGATTGTCCACAGTTTACTAACCAAAGTGGTATGTTTCATTTGTTTTCTCATAAATTGGTTACTTATGGCTTCCATGACAAGTTGAGGAAAATGATCTTCTATTTTTGATTTCAATCTACACAATTTATACTTCAATGTTGATTTTTATTGGGTCAATAGAATTGTGGTTATACCAATGTTTATTTTAAGCATATAGACTCCATCAATTTGTGTTTCTAGGAGTAGCTTATCAATATATATCTTTGTTGAGATGACCATAACTTGTGATGTTTTCATCTACACATTTTTTTGAGAAATATGTGGAACTACTATGATCACATGAGAGGAGGGAAGTATGAGCTTACAGTTTCTTATGTATGTTGTTCATTGTGTTTCCCACAAAAATGTGTCTGTATCTCCTTATATAGCTTCTTCTATGTTGGTTAGATATGAGCTAGAGGTTCAAATATCCATGATGTTATCCTTTGAATTTTACCCATTTTATGCACTAACCAATTGTACTTGAGGGGTGTCTGTAGGTTGTGCATCATCTTATAGTTAATCAAATTAGTTGTTACAACTCAGTCTTTTTTTATGTGAGATGGATTGGGAGACACACATGAACCAACACATAATGGGTTGATTTTATAGGGTTACGATAAGTAGTAAGGTCGCATAGCCAAAGGGTAGTAATACCTACACTATGTCAACCTAGGGTTTTCAACGCCCGCATTCAAGATAGAGGAGAGTACCCTTCTAAAATATTAGTAAATGGGTGATAAGAGGTATAAATCGATAATGGATAATAAAATCATGTACAATATAACTGAAATGTAAGTAAGAGAAAGCTAAGGAGCTGATAAAATAAGACCACTATTCTAACTAGCATCAATGTACATATAGCACTAAGCTAACATAGAGTAATGGGGAAGGGAAATGAACTAATCTATGCACAATAATTTTTTTTTATAGAGAAATTACCTATGAGGTGGTCATTGATGCATATATCTCTCAAGAGAAGTAGTACATCGAGAGAGAATCACTATTGGGTGGAAAAGGGGAACATTGTTCATATCATAGAATCACTATATATGACCTAATAATGCAAGCAATCTAACAAAGAAGAAGAGTTTCCAATCCAATCCAAGTCAAGTGTAATATGAACCAATGGATGAGTGAGCAGGTGCAAATTTGGTGCAAAAGAGAAGATAATGTGACAATTCCTATGATTATGTCTTGATGTAGAGATCTATACCCATTTCATCCATTCATCATGTTAAAACATTCAAAAGTATTTATACAATCTAGGTCACTAGTTTTAGTGGTCTTGTTCTAACCATACCCCTAGTTAAAATAGTGAACTCTTGATCATTAATGGAAAATAAAACCTACATCATCAAATACACTACATTTTACATATCCTACATTGCTTCGTCAACCTTGAAAGGTTTGAGAAATCATAACACACTCACTTCTAACAATTTGTGCTTTAGTAATTCTCACTGATTTTGGTGCCTAAATCAATCAAAATTTGGTTTCTAGGCTTCAATAACACCCTTAGGCATCTTACTTTGTTCCACAAAACTTATTTCAACATGATAACACCTATCAAATGGATTGGATTCAAGGATTCATCATTATTTATTAAATGGCTTCAAGACTGACTTAAAGATTCCTCAAGAGCAATCACTTTAGAGTTTACATGAAAGGGATAATATAAGAATTTCCACAATGAACCCAAAACTCTCTCAAATACCCTTTTGGAAGATGGTTATGTTTGACAAATTCCATAACCCCACTCTTGAACTTCTCCCTCCAAACTCACTTTTATTTTCCTATGCAAATGACTCTTTCTAACCTTGGAACAACCTAATTGCCACCTTAGATTTATTTATAGGAAGCTCCAAGAAATAAAACCCCCCTTTTTATATACCCATTTGAGGGTTACTTCTGCTCCTAAAATCCCAGGTTTGGATTCCAATCCTAAAATATACTTCCTCTGAAAAGTGGTCTTTTTGAATTAGGTCTTCAATGTATGTAACTACCCCTGTCCTGGAGTGGTAATAATATCCTTTGGTTTTACCAATAAAAGTTAAAAATTCTTCCTCTAACCATTAAATATCATACACACCATGATTCCTTCAAAATTTTAGGGCAAAATTCTACTTCCAGAGGTTTTTACCTCACATTTCCGTTTGAAACCCTAATTAGCTCTGTGACTCATTCGAGGGGCTTAATTTATTTATAAAATGAATTTAATTCATTTTAAAGGATATATATTTGAACCCAAGGATTATTAAATACTAAGCTCCATTTATATCTTAGCAGTAAGGCTTGACAACAAGGATAATGACTTGAACCCATAAGGCTTTTGTTGAGATGTACGTGGGAGAATAGGGTAATTAAAACCCTTAACCTTCAATTCAAAAGTATAATCTCCTTTGTATTTTTTGATCCCCCAATATGCTTTAGAAATAATTACTATAAGAATTTGAATGAGGTTTTATCGACATACACCCCATTTTCTTTATAAAGTACAAGATTAAAACTTACTTAGTTGTTAGAGCACTGTCACCACGATGGTTCTTAGAGGATTTGAAATATGCAAGCACAACATCATAAAATTACACTTCCTTAATAATATGAACACTACATTCAACCTTGTCCTCATGTTTCCATGACAAAGAAATATCAACTCAGAGCACATATCATTAACATGCACAACCACAGTCCTAATCTATGATATTATTCCAATATACAAGAAGAAATAATGAAGTATTTAACCTCTAAACCATCTAAATCATACATTAGCATCTTATATAATTTTCTTCACGTGTTCATCCTTAAATGAGACTTCATACTAAGAACCATAACTTAAAAAATTCAAGGTACAAACTTATGGTTAAACACAGTCCAAATTTTACAAAACAGAGTATGCTAGATCTAGTTTGCCTCGTGTTTTTTAGATAATATCACTGAAAACCAACTTGCATAAGCTTATAAGATGGATTTAAATCCTCCAACATAAATCATTCAATCCAAAATTTAGAAATTACACCTTTAACAATATCTACACAAACAATCTTATACAAACTCATAGCTATCATATTAAACTTTGTACAATATACAAAAATTCATGTTTTTCCAACTTCATTCCTTGAGGAATCATGTCTAATACCTCATACTCCATCCTATATTCGAAATTCATCTTGAATGTAACTCTTTTATGAAGTGTAACTACCTTCTAAGATTCATGATAGCTCATTATTGTTTTCATTAGCCAAAATAGGCAATTTTGCAACATTTCCTTAAGCATGTAAGGACTCTAGTACCTAATCTAATTGATCTCATGACAACCACATGTTACACTTCATTGCACACTTCAAAAGTCTCCTAAAATAACCTTGCAACACCTTAATTAAGCCATAATCCCTTACTTACATCCTTAAGAAAAATGAACATAAAAATGGAGGAAAAGGTATGAATTTGAATATTCAAATTTCGAGACTCCCTCGTAACCCTCCCTAACACATTCACCTTGATCTCATATAAAGTAAAATTGAAAAATGTTGTACTCTTTCACTGATTCCCCTACATAATACTCCTAAGGAGGATAAATGTAACACTATAATATTATGTTGAATATATGAAAACTTGTTCTTTCTGATGGTTCTTGGGCTTTTTTGAATGTTCTTGCTCCTTTTCCTACTCTCTCACTCTCCTGTACTGATTCTTAAGACCACATAGGTCCCATAATTTCGACCTTTGGTTTTGTATCTTCTATGGAAATGGCTTCCTTCCCTTCTTGAGGTTCATCATTCATCTCTTATCATCTTCCATTCTCTTATCATTTTTACCTACAAAATCAAGCACAAAAATAACAAATATGCATTGTATCTTCATGACTCTTGATGTCTGTCCACCTCTCTCATAGTATTTTTTCCATCATGATCCCATCATTTACTTTTCTCAAATGAGCTAAAATCTATCCATACTCTTCATTTTTCTTCTTTTCGACATCCTTATCTCCTTCATCAACTATTTATTCCTCTACTAGACCCTTCTCTAGGTCAATAAGCTCTTCATCATGAGCTTCTTCATTCTCTCTTTCATCTCCCTCTTTTATCACTTCACCACCTTCCTCTAACTTGACCTCTCTTAGCCTTAAGGCCTTCACAACTTATTCATTTACCTATTTCTCATCGTCAACTTTTGTTACATTTTCTTTTCCTCTCGACTTTTCCTTCTCTCCACCTTCCTTCTCAAGTGCTTTCTTGTGCACCGTACCTCTCTTATTGTCTTCAATTTGTATAAACATGCTCAAGGCCTCATCTAAGACCTTATCTTATTCTTCTTCATGCATTTCATACCTCTAACATGTCATCTCACAAGACTTTTGTTTAGTTTCTTTCACTTGCATACCTCTTTTCTTATTTCTCAACAAGAATCTCTTAATAACCATTAGCATAATCACATTCCCTAAACTCATTTGTTCCTTTTCAACAATTAATTCACACATTTCTTCATCATTTACAAGACTATCTTCACCATTTTGAGTATTTACAATAAAAAACTATCATTTTGTACTTGAAATGGCTCACATACCTTATTCATGGACTGATATGCTGCTGATGGTGCACCTTTATTGTCCTCATCCATCTTCTAAATGCTCTCATACACAACTTATTTGAATATCTCTTTCTCTATCTTACTTGCATGCTTCTTAATTTGATTTATCCTTTTCTCTTCTTCTTTGATGATCTCTTATAATTGTTGCATCTGGTTCCTCTTGAAAATATGAGCTAGTGGACGTTTGACCCTTATCATTATCACATATGACACTTCTCTATCTTCTCTCATTATCATCTCTTCAAGTTTCTGTACATCTTCTCTCAATGCTTTCAACTCTTGCTCCATCCATGATTCTTGTATTTTTTTCTCCTCTCTCCTTCTCTGGGGTTTTCTCTCTCTTCTTTCTCTCTCCTTCTTCCCTATTAGCTTTGAAAAATCCACCACTAGTTTTCCTCTGTCCATTCTTGTCTTTGTCTCTTCACCTATCACTTCATAATCACAACAACTTCACAATTTATTATTAGTAATCAACAATAAAATTTCACTCAATCTTAATACCATACTCTAATAAAAAGTAATGCATAGATCCATACACATTTCATCCATTCATCATGTTAAAACATTCAAAAGCATTTATCTAAGCTAGTTCACTATTTTTAGTGGTCTTGTTCTAAACATACCTGTGGTTCAAATAGTGAACAATTTATCATTAATGGAAAATAAACCCTTCATCATCAAATACACTACCTATTACATCACCTACATTACTTCATCAACCTTGCAAGGTTCAAGAAATCATAACACACTCACTTCTAGAAAATTTTCCTTTAGTACTTCTCACTAATTTTGGTCCCTAAATCAATCAAAGTTTTTTTTCTAGGATTCAATAACCCTCTTAGGCATCTTACTCTATTCTACCAAACTTATTTCAACATGATAACACCTGTCAAATGGATTGGAATCACAGATTCATCATTGTTTCCTAAATGGCTATAATGTCTGGCTTAAAGAGTCCTCAAGAGTAATCACTTTAGAGTTTATATGAATGGAACAATATAAGAATTTCCACAATGAACCAAAAAATATCTCAAACACCCTTTTGGAAGATGGTTGTGTTTGGAAAATTCCATAACCCACTCTTGAACTTCTCCCTCCAAACTCACTTTTATTTTCCTATGTGAATGACTCTTTCTAGCCTTAGAACAACCTAGTTACCACCTTAAATTTATTTCTAGGAATATTCAAGACATAAAACCCACCCTTTTAGACACCCATTGTAGGGTTACGTTTGTTCCTAAAATCCCAGACTTGGATTCCAATCCTAAAGTATACTTCCTTTGAAAAGTGGTCTTCCTGAATTAGGTCCTCACTATATTTAACTCCCCCTATCTTGAAATGGTAAGAATATCCTGTGGTTTTACCAATAAAAGTTCAAAATTATTTCTCTAACCATTAAAGGTCATGCAAACCATGATTCCTTCAAAATTTTAGGGAAAAATTCTACTTCTAGAGGTTTTTACCTCAGATTTTCGTTTGAAATCCTAACTAGCTTTGTGACTAGTCTAAGGGGATTGATTTCCTTATAAAATATATGTCATTTGTTTTCAAGGCTAGATTTTATACCCTGATGATTGTTACATACTTAGCTCCATTTCTATCTTAGTAGTAAGGCTTGATAACAAGGATAATGGCTTAAACCCATAAGGTCTTTGCTGAGATGTACATGGGAGAACAGGGTAATTAAAACCTTCAACCTTCAATTCGAAAGTATAATCTCATTTGGATTTGGTGATCCTCTAATATTCTTTAGAAGCAATTCCTATAGGCATTTGAATTAGGTTTTATTGAGATACACCCCATTTTCTTTATAGAGTACGAGATTAAAACTTACTTAGTTGCTAGAACACAGTCACCCCTATGGTTTCTTCGAGGATTTGAAATATTCAAGCACAACATCACAAAATTCCAATTCCTCAATAATATGAATAGTAAATTAACCCTTGTCCTCATGTTTCCATGATGAATAAATATCAACTCAGAGCACAGATCATTAGCATGCACAACCACAATCCTAATATGTGATATTACTCTAATATGCAAGTAGAAATAATGAAGTATTTAACCTCTAAACCATGTAAATAATAAATTAGCATATTATCTACTTTTCTTCACGTGTTCATCCTTGAAGGATACTTCATACTAACAACCACATCTTAAAAACTTCAAGGCACAGACTTATGGTTAAACACAGTCCAAATTTTACAAAACAAAGTATGCTAGATCTAGTTTATCTCTCATTTTTGAGATAATCTCACTGAAAAAAAATATGCATAAGCTTATAATATGGATTTCAATCCTCTAACATAAATTCTTAAAACCAAAAGTTAAAAATTTCACCTTCAACAATATCTACATAGATATTCTTATACAAACTCAGAGTTATCATATTAATCTATGTACAATATACAAAAATTCATGTTTTTCTAACTTTATTCCTCGAGGAATCATGTTTAACACCTCATAATCCCTCATATATTCAAACTCCATCCTACTTGTAACTCATTTTTGAAGTGTAACAACCTTCTAATATTCATGATAGTTCATTATTGTCCTCATGAGCAAAAATAGGTAGTTTTGCAACATTCCCTTAAGCATTTACTAACTTAACCTAACCTATGAATCATGAAAAAATATGTTACCTTTCTTGCACCATTCACAACCCTTCAAAAAACCTTAAAAAACCATAACTAATCACAATTCCTTACTTACATCCTTAAGACACTTGAACACAAAAAGGGAGGGAAAGACATGAATTTAAAAATTCAAATTTTGAGACTCATCCTAACCCTCGTAGCACATTCACCTTGATCTCATACAAATGGATATTTTAATTTTTTAGTATTTTAATGATGCCCCTACATCATGGCTTCCTTTCTTTTGAATGTCAAAGTGTGGTGTGTATATATACGACGCCATCACTCGTGGGCGATAGTGTCAACTAGGGAAAAACATAACATTGACACCATTTCCCACGGGTGATGGCATTGGCCAATGATTCTCAATGCCATGTGAGGTGAAAAAGAGGTGTCATGAATCAAGAAAATGAATGAATAGGGTTCCAAATGGTGATATGTAAATAAGGCGTCGGTGGTATAATGTGTATGAGACATAAAGGGATAAGGATAACCAATACAAGGACAACTAAGGCTGGGAATATTTAGCGATAATCTCTCTATGTATTTTCTCAACCCATAATGACTAGGTGAATAGTCGTACCCCATTCTTGATAAGCCCCTTTAAGGAACCAACTCAATAATTAGATGGATCAGTGACCCTTATCTGCACAAAGGAAATTGTTTTTAACAAGTGTTAAAGATGAAAAGTGAAAAATTAGGTATACACATATGTCTCAATCATTGAGCACCACATGTCCCAATAGCAAAACATGGGGTGGTTAATGAAAAGAAAAAAATTGTAAAACTGCTATCAAAAGTAGATACTAAAAGTAAGAACATAAAGGACTAGCTGAAATGAAATATACCCATGAATGCGTATATGGTAGTTTCGTTCATCCTTCCATGTGTAGGTACAATCAATAATACAATAACCTTGAAGAAGAAAAATTGAAAGGAAACACTAGAGGATCATCAATAAAATAAGACTTAAATCACCTACTTAGGGGCCCATGGGATGGATTTCGTATCTTAGTGTTATATCCAAGAGCTGGGTAACAAAGCTGAAAATCATGAAAAAACCATATGGGAAAAGCTACAAAGGGAAACTGTCATAAAATCCAAGGTGTAAAGAAAGAGAATATGGATGATTAGCCCAAAGGGTAGATAAAAATGATGAAAAGTGCCAAAAATCATAAGGTGGATGCTATAAAAATAAGGATTTCAGATAAAAACATAATCCAAATAAGGTCATGAGCCTAAGTAAGGATGTGTATAATACCACAAAGTTTTAATGGGAAATACTGGGGCGTACAGGGTCAAAATGTTGATAATGTTGTCAATGGTGAAGGGAAGATTGATGTTGATATAGTGAATTTGATGAAGGGTGAGAGATGGTAGCTGAGTACCGAAAATCCCAAGATCCTTTATGAATGAAACTTATTGAGAAATCGAGCATTCGTTGGTTCTTTGAAGATGTGGCCTTCATGTGTTTGAAGATAATATGTATTAGGACCTATGATATCTTTAATGAGGTAGAGACCCCACCATTTTGAGTGTATTTTCCTTCTTTTTCATGTGTATAATCAAGTTTAAAGAAGACATCACCCATGTTAAAAGTACGTGGATGAATAAGTTTGTTATGTTGTTTGGAAAGTCTTTTTTTGTGTTTCTGATTACGAGTGTATGCTCGGTCACATCATTCTTATAATAGGTAGAGGTCATGGAGGTAGGATTCATAGAGTTCCTCATTTGGAATGATACCATGAATGGAGATTCATAGTGAATGGAGTTCTACCATGAGTGGAAGTACCTCCTCAGCTCCATAGGTAAGTGAGAATGGGGTTGCCCTAGTGGTTGTACGAACATTGGTAGGGTATGCCCGTAAGGTAGGTTATAGCTTCATATACCAATCTATGTTTGATTTTTGGATCGTCTTCTCTAAGATCTTATTGAGAATTTTATTTGTAGACTTGGCTTGTCCATTACACTTTAAATGATATGGTGTTGAGAATCGATGTTTAATTTTTAAGTTAACACAAAGCTGCTTCATTTCTTTGCATTTGTGATGGTGTGGAGAATTCCAAAGTGGAAAGTGATTTAGTTAAAGATTATTTAGATGTAGTAAGGCTAGGAATATTGGTGAGAGGCATGGATTTAACCCACTTAGTAAAGTATTTCATGGTTTTGATGATGAAGACATAGCCGTCTTAAGACCGAGGCATTTTTCCAATATAATCCAATATCCATATACTAAAGGTTAATGGAGCTACACTAGATTTTATCTCATCTAGAGGGGAAGGAATAAAATCATCATGATATTGGAAAGGTTTGCACTTATTGGTAAAGGTGGGAGTGTTAGACTCCAGTGGAGGCCAATAGTAACCCATACGTAGGCCCTTGCATGCAATAACATGACCACTATAATTGTCACCTTGAGTGCCCCCATGGGATTCCTATAAGACACATGGAACCTCATATTTGTTAACACATCTAAGTAGGATACCTTCGAAGTTACGATAGTATAATGTGTCATCTTTAAGTACGTATTTTAGAGCCTTTTTGGGTATGTAAAATCATGTGCGGAGATAGGTACCTTCTGGGTAGGTATGGTATTATATGAATTGACGAATATTAGCATACCAAGGGTCATGTGTAGGGCCATTAGGTGTAGAATCAACATTGGTCAAGCTAGGATCACTGGGACCAATATTTAGTGTAGAGGTTGGCTTAGAAACTAGTGTGGGTGGAGTTACCATGGGAGTGTGATGTGAAGCATAATCAAATATTTTCTCTATGACACAGGGAGTGTTAAGGAGTGGTAGATTAGTGGGAGGGATGAAGGTAAGTGTTTCTTCCTCATTTTCATTGTTGCTAGTATCATAGATAGGGGACTTGTAAGATGTGTCGATGGTATTAATTTCAAACCAAGAAGACCATATTTGGGCCAAGACACATTATTAGTGTAATAATTCTAAGTGCCTAGAATCAACTTGTAAAATGATGTAATATTCATTGAAGGTAATCCATTTTACTTTAAGATCATGCACCTCCTCCTTAGCTGAGATAATGATCTTGCTAAAATACCTGAGTGAAAGGGGAGAATGATAATTTTTTTTTGTGTAATTCCTAGCCGTTACATTCTAAGTGTTTAGAGGTTGAAGAGTCACTTGTTGGATCCTCCGTATTGGTTTAAGGTGGAAATCAATCTCAAGGTAGGAGAACTGGAGGTAACTGATGCACAATGTCGTTAGGTAACCCATTTTTTTACCATGTTCTGAAGTTCTGTGTGGCCCTGAAATTGACTAAGTCCCAAGGAAGAAGTCAGCACACGCGGGAGGTAGTGAAGAAGGAAGGCACTCAAGCAAAAGCACGTAAGGGAAAGGCACATGATAGAAGAGGTTGGTGCGCATGGGAGCAGGAAGGTTTAGGGAATTAGCCATATTTTGAAGGAGTTGTCACAGAAGAAACACGTGAAAAGACTGAGTAGGCGTGCTAAATGGATAAGGTGACATCCTAGAGCCTTGAAGGTTAAGAAAATAATATTCCACATAAGGGATATTCCCAGGATAATCATTATAGGTAGTGGAGGAATTTTCAAGCTGGCATAGGCATTCGACCAAGGAGAACCACTCTTCCACTTGGCATGTGATCTGTTTGTGAAGGAAACCAAGGCAGTGCATCTAAATCCTATTTAAAGGAGTGCTTGGGTCTAAAATAAAGGAGGAGAGTAACAATGAAGTGCTGAGGAAATGAAGGGTTAAAGATAGTAAGAAGGTGCTGCAGAAATACTTGAAAGGATGATATTGAGCATATATGCATGGGTTTGTGTATGAACAAGGATTGTAATGGGTAGAATAGCTAAGAGCTCTCTCTCTGTAGAGTATTTTTGGAGGGTTTAAGATAATATTCCTTGATTTATTTGGTCTATATGACTCTTATGATGTAATGGGGCCAATGTAAATGATTATAAATCAATATATGTGTGTGATTATGGTTATTCATGTTCTTAAGTGTAAAACCTTTTATTTTTCATATTATTCTTGGTCAGATCTAGTTTCATTATGCTTATTTATAATGTTCATTTCCATTTATGATACATCTGTGCACGAATCTGTTGTCTATATCTTACGTTTTTGAGTGAATGTATATGTTTCCATTCTTGGAAGTATTTCTCCATCACTAGAGGACCATTCTCATGAAGCTCACATAAAGGAGGGGCTCGACACCTGTGCGCACCTCAGGTGAGTGCCCAATGCATGTTGGGTGATAGGCCAATGCACTTGGGGTAGAAATAAGGTATATGAAGAAATGGATACATTTCGGTTCCGTTGTCGAAACATATTTTGAAGTTTTTGTGAGAATGATGTGTGATGATGGAGTGTCTAACCTTGGAAATCATTTAGACCTGGCTAAAAATCCCGAATGATCAATTTACTCAGAGGTTCAGTACTGGTTATAAGTTTGATGCACAAAAATGGGTGGAGGAGAACCTGTATCATGAACTCTATGGGACATTCTTCTATTATTTCCCAGTAGAGTTGTATGAATCGATCTTAGCATATGCATCAAGGAAAAGTTGGTACTATATACCTCATGTTTGGACCCAGGAGGAATATCAACAGTGGCATGATGCTAATATGACTTGGACCCATGCTGTTGATCACTAGTGGAGTAGAGTGTTGACTAGTTATACCTTGAAATACACTATTTCTATGTATTCTTGCCCAGAGATTGCTGAGTTTGATTTATTGAGGGAGCCTAGAGGATTGTTCTTACATGTTATTCCATTGGCTATAAATATCCTGGTTATTACTTTGAGTTTAGAAGCCTTTCCCATGGCTTGCTAGACTCTTGCTAGGTATGGGGGGTGAATGCTAGCATTGTAGAGGATGACGGACTTTACGGCAGAAATTTAGAGAGAGGAGAGGTGGATCAAGTATAATGATGCTCAAGAGAGGGAGTTGGCAAGACAATGTGAAGTTATAGGAGTGATGGATTTATGGAGGTAGATGTTTCGGGAAGGATTTGAGGTTCACATGGAGGATGTGGAACTTGGGCAGTCAGAGATACCCCATCTTGGAAAGTGCAAAAGAGAAACCTTTTTGGCTTCTGGAGAGAGTTTGTCATATGAAGAAAGGAGGAGATCTGTAGACATGCATCTTAACCCACTTGGCGACTAGACCCTTGCGCTTAGTTTTCTAATTCCTGAGATAAGTTTCGATGATCCAGTTGGTATCGATATTGGTAATTGAGTGACACCTAGGAGGTATAATGTTTCACTTGGTACATCTATGAATACATAGTCATTTCCTGTATTCGGAGGTATCCTACTTGGTATGAAATTAGGGCAAGGTGTGGGTTCACAAGGTTTGAGTATCACATCTTGAAGTGATGTGGGAAACACATCTGGGAGTGGTTTTGTAACACAGATTGTTGGTGCATAATTTAACATGATGGTGGGATCACAGGGAACAACTACGTTAGGCCCTTTAACTATGACAGGAGGAAGATATGGTGGATTTGGAGGAGTTTACACTAGTGGATCTAGTGGGTTTGGTGGTGGAGGAAACACCAGAGGGAATCAAGGTCTTGGATCTGGCGGACAAGATTCAAAACACCATCAATAGGTGTTTTATGAGATGTATCTCCACTTACCTGATTATAAGGGTGTTGAGGATGCCATAGAATATATACACAAGTGTGAGTTTCTTTGGCATAAAAAGGGAATAAATTCCCTGGGGTGGAAAGTAAGTCAATTTACAACCATGTTGTAAGGGCATGCACATAGATGGTACCAGAAATATGATCCACACTAGACACTGGTGGATTATATTGCGTTGCGTAATGCCTTTTTTACGGAGTTCAACATACCTGAGTTTGAAAAGAAAAGAATCAACATGTTGAAGGATATTTAGTAAGGAATGGTGGAGAGTCTGTGGGAGTATGATGCACATTTCAAGACTCTCTTATCCAAGTTTTCTTATGATATTCACCCTTCGCAACATGCTTAGTGTTCTGTAAGAGGACTGATCACACTGTTTAGGAGGATGATTTCATAGATCCGTACAAGGCCTTGGAGGCTTCCTTACACACTAAAATAATAGGAAACATTGATACAGGAGTTAGTCTATTCCTAGAAGCTCAAATTGCTACATTGGAAAAATAGCTGGAGAAATTGTCTACGAACTGGGATCATGAGACTCATAGCTAGTTATGGTGTATAAATTGTGAAGTAGAGGGTCATACAAAGGAAAATTTCCCACAACGGTTGGTTCACGTCATATTGGTGGACTATGAGATTTTCCATGGAGATCATGATGCAAGTAGGTATCCACTACTGCAACGCGCGATTCAGAAGAATGTATCCTGCTATTGCAAAATTTGCACCTCTACTACTCATGACATGAAGGATTGTAGATTGATTGACTAGATACATGATGCCATTGATACTAGTGTGTGCTAGACCAACATTTCTAGTAGTTCCAAGGATGATGGTCATCATTATGAAGGTGCAAAGATGGAGGAGGTTGAGGTAGAGGATTTCGAGGAGGATTTAGAGGCCGTGGAAATCATGGGGGCGGAAGGAGTGAATTCCCTCATGGAACCTGCTATAACTATGGATCTATGAAAGATTACAAGTGCAAGTGTCTAGAGTTGAGTGCTCTTGGTGTAGGAAAAATCACAAGTATGAGGAATGCCTAGAATTTTTTGAACACATGATCCAGAAGAAGCAAAAGGATAAGGACACTAGGATGGTGAGCATAAAGTGTGCTGAATAGTGGATGCCAAGGATGGTGTGGGAGTTATATTTAGAACCTATACTGGTGACGATGCGAGATGAGGCTGTGTGCGCCAGGGAGATATAAAAGAAAATACTACTGATTATAAGAGAAGAAGTGGTACATGGGAAGTATCCAGACCATACACACTAGAAGGAAGTGTATCAGGAAACCATGGATGTTATTCAAATCCTACAAGGAGAGATCTAGTGTCTGAAGGAGAAGTCATGGAAGTTAGAGTAGAAGAAGAGCACTGAGGCTCCACAAAAGGATATGGATGAAGTTGGGGAAGTATGTAAGATGATGAGACATGAGAATATAATCCCTCTATTAGGAGAGTGGTTGAGGGGAAAAGTAACATGCGTTGGAGGAGAGTGCAAGAGGAAGGTTTTGCATGCTAATCTACCTCCTCACAACCTTAACTATGATAAGGAGATTACCTTGAATTCAGTTGTTGATGGATGGCTCTTAAGAAATATTCTAATTGACACGAGAGTGGAAGTTAATGTTCTCACGTTGGACGTATGGAATCAAATGGGAAGACCTCCATTACAATCATCTTCAAATGTGTTGTATATGGGTAATAAGAAAAAGGCAATGCCCATTGGTATTTTAAAGGATGGTGCTATAACTATCCAAGGGGACAAATTTACTAGAGACTTCAAAGTCTTGGCACTTGTTGAGGTGGAAAACTTTCTAGCGTTACTTGGGTGCCCCTAGTGTTATAAGAACAATGCTGACTTACGTTTCTATAAGGGGTATATAAGTTTTGAGAACAAGGAGGAACATGTTACTATTCCTCTGATGGATGGAAAGTCAACGCCCTATATTGAGCCCTTGGGAGAAGAAGGCATGGACTGGATCTATGTGCACATAATTAGAGACCCTGAGGTTGTGCATCCAACAAAAGAAGGCATTATTTAGTGGGAAGATGCTCAATATATAAGTGATAAAACTAGTGTGGCATGTGACAATTGGGTGCACGTGACATATGTGTTAGTTGAAAGGTAGTTAAGAGGCTCTGTGACAAGAGTAACAAAGGTGTGCTCATTCAAGTTCCTGGGAGAAAAATAGTTGCCGAGTTACACTGGGGGATCCAACCTTGATGTTTTCCTACGAGAAATGGAGACCCAATAGATATATGGTATCGAAAGTAGAAGTATGCTTAGCTATAATTTTCTCAGGAACATAACACGTTGGTGGGTGACCCATTGAGATAACCTTCTAGAATGGTGCGAGGTGAGAATCATGTTCTCTATTAGGTTTCTCTGAAGTAATGCAATTAATGATATATGAGAATATCATGGGAAGGAAGCTGCCTTGTTTCACATCCAAGCATGTGATAAGGCCTAGATGGAAGGTACGAAATCCTTGAATCCATCTTTATGGGTACATAAGCTTTACTCCACCTTACAAGGTTGTGCGCATGTGGTACATTCAATCAGATATACACCATTAGACAGGAAACTGACAATAGTTGACAATCGATCTCATTCAAGATTTCCAGTATCAAAGTCCTAAGCCATCAATGAATGAGGTGCTATAGGTTGTTAAACACCTAACTATGGGAGATAGTACCATGGCAGAGGACAAAGTATTGTAGTTGTTGGGTAAACCTATCTTGGAAGCATGCTTTGATGAGGAGGAATCAGAGGAGGTACAACTTTAGCATGCATACATGAAAAAGGAGAAAGGAAAGTTGATCTACGTGATAGATAGTGAAGAGGTGGAAAAATTGGATGTTAACCATACTCTTGGTATGCACAAGGCTATGGATAGTGCTGATGAGTAAGCATGCGCTTACCATGAACCCATAAAAGCTAATAAGGTTAACATTGGTTCAGAGGCAGAACCTAAGGAAGCTAATCTTGGAGATTACTAGTCATAAAGGGAGGTTTCAAATATTATTGATCTGTTACGTGAATTCCAAGATTTATTCCCACGTGGGTACCAAACAATCAAGGGAGTTCACCACTCTTTAGGGGAGATATAGATCAAACTAAAGGAGGGTGCATGCCCAATTTAAAAGAGACCTTATCAAATGAATCTGAATCTACACATAAAATTCAAGGAGGAGATTGACAAGATGATCACATCAGACATCATTGAGGTTGTTGAGGAATCAAAGTGGATAAGTCTGATGGTTATCAACATTAAGAATAATAGGAGGATAAGGATTTACGTCGATTACAAAGATTTAATTCAATGTGTGTCATTGATCCTTTTCCAACCCCCTTCACTAAGGATATCTTAGAAGGAGTAGCTGGGTGCGAGATATATTCTTTCACAAATGGATTCTTAGGATATCATCAGGTTAAAATTGTAAAGAAGAACCGAGAAAAGATAAATTTTGCCACTAAATGGGGAAGTTTTGCCTATACGGTTATGTCATTTGGACTGAAGAATGAACTTACTGTGTTTTCACGCATTTTAGGACTTCATCCATAAGGTTTTTCAAGTCTACTTGGATGATTGGACAATGTATGGTTTAGTGAAGGACCATTGTAACAATCTAAGGTTGATGTTCGAGAGATGCATGCCATTGAGTATATTTCTCAACATTAAGAAATGTGTCTTCGCTACTCCATTTGGCACCTTGTTGGGTCATATCATATGTAAAGAAGGCTTTCTGGTGGATCCTTCCAAAGTTTCTATTATTGTGGGATTAGGGGAGCATACCAACCAGAGCATGGTGCACAAATTCCTTAAGCATATAGGGTATTACTAGAGATTTATTAAGGGATATACAAAGATTGACATGCCATTGGAGGAGTTGCTGAAGAATAAAAGTACATTTCATTGGGGAAAGGAACAGAAGATGGCATTTGACACATTGAATAACAGGCTTATCATTGCACCCATATTATGCTTTCCCTCTTGGGATAAGCCGTTTCATGTGCATGTTGATACATCTAGGATGGTGATTGGAATAATATTAGCACAAACTGGAGAGGGAATTATTGACCATCCCTTGTGCTTTTATAGTAGGAAGCTAACCCCAATAGAATAAAATTATACTACCATGGAGCACGAGGCATTATCAATGATCTATGTGTTGCACAAATTCAGACAATATATAATGTTTGTAAATAAGGCAATATTGCCATTTAGCTTAGGATTTCCCTTAATGCATTCTCATTTCTTTGTGTTTCCATTTCTCATTTCTTTGTTCCTTTTGATTTGTTTTAGGTTTGTGTGTGTGCCGGTGGCTAATTACATCATCAAGGTGTTATGCGCAGAGGACTGCACATCTTTTTAGTGTGGGGTGGAACATAAAGGGGAAATAAGTAGGATGTGGTAAGAGTTGGAGGAAGTGTGTGGAACAATGTTGAAGTAGTTCCCCAGGTTGTAAAGTCAAAAGCACACATAACAGAGGTGATCATTAGAGGAGATTAGTGTAAAAAGGATTTGAGAAAACCACCTACAAGGATACAAAGTGCAGGAGCAACATGAGGTAGGAAACATAAATAACTTAGTCCAAGACATAGAGGAAGAATTGACTTTGGTGCAGGAGAAAGTGTGAAGAGTTCTATGGTCGAGGTAGTTATGCACAAGAAGGTTGGATAAGTGTTTGCATAGGTTTATGTGTAGAGGAAAAGCACTAGATAGAACACGTAGAAGGATAACGTTAGAAAAATATAACTTTAATGTGTTTGTACGTTGGTAGGTAGCATCGTGATTTGTGTGGAAAAAGAAAAAAACTATAAATATAAGGTCGGGGGAGAAGTATTCTTTCACATTGCATTTTGTAATCAAAGAATTTCTTACAATCTAAGGTGATTTTTGTGAAGAAATTGTGAAGATTAGTGTGTGGAGTTGAAGAAATCGAAGGACTTGTGAACTAGTGTGGAAGCAAAGTACACGGGTGTATGTGGAGGAGTTTGTTTGTGGGTTCCTGTGGGTGGATACACTATCTTGTGGAAAGGAAGTGCTCCATGTTAGGGTTTACAAGCTAGGGCATGAGTTTTCATGGAAATTTTGTAGAAGTAGAGCCAAGGGTTTGAGTAGTAATAGAACTTAACGCAATGGAGAAAATACTGAGGACTGAGGAAGAGAAAAATGGCACCAAGGAAAGGGGTGACCACTTCACTGAAGAAGGAAAAGGGTAAGGGAAAAGGAAAACAAGTTTTAACAAAGAATGGTATGCAGAGATGTAGTACCCAGATGGTGTGCTGCTAGGGAAAGTTTGGGTTTCATGTATAAGGAAGATGGCCATGAGAGATTACAATAATTACATGAGAACCATAAAAGGGGATGAACCTGGAGTTGGTTCACCCAACAAAAAAGAGGATGGTAAATGGGAAACCCATCTATGATGATGAAGAAAAAGTGAAGTTAGAAAATTCCAGGCTTCTACAACTTTATGAGTGGCCCTATTTTGGAAAACTTGAGCAACTATACTAGTGGTTACTGTCACACATACATGAAGACTACTTCTATTTCAAAGGAAGGTGGATGCGCATAACCCCACAATTGATTTCTAAGTTAACTGTATTGATTTGTGAGGGAGAACCATTGGATGAGGATTTGTGTGAAGAGGAGGTCATTAAGAAAATAGTTGAGGCATATGATTACAAGAAGGGTTCGCGGTTCTTTGACCTCACTGCAATTACTGACCTTATTATGAGGATGGCCACATGCTTGGTGAAAAATCTGAATGGGAAGGAGAGATAGACGTAGATAAACAAAATTTGGTTGAATGTATACCGCAAGATCTCAGAGGGTATCATTTACAACCTCTCAAATTTCATTGCATAGGAGATTAATGATGCCAATCGCGATGGGGATAAGATCATGTTCGGTAATTTCCTCCTTACCATTGTCTTTTCAAATATTAGAGTTCCCGATGGGCCAGATAAGTTTATTTGGGAGTACTTAGATGATAACCCCTCTCCCACAAAGAGTTTTTAAGCTTATACTTGTGACACCATGACAACCAATCACAAGGTGCGCTTGGAGAAATGGTATAAATTGATGACATATTTGGAGATGAATGGAGGATTTCAAAACAACTGCCTGCACTAATGGATGGAGAAGCTAAATTCACTGTATACCAACACTTTTGTATCTACAGGTTTACCTTGACAGATGTTACCAAGGGTCCTTGGTGTAAGTTACCCTTCTCCTTCACAATGCAGTATTTTCAAGGCATAGTAAACAAGTTTAAGGAGACAAAGAAGTTGAGATTTGATCAAAGTGTTGTAGATCAATATCACCGTGAGATGTGCTAGACCTTGGTGTATCCTAAAAAGTGTGCCTATGTAGAAAAGTAGACATCTCATGACATACACATGGTGAAATCAGTGACATTTCCTATTGTAGGTAGGACGATGGCAAGGGTGTATGTGTGGCTAAGGCCCAATTCATGAGGATGTCATCTCAATTCCTGAGGACCTTGCTGGGAGGAAGAAGAAGGTAGTAAGTAAGAAAAAAGAACGAGAAGATTCTCCTATAGAGAAGGCACCAAACGCACATATAGTGTAAACCGTAGGGGCACATGAGTTAGGCATGGGTACATGCACCTACATTCGATGGAAGAAGTCTCCCATCAAGAAGGAGTCACCAGAGAAAAAAGAGTCTCCTAGGAGAGAAGAATCACCTGAGAAGGAGGAGTCCCCTGTGTTAGAATCACCAGTGAAGAAAAATCAAAGGATGATGCAAGTTTCAAACTCAAAGAAGACACAAAGCATCAATGATGATGATTTTGAGGAAGAAAATGAAGGAGGCAATGAAGAGTGTGAGGAATCTTAGAAGGGGATGATGAGGAGGAGTATGAGGAGGGCACCCATACTAACGGAAGAAGTGAGGAGGTAAACATGCATGATCAAAAGAACTTGACCTTGACCAAGGAGCAGATAGATAACAATGTAGAGACTGAGGTGGCAGGTATCATCCAATAGTTGGTGGAACATGAAGTAGAGAGAAGTGCTGAAGGAAACTTAAGAGACCACAAGTGTAGGAAAGGAGTATGGGAGGATGGGTAGAGACCCCAACTTAGTAATAAGATTCCCAATGATAGTGCACACATGCAGGAAAGGAAAGGTAGTGGCGTAGGAATAATCTATGAATTATATTAATGATCTAAGCAAGGTACTGCACGTGCGCTTCCAAAGTACCGTGTGTGCTAAAAAAATCCACACTTGGTCTTCTTTAGATGAAGAGGGTGTGTATCCACACATGAGGAAAATGATATCCTAAGATTTTGAGTCCCATGTTGATGAGCTCGAGTTTAAGGTAAATCATGATGCATTGAGGAAGACACCAGATGCCAAGGGAATAAACCCTCTTGTAAATGCCCAGTAGCTGTCAGATGAGAAATTTTGCAATGCTCTCAAAAAAGTATCGATGGAGGTGGAAGTAAGACTCTTCTGTAGAAATGATAGAATAAGGTTCTTGGAGGAAGAGCTAGAGAAAAAGGATGAGGAGATCACTGAGAGGGACATGGAGATAAAACAAAAGGAATTGATCAATGTATAGTTAAGGCGTGAAATGAGGGATGAAAATGAAAAGGTGTGTGAATTCCACATGAAGATAGAGGCCATTTTAGGTGTCATTATCTTGAAGCACCTGAACCTGACCCCTCCTGAGCAGAAATATGAGTCAACCATGCGTTTCCTGGAGGACTTAGCGCACATAATCACCATGGAGAGGCAATTGCTTGCATTAGAATCAACGGAAGAAGTAATGGTGCGCCAGAAGAAGGAAGAAAATTTTAAAATTGGGGAGATAATAACTCGGTACTCTAAGCTCCTTGCCTTAGTAAAGACCTAAGTGTAAATGGTAGAAGTTGTATATGAAAACTGTGGTGACAGGGATGAAGTAGCAAGCATATTAGTTTCCAGTCATGAAGCAGATCTTAAAGAATTTCAAGAGAAAAATAATGGCAATAGGGTGGAGTGAGATATGATCTTGGCTGAGGTAGAGAAGAAATATGAGGTGATCGAAACCTTAAGGGTTTTGATTAAAATTAAATTTAAAGAGTTCTACCCCCAATTCACTCGCAGGATGGATGTACTAGGATATCTTAGAAAGCAGATGGAAAGCATTGAAGATATGTTGAAGGATAAGGGGGGTGAGATGAGTTTTGAAAAATTTAGCATGATGGTGGGTGACTTACTTTAGTAGGCATAGAGTGAGGTGGATACTTGGGTTAAGATTGAATCCCCCATGAAGAAATATTTCCCACTTCTCGTGTAGTAGTAGCATGATTCTTCCATTCTTCCATTCTTTAGTCAATCCTAGATTCTTCCATTTTCCCTATTCTTTATTCTTTGGTGGAAGGGATAAATGTTTCCAAGGACTGACAAGACACCTAGTGCGGGTAATGTTGGGCCCTGAAATTAACTAAGTCCCAAGGAATAATTCAACGTGTGCGGGAGGTAGTAAAGAAGGAAGGCACCAAGGAAAAATCATACAAGGGAAAGGTGTGTGGTAGAAGAGGATGACATGCGTGAGAACAGGAAGGTTTAGGGACTTATCCATATTTTGAAGGAGTTGTCACAGGAGAAACACGTGAAAATCCTAAGTAGGCATGATGAATGGATAAGGTGCTAGCCTAGAGCCTTGGAGGTCAAAAAAAGTACATTCCACGTGAGGGATATTACTAGCATGATCATCACAGGTAGTGGAGGTATTTGCAAGTTAGCATAGGCATTCAAACATGGAGGACCACTCACCACTTGACATGCAATCTATTCATGAAGGAAACCAAGATGGTGCATCCAGATCCTACTTAAAGGAGTGCTTGGGTCTGAAATAAAGGAGGATGAGAGTAACAACGAAGTGTTGAGGAAATGAAGGGTTAAATAGGGTTTTAAGTAGTAATAAGGTGCTGCAAAAATACTTGCAAGGATGCTATTGAGCATATATGCATAGGTTTGGGTATGAACAAGGGTTTTGATGGGTAGAATAACTAAGAGCTCTTTCTCTCTACAGAGTATTTTTGGAGGGTTGAAGATAATATTCCTTGATGTATTCCGTCTACACAACCCTTATGATGTAGTGGGGCCACTGTAAATGCTTATAAATCAATATATTTGTGTGATTATGGTTATTCATGTTCTTAAGTGTAAAACCCTTGTGTTCCTCATATTATTCTTGGTCAGATCTAGTTTCATTATGCTTATTTGCAATGTCCATTTCCATTTATGATGAGCATGTGCATGGATCTGTTGTTTATATCTTCTTTTTTTGAGTGAATTTCTATGTTTCCATTCTTGTAACTCATTCTCCACCAATGGCGGAAAATTATCGCAAAGCTCACATAAAGGATGGGCTCAAATCCTGCATGTGCCTTAGGTGAGTGCCCAATCCATGCTAGGTGATAGGCCAATGTGTTAGGGGTAGAAAGAAGGTATATGAATAAATGGATACAAGATCATTAGGGTCATCATAACCTAAATATGCTATTTTTTTTGGATTTTATACCTAATATCAAAAAAATCTGGTAGCAAACACTTTAGATCTTGGGAGTAATTAGCATCAAGAAAGGATCATTGCGAAATTGTATTGGGATATCCCAAGGATTGGGATTAACATCATGCCTAAAGTGTTGGTTGTTATGGATGAATTTAATACATTGGTATCTAAAAAATGTGACTGTGCGCATGTGGAGCATCCATGGTCGGCCTAATAAAAGGTTGTATGTGAGAGGATAATCTAGAACCATGAGCTTGGTGTGGATTGTTTTGGGTCCAATTATGATGGGTAACCAAATGCATCCTATAGGTTTTTTTGGTTTTTTCAAAGCCATGACAAGGCAAGCAGGTAGGTTTAAGGTCATTGATAGAGTATATGAGATTCTTGATGAGGGAAAAATAGGCTAAGTTAATTCTCCATCCTTTGTCCATGAGAACCCTATGAACTTTTGCATCATGAATGATAAAAAAAATGAGTAGGGGTGGGTCATCCACATGAAATAGAACCTCATCGGTAATAATTTCATCCTCCACAAACTCCAAGGCTAAGTAACCTAGACATGGATTTTGTAAGGATGATCCTGTAGTATCTATGTGATAGATTTCTTGATTTGGGGATGTGTTAGAAATTTTGGGGGCTTCAATAGGAGGATATTCAAATAAATTTAACTATTGAAAAACATTTGATGTGAAGCTAAGGTGCACATGAGTTCCATAAAGGGTATCTTATGTGTAAGGGATTTTATCCCATCTAAAAATTTCCAATGAGGCTTGAAGTAGCTCCCATAGTGATACTATGGTGGTGGTAAAATGGAAGATGTATCCAGATGTGATGATGGTTTATTTGGAGATATCTTATGGGAGGAAGGTGGGATATGATATTTAATTTTTACTTCTTGTGACACCACAGGTGAAAGCTCCACTATAGGAGTATGTTCCGCCATTGGTGGGTCCTAGGAAGTATGAAACAATAGTGGATTATCAAAATATTTCTTTGGTTTAATAACATGATCTTTATGGGAAAGTTTACGTCTATATCTTACCTTATTCACATTAATATATTGAGAATCTAGGATATTGTGATCGTATGAAGGCTCTACAATTCCCATGATATTGTTCATAAGGTTATTATGAAACTTATTTTGACAGTTGGAGTGAGATCTCTCTAAAGATTAATATTTCTCATAATGCTCTTATATAATTGTAGAGTAATCAAAAGGAGATCAAATGAATAAATCTAGTTGATGCATGTATAGATGGTTAGAACATTAATGACATATTGGTTGACACTGACATAGAAGTCAACATACTCACGATGGAATATTGTAATAAAATGGAGCAACCAACGTTGCATCCATCTCCACATGTATTGTTCATGGCTAACATAGCACGAGTAGTGCCTATATGAGTATTAAAGAATGCCATCATCAATATAATGGGACTAAAGTTCAATGGATATTTTGAGGTAATACCCCTGGTAGAGTTAGATAATTTTCCAGAGTTATTAGGATGGCCTTGGTGCTATGCCAATAATTCTAACTTATGATTCAAGAAAAGGTATGTAATTTTTGAGAATGACACCCAATGCATAATCTTCCCAATAGACTCCAAACAAAGTGCATCATATGTGGATAATGTGGAAGAATATGAATATTTGGAGCGTATATACAATACACAAGCCATAGGGATATACAATTATAAACCCACACTAAAGGGAGAAATAAAGTAGGGATATAACTAGTCGATGTCCAATACAACTAGTATGACATGTGAAAATTGGGTGCATGACTCATATGAATTGTTAGGGAGAGATTGTGGTATGATTAGGAATGTGCTAAGGTACCCAATTATCTAAGAACCTATTTGAATTCACAAAAGTATTTGGAGAGTTAGTAAGGAAAATCCTCTTACCCTGCAAGATTTTAGTGGAAGTGAAAATATAAAATATTTCTTTAAAGAAATGGATGCCTTTATGCAAGCCAAAAAGGCATGACTTAATTTTTTAGTATACATGTTGAAAGGGGTTGCAAAAATATGGTGGGAAACACATAGGATGAAGTTGAAAAAGTGAATATACATAAAATATGCCATGTGATCTAGGTTTGAGAAAAAAAATGGCACACGAAGATATCCCAACTATAGTAGAGTCACTAGGTAAGAGGAACATTTGCATGCATGTGTGGAGATATGGAAAACTACTAAAAAAGTTAAACCAAATCTATGAACACACTTATTATGTCATACACTAAGTGTACAGACATGCACATGGTATGTCAGGTGAGAGTTGTGTAGGGAATCAAGTTCATGGTCAAGACTAACAAAAGGATTTATACATACTTTTTCCTTCACCTCATCAATTCTTCACTTGAACTACCCCTTTAGTGTATAAAAGTAGTAAGATTTGGGGATTATGTAGCCATGGAAGATAGGATTTTGGTACTACACAAGGACAAGAGGTTCATTTTAATAAAATTATTTGTAGAGGACTTTATGGATACCATTTCTAGTTGTGTACAAGGAGAACGAAAAAATGAAAGAAACACGCAATACAAACAAACCCGATCCTTCTTCACATTCTATTGCAACCTTGAATGAGATGGATGAAGCATGGAATGAAGTACCACACTTGTTGAATCTCCTTCGATGAGTTGTTTTTGTATGCTCCAAGATTAATTCCAAATGGAAGAATGATGTGCTACGATCAATGGATGAATTTTTTGATCAAATGGGCAGCCTAACGACATGTAAATTTGAATGGAAATTGGGTAGAGTAATGCTACAAATGTTTTAAGCTTCCAAGAGATGATTTGTAAAGGGATGTGCCTCTTATTTATAATTGAAGGAGTGGCCATGGATTGTGGATCAAGTTTTGAATAAGTTGTAGGTAAATGAATGCATTTTCTTAATTTAACAAGTTGATTTGGTATGTGCATTTGGTTGTTTTGAATAAAAATTTACGGGGTAATGAATTTGAATAGTTGGATCTTGAATTTTTCAATTGTACGTGAAATTTGAATGGAAATTGGGTAGATTAATGCTGCAAATGTTTTAAGATTCCAGAAGATGATTTGTAAAGGGATGGGCCTCTTATTTATAACTGAAGGAGAGGCCATGGATTGTGGATCAAGTTTTGAATAAGTTGTAGGTAAATGAATGCATTTTCTTGATTTAGCAAGTTGATTTGGTCTGTGAAGTTGGTTTTTTTGAATAAGTATTTAAGGGGGAATGAATTTGAATAGTTGGATATTGAATTCTTCAATTGTACGTGAAATTTAGATTCATCCTTTATAGGTTTATAGAACTTGATTGGAGTGAGCTAGTTCAACTTGAGTTAGCTAGATAGTGAAGTGAAGATGAGTGAATAATTATATTTAATTTTATTTAAATAACTAATTAAATTAGATAAGGAGTGTAAGTGATTAGTTTATGCATGATAGAGTTAATTAAATTAATTCTAATTAGATGTGGGTGAATTTTAATGGGATGTGGGAGTATAGTGGTCTAGGATGTATTCTATAACTGATTTGGCATAATGTGTAGATGATAAGGATGATTAGGAATATGTATGCATTTTGGGGGTGTCTAAATTTTCCCCTCTTTAAAGTGTTATTACGAAGTAATAGAATTTTAAAGATAGTAGACACATGTAGATCAATGAGTAGATGATAGGGAAGTGTTGTGGACTTGTTTGATTTTCCCGAATGAAGCATTTGGATGCCCCAGTAAGTATGTATACTTGATTTACCCCGGTGAAGCATTTGGATTCCCCAACGAGTATGGATTATGCTAAGGGAGTGCCCCTCAAGCCAGCATGTAACGTGAAAAAGAAGTGGATAGATGCTTTATAAAAGGAATGATGATGCTTATAAGTCAAGAGTGATGAGAAGGATGATGAGAGTGATTTTTATCATATTTTGAGCTTCCATTCAAATATTGTATTTTAGATCAACTTTATTTTTGATGTTGCACAATGATTGGTCACCATGATTATGAAAGGATAATGATGTTTAACTCATTATGTGCGTAAAACACACACACATGTAATAACAAAAGATAAAAAAGTAGAGCAAACCCAATATACATAGTAAAAGTGTGCACCATGGCTATAAATTAACCAAGATGGAAACATAATACTTGTAATTTGGTAGGCATGGAAGTTATCATTTCCTCATTGCTTATGGGGTATTTGGCTTGAAATAAATAACAAAATATTTAAGGATAAGAAAAAATCAGCTAAAAGAATTAGAAATGTTGTGATACGGGAAGTTGGAAATAATTTATCAATTGATAAGTTTAAACAAGTTAAGGAGGTTCCATCCCATGAGAAGGATTTAATTGAGTCTTTTAGATTTCTCAATAACATGAATAAAAAAAATTAACAAAAGGTAGGTATTTTAAAATCCATTAAATGGGAGAAGCCCCCTTTGAGTTGGGATAAACTCAATTTTGATGCGGCCTTGAAAGGAAAACCATGTAGTAGATGGGTTTGGAAGAATTATCAGAGATAGTTCTGGTTCATTAATAACTGCCTATGCAGGCCCATTGGGATTGAAAACCAATAATTATGTTGAAGTATTTTATGCTTCAAGGGGTTTAATTCTTGCAAACTCCATCAATAGCAAGAAAATTTGAATTTAGGGGGATTCCCTCTACATTGTTCATTCTATGAAAAGGGAAGTGAAGGTAATAATAACATAGGCAATATTATGGAGGATATCCTAAGGCTTCTTCCTAAGTTTGAAGACTCAAATATTAAGCAATTTTTTTGGGAAGGAAATCAATGTGCCGATAGGATTACTAAATTTGGGGTACAAGATTATGCCAAGTCATCATAGAGAATTGAGGTAACCCTTCCAGCTGGAATCCCAAGTATAATTAATAAGAAAAGATAATTGTGATTGGGTGAACATGGTGGAGATATGGAAAATTTCCTTCATTGTTTTGGCTCATGTGAACTTAATGCACCCTTGTGTTAACAAAGGGTACTTGAATTTTGGCTGTGTTAAGATAGGGTTCTCAAATTTTGGCTTCTATATCAGTTTCTTGTTTTTCTTGCAGGTTCAAATGCAAAGTTTGACCATGGGTGGAGAAAGGGTTAGGGTGGAACCACCTTCCTGTATTAGTTTACAAAGGGATACAATCATCTGAGATATTTTTAGAAAGGGAGGTCTTACCAGTTTTTTATTAAAATTAAAGGGACATGAATTAACACTTTCCTCTAATTTTGCTATGGCATGGGATAATGGAACAGTCATGGTCAGAGGTGTAAGTATACATGTTACAAAGGAATTTATAATGAAAGTCACATGTATGAATACTAAAGGTTTAATGATTTTTAAAGATAATTTAAGGAGAACTGAAGAACTTGATGCTTTATTTAACGTAGAGGAGAAGATTCACTATATAGAAGATGGTATTGCTAGATTGGCATTACCAGGGAGATGGATAGAAGTTTGCTTCCACATTATGAAGTATATCACTCTAGATGAAAATTTTAGAAAATTACACACCCATAAGTTTTCCTTGCTTAACCATTTTCATCATAACAGGAAAATGAGCATCACATTTTATTTATCTAGCTATTTACAGGCTTCTATCCATGAATTTCAAGCAGAGAAAACTGTTTATCCACTTCACCAGGGTCTTATCTTGCTACTAGTTAAAGTATGCACCCCTGTTCTTGAGCCTAGGGTTTTGGGTGTCAGGTCAGGGGAAGATTGGGAAGACTACCTATCGTTGGTTGAAAGAAGGAAGATTTTGATGATGAAAAAGAAAGCACAAAAGGATTTTAATATCACCATGACCCTTTAGATTCTTGCGGGTGGATCTATTGTATCTAATGAAGGGAATAATTTTCTCAATTTCCTTTCTCAGAGAATGAAGACCTTAGAAGAAACGATGACACAATTAAAAGCTGAAAAAATAGCAATTTGATAAGAAATGTCAACAAAGTGAGTACTAAGTTGTTTATCTATGGTCAGAGACTGGATACCTTGCAAGACAAGGATGTAAAGGCTAAAGGAAAGAGGATGAGACTAGTTCTAAGTAGCTTGGAAGACAAAGACATTCCTCCTTAGAGACTACCAAAGGAAGGGGGTACATGCTTGAGAACAAGATTTTTTTTTGTTTAAGTGGCTTGCTTGTTGACTTTTTTCTGACCACTTTTGTAGTCTCTTCAATTTATATGTTTTTGTTTGCATCTGTCTCTGTTATCGATTTTTTTGTTCTACTGTTGGGATTTTTGTGAGTCAATATATTCTTGACTCTAGCCCTTTTGTTGGTGTTTTTTGCTCTTTGTTAACTTCATGGAATATCCTTTGTAATGGCCTTTGGAGCCCATCCAACAATTATCAATAAAAAATGCTTGTAATTGGTCAATAAAGAATAGTAACAATGCAACACAACTGTTAATAAATATAATTAACTATGCCCCTAATGTGCTCCATAGTGATAATTAAGTAGAGTTGGATGCCCCCCAAAAGGATATATATAAGAGGATTAGATCAAAATAAAGAATGGGGTCAAGTGATACTCTTTTTTGATCCATATTGAAGATTAATATGATATTGAATGGGTCATTTTCTCCAAGCAAGGATGCATGCAAGGGATAAAATGAGAGATAATATTTTCCCAAGAAAGGATATACGTAAGGGATAGGATTGATTTTACATGCCCCCAAAAAAGTATGCATACAAGGAAGAAAATGAGAGATGAGATTTCCCCAAGAAAGGATATACGTGAGGGATAAGATTGATTTGACGTTCCCCCATGCAAGGATACGTGTGAGGGGTAAGATGCTTTTTTTAATAGTCGTATGATGGTTAGGAAAATCACTAGGATAGGATTTAAAAGTTTGATTTTGTTGCGAGTGTTGATGTTATGGGATTTTGTTGTTTTTGTAAATTTTAGGAGTTTTTGAGTATTTGAATGTTTTTGGTTTTTCATTATTTGATTTTTTTGTAGTTTTACTTTGTTTTTGAAGTTTTTTATATTTTTTGAATATTTTTGAATTTTGTTGGATTTTTTTGAATGTTTTTTGATTTTTTGATATAACTGTAACAACCAATGAAATTTAGTTAGGTGATTTAGGACCCACCCAAGCACACACAAACACGTAAAGGCTTATGAAGATCAAGGGGTGGATGTGAGTAAAAATGTATAAGATTAAAAATGGCGTGCATCCTAAATGTAAGAAACAAGTGACAAGAACTAGTTTGGGATGAAATGATAATTTGGATAGGATGTAGGAACTATATAAGTGGACGTTTCAAAATTCCCCCAACACAAGAGGTAGGTATATGTGACTCATGAATAGAATATCTTCAAATGAACCACATTCATGGGTTATTTAAGCTCTTTGTCATATTGTGTGGATAACTTGTATGCAACTGATCTAAATTTTGTAATGATGAGGTAAGGACCCAACCAATTTGGTTTAATTTTTCCTTTCTTTCCTTGATCTTTGGTTGTATTCTTTTGATTTTATTTTTGAAAATTTTTGCCAATATCAAATTACCTTAATTTTATCTTCTTATTGTAGCTCAAACGAAGTAACTTCTGATACATTTTGAATTGATCTAAAGCATTGAGCCACTTTTCATCTAGGGGATTAGGCTCACCAAGATGAGCCTGCATATATTCACCTTCTTTAAATAGATGTTGGAGGGATACATGAAGTGATGGGAGTATACAAGTGAAAATGAAGTGGCTCCTGTTGGAGTACAGAAGGATGCAGGATGGGCCCAAAAGGTAGGATACACTTGTGTATGCCAAAGTTTACAACCATGCTTATCAAATTTTTTTTCCATGATGGATTTCATAGTTTTGTTGGATGTTTCACCTTGGCCATTACATTGGGGATAATAAGGGGTAGACCAAAAAAGATGGATGTTGAAGTGCTTAGCTAAAGATTTGAATTTTTTATTTTTAAATGACTTACCGTTATCAGTAACAAGAGAGGATGGAATGAAAAAGTGAAAATAAGGTGGTTGAAATGAAACATTAATACCATTGATATATGTGAGAGGCATTTCCTACACCCATTTGGTAAAATATTCCATGGAGGAGATAATGAACTTATGGACATTAGATGAGGCGGGTTCGATTTATCCTATAAATTTGAGCCCCCATTGGGAAAAAGGCCAAGGTGCAGTGATTGATTGTAAAGCTTGAGAAGGTGTGTGAATGAGGTTCCCATGTGTTTAGCAAGCCACACACTTCTTAACAAATTTTCATGCATCAAAATCCATGGTAGGCCAATAATAACTGACATATAAGATCTTCTTTGTTAAAACCATGCCTTTTGTATGTACTCCACAAATACCAACATGTACCTCTTATAGGGTTTAAAACACTTCATCTTGGTTGAGACATCTTAATAGAGTCCCATCATGGCCTCTTTGATAAAGGGTATCTGTAAGTAGGGTATAACGTGAAACACATTGTGCTAAGGATCGTTTATTCTAGGAGTTCATGTTTTTAGGATAAGTTTGGTAATAGATGAAAGTATAAATGTCATGATACCAAGGATTGTTAAGACCAACTATTTCATAGACCATGGTTGGATTAAGAAAATTGTAGGCTAAGACCAAAAGATGTTCAATGAAAAACTCAATATGTGTTTGATGAGAGTTGAACTCAAAAAATAGACATGATAGTCATCATTACATATGCTGATTTATTTTTAAGGTGAGGAACTTGTTTAAATGTTATCACTAAAAGTAACCTCTAAGGATATCCACCATGAGTTTGTAAAGAAGGATATTTTCATATTTTACCTGGTATTCATTTGTGACTTGTTTAATTATTATAAGTATATTGCCAAACAATGGAAACTCTTTGAGATTCTATGATATAGTTAGTTTCAATCCAGTTATGAGGGTTTCATATTTTGTAATATTATTTGTGCAGGGAAAGACCAAGCGGAAATATTTTGGAATAACATTACCATCTAGTGTGATAAGTAAAATACTAGATCTTGATCCATGGAAATTATAAGATCCATAAAAATATAGGGTCTAATAATGTACTATATCCATATAAAAAAACTCTTCATTAAAAAATTCAAAATGAAGAGGTTCAGATCCTGGTAGAGGTGCTATAACAAGTTGATCTACAAGAGTTTGTACTTTGATTGATTTTTGACTAAAAAAATTGATATCAAAATTACTAATTAGAATGACCCAACTTGACATTATACCTGTGAGAATGGGTATAAATAGTAGATATTTGAGGGGATATGCTTTTAAAATGATTTTGGTTGTATGATTGAGAAAATAGTGGCATAGTTTGTGAAATGAAAAAGCTACTAAAAAAAACACTTTATCAACTTGAAAATACTTTATATCATGATCAATAAGTGTTCTACTAAGATAATATACTGCTTGCTCTTGTCTTCGATCATTATGTTGTGATAAAAATGCTCCTATTGCATATTCTATAGCGGATGTGTAGAGAAGCATTGGTTTATCTGATATTGGTGGCATGAGGATTGGTGGACTTGATAGATATTATTTTAATTTTGTAAAATAATCCTAACATTCTTAGTTCCACCGAAATTAGACATCTTTTTTTAGTAATTGATTGAAGTGATGAAACTTATTTACAACATTAGAAATAGATTTTAGTATGAAAACTACTACCATTCGGTAGCATCAGTAAAATTCTACAGTCTGGTAGTATGGGAAATGTTGTCGGATGGTAGCATTAGTCTTACTAATAGATGATAGCACTTTTGATGCTTCTTGATGGTATCTTGAATTTGTTTTTCCTTATTCCACACCAAACTTTCCCAAAATGATGCTAAAAAATCACCTTCCCCATGAAACAACTATTCCTGTGATTTTCCATTAGCATGAAAGTCAATTTTCACATATTCACCAATAAATTTCTACAAATATTTTTGGGGGGAGGTCTTAAAATTTTCCCTAAAACCTTATAATTAATTGGATTTTTCCTTGAAGAACTTGTAGTTTCATGAGATTTTGAGGAGGCATTTCCATGATGGCTTTGAATTTATGAGGTTTACTTCTATGCCTCTTCATGAAACAATAAATCTTAGTAATTTTCTTGAATTTATACCAAACACACATTTTTTAGGATTAAGCCCAACTTTATATTCACATAATATTTCAAAGATGCACCATAATACTGTCAGATGATCTACTCATGTTTTAGACTTTGCTAGGACATCGTTTGCACAATCTTCCATGATATCATGTAGCATATCATGAAAGATGAATGTCATCGCTATATGATATGTAACACCTACATTTTAAGGCCAAAAGGCATGACCTTATAATAAAATTTTCCCCATGGTGAACTGAAAATTGTTTTATGTTGATCTTCTTCATCAATTTGTATCTGATTGTAGCTAGAAAAGTTGTCTATTAGGGAAAGAATTTCATGACATGTTGTTGAATCCATGATCATATCAATGTTAGGTAAAGGAAAGCCACCTTCTAGAAAAAACTTATTTATGTCATGAAAATATGTACATATTATGATGCCCAATTTTTTCCTTTCCACAGGTATTATGTTTGAAATCCACACCGAATAGTGTATTGGTCAAATGAAGTTTACTTCTAAAATTTTTTGAAGTTCAAATTTTATAAGAAATGTAAATTTGGGATGCATTTTTTCAACTTTTTTTGAAAGTATTAACATCAAGATGTACCCCAAGGTGGTGTACCACAAGAGATGGATCTAATCCTGACATATCTTTGTAGGTGTATACAAAAATATCTTGAAATTCCATAAGGAGTGTTGTGAAATCTATTTTTTGTTTATCAGAGAGGCTTAGAACAAGTTGTGAAATATTTGGTTGCTCATGTGTGCTGATGTTGATATCTATTGTGTCCTCTATCAAAATTTTAGACGCGTTCCTTCCTAAAACTGATGTTGTTGTAGACACAAAATCATGCACTTTGAGTCATTATTTAGTCCCAGTCTCATACTAATATTCATATGGTTCTTAAGTGAAAAGAGTAATAATCAACCGATGTCTTTGGCCATTTTACTTTGCTTTCTATCGTTACTTTTAATCTTGTACCCGCACTTTCCCCGTCCTGTATTGTCATTATGTGTTTTTCATATTTCTGACTAGGGTGTCCTAGGTGCCTTGGTCCCCTTTGGGCACCTTGGTCCTCTTTACACTTTACTCTCACATTTTGGGCACTTTCTAGCCATTTGAGATTTCTATATTTTTGGTGCTCGACCTTTTTGGAATTAATTATGAAATTAAAGAAAAAGACAACCATATAAATATAAAGTTATGTGACCATAATGAGGGACAAAACACTAAACACTTACTACCACCACCTAAGGTTGCATCCATCAAAGGCACACATAAATACATTTACATCCATCTAGCTCCATCACAAGGTACATAAGGTTGGTTCATCTTCATCACACTTCATAGGAGGGGAGTTTATTATTTCCATGCACACATTTACTACATTCTACATCTAGTTATTTTCTCACTACTTCACAAAGTGTGAGTGGCATAAGATCACCTAGGGCACAATCTACACACACATACCTATAACTATATTGAGTCTAAGATGTAGTGCAGTGCTCAATGATAAGCCCATCAATTTGGTAGCTAAGGACAGTCTAACCCCTTCATATGCATCTTTATTTTTTTAGAGTTTTGATGCTTTATCTAGGGTTTTGCAGGTGATTATTCCATTGCAGGTTTATCAGTTCTTTGGTGATCATATAACAAAATTCACGTAACAGGGAACGAACACATGAGAACATCCAATGACACTCTAGAGGAGGTTTCCTGGCCATTTCCATAGACTAGGGCACCCACAGGGGTGCCCCTATCCCTCTCTAGGAATCCCAATTTATCCATATAATCCATATCTACACTGTCTCAAGCTCCTGTGCAACGATTTCCTCCTCCTATTCATCTAGTCTCCACTGTGACACAATCTTGCAACATCTTCAAATCAACTAAGGAATTATTAACTCTCATTGCACATTAGGGTTTTATATTTTATTACTTCGTTTGTTTGGGTACTATTTCAGTATTTTATTACTTCATTTATTTAATTATTTTACTGCTCCTATAGCATTAGAGTACACTAGAATATTTTTATTTTAGTTAATCATTTTGGTGAACCCATACTTGATCTTCACACTTTTAGGATCCTCATTCTTTATTTATCATTCTATATTCTTGTCCTCATGAATATCTCTATCCATACTTTTTTGTAGAATCATTCTGAATGTATTAATAGACTCAAATAATGTTTGGATACTACCTATATTCCTCCTCACATATCACCTAAATATGTATACCAAAAGTTTACTTGAACCTTATCTCTCAATGAGGATCAAATTACTATCACATTAGATGAACTACCTTCTCAAGAAATACTAGATCATGACCCCCATTGTATATTCAGGTTTGTATTAACAAAATCGAGGTCAAATGTGCCTTAGTTGACAATGGATATGGTATTAAAATTTGTAACATCATTTTTTTACATCACTTAGGTCTTTCAAAAAGTTCATTGTCTCCTTCACCAGTCTTCATTCATTGGTTTTGACAACATTCCCAAGCATGCCTTAGGAACTATTAGTCTGATTGTCATTGTTGGTCCGTGTACAATCACTATTCCATGTCATGTAATGTCTAATAAGCTTAATTATAACATTCTTATTGGGCGACCATAGATCCATGCCATGCATACGGTCCCTTCTACCTTACATACACGAATTAAATTAAGCTATTAGGGAGTTGTTTATGATGTTCTGGCCAATCCATCACCTTTCACGTATTGTAATTCTATTGAACAATCCAGTGATACCCCTAGTTCTTCCGATATTACTCAAGAATTTTCTAAATATGGGTTAGGATATGAATACTTATGTCGCTAAGGATTCTCCAATACAAACGCATATCAATAAGAACTTAGAATAACATCACTTTCAGATTCTCCCACGTAATCTAATAAATTTGGATTGGAATATCATCCACCACCCATCCCTCCTTCAAAATTTTATACCACCTTACACACCTCTTCACTTCTGCTCATCCATCTAGAATTCATCAATGATAATGCTTCTACCATTTGGGATATTGTAGACACTTTTGTTACCGATGATGCTCTCTTAGAAAACATGAGGTTTTATGATCAATTTCCTTCTTTTCACCATAAAATGGTGTTATCCACCATCACTTCAAAATACCACTTTCTTTAGAGAGCCCGATGCACCTACCAATAAAACTGATTCTCCTAACACTATTCCTACATATCCATACATCAAATATCGGTCCCCCTTCTTAATGAAGAAACCATACAATATAACCTTGGAACATCTTACGAACCCACACATTGTTTTTCTAGCTACCTCTCTCACGCCTAGTGAACAAAAAGACATCAAGAAAGTATTGCATGACTTATTCTAAAATTTTTGCATGTAAGACTATAGTGATATGTTGGGTATTGATCCATCTTTTGCAATGTATAATATTGTTCCTTAACCCCGGTGCAAAACCAGTCCAACAGAAAATCCACAAAATGCACCCAAAGGTGGCACTATTAGTCAAGGAAGAAATCCAAAAGCTACTTGATGTTAGGCTTTATTTGGGAGTTATATCCCAAATTATCTAACCGTACCAGTAATGAAACTAGATGGTCATGTCCATTTGTTGCACTAAATTTCATTATTTAAATAAATCTTTTCCTAAGGATAGTTTTCCATTACCTCATATTGACACTATTGTTGACTCTACCGCTGGCTATGATATCCTCTCTTTCATGGATAGTTTTACATGATACAATCAAATCAAAATCAACCCCCCTGACCATGAGAAGAATTCTTTTACCATACCCTGGGGAACATTCTGTTACACTATCATGCCTTTTTGGCATTAAGAATGTCCTAGGCCACTTATCAACAGAAATGACACATATATTCCATCATTATATTCACAAGTATTATCAGAATACTATGTTGATGACATATTAGCTAATTCTAAACATCGTTCAACCCATGCACGCAACCTACAAATGTTGTTTGAATGCTTACGTCAATACTGTGTCTGCTTAAATCCCAAAAAATGTGTTTTCGATGTCACAACTGGTAAATTTCTTGGATATATCATCTCACAACATAGACATTTAAATCAACCCAAACAAGATTAAATCCATTGTCGACATGCCTCCACCTAAAAATTTACATCAACTGCAATCACTACAAGGAAAAATTCAGGCTATCAAGAGATTAATTACACAACTTACTAATAAAGCTCAACCATTTACATGACTCATGGAGAAGGATACCAAATTCAAATGGGATGAGAAATGCCAACAAGTATTTGAGGCCATAATATATATCTCCTTCAACCACCTATCTTAGTACCTCCACTAGGTGACCAACCTTTCCTGTTATACATTTCTACCACATTTTATGCCTTAGGGGCTCTACTGGCTCAACACGATGATTCTCAATGAGAAAGAGAAATTTACTACATTAGTCAAACATTTCTTTCTTACGATTGCAACTATAGTTACATTGAAAAAATATGCCTTGGACTAGTCTTTGTCGTAGATAAATTATGTCATCATCTTCTTAACAATGAGGTACATATCATCACCAAAGTAGACCCCTTATGATACCTCTTATCCTGTACACATCTATCAAGATGTCTAGCACGTTGGGTTATGCTTCTTACCGAATTTGATTTCAAGTTTATACTGCACAAAAAAATTAAAGTCCAAATCATTTATGATCAATTAGCAGCACCTCCCCTTCTTGATACATCTCCTATTTCTGACTCTTTCTGCAATGATTTCACTACCTATGTTATCGATTTTGACACATGGACAATGTACTTTGATGGGTCTCATTGTCACTCTGGTGTAGGGGTCGTCATAGTCTTCATCACCCCATAAGGTGATCCACTCCCCTTTGCATATCAATTGGGATTTTCATGTACAAACAACATTGTTGAGTATGAGGCCCTCATCCTCAACTTTCTCACCACTTAGAAACTACTCATTTGCAACTTATGCATTCATGGTGATTCTCAACTCATCATAAACCAGGTAAATGATACATATAACTCAAAATAGGAACACTTAATCCCATACAACACACTTTTCAAAGATCTCTTGGCTACATTTGAGTCTTACACTATCACAACCATTCCTCATAAGGATAATTGTCATGGATGCCATGGCTAGTGTGGCATCACTCATCCCATAAGATATTACCGATGAATAAGACATGTTCATCATTACACACTTATGACATCCTTCTATATCAACGTGTTGCCTCTCGCAGCTTGCGCCATAACACACATTTAAGAAAATTATGAATGGTTCACATATATTTACAATTAATTATATAAAAAACTATCCATGATAATATCCAACCCATGAAACGTGTTGCTTGCGATGTGAGGCTACTCATTATGTCATTGTTGGAATTGAATTGTTTAAACGTGTAATCAACGGTTGAATCTTATGTTTCTTAGGACTTACAGATATTCCCACTGTTATTTCCCAAATACATGACAACATGTGTAGTGGGAATTTTTCTGGAAAATTTATGCCACAAAATATTTTGCGCCAAGGATATTATTGGCCTACAATGAAAAAAAATTTCCTTGAATATGCCACTCATTTTGAGCAATGTCAAAAGCATAGTAACCTCCATCATGCATCCACTTATGACCTCCAACCAATTGTGCAAACTTGGCCCTTTTCTCTGTGGGGACTCAACCTCATCAGAATGATCAATCCTGAACCTGCCAAAGGACAAAAATACATTATTATTGCTACCAAGTACTTTACTAAATGGTTTGAGGAAGCTCCCCTACATAATATTACTGGTACTGACATTTTTGGTTTCCTTACCACCCATATAATCACATGCTTTGGTGTGCCTTCCACCATAATCGTTGATAATGGATCTTCCTTCAAAAATAAGGATGTTAAAAATTTTGTGCCAAATTCAAAATCAAACAATCATTTTCTACACCTTATTATCCATAAGAAGATGGCCAAGTTGAAGCCACCAATAAAACAATTGTCAAAATACTATGCAAAACCATTGCTTCTATTGGAAATGACTAAAATAATTAGTTATTCTATGCTCTCTAGGCCTATCATACTAGTGTTCACACACCTAATAATGCTACTCCATTTTCCTTGGTTTATGGTGTCGAGGCTGTCATCCCCTTTGAACTTGAGATACCTTCATTGCAATTTTCACTCAAAGGACATTCTTCAAAAAAATGAATATGGATGAAAACCACCTACACGAGCTAGAAATGTTAGATTCATGTTGTGTGCAAGCACTTGAAAACCTACATGTATATAAATTTCACATTGTGCATGAATACAATCACAAAATCCATTTTCAAGAGTTCAACATCAGCGACCTTGTCTTAAAAGAAAATAAAAAAAATAAAAATGCAGACACTACTCTTAAAGGTAAATTTAAGCCAAATTGGCTTGGTCCTTACATCATCACTAAAAAACTTGGTGGTGGATTTTACCACCTCACCACCCTTTTGGGAAAGCCACTGAAAATCCCACTCAATGTAATGCATCTCAAAAAATACTACACCTAAAGCAATGCTCATTACCCGATGATGCACTCTAGTTTCACGGTTCATACTGGAACTATTGAGGGTATACATCACAAATGGACCTCATCAACCTTACATGTTCATCATTCCATATTTTCTCATGTGATATACCTAGATTAAGTGATATACACTTTAGGCTACAGGGTCAGTTCTTCTACCATCATCTCGTAATAGGATACATTATAATTTTTTCTTACATCATTTAGTGGTATACGCTTTAGGCTACATCACCACTCCTTTCTATTCATATTTTCATGATATACACTAAGGATACAGACATGAAAAATTCATCTCTATATCGCATTTCATGACTACACATTCATCATAGTGCGTTACACATAACACATAGTTTGACCATTTCTCGATGACGCACTCTCATTTATGGTTCATTCTTGACTACTGAGGGGGTATACTAAATGAACCTCACTGCATACACTTCCATTCACTCAGGGGGCACATGGCTCCTATCATTCACTCTGCATATCCATTCCATCCATCCACAACATACTGCATTTTATGGTTGCATTAACTCTTTCTTGCACTTTCTTTTACAAGTTCTCTTTATTACACATGCTAGATAGATATATTGTATGTCATTATCATTATCATACACACATGTGCATTCACTTTCTTTCTAATTGTGAATCACAGATATACACGGATTCTACACGCAACATGGATACTTGACTACAGTCCCTCTTGGGAGCATCCACATTCATACGCTACAGGTGCTATTGTTTCATTTTTGTTCATAGCACACTACTTTTTGGTTTATACACTTTGACATACATTTTATCTTTCTAACATGCTAACAGGTGCTTCATGTGCATAACATTTTCTATGTAGGGATATTTTCTTCCATAATTGTTTGTTATATTGTCTGCTATTGCTTATTCTTGTTTGTGGGCTATTACCCTTTTATTTTGTGTGCACACTTGTTTGTTTGCAGACACTGTGGCCTTGAGTGTCTTGTAACACCATGAGTGGTGTCCCATGTTTACAACCCACTTTGTGCAGCCTACATTTCTTCTTAGGTGTTTACATTATCTCCTTATGTTCTAGCTTGCACATTATCTATTTGGCTTACACTTTTTTTCTACATGCATATGTTCGTACTAACACTTGTTTTCTAGCTACTTATTTTGTTTGTGCCTTGGTTTCTACCAAGCACATCCCCTTCCCCTTGTAGGGCAAAGTTTCAGTATACGTGTAGTTGGTCCTCTTTTGGGCCACATTCTCCTATCCATGACATTGCATGCACCCCCAAAGAGGGGGGCATCATTTGGGTTTACACACTACACAAAAAAATATCGGTACAATTCAATTTGTAGTTTTTTTCATCCATGACACAGTGGGTTATATAGTGAGTGGGTTCAAACTAGTATCTAAAACTCTATACACAATGGATTTTACAGGTACAAGATTGTCCTTAGCATTCTCGGGAGAAGTTAAAGGTTAAAGGATAAACTAAACCTTCCTCTCCTACACTTCCAGTGGTGTCGATCACCCAAAAATCCAGATAGTACAAAGATATCTTCACTCTCAAGAAGTGGTTACAGGTTAGAGAATAAATTAGACTTTCCTTCCTACACTTCTTCGGCCAATGGCATGAGATCGCCCAAAAAACTTGCACATTTCACGAACATTTACAAGATCCTTTCTACACCATTTTTCTCATCACGGATCAGGTGCACATGTTCCCTTTTCATTTTTGTACTTTTCTTTACATGATTTTTACATATATACATGCATTTTTATACATTACACATAGACATGCGTATTTGACTACTTGATCATCTTATCTTTTGTAGGTCCATCCATATGGGAAGCAAAGTCAAAAATACACACATGGTGGGTGCATCACACACATGATACTAACCATGTAGGTACACTACACACATTGGCATATACACACACACTTTCGCCATAGGTTCACTTTCATCACTTTTTACACTTTATGTATCTTTAGTCTCCACGCTCCATGTTTTTATCACTCCATGCTTTGTCTAGTCCTTTGGCATGCATTCTACATCACTCTACATGGATTATCAGGTATGCATCTCTATCTACTTTATGTTACCGATATTTCCGCTCACCAACATAAAGTGGGGGAAAATGTAGACACAAAATCACACACTTTGAGTCATTATTTAGTCTCGGTCTCATACTACTATTCATATGGTTCTTAAGTGAAAAGAGTAATAACTAACCCATGTCTTTGGTCATTTTACTTTGCTTTCTGGTGTCTTTCAATATTGTACCCACACTTGCATAGTTTGTATTTTCATTCTACGTTTTTCCTATTTTTGAATGGGGTGCCCCAGACACCCTGGTCCCCTCTGGGGCACCCTTATCCTCTTTACACTTTAATCTAACCTCTTGGGCACTTTCTAGTTGTTTGATCTTTCTATATTTTTGGTGGTCAGTCTTTTCAATGATAATTATGAAATTCAAACAAGAGAGCCATATAAATATAAAGTTATGTGACCATAATGAGGGATAAAGCACTAAACACTTACTATCACCACCTAAGGTTGCATCCATCAAAGGAACCTATAACTACATTTGTATCCATCTAGTTCCATCACAAGGCATACAAGGCTAGTTCATCTGCATCACACTTCATAGGAGGGGAGTCTATTGTTTCCATGCACACATTTACCACATTTTACATCTAGTTATTTTCTCACTACTTCAGAAAGTGTGACTGACATAAGAGCAACCTAGGGAACAATTACACAAACACACACACACCTAGAACTACATTGTGTCTGAGATGTAGTGCAATGATCAGTGATAAGTCCATCAATTTGGCAGTCAAGGAAAATCTGACCCCTTCATATGCATATTTATTTTTTAGGGTTTTGATGCTTTGTCTGGTGTTTTGTAGGTGATTCTTCCATTTCAAGTTTACCAGTGCTTTAGCAATCACACAATGAAATTCACACGATAGAGAGAAAATACAGGTGAACATCTAATGACATTCTAGAGGAGGTTCCTTGACCATTTCCATAGAATAGGGTTCCCAAATATTAGACCAGGGAACCCATGGGCACCCTTATCCCTCTCCAGGTGCCCCAGACTATGGAGACAACTCAAATCTATACTTTCTTAAGCTATTGTGTGATACTTTCCTACTCCTGTTCACCTATTCTACATGGTGACATATTCCTGCGACATCTTTGAATCATATAAGGATTTCTTAATTCTCTTTGAACATTAGGGTTTCATATTCTATAGATTAGTTTTCTTGGGTATCATTTAAGTATTTTATTATTTCATTTATTTAGTTATTTTACTGCTCATACAACATTAGATTACACTAGAATATTTCTATTTTAGTTAATCATTTTTTGCTTGATGTAAATCATGAGTTGACGATGAATGAGAGTCCCCTCTCTCTAGTGCCTCACTTTTTTTTTCACTAGGAGATATACCATTTTTATTTTTATTATTTTTCATTTTTTTAATTTTTTGTTCCTCAAATAGTCCCTCAACGAGTTTTTCACTATGAGAGATTTTATTTTTCATTTTTTGTTTTGATTTTCACTTTTTTTTATAGATTAGGGTACTCTAGTTCCTCACCAGAATAAATAGACATGTCAAGGTCAATATTGAATCCTTTCCTAAGATTAAAAAGGGGGATTCGATCCCGAGACCTGAAAAACTATTCAATGGACTCATCATTTTGAAAGATATCCATGGAGACATGATTTAGTTAATCTTGATTGCTAAGGTTAGGATAGACAAGTTAGAAGTTAATGGCATTGATGGAAATATTTTTAATAAAAATGTTTGTTTCTACAAGGTTATCCAAGATGCTATGCGTGGAACCTATATTTTCGTTGGAGTCAGTGTCATCACCACTAGTCGAGACATCAAGTAGTATTAATGAATTTTCAAATGTGTGGAAACCAAGACCATATCAATAAATATTTTCTATGCAAGATACTAGATCAAGATGTCCTTGCTCATTTTTCCCATGTCCTTTTCATTTCTAATGAATAATTTTTATGATTTTGTGTGCTTTAGTATATTCAGATGATTTGTATTAAGAAGAAAATACATTATCATATAGCCAAGATCTTGAATAACTCTGAATGTATTCTTCATCTAGATATACAAATCTTTTCCACACAGACTTACCAAAATTATAGATATGAGAAAATTTGATATGGGGAGTGTTGGATTGGTAATAATTCCATGGGGATAGTGGTAGGTTGCCAATATGGATAGCATTTTGGATTGCATACTCTCTAAGAACCTTGTCTATGATTTCTAGTTTGGGTGGGGTGGAAGAAATGGATGGTGAAAGTTTCATCAAGACCTCATGGTCTATGCAAGTTTCATCTGTGAATGGGATAAGGTGGGGAACTGAGGATTTATCCATAGAAGGAAAATAATTTGTATGCTTGTGTCATCCTTCTTAGAGTTTACAATACTCAAAAGTTTTAACATCTACACATAACATGGATTATTTTCCTTCATAAGAGAATTTTATTGACTGATGGTATGTAGAAGAAACATCTTGCATGGTTTGAATCCATGGTCAGATGAGGAGGATGTTATTATATGTTTCTACATCCACAACATGGAAAAACATGTCCATCGTTTGAGGTCCAACTTTAATCTTCAAAGAGATAGTACCCACATATTACCTTTCACTATTATCATAACCATGAATGGTGATGATGTTAATGCCTAGACATTCCTCAATGTAACCTAGACATCCAAATAATTTCATGGAGCAGATATTCAATACGGATTTGTTATCTATAAGCACTCATTTGATCTTATGATGTTCAATGAGTGCTTCTACGTATAAGGAAATATTATTGGAAATATTGGGGTTTAAGAGGTCATGAGGACCGAATGACAAAATTGGGTTATTAGATAATAAGTTTACAATTAATGCTTGAAATTGTGGAGAGTTAATATCATTAGGAACACGCACCTCATAGAGTGCATGAGTAAGGATACTTTGGAGCATGAGAGATGTCTTGAGTAAATCCATGATGGAAATTTATGCGTTGGTCTTCTCTAATTGTTTGATTATATCATATGAATCAGATGAAGGATTTGAATTTGAATATTTTTCATGGCATTGTGGACATAGAAGGTTATTTAACAGTGGGTACCCAAACATATTTCTATCTTTCCGTTATGGAGAAAGTAGCAGTGTTAAATTTGATAGTGGCTATCATGTATGGTCTATGATCTAAAAATGAAATGATAGAGTCAAATCTGACATCATTTGATGTTTGACCCTTGTCTTTTATATTATTGTTTGTACCATGCTTAGGGAAGGGGTCCTAGAAAAATTTAAATTTCTCATTTGGTGTCTTATTATTATATTGTCCTTCTATTTTGATGTCTCCATTATCAAATAAGTCTCCCATAAAGTGACATATTCTCATACAACTATTTGTAGGATGGCCACATATACGATAGTAGTCACATTATTCATTTTCTCTTATACCATGTGAGTTTAGGTTGTCCTTCTTCAAAAGGACGTGTAAATGGGTATGTCACCATTTTAGAGCTTGTTAATTGATGGGGGACACTTGAAAGGATTTCTCCAAGAGGCATAAATTTTCATCTTCTTACCTCACATGGAGCGGTTTCTTTGTTATAAAGGATTAGAGGTTCACATTTTTCAGATTTACTAGACTATTGATGAATTGGATTTTGTACATTTTGGACATGAAAAGAATCAATGATTCCATTTTTTACAACATTTTGATTTTAGTTGACACATTTAGATTTATCTTGATTTTGATTGTTGTTTTTGTGATTATTAGGTTGATATTTTGAACGTGTCTTGATTAAGCCTTTAATGATGGGAGCCCTCTGAATATGTTGTCCTTTTTCTATTACTTCTTTGAAGTTTGTCAAAAAATGCATTTGCATTTGAAAAGATAGTTCTGAATCTAGATTGGGAATGAATATGCTAACTAATATTTTTCAGGTTAAGAGCAAGGGAAACAAATTTTGATTCATTGCGTTCATGGAAAAAATGACTCAAAAGTTTCAATATTCCTTTGATTTGTGTTGTAGAGGTCCATCATTCTGATTTCAAAGTCTAGATTGAATGAAAAATGTTTGACAAAATTCTTAGAAAGGTATGTAAATATTATGATGGATCCCTTTGGAAGGTATAAGATCCAATCTAAAGCTTCCCCTCCTAAAATTTTAGGAAATAGGCATAAGAGAAAGATGTCATTATATGCCACTTCTTGGTATGCCATGAAAAATTATTTAATATGTTCGCTCAGATCATGTTTACCCTTGTATTTTATCAAATTTGGGTGTTTCAAGGGATTTAGGCAAACATACACACAACATGTCCCTATCTAAGGGGTAAGGACATAGTTCATCAAAATTAAATTGTTTTGTATGATTTTGAAGTCCCATTAAATTTTATTTCATACCCCATTTTTGTGTGAATGGGGAGTTTGATTGAGGAATTTCCATGGTAATGTCATTGTCATGCATTGATTTGTGTTCTTCCTCTTTTTTAAGATTTTCATTGTTTGTGAGAGGACATGTTAGCTCTTCGATTTTGGCTATTAAATCTTCTTTTGATGAATTAGATGTAGTGGTTGATTTTCCATTTTTCTTACTAGACTTGGGTTTTTCTATTAAGTCTTTTAAGTGTTCATGCCTGAAATATGAGGGTAGCTTATATCCCATTTCTAATAGATGAAGAAAATATTGATTTTTATTTTCAATCACGAGGTTATCAATGCCTTATATCTTGGTTTTAGAAAAGTTTGGGTTATTCTCCAATGTTGTCATCTTCAAAAGCCTTATGACCAAAGGGGTTGAATGTGTTAGTTTCCTCATGGACATAAATACTTTTGACTTACGTAAACACCATTGTTTTATAGGTGAATACCTAGGTGAGCAATGGTTTTGTGATTTCTAGAAGTTTTGACAAACTTTGAGCTAAAAATATGGACAAAAGTGATTCTTTTTTTAGTTTTGTTTGATAGGATGAAAACATAAGTTTAAGATTTGGAATTTGTTTTGATTGAATTAGATTTAGTTTTACTCAATACGTGACCAAAGTGAATATTCAATGTATAAAGTTTGAATGTTGGTTTGATTTGATTAATACGTGAATAAAGTGAATATTCAATGTATAAGGTTTGGATTTGATTCTTGATTCAATTGCTTATGAATTACCTATAATTGAATAAAGTGAATATTCAAGACTGTTGAAAAATTGAGAAAATAAGGTGAAATATACCATAGAATAATAGCGCACCTACTGTGATGGTAACAAACTTTATGAAAATGGTAGCACACTTTCTATAATGCTAGCATATCCAAGAGAACGCTAACAAAAGTAACGGAATGGTAGCATAGGTGAGCTGGTGGTAGCATAGGTAAGTAAACTCTAGCGCAGGTAAGTTGATGGTAGCATAAGTAAGTGAATGCTAGCATAGGTAAGATGACAATAGTACAGGTAAGTGAACGCTAGTATAGGTAAGCTCATGGTAATACAAATAAGTGAACGTTAGCACATAGAAATGAATGTTAGCGCATGTAAGCTAATGATAGTGCAAGAAAGTGAATGCTAGTGCAATTAAGCTGATAATAGTGAAGGTAAGTGAACACTAGAGTAGAGAAGTGAACACTAGCACATGTAAGTTGATGGTAGTGCAAGTAAGTGAATTCTAGTTCAAGTTTTGATATGGTAGTACACTTGATGGGCTATGTAGATACACCAAAACCATGAAGACAAAAGGAGCCTATAGATGCAAAATTGTTTTAATGAAATCTAGCTAAAAATGACTAGTTTTTCAAGAAATCCTCATAAGAAAGATCATCATTATCAGTATGATGAAAAAAATTCAAACAATATTAGTACAAAGTTAAAATGATATAAAACATGCAAGAAATTTGTGGGTGTCCCACAGGGTGTGCTATAATGTGTATAAGGAAAACTGAAATAATGAAATAAAAAATCAATATAAATAAATATGATCCTTGTTCACGTTCTCTTACAAACTCAGATGAGATGGATGAAGTATGAAGTACTACACTTGTTGAATCTCCTTTGATGAGTTATTTGTGGATGGTCCAAGATTAATTCCAAATGGAAAAATAATGTGCTACAAGCAATGAATGGATTTGTTGATCAAATGGGTAGCCTAATGATGTGTGAATTTGAATGACAATTGGGAATACTAATGCTGCAAAAGCTTTAAAATTCCAAGAGATGATTTGTAAAGGGACAAACCTCTTATTTATAGCTGAAGGAGAGGCCATGGATTATGGATAAATCTTTGAATAGTTACAGATAAATGAATGAAATTTCCCGATTTAGCAATTTGATTTAGTCTGTGTAGTTGGCTATTTTGAACAATAATTTAAGGGGCAATGAATTTGAATAGTTAGCTCTTGAATTATTCAATTGTACATTCAATTTATCTTCCTCCATTGTAGTGTTCTAGAACTTGAGTGGAGTGAGCTAGTCCATCTTAAGTGATTTGGATAGTGAAGTGGAGATCAGTGGAGGGTGACTAGATAATTAAATTTTATTTTATTTAAATAGATAATTAAGTTAGCTAAGGAGTGTAAGTGTATGATTTATGCATGATAAAATTAATTAAATTTATTCTAATGAGATGTGGGTGAAATTTTATGGGATGTGGGAGTATAGTGGTCTAGGATGTATTCTAGAACTGATTTGGCAGATTGTGCAGATGATAGGGCTGATTATAAACATGTATGTATGTTTAGGGTGTCTACACCAACAAAAATGATGCTGAATTATGGAATAAGGAGAATTGCACACGTAAAGGTAAAGAAAAAGTTGTTCGATAACTAGTAGACGAGGGAGATAATTACCATTTACATGTGGATGTCTCCTATGGGCCAAGATAAGTTGTTATAGAAAAAAACAAGGGAATAAACCACATGATGAACCATTCAAATATATATTGGCCAACATAGGTAGTGATGATGAACCAAAAATGGTAACAATTGGTGAATACTGGAGTGAATTGGAAATAAAAAATATTGTTGAACTATTAAACGAGTACAAGGATATATTTCCCAGAGGATACCTTGAGATGAAGGGTTTACACCCATCTTTGGGAACAATACAAATAAAATTACTTGAAGGAACCAAACAAGTTTGAAATTGCCATACCAGATGAATCCAAACCTTAGTGCAAAAGTCAAATAGGATATTGAAAACATGTTGGTTACGGGAGTCGCCATACCCATGGAAGAATTTGGATGGGTCATTCCAATGGTAATAATCATAAAGAAGGATGGGCACATATAAATTTGTGTAGATTACCACACTTTGAACTATGTATGCATAATTGGCTCATTCCTTACAACTTTTACCAAATTTATTTTAGAAGGGGTAGTAGGAAGGGAGATATATAATTTCATAGATGGATTCTCTAGATATCATCAGGTCAATATTGTCGAAGAATACATGGTGAAGACAACTATTGCAAAAAATTGGGATCATTTTCCTATATAATCATGTTGTTCGGTCTTAAAAATGTAGCCATCATCTTTTCACAGATTATTATAACTAGGTTTAAAGATTTAATACTAAAGTTCCTTTAGGTGTGCCTGAATAATTAGATGATCTATGGATTGGTATGGGATCAATGTGATAACTTGAGGATAATGTTTGAGTGATGTAGACATTTACATATTTACCTTAATTTGAATAAGTACATGTTCACCATACCATTCAGTACCTTGTTAGGGCATATAATATGCAAGGATGGATTGTTGCTGGATCTAATGAATATTATAGTAATACTTAATATTGCACCTCCATGAATGTAGAGAGAGGTCATAGCATTTTTCAGGATGTTGTGGGTATTATCGGAAGTTCATCAAGGAATTTTCAAAAATTTCAACACCATTAGAAAAGATAATACCAAAAATAAGAGAATTTGAGTGGGGTGCAGACTAACAACATACGTTTGAACAACTGAAGGAGAAATTAATTCAAGATACCATTTTACAATTCCTATATTGGAGCACACCATTTCATGTGCATGTAGCTGTCTCAGGAATTACTGTTGAAGCAATATTGGAACATCCAAAAGAAGGGACTTTGGGGCATCCTATCTATTTTACAAGTGGTAAATTGATGTGCACAGAAAGAAATTATACCGCCATAGAGAGGGAAGGCCTATTAATGGTTTATGCACTTGAAAAATTTAGAAACTACCTTTTGGCAACCCCCTTTGTGTTCTTTATTGATCACATGACTCTCAAATACTTAGTGAATAAAACAGTCTTGCATAAGAGGATATGTAGATGGATTATACTTTTTCAAGAGTTACAATATTCTATAGACACAAAATATATGCACTTGGGTACATTTATAGGTCCTAAAGAATACTAATGTATACATGATTCCTAAGCAAGAAAACTAGTGGTTGAAAACTCCCTTTTTCATTTTGATTGCTTTATCTCTTACACTTTACTGGTCTTACACATCTCACAACTCTACCAACACTTGACTAATTTATCTTATATGGCCTTACAACCTAGTGCCAGTCAGGACAAAAGTGCCTAGGAATTCCTGTCCCTTCTGGGTGCCCATGTCCCTCTCTTTCATCTTTTTACTCTTTTGGGTCTCTTTTACTTCTTAGGCACCTTTTAATACTTTGGGCCAGCCTTTCAGTTGCCAATTACAATATTCAAACAAGTGAATCATATATATACTTAGTTACTTCTTCTAAATCATGATCCAAACACTATAAGCATTGTCTATCATCACCTAAACTTGCAAAAAGGCACAAGAGCACTATAAAGCATACATCTAACACGTCCATACAAGGGACAAGGGATGTATTGATCTGCATACACATCATAGGAGGGGAGTTCATTCTATTTCATCACACACATTCTAGATAGTTGATACAATATAGATCTATCTCACTATTATCTTGTGACTTGTACAAGGGTAACCTAGGGGACAAATAAACACACACACAAAGAACTACATGGAGTCTAAGATGTAGTGCAATGCTCAATTGTAAGCTAACTCTTTGGGTTACCACTGTGGTCAGTTTGACCCCACATTCTGCATCTTTTTCAGATTTTATGTGGTTTTTGGACATGTGCAAGAAAACATTTGTTTTGAAGGTTACAGGTGCAACCATAACCCTAATAGGGAAGTCAGTGTGATAAAAAAATTTGAGGGAAGACCTTATGACCTAAAAAAGACCAGATTCCAAGCATCTGAGTGGACACAGGCACCAAAATTAGTCACTAGTGCCTGGGGAACTCCTGTCCTCCTACGAGAACTTCTGTCTTGTTGTTGGGCCCCAGTATATTGTCTTAGTACAAGAAGGCATGTGGGTGCATGGGACCTATTTGAAGAAGGGTGTGCAGGTTGAAGGCATGCAGAGTGGGGTTCTAGTAGGGTTTAATAGAACACACAATGTGCACATGTAAGACAAGATGATTTTTTGGACTTAGCCATATTTGGAGTTCTAGATAGCACACAAGAAAAGTGTGACCTGTCTAGCATGCGGAGTGGATAAGGTGTTAGCCTAGTAGCTGCATGGTTAAGAATGAAATATTCCATATATGCGATGGAAGGATCCAGAAAGACATCATTGTAAAGAGTGGAGATCTTAGATCAAAGGAATCATGCTCAATTGGAGGACCAAATGGACACTTGGCAACCGATTTGTTATCTCAGGAAGGCATGACGGTGGAGAATAAAGCTATATATGGAGATGCTCAAGTATAAGAAGAAACAAACAAAAGGAGAGAGACAAAGATATAGCATTGGATATGTGAAGTTCTGCAGGAATAATGAAGGATCCTTTGGGTTGGGATTAGGAGAACTGTAGGAGTGATGGCATATTTAGAGGAATGGGTATGTAACCAGTTTTGTAAAGAGAAAAACATAGCTAAGGTTCCTAATGCATGAATCTGATCTGCATTGCTATATTGGTTTGTTATGGCCTTAATGAATGTAATGTGGTTATTGAACTCATTAATACGAATATAATGTTTTGTTCTAAAGAATATATGTGTTCATGAGCATAAATCCTAGTACATTTCCTTTGTGTCATGAATCCATTTTGTATTCTATTTGATACTTCTCTTTTATGGATGCATTGATATGATAACTCATCCTAGGCTCTTAGAATGAACACTTGGTTCTTTTCTTTCCTACATCTAAATATGTAGTTAAGGATGTATTCTCACAAGACTCATATAAACGAGGGGCTTGGAACCTACGCATGCCCCGGGTGAGCACCCAGCACCCGCTGGGTGATAGAATAATGCGCATGGGATTAGATTGTTGTTCTAAAGTTATAAAAATGACTACTTCTTGGTTCCGTTTCTGGGACCTCTTTTCAAAGTTGTTGTGAGAAATGGCATACATTTTAGTCTTTGTGATGCATGATGACAAAACGTATGACCTTGGAAAGTGTTGAATCATGGTTCAAAAGCACAGAGGACAAGTTTTCTAAAAGATTCAACACTGGAATTGAGTTCGATGTACATATATGGGTAGAAGAAAACATGTACCATGAGTTGTATGAGACGTTCTTCTGTTATTTTTTGGTAGAACTATATGAATGGATTTTAGCATATGCATCCAGATCGAGTTGGTACTATAGATCACATATATGGACCCAAGATGATTACCAAAGACTGCAAGATACAGATCTAACTTGGACACATGCTGTTGATCATTGGTGGAAATGAGTACTGACCAGTTATACTCTAGAATATCCCATTTCTACGTATTCTTTCCTAGAGGTAGCTGAGTTTGAGTTTCTACGGAAGCCCAGAGGATCATTTTTATGAGCTATCCATTTGGATACGAAGATCTTGATAATTACTTTAAGTTTAGAGGCATTTCCCATGGCTGGCTAAGCTTCTCTGAGTGCTGGGTGAGGAAGCTAGGGTGGAGGAAGATGGTGGACATTGCGGATGAGAAGGAAAGGGAGGAGTGATGAATCAAGTATAACGAAGCTTTTGAAAGGGAGATGACTAGACAGTGCGAGGTTGCAAGTTTTATGGATCTATGGAGGAAGACGTTGTGAGAAGGAGTTGAGGTCCACACAGAGGATGTAGAACCTGAGAAGTGTGTGCTACCCCATCTTGGAAAATGGGGGAGAGAATCCCTTCAACTTTTGATGAGAGTTCATCACATGGAGAAAGGAGAGCCATCAATAAACATCTAAACCTGCCTAATGACCAACCCTTGGCACTTGGTTTTCCATATAAAGGGAGAAGTATTGTTAACCTAGTTGGTATCAGTGGGGGTAACCAATCTGTGCATAGGAGATATAATTTCTCATTTGGGACATCCATGGCTACGTAAACCATTCTGGTATTTGGAGGAATTTTTGGATAAGGTGCAAATACACAAGGTTTGGATATCGCATCTGGGAGTGGTGTGGGACACACAAATGGTAGTGGGAAAATATCACAAACCATCAATGTGCAGTACAATGGGACATTGGGAACACTAGGCGCGACCACTTCAGGCCATTTGTCAGTTACATGAGGTGGATATGGTGGTATAGGGGCTGGAGGACTTGGTGGACCTAGTCAATTTGGTGGGTCACGAGGAACAAGACCTGTGGATCTAGTGGATCTGGTGGAGGAGGAAACACCAGAGGAAACCAAGGCTCTGGATTAGGAGGAAAAGGGCCTTAACCACCTCCACAAGTATTTTTTGATATGTCTTTACACTTACCAGACTATAGGGGTATTGAGGATGCCGCAGAGAATGTTCACAATTGTGAATTACCATGGTGCGTGAAAGGGATCACTACCCTTGAGTAGAAGGCAAGTCAGTTTACAACGCCATTGTAAGGGCGAGCACATAGTTGGTATCAGAAGTATGAACCCCATCAAATGGTGCTAGACTACACTACATTGAAGAATGCCTTCCTAGCAGAATTTCATATCCTTGAATTTGAGCAGAAGAGCATCAACACTTTGAAGGAGATCCAACAAGGAATGATAAAGAGTGTGCCAGAGTACGACATGTGGTTCAAGACTCTCTTGTCAAAAATATTATATGAAATTCACCCTTCTCAACATGATCAATGGTTTTTTGAAGGATTAATAACACCGTTTAGAAGGGCACTGTAAAAAAATACTTTCATAGACCCATGCGAGGCCTTGGAAGATGCCATGCATGTTGAGGCTATTAGGAGCGTTGATACTTATGTTAGCCCTTTTATGGAGGCTTAAATTTTTACAATGGCCAAGTAGTTAGAGAAGTTATCTATGAATTAGGTGCATGAGATTTGTAGTGGTCTTTGGTGTACAAAATGTGAAGTGGAAGGGAATGCGAAGGATAGTTTCCCTTGGAAGTTGGTACGCACCACGACAGTAGACTGTGAGATTTTCCATGGGGATCATGATGCAAATAGGTGCTGTCTACTACAACACACAACCCACAAGAATGTTTCTTGTTATTGCAAGATCTACACTTCTACGACCCATGATACCAAGGATTGCAGAATGATTGACCAGATTCATGATGTTATTGATCTTGGTGTGCACCAGGCTAGTCTTGTAAGTAGTTCCAAGGATGATGATTTATACTATGAAGGGCATGTAAATGAAGGAGTGTGTTGAAGAGGATTTTGCAGAGGAAGAAGTGAGTTCCCACAAGGAACCTGTTATAATTGTGGATTGACATAACATTATAAGTGTGAGTGTTCTGACCTATTGCAACACTCATGGTGCGGAAAAAAACATATGTATGAGGAGTGCCCTGAGTTTTTTGAACACATGAGCCAACAACACTAGAAAGAAAAAGGCACCAATATGGTGATTATAAAGAAGTATGACCCTTAGTGGATGCCAAAAGTGGTGCGTGAGTTGGGATTAGAACCTGTACTAGTAACAATGTGAATAGAGGCTGTGTGTGCAAGGGAGATGCCAAAACAAAAACTAGTTATTAGGAAAGAAGTGGTACATGGTAAGTATCCAGATCCTACTCATTAGAAGGAAGTGTATCAAGAGACTATGGATGTGATTCGGAGTTTTCAAGGGGAGATACAATGTATAGAGGAGCAGTCAAAGCAGTTATAGGAAAGGAAGAATGTTGAGGCTCTGAAGGAGGACGTGGATGAGGCCAAGGAAGTATGTAGGATGTTAAGGAAAGAGAATATTATTCCCTTACTAGGAGAATGGCCGAGGGAGAAGGTACTATGCACTAGAATAGAGTGAAAAAGGTAGGTTTTGCATGTAAACCTTCCTCCTCACAACCTTGAGTATGATAAAGAGATTACATTGAATGCAATTGTTGATTGGTGGATTCTAAGAAATATCCTCATTAACACAGGAATGGAGGTCAATGTTCTCACTGTAGACACCTAAAATTGGTTACCCAATTTGGTGTCCCTCACATTCATTTATCTTCTTGGGTAACCTGGGGCACGTTCATATCACCATGGCCCCCTTGGGGTATTATTCAATTTGTGATTTAAACACCTATCCTAGGTTTAATTCACCCCATTATGTTTTACCCATGAGTAATTAAATATTAACTATTCAATTACACCTTTTTACATATATCCTAACCACTTATCTACCCCATATCTATTCTATCCATATATCCCCCCTATTTCTCCTCCTCCCAAACTGAGCAGCGGGATATTTCCCGTATTTGAGGTGAAAGGATCACTCTCATCTTTCCAGAAATCACTCCTTTTGGCCATTTTGGGAGTCTGTTCCCTGATCGGCGCCGACCGGTACTCGGTCGATGCCGATTTTTTAGAACGGTGCCGATTTCATCTTGGTCGGTGCTGATTACAAATAGAGGCCCAGAACTCAGTTCTGGTTAGACAGTCAGATGATGAGATAGACAGTGAGTTAGACAAAGAGAATGAGAGAGTTTCGAGCATCAAGTCTGAGCATTATCTATCAAGTGAGAGTGAATCCTATCCAAACCAATCCCTGAGAGGAGTACCATTACTCTTCTCCTACCACATCAACATCGTGAGTCTTCATCGATCTCTTGGTGACTCTGTTCTTGCATCCAGCACAGGTGGAGCCTTGGCAGTATCCCTACGACACTTGCAGATCCAGCGGAGATTGACGATCTAGCCTCCACTGTCTGTTTCTCAATATTCCTGCAAATTTTCCCAAGTCGATGCCGATTTATATCAGTCGACGCCGACCTACATCAGTCGACGCCGATCCTGTCTACATAATCGACACCGATACTGCAGTAGGTAGAAGGACTCAGGTAACATTAATCCAGCATTATTTTTCATAATTTCCTATTTCCTACTGCTTTCTGTCCGCTGTTTAGATTCAGTTGTTATTACTTTTGATTAGAAAATCTAGTCCTTTACGTACATCTTTTATCATGTATGCTTCTTTCCTTAATTGAAAACGTGGACTGACATCCACCGAGGGAGCTTATCGCTTCTCGGACCCGCTTTTCGGGCAGTCCACCCAAATATCTTTTAACGTGGTCTTTTTCTGTCAAGCATCTGTGTCTCACAGGTTTCTTGGATCTACTTTACAAGATTGCTTGTGTGCACCCGTCTTGTCTACATCGGCTTTCTTTTCCGTCTACATTTCTGGATCTTGTCTATCAGGTATCGATTTTATTTGAGTTTTTGAAGGCTTTTGTGTTTAGTTTGGTACATTAACTTGGACAGATAACAAGCGTGAAATTCTTGATCTACATTCTGGCATGGCCGGTGGGACCAAACCAAAGTCCCTTATTGGTAAGTTCATCTCTTTTCTAGTTTTGAGCTTTGTTCTTTTTCTTTGCTGATTTTTATCAGTTGTTCTTAAGCATTTCCTTCCATTGTTTCAGTCTTGCTACTTTCATTTCTGAATTTGCAAAGTTAGATCCGTTCTTTTTTTGTAAATCTCAATTCCAATTTATATTTCTAAAAATTAGTAAATATTTCATTTGATTTCAAGATTGCATGTTCGATCTATCTCTTTATGCAAAATTGTTATTTCCTTGAAAATTTTCTAGTTCCCTAAACAAAAATTTTCATTTTTCTATTATCTGGATATATCTTTCTGGATTGGTTTGTGTGTTTTCTTAACCTTTTTTTGCGGAGCACTTTGCTTGTTCATGGGATTGTTCGAGGGGAAGAGCTCAACAATGCACTTTTTGAAGTCCACACACCTTGGAGAGCTAGATCTACAGGTATTTCTCTTTTACGGTGTTTTCTCCTTTTTAGGAACTAAAAAAAAAAAGAAAAGAAAAAAAGAAAAAAGACTTTGTTTGTTTGTTTTCTATCACATTCAAACATTTCAATTTTGGTGCTTAAAAAGAATTTAATCGCATTTGGGAAAGAATCTGTTTGACTTGTCTTCATCAAAATCAAACACTTCATTTTTAGTGCTTAAAAGGAACTCTTTCTTCATCATTTTTGTTGTGTGTTTTTCATCTAGTTTTAATTAGGTTGGAAAATTTATCAAAATCGGTAGTGACACTATTTGATTTTTATTTTTCACCCTTGCACACAAAGCCAAAATCACTAGGTATAAAGCATTTAAACAAGAATTCCTCCCCTAGCCTTGCCTACTTGGAAGTGACATCCAAGAGGAAGAGCCTACGTGGTACTCGGGCCGCGCTATAAATTCACGGAAGTTCTGGTATATATTGGCAAAGCACCCGACTCCCTTATCACAGCGGTGTGTGAAGTGCGGGGGTAGGCCCCTATATCAAGCCACGTACTGGTCTTTTACTGAAGTGCCTTCGGGACTCCTCACCAAACATTCCCCAAACCATCCTTAGTTTGGCTATCTGAGTAGTTCCTGTTCTAAAAAGCCTTCCCTAACATTTTCTTTCTTAAAAGCATAAAAATTTAAAAGAGATAATCACCTACGCTGCTTGATTTGTCTATGCATTAGTTAGGTCAATCTTCTTTTTTTCTATATTTCTGTTTGTTTATGATGGTCATCACTCGATTAAAATCTAGAAGAATGGCTCAAATGACCCCTTCTTCCTCCGAGATCACCACTACTGTGGATGTTTCGGCACCCCCCAGATCTTCCTCGGGACCGCTGTTAGTTGGTTCCCCATCTTGGTCATATAATCCTTTCTATCAACCTAAAGCAATCCCTTCACGTCCAGCTTCCCCCAGTCCTTTAGAAATATCATCTGCTTCTGACATAGAGTATGTTCCTCATGGGGACCCTGAATTTCAGGCACTCCTTGATTGCAATCCAGTAGCCCTTATGGACTATCTAGTACATAAGTTTATTCAAATATCTGATCAGGGACCACCAATCCAACAAGTTTACAATTATCCTCGTGAACCATCCTAGTATTTTGTAGAACAGTTGGCATCCTTTTTCTTGCCTCAAATCACGGAAGAGGGTGGCGCACCTATACCTCCTTTTTCTCTTCCACCAACCATGACGACTAGTTCTCAAATAGTCTTGCCTATTCCTAGCGCCGCAGTTACCTCGGCTATCCCACAACCTACTTCTGAGAAGTCTTCTACCTTAGCTATAATGGGCTCATCTGCGCACTCACAGATTGCTGTTAATTCTTCTATGTCGTCTATTGTGTCTCAGGGTCAGTATCTCTTGGTGAATCAACCCCCTTTCGTGAGTCAGTTGGTTCCTTCTTCTCATCCTCCACCTCATCTTTCTTCCAATGCTCCAGCGACAGTGACCTTTACCCATCCTCTAGCATCGGCGCCCTTAATAACCAATCTGGCAATCAAAAGCCTCATTCAGACTTTGTTCCCCACCATGTCCAATCAAGTCAACACCCATGTTCCTCAATCCATTCCGATTCAATCAACAAGTGTAGGAGCCCATCAATCACAGGCTCCATCTTTCATTCAACCACCTTTTTCTCAACCACCTGTCATCTCACAGCCTGTCTATACACAGGCTCCTTCACAACAAATACCTCATCATGCATCACCCAGAACACCTGGTTATTCCTCTTACCATCTTGTTAACCAACAGATGAATCCCCCGTTAACACCACAACAAAATCCACCAATTGCTTCTTATATGGGACATACCAGCATACCTCCTCCTCAATCTGACGTGGTCCAAATTATTTTCAAGAAAATAGCAGACCTGGAGGCATCCACCAAAGGGGCTCGTCCCTCATACTCTTTTGAAGAAGTATGCAATGAACCGATTCATCCATCAGTGGCTTTTAAGCCTTATCCTCCCCAATGGGAACTTCCTAAATTTTCAAAATTTCATAGTCGGGAGGACCCTCAACAGCATCTGCAAGCATTCAAACATGCTTTCTACCTTATAGTCCAGGATCAGGAGCTTATGCTCCGTACTTTCCCTATGTCTCTCGCAGGACCTGCTTTAGACTGGTATAATAACATTCCCCAACATTCTTTGTTTTCTTTCTCTCAATTGGCCCAGATGTTTGTTGAAAACTTTTTGATAAATATCACACATAAGATCTCAATTACAGATCTTTATAACATTCGTCAATTTGATGATGAGTCTATTGCAGACTTTGTCACTCGTTGGAGAGGGATAATAAACCAATTGTCTTTCTCCCTTCCTCAATCTCAATAGATCGAGTTATTTACTCGATCCTGTGCTAATCATATTTCTTCTACCTTAAGGATACCGACCTTTCACACATTTTAAGAAGCTTTTACGATGGCACGAAAAATTGAATCTCGTGCCATTGAACAAGGGAAGTTAAAACTTCGTTCTAAAACTAAACCAGATTTTTCTCGGTTTACAAAATCAAACCCTTCCACTTCTAAAGACAAGAATCAGGGATCCACCAATGCTATCGTATTAAAAACACCACGAGCCGATAACATTTCTAATCAAACACCACAGAAAGACTCTTCATCTTCTCGAAAAGGTCCCTCGTCATCTCGATCTTTTACTTCGTTGGGGGAATCATATGCCTCTATCTTGGAAAAAATGTTGGAAGTTCACATGATCAAACTTCCCCCTATTAGAAATTTTGATGAAAGCCAAGAATGTCCATTCTGGTATAGGGAAAATGACTTCTGTCATTATCATAGAACCAAAGGTCATGACATTGAATGATGTCAGACCTTCAAGAATCTTGTCCAGAAATTCATTGATAAAGGCGAGCTCATTTTGGATAACCCAAATGCTCCCCCAAATCAGGCGCTTGACGTGTTTAAACAACCTTTTCCCAATCATTCCCCGAACCATGATGCTTCAGGGTCTCAAAAACCAAACACTCATACTATCAGCTTCATTTCTATTGAAGAATCTTCTTCTAAAACTGAGCCATTTGCGAACACATCGATAGAATCAGAACCTCTTGCTGCTCCGCTAATCGCTAGGATTCCGCCATCTTCAGACAGCCCATCTTTGAGTATTCCCACATTGTTGGAGATAGATTCACCTCCCTCTGCCTCTTTATCTAATCTTCCGTCTATGCCTGAGACATTGTCATCCTCATCTGTCTCATCGTCAGACATCCTTTCGATGCTCGAGACATTTACATCCCTTCGAGTTTCCACTACATCTACATCTACTTCTGTTTCTCCCATTTTCACTGTAACTATGCCATTGGTAAACATACCTATAGTTGTACCAACTTCGACGGAAGCATCTTCGATTTTAACTCTTCCCGTCTCCTTTCCCACAGTAGTTACACCCACAATTACTGTACCAGAAGTATCTCCCTCACAAGGAACTACTTCTTCATCATCCACTTCTTCCGTCATTGATACTATTTTTCCTATTAAAGGGAAATCTAAAGAAATAGTAATGACACCTACACTCTCGGTTCCTGAACTTAAACCGAGACAACTAAGATCTAATGATACATCATCCGTATCTCCCCATTTTCTTCCTCCAAAAAGGTTACAGTCACCTTATGCGGTTGAAGTTGTCACCATCCCTGAAAAAGGAAAACCCATATTTCAAACCATCAAGACTCTTGGTGCTTTCCCTCAAAAATCTCTCTCTACGCCTCATAAAAGATTGGATTTTTTTGCGGAGAAGGCATCTTCTTCTATAACACCATCAAAACCATCATCTTCTTCTATAACACCATCAAAACCATCATCTTCTTCTACAACACCATCTTCACCAATGCCTCGTAAAGTGGACTTACCTTCTAGAAAGGCATCATCTCTCTTATCAGGATCATCGTCTTCGTTCCCAAAAGACAGGGCACTTATTGTTCCTTCGATCAGACATACTTTGGGAGCTTCCTCTTCATCTAAATTGACATTATCTAAATCATCATCTATTTTGAGAAAGCAACCTTCTTTATTTCTGAAGACCACAACACTTGTTACATCTCCATCATCTTCCAAATCTATCCTAGGAGCTCCTCCACCACCAAAATCAATCCAGTATCACTCACTTCCATCTCAAGTTCCCAAGGATGCTCCTCCCAATGTCTGGAAAGGTAAGATGATCCCTAAAAATACTGTTAAACCAGACATGTAGGTTCTTTTACCTCGGCAATTTGTTGAGGTAAAAGAGGCACCTTCATCATCTCTGTCCTCATCTTTGTCTACCGGATTCTATACTGAAATTCTTCACCAACTTATCCAAGCTTCATCCATATCTCTTCCCCCGATCAAAACCTATAATCCTAAAGGAGTAAAACCTTCTTGGTTCAACTTTGATTTGATTTGTGCTTAGCATCGCACTCCGGGTCATGACACCGAGGGATGTAAAGCTCTTCAATCTATCGTTAACAACCTCTTGGAAGAAAGTGATCTTCTTTTAGAAGAGGAGGAGGAACAAGTATCTGCTGTTGTCCCAACTTCATCTGAGCCTCAACAGTCCACTCAGACCTCTAGTTCTATTAATTCCACTATGGATGATCTTCCACCTTCTCAAATCGACACAATCCATATCGCCACTAGAACCCGACAATATGATAATCCATCATCATCTACAACATCTCGACCACGGGTTGTCATTTCTACAGCCCCCGAAGGAACTCTTCCTTCCTCATTAGCTTCAAGACCTTGGGTCTCTATTCATGCTTCACCTCGGGCTCAAATTCCCATGTCAGTTGAGGAGAGTGTTATGAAACAACTCACCCATGCTCCGGTCAAAATGTCTCTTTTTGACCTCATTCAATCTTCTCCGCAACATCGCCAGGCTCTAATTGATAATCTGCGTTGCATCGCTGTGAATTCAGATGAGCCCCAGCCTTTCGAGATGGTTGTTGGATTGAATAGACCATCAACCGCCATTTCTTTTGAGGATTCTGAAATACCTCCCCTTTCTACCGAGGATTTAGAGGCTCCTCTTTTTATCACGGTTCAAATCAACAACACTACATTAAAACACACTATGATCGACAGTGGTGCTGCACTCAACGTCATTTCTTCCCACACATTCAAACAACTTAAATTACCTAAGAATGTAGTGTCACCACCACCTTTCACCCTTCGATCATTTAACGATCAGCTGGCAGTTACTTTAGGAACTGTGGTCTTGCCCATTCGGGTAGGTAAAAAATTGCTTCACGAGCTCTTTTACATTGTTGAAGGAAAATTCCACTACAATATGATCTTAGGATGCTCCTAGATTCATACAATGCATTGCGTCCCATCAACCCTCCATCAATGCTTAAAATATCAATATGAGGGCAAAATCTATACTCATCCAGGAGATCCTTTTCCTTCTGCACAATGCAACATGACCACAGGGTCTACCCCTCTAAAGAAGGATGCTTGTTCTCCTGGCGAGGCATCATCCTCTTCCTTACCTGCAACTAAATTACCAAATTTCAAAAATTTGGAGGAGGCATTGCAGCGTTTCTCGCTAGGAGAACTTCCTCTTCTTTCTTTTGACACCCATCTCAAGCCTAATCCAGGTCTTGGTCGCATCGTCACCATTGGTCTACCCAATCAATAGACTAACTTCATTTACGGTGGTCTTAATACACCTCACTATCACCCAGATTCTCCCCCTAGGGCCAAACCTTATTTAGTAGGGTTTGATTGTCTACAGAATCCCATGTTTGCAAAAACGTATTTATATCGATGCGCGTGGAAGGGATTTGGCCTGGGAAAATATGAACAAGGTGTGCATGACCTCGCATCCATTCCAACTCTTAAACCACATCAAAAATTTTGTTTAGGATTTAAACCCCTCTCAAAGGCCACCATCACCATTCTTGATGAGCCTCTTTTCATTGAGGAACCATCTTCTCCCATCAGGTCAGAAACATCATTTGATGAGGATGACACCATTTCCATTCCATCTAACTTTTTTTTTAGTCAATACCATTTCCTTAGGACCACTGACCTACAAAACTAATGACAAATCCACTTCCATACCGTTAATCTTCCCTAGAATAGTTGGAGATGATTCTCCCACTATCAACACTATCCACTGTCTGGATGATGACTCTGTCCTCACCTATCTAGGGGTAGAGGATTCCTATCTTCCTAAAACCATCCCTTCTGACATGTCTACGCTTCTCAACGAAGCCACTGTCGATCTTAATATAGGGACTTCTAAAGACCCTCGCATCATTAAGGTCGACCAATCTCTTAATCCACAGGAGTTAGGAGACTTCACCACTTTTCTTTCCAACCATCATCAAGCCTTTACTTGGTCATATGAGGATATGCCAGGACTTGATCCTGATATTTTGGTTCACAATATTGTTACTCTTCCCGACATCAAACCGGTTAAACAAAAACTATGTAAAATGCACCCTCGAGTAGCCCTTCTTGTTAAAGAAGAGTTGTAGCGCTTGCTTTTGGCTAACTTCATCCAACCCATCAATTATCCACAATGGGTTTCAAATGTAGTACCAGTAACTAAAGCTACTTGAAAAATTTGAATTTGTACCGACTTCCAGGATCTTAATCTTGCTTGTCCAAAAGATGATTTTCCTCTACCTAATATTGACCAACTAGTGGATTTAACTACAGGTCATGAGATGCTTTCTCTTATGGATGGTTTCTCTGGGTATAATCAAATTCTCATCGCACCAGAGGACCAACATAAGACTTCCTTCATAACTGCTTGGGGGACTTTTTGTTATTGTGTCATGCCTTTCGGTCTTAAGAATGCAGGAGCAACCTATCAACGAGCAATGACCTACATCTTCCACGATCTCTTACACAAAACTATGGAAGATTACGTCGATGATCTCCTCGGTAAATCCAAACACCATCAGGATCATATTTTCATTCTTACACCTCTCTTTGAGAGGCTTGTTCACTTTTGTCTTCACCTAAATCCATCTAAGTGCATGTTTGGCATTCTCACTGGTAAACTCTTAGGCTTTATCATTTCTATTAGGGGTATTGAAGTAGACCCCGCAAAAATAAAAGCTATCCTTGAGATGCCTCCCCCTTCTAACTTAAAGAAACTCTACAGTCTTCAAGGACGCCTTCAATCAGTGCATCATTTTATCTCGCAACTGTCAGACCGTTGTCAACCTTTCCATCATCTCCTCCATAAGAATGTTCATTTTGAATGGGATGAGTGTTGCCAAAAATCCTTTGATGATCTCAAAGCTTATATTATTTCTCCACCTATGCTTACACCTCCACACGAGGGGGGGGCATTCTATCTTTATATCTCTGTGACTGACCATGCTCTGGGAGCCATGGTCTCGCATCAGGACGCTTGTGGTAAGGAACAAGCCATCTATTACATCAGCCGTACTCTCCATGAGTATAAAACACGCTATTTCGACACTGAAAAGCTGTGTTGTGCTCTCTTCTTTGCAAATTCTAAGCTTCGTCACTACCTCCTCAATCATAAAACTTACATTGTCACAAGTGTCAATCGACTCAAGACAATGCATGCGAAGCCTTATCACAATGATTCCGTATCACTTGTTGGCTAATGCTTATGACCGAATTTGATCTCAAATTTATCCCACAAAAATCTATCAAGGGTCAGGCCATTGCAAATCAATTAGCTGATGCTCCTCTTCCAGACACTCAAGACCCTCTCGCTCAATTCCCCAATGAGTATATCCAACAAATTGATTTCAGTCTTTCTCCGTTTAAAGTAAAACTCTTCTTTGATGGATCCAAATGCCAACAAGGGGTAGGTGCAAGTTTCGTTATGATTCCTCCTTAGGGTGCACCTATCCCAGTTGCACATCAACTTAACTTTGAGTGTACCAATAATATGGCTGAATATGAAGCTCTTGTTTTAGGTCTTCAAAATGCCATTAATTTGGGTGCCCGCCATATCGACATCTTTGGTGACTCTGAACTCATCGTTAATCAAGTCACTGGTGTCTATCAATGCAAGAATGATATCCTTCAAAAATATCGTGATATCGTTCTCTTTCAGCTTCAATCCTTTGATAAATTCACTATCCAAGCTATTCCTCACACTGCGAATAGATTCACAGATACGATGGCTTCTTTAGCCTCACTTTTTCTACCTTTTACCAAAGACTCGTGACTTTATGTGGTTCTACAATGATTAGACCAACCATCTCATCTCAGGCAACTGAATTCAATCAATGCCCTTACAACCAATACACAAGACGAGTGGTATCAACTCATTGTTTATTATCTATCCCATTTAGTGCTTCCTCCAGATCTTACTTCCAATGGTAGAAGATATTTTATCCTACGTGCTAATTGCTATACTATTCTAGGTGGAATCCTCTACAAATGTGGTTTTGATGGTATTTTTCTTCGGTGCCTCAAAACCCCGGAATCATCTAAGGCTATCGAGGAGGTCCATGACGATATCTGTGGTGGAAATTTTAGTGGTTTGGATGTAGCTAAAAGCATCTTACGCTTAGGCTATTATTGGCCTTCTCTTAATCAAGATTGTTGAGAATACACTAAGAAATGTGTCAAATGCCAACAACATTCCAATCTTATGCATATCCCTAGTCAGGCTTTACAACCTGCGACAGATTTGTGGCCTTTTTTGCAATGGGGTCTTGATCTCATCGGTCTTATCAATCCCCGATCTTCACAACGTCATCATTCTATCATTACTACCACATAATAATTTACTAAGTGGGTGGAAGCTATTCCCCTTTACTCAACAAAAGCTAAACCGATTGTTGATTTTGTTTATCAACACATCATTTGTCGCTTTGGTATTCCACACAAACTCATCACAGACAATGGTAAATCTTTCAAAAATGTCGATTTACAGAATCTCTGTGATGCTTTCAATATCAAACTCAGCTTTTCTTCTCCATACTATCCCCAAGCTAACAGCCAGGCTGAAGCTTCCAATAAAACTTTGCGTAACATCCTCGCAAAGGTAACTAGTCAAGCTGGTAGGGATTGGCATTTACATATCCCTTTTACTCTCTGGGCTTATTGGAATAGCATTAGTAATCCTACTGGTGCTACTCCCTTCTCTCTCATCTATGGGTCTGAGGTTGTTCTTCTGTTGGAAGTCCAAATCCCCTCTCTTCATGTTTCTCTTAGAGAATTTGTCTCTGATGAGGACTATCATCAAAAGCATCTAGCGCAGCTTGAGTTGTTAGATGAGCGGCACCTCAATGCTCTTGAACATCATCAAGTCTATCTTGAGCATGTTAAACATGCTTACAACAAGCACTTGTAGCACCATGAATTCAAAGTTGGTGATCTTGTTCTTAAAGAAAACCAAAATGTTACTACACTAGAACGGAGTCAGCGTGGTAAGTTTGCTCCTAACTGGATGGGTCCATATGTGGTTACTCATAAATATGGATCTGGGGCTTACCGTTTATCTTCCATGGATGGTGTACCTGAAATGGAACCTATTAATGCCTTGCATCTAAGGCCCTTCTACTGTTAAAATCTATCTTACATGTTCTTAGTCACAAAACAGATCTTTCATCCATCTATAACCAGTCATACCTTTTTGCAGTGATTTAGGACTATGTGGTTCTTCGCGTTATGTCTTTTTCTACCTTAAGATATGAGTACCACGGCTCTACTCATGGAATTTTTCTTATGGATATGTTCCTCCTCATGGTAGGAACACCTTAATCAATTCTTCATTTGTCCCAAGTGTCTATCTTAATCAAATCTACTTAGGGCATGAGTATGCGTCTGTATATGTTTTCTTTCCCTCTATCTGATCTATCTGGTCTAAACTTAGCTTCCTCCCAACAATGACAAAAAAAAAAGAGAAAAGAAGAAGAAGATGCTATCCAAAATTCCTAAAAAGATATACTGATCCCTTGAAGGACATCTATCCATGCATTATTAAGCAAATCAAAAGATATAGACCATACCCTTGAAGGATGGCTATCATTAAATTCAAGCTACAGACCGTTCTCTTGAAGGAAGACTATTCATCTCATGGAATTCCCAAGGCTTCTCACATTGATCAACCTTTTTAGTAACAGAATTTATCTTTGGCTAGTTTGTTCACTTTTTAGCATCACTGAAAGACTTCCCGTATCGATCAGTCTTTCCACATCTAGCAAACTTCCCGCCTTGATCAGTTTTCCTTTCTGTCAAAACAAACATCATGAAGCTGAGATATAAGACCTTTTTTCGATCATATGGAGAACCCTATTTTCCCAATATGAGCGTGTATTCTGTCCTTTGTAAATTCCGACAAGATACATACTTACTTCTCCTTCCATTTACCTTCTAGATCTAGTTTGCGACTAGCTAGTGTCAGGTTTATTTTAACCTCATATATGGCCTTGTATGCATGGTCTTTTAGTTTCCTATCAAAAGTCTCTATTAATGGTCGGTTAGGGGCCTAGCTTATCATTGTTTTTCTTATCTAGGTGTGTTTTCTTTATTTCCCTTTATCATTTCTTGTTCATCCAGTTAAATTGACATTTAACATGTTAATTTAGTCAAAATATATCATCTTATCTACCTTTTTCCAAAAGAAAATATATCATAGAATGTATTATCAACACATGTGAGTCTATCTATCTATTTTTCATCAAAATTCAATTAAAACATCTTAAATATATCAAAATATATCACATCTATCCATCTATCATCTAAAAAAATGTCCATCCAAGTTACCCTACATCTGCCTATATCTATTTCTCATCAAAATTAAATCAACATATCAATCACATCACATCAACATCACGTCTATCTATTCTATGAATATCAGGTCACACCTATTTATCAGCATATGTCTATATCCATCGCAATTAAATTACATCTATCCAGGTCTATCAAAATTAAAAGCATGAATACAATCATTTGACAAAGAAAATGATGAATCTATATATATATACATGAGTATATGTACAACAAAGAATGGGTGGCTTTCAATCAAGCCATCTATATCATACATCAAAAATGGCTTCAAATCGAGGCTACATTAATACATCGATACAAAAATATATCAATCTTTAAATCGTAAAATCTGATAGGTGGAAGACACTATCTCCTCCACCCTCCTCTGGACTAGGCTATCTCTCCTAGCCGCCGCCTATCGAACTAGCAGCGCCTGCTGCTGGGGGCTTGCCTCCACCTCACCCTCTCCTGGTGCTCCCTCCCTCTAACGCACCACTAGCTATGGCTATCACAAATCTCCTCCTCGCACTTTAACGAGGCACCTTAGGGGCATGTTTTGCTAGGGCATCCTCATAGTACCTCACCTTCGCGAGGAGAGACTGATATTTACTTAGGCTCACTGTACCAGTTGCTCATAGTGTCACTACTGGTGCTGCTAGTGGTGGCCCTCCTATGGTTGTACCCTGTGTCCCAGACTCTGATGTGTTACCTCTATCACCATATTTGGCCCTGAGGGCCTCCCTATATTGATGACAGCGATCCCTCTGCTGGATCGCTGTATCACACTTCTGGTGAGCTATGTCCCTCTCCAATATTAGGGCATCCCTCTCCTCTGTTAGAGCTCTGATATCCTCTAGGGCAACCTGATGTGTTTGTGTCAGCGTGTAATGCTCTCCCTCCAGCCTCTCCAGTGCTATGGCTATATCCTCCTCATCGGCATCTATGGATGCTGGCAAGTGTCGTGGAAGATTTGTTGAATACCATGCCGCATAGCTGTCATCCACTCTAGCATTATCATCACTATCTACAGAAGGTGGGGCCTCCCTCAATGGATCTGTCGGGATCAAAATCAAAAAATATGTCTCTCTGCTATCTTGTTGATATGGCCTGTAGGTGGTCAGCACTGTCTGCACTAGGCCAAACTGTCTCAATACCCGTATAAATGGGACTCACTCCCACATATTAGGCCTACAACCCCTAACCACCCTGCTCCCTCTCAACCCCACTAGGTGAGCATCCTGACTAGCCCATGTCGAAAATACCTGATATGGTCTCCAGATGACCTGCTCTGGTGTCAGTGTCCTTAAGCGCTCGGCATACCAATCAGCGGATCTCCTTGTATGTCCCAGGGCCATGTCAGCCCGCCATCGCTGAAATCCATAATCAATGGCCCCCACTGCTGCTGGCATCCATGGAAGCCCGGATGGCCTGATCACTGCTATGTGCTCATATGCCCAGTAATGGAGCACAAAGCTAACATCAATCCCCGTCCTCCTGCTCGTGGTATACATCCATAGCTCATAATATATCTGAGCTATTAGGGCATCAACAAACATGAACACCTGTCTAAACTACAAGATGTCACAAACACAATCTAGCAATAACAATGGGAATCTCCCACCACCTGAATCTGGTAGAGCAAAGTAGGAGATCGCCATCTGAATCAAAACTATCCATCTGCTCCTAGCATCATCCTATCTATACTGTGAGGCTATCCTCACTACCCTGAACACTATCTCTGACTCATCCACCCTATCCCCATATAACCATCCTAGGGCCCTCTGCTACTACTCTCGTGGAGTGATCTCAATAGGGTCCCCGGTGATCAGCAGCCTCAGGATCCTATATATATCCTCATGGGTGATAGTCATCTCACCTGTCCTGAACCAAAACATGCAATTCTGGCTATCCCATCACCATACTAGTGCTCACATCAACTCTACATCTTGCGACACTCATCGATAATACCGAAAGCCCCCAAGCTCGGCTAACTCTAGGTGGCACCAATCTGTGTCAGTCACATCAGGGAGAATGGTCTCCAGAAGCTCAGGGATAGCATCCCACATGTGTAATGCCTCTCGTGCCTACATCCACGACATCAAGAACAATGTTAGCTTCCCATTTATCCAAATCAAAACATCAAAAACACATATTCTATCATCTTATCAACATAATGGTAAAATCGGTGTCGATTTAATTAAATCGGCGTCGATCGTAATTAGTCAACGTCGATTTAAGGTAATCGGTGATGATCTCATATAATTGGCGTCGATTTGTTTAATCGATGCCGATTGGGAGGATGAGTGTCAAAAACACTCTTACTCCTCATTTATGCCTTTTTTCTCTAAAAATTGAGAACCTAGTATGCTATTTTACAATAAAATTATAGAATAAAATTCGGCTAGGTTCGCTTACCCCTGGTCATGTCCTCTTTCACTTCTGACTGCTCCCAGAAGTTCCATGGTGCTCAAATCCAATTTTTGACTCTCTCTGAATCAATCGTCACGATCTAACTAAATCGTTCACGTTTTCTGTTTGCATATTTATATGCGCTTGGTATGGTCGGCGCCGATTTGTTTGGTCGATTTCAATTTTTATGGTTGGTGCTGATTAGTCTGGATCGCCATTGATTTACACCTATTGTTGCCAATCGGTTGCACTGTAGCTTTTTGCCATATCCTAAAATCTTCTTGCCATAGTGTTGATGCTTGGCTTATTTATCTGGTCATTATTGTGCCCTGAATGTTGCCTTTTGGCACATACTTTCGATATTATCGTCCATTTCAAGCTTTTCCCCTATACATGGGGTACTCCCATTTTTGGCAACTTAGGGTTCACATGTCTATAGGAAATCACGTTGTCTGATTCGCAGACCGTTCGGTTGTCCCTACCAATGTATCTCTCTTTAGGTGCTAACTATTTTACAACGCTCCTTACACTCATGGGTCTGTAGGTACTAACATCTTCTCCGATGGAGACCATCTAGATTTCCCTACCAATGCAAGTTCCTTAGGTTGCTGCCTTAATGCTATTTTGGTGCGTCATTAATGATCAGATCTACTCCAGACATCTAGCTGGGGCATCCTGCATTTTTATCTACCTTTTTCAAACTTGGGATCATTTTTTCTATCACCCATCCCCTCCCTAGTTTGAGGGGGATCACATCATCACATTTTCCTCCTTTCTTCCACCTCCTTGTTTTTTTCTTGAAACTTTGCTTATCACAAGTTACTAGACAAAAAGGGGCAAAATGTAGACACTTAAAATTGGTTACCCAATTTGGTGTCCCTCACATTCGTTTATCTTCTCGGGTAACTTGGGGCACGTTCATATCACCATGGCCCCCTTGGGGTATCATTCAATTTGTGATTTAAACACCTATCCTAGGTTTAATTCACCCCATTATGTTTTACCCATGAGTAATTAAATATTAACTACTCAATTACACCTTTTTACATGTATCCTAACCACTTATCTATCTCATATATATTCTATCCATATATCCCCCCTATTTGTCCTCCTCCCATACCGAGCAGTGAGATATTTCCCATATTTGAGGTGACAGGATCACTCTCATCTTTCCAAAAATCACTCCTTTTGGCCATTTCGGGAGTCTGTTCCCTGATCGGCGCTGACCGGTACTCGGTCGACGCTGATTTTTTAGAACAGCGCTGATTTCATCTCGGTCAGCGCCAATTACAAATAGAAGCCCAGAACTCAGTTCTGGTTAGACAGTCAGACGTCGAGATAGACAATGAGTTAAACAAGGAGAACAAGAGATTTTCGAGCATCAAGTCTGAGCATCATCTATCAAGTGAGAGTGAATCCTGTCCAAACCAATCCCTGAGAGGAGTACCATTTCTCTACTCCTGCCACATCAACATCGCGAGTCTTCATCGATCTCTTGGTGACTCTGTTCCTACATCTAGCACAGGTGGATCCTTGTCAGTATCCCTACGACACTTGCAGATCCAGTGGAGAGTGACGATCTAGTCTCCACTGTCTGTTTCTCAATCTTCCTGTAAATTTTTCCAAGTCAACGCCGATTTGAATCAGTCGACGCCGATTTTCTTAATCAATGCCGATCAGCCTGCAGACAGGTAGAAGAACTCAGGTAACAGTAATCCAACATTATTTTTTAGAATTTCTTGTTTCCTGCTGCTTTCTGTCTTTAGATTCTATTTATTACTTTTGATTAGAAAATCTAGTCCTTTACGTACAACTTTTATCATGTATGCTTCTTTCGTTAATTGAAAATGTGGACTGAAATCCACTGAGGGAGCTTATCACTTCCTGGACCCACTTTTCAGGTAGTCCACCCAAATATCTTTTAACGTGGTCTTTTTCTGTCAAGCATCTGTGTCTCACAGGTTTCTTGGATCTACTTTGCAGGATTGCTTGTGTGCGCCCGTCTTGTCTACATCAGCTTTCTTTTCCGTCTACATTTCCAGATCTTGTCTATCAAGTATCAATTTTATTTGAGTTTTTCAAGGATTTTGTGTTTAGTTTGGTACATTAACTTGGATAGGTAACAAGCATGAAATTATTGATCTACACTCACCTTATATGCATGTAATTAAATGGGAAGGCCCACATTACAACCATATTTGAATGCGATGTATATGGTGAACAAGATAGAGGTAATGCCCATTGGAGTCTTGAAAGATGCTTTTATCACTATTCAAGGGGCTAAGTTCATTGGGGACTTTGAAGTCTTGGTGCTCGCTGAGGTGGATAATTTCCCAGCATTACTTGGGTGCCCTTAGTGTTATAAGAACAATTTTGACTTGCGGTTTAACAAGGGGTATATCAGATTTGAGAACAAGGAAGAAAGGGTGATTATCCCTTTAATAGATGGGAAATCAACACCCTATACTAAGAGCTTAGGAGAGGAAGTTCTTGACAAAATCTATGTGTGCTCCATCAGAGATCCTAAGATAATTCTTCCCATGGAGGGAGTTATCTAGTTTGAAGATGCTCAGTCCTTGAGTGATACGACTAGCATGACATATTATAATTGGGCGTATGTGATGTATGAGTTGATTGGGTGATAGTTGAGAAGATCTGTAATAAGGGTAACGAAGGCGTGTTTAGTCAAGCACCTGGGAGGAAAGAAGTTACCAAGTTACTTTGGAGGAGCTTACCTTGAAATTTTCTTGCGAGAAAAGGAGGTTCAGTGGAAGAATGAGGATGAGAGAAGGGGATTTCTTAGTTATAAACTACTTGGAACTGTAGTGCGCTAGTGGGTTACTCATTAGGAGAGCCTCCTAGAATGGCACAAGGTAAGAGTTGTATTTTTCCGTAAGGTTTGTTCTCTAGGAGCAACACACCCATTGTTATCCAAGACTACCATGGTAAGGAGACCACCTCATTTCATGTCTAAGCATGTGAAAAGGCCTAGATGGGAAGTGCAGAAGTGTTACCACCTTCATTATGGGTGCATAAGTTATATTCCACCTTATAAGGTTATGTGCGTGTATGGTATGTTCATTTAGAGATGCATCATCAAACAAGTAATTGGCAGGAGTTGGTGGCTGATCTCATTAAATCTTTCGAGCATAGGAGTACAAATCCATCGGTGGATAAGACGTTACAAGTAATTAAACACCTTAAAATGTGAGATAATGCTATGATGGAAGAGAGAATACAAGAGCTACTAGGAGAACCTAGTTTAGAGACAATTTTTGATGAAGAAGAATCAGAGGAAGTACAGCTTGAGCGCACATGCATGGAAAAGGAAAAAGGAAAAATGGTCTATGTAGTAGATGATGAGGAAATGGAAAGCTTGGATGCTAACCATTCTAAAGGCACACACAAAGTCGTAGATAGCACTGATGAGAAAGCATGTGCCTACCATGAGCCCTTGAAAAAAAGAAGGTTAACATTGGGACATAGATATAGCCTAAGGAAGATATCATTGGGGACTATTGGTTTGAAAAGGAAGTTTCAAAGGTCATTGATCTGTTGCACGAGTTACAGGATTTATTCCCTCTTGGGTACAATGAACTCAAAGGCATCCACCATTCCTTAGGGGAGATGAGAATAAAGTTGAAGGAAGGTGCACGCTGGATCCGGAAGAGGCATTATCAGATGAACCTGAATTTATGCGTACATGTCAAGGAAGAAATAGACAAGATGATAACATCTGGTATCATTGAGGATATGGAAGAATAAGAATGGATAAGCCCAATGGTCATTAGTATCAAGAAGGATGGAAGAATAAGGATATGTGTTGACTACAGGGATCTAAATGTAGTATGTGTCATCGATCCTTTCCCAACCGCCTTTACTGAAGAAATTCTTGAGGGAGTAGACGGGCATGAGGTTGACTCTTTCATGAATGGGTTCTCAGGGTATCACCAAGTTAGGATTACAAAGGAAGACCAGAGAAAGACAAATTTCACCAATGAATGGGGAATTTTTTCCTACACAGTTATTCCTTTTGGATTAAAGAATGTGTCTACTGTGTTCTCGCGCATCATGGTACAAACATTTCAGGACTTCATACATAAATTTCTTCAAGTTTACCTGGATGAATGGACTGTGTATGGGTTGGTGAAAGACCATTGTGACAATTTGAGGCTGATGTTTGAGAGATATCGACAGTTGATGATATCCATCAACATTAAGAAATGTGTCTTTGCTACTTCATTTGGAACCCTGTTATGACATATTATATATAAAGAAGGCTTACTAGTGGATCCCGCCAAAGTTGCAGTTATTATGGGATTGAGGGAGCCTAATAGTCAAAGCACAATGTGTAGATTCCTTGCACATACGGGGTACTACAAGAAATTCATGAAGGGGTATGCCAAGATCACCGCACCCTTAGAAGATTTGCTAAAACACAAGAGTTCCTTTCATTGGGGAGAGGTGTAACAGAAGGCATTTGACACTTTGAAGGATATGCTTGTCACTGTGCCCATACTATGGTTTCCTTATTAGGATAAGCATTTCCATGTGCATGTTGATGCCTCAAAAAAAACCATGGGAGTAGTACTAACATAACCTGGTGAGGGGATTGCTGATCACCCCTTGTGTTTTGCAAGTAGGAAGTTGACACCAACAGAACAAAATTACACAACTACTGAGCATGAGACACTGGTAATAATTTGTGTTGTACAAGTTCAGATAGTACTTGTTGGAAACACCTTTATATTCTATACAGACCACATGGCATTGAAATACTAGGTGAACAAGCCTATTTTGCAAGGGTGCATATGTTGTTGGGTCCTATTATTCCAAGAGTTTGAGTTCATGGTGATTGTAAAACTAGGGAAGAGTAATTCAGGGTTTGACCACTTATCAAGAATTGAATTAGGGGAGGATGTGCAAAGAATTAAGGATACCATGTTAGACACACAACTGTTTAGGTTGCATTGCACACCCTTACACTTGGAAGACATTACAGTATTATTAAAAACTGGTGTGGTGCCAGATGAGACGAAGGCTCTAGAGAGGAAGCATTTAGCAATATGCTTCGCACCCTACATGTTGATTAATGGAGATCTGTATAAGTTAGGATGTGATGAGGTTTTGTGCCGATGCGTATTAGAACATGAGTGCATGGAAATTTTGGAGGAAGTGCATGGTGGGATTGTAGGAGGAAACTATGCAGGAAATGCAACCGCATGGAAGATTCTAATGGCAGGTATTTGGTGGGAAACCATCTAATAGGATTGTATTAAGTTTTGTAATGCCTGTGACCATTTCTAGCACCTTGGAAAACCTAGGAAGAGGTATGACATGCCCTTGTGACCAATAGCCAGTGCTGAACCATTTGAGAAATGGGAAATCAACTTTGTAGGGCCAATTTCCCCAACCGCATGAAGGACTGGTTCACGGTATATCATTACTTGCACTAATTATATAACAAGATGGGTAGAGGCAACCCCTATTAAGGATTGCATTATAGCGATAGCTACTATATTTTTATGGGAAAACATAATCAGCAGGTATGGTTGTCCTTTGAGCTTGACTAGTGATAGGGGTACACATTTTCTTAATGAAACAATCAGGATTCTACTAACAAAATTTATGGTGGCCCATCAAAAGAATACCCCATATCATCCATAGGAAAATGGAACTGCTGAGGCATTTAACAAAATACTAAGTCACACGTTGACTAAGATCTGTAACGTCAGAAGACAAGATTGGGATGAAAAAGTATCAACCGTTCTATGGGCATACAAGAAAACCTACAAAAGGTTGAGCAAGGCCACACTATTTTAATTGGTGTTTAGCATGGAGGCTGTTTTTCTAGTTTAATTCATGTTACCATCACTGTGTATAACACGTGCAAGAGGGTTAGATGATGAAAAAGTGTTGGAAGAGAGGATTGATAAGTTGATGCAATTAGACGAAAGGTGATCACTTGCTAGATGGATTCAGAAGACAGAAAAGGCAAGACAAAAGGCATGGCATGATCGTCATATAAAAAATAAGCAGTTTGAGGTTGGGTAGATGGCTTTGTTATATGATTCCAAGTTTCTACGCCATCCAGGAAAGTTGAAATTCCATTGGTTGGGACCTTACATCATCTTGTACTTCCTTGATTCAGGTGCTTTCCAGTTACAAGTGCTAGATGAGACAAGATTACCAGGTCATTTCAATGGGAGTAGGCTGAATACCTACTATAAATAAATATTCTTGGTGTTTGTAAATAAGGTAGTATTTCCAGTTAGCTTAGGATTTCTCTTTATGATTTTTTGTGTTTCCCTTTCTTGTTGTTTGTTCCTTTATTTTTGTTTCATTTTGCACCTCATGCACCAGTAACCACATTGTTTTCTAAAGTTGTGTATGCACAAAGGACCAAACATCTATTTTAGTGTGGGGTGGAGTAGTGTAGAGTAAAGTATAAGCCAGTAGTAAAATTTGAGTGGCCCAACAGAAGGAAGCGCGTAAGATTAAGAAAGCACATGGGGAAATGGTGGATAATGAATTATGGTGTCAAGAAGGCTGTAACAAAGATCACATATGAAGAATGAAGAGTGTAGGAAAAACATGAGGTAGGTGAGGAAAAAAATTAGGTAAATGACAGAAGAAGTGCCTTCGGCACTGTAGACGCGTGTATAAGAGTCTTCAGTTAGATTGTATTTTTGTGCGTTAGAAGGTTGTAGAAGGATTTTCATGTAGGATTGGGCGTGGGGGTAAGGGCGCTTAAGGTCGACATAGGGAAAAAGCTGCATTTAATGCTAAGTACGTTAGTAGGTGGTATAACATTTATTGCTGGAGAAGAGAAAAAACTATAAATATGAGGTCGGACAAGGCATTAGTTTACCTTGCTATTACAAAGTTGAAGTGCTCTTGTGAACTAGGGCATCCAGAGAGATTTGTACGAAGGAAGAAGAATCATAAAGATATAAGTGTGTGACTAGGGTGGATATGTAAACCAGGAGGAAGGAGTACATGGGGGTGAGAAATTTTTGTTTGAAGTGTGCCGTCTTGTAGAATGGTTTTCCTAATTAGGATTTGGTAGCTAGGGCACAGAAAGAGAAGGATTTATTCACGGAGTTAAGCTTTAGATTTGAGAAGAGTAGTAGAGTAGAGAAAGGAGTTTTAAATTTTAAATTGACAAGAAGAATGACACCACAGGAGGTGACCATTTCACCAAAGAAACAGAAGGGAAAGGAAAAAGAAAAAAAAACCACTGCCATCAGTAGCTCCAATGAGGAATGGTACGTAAAAATGCAGTACCTAGAAGGAGTGTTGCTGGGAAATGAGTGGGTGTCACACTTGAGACAAATGGCCATGAGAAATTACAACCATAACATGAGAACTATAAGAAAGAAATAACACTGGAGCTGTTTTGTCTAACTAACAAAAGGACACCAGTTGGAATACCAATATATAACGACAAGGTGAAAGTAAAGTTGGAGAAGGCAGGGATATTGTAACTATATGAGTTTCCTTATTTTGGCAAGTTGAAGCGGCTATATCAGTGCTTGATGTCATGCGTACATGAATACCATTTCTGCTTTGCAGGCCACAAGATGCACATAACACCTTAGTTGATATCCAAATTCACTAGCCTGAATTGTGAAGGGGAATCCATAAATGACAATTTGAGTGATAAGGAGGCCATTAAGGAAACTATGGAGGATTATGACTACAAAAAGGGTTCATGGTACTTTGACATCGCATAAATTCCAGACCTTGTTATGAGGATGGCCGTGTGTTTGGTCACTAAGCTTAATGATCAAGAAAGATGGACACAAGTAAACAAGTCATGTTTAAATGTATACCAGAATATCTCAGAAGGGAACATCTATAAATTTTCTACCTTCATTGCCGATGAGATCATAAATAGTGTGTAGGAAGGGGAAAAGATACTATTTTGAAACATTCTCCTCATCATCATTTCCTCAAATATTGGAGTGCTTGATGGGCCAAAGATTCTTCGTTTTAGAGTATCCAAAAGACAATCCTTGCCCACAAAAAGGTTCAAGAATTATACTTGTGAAACCATGACGGTCGCTCACAAGGCACACCTCGGAAAGTAGTACAAGAGAATACACGATGCATTCGAGGTAGAATGGAGGATCCATGAGTAGTTACCTACAATCATGGATGAAGAGTCAAAGTTTGGGGTTTATCAACATTTCTGCATTAGCAGGTTTACATTGACAAATGGGACTAAGAGCCCATGGTGCAAGCTACCCTTCTCCTTCACCACACAATACTTCCAAGCAGGGGTCAACCAATTCAAGGAGGCCAAAAGGCTAAGGTTCAACCTTAGTGAGGTAGACCAAGACCACCGTGAGCTGTGCCAAAAGCTTGTATACCCTAAGAAGAACACATACGTGGAGAGGTATGTCTCCCATGAAGTACAAATGATGAAGCCGATAACGCTTCCAATCACCGGAAGGGCTGCAACAAGGGTATATCTATGCATAAGGCCTAAGTTTGAGAAAGGTGCCTATCTAGAGAGTGATGTCTCCATTCCAGAAGACCCCAAAGGGAGGAAAAATGCTGTGCCAAAGAAGAGGGAAAGAGAAGAGGTGTAGGAGAAGAAGGCACAAAGTGTATAGACCGCACAATTGGTGGGCTCGCCAGAAGCAGTCTCAAAGCCTAATACTTACACGCATAGGAAGAATTCCTCAATCAAGGAGAAGACCCCTGAGGAAGAGGTGATAGAGAATAAAGGAACCCTCACACATGAAGAATCATCAAGGAAGATGTCACCTATTAAGGAGAAGGAGAAGGAGAAGGAAGAATCTCATATACTAGAATCACCAGTTAGGAAGAAGCACAAGATAGCATAAAATGTAGACTCAGAGGAAACAAAAAATCCTAGAGGCCTACATTGGTGACAAGGATGATGACGAGCTTGAGGGAGGTCAAGACCATCTGGTATATGATATACATGACTTGGAGAAGTAGGAAGATGAATATAATAATGACGAGGAGGAAGAAGAGGAGAAGAATGACAAGGATGAAGTAAAAGATTAGGGAAAGGGGGTGAGCGGAGAGGTAAGCACCAAAAATTAGAGAACCCCAAGCCTCACCAAGAAAAAAGTGGAAAAGTACATGGAGAGAGAAGTGGCAGGCATCATTACAGATTTGGTGGAGTAGGATTTGGAATAGAGCACAGATGAAATTTTGAAGGAAATAGAAGAAGAAAGTGTTGGGAAAGAATATGACAGCATGGGTGGGAATCCCAATTTGGTGGTAAACTTCCCAAAGGCTGCGTGAATAGGTGGGAAGGGTGTAATGGTAGTACAAGGTCAAGGAATGGGATACATCAATGATCTAAGAAAGGTGTGATGTGGGTGCTTCCAAAGCACTGTACCAATAGAACAACTCCTGGCTATGACTTTGTTTGATGAGGAAGGCGCATATCCATGAACCATAAAAATGATATCTTGGGATTTTGAGTCCCATGTGGATGAACCTAAGTTCTAAGTTATTTAAGGAGCGTTGATGAAGGTTCCAGAGACAAAATGAGTAAATCCCTTGGTGAATGCTCAACAATTATTAGATGAGAAGGTCTGCGACATGCTCAAAAAAGTTTTAGTTGAGATTGAGGATAGATTGTTTGGAAGAAATGATAGAGTAAGATTCCTGGAGGAGGAATTATGGAAAGAAAAGGAAATCATTGAGAAGAGAAAGGACTTGAAGCAAGAAGATATTATCAGCGTGCAAGTAAGGTATGAACTAAAAGAGGAGAAAGAATGGGTACATGAGCTACACAAGAAAATTGAAATGATTACAGGTGCTATTGTTTTAAAGCATCCTGACCTAGCGCCGCCTGAGAAAAATATGAATCAACCTTGTAGTGTCTGGAGGATTTGACCCGCATCCTCATGATGGAAAGGAAACCACTTTCCTTAGAGACTTCAGAAGAAGCACTGGCACACCAAGATAAAAAATCAAAGCTGAAGGTTGTTGAGATCATTGCCCAATATACCAAACTCCTTGCATAGGTAAAGGCCGCCACACAAGTTACTGAAGCCGCATATGACAACTGCATTGATAGAGATAGAGTGGAAAGCATCCTAGCGCCCCCATATGAAATGGAACTCAAGGAGTTTAAAGAAAAGAATAAGGGGAACATGGTAGAAAGAGATAAAATCCTAGCCAAGGTAAAATAGAAGTTATAAGCTATCGAGGCCTTGCGAGGCTCGATTAAAAAGCTAACTAAAATAATTATACCCCCAGATCACTTGTAGGATGGATGTGTTTGATGACTTGGGAAAAAAATTAGAGGGTATTGTTAAGAAAATGAGTACCAAATAGGAGGAATTAAGTTTTGAGGAGGTGAGCACCTTAGTCAGAGACCTCTGTCAACAAGCATAGAGTGAGGTTGATGCCTGGGAAAAGCTAGAGGTAGAAATAGGGAAGGATTTCCCTCTCCTCCTTCAAAAATAAGCATTTTTCTCTTTCATTTTCCCCATTCTTTCATTCTTTCTCCCAATTCTTAAATCCTTCATTCTTTATTCATTGAAGAGAAGTGTTTTTGAGGACGGAGAACATGCATAGTGTGGGGTGATGTTGGGCCCTAGAATATTAGATAAGTACAAGAAGGCATGTGGGCACATGAGACCTATTTGAAGAAGGGTGCGTGGGTTGAAGGCATGTAGGAAAGGGTTCTAGTAGGGTTTAATAGAACACACGACATGTGTGTGTAAGACAAGACAAGTTTTGGGATTTAGCCATATTTAGAGTTCTAGATAACACACAAGAAAAACGTGACCCGTCTAGCATGTAGAGTGGATAAGGTACCAGCCTAGCAGCTACATGGTCAAGAATAGAATATTCCATGCATGCAATGGAAGGATCTAGAAAGACATCATTGTAAAGAGTGGAGAGCTCAGATAAAAGGAAGCATGCTCCATTGGAGGACCACATGGACACTTGGAAAATGATCTGTTATCTCAGGAAGTCATTGCGGTGGAGACTAAAGCTATATATGGAGATGCTCAGGTAAAAGAAGAAACAAACGGAAGGAGAGAGACAAAGAGATAACATTGGATAGATAAATTTCTGTAGGAATAATGAAGGATCCTTTGGGTTAGGATTAGGAGAATTGTAGGAGTGATGACATATTTAGAGGGATGGGCCTGCAACTAGTTTTGTAAAGATAAAAGCATAGTTAAGGTTCCTAATGCATGAATCTGATCTACATTGTTATATTGGTCTTTTATGGCCTTAATGAATGTAATGTGGTTATTGAACTCATTAATATGAATATAAGGTTCTTTTTGAAAGAATATATGTGTTCACGACATAAATCCTAATGCATTTCCTTTGTGTCATGAATTAGTTATGTATTTTGTTAGATACTTCTCTTTTATGGATGCATTGATATGATAACTCATCCTAGGCTCTTAGAATGAACGCTTGGTTCTTTTTTTCCTGTATCTAAACTTGTAGTTAAGGATGTATTCTCACAAGAATCATATAAAGGAGGGGATCGACAACCGCAAGTGCCTTGCATGAGTGCCCAACACTTGTTGGGTGATAGGCCAATGCACATGAGATTAGATTGTTATTCTAAGGGTATAAAAATGACTATACTTGTGTATTCCTAGGGTTACAAACCCTCACCAAGAATTTATAACACTTATTCTAGTCTGTTCCAACATATACATAGTCCCAATCATTCTTAGTTTACACAAAATCATATAAGTCATATTTCTCCTTCCATTTGATTAGGGTTTTACATTGTTAAATGTTTGTTACTTGGACATTACTATATTTCATTACCTGAATATAATTTATTATAGTATTTACTCTGAAATAAATATTTAATTTAATTTATATTATATCATTTGGTGGAACCCACTTCTCCCTGAACATTCTTCTAATCTTCTTCCATGGTTGAGATTGTTGACCCCTTCACTAACTCTGATCTTCATGATCTCAATGCTCCTCTTGATGAACACCCTCAAGACTTAGATATCTTATTATTCATTTTCCATGATGAATCCAGGTGGTTAGCTAAGCTAAACCCTATGGTCTCTAATGATTCTTCCATTCCTATTGTCACACTTACACCTCCTCCCACCACCACTCTTCCACCTAAATCTACTTTCCCCATTCCTATGCATACCTCTACAACTCACTTTACCCCCATTCTCTCACATGATACATATCCTCTTCAAGAACTCCTGACCTAGCCTCATTATACCATGATTTATAAACCTAAATTTTCCAATTGCAACAAAATCCACTTCATATCCCTCCCCATCTCTAGATTCATTACTCCTCCTTCATAGCGCTTTTTTACCCCGCCATCCCCTCTTATCCACTGCCTCCTAACTTCATTGCACCTAAGATTCGTACCTTTAATGGCCATGATGACCCTAATGAGCACCTTCTATCTTTTCATGTTGCATGTTTGGACTATGCTGATGACCTTACACTATTGGAAAAATTGTTTCCTCGAAGCTTACATGACTATGTTATGCAATGGTTCTATGATCCACTTGTTCTTTCAGTAACATCTTTCACATATTTAGCCCACACATTCCTTACTCATTTTTCTATGAACATCATCACTAAGATATCCTATTCCAAACTATCTAAAATAAAACAAGGATATAATGAGAATCTTATAGACTATTTCTTGAGGTATAATAACAACCTTGCCAAAATGACCAATGTTCTAGCTGATTCATAATTGTAAGACCTATTCATTCAAAGTCTTTTACCTCCACTTCAAGAGAGTTTCATTTTTGAGACTTCTCCATTTTTGATCAACTGTGTTATATGCTCAAATTAAGCAAAGGAAAACTATTATCTATGGGAAAATTGAAGTATTAGGATACTTCCCCCAATTCCTCTTCCAACAAGTTTTAAGAAAAATCCACATTCAAACAATCCATCAAGCCTACCAACTCTAAAGCTAATGTCAACACTTTTTCTACACCAACCAAACTTCAATTACAATCCAAGAGGTACACCTTCACTAAAATAGCTTACACACCTCAGTTCCTATTACCAAAACTCATTGAAAGCAATATGATTACTCTTCCTCCACCACTCAATCTAGACCCTTCTTGACCACGTGGCCATAATTATGATGAAAATGCACACTGTGATTATCACCAATGCAATTATCATTTCATTAATCATTGTTTTAAAATCATACATATCATTTGAGATATTATCTTTAACAATGCCATCAAGTTTACTGAGTCGTTTACTTCTAAACTGGTTAATGATAATCAAAAGCATAAAATATTCAATGACCCATTGCCAAAAAATGACATGTCAGCTACTGATTCCTCTGTAAATCACACATATCATGTTGCGCCTCCCCCTTCATCAAGGATTCTTGATTTTCTCATTGCTACTTCTGATACGCCACCACTAATTATTACATTTTCAGATCATGATTACCATGCTACATTTTCCTTTAATGAGTTGCATATTGATGCTTCTATTGGTACTCATATAGTCAACAATAATATGTTCCATCCTTTGGCACTTTCCAATACATGCTCCATGGCACTTTAATTGGCTATCAAATTTCCTATCTATCAAATCACATTTCCAGTTCCTAATTATTACAGGCGTGTCATCCTTCACATTATTTTTGGGTCCCTTACCATACCTACACCATTCCTAGTTACATCTGAAATCAAGTGGTGTGACATGGTCTTTGGTATCCCTTCCCTACTCTAATTATGTTTTAAGTTCATTCGTAATAAGGAAGTTTTCACCATTCAAGGTATTCCACTACACACACCATTACCTAGGTCCACTCTCACCTCTCTTTCAAAACCAGTCATGACATCTAGGCCTCATGTACCTCTCAAGTCTAAATATTTCTATGCACCTAGCTCTCCCATTAGTACATGACCTACATCATGACTTCATCATCCTCACTATTCCATTAGCCCACATTGTCAGCCTAAGTCCCCTATCTGGAAAACCCATTCCCATAGGTGTTCTCCACATCCTTTACAACATAGGTCTCCCTAACACATGCATATTTACTCTACTACACCACAATTCTTAGACCATAGTCACATGACTTATCCTCCTTGGATACTAGATAAGGGTCACTCATTTTTTTCTCTTGTCGGATAGATTTCAACCACTCACACATTTGGAGGGATCACACTTTCTCTCCCCATCACTAGTGGCTGTCTCTATTATCTAACACACTTCACAATTTATGATTCACAATAAATATTTCCTAGCATCTATTTTTATTCATATACCATACCTTCACAAACCGATGACACACTTATGGTATTCATACATGAATGTTGAGGGAATTAAATGAAATTTTATCTCACATTTAGGGGGAATCACGCTTTCTTGCCCCGTCTATCAATATTGGTTGTCTCTATTATCTACCACACTTCACGCTCTGTGATTCATAATAAATATTTCCTAGCATATAGTCTCAATCACATACAATACCTTTATTGCCTAATAACAAACTCTTGTTCTATGGTTCATACTTGACTATCAAGGGAATAATTCCTAAATGAATCTCACATCAAACACATCTGCTGGGGGTAATGCAGCTCCCCTCATCTACACATTTTGCATATCATAGCATACCATCACTTTCACACAACATCTACACATCTTGGTTTCATTTAATCTTGTTACATTATATTATTTACATGTTGTAATTTGTTTCCTATGCTAATTTGATGCTTTGTATGTCATTATATTTTTTATACACACATGTGTGTTCAATTGGTATCTTGAAGTGAATGAAGGAATTTCATATATTCTCACATGATGTATGATGCTCGATACTACTCTTTACTAGTCTCGCCAAGGCTCCTAGGGGCACCTATCTTTTCTACTCTCATAATCTACACATCACAGGTCCTATCATTTCAATATTCACTACTTCTGGTCATTTTCATTTACTTCTCACTGATATATACACGATTTGACATACTACTTATCTTTCTAACGTGCTAATGGGTGATTCATGTGTAGTATTTTCCTAGTAGGATTATATACAACCATAGTTATATGTTACTTCTTGATTGATACTATTTTCTATTGTTTGCGGGCTATACCCTATGTTATGCTTGATCAATGTTTTCTTATGGCCACTTTGGCCCTGATTGTCTTGTAAAATTGTGAATGATGTCCCATGTATGCAACTTGATTTTTGTGGTTCCTCTTGTATTCACATTTACTTGTCACATTGCATTCTATTCCATACTGTTTAACAGTAACACTTGTTTCTAGCATATGTTGTTTGCATGTTCCCTATTTTTTACCATGTAAATCCCCTACCCCCTGTAGGTATCCAATCCATGATAAACACATTAATGTTAGGTCCTCTCATTTGGGCCGTATCCTCTTACACTCATCATATGCACCCCAAACAAGTGGGAAACTATTGGGTGAACAAATCACCCTTTCAGTAGCTCAAATCTCTAGAACAAAACATCACAGTACAAAATTGACAAAAAAACATAGTTACATAGTGGTCCAAATTTAGAATTATATCACAAACATAGGGTAGAAACTAACACCCATTATCAGAAAAGAATGGTGGACGCTTGTGTCCTATGGAAAATGAGATAGTTTATCTATTCAGTATAATTTCTAGGAGGCTATAATATGGATCTACAATATTAGGCACTTGTACTCAGTTATAGAATCCATTCAATCAACTACAATTTAGTTACAATTGGCTATAATCGGTGATAATTGGTTACAAATCAGAGCATGCCAATCTACAATGGAACCTATCATTTGAGAAGCATCATAGATGGAGAGAAAAACAAACATCTCTCCATAACACTTCTCTTGGCATGAGATATCCCAAAAAACTCTTCCTTGGTGTGAGATCACCCAAAAAAATCACTCTTGGTGTGAGATCACCCAAAAAACTCATCCTTGGTGGTAGGATGCTCAAATCCATGGCTTGATGCTTTCTTGGTTGGGAATTGATCACCCCAATCCTATCCAAGAACATATCCAAGACAAACATGATAAATTTATATCCTTTAATCTCTCATATGTTAGGTGCACTCTTTCCTTAACTACTACTTTTACACACTACTCATATATACGTTACTCCTATTTTTCACATATGAGACTTTGACTGTTCTCTTACTCTTCTTTTGTAGGTCCACCCTTATAAGAAGTAAATCACATCTACAAGTACAAGATCTAGCATCACACTACTATGCATACACTTCACCCCTAGAATCTAGCTCCCTTTCCTAGTTCCCACGCTTCATATGGATACTTTTCCACTTGACAAACTATCAACTTCACTTATCTTTGGTTTACAAAGTACACATATTCTATCTACTTTATGCTATAAAGTATCCATTGAACAACATAAAGTGGGGGAAAATATAGACACAAAATCTATGCACTTGGGTACTCTTATCCAACATAACCCCCTGGGTTATTTTGAAAAATTACATCCTCATTTTGACTATAAAGTTCAAGATTTTAGGTTACACGCACTCTAATTGTTCCCTTGGCACAATATGCTTGGAAAAAGTTCTTCATGTGTGCCCCTCATGCACTCTAACTGCTTCTTCCTTGTGGTTTCCCCTCTCCCCACTTTCCTCCGTGTGCTTCTACCTTTCTTCCTTATTGTTCTATATTTTCTCATTTTCTCTTTGCACACACTCTTTGCACACCCACTTTCATTTCAACAGGCTACACACCTTTTCGCGCACATCTGCTGACTTACCACCCATTTTGGCTAAGTCCCTGACATGATCTTCATGTTCATGCTCCTTTTTGTTGAGTCCCACATACTTCTCTATGTGAAATCATTCCTCTCTCACTTTCTACCTTGCACATTTTCTTTCACGCATCCTGGTCTTGCATTCTCATTTTTGCGCACTCATGTTTTCTTTCATGCACTTCCACCTTCTTGTCACTACACACTCCTTTTAATCAAATATCCACACCTTATACATACTTACATACTTTGTAGATATGCACCTTTTCTTCCCATTTCCATGCGCACCATTTTGGATGCCCTTCTTCTGAATTCTCACTCCTCTTACTCACGTCAGTGTCAATTGTATCTCTCCTGCACTGAGTTATTGTGCCACATGACAACCAATCAAGCTTGAGTGTGTTACACGTAACCTATCAAAGCATGCCATCTGGGCACTAGATCCTTGCAATGAACCATTACATGACACATGGAAGAAAAGACAAACCAAATAGATAGTTAATAGATCCTTTAGCCGATCAGAGTTCGCCATGTGTCTTGCATGTTTTTCTTACACTGTAGATTTCAAATAACCATAATATTTTCTACAGAGATTAGATTTAGGCACTTCTGGTGTTGTTGGAAAGCCTCTAACGTGAGCTACACTCTAGATAATTCAAAATCAGATTTTACGAGATTTAGTAGGTGATAAGAAGGGAAATGCATCTTAGCTCATTAATGCGCAACTTAGGTTAGATTAACCACCCAGATTTGATCTGATTTTTATTCCTTCCTTATTCCATAAGCAAAAAATACATGGGGGGGTGTTTCTAACAACATTGCAAGTGGATTTGCAGGAATTCGATGTTTTCTATTGGTGGGTGGATTTCAAATTTGAATTTCCTTCTTCTTTCTCCTTCTCTTCTCTCATTATTCCTCTATAAATAAAAGAACAATGCTCATTGTAAAATGTTAGACCCCTTTATTTTTCCAAGGGAATTTGTTCCTTGTATTTTTAAGTTGCATGCCTTTAGATCTAGCTCTCTATATGTGGATATCAACCTCATCAACCATTGTAATCGACTATGCATTACTTGGAAGTGATACAATCTTATTTTGTGGCTATTTTTTTCCTTAGTTCGTATTTTATTACATCTTCTCACCTCTCCTTTGCATTATTTTTTTTTTGCATTTTTTACATCCCTTGCAAGTACCTTTTCTGATTGTGCTCCATGAAAACGAGTGTGTTAGTGTGCTTCAGACCATGATATATGTGTCTATCCTCTCTACACACATTTTCCATTATTTTTTCTTAAATCTAACTGTGTTCATCCCCATCTTTCTGGTGCTATCACCTCCTTTATCTTAGGTTTCCTTTTCATGCATCTATTCGTCACCCTAGTCCCTTAGAATCACATAGTAGTGATATATAGCTACATTTCCCTTCATAGGAGTAGTTTTAATGTTATAAATAGGTAGAGGAATTGACCTTCTTCGAAAGTTTGTCTCAAGCGCGCAAGGTCCCACAACTTAGAGATAATCCCATATTGCCTCAAAATCCCAGATCATCTTGATTTGGGATAGGTGAAAGTTTTAGCTCAATTTTTTTGGCACGCCTAATGGGACAATTTGAAGAGCTATAAATATTCATTTTAGCAAGTTAATGTGTTCTTATTAAGATCCAACATTTTGGAGGCATCTTTTAAGCACATCTAACAAATCCCAACATCCATATCTATTGGTTTCAGTAATTCACACACCTTGTCATCAAAGGAGAGAAAACAAAAATGTGTGTGAAAAAATGTGCTAAGTATTGGCATCAGGAGCATAAGGCAGTTCTTTACATTCGTACACACACAAGGATAGGTGTAATCAAATATAAAGTTTTAGTGCACACAAAACTGAACAATAGTTAGTACATGGCCCAATAACACCCATAAGAGAATATGCGCTGTTAATTTATTTAATAAGTTGATGTGTTCTTGGTAAATCTTCTACATTTGGAGGCTATTCTAAGTGCATCTAGTGACTCCACTGATTTAACCAATCCATTATCTTATTCATAGACCTTTCCCTCCTTCCATTCATTTCTTCCTTCCCTTTCATCCTTCAATTCACCTTAATGTTCCCACTTCACTAATGAATCTTCATGAAGCTCCTTCATTTTCTCATTTCAGTTCTTCCCCCCTTCATTTGTAGTAGTGGCATGATATCCATGAAACAGTCCTGATTAAATTTCCTCTTTTCCATGGAGATGGAGATTAATTTCCTATTGATTATATCCAAGATATAGCCAACCATTACGTCATACATATTTCCAATGAAGAAAATACTTTCCTCAAGATTCTTGTTCTATCATTCAAAGGAAAATCAAAAGATTGGTTCAACAGTTTGGCTCCTCAATCCATTTCAATTTAGGATTAGCTAGGAAATTTTTTACAACTAGTTTAAGGAGAATGAAGACGTCATTTTCCTCATGGAACATCTCAGCAAAATACAATGTGCTTCAACAAAATAGATTTCAGACTTCAATATCAAGTTCACAAGGACTTGGTACATAATCCCTCAAAAATTTAGACCCTCACAAGGTATGGCATTCTTGTATTATTTTAGGTCCTTGGATTCTAATTTGGCTGTAATGATCCAAGATTTAGGAGGTAAAACTCTTCCTCAGGCATTTACCATTGCCATATTAGCTGAGAAGAGTATCATTTAGGATGACAAAAGAAAATACATCCCTGTCACGTGCACTTCAATTCCTTATACGCATGTTACTTTAATGCCCATCCTCCCATCTTCTTCCGAATCCCCTTTGTCTAACTATGTTATAAATAAACAATCCCTGAGCTATGTATCATCCCCAACTAGTATCATCATGTTTGAAAATTGTAGAAATGTTGAAGAATGGTATGAATATGATTGGGAAGATGAGATTACACAGAAAAAAGAAATAGGGGCATCTACTTCAAAATAAAAATATCTAGACTAAGAGGATTCTATTTTAGTGGAGATATATTCATTTGTTGAGGCACAAAAATGCACAATCCATCCTATAAACATTACACTTCAAAAGGAAAGTCTGTATGATGATCCCATATATGGGATTTAACTTCAAATAAATGGGAAATTTTAAAAGACCAGTCCATTTCTAATAAGATATTTGGCTAGTTTAGAGCCAAAAAAAGAGTTTCCACTGGTCATGCTCATTTCAAAGCATGAGGATGAACTTCAGCATGCCAAAGGTCAGCAGCAATTCCTCCTAGATCAAAATGCAAAACAACTAAAGGGGGTATTCATTTTCTTTGTTATTGATACTTTGAGAAGGGTAGAAAACCAACTTCAATTTTTTTTTTTCACTCTTATTAAAGACCATGTTCAGTGCCAAATTAGTTACATGGTCTGAATTTGTGAGAAAGGGGAACTACTTCTCCTTTCATGTTGCAGGTTTTGTTTGAGCTTCCTTTTCCTCTGGTTAGAATAGGTTAGTATAGGATTGTATTAAGAAAAAAGTGCTAGCTCACACTTTGCATGTTTCCCCTTTGAACATGTATGATTTTCAAATTTTTTTACTTAATTGTGATTTTGTTTCTTGGCAGGATCCTTTTGGTACTGATTTATTTCCTTTGTGTGCCCTTTCACGTGCTCTTGTAACATTCCCATTTTAAGACTTTAGAAATAAGGAATTGTTTTTTTATATAATGTTCACTGTTCGAAATAAAGAATTATTTAGAACAAACATTCCATGCCAATCAAATTCAAATAGATAACCATATGTAACTGTAATGATTTGGTGATCCACCGATCTATTCATTCCATAACTCGGTAAGCTACCAATCCATTTATGTTATCTTATGTATTGAATACATATCATATACTTCGTATACCTAGTCTTTTTAGCCTACACAGGGTACTGAGTGATCTGTTTAAAGAACATCTCTGAATATCTGTTACCAATATTCATCTGATATCACATTGTTTTAAATTTGGTGACATAGGAAAAAGTAACCAACAACTTGCGATACTTTGGCCAAATATTTAAAACATACTATGTATGTCACTATTCCTAGATGACATACTCATCATATTGGAATACGTCCTTCACCTCACTCCTCTATTATCATGATTGGTATTTATTAACTACTGTCAGTCCACTTGTCCCAGGTTTAACCCTAGCCCTAGATAGAAACATAACTTATTATAGGAATACAATCACAATGGCCTAGGGTAGATGGGAATACTTGGTTGACCTAAGTCAACTGTATGTGCCAAGGTACCCTGAGCCATTGGGAGCTAATTCCTATCCTAAATATGCTCCTACCTTGACCTAGAGAGAAAATAAGTTCAAGTCCGAGTTCTTATTATGTGTAGATCTGGATGATCAATGTGGAAGGGTGATACCACATATCAAATACAACACTGTATTCTTGAGAAGACCCAAGTCTTCTCAAAAGTACAGCCCTGCAGTTGGTGTGTGCCAAAATCCTACAAAAACTACCTCGTCGAGATGTACATACCCCAAGGAGATTGTTAATTTGGATTATGTCTTGACTACAACAACCCTTTTAAACGCTAATCCAACACTTCATAATTTCTTATTGTATACTTGTATCAATCGAGTATTAAATAACTTTTTTAATCTTATGGTTGCTTTTAATGTTCATTTTCTCAGTTAAACCAACAATTAACCAAAACAGGACAACGGTATCATAAGTTTCTTTTTAAATGTTCTTTAACTTTCAAAAAGGTTTAACAACTGCATATAACTAAATAAAGTAGACTTCATACTAAATGAAGTCTAATAAGTAGTAATCATACTTCCAAACCATTAAGGTTTATATTCATTTGAGAGAGAAAGAATCTCTCTCTACATGACTAAGTATTAGGGTATATCATTCCCAACGTCCATATTTCTTAATGCATGTTAATTATGCATCACCTTATTATGTTAAGTTGTTAAGATAAAAAAATTATATTATGAAACTCAACAAGTTGCTTCATTATAGGGGAAATTGAACTAATTCCCATTATCCATTTTATCAAAGATAACAAGATAAGCATAACATAATATAAAGAATATCAACATGATGGAACTTTCATCTTCTTTATAAAAGTATGAGATAATTTTTCACAACCCATGAAAATAAAACACAACTCGCAATTCCTCATTACAACTTATAAAATTTAGAAGACTATGCCCTTTAGGCAACTGCATAACAACAACCCTCATTCTATAAAGTATACAGATTTTCTTTAAAATACAAAAAAGAATGAATCAGAATTCTTTACTAAGAATTATACATATATCAGCCAATGCATAATATAAGTTTTTACCTTATTTTACCACTTAAGTCATCGATATGCAAAAATATCTAGCACGGGTCAGTTCAATGAACTGAGCATGATAAACATTGATCATTAAAACAAAGTACATTCCACTAATTATATCATTAAAGCAACACTGCTTTAATGAGATAATTAAATCATCATACAATCAGCATAAGTGATAAAAAAAGAAAGGAAGTAATTAATAATTCAAGATCATCTTTAAAGAGAAAAGAAAAATATAATAAACAATATCTGCCTAAGATCTTAAAGTTCTTTTAATACTATCAATGGCCAGAAAAAAAACAACCAAACCTGTCATCCCATTATTTCATAATTCTATCCTAATATAATACCACATTTATATTTTCTAAGAGACAAAATAAATGTATACAACATGGCTCCTTCAGGGATAATTCATCTATATCATAAGCAAGAACCATTATAAACTCAACCCAAACCTATAAAATTAGAGAAAATAGACCAGATAATAACATGAGTTACATGTTTCTTTCTGGGATAACAAAATTGCACATTCACTCATTCAAATATAGACCAACACAATTCCATAACCAAATAAGAAGGTAAGGAAAACCAGAACAATCCATCTACAATTCCAATTCTAGCTCTTCATGTTAGAAGTTATCAATCAAATAACAAACAACAGTGTTCAAAAACCTAGCAGCTCCAAAGAGGAGTTAATCTCTACTCATGATCCTCACAAAATATAAAGAGTACAAGAGACAAACCTACTATTTTCCACAAAAACTAGGAAAAACTAGAAAAAAATATTCAAACCCATAACTATAAGTTTACTTAACAACAAAACCCTCTTGAATATTAATTCAAAACATTATTTCATCGATGGTTTGACTAGGTAGACCAACAGATCAAAATAAATCTCCATCTCGAAAGAGATTCGAGTACAGAAAGTTCAAGCTATGAGCATATCCAGGGACAAAAGGATATTAACTTAAATAAAAGAGAATCAATGATAAATCGTATCATTTCAACTAAACAAGAAGTTCTAGTTTCAAACTAATTTAGGATGAAAACACACTACAGACCCAATTCAATATAACATTCACAAAAGAATACACATAAATATATATTTTCTTTCTCAAGGAGAGGCCAAGGTCTGTTCACTGTTTTAGTCGAGAATAGCATATCAAAACAATAATGATAAGGTTTAGAGTTAGCCATGAACCCAAGATTGAAGTCTCACAAATGATTCACCAAATAATACAAAAAGTAAACCATTCGTGATTCAAAGGTATGAAACTCAATGCAACTGAACAGAGAAGGGATCCTATCTAATCATATCAATGTCTAAGGTAATAACCCAAATCTACTACTAAGACCCAATTTAGTGAAAGAGACATAAGAGAGGGAGAGCTAGAATCCAATGCCCAACACAGAAGTTGTCTCGGTCTTAAATTCCAAAGCAACAAGAATGGAACATTAAGACAGAACATCAAAACCATGAAATTATGACGGTGGTTCCTTAGTACAGACTAATACAGTCAACCTAGATGCGGGTTTCTTCCAAGCAACGGGGAGATAAAACTTTCTCAAATTCCCAAGCTCATACTATCTCAAGAAGTTGATACAGTAAAAAATAAGATAGAAGTCCAACATTCCTAAAGACGTTTCTAGTTCTAAAGCTCACAAGAGAGATTTAAACAACTCAAACAAGTTCCCACATAGTTTCATGGTTAGTATTTTCTCCAGTAAGGAGCTATAACTTAGTCATTACTAGAGAATAACCCAATAAAAAATACCAGGATAGGTTCAAATGAATCGACCCAAGTATAAGTCCATAACACTCAAGTGTTAAAAAAAAGTACATAGATGAACCTGAGCTTTGAACACAAACATTTAGAACTATACTAACAAAATAATGCATGTACAATGCTAAAAATGAACTCCAAGCAACATTTCAACAAGGATAAGTTTTCTAAACATTGGTTCTAAACAAAGCGAAGCTCCAACACAAGCTTAAACAAAACACAAAGTTTCAACTCAAGTCTACATCCAAAGATTGTAACCCAGAAGCAATAAAAATGAACCCAAGTTTCCCTGAGCTCATATGCTTTTATTGTCACAAAAGTCAGTTCAATGCACATAACCATTGAATACAAGATCTAGAGAGTAAAACAATGATACAAAATAAGTTCTAATACCATTTTTACTTGCATGCAGGTTGTAATACTTAGCACAGAAAGCCAATTTCCAAAAAATTCAATTTTACCATGGATTCAAATCAAACACACAAGGATCCATAAAATCCAGCTAGAAAAATAACTAGACATAAAAGAAAACAAGAATCTCATGAGAGCAGAGTTGTTCTAATGACTCATTTAGAAGAACGAAAAGAATTTTAATAGTTAGAGCCTATCATGCCTGATAGTGCTTCCACTAAATCGAAGGAGACTTCCAACCAAGCTTCTAACTCTTTTTCTCCTCCAAGACATATCAAAAATCAAACATCTCTTCCTCCTTTGCTTCAAATACTTTCCTTCAATCAAAATTAGGCCGAAGAAACCAAAAATACCTTTGAAGTGAAAGTCAAACTATTGGTCCAAAGAACCAGTTAGCTCCATGCAGAGAAAAATCCACCATGTAAGAAAAACCAAATGATCTCCTAAAAACCCACCTCCTATGTTTCCAAGAAGGTTTACACGCGAAGACCGAGGCTCATAAATGCCATAAATGCCATTCAATCCAAAATTGCTACTTATATTTCCTTATCACCTCCTCCTAAATATGGCGAATGCCAAATCAACACAAAAATATAATTCCATTCATTAGTGGAGTTTCCACGTAGGCCTCCACCAAGTCTACTGGTCCTCTACCAAATCTAGTAGTACTTCTTCATTTAAATCCCTTTCAAATCATTTAAATTATATTGGAACTGTTTCCCTTATGTCATGTGACCCCTTTAGGTTCCCTTTAGTTTATGTTAGATTCAAATAGAACTTAGGTTAATTTAACAATTACCAACATAGGCCTTAGAACATTAGCCATTATAATTTATACCTTTGGTTAGGTTCAAATCACAACCCTTTAGTATTAGGTAGTAGCTAAAATAGCTTAATATCCCCCTTAGTAACTCTTCCCTTATTTTCTTAACGTAATGCTTAAGTTAGGATGCCAACCCCACAATAAGAATAAGAGGCTTAGGTTAGAACAAAATTCCAATAAATAAACATAGCTAGAACATAGCTGTTCTTACCTAGCTTAGGTTACCATTAGGATATTCCTTAGATTTTTAGGACTCCGAACTTCTCCACATAGAATTGAATTTTTCTTAAGTCCTTAATGTCCCACCAAGATCAATCACCAAAGACCTAGGCACAAACATACAAATGAACGAAAACACGTTGCAACAAGACCAAGAATTAATATCATGCAAAATTCAGTCTTCTATGTTCCTTAAACTACTGAATGTCAATTTTACCATTCAGTCTATGAAGAAGACTTGAAACATTCCTTGGATCACTGAAATTGATCCAAGGATGAGTCAGAAGAAGAAATAAGTCTGCAACTCTTAAAACTAGATTTCCACTCATCTTTCCAAAGTGAAAATGAATTCTTGACGACCATATAATTTCAGTCTAATGATTTTTAAGAATAGAAAAGATTTATCCTTATGAAGCATGATCTTTAATAGTTAAAAGTACACATCTTTATCTAGAAAATAACATGTCAACACTTGAATGCAAAAGAGGAATTTATCAGTTGTCAAGGGTGCTACATGCTTCCCTCCTAAAAGAGTCATTGTCCCGAAGATTATCTTATTTCTAACAGATTGCATCAAGGGGAAAAAAAATCATCCTATTCACTTTTCTTACCATATTTCAAAAACATATCAGCATTAATTAAGTTCTAGAAATTAGCATTATATAGCTGTTTATTCAAAATAAATAAATATCTGCCCAAAAATGGCATACTTATTGTATTACAAAGATAAAATCACACATTTTTATCAGTCAATAGAGTCAATCCTGTTCAAATAGATATGGGAAAGCAGTTTTCATATCCTCAAGGTTTTCCCAAGTTGAACTTTCTTCATTAAACTGGTCCCATTGGGCCTTGAATTGAATTATCTTATGATTTCTCAAATGCAACTGGCAAGTTTCAAGCACTCGTATGGGTATAACCATGATTATTCCTTGGTCCTAGACCTACAAGGAATTCCAATTTAACACATGTGATAAATATAAAATGTATTTCTTAAGCAAAGAAATATGGAAAACATTATGCATTTGTGACAAAGAAGGAGGTAATGCTAAACGATAAGCTATAGGGTTGATTACTTCAACTATCTCAAAAGGTCCCACATAACAAGGTGATAAATTGGCAACCTTGCCAAAAGTTATAGAACTCTTTTTCATTTTAACCCAAAGAAAGACTTTCTCACCAAGTTCAAATTTACTATCAACCCTCTTTAAGTCAACGTAACTCTTTTTCCTATTTGCTGCTTCTTTCAAGCGTTCACGAATAAATTTAACTTGCTGTTCCATTTCAGTAAGAATTTCAGGTCTAATTACCTCTCTATCCTCTATGTTATCCCAACTAACAAGGGTTTTGCATTTTCTTCCTTATAATGCCTCGAAAGGTACCATCTTAAGAGAAGCATGATACATATTATTGTATGTGAATTCAACTAATGGAAGGTAATCTTCCCACTTATATTGTTGATCCATGCAATACATCCATAACATATCTTCTAAAGCTTGATTTACTCTTTCAATTTTTCCATCCGTTTCCAGATGATACGGAGAACTGAAATTCAGCTTAGTCCCTAATGCTACATTAAGTGTTTGCCAAAATATTGACGTCATTCTAGGATCTCTATCTGAAATGATTAACTCAGGTACTCTATGCAATCTGAAAATTTTGTCTACAAATCTTCTTGCCAAAATAGGAGAATCATCCTTCAGATTCCCAACAATAAAATGTGCTACTTTTGTTAGTTTATCCACAACTACTAAAATAACATCATGCTTATTTCTCGCCATAGGTAACCCTTGTACAAAATCCATGCTTATTACTTGCCATTTGTATTGTGGTATTCTATGAGGATACAACAAACTGACTAGATGCATATGTTCCACCTTAACATGTTGACATTTAAGCCAATGTGTCACAAAGTCTAGAACATCCTTTTTCATTCCTTTCCAGAAATATTATTGTTTTATATCAGTAAGCATTTTTGTAATGCTAGGGTGTCTAGAAAAAGGTGAATTATGAAATTATGTGAACAATTTCTTTCTCAAATCATTTAGCTAAGGTACATCGACTTTGTTTTCAAATCGTAAGATTCCTTCTTTATCAATGTGAAAACCTTTATACCTCAAATCATTCGAATCTACTGTAAGTGCTGCTTTTACTTGCTGAAAGTAAGAGTCAGGTTCCATTACACTTTTTACTTCATCCTTAAACTGAGTTCTTAACGTTATAAGAGAAGAAATGTGCTTTCTACAACTTAGAGCATCTGCCACTCTATTTTTTACCCTTAATATAACTGATGTCAAAATCGTATTGGGACAAAAAATATAACCACCTTCATTGTCTTGCATTAAGATTTGGCTGAGTGAAGATATACTTCAGTCCAAGGTGATCAGTTTTCAATTCAAAAGGTTTACCAAGTAGGTAGTGTCTCCAAACGTATAGTGCATGAACAATGGCAGCAAGCTCTAAATCATGTGGAGCATAATTCAACTCATGTAACTTAAGTTTTCTACTTTCATAAGCTATGACATGACCATTTTGTAACAAAATACCTCCTAGACCTTCACCTGATGCATCAGTTACCACCATAAAATCTCCATTAGGATTTGGTATTGTAAGAATAGGTGCCGAAGTTAACTGTTCCTTCAAGGTTTTAAATGTAACTTCACATTTCTCACTCCAAACAAACTTTTTATCTTTCCTCTATAAGGAAGTTATTGGTGCAGCTATCTTAGAAAAATCTTTTAAATTTTTTTTATAGTAGCCAACAAGTCCCATGAAGCTTCTAACTTCATATACATTCTTAGGTGCATGTCACTCTGTTATAGCTATAATTTTTGAAGGATATGTAGTAATTCCATATTTACTTATTACATGTCCCAAATAGTGTACTTTTGTGTCATAGAAAGAACATTTAGATAGCTTACCAAATAACCGTCTCTTTCTTAATATTCCAAAAATTATCTTCAAATGCTCATCGTGTTCCTTAATAATTTTTGATTATATGAGAATGTCATCCAAGAATACGAGCAAAATTTTTTCCAAGTATTCTTGAAATATATTATTCATTAAATTCATAAATGTTGCAGGTGCATTAGTTAATCCAAAAGGTAAAACTGTGAACTCATAATGTCCATACCTTGTTTTGAAAGCTGTTTTATGAATATCCTCATCCTTAATTCGTAATTGATGGTATCCAGATCAAATATCTATCTTAGAATATAATGATGGTCCACACATATGATTAAATAAATCATCAATCCTAGGGAGTGGGTATCTATTCTTGATTGTTTCCTTGTTTAACATTCTGTAATCACTGCACAATCTAAGTGTTCCATTTTTCTTTTTAACAAAAATTACAGGTGCTCCCCAAGGTGAAACACTTGGTCTAATCAAACCATGAGACAAAATTTCATGTATCTGAGCCTTCAGCTCTACTAGTTTTGTAGTAGTCATTCGATACGATGCTTTAGAAATAGGTTCAGTTTGAGGCTTGATCTCAATCGTGAAATCAAATTCCCTTTTGGGTGGAACACCTGTCAATTCTTCTGGAAATATGTCATTGAAGTCTCGTAACAACGGATACCGTTCCATAATATCACTACTCTCTTTTATTGATTCAGTAATTTTTACTGCATATAAGGTACATCCTTTATTTTTGGCCTTTTTAAGTTGCATAACTAAAAATTTTATAACAAAAATCTCACGTTTCACACCCTGAACCTCTGCTATTTTCTACAGCTCATCTAAAAAACTAATGTGTTTTTCAAAATAGTCCACTTTAGCCTTATGTTTTGTTAACCAATTAACACCTATGATTACATCATAAGACCCCAAAGGTGTAACATAAAGATCAACCTCAGTGGAAAAGTTAGGTAAATCAAGGACTACTCCATAAAGACACATACCAACTGTATGAACAACTTTCTTCCCATACTATACAGTCCATGTTTTATCCATGTTTCTAGCTTTTCTTTTTAATTTTGATGCTAATTTAATAGAAATAAAACATTCAGTATCTTCGGTATTAAAAAAAATAGTTATGGGTAAGCCAAATAACTTACCCGAAAATTCTATGGGTGTGGCCTGTTTCTTAGCCTGCTTGTCAGCTATTGTAGTGTGTATCTTGTGCTGCTGATTATGATCATCCTTCTTCAAAGGACATTAATTCACATAATGATCTTTTCCACAGTTATAACAGCTTCATACAGGTCCCTTCCTAGGCTTGGACTTATTTCCAGCCTTAGAGTTATTGTTCTGACCCCCATAGGACTTTTACTCGTTATTATTGTTCTTAGCAAAGTTGTTCCGTGCATTACCAACAAACTTGTTTGTTGTTGCTTTCTTATTAGTATCAGATGAAAAATTACTTTTCATTCTAAATTTCTTCCATGGCCCTTTCTTGGGTGTAAGAGATGATGAAGAGGAGTTGGGATTTTTCTTCCTTATTTCCTCCTTGTGAGCAGAAATTACCTTTAATTTTTGTTCCTGCCTTATGCTTTTTCAACAACCCCTTCCATCATGGCTAGGCTGTGAACATCCACCTCTCCCCCTATAATGAGATTCAATCCCATGATGAATTTTCATATCCTAAACTTCTCATCAGTTTGATACTAAGGCACATACTTAAGTATTTTTGTAAATCACTCCCAATACTCAGTTACTATATTGCCCACTTAAACAACCACTTGAGACCAAAGAAATAACCTAGGGTTAGCTAGAAAATTATGGGATATTTTTTTTTTTGATTTGAAGTGTCTACAACTAAGTTGCAAGACATCAATTTTCACTAATAGGTTCCAGAACAAATCTTGTTTACCAAAACACAAGTTTCCTTTATTAACTTATAATAAGTTTACAAGGTTCAAATTTTAGGGTTACATGTTTTAGTTAGGTTCAAGGAGTAATCTTACCCCCATGCATGCTCTCAAACAGGCTTAGAGATTCAACTAGATTTTTCACCTACATAAAGCTCCTAATATTTCCCTAAACCATTCTCAATAGATAGGAAATTTTCTCACCTTTCTGGTGATATAAATAAGTACTTCTAACTCCTTACAGAACTCAAGTTATGAGTGGGCGAAGTTTCAATGGAAAATTTTCCCTAGAGGGACACATGGCAAGAGGAGGGGGAATGCACCTAGGGCAGGTTGGCAGGTCATGGGTGGCATTGGGAAATTTTCCCAACACATGGGTCAAAGGCACAAAACACTCAGTGCCCCCATGGGTCCTTAGGGGAAATAGGTTGAGTCCTGGCGCCGAGCGGAGAAGGGAGAAGGGAAGGGCGGGGCGACGGGTGGATTTAGCACTTTGCGCCACAAAAGGGGAAAAGGGAGAAAGAAGTGCCTGGGTCCATGCACCGACTAAGGAATAGAGTCTGAGTGGAAGGTAGAGAAGCGGACCATGGGAGAAAATTGAGAATTTTTCCCCAAAGGCCAAAAAAAAAAAACAAAAGTCAAGGGTCTTTCGCCTTACCCACCGCCACCCCAGAGTGCCATGTTGCACACTTTCATTGGCCGCGAGCTGACGGGGTCAAAATGAGAATTTTTCCCAAAATTTTTTAAAAATTTAATTCCAAAAGGAAATGTGCACCCCCACCATAGCCACAAGGGGAAATGTGGCACCCTCTGGTTGGTTGCAGGTCAGTGGATGTAAAAGTGAAAATTTTCCAAAATTTTTCAAAAGGTTTACGGGTGAAGAAAAATCCACACCTCCGCCTTAGCCCCTGGAGGACATGTGGTAGCCTTTGATTGGTTGTGGGCTAGTGGAGGAAAAGATGAAAATTTTCCCAATTTGAAATTTTCAAAATATTTTCTAAGGCAATTCGACGGGAAATTTTTGGGTTGCGGGCCCGCTAGGGAAAATTTTCCAAAATTTTCCCACCAAGGCAAAAAAACTTCAAAGTGCCATAACCTGAGTTAGAAAGCTTGGTTTTTGGAAAACGAGGACTTTTTGGAAATATCTCAATGCCCTCTTTGCACATGAAGCATAAATTTTAATTTGGATAAGTTTTAAAGGGTCAATTTTATAAAAATGATCTGTAGACTTTTAATTGGCAAACTAACAATTTTCAACTTTTCAATTTGACTAAATTAGATCTCCTCCATCACTCAACATGCCAATAGATATGGAGAATTGATCTAGGGAGGGTTTAATGTGTTTTAGAGAAGTTGATTTGTTCAATTGATTCAAAATTGAATTTCTCAACAAAAGATAGAAAATGGTTGAGGAAGAGATTGAGCTCAATTCTGCAATGTTTTAATTGTTTCCCTAAGTGTTTCCTTTGTCAGATTGAGTTCCTTGATGTCTTAGCATGCTAGATTATATCATTTTCTAGTGGATTATCAAGTGCAGGTCTAAACTGTGCATTTTAAATGAATTATTGCTAGTTTTAAATTTAAGGCAGAGGTCAATTTCTTGAGGGATTTAATTGCCATTCATTCCTTTCAACCAGAGATTTAATTATCTCATTTTTCCATACAAAGAAACATTGAATTCAATCCATGGTAGAATTAAGTGTTTATGCTTTTTCCATTTTCCAAACAACAAGGATTCCAATCACAATTTGATACTCCAATTTCATCATAGTTTGATGTTCCAATATAATAACAACAATGCAATGAGAGATGAATTTGCAATCCTCTATTGAATTCAATTATACAACTTATATATTTCAATGTTGGAAAACAATAACAGAATTATCTTTCTTTCTTAATGTACAGAAAAAAATGCAAATGTCTTTCACATTTCAAATATATAACTTCATAATCAATTACAACATCATTTCTCCATAACATAACTATTACAATTTCATCCACATCATGTGTGAAAGGATTACAAAGGAATGAGTTTCCACAAGGGATTATCAAACTCTACATTTCTCTTGCGCAAAAATAGCAGCATGCAACTTCCATTTTCTTCTAATTTGATCACAACAAAAGAAGGGGAAAGGCAACGCTCTCCACTCAACCAAGATATCCAATGAAAGGAGAAGACTTCCTTCATAATTGGCCCCTAAGCCCCAACCAAGATAAAATAGAAGGTGCTATTCAACCATGGCAAAAAATTGGCTCCCATATACAACATTCTTTCACATACACATTTCCTTTAAAAAACACAATTTAACACAAAAACAACAGTTCACAATTGCATTTAAAATCATTTAAAAATAGAACTCAGGCTTGATCTTACAAGCCAAAGGAGAAAGGAATATAGGGGAAGCTACTTATGCCTCCCAATTGGGGATTGGTCATCCACCTATAATCATACCACCAATATAACATATCATACCCCATAAACCTTATATCTCCCAACCCCTCCTTATGCCCCCCAAAGTTTATCCCTTATGCCCCCCCAAGAGTAATAAATGCAAGATATTTCTTTTCCATGGTGGATCCCAAACCCAAAACTCCCTCCACAAAATTTTTGATGCCAATGACATTCCCTTATGCCCCCCCACATGGATTCCCCATAGCCTTCTCCTACACCATTCCTATGGCAGTCTACCCAAATAGCCCATAAAACATGCAAAACATTCATTATTCACAACAACACATGAAATACATGACAACAATAAAAGAAGGAATAAACTCCTACCTTCCCATGGAACTATTTTCTCCACACATCAATCTTTGAATGTCAAAAATATAGTTCAAAACAACAACTCACAAGCATGCAAAGCTTTCTCCAAAACTTCTTCCAAAAACAAGAACTCCAATAAGAAAATGCGCCCCCAAGGAAGAATGTAAAAAGGTTCAACAACCAAGTAAAAACTTCACCCAAGTTGCTCCAAGGTAAGAGCTCTAAAAACAAGAAAAAAATGCACCCCAAGCTTACATACAAAATGCTTCAACCCCCAAAACAAGCCAAGAGTTTTCATTATATAGAAAAGAGAAGAGAAGGGGATGATGTGGATCCATGTAGGATCCCACATCACACATCCTCAATTCCAACACTAAAGTCAAATTCAAAATTCCAATGCACAATAAAGAGGTGGGTTAAAATATGACAATCTAATTGCACACTCCAAAAATCCCACACCCTTAAGGACTGAAAATTAAATAAAATGTAAGAGAGTGCAATCAAAACAATGCAACATGATTAATAAAATACATTAAAAATGTCTAAAATCAGTCCTCCAACCATAGACATAGTTGGTAAATTAAATTGAGAGGTATGGGACAAGTTTTACTTGTCCCACAAGCCTCCAAAAATAGCCCCCAAGGACAAATTCGATTTTCCATGGAGGTGGAGTGTTTCATACTCCAAAATCAGACTTACACAACTTACACATCACTTACAAATTTATTACAAAGACAACAACTTCTATAATTATTTTCCCATATCCCAATTTGATTTATTTATCTTTTAACCATATGTTTTCTCACATTAATTTTCCATAACATAATTAAATAAAGAAAGGAAACATATCACTAATAAAACACATACAACAATAATAAAAAGTAACCACATTAATAAAATATACAAAACCATGGTCACATTTAAAGGTGATTCTCCCCATGGAAATCCCTAACAAAACAACACACACAAAACACGTTGCCATGGTGACCGTGTTAAATTCACCGAGAATTCCATTTTGGTTGGTTACTAATCCCCCGATGTTTTGTTGTGATATATTTAACTTGCAAAATACAAATACCTCATTCGGCCTCGTGGCCATATCAAAATGTCTAAAATGACTATATAAAATAATCAAAAAATCATCTAAGTATGTGAATCACAACAACATTAAGGCAATTTAACAAAATCACTCACAATATGTATCAGCAACATCAAAGTAACAATTATATCATTTGTAAATTTATTCAGCAATTATATCATCATGAAATAATTTCCCCTTTCTAGGTTTACTCATGATCTCCAAAAATCACTTGTCTGAATAACTTCCATTAAACATCCATGTCAATAGTATATTAGCATCCACATATGAGTGTCTCTAATAATCACCATGTATTAAATATAATAAGATTTAACAATAATCTAGGATCTGACATCTAACACCATACTAAATCAAAACTATTAAAATGTTCATCATATAGTCTACAATATCATGATCGGTAATAAAAGGTGCCAAAGGGAAGTGGGCACTACATCCCCCTCCCCTTAGAATCGACTTCCTCCTGGAATTCACAGGAAAGAGAGATAGGAATAACTACAACAGAAAAAGGATCACTCCCATTATGGTATTTCTTGCTTCAAACAAGTGTGGATCTACTGAACTTGAGTTTGGCCCAATGTAATTTAACAAGAAGAAGGGAGATTGCAAGGGATGAGTTCTAAACTTTTTGCATGCAAGGTTACCAGTATTTAAACCTAAGGAGTAACTTTACTCTATCAAACAAGATACAACACATAACAATATGATGAGAAGAGTTCTAAAAGACTATTAAGAGTAACCACTAAGTAAGAGAATTATAGGGAGAATTAACATAAACTTGAGATGACCACAAAGTTTCTCATTGATACACCTACCACATCAATAAAAGTTAAGGTTACTACACAATTAAGCCATGATTTCAAGGTTCGTTGCCTAGACAAGGCTAGCAAAATCAACTATGACAAAATTTGCAAGAGGACAAGTCTACTCAAGGTCAACAATTTGAGGTCATATAAGATGAGGTTAATCAACAAGGACACCTAAATCAGCAGAACATTTACAATCAAGGAAATATTCAAGGAAATCACTTCTGTAACTTGAGAGGGCACAATTAAATTTTCATGGTAATGCAAGCGAGGTCAAGACCACAAGGTTTTCCTATAGTCTGATTTTGTTTTGTTTTACGAATCGAGAACACCAAACAAGCAAACTAGAGAAGTCATCTGTCTATCCAAAGAAAAAATGGTACATATATTTATATCTCCCTTAGCAACTAACATAACAATACAAGTACCATACCTTATATCACAATGGGGACTATTTATCTTATTTCCTACTCAAGCTCAGAATAACCATAAAGAGAGCACAAGAAACACCAAGGACCATTCAAGGTTGATAGGGAGAAGAGCAAGTAACATGGGGTCCAATCAAATCCAAGGGTGAATAACATCATCTTTCACTTTCCATATTAATGGGAAAAAGGGCTACAACAACAAGCTGACCCAAGAAAATATGAAGAAAAGAAGACTTCCTAAAGTTATTTTATATCCTTAACATATGTTGCCTTAAAATTACAATACTTAGGTCTCTAAGGACAAGATAACACACAAGGAGGTTTCTTCTTAAACAACAGATAGGTCTCAATCCAAAAGGACCACAACTCACATCCATCGAGCTATAGGATGATAAGGGTGTGATGACCCAAATCTCGCACAAGAACAACACATACATCTATGGACAAGGAGTAATAAGCAACTAGAACACATTACTATCCACTGGGTGTTTCAAAATTTCAGGTAGGAGATAGAACTACAGGTTCCACTATGTATTACACTCAATACACATAAATTTTACCCATTTTATAAATCAAATTATTAAGTCAAAAGTTATAGCTTTGCTTGATAAGAACATTCCTTTCATACTTCCTTAGTTACAAACTTCCTTCTATTATGACATCATTAGTTTATGTTATAAGGAGCACCACTAAGGTGGGCATGATGTCTCACCATTATGTATAGGTAGAGAGCATTTAGTTTACTTGCAAGGAAGGTGGATGGACAATATTTCCCTTCTATTCTTCTACATGGTTTTTATTTCTTCTATTAATCTACCAAGGGTATAACAAGGATCACTTCCCTTTTTCTATGTTCTAGTTAAGTTCCAAGCTCAAATATCCTTAATTATATTTTTATGTTGTTTTGGTTGAGTCATCTTATCAATCAAATTTTAATGAGAATGATGGTTCAAAAACATCACAAAATTACTTTCATGGGAAGGAGATACAAATCAACACACCACATTTTGATTTTAAAGGAACAAGAGACATTCAACATAGAAAAAACATTATTAATTTTCTATAAGAACTTAGGAAAAAATGAACCAACATGAATCACACCAAGATTTCAAAAATTCACCAAATAATTTCAAGCATCGCCAAACATTCATAGTGGGTCTCCACAAGTCTCACAAGAAATTTTCTAGAAAGGCTCATTAAAGAGGTATAGTCTTACTTTTACGAATCTATTAAGGTTTAACAAATTTTTTTTGTGGTTTAGGATGGTAACATTTTACTACCCTAATAACCAAAGAAGGTTTTCCAATCAATACTCATGTCTCCATAAGATAACACCAGCCAAGCAACTAGATGACAATGTAACTTTACTCCAAGGAACCACATCCACACTAAAAGGCATCCAATGCAATGGGGCAACCAAATAATTTACCAAACTAAAATTTCTAAGAGAAAGATCCAAAAGACCCAAAGCATCCATAAGTGTTTCCAAGTAACCCAAGGATTAATAGGTCATAGAATGTTATTCATAGTAAAGGAAATTTAAGGTAAGGGTAAACTTATTTATAAGTCAAGAGAGCAAAACAAGTACACTTAAATAAACACACTGCCTAAAAGGCTTAAATCTATCCATAATTACCAAGATGCATACATTTCATGAGTCAAAACTTTCTCTGATGCAACCAGGAACCCAAGATACAATTTAACATGCCATCGATGAAAAGTCACTATCAAAACAAACACTTTTCCAGTGGCATTTACAGTCAATCAAAGGAAATCCGATCCTAAAAAAATATAAAACCCATAATTAAACACTTATACTCCGACGAGTGTCAAGCCCTTACCAAATTGAAATAGAATCACCACTACTGCTGTCAGACTGCCCTCTAGAACACACTACACATCAAACTTTCTTTCTAGCAAGGTCAAGCAACAAAAAGGGTTGCAGTAAGACCTTAGACACACTCAAGGTTCCGTGCATCCATAACCAAGGCATGACTTTTAATAATCTAAAAGGACATTCGAGACACCCAAGGTGTACCCCCATATGATAATTGTCACCATACATGAAGCATAGAACCAGCTCAACAACATGCAAGAAGGAAACCACATAACGTTTAGCCAAGTAGCCAACAACATCATGAGCTCCGAGTCATCTATCAAATGAAGTCTAAGAAATATTGGCAATCAATAAAAGTGGCTAAGTAGCTGCATTGTAAAGTTTGAAAATTATTGCAAAAATTATAAATAAATAAAAGATCCTTAGAGCTTATTCAATCCAATCATAAAATAAGATGCTGGTCATTGATAAAATACACAAGATTACGAATGTAAAACACAAAAGTAAACACCACATTCACTTTGTAGCCCTTCATGGCCACCAATAGGGGTACTCTACCTCGAGGTTAGTTCCAAGAACACATACATAGGATTGGGTCCTAGAAGACACCTAGACTTAGTGTCCACCCTCTCATACGGGTAACAACATGGAAAACTGACAACCAGACCCTCTTTCTTAACCACTCAAGGAAGGAATCTCTAAAAAACTTCTAATTAGCTCTTCCTAATCCAGAACACAACCACTACTATCCAACCACAAGGATCACATCATACAACTCATCATTCTAACAACTCCCATAAGTAAGGGTCTCAACAAAGGGCTTAATGTATGATACAATTAAATCACGTTTTGGGACTTATAAAATAACACATTTTCAAAATGGAACCAAGTTTTTCCATTATACTAGAAGTTCACCAAAAATCAATTTAATCGAACATTCTTAGTTACCCTAGGTTCAGACAAAATGTTACTAAGCAAGCATAACAACTCAATTTTTTTTTCATTTTTATTATGATTTTAATTCTTGCAGTTCAAATGAACAAAGTAATGTAATATTTCTTCATACTTATTTCTTCTTCAATTTTCAACAAGGTTGTTTTCTAGATTTACAAGTGTACTAGGTTTATAGTTCATATCTCAGGATTTCTAGTGTGCCCAATGGTCCAAGCTTTTGAACCAATACTCTGATACCAAACTGTAGTGCCCGTTTAAACAACCACTTGAGACCAAAGAAATAACCTAGGGTTAGCTAGAAAATTATGAGATATATGTATTTTTTGATTTGAAGTGTCTGAAAATAAGTTGCAAGACATCAATTTTTACTAATATGTTTCAAAAAAAATATTGTTTACCAAAACACAAGTTTCCTTTATTAACTTATAACAAGTTTACAAGGTTCAAATTTTAGGGTTACATGTTTTGGTTAGGTTCAAGGAGTAATCTTACCCCCATGCCTACTCTCAAACATGATTAGAGATTCAAATTTATTTTTCTCCTACATAAAGCTCCCAAAATTTTCCTAAACCATTCCCAATGGATAGGAAATTTTCTCACCTTTCCAGTGATATAAAGAAGTCCTTCTAACTCCTTACAGAACTCAAGTTATGAGTGGGCGGAGTTTCTAGGGAAAATTTTCCCTAGAGGGACACATGGCAAGAGGAGGGGGAATGCACCTAGGGCGGGTTGGCGGGTCATGGGGCAGCATTGGGAAATTTTCCCAACACATGGCTCAAAGGCACAAAACACTCCTCGCCCTTGCGGGTCCTTAGGGGACACGTGTTGAGTCTTGGCGCCGAGCGGAGAAGGGAGAAGGGAAGTGCGGGGAAATGGGTGGATTTAGTGCTTTACGCCATAAAGGGGAAAAAGGGAGAAAGAAGTGCATGGGACCACATGCTTGCTAAGGGAAAAAGTATGAGAGGAAGGCAGAGCAGCGAGCCATGGGAGAAAATTGAGAATTTTTCTCCAAAGGCCAAAAAAACAAAAAACAAAAGTCAAGGGTCTTTTTTCCTACCCGCCGCCACCCCAGAGTTCCATGTGGCATGCTTTCATTGGCCGTGGGCTGACGGGGTCAAAGTGAGAATTTTCCCCAATTTTTTTTTTAAATTTAGTTCCAAAAGGAAATGTGTGCCCCTGCCGTAGCCACAAGAGGACACGTGGCGCCATTTGGTTGGTTTTGGGCCGGCGGAGATAAAAGTGAAAATTTTCCAAATTTTTTCGAAAGGTTTAAGGGTGAAGAAAAATCCGCGCCTCTGCCTCAGTCCTTGGAGGACACATGGTAGCCTTTGATTGGCTGCGGGCCAGTGGAGGAAAAGATGAAAATTTTCCCAAGTCAAAATTTTCAAAATATTTTCTAAGGCAGAGGTCAATTTCTTGAGGGATTTAATTGCCATTTCTTCCTTTCAACCAGAGATTTAATTATCTCATTTTTCCATATAAAGAAACATTAAATTCAATCCATGGTAGACTTAAGTGTTTATCCTTTTTCCATTTTCCAAATAACAAGGATTCCAATCACAGTTTGATACTCCAATTTCATCACAGTTTGATGTTCCAATATAATAACAACAATGTAATGAGAGATGAATTTACAATCCTCTATTGACTTCAATTATACAACTTACATCTTTCAATGTTGGAAAACAATAACAAAATTCTCTTTCTTTCTCAATGTACAAAATAGAATGCAAATGTCTTTCACATTTCAAATATATAACTTCATAAGCAATTACAACATCATTTCTCCATATCATAACTATTACAATTTCATCCACATCATGTGGGAAAGGATTACAGAGGAATGGGTTTCCACAAGGGATTGTCAAATTGTACATTTCTCTTGTGCAAAAACAACAGCATACAACTTCCATTTTCTTCCAATTTGATCACAACAAAAGAAGGGGAAAGACAATGCTCTCCACCCAACCAAGATATCCAATGAAAGGAGAAGACTTCCTTCATCATTGGCCCCCGAGCCCCAACCAAGATACAATAGAAGGTGCAATTCAACCATGGCAATAAAATAGCTCCCACACACAACATTCTTTCACATACACATTTCCTTTTAAAAAAACACACAATTCAACATAAAAAAAACATTTCACAAATTCATTTAAAATCATTTCAAAACAGAACTCAGGCTTGATCTTGCAAGCCAAAGGAGCAAGGACTATGGGGGAAGCTACTTATGCCTCCCAATTAGGGATTCAACATCCACCTATAATCATACCACCAATATAACATATCATACCCCATAAACCTTATATCTCCTAACCCCTCCTTATGCCCCCCCAAAGTTTATCCCTTATGTCCTCCCCCCCCATGAGTAAGAAATGCAAGCTATTTCTTTTCCATGGTGGATCCCAAACCCAAAAATCCCTCCACAAAATTTCTAATGCCAATGGCATTCCATTATGCCCCCCACATGGATTCCCCATAGCCTTCTCCTACACCATTCCTATGGTAGTCTACCCAAACAACCCATAAAACATGTAAAACATTCACCATTCACAACAACACAAGAAAGAAATGACAACAATAAAAGAAGGAATAAAATCCTACCTCCCCATGGAAGGATTTACTCCACACAGCAAGCTTTGAATGTCAAAAATACAGTCCAAAACAACAACTCACAAGCAGGTAAATCTTTCTTCAAAAATTCCTCCAAAAACAAGAGCTCCATCAAGAAAATGTGCCTCCAAGGAAGAATGCAAAAAGGTTCAACAACTAAGCAAAAACTTCACCCAAGCTGCTCCAAGGTAAGAGCTCCAAACACAAGAAACAAATGCACCCCAAGCTTAAATAAAAAATGCTTCAACCCCCAAAACAAGCCAAGAGTTTTCATTATATAGAAAAGAGAAGAGAATGGGTTGATGTGGATCCATGTAGGATGCCACATCACACATCCTCAATTCCAAAACTAAAGTCAAATTCCAAACTCCAATGTAAAATAAAGAGGCGGGTCAAAATATGACAATCTACTTGCACACTCCAAAAAGCCCACACCCCAAAGGACTGAAAATTAAGTAAAATATAAGAGAGTGCAATCAAAACAATGAAACATGATTAATAAAATACATTAAAAATGTCTAAAATCAGTCCTCCAACCATATGCATAGTTGGTAAATTAAATTGAGAGGTATGGGACAAGTTTTATTTGTCCCACAAGCCTCCAAAAATAGCCCCCAAGGACAAATTCGAATTTCTATGGAGGTGGAGTTTTTCATACTCCAAAATCAGACTTACACAACTTACACATCACTTACAAATTTATTACAAAGACAAAAACTTCTATAATTATTTTCCCATATCCCAATTTGATTTATTTATCTTTTAACCATATGTTTTCTCACATTATTTTTCCACAACATAATTAAATAATGAAAGGAAACACATCACTAATAAAATACATACAACAATAATAAAAAGTAACCACATTAATAAAATATACAAACCCATGGTCACATTTAAAGGTGATTCTCCCCATGGAAATCCCTAACAAAACAACACACACAAAAAACGTTGTCATGGTGACCGTGTTGAATTCACCTAGAATTCCATTTTGGTTGGTCTTCAATCCCTCGATGTTTTGTTGTGATATATTTAACCTAAACTCCTTCGGCCTCATAGCCATACCATAACGTCTAGAATGAATATATAAAATAATCACAAAATCATCTAAGTATGTGAATCACAACAACATCAAGGCAATTTAACAAAATCACTCACAATATGTATCAGCAACATCAAAGTAACAACTATATCATTTGTAAATTTATTCAACAATTATATCATCATTAAATAATTTCCCCTTTCTAGGTTTACTCATAATATCCAAAAATCACCTGTCCAAATAACTTCCATTAACCATCCATGTCAATAGTATATCATCATCCACATATGAGTGTCTCTAATAATCACCATACATTATAAATAATCAAATTCAACAATAATCTAGGATCTGACATCTAACACCATACTAAATCAAAACTATTGAAATGTTTGTCATATAGTCTACAGTATCAAGATCGGTAATAAAATGTTCCAAAGTGAAGTGGGCACTATAGTTACAGTTAGCTTTCCTTGAGCTAAGTTCTGGAATTTAGTCATTTTATGATCATAGTAGAGTTGTGGCAGCAATCGTTGCCTAAAGTAACCTTTAAATTGGTCCCATGTGATATTGGTTTCATCAATGTTCAACTCATCCTTACGGCTATCCCACCACAAAGATGCTTCGTGAGAAATCTGATATGCTCCCCATATTGCCTTTGTTTCTTATGAGAAATTCCTTATTACAAAGTATTTCTCCATTTCACTGAGCCAATTCTCAGCTCCATCTACTCATGTGGTGCCATCAAACTTGGGTGGACTTATCCTTTTTATGTCATTAGTGAGTTCAGCTGCTAGCCTAGCCTTTTTGTTCTCAGGATGAACAAGTATGTTAACATTGTTATTATCAACACCCACATTGGAGTTATCCCCTAGAGGTGGCTGATTATTGTTATCAACTTCTTCTTCCTGCTCATAACCCATTACTTATTGTTCAAGTACAACCAAATGATCTCTTGTGTCCAATAGGGCAACAAGGATCTCATTGAGTTTCTGAGCAGTTGTGGCTCCTTCCTCAGGTAGAGGGGTATTTGCAACATTTTCTCTTGTTCTCTCCATTTTCTGTTACAATAAAATTTTAAGTTTCATCAGATTATGGACACAATAGGTCCAAGAGTTGTAACCTTCAGCTCTGATACCAAGATGTAACATTCTCATTTTAAGACTTTAGAAACAAGGGAGATTTTTTTCCTATAATGTTCACTGTTCTAAATAAAGCATTATTCAGAACAAACATTCCATGCCAATCGAATTCAAATAGATAACCATATGCCACTGTAATGACTCAGTGATCCACCGATCTATTCATTCTATAACTCGGTAAGCTACCGATCCATTTATGTTATCTTATGTATTGAATACATATCGTATACTTCATATACCTAGTCTTTCTATCCTACACCGGGTACTGAGTGATCTATTTAAAGAACATATTTGAATATCTGTTACCATTATTCATCTAATATCACATTGTTTTAAACTTGGTGACATAGGACAAAATAACCAACAACTTGTGATACTTTGGCCAAATATTCACAACATACTGTGTATGTCATTATTCCTATACGAAATACTCATCATATTGGAATACGTCCTTAACCTCACTCCTCTATTATCATGATTGGTCTTTATTGACTACCATCAGTCCACTTGTCCCAGGTTTAACCCTAGCCCTAGATAGTAACTTAACTTATTATAGGAAGATGCTCACAATGGCCTATGGTAGATTGGAATACTTGGTTGACCTAAGTCAACCGTATGTGCAAGGTACCCTAAGCCATTAGGAGCTAATTTCTATCCTAAATATGCTCCTACCCTAACCTAGAGAGAAACTAAGTTCAAGTTCAAGTTCTTATTATGTGTAGATCTGGATGATCAATGCAGAAGGGTGATGCCACATGTCAACTACAACATTGTATTCCCAAGAATACCCAAGTCTTCTCAAAAGTACAGTCCTGTAGTTGGTGTGTGCGAACATCCTACAAAAACTGCCTCATCGAGATGTACATACCCCAAAGAGATTGTTAATTTGGATTATGTCTTGACTACAACAACCCTCATAAACCCTAATCCAACACTTCATAATTTCTTATTGTATACTTGTATCAATCGCGTATTATAGAAATTTGTTAAGCTTATGGTTGATTTTAATGTTCATTTTCTCAGTTAAACCAAAAATTAACCAAAACAGGACAGTGATATCATAAGTTTCTTTTTAAATGTTCTTTAACTTTCAAAAAGGTTTAACAACTGCATATAACTAAATAAAGTAGACTTCATACTAAATGAAGTCTAATAAATAGTAATCATACTTCTAAACCTTTAAGGTTTATATTTATTTGAGAGAGAAAGAATCTCTCTACATGACTAAGTATTAGGGTATATCATTCCCAATGTCCATATTTCTTAATGCATGTTCATTATGCATCACCTTATTATGTTAAGTTGTTTAGATAAACACATCATATTATGCAACTCAACAAATTGCTTCATTACAGGGGAAATTAAACTAATTCCCATTATCCATTTTATTAAAGATAACAAGATAATCATAACATAATATAAAGAATATCAACATGATGGAACTTTCATCTTATTTATAAAAGTATGAGATAATTTTTCACAACCCATGCAAATAAAACACAACTCGCAATTCCTCATTACAACTTATAAAATCTACAAGACTATGCCCTTTAGGCAACTGCATAACAACAACCCTCATTTTATAAAGTATACAACTTTTCTTTACAATACAACAAAAGAATGAATCTGAATTCTTTACTAAGAATTATACATATATCAACCAATGCATCATATAAGTTTTTTCCTTCTTTTACCACTTAAGTTGTCCATCTGCAAAAATAGCTAGCACGGGTTAGTTCAATGAACTGAGCATGATAAGCACTAATCATTAAACAAAGTGCATTCCACTAATTGTATCATTAAAGAAACACTGCTTTAATGAGATAATTAAATCATCATACAATCAGCATAAGTGATAACAAAAAGAAAGGAAGTACTTAATAATTCAAGACCATCTTTAAAGAGAAAAGTAGAATATAATAAAGAATATCTACCTAAGATCTTAAAGTTCTTTTAATAATATCAATGGCTAGAAAACAAACAACCAAACCTTCCATCCCATTATTTCATAATTCTATCCTAATAGAATACCACATTTATCTTTTCTAAGAGACAAAATAAATGTATACAACATGGTTCCTTCAGGGACGATTCATCTATATCATAAGCAAGAACCATTATAAACTTAACCCAAACCTGTAACATCAGAGAAAATAGACCAGATAATAACATGAGTTACCTGTTCCTTTCTGGGATAACACAATTACACATTCACTCATTAGAATATACATCAACACAATTCCATAACCAAACAAGAAGGTAAGAAAAACTAGAACAATCCACCTATAATTTCAATTCCAATTCTTCATGTTAGAATTTATCAATCAAATAACAAACAACAATGTTCACAAACTAGCAGCCTCGAAGAGGAGTTAATCTCTACTCATGATACTCACAAAAGATAAAGAGTACAAGAGATAAACCTACTATTTTCCAAAAAAACTAGGCAAGACTAGAACATAATAGTCAAACCCATAAGTATAAGTTTACTTAACAACAAAACCCTCTTGACTACTAATTCACAACATTATTTCATCAATGGTTTGACTAGGTAGACCAATAGATCAAAATAAATCTCCATCTCGAAAGAGATTTGAGTAGAGAAAGTTCAAAATACGAGCATATCCAGCGACAGAAGGATAGTAACTCAAATAAAAGAGAACCAATGATAAATCATATCGTTTCAACTGAACAATAAGTTCCAGTTTCAAACTAATTCAGGATGAAAACACACTGTAGACCCAAATCAATATACCATTCACAAAATAATACACATAAATATATATATTTTCTTTCTCAAGGAGAGGCCAAGGTCTGATCACTATTTCAGTTGAGGATATCATCTCAAAACAATAATAATAAGGTTTAGAGTTAGCCACAAACCCAATATTGAAGTCTCACAAATGCTTCACCAAATAATACAAATAGTAAACCATTCGTGATTCAAAGGTATGAAACTCAATGCAACTGAATAGAGAAGGGATCCTATCTAATCATATCAATGTCTAAGGTAATAACCCAAATCTACTACTAAGACCCGATTTAGTGAAAGAGATAGAAGAGAGGGAGAGCTAGAATCCAAAATGCCCAATAGAGAAGCTGTCTCGGTCTTAAATTTGAAAGCAAAAAGAATGAAACATCAAGATAGAACTTCACAACCACGAAATTACGATGGTGGTGCCTTATTACAAACTAATACAATCAACCTAGACATGGGTTTCTTCTAAAAAATAGGGAGATAACACTTCCTCAAATTCCCACACTCATACTATCTCAAGAAGTGGATACAGTAAAAAAAAAGACAAAATTTCAACATTCCTAAAGACATTCCCTGTTCCAAAGCTCAAAAGAGAGATTTAAACAACTCAAACAAGTTCCCACACAGCTCCCTGGTGAGTATTCACTCAAGTAAGGAGCTATAACTCAGTCATTACTAAAGGATAACCCAATATGAAATACCAGGATAGGTTCAAATGAACTGACCCAAGTATGAGTCCATAACACTCAAGTGTTATACAAAAGTATAGAGATGAACCTGAGCTTCGAACACAAACATTCAAAACTATACTAACAATATAATGTGTGTACAATGCTAAAAATGAACTCCAAGCAATAGTTCAACAAGCATGAGTTTTCTAAACATTGGTTCTAAGAAAAGTGAAGCTCCAACAAAAGCTTAAACAAAACACAAAATTTTAACTCGAGTATTCATCCAAAGATTGCAACCTAGAAGCAATAAATAGAACCAAAGTTTCCCTAAGCTCATATGATTTTATTGTCATGAAATTCAGTTCAATGCACATAACCATCTAATACAAGATCTAGAGAGTAAAATAGAGATATAGAACAAGTTCTAATACCATTTTTACTTGCATGCATGTCATAAAACTTAGCACAGAAAGCCAATTTCCAAACAATACCATTTTTCCATGGATTCAAATCAAACACAAAAGGATCCATAAAACCCAATAGGAAAAATAACCAGACAGGAAAGAAAACAAGAATCTCTGAGAGTAGAGTTGTTCTAATGATTTATTTAGAAGAACGCAAAGAATTTTAATAGTTAGAGCCTATCATGCCTGATAGTGCTTCCACCAAATCAAAGGAGACTTCCAGCCAAGCTTCCAACTCTTTTTCTCCTCCAAGAAAGATCAAAAATCAAACATCTCTTCCTCCTTTTCCTCAAATACTTTCCTTTGATCAAAATTAGGCCGAAGAAACCAAAAATACCTTTGAAGTGAAAGTCAAACTGCTGGTTCGAAGAACTAGTTAGCTCCATGCAGAGAAAAATCCACCATGTAAAAAAAACCAAATGACTTCCTAAAAACCTGCCTCCTATGTTTCCAATACAGTTTACATGTGAAGACCGAGGCTCATAAATGCCATAAATGCCATTCAATCCAAAATTCCTGCTTATATTTCCTTACCACCTCCTCTTAAATCTGGCGAATTCCAAATCAACAAAAAATTATAATTCCATCCATTAGTGGAGTTTCCACATAGGCCTCCACCAAGCCCACTGGTCCTCTACCAAATCTAGCAATACTTCTTCATTTAAATCCCTTTCAAATCATTTAAATTCTATTGGAATTGTCACCCTTATGTCATGCGACCCCTTGAGGTTCCCTTTAGTTTAGCTTAGATTCAAATAGAACTTAGGTTAATTTAACAATTACCAACATAGGCCTTAGAACATTAGCCATTAGAATTCCCACCTCAGGTTAGGTTCAAATCACAATCCTTTAGTATTAGGTAGTAGCTAAAATAGATTAGTATCCCCCTTAGTAACTCTTCCCTTATTTTTTTAGCATAACGCTTAGGTTAGGATGCCAACCCCACAATAAGAATAAGAGGCTTAGGCTAGAACAAAATTCCAATAAATAAACATAGCTAGAACATAGCTGTTCTTACCTAGCTTAGGTTACCATTAGGATAGTCCTTAGATTTTTAGGACTCCGAACTTCTCCACATAGAATTGAATTTTTCTTAAGTCCTCAATGTCCCACCAAGATCAATCACCAAAGACCTGGGCACAAACATACAACTGAATGAGAACATGTTGCAACAAGACCAAGAATTAGTATCATGCAAAATTCAGTCTTCTATGTTCCTTAAACTACTGAATGTCAATTTTACCATTCAGTCTATGAAGAAGACTTGAAACATTCCTTGGATCACTGAAATTGATCCAAGGATGAGTCAGAAGAAGAAATAAGTCTGCAACTCTTAAAACTAGATTTCCGCTCATCTTTCCAAAGTGAAAATGAATTCTTGACAACCATATAATTTCAGTTTAATAATTTTTAAGAACAAAAAGATTTATCCTTATGAAGCATGATCTTGAACAGTAAAAAAACACATCTTTATCCAAAAAATCACATGTCAACACCTGAATGCAAAAGAGGAATATATCAGTTGTTGAGGGTGTTACAGCTCTTCTATTACTTCAAAGATGGAAGTCTTCCAACATTCAGGAAACATTTAAAAATTCTCCACTCTCATAAAATTTAAATTAGAACATCTTCATATGAGAGCAACAATTTTATAAAGAGTTCAGGTAGTGCTTCAAGTGACTTCATGGGTGTTCTTCAAGTGATAGATCATAAATTCAAGTTTCAGGTTGACTGCATGCCCAATGGATGCTCCTGAGGCTACCAGTATCTTCATATAGTAGGAAGATGGCCCTGAAAGTTTCCAAACTATTTTCCAACATAACCCCTCGGGTTATTTTGATAACTTACATCCTTATTATGACTCTAAAGTTAAAGATTTCAAGTTGTGCGCACTTTGGTTGTTCCCTTGGCACAATATGTTTAGCTATAGTTCTTCAAATGCTCTAACTGCTTCTTCCTTGTGCTTTCCCATCTTCCTGCTTCCCTCCATGGTCTTTTACCTTTCTTCCTTATTCTTCTATCTTTTCTTATTTTCTCACCATGCGCACTCCTTGTGCACCAGATTTCATTCCAACAGTTTGTGCACCTTTTCACACACACTTGGTGACTTGCCACCCATTTTGGATAAGTCCCTGACATTCTCTTCTCAAGCATGATCATTTTTCTTGAGTCCCATGCACTTATCTGCACACATTCATTCCTCTTCCAATTTCCATCTTGTGTCCTTCCTTACACATTTTCTTCCGCTCATCGTAGTCTTGCGCTCTCTTTTTTGTGCGCATGTGTTTTTTTACATGCTTACTCCTTATTGTCACCATATGATAATTTTAATCAAATGAATGCACCTTCTACATAATTTAATTCTTTGTAGATATGCACCTTTTCTTTGCAGTTTTGTGTGGACCCTTTTGCATGCCCGTCTTCTGCATTCTTGCAGCTCTTTCTAGTTCAAGCGCCAAGTGTAACTCTCCCACACTGAGTTATGGTGCCATATGGCATCATGTCAAGCTTGAGGGTGTCACATGTAACCTATCAAAGTATGCTAATTGGGCATTAGATTATTGTAATGAACTGTTGTATGACACGTGGTAGAAAAGAAAAACTAAATAGACAGTTAGTTGATCTTTCAGCCCATCAAAGTGTACCACATGTCTTGCGTGTTTTGCTTGTAATGTAGATTTCAAATCACCATAAATTTTTCTATAAGGATTATATTTAGGTGATTTTAGTGTTGTTGGAAAGTGACTAACGTGAGCTACACTCCAAATCATTTAAAATCAGATTTTGGTATGATTTGGTAGGTGATAACTAGGGAAACCTATCTTAGGCCATTAATGCGCAACTTTAGTTAGGTCAACCACCCAGATTTGATATGATTTTCCTTGCTTCTTCCATAAGAAAAATAGACACAGGAAGGCACAGTAGATGACATTACATGTGGATTTTTAGGTATTCAATGCTTACTGTTGGTGGTTGGATTTCAAATATGAGTTTCCCTCATCTTTCTCCTCCTCTTCTCTCCTTCTTCTTCTATAAATGAAAGAACAATTGTCATTGTAAAAGGTTGGAACCCTTCAGTTTTCTAAGGGATTTTGTTCCTTATATTTTTTTAAGTTGCATGCCTTTAGATTTGTCTCTATGCATGTGGATATTAGCCACATCTGCCATTGTAATCGACTGTGCATTACTCGGAAGTAATAAAATATTATTTTGTGGCTATTTTCTGCCTTAGTTCGTATTTTATTGTATCTTCTTACCTTTCCTTTGCATTGTCTATTTTTGTTGCATTTTCTACCTCCATTGTAGGCCCCTTTTCTAATTGTGATCCATGAAAATGAGTGTGTTAGTGTGCTTCATATTGTGATATGGGTGTTTATCCTCTCTACGTGAATTTTCCATCACTTTCGCTTAAATCTAACTGTGTTCATCCCCTCTTTCTGTTGTTATCACATCCTTTATCTTAGGTTTTCTTTTCATGCATATCATTTTCACCTTGGTCTTTTATAATCATAGACTATGGTAGATAACTACATTTCCCTTCATAGGATTATTTTTAGTGTTAGAAATAGGTAGAGAAATTGACCTTATTTGGAAGGTACCACAACTTAGAGACAATCCCACGTTGCCTCAAAATCCAAGATCATTCTGATTTGGGATGGGTGTAAGTTTGAGCTCCAACATGTACATTTATAAGTCCTAAAACATAATAATGTATACATGATTCCTAAGTAAGAAATATGTCCTCAGACACTAGCACCCAATTAGGACAGAAGTGGCTAGGTGCTCCTATCCCTTATGGGAACCCTTATCCCTCTCTTTATTTTCAGTCTTTTGGATCTATTTTACTTGTTGGGAAAATTTTAATACTTTGGGTCATCCTTTCAGTTTTCAATCACAAAATTCAAACAAGGGAATCATATATACTTATCTATTTCTTATAAATCAGGGGCGAAACACTATACACATTATATATCATCATATAAGCTTACAAAAAGGAACAAGAGCGCTATAAAACATACATCTAGAACACCAATACATGGGATAAGGGCTGAATTGATCTACATACACATCACAAGAGGAGAGTTCATTCTATTCCATCACACACATTATACATATTCGGTACAATCTAGATCTAGTCTGCTATCATCATGTCATTTGTACAAGGGTAACCTAGGGTAAGAATAGAAACACACACAAAAAGAACTACATGGAGTCTAAGATGTAGTGTAACACTTGGTCATAATTTCACTCTTTGGGTGACCATTGACTTTAGTCTGACTCCAAATTCTACATATTTTTTAGATTTGATGTCGTTTGTGGACACGTGGAAGTAGACATTTGTTTTGAAGGTTACAGATGTGATCAAAAATCTAATAACTAAGTCAAAGTGAAAAAATGAATATTGGAGTGAAGACCTTCTAACCTAGAAAAGACTAGATTCCAAGAATATGAGTGGACATAGGCACCCAGATCAGTCACTAGTGCTTGTGGGTACTGTATGTACCCAAAATTGTAAGGTACTGTACTGCCAGAACAACGTGACACATGCCCCAATGATGATACAAGTCTCCTCGTAAGGTGTTCAGGATCCGGAAAAGCTCTCCGAGTGTGTGTTAACATCTCGCATGCCCCGCTTAGCCCCGCGTGCTTTGTTTTTCCCTTTTTCCCCTCTTTTCTTGACCTTTTTCTCTTCAGTGATGAAACCACTACCCTGAACAGGGTGGCGGTCCTTTACATGTTTTCTAGAAAGCTCTTTTAACATGACTCACGTAAATTCAACATTTTACTAGCTTTCTTTCACCGCCATGAGCTTGCATTTATGATTCTGGTTCCCTGGAATAGTGTTTTGCCATTGTTTATAGTTTAAGAGTTCTATTTGGCTTTTACCATGGGTAAATGCAAATGCTATAAATAGTTGGCTTGTGCTCAAGCAAATGGCCCCTCATTCACTTCTCATCTTCTCATTTCAGTAATTCAGTCTTTTATTTGGCTTAGGATTCATAGTTTAGTTCATTGCATGCTTTGTTAGCATTGTTTTACTGTTGGTAAGCCACAAATCCATATTGTGCAGGCAGTGCTGTTATTTCATCCAATCCATTGGAGTAGAATAGATTAGGAAGCCATTAAAGTTGCAGGTTTTTCTCCTCAAACAAGATAGTTTCAGGTTCTAGACACTTCATTTTGCATGACTCGTAATAGATCCCACTAGGAATTACATAAGCCAAGCCCTGTACTCTTGTGCTATCCCTCTCCTACTCACATTGTATTCAGTCTGTATTCTGAGCTGCCTTTGTCCCAATATCTAATTCTGTTGATGCTAGCATTACACGCTTTTCTGGATCCACATGAACATGAAGGAACAAGGAGATCACACTGAGGGGACAAGATCACACACACCATTAGATTCGACACTATTCTGCAGAATCCAGGTTCTAGCTTTCAAAGTTCTAGTTAAAATCATATCAAATAGAGTAGTTAATTGTTTTATTTAAGTAAATTCTATTCTCGATGTTGCAAGGGAAGCTGTGGGGATTGATAGTTTCTGAGAAACTATGATTCACTCCTCACTTATGAGATAGGATCGAGAATCTTGCAAATAGATTAGATAAGCTATTTTATTTTTTAGAATAGATCTACAAAATTACACAGACAAATAGCTACACTCGGTTATTTTGTTTGTTTTAAATTGATTATTTTAGTTGTCATTTCTAGATATTTTAAATAGCTTCTTTCTTAAATTCGTAAAGTTCATCAGAAAACAAAAAAAATAGAGAAATCACATATAAGTATATTTGACATAGTTAAGTTTCATTTTACTATAGTTCGTTTTACTTTGTTGTTTTGTATGACAATCACGGGACCTAGAGAGCCCAGAGAATACGTATTTGAGCCAATTATGCCTCAACCCAATCTCATCACAGCAATAACTGATATAGATCAAAATCTTAGGATTCAATTCTTCCGAACAATGGTAAGCTTGCAAGAAATCAATTCCCAATTGAGTGGGTTAAACGTAGAAGATGACCAAGCACACACGTTTTGGTCAAATCAACCGAACTACAAATTACACTAGACAACATTCATATGACTGTAGAAGGGTTTGAAAGAGAACAAACCTTTGGTTGTGATCCTTTGGTTCCACATCCAGGCGAAGGAGACACTCTTACAGATATAGATACCAGCCTAAGAATCCAGGTTGTAAAAATGCCTGTAAGATATAGATTAGGATCATATTGTCCACTTGTTTCGTACACAAATTGTGATCAAGGAATCTATTCTCAAAGAAATTCATTACAAACTTATCATGTTGTTGGCATAAAATTTCTAATCATACCTCTCCATTTTAATGATATCATCAAATTATCTCGGAATCATTTTATCAAATAAACCTAGACATGACAAAGTCTTAATGGTAACCATACCAAGATCTGCAAGTTTATTCTCACTGTTGGTTTCTTCTTAGGGTAGGTGTCTTGCCTATGGTCTATTCTAGAAAATTCATAGTGTCACATCTATCCCATATGTATATCTCTTTGGAAATAAACACATACTGACATTTTACTCAAATAAACAAGTCAAACATTGATCAAACAGAAAATTTTAATTTTACACATTTCCTTGCCCCACCAACCTTTGGTGATGAGCTTGCGTCTCTTACTAGTGACGTAGGGTTGGGAAAGGATGGAAATTCCCTTACTCACCTATGCTTTTCCCACGATGATAAACCCACACTTCTTACTAGTAGTGTGGGGCAAAGTGTAGGGGGTCCTCTTGACAAATAAATGCAAAAGATCATACACAAATAATTCAAACTTTGAAATTTTGAGTCAAAAACAAATGAATCAGATGTTCAAAATCCCAAGAGAGTTAAAATCCTAAAAAACCAAATTTTGTCTACTATGTGGCCATCTACAGGTCTAAGTCTGGATAAACCGCAAAGCAAGTTACATCCAAAACTATGAAGTCACTCGAGTAGAGTGGACTTGTAGTGTCATAATTTGGTTCAGAAAAAGCTTTGTCTATCTTCCATCACTACCATTTCACTACACCTCATGACTTGCACCCTTCCCAACTCTTGGTGATAAGCCCTCACGTCTTACTAGTTGCGTGGAGTTGGGGTTAGGGGCAGGTTTATTTGTTCATTGTACCGGTTCATTTTCATCACTTTGCCAAAATAAACATGAAGTATCCAAAATTGCTTATAGAAACTTAGATTTGAAATCACATTATATCTACATTATCATATATCAGCATCATGAAACATAAAAGGAAAGTAAAACACTTGCATCATTTGATTCACCATTGCATATATTGTAAAAACATATAAACATACATCATAGTATAAGAAACTGGAAATAGAAAGTGAGCCACGAATACCAAGAGTTTGATCCAGAACAAAAATACATATATATAAATGACCAATGTTTATATACAATGCCATCATGCACTCAACATGGTCAAAACGCTCAAAAAGCTCAGGATATACAAAAGAATATATAGTACAAAATCTGTGACAGCCAAGTGGCTTCTCAATCCCTACGAGACCCCTTTGAAGGTGCACGCCCATGCCTAGGAATCCGGCTACACCAGTGCTCTGAATGCACGGAGGGCTCAGGATCCTGAGGGGTAGCCACAGTCTCACCACGAGAATGGCTCCTCATAAAGTGCTTAGCCGTCCTGTACCCCGCTAACTCTGTGCGAAGGGTCAATACCATCCTGGCCACATGCTAGACTGGAGTGAAGATGTCAGTATGTCTGCCAGCTGCTGAAGGCTCCCCAGCGTCCACGGACAGCTCTACGCAGGTCCTCTCGATGGGGATCATCAGGGTATCAGTACATACCCTGCGAATCAAGTCCTGCCACTCATCGGTGGTCTCTACAAACCAAGGAGAAAAATTAGAAACCAAATAGGAGATTAGAAATCCAAGATAAAACACAAGGAGAGATAGTAACTAAAATGATCTTAAATTAAAAAAACACTAGAAGGGAGAGAGGGTAACTTACTCGGATCACTAGGCCTCTAAGATGGATCTATGGGATCAGCGCCCGCCATGGATGCCGCTGCCGACTGAGGGACTGCTCCTGTGGCTAGAGCAACGTAATGCCCCGTAACAGACTCATCCTCCCCATGGCTGTGGGAGAGTGGCTCCTCTAAAACCAGAGTCACCATCTCTGCACTCTGCTCGGCCCTCTCCACCTGTATGATATCCTGGGTATCGTGCCACTCAGGATCACTGTCCTCGGTCTCCTACTCTGTCTCTCCCCCTGTATACTCCTCAGAATCAAGGTCTACCTCAATGGAGTCATCGCTGCTATGGGCACGACCCACGGTTATCTAAAGTAAAGGTGCCTGAGGTGCACTGGCTCTCCCTCTGGCATGAACTATCCTCCTGGCTGCAATAGGAATGCCAGGAGTAACCACTGTCCAACCCCGGCCTCTAGGCCCCCCTCTGGCCTCTCGGACTGATCTCTATACTGGTGCCACTGAGGGAAGCATACCCATGTATGGTAGGCCAAACTGCTGAGGAACTTGGCCAAAGGGGTGCATCTCCACTCGCCCCACTCTATCAATAAGCTGCCTTGTCGTGGAGCAAGAGATCAAAGTAAGATCCTCCTCGCCCCATATGCCTGCCATAGTCTGGTATGGTGTGGCCTCCATGTCGGCAGTAGTCAGGGAGGAAACTGGTTGATGAGGTGCTCTAAGCACTGACATGTCTATCCATCTGACAGCCCTCACAGCTCCAAGATCTGCCACCTCCACACCCCTGCCATAAGGAATGAAATGCTCATAGACCCAACTGATGACTAGGGTTGGATGGCTCAAGGACTGCCCCAGTAAATAGACCACCCTGTATAAGTCATGGTAGGTGGTCCCAAGAATATCTACTCCCCAAGCATATATCCAACCATGGTCCTCTATCTGTGCAATAATGGGGGACCAGCAGTATAATAAAGTATCTCCTCCCTTATCCCTGATCAGTCTCGAGGCAAGGATCCCCATGATGGCCTGGCGAAGTAGGGGGATGGGAAAAGAAGGAATAGATTGAACTCACACCCCCTTCTTCGACCCCATAGAGATGACGACATCTCCCATATATGTGGCCCACTATGCAATCTATGCCCATGAGCCTATCGTCTCTAGGGTGAGTCATCTCCTGATGATCGGGACCCCCAGAATACGATAGACGTCCTCTAGTGTAATAGTCCACTCACCGCAGACCCCTAGCAATCGGAAGGTGTTCCGATCTGCATCCCAGTATGAGAACAAGTCATAAAGGATGTGACTAGATGGTGTGACGTGGGGCACGTGTGAAATGCGTAGTATCCCAGCCCACTGAAGAGTGTCCTCCTCATCCTGTGAGAGGGCATCTAGAACCCCTGGGAGACAATCAAACTCCCTCTCTCTACTCCACTGGATATACTCCTCTCTCACCTGCATACATGCAAAAACACACAAAACAAAGCAAGTTAGCATCCAATTAATACTGTAAAAATCATGAAAGCACGTAGAAATGCTAAAAATACAAACACAATCTCAAAAAGAGGTTCCTTTTGCATTCTGTGCAAAACCGCCGCCCTGAGCAGGGGGGCGGTTTTGTAACCACCGCCTTAAGGGTGGCGGTCCAGTAACCACCACCCTAAACAGGGCGGCGGTCATGTAACCGCCACCCTGGGCAGGGCGACGGTCGTGGTCTGAAAACCCACGCGGGTTTGTAAATTTAAAAAGCCTAAAAAAATGTAAAAAATGACCATTTTACCTAAAAACAAAGCCTACCCCGTAGGCACCCCCACTAGGTGGACCTTTCAACACTAAAAAAATTACCCCCCCATGACAAAGTATTTAGCATTTCAAATTTAAGGTGGTAAAAAGGATAAACTGAAGAAAACTAACCCGTGATCTCACGGGTTGATGTGCTGCACGTGGAGGCATGATTGCTATCTCATCACGGATGTTTTGACTCTACTCACACAAGAAACCGTCACCATGGGTCCCAGAGCTCAAAATCAATCAAATCGACTCGTGCAAATGAATAGGAAAATGGGCCCACTTTCATATATATAACGCTCTGATTAATTGTAAAATGACTTTTTCACAGGTTTGGAGCGCTGATGGAGTAAGTTCCTATCCCCGCACAAATAGTACGTTCTAATTCCCTGTTATTTTAGCATTTATTTTTCGAACTATTGTGTCTATTTGCACTTGAGTTCTCTTTTTGTTTTGCAGGAAACGGGAATTTTGGATGACGTCATTTCAACACACGGATGTATCAGGTATAACTTCTAACTTCCCATTTCAGGACTGCCATACTCAGACCCACCGTTTTACGCCCCTTCATGGCTAAAATGCTTCTCTGAGGGGGGAATATGTACGTACCCAAAATTGTAAGGTACTGTACTACCAGAACAATGTGACACGTGCCCCAATGATGATACAGGTCTCCTCGTAAGGTGTTCAGGATCCAGAAAAGCTCTCCGAGTGTGCGTTAACATCCCACATGCCCCGCTTAGCCCCGTGTGCTTTGTTTTTCCCTTTTTCCCCTCTTTTCTTGGCCTTTTTCTCTTCAGTGATGAAACCACCGCCTTGACTGGGCGACGGTTTCGTGACCTCCGCCTTGCTCAGGGCGGTGGTCCTTTACGTGTTTTCGAGAAAGCTTTTTTAACACGACTCACGTAAATTCAATGTTTTACCAGCTTTCTTTCACCGCCATGAGCTTGCATTTATGATTCTGGTTCCTTGGAATAGTGTTTTTCCATTGTTTATAGTTTAAGAGTTCTATTTGGCTTTTACCTTGGGTAAATGCAAATGCTATAAATAGTTGGCTTGTGCTCAAGAAAATGGCCCCTCATTCACTTCTCATCTTCTCATTTCAATAATTCAGTCTTTTATTTGGCTTAGGATTCATAGTTTAGTTCATTGCATGCTTTGTTAGCATTGTTTTACTGTTGGTAAGCCACAAATCCATCTTGTGCAGGCAGTGCTGTTATTTCATCCAATCCATTGGAGTAGAACAGCTTAGGAAGCCATTAAAGTTGCAAGTTTTTCTCGTCAAATAGGATAGTTTCAGGTTCTGGATGCTTCATGTTGCATGACTCGCAATAGATCCCACTAGGAATTGCATAAGCCAAGCCCTGTACTCTTGCGCTATCCCTCTCCTACTCGCATTGTATTCAGTCTGTATTCTGAGCTGCCTTTGTCCCAATATCTACTTTTTTTTTATGCTAGCATTACACGCTTTTCTGGATCCACGTGAACACGAAGGAATGAGGAGATCACATTGAGGGGACAAGATCACACACACCATCGGATTCGACACTATTATGCAAAATCCAGGTTCTATCTTTCAAAGTTCTAGTTAAAATCATATCAAATAGAGTAGTTAATTGTTTTATTTAAGTAAATTCTATTCTCGATGTTTCCAGGGAAGCTGTGGGGATTGATAGTTTCTGAGAAACTATGATTCACTCCTCACTTCTGACGTAGGATCAAGAATCTTGCAAATAGATTAGATAAGATATTTTATTGTTTAGAATATATCTACAAAATTACACAGACAAATAGCTACACTCGGTTATTTTTTTTGTTTTAAATTGATTATTTTAGTTGTCATTTCTAGATATTTTAAATAGCTACTTTCTTAAATTCGTAAAGTTCATCAGAAAACACAAAAAATAGAGAAATCACATATAAGTATATTCGACATAGTTAAGTTTCATTTTATTGTAGTTCATTTTACTTTGTTGTTTTGTATGACAATCATAGGACCTAGAGAGCCTAGAGAATACGTATTCGAGCCAATTGTGACTCAACCCAATCTCATCATAGCAATAACTGATATAGATCAAAATCTCAGGATTCAAGTCTTCCGAACAATGGTAAGCTTGCAAGAAATCAATTCCTAATTGAGTGGGTTAAACGTAGAAGACGACCAAGAACACACATTTTGGTCAAATCAACCAAACTACAGATTACACTAGACAACATTCATATGACTGTAGAAGGGTTCGAAAGAGAACAAACCTTTGGTTGTGATCCTTTGGTTCCATAGCCAAGCAAAGGAGACACTCTTACAGATATAGATACTAGCCTAAGAATCCAGGTTGCAAGAACACCTGTAAGATATTATGAGAAAATCACATAGTTATTGATCCTAAATATAGAAGCTGAGAAAGCATACGGTTACTGGATACTAGGGATTAGGACTTGATTCCACGCATGACCATAACAGGACCACAACAACTAAGAGTCTACGGTTGCAATCCACAAATCCCACAGCCCAATGAATCCATAGGAGAATTAGAAATAGACACTGGCCTACACACACTAGTATTCCGGTCTACTCCACTTCCACCTATCATCATCGAACAATTATCCTTGCTAGACACAACAGCTAACAGAGCTAGGGAATTCTGGACTAGGCCAGAGAATCGTCCATAGAAATGGCTATATTTACCATCCACCATAGGACCCTGTCCAGAGAAATACACGAAACTATCCCGGGTCATTTTCCACATACTCTACAACCTATAGATCAAATCATGCCAGAGCTCGATATTGATTGGAGCCTTTGAGCAGTCATCCTTACTGACCGATCTATCACACCAGTTCAAGTTAGGAGGGCCTTCGTTGGCTTAGATTCACAAATTCCACTAGTGCGTATTGAAGACATTAGATTGCCTAATTAGTTTGTCTGCATCCCATACATATTCCATACCCACCGGCTGTCTCGGCACGACCTCGGGAGGTCAGGTGCGAGGAAAAGTTTCTTGTAGATTCCCACGCTCGCATGTCACTTTTTTGTCGTACAGGTACTCTTGTCCTCATGTGTGTACTTCTATCCTATGCGTTCCTAAGGTTCTTAACCCTCATTGAGCCTTTGTGACACTGATTCCAATATGGTCGAATAATTACACAGTCTCGGTCATTCCTAGGTTACACAGAATTAGATAAGTCATCTTTCTCCTTCCATTTGCTTAGGGTTTTATATTGTTGAATGCTTGTTGCTTGGACATTACTATATTTCATTGCATGAATATAATTTATTACAATATTTACTCTGCAACAAAGATTTAATTTAATTTAGATTAAATCATATTTGATGGTTGTAAAAATAGACAAAAATAATTCAAGACTTGATCATTTGTTGTGCATCAAAACCAACGAAAAGGTAGAAACAATATAAGAAGTGAAAGATGCACCATTATTCAAAATACAAAGTAATTTTTATGAATTAGAAGACATAACTTATATCCTACAACATTGGGTCATGCTAGAAGACTATATAATGAGCTAAAATAAGCATTTAGTTGTTAGATCCATGTCATATCATCTACTAAGTGGACAACTATACAAAAAGGGGTGTGATGAGATCTTATGACAATGGGTGATAGGTCATGAAAGGAAATATGTTCTCTATGAGGCATATGAAGGGATTACATGAGGCCACTACATGGGAGAAAAAACTACATTAAAGATTCTTAATGAAAGGGTTTGGTGACAAATTTTATCTAAGGACACCAAGGAACATGCTAAGGCATGTGACCAATGCCAAAATTGAGCAAGCATGATAATATGCCACTAATACTTATAAATGCAAAAGGACCATTTGTAAAATGGATAATTGACTTTTTGGGTCCAATAAATACTATTATGTGACGAATTGGTACACAATATATAATAACAACAAACTATCTAATAATATGGGAAGAGGCCACACAAACCAAGGATTGTTTATTAACAACTATATCTAGATTCCTTTGAGAAAACATCTTTAGTCGGTTTGAATTTTTGTTGAGATGAGCCAATGATTGGAGAACACATTTTTAAAATAATACTATAAGGATTTTTTTACAATATTTTATAGTAGCTCATCACAAAACAAAACCCTATCATCCACATGATAATGACACAATCAAAACATTTAATAAGAATTTGAATCATACTTTAACAACAATTTGTGATGTAGAGTGCAAGGATTGAGATGATAAGATTTCAATAATTCATTAGGCCTACTAAACAACATACAAATACCTCAATATAGTGACTCTATTTATCTTGTCTATGGAATGGAAAAATTGTTTCCCCTCAAGTTTATATAACCATCACTTTAAATTGCATGAATTTCCAAATTAGATGATGACGATTCTATTACTGAATGCTTGACAAGGTTGTTATAGTTGGGCGATGCCATGTTACAAGCCTGATGGTCAAAAAATATTGATAAAGTGAGACAAAAGGTGTGGCATGAGTGTAATTTCAAAAATAATACCCTAAAGGTAGGTGTAAAAGTTTTACTTTATGATACAAAATTTACACACCATCTAGGGAAGCTTAAAACACATTGGCTAGGTCCTAATGAAGTAATCACTATCTTTCAAACTAGAGCATGTAAGTTGATAGATATTAGTGTGGGATTGATCCTAAGATACTTTAATGGGGTTAGGTTAAAGCCAAACTTCAAGTGAAGTAAGATTTTTGTGAAATAAGGTTTATGCCAACAAATTAGATGGTATTTCAAGTCATACATTTAATTGTTGTTGTATAGGACTTTTTTCGTCGTCATTAAAAAAATTGTTCACCATTGATGGTTAGTCATAACACTTGTGATAATAGATCATACTGGAATATGTAAATAGGGTTAGTTAGGGTTGTGTACACATGTCATGCACATGAGTTACACAACACTCCTATATGTACCTCTCTTTTTTGATCTATGAGTATGTCAGACACACCGCTATCTTTCTCTACTTGATTCTCATTATGATTCTATCTCTTGCTTACTATGTGAAGTGTTTAAATATCCATTGAAGTGTAACCTTATTTTATGTGCATGGGGTTCTAATTTTATCCTTGTAGAACAATTTGACATGGTATCAGAGAAGATGTTTGGTAAATGTGCACTTGTTTAAATCTGGTTGCTTTCACTTCATTTTCTAGTTTTCGTGCTTTTCTGCAAGTTTTTAGTTTTTGGAATATTGTGTATAGGTTTAACCATCTGATTTATGGAGTTTTTTGTTGGTTTTTGTGTGTTTTTGGTGCACGTGCAGGTGTTTTTTTGAACTTTTCAGGGGGTTTGCAGCTAAATTTTGCTGGATACAACTACATTTGGTGGAACCTCTTAATCTAGAGGTAGGAGATATTTTTTTCATTTATTATTTTTGTTTGGTAATTTTTAAATGCAAGTGAAATATTTTTAAAAATTTTTGGTTTTCCATCCTCCTGGCCTCTTGTCCTAGTATTTTGCATATTTAGTTTTATCCTTGTCGAGCTCTTGGTTGAGTTGCTTGGCTTATTTGCATCGAGTTGTCTCTACTCGAGCTCCTCAAGCTCTGTAGAGTTACCAGCTGAGCCATTTTTAGATCAAACCCAACTCACCCTTTTTTTCCTCAAGTTTGGATTTGTCTCTGTTGTGTTTTTCTGTGGGTTTGTTTGTTTTGAATTGAGTTGACTTTGTCTTGTTTCTTGCATTATATGTTGGGTCAATTTATTTTTGTCAAATTACTTTCCTTAATGTTTGCTTTTGATGGGATGTTTTACATACTCAACATTTTGGATCTTCTAGTGGGCCCACCTATTATTTTGAAGGTTGTGTTGTATTTTCTGAGGTTGAGTTTCCTTACTGCGCATGGTTAGGTGTTGGGTACATAAAACCAATTTTTACTTTACTTGTGTCATTTGAGGTTAGCTATTTTTGGGTGCTTTGGGTCCTTTTTCCGTGCCTCTACATACTGTGTTATCCATTTTTGTGTCAATCTGAGACTCGACACCTAGTGCATGTGATTTCTCTGCGCTAACCTCTCCGTTGGGCTCTGCATCTTGTTATGTAATGGTTCTTTGGGTTGTTCTATACATTTTCTAACCCACTAACCATTTGAGCCATTTTGTACAACATCGTATATGACTGTTCGCTACCTTTGGAGTCCTTCTCATGCTCTGCACCATTTCCCTAGCTCCTTGCCATGTTCCTTGAGAAATCCATTGACCACACTGTGCATTTCACTGGTCAACTATGTCCACCCTACGAATCACTCATCGGGCTATCCCATTGTGTCCACCCTCTGCCACACATTGGATTCTCCTGTGTAAATCCTTCCCACTTGACTTGCCTTGAGTCTTGAGATTGACTCACTCCTTTCCCCGCTTTGAACATTCTTTTAACCTTCTTTCCCACAATTTTTTGATTTCCTTCTAATATTTATTTTTGGTTTATTAAATTTAAGTGGGGTTGATTTTATGCAGGGAGGGGGGTTATATTAAAGTGGGTTTAATAAAATTAAAAGGGTCGGGTTTATTTGTTACCTAAGTGAGGATAGTTCTTAGTTAGGTGGGGTATATTTAAAGTTTGGGGATCTTAGATTTTGTAAGTTTATATATGTAAAGTGGTGGTTAGTCTTATTTTAAGTGGTTGAGGTGTATGTTAAAGGTGGTTGGTATTTTTTTAAAAGGAAGGAGGAGATATTTTTTAAGGATCAACGGTTTTAATTAATTATATGTTTAATTAGTTTTTAGGGGTTTATTTAATTAAATGATTTTAAATTTAATTAGCTCTTTAATTATAATTAATGTAGTTAATATTTTCTTAGAAGTCCTTAAACTTGATTATCTCTTTTTAATCACTTACAAGTTTATCTTATCATCCAAATTAATGTTTAGAGTTGTTTATATTGCCTTTTTGTCATATTTTTTTAATCTTAAAAATAGGCTTATTGGAAAATTCATAGTGTGATTTCTAGCATTATTGGACGTTTTTTGCTACTAATATATTTTTTGAATGTGTAACATCTCTCTTAGCATTCTTTCACCTTTTGGGAGCCTCTCCTATGTCCTAGAAGCATCTTAGACTCTTTTTTGAGCCCCTTTTCACATTGTAATCACTCTTCTTCACTTGCAGGTTAGTGAGAGCGTCTGCCACAACCTTGCAATAAGAGAGCTTATTTCCCTTATTTCTTTCTTTTTTGCTTGTTCACTTGTTTTATTACACATGATTGAGCATATTTTGGTATCCATGCTTGTGTGATATTTCACTAATTAAAAATTGAGTGACTAACCATCTCACATCGCATGACCGCTTGGGTGTAATGAAAACACTACTGATAAAGTTCCGTAATTAGGGGGGGTGTTCGTTTTGTGTGGTTCTTTGCTTTGTGTTATTTTTCTTTTCTCAATTTGATCTACTACAGATCCTAATTTTGTTCCTTTGTTTACCCCATTTAACTATCATGAATTGAAACATGCCATGTATCTCACTTTGGGAAAACAAAATCTTTACCGGATAACAATGTGATTGCAAATTGAACCTATATAATACGTAGAGAAAGAAAAGTGGTTTGAAAAATGTGATGAAGCCTTTGGATTTTTGTGTTTTTCTGTATCAATGAACCACGCTTTCATATAAATACATCCAAATCACCCAAGGAAGTATGAGATTCTTTATAATTTTTTTGGGAAACATGATGAAATGAAAGGGAATGAATTGGAAAATGATTTGATTAGTCTTAGCCCAAATTTTTTTGACACACTCTAAGAATTTTTCACCAAACTCAAATATCTTAGAATGTTACTAAAAAATTGTGGAATTAACAAGGAATCACAACTTAGTCTTTCCATCCTTGTAAAAGTTGGTCCAGACTATTCAATTTTTGTATCTACATTCCATGATACTAAAAGAGCACTTGTTGTAAGTTAGACTATGCCCTCATTTGATGAGTTTTTGGATGATTTGACTAGAGATCATGATGAGCTAATTCAGGTGGGTAATTTTACATCCACTATCTCATTCTCTCATTGTTGGTCATGAAAAACCTAGGATTTCAAAAGAGAAGAAGCAAAACAATAAGGATCATGAGAATAAAAAAAATAATCCACCATCAATTTTTTTTTTTCACTTCCTCTTCTAGTTCTAAATCTCCTAAAAAATGGATCAAATGTGGGTACTACAGTGGTAGACATGAAGAAGAAAAATGTTTGAAGAAGAAGATTGACCTCCTCATGAGTCTTCTAGAGAAGAACAACATAGGAGTTCCTGATTCTCTCAAGTAATCTTCATCATCAACTCATGAAAGTTATAAGGATAAAGAAAATGGAAAGGGGAAAGAAAAATAATCAACTAAGGAAATAACAAAAGAAAGATATTTAGTTACAGTTGTGTCACCTACTCCTACATGGGTGATTGAGTCAGGTGCATCTCATCATATGACCTCATCTGACATTGGGTTTTATTCATTAAAACCATGTGACATGTCTTCTATTCAGCTTGGTGATGAAACTTCTACACCATTTTTCAGGAGAGGGTCTATTGAAGTGAATGGTTAAAGTCTCAATAATGTGCTTAGTGTTCCTTCACTTTCAACTAATCTCCTTTCAGTATATTAGATCACTCACCTTAGTAAGGGAATGCACATTGAGTTCATTCTGGATTTTTTTTTATGTTAGAGAGATTCACAGTGACATTATTATTGCAATTTTTATAGTTGATCATCACACTCAACTTTACTCTTTTTCTCACTTTTTTCCTCCTTCGGATTCTTCACCGGATTCACCCGAAATTGTTGATATTTATGAGATCACTTATGATGATGATGAATTCTCTTGTAGATTGGTTAATTTTCATAGTTATGGGGACCCACCTCCACCATTAAATTATCATCTACCACATATTAAATATTTATTTCTTGATCTACCTACTTCTGGTCCTCTACAAACTTTTTCGGGGAGAAGGCACTTTAATTTAGGACTCATCAGACATCGGACACTCTTTTATACGGTTACAGGATATTCCACCTTCCTTATTTACCACTGCTTTAGATTAACCATACTGTCATGGAGTAGTTGGCACTACCACCTCACGTATGGAGCATCATTCATTGGATATGAACCAAACCTTCTCACTTTGGGGATCTTCTTCTTCACTTGATATAGGACAGTCTTCGACACGTTCTTCATATTGAGAGTCTAGATAACATTTCTTCATCTCTTATCTTCTTCTAGAAATATTACATTTTTACATGAGTACCTTATTAGGAATTTAATTGCTGAGACTCATTTGATGCATCTTTCTTAGGTGTTTTAGGGGTGTGTTTTATCTCTTGTAAGTGGATGTTTTCCCTTAGGGTTTTTTCCTCCATTAATTAAGATTATTATTGTACATGGGTACCTCATCATGCTTAGTAACTAGGCCCCATTGACACATCTTTCTTAGTTGTCTAGGTGAGTTCTCTTTTGAGTTATGAATTTCCAGTACCTCTACCTCAACTTCGATGAAGGGAGGTATTGGTGTATAGGACTTGTTTTGTCATCATTCGATAAATTTTCCACCATTGATGGTTAGTCATATCACTTATGAGAATAGGTCATAATGGAATAGGTCAATAGGGTTAGTTAGGTTTGTGTACATGTTTCATGCACATAAGTTATACAAAAACTCCTATATATACCTTTATTTTTTGATTTATAAGCATGTCAGACACACCACTATATTTTTCTACTTGATTATCATTATGATTCGATTTATTTCTTACTACATAAATAGTTTATGAATCCATTGAAGTGCAACCTTTCTCACTGTGCACGAGGTTATGATTTGATCCTTGTAGAATAATCTGACATAAATTTCCCTTTATGCATGTAATAAGGGCATGAAATTTACACAATTTGTTTTATTATTTTGTGGTGTTTTGACCAAGCACATTTTTATACTCTCTAACAAGACAATATGTGGAGGATTGTGCAATGTTTTATGTTAGGAGAAGAGAAAAATGTTAAATGGTACTAAGTGTCACCACAAAGGATTTCAGGAAAAAAAAGAGGCGCACAAGGATAAAAAAGGCTCTACATTAAAAATAAAGGCAAGTATTAAGGAACTAAAAACTTGCATGTGTAATAAAACAATTCTTGACAAGGGAAGAGTGGAGTGAATGGAAGAATGGGGAATTATTAAAAGAGGGATGTTAGTTTTATAATAAAATATAGGGCAAGGAAGTGCATAAAAGATGTACACAAGGGGAAGTGATGTGGCCCAAAAACATAATACCCAAAGAATATAGAAGCATAGAGGAAAAAATTAAAAAAAAGGAGACCTGAAATGCACACTAATAGTTATTAAATATCTAGTGGGAAAAAGAGAACTAAAGAAAACTATTAACAACTATGTATTAATGATAGTTATGGAGGAAATAAAACTCACACATGCTCATAGTAAATGAAAGGAGCATTTATTCCCAATGCAAAGGAGTATAAATATAAGGGAGGATAATTCATTTTAATTAACTTACAATGAAAATGTGATCTCTAGATAAAAACATATAAAAGATGTGAAATAATAATTCAACACTTGAAATTACTCAAAAAATCAGCTGTTATTGATGAAGAGTCAAGATTTTACAGTGGTAACCGAGGTGAACAGTAAGAGTTAGTATAATTGGAAAATTAGAACTTTCTCTCATCTGCCATTAACATGAAGGTCATTTTTCCTTAATCAAAACAATGATCTTTGGGTAAATTAACCACCCTAGTGTGTAACAAAGTGGTTTTTGAACTAAGTGGAAAAGGGATAAATGAATAGGAAAGACACAAGAGAAAGGGGATGTATAAAGATTAACAACTTCAAGCTTTATGAGCATGTCTAGTTCAACATATGGAAGTGAATCAGTGGCCACGATAATCAAAGAAGAAATAAGTGGTGAGGAAGAAGTGGTTAGTATAAAGGAGGGACCAATAGAAGCAACATGGAAAAGTTATTTTGTGCCAAATATGGGTAAGAAGACTATAACCATTGCTAAAAATGCTAAAAAGGACAAAATTTTGAGCGTAATTACCATTAATATTGAAATCTAATATCTAGAGGAAGAAATAAGAATTGGGTAATGGAAAAATAATGTGACCTCGAAAAAGATGTTAGATTGTAACAATATTAAGCATGGGATGGATGGAACATTTGAAAAGGAAATGGTGTGCCCAAAATTCCAAACAAATAGTGAGGGGAATGATATATATGATAATAACATAAGGAATATGGTGGAGAAGAGGGAAGTAATCTACTTATTAAATCTTCCATTCTTTAACAAACCTACTGAACTATTTCAATACCTTATCTTGCGCATAAGAGATTGGTATTTCTACTTTACAGGTAGGAACATGAGAATATCACACCACCTAATTATCAAGGAAACATGGCTAAATAACCAAGATAAATATTTAGTGCAAGCCCTTAAAGATGATGGGGAGGTGGACATATTTTGTGATCTCCTTAAGTACAAGTGAGTGGGCAAGTCCATGTCCATCAATGACCTAAAGGACCCTGACACAAGAGTTGTGACATTAATAATTACCTCTAAATTAGTAGGGGAAGAAAGGTGGACTGATGTTAATAAAATATTCTTATTCATCACACGTAAAATAGTGCAAGGAACATTATACAATTTATTCCAATTCATTGCGCAAAGCAAAAATGAAGACAACACATTAGCATAGGAAAAACAAGGAATCCAATTTTGTTGTGGCTCAATCTTATTGTTGACAGTATTTAATAAAATTTGTGTTCCAAAAGGAGATGGGGAACAAACATGGACAAATACTAACAACTAGGTATTAATGACATTTTTGGAGGAAATAAAAGCTCATACATGCGTAGAGTAAATGGAAGGAGCATTTATTATTAATGCAAAGGATTATAAATAGAAGGGAGGGTAATTTATTTTAATTAGCTTACAATGAAATTGGGAGCTCTAGAGAAAAACATCTAAAAGATGTGAAATAACAATTCAATACTTGAAATTACTCAAAAACTTGGCTGTTATTGACGAAGAGTCAATATTTTATAGTGGTAACCAAGGTGAACAGTAAGAGTTAATATAATAGGAAAATCAGAATTTGCTCTCGTTTGCCATTAACATGGAGGTTGAGTATCCCTAATTAGAATGATGATATTTGGGGAAATTAACCACCCCAAGGTATACCAAATTGGTTTTTGAACTAAGTGGAAAAGAGATAACCGAATAGGAAAGGCACATGAGAAAGGTGATGCATGAAGACCAACAACTTCAAGCTTTATGAGTATGTCTAGTTCAACATTTGGAAGTGAATCAGAGGCCACCGTAATCAAATAAGCCATAAGTGGTTAATATAAAGAAGGGACCAATAGGAAACATGAATAAGCTATTTCATGCCAAATAAGGGTAAGAATACTATAACCTTTGTTAAAAATGCTAAAAAGGACAAAATTTCCAACTAAATAATCATTAATATTGAAATGTAAAATCCAGAGGAAGCAATAAGAATTGGGTAATGGAAAAATCATGTGACCTTGAAAAAGATATCAGATTTTAACCATATTGTGTATGGGATGGATGTAATATTGGAATAGGAAATGATTTTACCAACAATCCAAAAATATAGTGAGGGGAATGCTATATATGATAATAACATAAGGAAGGCACTGGAGAAGACAAGAGTAATCTAACTACTAAATCTTAACTTCTTATAAAATCCTACTGAACTATTTCAATACCTTATCTTACACATAAGAGAGGGATATTCATAATTTAAAGGTAGGTGCATGAGAATATCACACCACCTAATTAACAAGGAAACATGGCTAAATAACCAAGGTGAATATTTAGTACAAGCCTTTGAAGATGACATGAGGTGGAGATATTCGGTGATCTCATCAAGTAAAAAGAAGTGGGCAAGTCCTTGTCCACAGATGAGCTAAAGGATCCTGACATAAGAGTCATGACATGACTAATTAAATCTAAAATAATATAGGAAGAAAGGTGGAATGAGGTTAAAAAAATATTCTTATGTATCACACATAAAATAGTGCAAAGAACATTATACAATTTATTCCAATTCATCATGCACGTAAGAGTAATAGTGTAAGGTGCTTGATTGTTTGCAATGCCTTATCCACTGATGGCTTGGTACTTCTATATTCAAAATCTTGAATGAGATCAACCGCCAACTCTTTCTAATTACCCGTTTAATGATGCATCTCTGAATGAACATACCAAGCACGCACACAACCTTGTAAGGTGGAATACAACTTAAATACCCATAGAAAAGGAGGAAAATCTTATGCACTTCCCATACAGGTGTCCTCATATGCTTGGATATGAAACTAAGCCGTATCTTTGCCATGGTAGTCTTGTATGACCATGGGTGCATTGCTCCTGGATAACCTTACAGAAAATGTGATCCTCACCTTACACCACTCCACGAGGTTCTCCCGATGTGTAGCCCACCAGTGCACTGCAGTCTTGAGTAGGTTATAGCTAAGCATTCCTCTTCTTTTGTCCTCATTTCTCCACTAAAATTCCATTTTTAGTATGCCCCTCTAGAGTAATTAGGCAACTTATTTCCTCCTAGGTTCTTGATTGAGCGCACCTTTGTCACCCTTGTTATAGGTCCTTTTAATTGTCACCTAATTAACTCATAGGTTCCATGCACCCAATTATCACATGCCACACTAGTGGTATGACTTAAGGACTGAGCACCCTCAAATCAGATAAATCCCCCTGTGGGGTGAATAATCTTAGGGTGTATAATGGAGCACACATGGATTCTATCAAGGACTTCTGCTCCCAACGGCTCTGTATATGGCGCTGACTTTCCATCCATCAAAGGGATGATCACCCTTTCTTCCTTGTTCTAAAAGTTGATATACCCTTTGTTAAACCTTATGTCAGCATTGTTCTTATAACACCATGGGAACCCAAGCAATGCTAGAAATTTTTCTTCCTCGGTGAGCGGCAAGACATAGAAGTCTCTAGTGAACTTGGCCCCTTGAATGGTGATAACTACATCCTTAATAACTCCAATGGGAATTGCCTTAGTTTTATTCACCATATACAACACAGTTGAAGATGGCTGAAATGCGGACCTTCCCATATGATGCTAGAAATATAAGGTAAGAACATTCACCTTTACTCATGTGTTGATGAGGATATTGCTCAGAAGCCATCCATCAACAAATCCATTCAAGTTAATCTCCTTGTCATATTCAAGGTTGTGAGGAGGAAGTTTTGCATGAAAAACCTATCTTTCACGCTATGCTCTGACACATGGTACCTTCTCCCTCATCCATTATCCTAACAAGGGAATAATTTTCTCTTGCCTCAACATTTTACATACTTCCTTGAACTCATCTAGGTCATTCATTGGAATCTCGTTATCCTTCCGTTGCTCCACCTGCCTCGATTGTTCCTTGAAACATTGGATCTCCCCTTGTAAACTTCAAATCACATCCATAGTATAATGGTACACTTCTTTCTGATGGGCACAGTCCGTGATGAGGCCATAAAGTGGCCATAAATTACCATTATTTTGTTCTTCTAAGTTACCTTTGAAATTGGATTTAAATGTAATCTAGGAACTTATAGTTTGCTTAAGATAGAATATAGGATATATATCTTGTTCATTCTTTAGAAATATTTTGTTATCTATTTTTTTGAATAATCCTATTGATGATTTGGAAAAACATGCAAAGTCTTGTGTATGTAGGTCATAAAGGAAAGATAATGCTTATATTGAGAAAAGTAGAATTGATCATGAACAATACATTTAAACTCAAATATGATTTCATATTCAAATTCCTTTCAAAAAATTATGCAAGTTCAAAAAATGAATCATCTCAATTCAAGATTGATCCATAGGATCCTCATGGAGAAACACCAATCTAAGATCTTCTCAGAATCAGTTGTAGTCAATTCCATGGCATGGAGAAAAATTAGATGTTTCCATTGATATCTTGTTTGCAGAAAACAAATTTCGTATGCAAAAGTTATGGCTCGTGGAAATTTTCGGGTAACTGGAAAATTTTGGGGATTATGCACAGGTTGAACATGTGCATGCTTGTCAAGTGGACCAATGGAAAATTCACACGTGGAAATATGGAAAATAAATAAATAATAATATTAAAAATTTAGCCACACCCATTTAATACTCCACATTGGCCACATTATTTAATTTCTAACTATTATCCTTATTTTTCAACGTACATTTTCCAAACTGCCATATATTAAAATATCCAAGCACAAATACCTGCCATGTCACACCTCTTATCTCTCCAATCACCCACATTGAGCACCCCATCCTTGGGGATAAGATAGCTCTTAAGCCAATAACTACATACACCACCCACCTATATAAATGCCTTCTTATTTTCATGCCCAACAAATGTGGGATCTTATCCCTATGTAAAATACACCCCACATGGAGTGGGATTTGAACTTGGGCTGCTTGGGTAAAAATATAGGCACCCAACCATTGCACCTAGAGCTATGAAATGAGCTATGTTTTACTAGTATAGACACTGAAAAGTGAATGTGTTATTGTTTTGCTCATAACTTGAGCTAGAGATGGAATTTTGAGATGAAGTAAAAAGTGATTCCTATTATTTTTGGTAGAGGAACATGATGAGAAGATCAGATTATTGTAGAAATATTTCTAAATATTTATTTTGAATATTTTTAATAGATCGGTCCCATTCAACCAGACCCAGAGACGTAGGCCACAAGTGTCGAACTCCGTTATCAATTCTTGTGTCAAATTGCTAGTGATTCATCTCTTTATTTTTTGTTTTTACACAGTACTTTCAGTTTTAATTATTTTATTAAAAATACTAAATGATATAATAGTCAATTTTTATATCAAAAATCAATACAAAGCAAAGTTAAGTGTGTGCACAATTGCTAGTTAAAATTGATTTTTAGATCACTGGTATCAAAGCTGGTTTTGACTGATTTTTGGTTCAGATTAATAGTTTTTGGATTGCAAGTTGTGTGTTGGATGTTAACAAGGTCTTGATCTAAGAAGGGAGAAGGAGAAATAATAGAAGGAGATCCCAAAATTGGTACCAGATGATCTCGAAGTCCTACAATGGTGGATCAAGAGGAAGAAAAATTTCGTCGATCATTCCTATAGATGAAGGAAATGGTGGAAGAAATGTACCAAGATAGAAAAAGGGAAAAGGGAACTAGAGAAGGTAAGAAATAAGAAAGCTCTAGTTCTGATAATTCTAAAAGAGACCCTTTGAAATCTGATTTCCCTTCATTAAAGTTAGATATCAAGTTTGAATTTCCTATGTATACTGGAGAGTTAAATGTAGAGAAGTTAGATAACTAGGTCAAGAAGATAGAAGTATATTACAGGGTTCAGATAATTGTTGATGATGAAGCAAAGATTCATTTCGAAACTCTTCGGATGGGTGGCACAACACTCATTTGGTGGGAGAGTAAGCTTTAAGAAGTGGAAGAAACCAAAAGTAGAGAAATCACTTCTTGGTTTGAATTTGTTTCAAATCTTAGGCAACAATTTTATCCTCTTGGTTATAAGCAACAAGCTGTGATGGATTGGAAAACATTAAGAAAAATTAAGGGACAAAGTGTTCAAGAATACACATAGGAATTTAGGAAAATGGCTCTAATTATGGGAATTTCCCTAAACACAGAAGAAACACTAATAATTGGTGGATTGCATAGTTATCTAAGGCATATGATACTTGTTTTAGGTCCTACTAATCTTGATGTAGTATGTGTTCAAGAAAACCATTTGGAAGCATGAGGGAAAATGAAAAAGGAGTCCTCTTTCTCTTCTTTAAAAAATAATAATAAGCAATTTGAAGGAAAAGATTCGAAAGAACAAGGAAAAGGAAAGGGTAAGCATACGACAAAATCTACTGTTAAGAAGGAAGATGAAAAACTATTTTTTAATCATTGTAAAAAGAACCATGATGATTCTAAATGTTGGAAATTACATCCTGAATTGAAACCTAAATGGATGGTTAATAAAGGAAAGGAAATAAAACAAACATTGTAATTCGTGATCTTGGGTCAGATTCAGGTGATGAAACCAAGATCACAGCTATGAGTTTTCAAGGTAAATCAATACTTTCAATTTCTAACAATAGTACTAAAAATTTTGCATCTTCTTCTAGTAAATAAACTATATGAAAATAAGAAAAATAATGATCTTTTCCACATAAGAGTGATTTCAAAACATACGAAAATTGATACTCTTTTTGATAGTGGATCTCAAGCTAATATGATTTCTAAGGAGGTTATAAATAAATTAGGACTCAAAACTAATCCACATCATAAGCCTTATCCTTTGGGTTGGGTTTGTGATGATGCAAAACTGTAGGTAACTAAAACTTGTACTTTTAGATTTTCCATTACAGACAAGTTTATAGATGAGGTTGAATTGGATGTAGTTCCTTTGCATATTTGTGTGGTGGTTTTAGGAAGTCCTTATTTTTATGATTGTAAAGCAATATTCTATAGGGAAGAAAATAAATATTTGCTTGTAAAGGATGGAATTGAGTTTATTGTTAGAGCTCACCATGAAAATAATAATCTATCCTTGGTAACTGTAGGTCAAATGAAAAGGCTGGTAAATTCAAGCAAAATTTTTGTGCTCATGATGGTCAAAGCCAAAGAGAGAGAACATGAGATGGATTTTGAGACTTGTAATCTGAAACATAAGGATGAATTGGTAAAAGTTTTTTATGATTTTGATGATGTTTTTTAGGATCCATAAGGTCTACCTCCTAAAAGAGGGGTTCAACATGAGATACAATTGCTTCAGGATGCACCTCTTCCTAATATCGGAATGTACATGTTGTCAGTAGTAGAGAATGAGGAAATCAAGAGATAGGTAAGGGTGGATCAAGGTATAATTCATCCAAGTACATCCCCATGTGGTTCACCAATTATTTTGGTTCCTAAGAAGGATGGAACTTGGAGAATGTAAGTTGATTTTCGTGCTTTAAACAAGATTTCTATAAATAATCGTTACCCTCTTCCTAGAATAGATGATTTACTGGATCAATTAAAGAGTGTAATTTATTTCAATAAGTTAGACTTAAGAAGTGGTTATCACCAAGTAAGAATTGTAGAAGGTGATGTTTGGAAAACTGATTTTAAAATGAAACATGGATTGTTTGAATGGTTAGTAATGCCTTTTGGTTTGTGCAATGTACTGACAACATTCATGAGAGGTATTAATGATATCTTTAGACAATTCATTGATAATTTCATTATTGTCTACTTAGATGATATTCTTATTTTCAGTAATTCATGGGATGAACATGTTAAACACATCCAAAAAGTCTTAGATGCATTAAGGAGAGAGAAATTGTATTTGAAGATGTCAAAATGTGAATTTGGAAAAACATTTTTAATTTACTTGGGTTATATTGTAGGAAATGGAGAATTTAAAATTGATCCTGCAAAAATAGAGGTTATTGTGAAATGGCCTAGACCCACTAATGTGACGGAAGTTAGGAGTTTTATAGGTGCAGTTCAGTACTAGAGAAAACTTATTGTTAACTTCTCATATATTGCATCTCCTTTACATGCTTTGACAAGTATCAAACAGGTCTTTCAGTGGGGAGGAAAGCAACAAAAAGCCTTTGATACATTGAAAGAGAAGATAAGTACCACTTTAATCTTGGCACTTCCAGATTTACAACATTCATTTGAAATTGAGACAGATGCTAGTGACTATGCAATGGGGGCAGTTTTGATGCTGAACAAATGACCAGTGTGTTAGCATTTAGAAACCTTTACAAGTGTGGTAAGAAACTATACAGCTTATGATAAAGAGTTGTATGCTTTGGTTCAAAGTGTTAAAAAGTGGAAGCATTATTTAATGGGAAAAGAAACAATTATACATAATGACCATCAACTGCTTCAGTACTTACAAACACAAACCAAATTGCAGCAGTCTAGACATTTTAGGTGGATGGGATTTTTGCAACAATTTCATCTTGTAATCAGGTATAAAAAAGGTATTCAAAACAAGGTTGCCGACATGTTATCTAGACCACCAGTGGTAGTAGCATCTATTCTTTTACAACATATTTCTTTGGCTCATGTTAGTTACAAGGAACAATATGTTAATGATGTTGATTTTAGAGAAGTGTATGAGGATCCAGTAAGTGGGAAACAAGTAGGAGAAAAAGATTATCATTTGCATGAAGGATTGTTATATCATTCTGGTAAACTTTATATTTGAGAAAATGAACATGTGCATATGATTAGGGAAGCACAAAATTCTCTTATTTTGGGGCATTTTGGTGTTAGTAAGATAGTTGCACATTTACAGAAATATTGTTATTGGCCTAGAATGCATGAACATGTAAATAGGTATATTAAGGCATGTGTTTTTTGTGCCACAAACAATCCAAGTAATAGGAAATTAGGACTTTACACTTCTCTTCTTGTTCCTATAAGGCCTTGGGAAAGTGTTTCCATGGATTTTTTAGGAGGCTTGCCCATGACATGGAAGAAACATGATTACTTATATGTGTTAGTGGACAAATTTAGCAAAATGTGTGTGTTGGTTCCATGTATTAAACAAATAACTAGTGAGGGAACTACATATTTATTTTTTCAGTTTGTTTGGGTTCATTTTGGTTTACCTGCTTCAATTATATTTGGTCAGGATTCTAGATTTCTTGGAGAATTTTGGTCAACATTGTGGGGGTTAATGGACACAAAACTGAAAAAGAGCACTACTTTTTATCCACAGATTGACGGTCAAACAGAGGTTGTAAACTGGATAGTAGTACATTTGCTTAGGGGCTATTGTGGAAAATATCCTAAGTTATGGGATGAACATCTATATTATGTGAAACATGCTTATAATCGTCCCTTACATTCTTCTACTTTGAAGTCTCCATTTGAGACTTTTTATGAATATCTGCCTAATTCTCCTTTAGATGTATATTATGGACATGAAAATGTTATTAATGGTTCAAGTGATTTTGATAGGGCTAAAATATTTGTTCAGAGAATTCAATAGGTTCATCAGTATGTCTGTGAACAATTGGAGAAAATTCAGGCTAATTACAAAACTAGGCATGATAAACATAGAACTTATCACAAGTTCAAAGTTGGTGATTCAGTTTGGCTTCACATCAGCAAGGAAATGTTGATAGGTGAAGGTAAAAAATTGAAATAGTATGGTCTGTTCCAAATATTGGAAAAATTGGTAACAATGCTTTCTAGTTGGATTTACCTCCATATATGCAAATATACTCAGTTGTAAATGTTGAGAATTTAATATTGTATGAACCGCCTATGATTGTTGATCATAATTATGCTAACATAATGCCTTTCATTGATGATTTTGCTCCTGAGTATCTTGATGAGTTGCAGGAAGACATCATTTTAGACAGGAATGTCAGAACTTTGTGAAGGTGTGATATTGATTATCTTCGTGTTGGGTTAAAAGGCATTCATCCAAACAAGGATAAATGGATGGAAACCAGAAAGGTGAGGGAGAAATACCCTCACCTATTCACCAATTAAGTTGAGTTTTGGGGTCCAAAATTTTCTCAGTGGGGAGGAATGATCTAGAGGATCCTCATGGAGAAAAATTGATCTAAGATCTTCTCAGAATTAGTTGTATTTAGTTCCATGGCATGGAGAAAAATTAGACGTTTTAGTCGATATCTCGTTTGCAGGAAACAAAGTTTGTATGCAAAAGTTATGGATCGGTGAAATTTTTGGGTAACTGAAATTTTTTGGGGATTATTCACAGGTTGAACATGTGCATGCTTGTCAAGTGCACCAATGGAAAAGTGACATGTGGTAATATGGAAAATAAATAAATAATAATATTAAAAATTTAGCCACACCCATTTAATACTCCACATTGGCCACATTATTTAATTTCCAACTATTATCCTTATTTTTCAACATACATTTTCCAAACTGCCATATATTAAAATATCCAAGAAAAAATATCTTCCATGTCATGCCTCTTATCTCTCCAATCACCCACATTAAGTGCCCCATCCTTGGGGATAAGATAGCTCTTAAGCCAATAACTACATACACCACCCACCTATATAAATGCCTCCCTATTTTCACGCCCAACAAATGTGGGATCTTATCCCTACATAAAATGCACCCCACATGGAGTGGGATTTGAACCTGAGCCACTTTGGTAAAAAGATATGTGCCCAACCATTGCACCCGGAGCTATGAAATGAGCTATGTTTTACTAGTATAGACATGAGAAAGTGACTGTGTTATTGTTTTGCTCATAACTTGAGCTGGAGATGGAATTTTGAGATGAAGTAAAAAGTGACTCCTATTATTTTTGGTCGAGGAAAATGATGACAAGATCAAATTATTTTATATATATTTGTAAATATTTATTTTGAAGATTTTTAATAGATCGGTCCCATTCAACCAGACCCGGAGACGTAGGCCACAAGTGCCGAACTCCGTTATCACTTCTTGTGTCAAATTGCTGGTAATTCATCTCTTTATTTTATATTTTACATAGTAATTTTAGTTTTAATTATTTTATTAAAAATACAAAAGGATATAATAGTAAATTTTTATATAAAAAATCAATACAAAGCAAAGTTAAGTGTTTGCAAAATTACTAGTTAAAATTGATTTTTAGATCATAGATCGTATGCAAAAGTTATAGTTGTTTTAAGTTAGCCCCGGAACTTGTAGATTTATTTCTGGAACTCACAGAGTTAGTTCCGGAACTCCCAAGTTTAGTTCAGGAACTCGCAGAGTTAGTTTCAGAACTCGCAGGTTTAGTTCTGAAACTTACATCAAATGGGGACTGTGAATAATTAGAGAGTCAAATGGAAAATATGAGAGATGTTTTTGTTCATAGAAACATGTTTAACATAAATATCATTCATATTTTCTACAGGTTTTACCAATGAAGAGAAATCTAAATTTTAGTGAGTTGTAGTCTAAAGAAAAGTGTATCAGATGAGTGCTAAAAGTTCTATAAACAAAAACAGAAAAAGTCAAAAGGAAAATATGAGAGAGGTTTTTGTTCCTAGAAAGTGTTTAACATAAACCTCATTCAGATTTACTACAAGTTTTACCATGAAGAGAAATATAACTTTTAGTGAGCTGCAGTCTGAGGTAAAGTGTATCAGACAAGTGCTAAAAGTTCCATAAACAGAAACAAAAAAAGTCAAACAAAAAATATCAAAGAGGTTTTTGTTCATAAAAATGTGTTTAACAAAAAACCCATTCATATTTGCTATAGGTTTTATCAATGAAGAAAAACCTAACTTTTAGAGAACTGTAATCTGAGGAAAAAGTGTATCAGACAAGCATCAAAAGTTCCACAATAAAAAACAACAAAGTCAAATGGAAAATCTGGGAAAGGTATTTGGTTAAAATAATATTTTAAGGAAAAAAATCCTTCCAATAATGTAGGATAATAAAATCATTATGATTCTTGTTATTGAAAAGCAAGGAGAAGATTTGGGAGAAAATATTCCTAAAATAAGTGAGATAAGACTTTGACTCTAATAATATATCTCTCTCCATATTTTGTGGAGATGGAGATCTTAGTTGTTATGATTAGAATAAAGTTAAAATTGGATTGTATCTCTCAAAATAAGGAGTTTTTTGAACACATAAATTATAAATGCAACCTTCCACACTCAGATATGTAATGTTTTTTACTAAGAAATGAATATGTTCTTTTCTCTCCAATATTTTGTAGTTTTGAGTTAAGATCTCGAAGCATGATTTAAATCCTCTTCCAAGGAATGAGCTAACCACTCATTCTAAGGAAGATGAATTTGTATATTTGTGTTTTTATTTTGTAGTAATTTGTGTTTATTTATTTATTTATGTAATTATCATCTTGTTGTGTTGTTCTCCTCTTTATATTGTAACATTTAGTTTGTTGTAAACCTCCAGTTGTTTCATTTAATTTTTTTTATTTCCAATTCAAAATTTTTAATTTATGCAAGTGTGTTTAAATTTCTGTAAGTGTGATTTCCTTTATGCAAGCGTTCCTTTATATTCCTGCAAGTGTGCCTTTAAATTTCTACATGTGTGATTTATTTTATGCAAGTTTGGATTGTGTTTAAGGGAGATATTTTTCAATATCTTCTTCTCTTAATGCATACAACCATTGAACACTAACCCTGATTGACATTATTAATGGCAAGGATTGACAACCCTCATAAGTCCAGGTACTTTCCATGTACTACCTCCTCTCTAGAAACTAGTGTCCTTGGTCTTGGCATCTCCCTAACGCATGTGGCCTCTACCCACATCGTCACTACTACAGGTTCTAGCTCTATCTACCGTGCCACTCTTGGTATCCATTGTGAATCGACCTTCTTAATGCTCACCATAGCAGTGCCCTTGTCTTTCTGGTGCTACTAGTTTATACGATCATAAATTTATCGACATTATTCATACTTGTTATTCTTTCCACACCATGAGCATTATAATAGATCATGACACTCACATTTATAATGTTCTTTAGATCCAAAATTATAAAATGTTCCTTGTAGGAATTCACTCCTCCCTCAACTGCGGTTACCATGACCACAAAATACCCCTAGAAAAACTCTTCCATGCGCCCCTCCATCTATGTGCCTTTCATAATGACAATCATCATCCTTAGAACTGCTAGCAAGGCTAATTTGGTGCACACACAGATCATTAACATCATGGATCTGATGAATCAGTCTGTAATCATTGGTGTCACGGGTTGTAGGGGATCATATCTTGTAGTAACAAGAAACATTCTTGTGGATTGTGTGCTAGAGTAGAGGGCATATACTTGCATCATGATCCCTGTGGAAGATCTAATAGTATACTACCATTATGCGCATGAAATTCCAATGAAAAATATCCTTTGAATGGCCCTTCACTCACATTTTGTACACTAAAGCCCACTGAGAACCTCATGCACTAAGTTTATAGATATCTTTCCCAAATATTTGGCCATTATAGCAATTTGGGCCTCCAAAAATAGACTAACACTAGGATCCAAACTCCCAACAACTTGAATGATAAGGGAAACTTCCAATGCCTCACCCGGGTCAGTGAAAGTCTTGTGTGACAGAGCACTTCTAAATGGTGTTATCAATCCTCCAAAAAGCCACTGAGCATGTTGATAAGGATGAATGTCATCAGAGATCTTTGACAAGAGAGTCTTCAAATGTGCATCATACTCCCACACACTCTCTGCCATTCCCTATTGGATCTATTTCAGAGCGTTAATGATCTTCATCTCAAACTTTGGAATATGGAACTCTGCGAGGAAAGCATTCTTCAACGTGGTATAGTTTACCACCATTTGATGGGGGTCATACTTCCTATACCAACTATGTGTGTGCCCTTTCAAAGTAGTTGCAAACTGGCTTAGCTTCACCTCCGAGGTAGTGATCTCCTTCACGCACCATAGTAACTCATACCTTTGCACATGCTCTGTAGCATCTTTGAATACCCTTATAGTCTGGTAAGTGTAAAGACATCTTGAAAAAAACTTAGGGAGGTTGTTGGGGTCCTTGTCCTCCTGATCCAGAGCCTTGGTTCCCTTTGGTATTTCTTCCAGTTTTCACTCCACCAGATCCGCTGGATTCACCTGGTCCTATTCCTCTCGACCCACCATATCCAACTCTCGTAGTCAAAAAAGGTCTTGAAGTGGTCACACCAAGGGTTCCCAATGTCCCACTGAACTGTGCACCGATGGTTTTTGATAATTTCCCACTACTAGTAGTGTGCCCCACACCACTCCTAGACATGATACTAAAAACTTGTGCATTTTCACCTTGTCTAAAGATTCCTCTAAATACAAGAAAGGATTGTGCAACCATGGATGTTCCAAATGATAAATTATATCTTCTGGGCACTGATTAGTTACTCCCACCGATACCAACTGGGTTAGCAATACTTTTCCCTTGATCTTAAAAACCAAGCACCATGGATTGGTCACTAGGTGGGTTCAGATGTGTGCCAATGAATCTTCTTTCTCCATGTGATGAAATCTCATCAGAAGATGAAGGGGATTCTCTCTTGTGCTTTTCAAGATGGGGTAGCATAGACTTCTCAGGTTCCACATCCTCTGCATAAACCTCAACTCCTTCCTACAATGTCTTCCTCCATAGATCTATCACACTTACAACCTTGCATTGTCTAGTCATCTACCTTTCACAAGCTTCATTATACTTGATTCGTCTTTCCTCCATTTCCTTTTCAGCCGCAATGTCTGCCATCTTCCTCCACCCTAGCTTCATCTCCAAGCACTCAGAGAGCTTAGCTGGCCATGGGGGATGCTTCTAAAATCAAAGTAATGACCAATATATTCATAGCTAGAGGAATAACATGCAAAAATTATCCTCTAGGCTCCCTTAGAAACTCAGACTCAACAAGTTCTGGGTAAGAATACGTCAAAATAACATATTCTAAAGTATAACTAGTTAGTACCCTCTTCCACCAGTGATCAATATCACACGTCCAAGTCAGATCTGCATCTTACAGCCTTTGATAGTCATCTTGGACCCACACACGCGATCTATAGTACCATCTTGATCTGGATGCATAGGATGAAATCCATTTATATAGTTCTACTGGGAAGCATTGAAATAATGTCTCATATAGCTCATGGTATATGTTCTTTTCTACCCATCTACGTGCATTGAACTTAGATATAATGCTAAATCTTTGAGAAAACTCATCCTCCATGCTCTTGAACCATGTTTCAACACTTTCTAAGTTTAGGCACTCTATCATCACACATCAAAAGGGAAAAAGATGCATTTCATTTCACACATCAACTTCGAAAAGAGGTCCCGACAACAGAACCAAAATTTAGTCATTTTTGTACCCTTTATAGAATAGGAAAATCCCATGCGCATTAGCCTATCACCTAGCGGGTGATGGGTGCTCACCCAAGGCACGCATGGGTGTTGAATCTATCCTTTATGTGATTTTTGTGATAATTCATCATCTTATAATATGCAATCAAAGGAAAGACAAAAAATAACTAAACCACATTATTATGAACTTAGAAAAATATGTCATCTCATTCTATGTAGGTAAGAGAAATAAAAAACAACACATGGAGATGATTTATATAAAAATGAAATGCATTAGTATTGAACACAAATGATTTACAATGAAGCATTATATTCATACTATCAAAGTAATAACCCACATTACATCTCTTGAGGTCATAATAGATCCTCATATAATGTAGAGCCAAATCATGCATCAGAGTTTTGTTATGCTCATCATATTACAAAGAAAAGTGAGAACCAATCCCCTTCTATATGATATCACTCAAAGATCTCTCATAATCCCTATCCATAACACCCTCCATTCTATTTTCTACAGGGCTTCACCTCTCTTCAACTCTCTCCTTTTCTTCTACTAGGAACTTGTATATAGAGCTTTGGCACCCACCGTCATGCCTTCTAGAGTTACAAATTGGCCATCAAGTGTTGAAGTGGTCCTCCATGGGAGTATGCATTCATAGATCCATGGTCTCCACTCTCCATGATGATGATCTTCTAGAACCCTCCATCACATGCTTGGAATATTCCACTATTGATCCCACAATTGCCAGGATGGCATCTTATCCACAAGGGTCATGATTTTCTCATGTTTTGCATGGGGTGCCGAATATGGTTAAGTACAAAACCCATTTTTTCTTGTGCACCTTCAACCCACATGCCCTTATTTGTCTAGGTCCCACACGCCCATGTGCCTTCTTATACTTAACTGTTATTTAGGGGCCCAACAGACTACTTAATTCTACCTTATCTATTTTCATATCAATTAAAAATGGTAGTTTCTTGGGATGTTTATTTTTTTACCTCCTTATCAAAGTATGGCCCCATCATGCAATAAGGTTAAATTATCAATGGTGTTGTGTATGTGTGTAATTTTTTATAATCAGGGGTTTACACCGAGCATTTCTTTGATTTTTCCCTCCCGTAGTCCTATATTTTCATTATATTCATATATTATGAATGGTGTCATTGGAATATATTTTGCATACTACTCACATAGGTTGTATGCATTAATCAATTCTATATTTCTTGTATGGGATTTCTATTGTGTAATACATACTAAAATAACTAACCATCAGTACAAAAATGTTTTTCTAGTAGATTTACAAACCTTTTATGCATTTTTTTAACTTCTTAAGCCAAGAATTTTGGACTAGTTAAATTCTTTATCTTTATACCACATTCTTGTGACTATTTCCATTGTGTTGAGTGATTCCTATTTTTTCCCCTGGTACCTTGCCAATATCCTTATACCATTATTTCAACTACAAATAAAATTGAATGGTTCACAACAACCCCTAAAGGGTCCCCCTTTCCTTTTTTATAGATTCCCATATGCAGTTTTAATTTTTTTCTTGACCATATGTCTAGTGCTTTTTTATGTGAGCATAAATATACCCCTCTTAGGAAACCCGATGGATCAAGATACTATAGTGGAATTTATGGAGACCACATGCCATGCATTGAAATATATCACACAACTATTCTTGTGACCCATGATAGTTTACATCATCTCCAGGTGGTATCCCAAGTATGAAAACTTTATGATTCTATCCATGTCGGTTCCTCACAATGGTATTTGAGTACAAGTTACCCTCCTATTGCTTCATCATTTATTATGATTCTATTTACTTCCCAATATTGCTCAACCCTCTCTAAGAGTTCATGGTGTGAAAAATCACTCCATTTAGTCTACTGAAATTATGTTAATACCCATATCCTCCTTCCCTACATCAATTAATTACAAAAATGTGGTCCCTTGTTCCTTCATCATTCCATGAAATTTTGGACCTATTGGGAGAGTAAAGGGGTTTTCCTTTTTTTCTTGATAAATTTATTTCTTTCTTAATCTAGATCTAGTACTCAAGTTCTAGTGAACTTAAAATTTTGGGATCAGATTTTGCTAATACTCTAGCATCTCACTTGGAATAATGTTTTTATTTTTACCATTTTTTCCTCTTTATATCTTTTAGCTTTGTGATGTGCTTGTTTTCCATCTATTTGTGGTTTGATCTACCTTCTTAAATGTATTTATTCATTAACCAAATTTCCTCTTCATTCCACTTTCTATAAAATCCACTTTCTTTAATTGTTCATCCATACAAAATATTTGAACTGGTAAACTATCTCCTTTTTTAATTCTTTCAATTATTTTTTCCTAGTCACTTTTCTTTCCTTTTGTGCAATTGTCCAGACTTATTCCATTTGTTTGATTTTTTCATATTTTCATTCCCATCTCAAAAAACTTAATTGTTTGATGGTTGATGGCATGATCTTGATACTCCTACACACACTCAAACGTGAACTAATTAGATGTACACAACTAATAACTACCACATTTGATTTAATTTATTAAAACCATTCACAAAATTTTATACCAGAGGAACTTATTTATGATTTTATTATTACTACACCATTATACATTATAGGCCTTAAACCTATATCCATTGATTCTTCTTGGTAGCACATTACCTTGAAAATACCTAATTACTATTGTGCCATGTTTTGATATGTGGTGGATGACATAGGGTCATTTCCATCAAATATACAATTTTATTTAATGTGCTCTATATTTTCTTTCATATACTAATACAAAATGATTGTTTCAAAATTCCTTGGTGTAGATATTTCTGACATGCCAATATTTCTAACTTTTTTATGTGATTCTGGACTCCACTATGTAGTCATCTTGTTTTCCTCCTTTTTTGTCCAATCAAGTAGCCTATTCTCTATGGATTCCTTATCCCTTATCCTTATTATAGAAATACACATACTGGGCACAATGTAATCGATGATCATAACCGATTCTATTCCATATAGTAGTTGAAACGAGGTTTGTCTTGTGTTTCACATATAGTTCATCTTATAGTACCATAATAACACTAGTATTCTATCTTCTTAGTAATCTCTTTACACATTGTATATCTTGGTTATTATCCTTTCAAATATCACATCGGTTGCTTATGATTCCCCATTTTCATATGGATTATATGTTGTGATCTGATGATGCACAACCTTATACTCCTTGATAAGAACGTTGATTGCATTTTCAAGAAAGTGGGTCCTTGATATCTTACCAATTTTTGCATACATCCGCACCTTACAATGTTTTAATTTTAAAATTTGGTTTTATCTCTTGTTACAAAATCATGTGTTGTAGTGACTTCTACACATTTACTAAAGTAATTTGTTGTGACAATCAAGTATCTAGATTTAGACCTCCTTGAAGATGGATGTATTATCCCTATGAACTATATCCTTCATTTCTCAAATGGTTTCGTATCTAGAACTAGGTTAAGTGACATATCATCCCTTTGATTTGGCTTTTTCATCCTTTGACAAACATCACAATGCTTAACAATATGATGTACATCCTAAAATAACATCTACCTCCATATTTCACTTTGTAGAATATGTTTTTATAGTTAATTCACACACAAAGTGACCACCTAATATCCCTACATGTGACTCCATTAGTATGTCACCCCTTTCATGTTCCAAAGCTATTATGTGCATTAATTCATCCTTTCCTAGTTTATATAAGAATCCAATTATGACTATGTATGGTAATGCCTTAGTGAAAATATATTTTTTCTCTTTTTTTGTATAGTGGTCTAGTAGAACTCCATATTGCACAAATTACACAATCTCTTTTAACTATTCTAGAACTACAAAAACCTTGATCAAGTGTACATTAAGAGAATATTCATTGAATTCCTGGGTTCTTACCTTGTATCAATTTTAATTAAATGGTTTGGTTTCACATGTTCTCTTCCTAGTTTCACATTGATTTTATACTTGTATTTTTGAAACAACATTATCCAACTTTATATCCTTCCTCTTAAGAATGGTTTGTTCACCAGGTATCACAATAATTGATGGTTTATGAAGAACTTAATACGTGTTTATGAGGGATATTGTCTTAAATTTTAAAGTGTAAAGACCATTACTAATGCTTCTCGTTTTTTAGTTGTATTGTTCTTGATTAACTAAAAATGGAAAACTAAACTAATGCTATGATAATATAAATTGGAGGACTAAAATGCTATAATAAATGGACTAAAACAGTATGGAATAATTGCAAATAATTATACTAAGTGAAATAAAACCCTAAGTATGCAAGTAAAGAAGGAGAAATGACTTGACTAATTAAAGAATGTTGTCACAGATTGTTGTAGGTCTAATAATAAAATCTAGAGGTAGGAATGAATGCCCAGAAGTCTTGTGAAGGCCAAATATAAAGGATATAAGTTGACTGGGGTGCCTATGAAGGTATTGGAGCACCCCATGGTGCCCTAGTCTATAGATTAGAAGCCTTTATCTTTGTAAATGCCAAAAATCTGAATTATGTATGGTCACAAGATGATCTGAAACACTGTTTGTTTGTCACATTGGATTCACTAAGTTGTGATGAATGTGTTGAATGATGCAATGACAACCTGAAATAAGAAAGGAAGTATCAAAACCCTAATAAAAATAAAATATATAGAATGAATGGGTCAGACTGACCTCAACCACCAGACTAGTGGTCTTATCACTGAGCATTGAACTACATTTTAGACCCAAATGTAGTTCTGGTGTGTGTGTGTGTGTGTGTGTGTGTGTGTGTGTGTGTGTGTGTGTGTGTGTGTGTGTGTGTGTGTGTGTGTGTGTGTGTGTGTGTGTGTGCATGTCATGCCGTAGGTGCTCTTGTGCCAGTCACAAGTTGTGAAGTAGCAATAATAACTATAAAAAATGTACTAGCCTATGTCTATAGAATAAAACAAAATCCCCCCTATGTTGTGTGTGTTGATGCAGATCTCCTAGCCTTGATGCATCAAACTATGTAGATGCAAGTGATGAAATGGATGTAACTCTAGATAGAGTGATAGTATTATGTGATGCTAAGACCCTCATTACGGTCTTATAAATTTATATGTATAGGGTTCTCTTGGTTTAATTTTGTAATTAACCTCGACATGGTTGACTAGAAAAATGATAAGGATGAAAAATGGATATAAAGACCCAAAAAATAAGTGGGAAAGTGGAATATGGATCGGGGCACCCTAGGTGGGACTAGGGTGCCTCGGGGTGCCCTAGTACAGGCCTGGGTGCCTAAGTTTAGGCTAAAATGATGGGACAGTTGTGAAACAAGGGGATATGTATAGGAAAATATTCGGGAATGATGAAATAAAATATAAAAATAAGATGGCCAAAAGGTGGGATTAATTATTACTTTATTCACTTTAGAACCCTCTAAATAGTAGTATAAGACCAGGATAAATAATGTCTAAAGTGCATGATTTTGTGTCTATATTTTTCCCCCACTTTATGTTGGTGAGTGGAATGCTCGGTAACATTAAGTAGATAGAGATACGTACCTGATATTCACGTAGAGTGTAAAAAAATATGCGACGATGGAATAGACTCAAGCGTGGAATGAAAAAAATTAAAATGTGGAGGATCATGGATTATAAAGATGAAAAATACACATGAAAAGTGATGAGAGTGAACCTAAGGAGAAAAGCGTGTGTAGCTGCTACTGTGTGTAGTGTACCTACATGGTTGGTAAAGGGAAGTTTCTATTGTGGTGTGTTGTCATTGTCATTATTGTTGTTGTTGTTGCCGTAATTTGATTGCTTGTTTCTCATACGATCAGACCTACAAGGAGAAAATGATCAAGTAGTAAAATATGTATGTATTTAAAAAATGCTATGTAAAGCACACATGTGTATAGAAATGTGTAAAATAAGAAAATGTAAAATACGTAAAAAGAAAAGTTTAAATGGAACATGTGCACCTGATCCATGTTGAGAAAAAGGGTGTAGAAGGATATCCCATATGGTCGCAAGTTTTTTTGGGTGATCTCATGCCACCTTGGTTGAAGAAGTATAGGGAGGAAATTCTCTATGTCCTCAAACCTTTAACCACTTATACTGAAATGTATGTATAGATCTCTGTACTGTCCTAGAATTTTGGGTGATCCGATGCCACTTGATAAAGTAGTGTAGAGAGGCACACCCACTATAACCTCCAAGCCTATAACTACTCAACAAAATTATTGAAGGACACCATATCTTGTAGAGGCCATTGTGTATGGAGTTTGTACACCAGTTTGAACTCACTCGCTATATGTAAACCCAAAATGCCAAGGGAGGAAATTGCACTATAATGAACCAATGATGTAGCCTAGAATTTACCATAAATAACCCAGGTACATTGGTACATCACCTAGCTTGAGCTTAGCACTCACCCAAAGCATGCAAGGGTACCAGGACCCTCCTTAGAGTTTCTTGTGCAAGATGTTAATGTGATGAAGATATAATGAATTCAGATCCGTAAATAGCATAAACATTCCACATAGCATAAATAGATCTAGATCTTAAATAATAGCAATGGTAGGATTAACCATAAAATAAATAGTGACAGCTATGTTTAACACCATTATCCATCCAATGCACTCCATTATATTAAACATAATAAATACAGAAGATTCTTACAATAAATAACATCATAATCTTATGCACGCATAATATCTGGTAGTATAACTCCATAATAGCTCATACACAACGTCTATCTCTAACTACATCGACTAATACATACTTATAGGGGTGGGGAATTTCCCTTCACTACTTATGCATCTACCAAAATAGGTTGCATGATGAAAATAACCATGCATCTTTACAAATAATATGCACACATTCAAGTGTGCTAATAATAGATCTCATATATTTAACTGGCATTAGTAATCCTATTATTATCCCAAACTCATGCATGATGTTTAATAGATGCTCATCCTCAAAATAGCATTTTCATGTCACACAAGTCTCCATCCTGATGTGTGATCCACACACTATCTCCAAAAATAGCTTGTAACCATGAAAAAAGGCTAAGTACCAAATCATCTTATTCTGGCATGTGTTTCCTTCCCTATCTTTCCGTTCCTTTAAATTTTCCTTATTCCTTCGTGAAAATATTCTCTGTGCCTTCTCCTCAGTGTCATACTCTGTCTTCTCAACATTACCCCACACTAAAATACATTTCCACCCCAAAAATGGGGTTTACTTATGATGTTTCCAACTAATAAAGAATAAGAATTGAAATAATATAAATAATTATTGTAAAAGGAATGCACTTCTATTCTGCAACACACTCTACTTCAATTGGGAGGATCAACTCTGGATATTCTATTTTAATCTCAGCCTCCAATGTTTTCCAGTCATCTAACATGATTCTCATTTTATCTGGAACGTCTATGGAAATAGCTTCCAAGTCATCCTGGGTTATCTCTCCCTTTTCATTTCATAGTACTAGGACAACATTAGCCATAACAAACATTCTTCCTTACAGAAGATCCATATTTTGTGCTATGAGCTTCCCAATCTCATCCAGCCTTTCCTTGTGTGGGTTTTTTGTTGCTGTAAGGGCTTCACACTTTTTTATTTAATAATGCCAATCTCTCTGTGTGCCATAAAGTCTCATCCTTCATTGATTTCAGAACTTCATTATCTTCTATTATTGTGTTAATCCCGATCACTGCTTCTGGAGCTGCACATATGTTCAAAACATGATATTCTTTCTTCAGCTCATCTTGTAAAGTTTGTAGTAATGCCTCGTAAGATGAAATATTTATAACCATGGAGGCCTTGGATCTCTCTGCTTCTTTTTTAGGATCCTTCGAGGTTGGCATTTGAATTTTTCCATCCTCAAGCACCAAATCAACTAATGTGTGCACATAATGTATAGCCGGAGGAAACTTTTCAAGAACCTTAGACTCTAGATGCAGTCTTGCTTTCAAGACATAATCACCAATTTCTTTTGCCATGTTGATGAAGGACTCATTCTTTTTCTTCTCTAGATCCTTCTCTCCTTTTAGATGTGTTATTTTTGTAGTTTTTTCCTTATTATCTTCAAGTAATGCTCTAATAGTGGAAACCTTATCAAAGTTCCTCCATTCCACCTCTATAGATACCTTAACCAAGGCATTACTCACCTACTCATCAGACCTGAGAGTGGGCTTTATATTCATGTGCATGCTCTCAGGTGCCTTCTTAACTCTTCTTGACACACAAGATTCCTTGCATAGATCAAAATTTGGATCGTCCATGTGATTCTACATGGAGAAGGAAAACTATTTCCTTGTATGCGTAATGGCCATGTATGGGTCCATCAGATTCCACCCATATAATTCATTCAAGTCTAATGTACTTTGAAAATGGGTGTAGATGATTTTATTTGTGTCCTCAGCATAACCCATACTTAGAACAACATATTCTTCACTTGTTCTCCTTATTCTTTGCCCCTTAGGAACCTAAGCGCCAAGGTTTATAGTTGGCCCTTCGACGTCCTTAATAGTGTCATGCATATGAGGATAATCATGCTCTGATTCTTTTGATTCCTTTGCTCCTTCCTCTTCATCCTTCATGTCCCCATCTCTAGGATCCTCCATATCTTCTGGCTGCACTGGGGTTCTAGGTATGCTCTCATTAGACTCCTCCACCTCCTTATTTAGCTTTAGCTTTCTCCTTTTCTTCTTAGTTTATTTTTTTTGAGGGGAGAGTCATGGTGATCTTGATACAGGCTGTGGAGTTCCCGTACCTTGGTTTCTTGTTCTTCTAAACACCTTCTTAAAATAATGCTCTTCATGGACTGCTTCCACATCCAAGTCCTCATCTCCTTCTTGCGCTTGTGGTGGAGTATCAACACGCTTAGTCTCCACTATATTTGTGGCCTGCCTCTGACATCTATGATATAAGCCACCACTATATTCATGTTCTTCTTCCTCCTCATATACCTCTATAGTCACTATAGGATTTGGAGCTAACACATTATCCACTCTATAATTTCCCTTAGGCATCCCTGGGAGCATGAACTCATTCTCGACATACTTGTTATTCTCTAGCTTAGGCTTAAGTTAAAGGTATACGAGCACGGATCCATTATCCCCAATAGCCAAGATTACTGGCTTCATACTTATGATGTCTGAGATTGGCCTCTCGATGTAGGAAGTCTGACATGGATACACATATGTCTTCCTGAGGGTGTGGTAGTCATAGTCTACCTTATCTGTGTTTAATTTCAAATGAAACACATCCATAAATCGGTGAGATGAGGCCTGGAAGTAGTGTGCTATGAAGGCATAGGGAAGTTTTCACCATGGGCTCCAGATCCCATCCCTTATAGAAAATTACACAATGAGAAAGTGTTGGTACACCGCGAACTGTACTTTCTTACCCACCATCGAAGGTAGCTCCTTGGGAATGTGCCACTCCTCAAATGCCGCATGAAGTTAGTCATACCACATCTCGACCCTCTACTTAAATGAACCACTCATTGATCCTTCACATAAATAATTTTTAAACCTTTTCATGAGGGACTTCTATTCCAAGGGGTACTCCTAGATCCATTTCTTTGGCCCATCAAGCACTCTAATTTCTAAAAACACATGAGAAAGGAAGATAATGCCAAAACTTATCTTCTCTCCTGTACGTGCTTCCTCAACAATGATATCTACAATATAGCCTACTAGGTTGTAAACTACTGCCTGAGACATTTTCTTTGCAATGTGAAGCCACATGGTATTTACCTATGACCATCTCTCTTGGTCATTCAAATTGGTTAGAAGATGCACAACTACCTATACCACATGAAACTTTTTCTGTTTATCAATGTCCATTCCATGTGGACCCTTGGTAAACCCCAACTCCTTTCTCATTTCTATGACTGTTGGTTTATCAGTCAGATCACTAACAAGGTCTACCCCTGTGCCCTTCAATCTTGTTAGTGTCAAAACTAGGGCTATTGTGATCCTAACCCTTTATCCGACAAAATAAAAGAATTCATCATGGACTCGTCTCAGCATCTATTGGTATAAGGGTTCATATTTACCAAAATACGTGAGCTCATACAACTGATAAAATCATACCTGCTTCAGTAATTTCTCCCTAGCATCTTCATACACTAGCATTTCCTCCACCATGTGCTTGTTGGTCTTCTTATTCAACAACGCATCCAAATCTCCCTTGTTGTTAGAGGTACAATGGTTATAGTAAATTATCTTGCAATTACGGATGTGGGAATCCCAATCTTGTATGACTATTTATCTTTTTGGGTATTGCATCTCTGAAAAATTACTCTCATGAGTAATTTCAAGTTCATCTTCTACCTTTTTCTTTTCTTTCGTTCCTGCTACAGGTGCTTTCTTTGGTGCCATCGTAAAAATCCCACCTTTTTATTGTTTGTAATGAGAAAACTCAAACCCTATCTCAAATATGCGTGCCCTAGCTTGAAACCACATGCCCTATCTCCTTCTCAACACTTATAATTTGTTCAAACCTTTCACCAATGAGGATGCAAGCCTCTTCCACACAATAGTCTATTCTCCATGTCTAGTTTTACAACGCTCCACACCTCAACACAATTCACTCAGTTTGATCACACTTAGCTCACTCAATTACTTGTGATTGCGAAGGTAAAAATTAGCCCGCATCATGTCCTTAAATAGATTTTCAAAAAATTAATGCATTTATTGCTCCTTCACCTACCAACAATCCTCTCATTAATTGAATATTTTCACAATATCCATGTGGTACATCTTCCCACCTCGGCTATAACCTTTTAGCGTACCTTCCTACCTTTTGGCTACAAAATTATCTTCAAAGCGCTTCCATGCACTCGAGTACCTCACCACTGTGTCTTCCCTTGGTAGTCTCCACACCTGTTACTTACCTCACGTTATATTGTTCCCTCATTTATTTTCATCTATGTTCATATTTTTAGAGAAATGTCATTTCTAACAACTCCTTTCCACACTTAACTAGCACATGTAAGAAATTCATTCTCATGTGTAACCAGTTGTGAGTAACCACCCCACACCAATGGTATGTGTAGTCCTCTACACATAAAAATACTTCAAATGGAAATTATCTTCCAATGTGGAAACACACTTATTACGCAAAAAACCAAACTAAATTGACAAAGCATATTGACGAAAAAGGAAATAAATAAAGGAAATATAGAAATAAAATCCTATTCTAAATGGAAACATTGCCTTATTACAAACACTAAGAAGACTTATTTATAGTAGGGATTCAACCTACTCCTTTTGAAGTAGATGGGTAACTATATTCCATTAATCATATCTAATTAGAAAGTTCCTGATTCAAGTATATGAGTGATAATATACGGTCCCAACCAATGCACTTTAAGCTTACCTGGATGGCACAAAAACTTAGAATCATAGAGAAGCACCATCTATCCTATCTCAAGATTTTTGTCCCTGATGTGCCTATCATGTCATATCTTATGCCTGGCCTTTTCCTTCTTCTGAATCCAATGTGCTATGGTGCATCTCTCATCCAACTATATCAATTTATCAATTCTTTCTTCCAAATCTTTCTCATCAGCTAGACCTCATGTACGCACAATACACAAAGAAGGTAATATGAATTCCATAGGAAGAACTACTTTTACACCAAACACAAACTAAAAGGGTGTGGCCTTATTCAACCTCTTGTATGTTGTTCTATATGCCCAAAGAATGACAAAAACTTTATCATCCCAATCTTTCCTTCCAACATCACAATTTTTTGTCAATGTCTGGCTCAAAATCTTGTTAAAGGCCTCAACATTCCCATTTTCTTGAGGATGATAGGGTGTATAGTCTTATGGTTCACAATTGTAAATTCATCCAATTGTATCCTGATTGTCTCATTTAAAAAATGCATACCCCTATCACTTGTTAAGATTAGCGGGCATCCATACCTTGCCCATAAGAACTTGGCTACTATAGCTGCTGTACAATCTTTGGTAGGTACTACTTCTGCCCACCTTGTAAGATAATCTGTACAAGTGATTATGTAGCATGATCCATTTTTTACCACTGGCTGGAAAAATAGGACCCACAAATTCTAAATCCCATTTCTCAAACATCTCTTCACTAAGAATAGGTCTTAAGGGAATTTCATCTCTTTTCCTAGGTTTACCAGTGCATTCAAAGTGATCACATGCCTTACAATATGCTTTACAGTCTTTGTAGAGGGTCTCCCACTAGAATCCAACAAGTAGAATCTTATGCACGGTGGCGTCACCTGCATAGTTCCCACTTGCAATACCATCATGAGCCTCCTCCATGATATCTATGTGCTTGTGCTCTAGTACACACTAACATAATACCTCATCATGTCCTAACTTGTATAGGTCATCACTGATCAACATAAAAGGTGCCGCACAAATTACAAGTTGTTTCTTCTCTAAGGTTTTCATCCCATCTGGTGTCATGCCTATACGTAGAAAGAAAACAATATCCTCCAATTCTGAAGGTGTGCATTGTAACTTGTACAATTGTGCATCCAACATTTTATCTTTAATTGTTTATATGTCATCCCTTGACTAAATTATTGATAAATGGTCTGGGCTACAATTAATTTTACTTGGTTTTACCAGGAATATGAAATAAAATTCTTGGAATAAGAGCACCCATCGAAATATGTGCCCCTATAAAATGGGCTTGTTTACTAAGTATTTGAATGCCATGTGATCGGTGTAAAATAAAAATGGTGTTGTTAGTAGGTTTTGTCTAAATTTATGCACTATATAGATCATTGACAAGTCTTCACACTTAGTAGTTGTATAATTTTGCTCTACAGGAGTCAAATTTCTACTAGTAAAATATATAGGATGATCTATAATACCTTTTCTAGGCTAAGATAACATCACACCAATGGCCGTGCCAGAGGCATCCACATGTAAATGAAACTATTGGTTCCATGAGGGAAAACACATAATAGGAGATGTAGTAATTATTTCCTTTAATGCCTCAAATGCGTGCTACTGTGGTTCTTCCCAATAGAATGTCCCTTTTCCGTTTCATAACTATTCCAAGGGTGTGACAATCTTAGCATATCCTTTGGTAATTTTTCTATAATATATAGTGTGACCCACAAATCTACACACCTCACTCTGACTGGTAGGCTCTTCTAGGCCTATAATAACTACAACCTTAGTTGGATCCACTAATAAACCTTTTTTACAGATGATGTGCCCTAACAAAGTGCCAAAAGGTGTAGCAAACATACACTTCTTGATTTTTAAAGAGATGTTTAATTATCTACATATTTCAAACATTATGTGCAAATTTTCACAGTGATCCTTAATAAGTCCATACAACATCCAATCATCCAAGTAAACCTATAAGAAAATGTGAATAAAATCCTAGAATTCTTGAACAACTATGCATGAAAATACAACAAGTGCATTTTGCAAACTAAAGGGAATTACAGTATATGCAAAACTTCCCTATTCAGTGGTGAAAGTTTTATTCTCTTGATCCCCCTATGCAATCTTGACCTGATGATACCCAAAGAATCCATTTGTAAAAGAATAGATTTTACACCTTGCAACACCTTCTAATATCTCCTCTGTGAAAGATGTAGGAAATGGATCAATCACACATGCAATATTTAGTTCTTTGTAATCCACACAAATCTTAATCTTACCATCTTTCTTTATATTGATAACCATGGGGCTAACCCACTCTGATTCTTCTAGGGGCTTGATGATTCCATATTTCAACATCTTGTTAATTTCTTCCTTAACATTTACGCATAGGTTAGGATTCATTCTGTAAGGTATTTTCTTGACCGAGTGCACACCTTCCTTAAGATTAAACTTTATCTCTCCTAATGATTCATGCAATCCTTTTAATTCATGGTAGCCCTTAGGAAATAAGTCCTAAAAATCATGTAGTAATTGAATGATTTTTTCCACTTTAGATTCGTTCCAATAATCCCCAATTATTTCTTCCTTAGGTTTATAATCCATACTAATATTCACTTTTTTTTGTCTTCATGGGTTCATGATAGGCACGCGTGTTTTTATCTGCACTGTCTAACACCTCGTGCATACCAATTGAATGATCTATATCTAGATAATCTACTTCCTCATCATCCACTATGTAGACTATATTTCCTTTTTATTTCACCAAGAAAGCATGCTTTAGTAACACAACATATGTTTCTTCTTCATCAAAGTGCACCCTTGAGTCTGTCTTACCAAATAACTTATGAATGAGCTCTTCCACCTTTTCACTGTCTCCCATGGTTAAGCGCTTTATAACCCTTAATGCATTTTCCACTAGAGGGTTAGTAGAGAAGTGGTCAAAATTCTAGACCATTCTTACAATCAAATCCCGCCAATTTCAAGTTTCTTTATGTAGCTTCACATATACATACCAAGTACGTGTGTAGCCTTATAAAGTGGAATAAATTTTGTGCACCCATAAAGAAGGTGGTAAAGCTTCCTGCCCTTCTTTCAAGAGCCTCTCACACTTATGAACGTGGTTCTGAACATGTTGATTACCATGATATGTGCAGATTTGAGTAGGTGCATTGTTCATGGAAAACCGAGTTGTTAGAGCATTCCTGACTTCATTCCATTCTAAAATATTATCCTTTTGAACCACCCACCAGCGTGATGATGTCCCGCGTAGGGTATATGCTAACATATTAATTATTTAAAATTTGTCTATCCACTATTCCTCCATGGTGTGCATGAATGTTGTAGGTTCTCCTTCTGTAGTGTACCGAGGTACAAAGTTGTTACCTATCCTCCTAATGCAATGAGGTTTTCTTTTCCACACAAATGCACTCCTTACTTTGCACCCAAATATATCATAAGTTCCATGAGCCCAATTATCACAAGCAATACTTGTTGTATCACTAATAGATTATGCATCTTCCCACTGAAGGATTCCTTCCTTAGATGTCTCGAGTACTTCTGGGTCTCGAATGACATGTACATAAATCCTATTCATTTCTTCTTCACTCAAAGGCTCAACATAGGGCATATATTTCCCATCCATTAAAGGGATAATAACTCTTTCCTCATTGTTATCAAAACTTATATAACCTTTGTTGAACCGAAGATCAAAATTATTTTCATAGCACCAAGGGGGCCCAAGCAGATCTGGGAAACTGTATGCTTCTACAAGTGCTAAAACCTCAAAATCCCCAGTGAACTTGGCCCCTTTTATAGTAATGGATGCATCTTTTAAAAATACGATGGAAGTGGCATTAGTTCGATTAGCCATAAACAACACATTAGAAGATGGTTGCAATGGAGGTCTCCCCATATGTACACATGCATCTAAAGTAAACACATTTACATTCATGCCTGTGTCAATCAATATATTACATAAGATCCATCCATCTACAAAAATAGTCAGAGTGATCTTCTTGTTGTAATCTAAGCTATGAGGGGGAGGATTTACATGCAGGACATGACATCTATTCTCAATATTTACACGCAGAGTGTTTCCCTTTAGCCAACTCCCTAGTAATGGAATGATATTTTCCTGGCGCAACATTTTGCATACCTCCTTCAAGTCATCTATATCTGACTGGACCATCTCTTCTGCCTTCTTCTGTTCCATCTTCCGTGATTGCTCCTTTAAACATTATACTTACCCTTAAAGGTCTTTGAGTACCTTCATGGTCTCCTGATAAACCTCCTTGTGGTGTGTAAGATTTGGATACCTTACATGTAAAATTTCCTCCTTAGTGATGGTAGGATTCTACTGTAACACTTCTCTGGTGTGTGTAACTTCAATGCATGTAGTAATCTTCATAGGTAATACCTCAAGTTTTGGTGTTAACGTTTACATCCACTAATTTTTCATAGCACGTTGTATCCTAACCATTCATGCACCTTTGTTTTCCTATTTATGCTACTTCCTAAGATGCTCATATAGATCCAGGAATTCCTCATAGCTATGACTATTCACACAAAAATAACAAGTAATATTTTGAGAACATTCATGCATGTAGTGGTCAGGTGATCCGCATGTAAAACATGTTCCGTGAGGGAATTCACCTCATTTACCACCACAACCTCATCCTCTGAATCCACCATGATATCCTCAACCTCTCCCACATTCTTCTTCATAACACCCCTCATTCTAATTATAGTGTGCTTGATTTTGATTCTGATCCTGGTGCTCACCTTTACCTTTAGAGTTATCTGATACTCCTATCTATTGTACACCAATATCTATAGCATCATGGATCTGACCAATCAATCTCAGTCTTCTGTATCGTGAGTCGTGGACCGGAAAATTTTACAATAGTAGGATACATTATTCTTATTGTGAATTGTAATAATGGGTAGTGGCTGACATTATTATTAAGATATAATGGATTACCAAACAAAAAATAAAATTCTGTATATATCATAGTGAGTCAATATTTGATAAAATTCCATCATGCGCTAACGCATGGTCAAAACACTCAAAATGAGCCTGAAATATACAAAAAAAATCATATAGTGCCCAATAAAATGGAAAAAAATAAATAAATGGCCCAATGGCCTGTCAATCCTTGTGGGATCCCTCACATGGTGCACAGACATGTCTAAGACTCCTGTTGTAGCTGCAAAAACGCTGGGAATGAACTGAATTGTGTGAATGCTCATGGTGGTAGTTGCTACATGTGGTATCACTACGGTAATGACTTTACCTCATTAAATGCTAAATATCCTCATATCTATCCACTTTGGTACAAAGGGGGGTCACCACATCTGCTATCCTCTAAATAAGAGCAAACACGCAAGTGTGTCTTCCAACAACTAGTAGATGACCTGAATCATCAGTCATCTTGGCTTGGGTCCTCCCTGAGGGAATTAGTAGGGTGTCCACACACACCCATCAGATGAGATCTCTCCACTCTTATGAAGTTGCTGCAAGCAGTGAAAAGAGAAGAAACTAATAAGTTATGAAAACAATAAAACTCAAATCAAAAGAGAATACCATAACTAATGTTTCAAATTAACAAAGTTGAGAGAAGAGTATTGAACATACTCAGATCTATGGGCATCAAAATAGGGTCTATGACTACTGCTTCCAATGCTACTAGTGGCTGTGGGGCCTCCCCAAAGCTAGAGGCCAAATGTTTTCTGATCATGGACTCATCATCCCCCTCCCCATATAGAGGAAATGGATCCTCTTAGACCAATGTATCTCTCTCTGTACGCTATCCTCCTCTTGCGTGGCTCTTAGCATCTCTTGAGTGTCATGCCACTCAGGATAAATCTCCTCCTCTTTCATACAAGATGCCTCACCAGTCTCGACATCACCCCCCTCATCCTCCTCAGTCTCCTCACTGACTGAATCCTCCTCGCTTTCATCTCCTTGATGCTCCTCACAATCAGAGTCCACACTAATAAGCTCATCCTCCTCTTTGTTGTGATAAGGAGTGGCTGAAATCTAGAGTAAAGGAACTCAAGGGGCACCAACTTCCCATTGAGCACGGACCTCATGCCTAACTACAATATGCATGCCTGGAGTTACCACTCTCTAGCTGAGATCTCCTCTAGGGCCCCTCCGGGCCTCCTGAATGGTTCTATACATCGATACCACTAGGGGAAGTATGTCAGCGTATGGTAGGCCAAAGTGTTGAGGAACCTTATCAAACAGATGGAGCTCGACTCTCCCAAATCTGTCAACTAGTTGGCCTATAGTATAAAAATCTACCATCATGGTCACCTCTTGTCCCCATAACCTTGTGATGTCCTGGTAGGGAGTAACAACCATGTCTTCCATAAACAGAGAAGCCATCAGTTGATGAGGTATCCTAATAACTGATATAGCTATGCACCTCATTGCTTGGTTGGCCCCTATGTCCAATAGCTATACTCCCTTTCCATAAGGGGTGATATGCTCATATACCTAGCTCATGACAAGAGTGGGGTGGCTCAGTGACTACCCTGGTAATCTGAATACCCTGTATAAGTCATGGTAGGTATTCCCTAGGATGTGTGCTCCCCATGGGTACCTATGGACATTTCCCTAAATTTGTGCAATAATGGGAGCCCAAGAATAGAGAAGAGTGTCACCTCCCTTGTCCCCGATCAATCACGAGGACAAGATACCCATAATGGATCTCTGAATGATCAGAATAGGAACAATAGCAATCATCTAGAATTTCATCCCCTTCTTCGAACCAGATGAGACAATGACGTCTCCCATATATGTGGCCCACTATGTCATCATGACCATGGATCACGCAATCTTGAAATTCAATCTCCCCTAAGAATCGGGAGCCCAAGGATGCGGTATACATCCTACAGAGTAATGGTCCACTTGCCCCTAACACCTTGAAACTGAAAAGTGTTCTAATCTATGTCACAATAGGAAAACAAGTCACACAATATGTGAATGGTGGGGGAAACATGGGGTACCCTTGAAATTCTCCAGATACCTACCCTCTAAAGAATGTCCCTCTCCGCATGAGTCAGCTGTTCCAGAATACCAGGGAGCCAATCACACACTCTCTCTCAACTCCAATGGATGTACTCCTCCTTCTGCATTCACAAAAATATGAGAAATGAGAAAATTATTAATGTATACAAGAAGAAAAGCTCACAAAAATCATGATAAAACATGAAAAATCCAAAAAAATTAAAGTTAGTGAACATTTTGGTCTTTCTATTTAGAACCACCACCCAAGCAGGGTGGTAGTCCTGAGCCAATTTTCCAAATGTGCCCTTAACCGTAAAAAATGCTGAAAAATAAAAAAAAGGACCATTTTTGACCAAATAAAATAATTTCCTATGGGTGCTCCCCCCTAGAGACGCATTCACAACAAAAATTTGTTTGAAAATAATCCCCCCTAGGTGAACTTTTCAACATTTTTACACTTTAGGTACTAAAAAACAAAAGTGAAAATAACCAACCTTTGACTGTGCTGGTCGATGTCCCGCATGTGGAGGCATGATCACTATTCCAAAATGGTTTTTTTGGCTATAATCTCATAAAAAATGGTCACCGTGAATCCAAAGCTCCAAATTCACCAAATTGAGAATGCACAAATGAACTTATATTATACTTCCTCTTTTAAAAAAACTGTAACTCTTGGTTGTAAAGTCCATGATTTGGTAAATTATTTGGTTTCCCCATTGCATTTTATGATTTCTAGTGTGGATGTGGTGTCCTTGGAGTAAAGTTGTATTCTCATCTAGTTTCTTGGCTGGTGGTATCTTATGGGGACATGAGAATTGATTGGAAAACCTTCTTTGGTTATTAGGGGAAAAAAGGTTTCCATCCTAGACAACAAAAATTGTTAAACCTTAACAGATTCATAAAAGTAAGATTATACCTCTTTAATGAGCCTTCCTTGAAAATTCCTTGTGAGACTTGTGAAGACCCACTATGAATGTTTAATGATGCTCACAATTATTAGGTGAATCTTTAAAATCTTGGTGTGATTCTTGTTGGCTCATTGTTTCCTAGTTCTTATAAAAATTAATAATGTGTTTTCTATGTTGAATGTATCTTGTTCCTTTAGAATTAAAAATGCGGTGTGTTGATTTATATCTCCTTCCCATAAAAGTAATTATGTGATATGTTTGAACCTTCCTCCTCATTAAAATTTGATTGATGAGATGACTCAACCAAAACATCATAAAATTATAATTAAGGAGATTTGACCTTGAAGCGTAAACAAATAAACTTGAGCATAGATAAAGGGAAGTGATCCTTGTTATATCCTTGATAGATTAATAGAAGAAATAAAAACCATGTAGAAGAATAGAAAGGAAACCTTGTCCATCCACCTTCCTTACGAGTAAAACTAAATTCTCTCTACCTATACAGAATGGTGAGACATCATACCCACCTTAGTGGTGCTCTTTATAACGTAAATTGATGATGTCATAATAGAAGGAAGTTTGTAACTAAGGAAGCATGAAAGGAATGTTATTGACAAGAAAAGCTATAAATTTTGACTAAATAAGTTGATTTATAAAATAAGTAAGATTTATGTGTATTGAGTGTAATGTATAGTTGAACCTGTAGTTCTGTCGTCTACCTGAAATTGTGAAACCCCGGTGGATAGTAAGGCGTTCTAGTTTCTTATTACTTCTTGTCCATAGATGTACGTGCCTTTCTTGTGGGAGTTTTGGGTCATCACACCCTTATTGTCTCATAGCTTGATAGATGTGATTTGTGGTCCTTTTGAATTGAGACTTATTTGTTGTTTGAGAAGCAACCTCCTTATGTGTTATCTTGTCCTTGGAGACCTAAGTATTGTAATTTTAAGTCAACATATGTTAAGGATATAAAATAACTCTGGGAAGTCTTCTTTTCTTCATATTTTCTTGGGTCACCTTGTTGTTATAGCCCTATTTCCCATTAGTATGGAAAGTGTAAGATGATGTTATTCACCCTTGGATTGTGATTGGACCCCTTGTTACTTGTTCTCCTCCTTAGCAACCTTGAGTGGTCCTTGGTGTTTCTTGTGCTCTCTTTATGGTTATTCTGAGCTTCAATAGGAAATAAGATAAATAAATACCATTGTGCTTTAATGTATGGTGCTTGAATTGATATGTTAGTTTCTAGAGGATATATATATATATATATATATATATATATCCTTTGCTAAGCAGTTGACTTATTTAGATTGGTTGTTTGGTGTGTTCGATTCTTCAAAAAAAAGTGTAAAAATCATACTATAGGAAAACTTTTGGTCTTGACCCCGCTTGTATTACCATGAAAATTTAATTGTACCCTCTCGAGATTATAAGAGTGCCTTCCGGGAATAGTTCCTCAATTGTAAATGTTTTGTTGTTTGGGTGTCCTTCCTTGTGGATTAACCTCATCGTGTGTGACCTAAAATTGTGGGACCTTGAGTAAACCTTTCCCTCATACAAAATTTTCTCCATGGTTGATTCTTCTAGCCTTGTCTAAACTACGAACTATGAAAGCATAATTTAACCCTAGTGGAAACCTCAATTTTTGTTACTGTAGTATGTTGTATTCCTTGGGAAACTGTGTGGTCATCTCAAGTTTATGGAAATTCTTCCTGTAATTCCCTTACTTGGTGGTTACTCTTAATGATATTTTGGAACTCTTCTTGCTATATTGTTATGTGTTGTGTCTTGTTTGATAGCATAAATTTTCTCCTTAAATTTAAATGTTCATAGCCTTACATGCAGAAATTTTAGAACTCATCCCTTACAATCTCCCTTCTTCTACCGAATTGCATTGGACAAAACTTGGGATTTTGTAGACCCACACTTTTTTGAAGCAAGAAATCCCATAATGGGAGTGATCCTTTTTCTGTTACAATTATTCATATCTCTCTTTCCTGTGACTTCTAGGAGGAAGTCAAGTCTAAGGGGAGGGGGATGTAGTGCCCACTTCCCATTGGCACATTTTATTACTGATCATGATACGGTGGACTATATGATGGGCATTTTTATAGTTTAGATTTACTATGGTGTTAGATGTTAGATTCTGGATAATTGTTGAATTTGATTTATATATGATGCATGTTGACTATTAGAGACACTCACATGTGGATGATAATATACTATTTGACATGGATTTTTTTATGGATGTTGTTTGGACATGTGATTTTGGATAGTTTGAGTAAACCTAGAAAATGGAAATTATTTGATGATGATATAGTTGTTGATAAAAATTGTAAATGATTTTGTTGATTGCCTTGATGATTGTTGTGATTCATATGTATAGATGATTTTGTGATTTTATTATATATTCATTTTGGATGTTTTGATATGGCCATGAGGCCGAAAGAGGCATTTGTGTTTTACATGTTTAAAATATCACAAAAATATCTAGGGATTGGAGACCAACCATAATGGAATTCTAGGTGAATTTAACAAGGTCACCATGACAACTTGTTTTGTGTATGTGTGTTGTTTTGTTAGGGATTCCCATGGGGGGGATTTCCTTTATATGTGACCATGGGTTGTGTATTTTATTAATGTGTTTCTTTTATTATTGTGGTATGTATTTTATTAGTAATGTGTTCCTTTATTTTAATTAATTAGAATTGTGATAGATTAATGTGAAAAAACATATGGTTAAAATTTAAATAAATCAAATTGGGATATGGGAAAGTAATAATGGAAGTGGTTGGCTATTTGTATTAAATTTGTAAGAGATGTGTAAGTTGTGTAATAGTTGTGTAAGTGTGTGTAAGAGTTGTATAAGTCAGATTTTGGAGTAAGAAACACTCCACCTCCATGGAAATCTGAATTTGTCCTTGGAGGCTGTTTTTGGAGGCTTGTGGGACAAGTAAAACTTGTCCCATACCTCTCAATTTAATTTACCAACCATACTTATGGTTGGAGAAGTGATTTTTAACTTTTATAATGAATTTTATTAATCATGTTGTACTACTTTGATTGCACTTTATTGCATTTTATTTATTTTTTTGTCCCTTGAGGTGTGGGCTTTTTGGAGTGTGCAAGTAACTTATCATATTTTCACCCACCTCTTTACTGTGCTTGGGAGATTAGATTTTGTCTTTTGTGTTTGAATTTGAGGATGTGTGATGTGACATCCTACATGGATCCACATCATCCTCTTCTCTTCCATCTTCTATATAATTCAAACTCTCTTCTTGTTTTGGAGTTGTTGAATCATTTTTCAACTTCTTTGGGGCGCATTTTCTTGTGTTGGAGCTCTTGTTTTTGGAGGAAGTTTGGAGAAATATTTTCATGCTTGGGAGACTGTTGTTTTGAACTGTGTTTGAGCCTTGAAGTTGCTGTTTGGAAACCAAAGCTACCATGGAAAGGTAGGAATTTCACTCTTATTTTATGTTGTCACTTTATTTTGTGTATGGATAAATGGTGCATGGTTTGTTTTATTTATTGGCTGGCTAGGTAGACTACCATAGGGATGGTGTAGGAGAAGGCTATGGGGACTCCATGTGGGGGGCATAAGGGAATGCCATTAGAATAAAAATTTTGTGAAGGGAGTTTGGGTTTGGGATCCACCATGGAAAAGAAATAGCTTGCATTTCTTACTTTGGGGTGGGCATAAGGAAATCTGTGGGGGGCCATAAGGATGTGTGTGGGATGAATTATTTTGGTGGGTTGTTCTGGTGGATGCCCAATTCCCATTTGGGAGGTATAAGTATCTTCCCCCATATGCCTTGATCCTTTGGCTTGCATGATCAAGCCTGAGTTTTGTTTTGATTGTTTTCAAATACAGTTGTAAACTACTATTTTTATATGGACTGTATTTTATATGTATTATGCATGTTTAAAAAAATGTTGTGTGTTCTGGAAGCTAGTTGTTGCCATGGGTCGAATTACACCTCTTATTATATTTTGATTGGGGCTCAGGGGCCAATGATTAAGGAAAGCTTATAATTTCATTAGATGTCTTGGTTGGGTGGAGAGCATTGCCTTTCCCCCTCTTTTGTTGTGATCAACTTGGAGAAAGAGAAAATGTGCATGTTGCTGTCTTGGAGCAAAGGAAAAATGTAGTTTGCCAGTTCCTTGTGAAAACATATTCATTTATAATGCTTTCCCATTTGTTGTCGATGAAATTGTAATATGTATTTTGTGAAGAAAGATGTATGTAATTTGATTATGAAGTTATATATTTGAATTACGAAAGACATTTAAATTCTAATTCTATTTATTGGAAAGAAATAGAATGTTGTTATTGCTTTCAAATATTGAAGTATGTAAAGTATATAATTGGAATTAATGAAGAATTAAAAGATATTCTCTCATATGCATTGTTGGATTGAATTCAATGTTTCATTGTTTGGCTAAAGAGATAGTTAGATCTCTGTATGGGAAGAAGAAATGCACGTGGAAATAATGTTGTATTTTGTGTTTTTTGGAAATGTATAAAAATGAAATTTAGTATTTGCTTTTGATCCAGAATGGTTTGTTTTAAGTAACAGAATGTATTAGATTAGATTGGACATGAAATGCCATACTTACATATTGAAAAGTCAGATGGATCTCTTGGGATTTGATCTCTTGTAAATATTTTAAAACTAGCAAATTTAATCAAAATGTGCAGTTTAGACCTGCACTTAATAATCAACTTGAAAATTATATAGTTTAGTATGCTGAGACATCACGGAATTCAAATTGACAAAGAACATTTAAGAAGACAAGTTAAAATATTGTAAAATCGAATTCAATCCCTTTAACAATAAATTTTCTATCAATTGTTGGAAAAATACAAATTGAAATCAATTAAAAAAATGCACCTTCCTAAAACACTTTAAACTCTCCCTAGAGAAATCCTCCATGTTTGTTTGACATGTTGAGTGAAGGAGGAGATCCAATTTAATCAAATTGATAAATTAAAATTTATCAGTTGGCTTTTAAAATACTGCATAACATTTTTGTAAAATTTAGCCCTTAAAGTTCATCAAAATTTAAAATTTATGTTTCCTGTGCAAAGAGGGCATCGAGAGCTTTCCATAAAGTTATCGTTTGTCCAAAATTGGTCTTTCTAGCAAAAGTTATGGCACATTGAATTTTTTCTACCTTGGCGGGAAAATTTGGGAAAATTTTCCCTGGTGGGCCCGTGGCCCGAAAAATTCCCATTAAGATCCTTAAAAAATTTTGAAAAAAAATTTGGGGAATTTTTTTGAAATTTACTCTGCCGGCCCACAGAGAATCAGAGGCTGCCATGTGTCCTCACAAGGCAACAACGGAGGCATAGTTTCATTTTTACCCTAGGGTCTTTTAAAAATTTTGGTAAAATTTTTGAATTTATCCCCATCGGCCCACATCCAACAAGAGGGTGCCATGTGGCACCTTGGGGTCACAACGGAGGAGGGAGAAATTCATCGCTTTGGAAATTTTTTCCTTTGGGAAAATTTTCATAAATAGCTTTACAGCCCCACACTCCCACCCTCACCTTGGGAAACCCCTTTTACAGGTACGTGGACCCACACGTCTAATTCTCCCCTTGTCTCCCCTTTGGAAAATTCCCTCCAAGACTCCCACTGCCCTGCCATTCCCTATCTTCCTTCGCGCTTTGGCTCGTGGAGCAACACATGCCCGTGGTAGACCCATGGTGCTCTGGTGCAACTTACATTTTTACCCTACACAAAGGAAAAAGTTCTAAACCTCCCCGCGCTCCACCAACCCATCCCCTTGGACAATTTTTCTTCCCTAGGCCCGCACACCCGCCCTTTGGGGGAAAATTTGATCCCTAAAGTTCACCTGCCCATATCTTGAGTTCCTGAAGGAGTTAGGAGGACTTCTTTATATCACCGAAAAGGTGAGAAAATTTCCTATCCAATGGGAATGATTTAGGGAAAATTTGGAAGATTTAAGCATGAGAAAAATCAAGTTGAAACTATAATCCTATTAGAGAGTGGGTATGGGGGTAAATTCCTCCCTGAACCTAACTGAAACTTCTAACCCTAAAAGTTGGACCTTGTGACCTCTGATTAACATAAATAAAAGAGAAGTTTTTCCTAGTGGATTTGTTTTGTTCCAAAATCTGTTAGTGATAGTTGTTGCCTTACAACCTAGTTGTAGACACTCTCAATCGAGTTTTGGGAGGGGGTACGTGAGACCTTACTATGTTGAATTTAAATATGTATTCGATTTCTCACTATAATTAAACCCTGCTCTTGTATTGATCTTGTGGAATTAAATACCTTGGGTATTTAGTTATTTTGGTCCCTTAACCCTAACATTTTATTCAAGGAATATTTAGCTACAATGTCAATGTAACTAGTGATTAAATTAATCCCTAAGGAGATTTGAGCTAGGTGTGGAATTATTACACTTGTTGCTTTATAATGTGGATTAGTAATTGTTAAAATGGGAAAAGTTATTAGTTGAATTTAATTACCCTTGAGACTTTGGTTCTTAACTCCTAACACCTTTTAAAAAAATTATTCCATAATTTTCTAGGTAACCCTAGGTTGTTTCTTGGGTCTCAAGTGGGTTGTTTTAACTGGGCATCACACTTTGTTTTGATATATATATATATATATATATATATATATATAAAATTTTTAACCTTGGTTTGAGTTAATGTTTTCACAGGGCTAGAGCGTTGGCACAGGTATATCTCTATATCCCCACACAAATGGTAATTCCTCTTGTAGGTTTGATTTAATGTTTATTTTTCAAAGTTGTATGTATCTACACTTGAGTCTTCTTTTTCTCTTGTAGGTAGAGGGATTTTGGGAGGTGACATTTTGACACACGGGCATGCTAGTTATAACTTCTAACCCCCCTTTTCGGGAACGCTATACTCAGAATCTATGTTTTACACCTTTATCATGGCTAAGATGCTTCTCCGAGGAGAAATATATATGCACCCAAAATTGCATGTGCTACATTGTCAAAAAATGGTTACAAAATTCCCCAATGATGATTAAGGTCCTTTTAAGAAGGTGTTTGAGCTCTAAAGCCCATTCGTAGTGTATATTTATTGCCTATATCTTTTCATATTTTTTCCATCTTTCTTCCTCCTTCTATGCATGTTTTGGCCTTTAGTGCCAAGACTACCGCACTTCTTGAGCGGTGGTTTTGGAACCATCGCCAAAAACAAGGCGGAGGTCCTGAAACCACCACCCTGCGTAGGGCGGTGGTCCTGCCCACTTTTTCTAGATTTCTTCATGCATGTTTTAACATTCATTGGTTCACTTAATTTCACTTTTATCATGTATCCGTGAGCCAAATTGTCTAAAATTAGCTTTGATTTCTTGGTTCCCCTTTCTCCTTTTATTTTTAAATAGATTTAATTAGTTGGAACTAATTCTTCTTTCCTTGTACATGAAGGCACATTGCATCCTCAATTCCTATATATTCCATGCTTGTATTCAAGCAAAAGGCCTAAGAATTTTTTTGTATATTACATTGTATTGCGTCCACAATCTTGCTAGGAATTTCATAGGCAAGCTTTGATCTCTTGTGCTATCTCTCTTCCACTTTTATTACATCCAAAATGCCATCAAGCTACCATTGCTCAAGCACCATCGTCCTGCTACTGTTATTGCATTCCCAATCCCTTGGACTCCCATGAACACTCAGAGAAACAAAAGAACATACTAAGGTGGAAGATACATATACAACTAGATTTTTCAAAGCTTTTGCTTGTCTAGGTTGGAATTGTGTGTTTATTTGCTTTGTTTGTTAAATTGTCAATTTCAAATCACCAGTTTCAATTACATATCAAATAAAGTAGAAAATCATTCATTTCAATAGGTTAAGCAGTCATAATTAGATCAACTCATTAAGAAGTTTGTTATTTAACATTACCATGGAAGTTATGGGGAACAATATCCCTTTCACGGTCATGATTTTTTCTTCATCTCTAAGGTAGGGTTTAAAGGGGTTTTGATTGGATTAAGCAATTTGTTTTAGATTAGATTCACACATTCCCACAAGTAACTAACTACATCCAGCTGATTACCTATATTTAGTTTATTTATTAGATTATAACACATTGCTTAAAAATTAGAAAAGATCAAAAATATTTCTTTTGATAGATTAGTTTGTTTTTATTGCTTTGATTTGATATATTGTGAAAACTCCAAAAACATAGATTAGATTTCCTTTAGTAATTAGTTTTCTTATAAAAAATCATTTTATTTCATTCTGTATGACCATCAACGGTCCACAACAAGAAAATACATACAATTGTGATCCCTTGGTCCCACAACCTAATGGGCTAGAATTGATAACTAACATTAATACTGGTTTATGTTTGACAATATTACGTACACCAAAAAATTTTACTCAGAAAATAGAACAATTCAATAGGCTAAAAATTGCTACTAATCAAGCTTACGACTATTGGACTGCTCTTGAATACATGGTTTTATTACATGCATGACTATACAAGGGCCACAACTTCCATGAATCTTTGGTTGTGATCCTCAAGTCCCACAACCCAATGGGCATGCTAACCAGTTAGACATTAACACTAGTTTACATACATTAGTATTTAGATCTTCACCGCTTCCACTAGAAATTATTTCACAACTTTCCTTATTGAACATAGTAGCCGATCAAGCTAAGAATTTCTAGACTAGACTAGAAAATCACCCATAAATCCCTGTGGCTCCACCATGCCTCTCATTCTTACTTCCATGACCTTATCTGGAAATCCATATGAGGCATCCACATGTCATTTTCTGCATGTTCAACAACCAAAAAATAGAATATTAGAAAATCTCAACATTGATTGGAGTCTTTGAGTGGATATTATCTTAGACCGAGCCATCACACCACTTCAAGTTAGGAGAGAATTCTTTTCCTTGGAATCAAAGATCTTGATATTGCATGTTGAAGATACAAGATTTACCAATTAGCTTAAACCTCATCGTTACACTCACACTCACATTCATTCTACACATTCTATCTCAACATGACCTAGAGAGGTCGGGTGTGAAGAAGGTCACATGTTGATTTTATGTCATACAAATTGGTGAACCCGACATGAAGAGATAGTCTCTAACCATTTCTACTTTCTTCATCCATCCTTTATTTTGTGAGTATTCTTATTCCCCCTGAATATGTTGGAATACGACGAGTACGGTTGGCCCATCCTAGGTTTTTACATGTACAACTACCAATCAAGTATACCACAAAAATCACCTTCACTTTTAACTTGAGCAGACAACCACTTAGTTTCTCAAAACCCTCTATTTCAGGGAGCCAATGTTGATTCCTCTGTATGTATTGAGGAGCTTGACCGATTCACGCATACCTATCCTCATGAATAATCAAGTTCAAATAACATGAATTTCAATAGCGAAGCAAGTTCATCTCCTCAGGTATTGTTTTGTAACCCATTAACATGCAATCGGATCAACTCCCGCATCTAGATGAGGAATATTAAGATGATATGCTAGGAGTGAACAAAAATTATAGAACATGAACTGATATTTAAATAGGTTACATGGACAAAGTGATGTTTTGCTCCAAAATAATAACTCTACCCCTCCACCAACCTAAAATACTGTCAATTAGGGGTGGCAACATAGTGAAAAATTCATAGCATGATACCATACTCCTGAAAAACCTCTGAGGGTTCAACAAAAAGAACCTAAGAAAAGAAATGCCCCATCAATAGGAGATGTCATCTCAGATTTGGTAGACAAATTAAAGGATCTAGAGCCGGTCTAAAATACTCAAAATTCATATCCAGGGCAAGCAAAAACTTCTCCCTACCCGTAAAATTACAGATAAATACCTACTGCACATAATCCTCTAGTTTATATGAGTACTTAAAACCTTGGAGATATTCTTATAGGGATGGGTACCTTGGGTATGCTCCCTCACACCACTTATGGATATCTAAAAAAGGCACCAACTGGAAGTGTGTTCTCAAATGCCATACCAACTAGAAATGCAATGTTCCCTAGCTTCGTGCCTTTGATTCCATATCAAGGTTATCAACCCCACTATGTACACATGTATTCTAAATCTCCATAGGGGGACATGTACACCTAACCAAGTCCATATGGACAACCGTAGGGGATTCCATACACCCCAAAAAATGTCAATGCTTTCCCTTTTCAACATCTGATGTAACCTCCACCTCCCCAACAAGGATCTTCAATGGTGGAAACATACACAATGACTACCTATTCGGAATATCTTAAGGAGCCCCTAGAATTCTCCATTCAAACAATCATGCTCCCAAGACCCTTTCTTGATCTTCCAAAATTCAAAGAGGAGGGCAATCCTAACGCCCACATCAAGGCTTATGCAATGGCCATTTGAGAGCTACTCTGATTGGATGCATTCATTGTGAAAATTTTCGCTAAGAAGCTAGAAGGTATTACTCTCGACTGGTACTATAGGATACTAGAGGCTTTAATAAACTCATTCAAGTAACTCATATTAGAATTTATTAAAGATTTTGATATGAACAAACTTTTGAGAACAAGAATCAGGGAATTCCTTCATATAAAGAAAGAGCATAACGAGTCTGTAACCCACTTCATTCAAAGGTGGTGATAAGTTTTCTACTCCTCTCTAAGTGCTCCAAATATGAATCAAACAGAGCTTTATGATTTTTTCCTCCACTCTCTCAATAGGGAGACAAAGGAATATGTACCAAAGTTCCTGCTAAGGATCTATGGATAGGTGCTAGAGGGTACTCTTTGAATTGACCAAACATCCATTAACAGTGGTCATAATACTTATGGAGCTAATGGAAGGTTAGTCACCCCTAATAAAAATAACCCCAGTTACTCCAAAAACATGAATAACAACCAAGGACCAAACATCCTTAATAAGAATTTTGGAGTCACAACAGATGGAGTGACGGACCAACCTAAGAAACCTAATGTTGTCAATGCTCCCAATACAAGTGCTTAAAATAACAACAATAACAATGACAACAATCAAAGAAATAATAAATTCTCACCCTCAGTCAATGTTGTTGATTTTAACCATAAAAAACAACAAAAAAAAGAACCTCAGCAAGTAAGACAAACACATAGCCAAGGCCCTAACTAATACCTAGTCAGGTATCTGAACCAATTTCAGAATTAAGGGAAATTGTTCCCAAATTTTAACAATAACAGTCAACAACTGAACAATAACCGTAATTTATGACCAAAATAAGGTGTAAACTAAAGGCCTCGAGATTATGATCCTAATTTATATTGGGGTTTCCACAAGGTTCGCGGGCATGACGCAAGCCCATGCTGTGATTGTAAAAAGTTTTTACAACATTTTCCAGAGGATCAAAGATAGTTATTTGTTAACATGTTTTTGGTAAACCCAACAGTTTCCACTCAAAACACCTATATGGGACTGGTATCTCCACACAACACACCATTGTGAATCTTTTACAATCCTCTCCCCATGCATCTAATGTACAATAGAATAGATCCCAATGGTTTGAACAAAGGGATTGTAATAGGGACCCATGATCACAAAGCCTCAACTTCATCAAAACCACAAGTGGCACCTCCTTTGGATGGTCGCCAACAAATGAAAATTGTGGGGTTGGTTGAGTTGGACACTAAACCTCATATTAACGTTGCTACTAGAACTAAGGATTATTCTTCATAGCCTATCCTGATCTACTCGACTACATCAGATGACATTCACAATATGCTAAGCAATATAGTAGGAGCTTATGATTTGAACAATGTCTCAACTAAGAAATTCTCATACATTTCCTTCTTGGATATGTTAAAGAATTCCCCTGCTCATAGGGTCGCTCTCCTAGAAGCGTTGGGTCTTGGTCATTTGGCTAATGTCACCCCTCCTCCAGAAGCATAAATAAATCACGTGGAATTTGATGTCTATCCTCCAAGGCAGCCTGAAAGACAAATTGGGTTTGTATTCAACATCAACAAGATGCCCATAGACGCTGAAATGGTTCATAGAGGCGATCCAACATTATTTTTACAAGTCTAGATTTAAAACAACTATGTAAAGCATGCAATGATTGATGAAGGAGAAATAGTCAACATAGTCCCCTTCTCTTTTCTTTAAAAACTATGGTACGGAGAGACCATTTTCTCTTCAACACAAAATACACTGAGGGGCTATGAAAACCTCAAAGCAACATCAATCAGAACTATAGTGTTGTCAGTCACCCTTGGACCTAAGATGGTACTAACCAAGTTTTATATTATAGATCAGGAAACCAATTATAATATGATCCTTGGTCTTCTGTGGATTCATTGAATGAAGGTGATTCCCTCTAATTTTTTTAGGAAGTTAGGTTCCTGCATTTAGGGAAGGTCTTTATGGCGTAGGGTGATCCAAAAACCTTTGACATACATCTAGCTAATTTGAAAAAGAGGCCAAGGGTCCACTTGAATTTGATCTTCCTAAAAATCATTTAAATAAACCTGAAAGCTCAGTACCCGAGGAAAATTTGGTTCTCATAACATAATTAGAAGTCACAGGTTTGATCGAAGGCATTCTAGTAGTCAAAGATGAAATTGTCATCGTAGAGACAATATCGTTGGGAAATTCAACAAAGATTGTCGAGCTATTGGAAAATGATTTACCCATTTTCATTCCTTTTGATTCTATGGGCATGGGACATACCCTAGGACTTGGTTCTTTGCAAGGAAATGAGGATTGCATGGTTGAGGTAACTGAAATGAAGGAGAAATATTCAAAAGATGATCAAACGTCCATTTTTCCAAGTAACTATTGGACTCTCCATTTCGATGGAGCCAAATGTCATTTTCGGGCTGGGGCAGGTGTGATTCTTACCTCTCTTGAGGGAAGGATTTTACCTTTTTCCTTCAAATTAAACTTCAAGTGCACAAATAATGGGGCTGAATAACAAATCCCTTCTACTTGGTCTCATCGTAGCCAAAAGAATGGGTGCCCTTAATATCAGGGTGCTGGGTGATTCACAACTTGTTGCAAATCAAGTATCTCAAAGTATAAGAGACTAGAGCTAAGCATTTGAAACTCTACAAAATAGCAGTGTTGAATTTAACAAAGAGGTTTGACTTCATATCAATCGAAGCAATTCCACGAGACCAGAATCTCCTTGCAGACTTGATCATAACTTCCACTTCTCGCTTTACTCCAAGTAGTGAGTTGAAAGATTCAAACTTCACGATCTTAGTTCATGAATAACCTTTGGTTCGTAAGACATTGGTAACTCTAATGTTGACATATGTAGAGAATGAGAGTGATTATGTCATTGCAGATTGCAATGACATTGATAAAAAAACTCTAGAATATCTGAACACTCTCATAGAGTTACATCTTACACATCACAAGGTTAATATTTCTCTAATTCCACACCCTTCTTCCTATTTTTAAAATCCCATGATCGAACCCTCCCTTGGGAGGGAACTCAAAATTTGTGAGGTAGGAGAAGAGGGGGATTTAGATTTGCCTCTAGCCCCACCTAAGTTTGAGGAAGGAAAGGCCTTCTTAATCGAGGGAACAATCGATATAAATATGAGGACTGAGGAAGAACAAAATGTTTTGAAGCTAGGGTCCTCTTTAACTCTCGAGGAGGTTGAAATACATACCTACATTCTTAAGGAGCATCAAAAATAATTTGTGTTTAATTACAAAGAAATGATGGGGATTACATCACACATTGCGGTGCACAATCTCATCACCAAACCAAATGCAAAGATGATTAAGAAAAAGTCAATGAATATGAAGCCAAAGGTGGACCTTATGGTGAAGGAAGAAGTGATGAAACTCCTCTTGGTGGGATTCATCAAGCTAGTTGACTACTCTAAATGGGTATCTAATATAGTCCCCATTCTCAAGAAAAATGGAAATATCTGCATCTGCATAGATTTTTGGGATATAAATAAGGCTTGTCCCAAGGATGATTTCCCATTACCATCCATCGATGTTATCATTGACGTAACAACTAGTTTCGAGTTGTTGTCTCTTATGGATGGATTCTATGGGTACAATCAGATCAGTAATATCTAAAGATAATCAGGCCAAAACTACGTTTATAACTCCTTGGGGAACCTATTATTATGTTGTCATGTTGTTCAGGCTTTAAGAATTCTAGTGCTACGTACCAATGAGTGATGACCTATATATTCCATGATTTTAGACATAAGATTGTGGAATCCTACATGGATGACCTACTGGCTAAAGCCAGAAAGCACTGCAATCACCTATAGGTGCTTCATATCATCTTTTATCACTTGATCAAATACGGTGTCACATTGAATCTAGAAAAGTGTGTATTCAGTGTAATAGGAGGAAAGATTTTGGGGTACATTATATATTCACTGAGGAATTGATGTAGACCTAGAAAAAATCTGAGATATATAGGAAATGATTCCACCAATGGATGAGTCTAGCATAAGATATTTTCTTGGAAAACTTAGGGCAATCCAAAGGTTTATCCCTGACTTGACCTTTTCCATTCACCCAATCAACAATTTGTTGAAAAAGGATTTCTGCATTGATTGTAGACAGATGAATATGCAATGAGGCATTTAAGTTGGTTGAATGATTCTTATTATCCCCTCCCATGCTCATGCCACCTAGATCAAATTTCCCTTTGATCTTGTATTCGTGAGCTACAGATGTCTTGTTATCTTGCATGTTGGCACAGGAAGATGATGATAAATGAGAGTGTGTGGTCTATTTTATTATTCAAACTTTGTTTGATTATGAGACAAGTTACACCCAGGTAGAAAAATAATGCCTTTCCATAGTCTTTGTGACAAAGTGCTTAAGACATTATATGTTGAATCAAGAAATGAGGGTTATTTTTAAGTCAGATCATTTACAGATATTCATGACACAAGGATCCTTATCTAAGAAGTTTGGGCGCTTCATAACTTTGATGGGAAAATTTGAGCTAATGTTTTTTAATCAGAAATCCATCAAAGGAAAAGTCATTGTAGATTTGTTAGCTAATAATCCGTTAGATGGAGGCGATCTGGTAGATCTAGACTTCCCCGATGATTGTGTATACTTCATTGATACTAGGCCCCCATTTTTTCATATCCATGGTAGACTGGCATCATTAATTTTAGAGTGGACCATACATACCCAGAAGGGGAAACATTGCAACAAAGAAGGTGGCTATGCATCATTGCCACTAAGTACGTTATTTTGGAGCAAGTGCTATATTGTAGAGCCTTCAATGAAATGTTGTTAAGATTTATTGACAAAGAAGAATCTGAAAAGATTCTTTATGAATCACATAGCGGAGTATGTGGAGGTCATTTTAGAGGCCACACCAATGCTCGAAAGATACATCATATGGTCTATTTCTTGCCCACTCTAGAGCATGACATAATAGAGTTTGTGCGCAGATGACACAAATGTCAAGAGTTCTCCCACAAGATCCACATACTGGCACAAGCTTTGCAACCAATTACAACCCCATGGCCCTTTTCTACGTGTGGCCTGAATTTAATAGGAAATTCTCTCCCTCATCAAAATATGGTCATAACTTCATAATCATAGCCACAAAGTACTTTACTAAGTGGGTAGAAGTCATGCCTCTTACCATCGTACTTGGGTCTATGATCGTTAAGTTCATCTTGAACCAGATCATTTGTAGGTACGGGGTCCCACAAGTCATTATCTCGGATAATGACACGTCTTTTAAAAATGACGAGGTACATGAATTGTGTGCAAAGTTCAAGATAAGTCACCACATGACTTCTCTTTATTATCCTCATGCCAATGGATAGGCTAAGGCTATAAATAAGATGTTAAATTCTATCCTCCTTAAATATTTTCTCAGCCTTTAAATATTTTCTTGGCCTTGTGGGCCTATCAGATGTTAGTTAGAACACCAACATGGGCAACCCCCTTTTCCTTGGTAATTTTTTGCGGAGGTAATTTTACCACTCGAGGTTGAAATACTGAGTCTTCATATTTTTGTGCATAGAATCTTGGGAGAATAAGGCTATCGAGAAGCATGACTCTCTCAATTAAAAAGTTTTGATGAGGTTATACTCAATGTTGAACAATGACACATGGTTTACGCTGACTGAATGGCTTGGAAATATAAAAATAAGGTTTATGAGGTAGATTTGGTCTTAATACTTGACAACCAAATAGACAAAAAAGACTGGCGAGGGAAGAAAATTCAGACCTAGATGGTTGGGTCCATATCGAGTAGTATAAGACGACAAAAATGGGGAATTTTTCCTGTGTACACTAGACGGTGAGGAGTTTAATGAATATGTGAACTCTCTTCACCTAAATAGGTATTATGCATGATCCATTAGCATTTTCATATGTACATTACTGCATCTACATTGTATTTTAATTTTCCAGCTCATTCTGTAAAATTTGTGATCAAGGGATTTATTCTTATAGAAACTCCTACAAATTTATGAAAACAAATAGCAAAATATTCAAATCATGTCTCTTAAAATTTTCATAGTATCATCAATTGTTTTCAAATCTTTTCATCAGTTCAAACATGATAAGACAAAGTTTTGACCATGATCATACCAAGCCCTGCATACTTGGTTCTTCTTATAGTCTCTTTCTAGATTAGGTGTCTTTGCCTATAGTTTGTTCTAGAGGATTCATTGTGTCACATATATCCCATAAAAATATATTTGAAAATAAGAACATACTAAATTTTTTTTCCTAGATGAGTAATTCAAATGCAAATCCATAAGAAAAAATTATTTTACACATTTCTTTTCCCTACCAACCTTCAGTATTGAGCCTACATCTCAAACTAGTGATGTAGGGTTGGGAAAGGAGAGAAATTCCCTTACTAACCTATTCCTTGTCCATGATGATGAGCCCATGCTTCCTATTGGTAATATGGGGCAAGGTGTAGGGGGCCTCTTTGATAAAATTAAAAGTTACAAATAATTTGTTCAAATGTTGTGAAATCATAAGTCAAAAACAAAGTGAGTTAGATGTTTGAAATTCCAAAATAATTTAAAAACTCAAAACCATGTTTTGTCAACCAAGTATCCATCTACGGATCTAAGTCTAGATAAAATAGAAAGTAAATCACATTCTAAGTTGTGAGGTAACTTAAGTAGGGTGAGATTGTATTGTCTCAATTTGGTCTTGTCAAACCATTGTCTTTCCCTCATCATTACCACTTAATAAAATTTCTTAACTTTTTCCCTTTCTGGCTCTTGGTGTTGAGCCCTATCATCCTACTGGTTACATGGAGTTGGGAGTGGGGCAAGTACATTTACTTATCAAATCATTGTATCACCACATTTTTCCAAGACAATATGAAGTATCAAAGATTTCTTAAAGAAACTAAAAGTTCAAAATCACATGGTGTTTGCATTATCATATATCAACATTATAAAATACAAAAAGAAATCATTATGTTATCATTTCACACCCATTGCTTGCATTATGAAAAAGCATAGAAAAATGAGAAATTCTAAACATCTAGAGTACACATGAGAAATAAACAAAAAGGAGAGTCAACTCAGATACAATGGATTACCGAACCAAAAATAAGAGTTTATATCTATCATAGTGAGTCAAGTCTATGATGGAATGCCATCACATGCTAAGGCATGATCAAACCATGCTTGCAATGAGCCCAAAATATACATAAAAAATCATATAGTATCTGAAAATATGGAAAAAAAATAAATGGCCCAATGGCCTATCAATCCCTTGAATGGTGCACAACCACGTCCAAGGATCCTGCTGAGGTTGTGATGATGCTGGGAGTGAACTGAATGATGTGCAAATGCTTGTGGTGGCAGCCACTAGATGTGGTCTCAATATGGGAACAAATCCACCTCATCAGATGCTTGACAGGCCTCATATCTAGCCATCATGGTATGAAGGGAGGTCACCACCTCTGCTATCCTCCAAACATGATAGTAAACATGTTAATGTGTCTGCTGGAAGCTAGTGAGCTGACCTTGAATCATCAGTCAGCTTGGCTTGGGTCTTCCCCAAGGCGATCCGTAGGGTGTCCATGCACACCTATCGAATGATCAATCTCTCCACTCCTATGTAATCACTGTAAGCATGGAAAAGAGAAGAAATAGATAAGTTAGGAAAAATGCAAAATGACAAATCAGAAAGAGAATACCAAAACTAAGGTTTCAAATTAACAAAGTCGAGAGAAGAGTATCAAACATACTCAGATATCTGGGCATCCAAGTAGGGTCACTGAATTCTGCTGCTGATATTTCTAGTAACTATGGGGCCTTCCAAAATCTAGAGGCCAAACACTTTCCAATCACATAATCATCATCCCACTTCCTATTTAGATGAAATGGCTCCTCTGAGACCAAGGTCTCTCTCTTTGTGTGCTAGTCTACTCGTGCATGACTCTCAACATCTCCTGAGTGTCATACCACTCAGGATCACTCTCCTCCTCTACATACAGGTTGCCTCTTCAGTCTTGATATCCCCCCTCATCCTCCTCAGTCTCCTCTCTAACTGGATCCTCCTCGTTCTCATCTCCTGTATACTCCTCAAAATTGGGGTCCAAACTAATAGGATCATCCTCCTCTCCACTGTGAGTAGGAGCAGCCACAATCTGGAGTAAAGGCACTTGAGGGGCACCAAATACCCATTAAGCATAGACCACATGCCTAAATTCTATAGGCAGAAACTAGGATAATCACTGTCTAGCCAAGATCTCCTCTAGGGCCCCTCTGGGCCTCTTTAATGGTCCTATATACTGATAACATTGGGGGAAGTATGTCAGCATATTGTAGGCCAAACTATTGAGGAACCCGATCAAATGTATGAATCTCAAATCTCTCAGCCCCGTCAACTAGTTATCATGTAGTAGAATAAGCTACCACCATGGTCACCTCCTGTCCCCATAAGCCCACCATATCCTGGTAGGGAGTGACAAGCATGTCTACTGTAGTCAAAGAATCCATTAGATGATGAGGTGTCCTAAGAACTGAAATAGTTTTCCACCTCCCTAACCAGATGGTCCCTAAGTCCAATACATGTACTCCCCTTCCATAGGGAGTGATATTCTCATATACCCAGCTCATGACAAGAGTGGGATGGCTAAGTGACTACCCCTATAATTAGACTACCTTGTATAGGTCGAGGTAGGTAGTCCCAATGATTTGTAATCCCCATGTGTACCTACATCCATGTCCCTAAATTTGTGTAATAATAGGAGCCCAACAGTAGAGAAGGGTATCACCTCCCTTTTCCCCTATCAATCGTGAGGAAACGATACCCATAATGGCTCTCCGAATGATTGGAATAGGAGCAGTAGCAATCAACTAGACTTTCATCCCCTTCTTCGAACCAAATGAGATGACAACGTCTCCCATATACATGGCCCACTATTTCATCATGGCCATAGATCCCATTATCTCTAAAGTCAATCTCATCCAAAGAATCAGATCCCAAGGATGTGGTATACATCCTCCAGAGTAATGATCCACTCACCCCTAACACCTGGAAACTAGAAAGTGTTTTGATATTCTTCCCAGTAGGAAAAAAAGTCACACAATATGTGACTAGCAGGGGCAACATGGGCCACCCATACAATCCTCCAGATACTTGCCCTCTTCAGAATGTCCCTCTTGGCCTGATTCAGTTGATCCAGAATGCCAGGGAGCCAATCAAACTCCCTCTCTCGAATGCAACAGATGTATTCCTCATTATTCTTCCTTCACCAAAACATGAGAAAGGAACAAATTAGTAACATATACAAAAAGACAAACTCGCCAAAAAAATGAAAAATCCAAAAAAATTCAAGTTAGTGAAAGTTTTGGTCATTCTGTTCAAAAACAAACTGCTGCCCAATGTAGGGCAATGGTTCTCAGAGCACTATCTAAGTAGGACGACTGTCCCATAATCACTGCCCTGCTTTGGGCGGCGGTACTGAGGTGATTTTCCAAATGTGCCCTTAACCCTAAAAATGCTCAAAAGTGTAAAAAAGGACCATTTCTAACAAAATAAAAGAATGCGTTATACCCCTCCCTAGAGACTCATTTAATACAATTTTTTTTTTGGAAATAATCCCCGTAGGTGAAATTTTCAACATTTTTAACATTTTAGGTATGAAAAGATAAAAGTGAAAATAACCAACCTTTTACCATGTTGGTTGAACTCCCACACGTGGATGCATGATCACTATCCCAAAATGGTCATTTTAGCTATACTTTCATCAGAAATGGTCACCGTGAATCTAGAGCTCCAAATTCACCAAATGGATAATGCACAAATGAATTGAAAATTTATTTTGTTTTGATATATATATATATGTTATTTTAACCTCGTTTTTAGTGTATATTTTCATGGCGCTGGAGCGTTAGTCACAAGAATGTCTCTATATCCCCACACAAATGGTAAGTCCTCTTGTCGTTTTGATTTAGGGTTTAGTTTTCAATGTTTTATCTATCTCCACTTGAGTCTTCTTTTTCTCTTACAGGTAGCAGAAGTTTGGGCTGTGACATTTCGACACATGGGAATGTTAGGTATAACTTCTAACTCCCCTTTTTGGGAACACCATACTTGGACTCTATGTTTTACACCTTTTTCATGGCTAAGACACTTCTCCAAGGGGGAAATATGTGCACACCCAAAATTACATGTGCTACATTGTGAGAAAATGGTTACAAAAGTCCCCAATGATGATTAGGTCCTTTCAAGTAGGTGTTTAAAATCTAAAGCCCATTTGTAGTGTATATTTGTTTCCTAGAATTCTTTACTTAGCCTACCGTGATTTTTCTAGCTTTCTACCTCTTTCTATGCATGTTTTGGCCTTTAGTGCCAGGACCATCACCCTACCTGGGTGGCAGTTCTGAAACTGTTGCCCAAAACATGGCAGTGGTCCTGAAACTTCTGCCCTGCACAGGGCAGCTGTCCTGCCCACTTTTTCTAGATTCCATCATACATGTTATAACATGCGACACTTAATTTAATTTCACTTTTAGCATGCAATCTATGAGCCAACATTTTCTAAAATTAGCTTTGATTGCTTGGTTCTCCTTCCTGCTATTTTTAAATAGATTTTAATTAGTTGGAACTGCTTCTTCTTGCCTTGTGCATGAAGGCACATCCCATCCTCAATTCCTATATATTCCATGGTTGTATTCAATCAAAAGGCTTGAGATTTTTTTGTGTATCTTGCATTGTATTAGCTAGTACAATCTTGCTAGGAATTGCATAGCCAAGCTTTGATCTCTTGTGTTATCTCTCTTCTACTTGCATTGCATCTTGGACTGCCATCAATTTACCATTGGTCAAGCATGCCATCCTCCTACTACTGTTCTTACATTCCCAATCCCTTGGACTCATATGAACACCCAGAGAAATAAATGAACATACTTGAGGGGACAAATACATATGTAACCAAATTTTCCAAAGCTCTTTTTCTTGTCTAGGTTAGTAATTGTGTCTTTGTTTTCTTTATTTGTTAAATTGTCAATTTCAAATCACTATTTTCAATCACATATCAAATAGAGTAGAAAATCATTCATTTTAATAGATTATTAAACCACAAGGAGATATCAAATCATTAGGAAGTTTTGCTCTTTAACATTACCAGGGAAGTTGTGGGGAACAATAGCCCTTTCAAGGTCATGATTTGTTCTTCATCTATGAGGTAGGGTTTGAAGGGTTTTTTATTGGATTAAGTTATTTGTTTTAGATTAGATTCACACATTCGACACAAGTAACTAGCTACATATGGCTGATTACTTGTCTTTAGTTTGTTTATTAGGTTAGAACGCATTGCTTTAAATTTTTTTTTTTAAAAGATTAAAAGGATTTCCTTTTATATATTGGTTTTTTTTATTGCTTTGATCTGATATATTGTGAAAAATCCAAAAACATAGATTAGATTTTCTTCAATAATTAGTTTTCTTATGAAAAATCATTTTATTTTATTTTGTATAACCATCAAAGGTCCACAACTAGGAAAATACATACAGTTTTGATCCCTTGGTCCCATAACCCAACAGGCCAGAACTCGATAACTGACATTGATACCAGTTTACGTTTGATAGTCTTACACACACCTGCAACTTTTTTTGAGAAAATAAAACAAATCAATACGCTAGAAATTGTTGTTAATGAAGCCTATGACTATTGGATTGCTTGTGGCAACATAGGGTTTTATTACGCACATGACCATATAAGGGCCATAACCTCCATGAGTCTTTGGTTGTGATCCTCAGGTCCCACAACCCAGCAGGCCTACTAACTAGTCAGACATTGACACTAGTTTACGTACATTAGTATTCTGATCTTCATTGCTTCCACCAGAAATTATTACACATCTTTTGTTACTGAACATAACAGCTAATCAGGCTAAGAATTTCTGGACCAGACCAGAAAATCACCCATAAATCCATGTGGCTCCACCATGCCTCTCGTTCTTACTTCCATGACTTTGTTTGGAAATCCATACAAGGTGCCTATAGGTCATTTTCCACGTGTTCAAAAACTAACAAACAAAATCTTGGTAGAGCTCAAAATTGATTGGAGTCTTTGAGAAACTATTATCTCAGACTAAGCCATCACACCACTTCAAGTTAGGAGAGAATTCATTTCCTTGGACTCGTAGATCTCAATATTACGTGTTGAAGATATAATATTTCCCAAGTAACTTGATCCCCATCGTTACACTCACACTCACATTCATTCTACACCGACTATCTCATCATGACCTTGAGACGTCAGGTGTAAAGAAGGTCATGTGTTTATTTTATGTCATATAGGTACCTCTAAACAATAATGAAGATGTGTTTGCTGCCATAGATGTTTTTTTTTCACGTGTTCAAAAACCAACAAACAAAATCTTGTCAGAGCTCGACATTGATTGGATTCTTTAAGAGCTATTATCTCAGACTGAGCCATCAAACCACTTCAAGTTAGGAGAGAATTCTTTTCCTTGGGCTCGTAGATCCTAATATTGCATGTTGAAGATATAAGATTGCCCAAGTAAATTTATCCCCATCATTACACTCACACTCACATTCATTCTACACCGGTTGTCTCGGCATGACCTCGAGAAGTCAGGTGTGAATAAGGTCAGGTGTTGAGTTTATGTCATACAGGTACCTCCAATCAATAATGAAGACATCTTCCCTACCATATATGTACTTGCTACGTGAGTTACCCCTGCTTCCCTACTACCCAAATTAGCTTGCTAACTAATGGATGCACTAGATAATGGAAAACCAAGTGCAAGGGATAGGTTACTAGGTAGATTCAGATGCTTTGGCTCCACACTTTCAGCGTGGGCTCAAAATCCTTCATGATCCATCTCTCTCCTCAATGCCATCTACTCTACAATATCCTATTTATTTTCCACTTCCCTTTCACACACCTCACTATACTTAAGCCGCCTTTCTTCTCTCTACCTTTCTTCCACTAGGTCTACCATATTTCACCAAACCTAGTCTTGCCCCCACGCATGGTGGGGTGTAGATAGCCATCAGTTTTTATTCCAAGTTTAGGGTTAGCATCAATATCTTTATCGTAAGTCGAATGCTTTGTAAGTAAGTTCCCCTTAGATATCATAAAAATTAGAACTCAGCTACCTCTGGGAAATAATAAGTGGAAATTAAGTACTCTAGAATATAGTTGTTCAAAACACTACGAAAACAAGTATTCACATCATGTGATCAAATCAAATCAACACCATATAGGGCCTGAAATTCTTCCTGCATCCAAGAAAGTGTGGGATGCCTCCAATTCTATTTAGACACATAAGAAACAAGCCACTCGTATAGTTCTATAGGGAAAATAAAAAAGAAACTCTCATACAAATAGTCATACATATTCTTTTCCACCCACACGTGTGTGTCAAAATTAGATCTAATGATGAAACTACGTGCGTACTCTTCTTCTATATCTTTTATCCACTCCTCAGCACTTGCTAGGGTCAACCGGTATGTCTTCATCGTAAACCATCCTGAAAATAGCTAAAAAAGAGGTCCTGACAATGGAACCAATGATGCAACCTAGAATTTATCACAAATAACCCAGGCGCACTGGCACATCACCTTGCCTAAGTTGAGCACTCACCTAAAGCATGCAAAGGTACCAAGACTCTCCATAGAGTTTCCTATGTAGGATGTTAACGTGATGAATATATAATGCATTTAGATCCATAAATATCATAAACATTCCACAGAGTATAACTAGATCTAGATTTTAAAAAATCATGAATTAAATAATAATAGTGATAGGATTAACCATACAAGAACTAGTTACAGTTATGTTTAACACTGTTATCCAACCAATGCACTCCATTATATTAAACATAGTAAATACAAAAGCTTCTTATGATAAATAACATCATAAGCTTAGGTGCGCATCATATCTGGCAACATAACTCCACAATAATTCATACACAATTTCTCTCTCTAACTACATTGACTAATACATACTTATAGGAGTGGGGACTTTCCCTTCACCACTTATGCACCTCCCAAAATAGGTCACATGATAAAAATAGTCATGCGTCTTTACAATAATATGGACACAGGAAAATGCGCTTCTAATAGATCTCTTACGGAAAACAAAGTTTTGTGTTGATACAAGAGAAATGATTAAGAGGTGGGAGAATGGAGGGAAATAATGTGAAGTCAGTGAGTAAGGGAAAGGCCAAAGGTAGAGGTAGAGAGGGCTCGTAGGCAATGGTAGGGGGAGGGAAAGACCATAGTCTGGCCATGAGGGATCTCCGAGTAGGTGGTGGTGAGCACGATAATGGTGGATGGGGTAGGAAGGGGGAGGAATAGTGCCCTAATCCTAGGGTTTTAAAATTCACTAGGACTTTTTTGGGGATAGGTGGGCAAAAATATTATAACACAAGCAGCAATGATAGTGCTACAGGCCATCATGGTCTAGTTATTTCCCTGAAGACTACCTATTTCAAAGATATACTCAAAAATAGCAGTGGCCAATCCTCAGGCTAATAAAAAACAAGTAATCTAGCCTACTTGGTTGATTTGGCTGAGGATATTCCCTCTGTAACCATTGATAACCCTGAGGTGGAGGAATATTTCAAAAATTTATCAAGGGATGTAGTGATCGGTAGGTTTAATGGGTTCGGGCCTTCCTCCTTTTCTTTATACTAGTGGGTATTCGATACTTGGACCAATAAGTGTAAAATATCCCTATGTTCTAAGGGATTTTTCATTGTCCATTTTAGAGAAGCTGAAGACTATCAGTGATGTTTGACAAACGGTCTATGGTTCTGAAGACATGTGAGTTTATTTATAACTCCATGGTTTCTAGATTTTGATCCAAACACATATTTGGTTGCCAAAACACCTGTTTGGGCTAGGATCCCTAATCTCCCCTAACATCTATGGTATGCCTTGGAGGATTTTGGTAACGGTTTGGGTAATTTTATCAAATAAGACTTAGATATAACACATTCGGGTTTGTGTTTTTTTTCCTGTATGTGTGTTGAACTCAATTTGAGAAAAAAATTACTAGATAAGATCAATCTTAAATTTGGTAGTTTTCAACACTGCTAGATCTTAGACTACAAGAATACTGCATTCTAGTTTAGATTATGTAGAAATATGTGTCATCTACAAGCCTCCTGTCCCTTCAACAAAAACCATAAATCTACAAAAAAGAATGGATCGACCTCTTCTAGCGGTTGGGGCTCTGTTAACCCAGATTTGGTATTTGCTTCAAATTTTAAGGATGCTTCAAATAATCCAAACCTCGTGAATAAAGTAGACACAAGGAAGGAGGAATTTGAGACAGGAATTTAGGAAAATCACCTGGTTACAGGTGGAACAAAAAGAGGACATACTTCGGAAAGTTCAGAATTAGATCAAGATTCCGTGTTCGATAAAATGATTGCTTCGGAAATTCGTAGTGAACTTACGTTGGTTATCTCAACTGACCAAGGCAAGTGGTTTGAAGTAAAAAAGTAAAAAAAAGGTAGAATGGGCAGCATTGAGGATTATTTTCCATCGCAAGGTGGGAAGTAACTTTTTTGTTTAGGCTATTTTGGTTTTTATTATACTTTTGTAATTCGTTGTTCAGATGTAGTTGTTATTTAACTTTGGCTTTAAAATCATGTTGTTATCTAGAGGATCTGGCCTCTACTTTATGAATAGGGAACGGATCCCTTCAACCCACTTTATCAATAAAAAAATAAATCTCTTACAGTTAACTGGTAGTAGTAATCCTATTATTATCCCAAACTCATACATGGTGCTTAGTAGACACTCATCCTCAAAATAGTATTTGTGTGTTGTGTAAGTCTCCATCCCAATGTGTTCTCCACACGCTATCTCCAAAAATATCCCGTAGCAATGAAAAATGGCTAAGTCCCAAATCAACTTGTCTTAGCATGCGTTTCCTTCCCTATCCTTCCGCACCTTCAAATGCACCTTATTTTTTCACATGAATATTTTGTGTGCCTTCTCTTTAGTGTCACACTTTGTCTTCTCAACAACTGGTGTAAATACGCTATGTTAGTAGATATCCTCAATGATACCCCACCTCTTTAGGGATGTATACGTCGTCGCTGAAAGGAGAATGTGGCCTCAAAAGAAGACCAACCAAACTATGACCTATATAACTCTTCCCTGCAGGGGAAAGGGAAAACACTTGGTAGATACCAAGGCATACACAAAATGGGATCGATAACCAAAACCTGTGTTATTCTGAAAGCACATGTATGTAATAAGACAAGCGTAAAATACATAGACAATGTAAAAACTACCAAAAAAAGTAGTGTAAACACATAAGAAAACAAGTAGACTACATAAAGTGGGTTATAAACATGGAACATCACTTAAGATGTCATAAGACATGCAATCCCATCATGGCCGTAAATAACAAACAAGTGTGCACACAAGAAAAGGGAAAATCCCACATACAATGGAAAATAAAGAAGACAAGTGGAAACAAAGAAGTAGTCATGGAAACATGTAATATTACAAAATAAGTGCTCCACATATAACACCCGTTAGAATTTAGAGTGATAACCAATCTGTCAAAGAGTGTATGAAAAAGTAGTATAAGATGCTAAGTACAAAATAAAATAATAACACTTGGATACAATGAATGTGGATGCCCCCAACGACTAGTATAAGAAGGGTATAAGGTGAGCATCCATGATGTGTTTAGATTTATGTATCTATAATCACACTAAATAAAGGCATGAATGGGAATGTATGTATGATAATGACATATAAGAAAGCAGTCTAACATGTGTAATCAAATGAGCATGCAAAACACTAGCAAGCAAGAGTAAATTCCCCCAAGATAATACACTATGTTGTGGATGGATGGATGGAATGGAATGCAAGATGGAATGATAGGGGAAACTTTCCCCCCAAGTGAATGGAATGTATGTAATGAGGTTCATTTTTTCCCCCCTTAGTAGTCGAGAATGAACCGTAAACAAGAGTGCATAATCGTGAAATGGTCGAGTAGTGTTGGTTGTTTCTAGTGTGCTGTGATGAGTGTGTATGTGTAATGGTGATGAAATACAACATGGGGAGAAGTGTACATGAAACCTATAGATTAAGCACATATCACGACTTGTTGAATTGATGAGTGATGATTTATCCCTAAACGTATATTGCTATATGATGAAAGGATGAGTGATGATTTATCCCTAAGCATATATAAATATAGAATGAGTGGATGGAAAATATTGATGATTTAGCCTAAATCGTATGTCACTATAAGATGAAAGGAGGGAGTGATGATGTAACCTAAGTTGTATACCACTAAAAAATGATAAAATGGGTGACAATTTAACCTAAGGTGTGTGTAACTAATGCTGGAAATGTTGCATGGTAAAAATATCACATGATGAATGTAAGGTCCATTTGATTGGTAAACCCTTGGTGGTTGAGTATGGATCAAGGAACTAAAGTGCATCATAGGGTGGTGAGTGCATCGTGTGGAAGACAATGCAGTGTAAACAACCAAGTGATGAATAGTGTATTTAAATGCGTGGTGTAGGGAATGAAATGTAGGATGTGTAATGTAGATAGGATATTTAATGTGTGGAGTGCAATAATAGGTGTATATAGAAATGGGATATGTAAATGATGATAGGTGAAAATAGACCCATAGGTAATGGAATTTAGTGTAGTATGTAGAATGTGTAGGATGTATGAATGTGCCATGTGAATTATGTAATGTAGGAAATGTAGGGTGTGTATAATATGTAATATGTAAGAAGTGGTAGTAGGTGTAAATAGAATATGTAGTTAGACTCATATATATATAATGTAACCTATCGTAATTGTAGATCAGATGGATAATGTGTAAAACTAGACTCATGTGTAATGATGAATAGTGTAGTATACGGAATAAGTATGTTATGGAGATGTGTGAGATATAATGTGACTGTAGAGAGAAGTGTAGGATACATGGTGTATAATGCGCAACGTAGGATGAAAAATGGAATATGTAGTGTCTATGGTGGAGTGTGTGGGGTTTAGTGTAATGGTAATCCCTCAACAGTCAAGTGTGAACCGAAGCACACAAGTGCATCATCAGGTAACGAGGGTGCTATGATGCGTGATATGATATGCTTAGAGTAAATGACAGTAAATTATTGATATGACATGTGTGATGTAATACAACATGATAATTCCAAAATAAGAGGGGGGATATATGTAATATGCTATGCCCCAAAGTGTATGTGGCTAAGAATCATTGAGAAGATCGTCATCCTCAGGATCAAACTCATATGGACAAGTATTGGTGACCTAGTAGGCAATAATGTCTGGTTGATCATGAAATGAGATATTAAGGTGTATGTTGTACATGCCCTAGCGTACTCCTCATCGGTGAATTGGGGAAATGGGAAACCATGTGCATACCAATGAGTAAGGTTGTGGCTATATCCTAGAAAAGATATATTACAAATGATAGCACGTTCGAAAGACATAGGAAAGGATATGTTGGTATGACTAGGGTCTAATGTTCTACTAATGTATGTAAGATAATAATCCCATAATGTGAGTGGATAGGAACATGGGGTACATGGTAAATAGACTAGAAAATGAAAAACACACAAACCATAAGCAACATTTATAGTGACAAATCCATAGTATAGATAAAGAGCATGAGTAGAAGGTTGAACATCCTTGAAAATAAATCCAAGACGAGTGAGGCTAGCATGGGAACATATGGTTACATCATGGGTAGGATTGAACGAGACATGTTCCCAATATGATTAATGAATGAAAAGTGTGTAACTGAAGAGTGGGTGAACTGATGATGAAGATAGGGATGGGATAATATTGTCCATGGAGGGAACAAGTGGTTGATATGGAATAATAGCTGCAGTAGGAGGTGGTATAGAAGGAACAACATTGAGTAAACAAATAACGCCCTCAAGTGGTGGTAAATGAGGTCGGTCATCCATATAACGAGGCTCATAGGTGGTATCAATGTGAGGGAGAAGAAGACTAATGTTAGGGTCATGAACGTAATATTATAATAGATCATGATCTCAGAAGATAGTATAATCAACATGTTCATGTAAGAACTTGACACTATAGTGGACCGTAGAAGAAACAACTTGCATGGCATGAAGCCATGCCCTTCCTAGCAAGAAATTATATGAAACTGGAAAATCAATGAAAAATAAGATGGTAGGGAGAGTCTTAGGACCAATGGTGAAAGGAAAGGTAATGTGGCTAAGATTTGAACGAATAGTACCATCATAAGCATGGAGTGAGATGGAAGAAGGGATAATGTCACGAGAAGACAAACCTAAGGCCTGGAGAAAGGAAATAGAGCACAAATTAAGCCCAGAGCCATTGTCACTAAGGGTACACTTGACGAAAACATTATAGATGAGAGACATGATATATAGTGGTGGGTCATTATCAAAGGGATGAATTTCAGTAGGAGGATTGGCCCTGAGTGCTATATATTGTGAAAAGGTATCAAAAAATGTGGTATACATGGAATTAGGATGCATGTCAAAAGAAACATTGGTAGTAGAAAAAAGGGTTTGAACATGATGAAGTAAATCAAGATGGGTAAGAAAATGTTCATTGATGGAGATAATCATGATGGCTAAAGGAAAATGTAAAACCCTAGAAGGTGCTATGAAGAGACGCCAGGTTTACCAAAATTATTACCTAAAAAAAACTAAACTAATGCTATGAGAATTATAACCACTTAGTTAATCTAAATAGGAGGACTAAAACACTATAATAAATGGACTAAAACAATATGGAATAATAGAAAATAAGTATACTAACTGAAATAAAACCCTAAGTATGAAAGTAAAGAAGGATAAATGACTTAGCTTATTAAATAAGGCTATCACAGGTTTGATAATAAAATCCAGAGGTAGGAATGAACACCCAAAAGTCCTGCGAAGGCCATATCTAGAGGATCTGAGCTTTTTGGGGCACTTGGGAAGGTACTAGGGCACCCTAGGGTGCCCTAGTCTCTAGATTAGGCACCCTGGGCTTTGTAAATGCCCAAAATTTGAATTTTGTATGGTCACAAGATGATTTGAAACAACGTATGTCTATCACATTGGATTCACTAAGTTGTGCTGAATGTGTTGAATGAAACAATGATGAACTGAAAGAAGAAAGGAATTGTCAAAACCCTAAGAAAAATAAAAGATGCAAAATGAATGGGTCAGAATGACCTCATCTGCCAAAATAGTGGTCTTATCATTGAGTGTTGCACTACATTTCGAACCTAGATGTAGTTATGGTGTGTGTGTGTGTGTGTGTGTGTGTGTGTGTGTGTGTGTGTGTGTGTGTGTGTGTGTGTGTGTGTGTGTGTGTGTGTGTGCGTGTGCATGTTGTGCCCTAGGTTCTCTATTTCTAGTCACACATTGTGAAGTAGAAAACAATAATAACTATAGAAAATGTACTAGCATGTGTGCATAAAATAGAACATAATCCCTCCCCCTATGTTGTGTGTGTTGATGCAGATCTCCTAGCCTTGATGCATGGCACTATGTGGATGAAATTGATGCAATGGATGAAACTATAGATGGAATGATATTAATATGTGATGATTTGACCCTCATTATGGTCTTATAACTTTATATTTATAGGGTTCTCTTGATTTAATTTCGTAACTAACCCCAACATGGATGACTAAGAAAAAGATAAGGATGAAAAATGGCTAGAAAGACTCCAAAAATAAGTGGGGAAGTGGAATATGGATCGGGGCACCCCAAGTGGGACCAGGGCGCCCCAAAGAACCCTTGTATAGGCCTGGGCACCTAGGTTTAGGATAAAATGTCAAGACAATTACAAAACAAGTGGATATGTATAGGAAAATATGCATGAATGACAAAATAAAATATAAAAATAATATGGCCAAAATGAGGGATTAATTAGTACTTTATTAACTTGAGAACCTTCTAAATAGTAGTATAAGACTGAGCTAAATGATGTCTAAAGTGCATGATTTTGTGTCTACAGTTCCTTTCTATTGGTGATAACTTATGGATGATAAAGTGTATCAGGTGATCAATACCCCCTTTTCCTTGTTACATAAGGATTACTTTGATTTCATTTCCCAAGGCATCTATATGCACATTAAATATTTTACTCCAAAATGGGAATACTAATATTGGATCAGTGAATAGATTTTTCTTGAGCTATGTGAACTCATTTTGATGCTTTGGTGTCCATCCATCCTTACCCCTTCAATAGTAATCATTCCATTGGTTGCACAATATTGCCATACTCTTGTTTGAATTTACTATAATATTGGTTCACATAAGGTTTGAGCCCAATTATTACCTCAAGCTTTACCTAGTCTACTAATATCCCATCTTTACAAACAACATGTCCAAGAAAAACTCCAAAAGGTGTGAAAAAGAAACATTGCTTTAAATTAAAATCAATGGGAAATGTTCTACATATTTCTAGGTTTATGTATACCTTAAAATATTTTCCTTAAATAGAGAGAATAATGCACAATCATCGAGGCATGATTCAAGAAAAATGGTGATTAAAAGTCTTTAAACACAATGAATACATCTTGAGAAAATACTGTGGGTGAACTGTTTAACCCATATGGAATTAATCTATATATAAATCCTCACTATTCTATAGCAAAGGAATCCTTATACTGATTTTATTTTTTAATTGGCATATAATGGTGGCCACTAAATCCATCTGTGAATGAATAGACTTCATGACCTACCATTGCTTCCAAAATATCATCTGTGAATGGAGTTAGAAATGGATAATTTATACAGGTGTCATTAAGAGCCTATAATAACTGTAAATCCTTATTTCCCCTATTTTATTCAATTGAGTGACTATTGGAATCACCCAATATAAATTTTCTACCTAGGATATATTAATACTAATTCTATCATACAATCTAATTCAGCCTTTACTTTAGCCTAAATATTGTGGTTCAACCTATATGGCCTCTTTTTGATGGGATTTACACCTACTTTTAGTTCAATATATATTTCTTTCATAGTCAGATTGAATCCTTTGATTTCAATGAACTTGGTTAGAAACAAAACCTCATAATATCACAATAGCTACATAATTTTATACATTTCTTGCTCTATCCAATAATCACCAATAGTGACTAGCTTAACCATTCCTAAAGGTCTTATGTATTTCACCCTTTTTGCATTGGTTCATCATATAATTTTTCTTTCCCTTTATTCCGGATGTCTTTAAATCTCCTTAAACCTTCTTATTTTTCCATGTTTAGGTTGTACAAGTGCTTTTGTTCTTCATTACGTAATTATTTTTTTAGAGGAAGTGGTTCAATATGCTCTAGTTAAAACATTCTTGCAAGCTCCACATCTTGTTCATTTTTAAAATAATCTCCTTTTTCCTTACTTTCCTTGAATCTAAGACATAATTTTATCTTTTGATTAGTGTCTTTAATCATTCTTTCATTTCTAGTAGTTATGGTTATGCGATTCCCCTACTTTGTTTCTTTTCGGTCTTTGAACTCAACTCCTCTTTTGGAATCTATAGTTCCATAGAAAATGATTTTGTTTATCTTTGTAAAAATACATTCACCATAAGATTATTATCTTCAAATGTGAAGGTCTGAATAAAATCTTCATTCACTTGTCTCTAAGTGTGTGTTTCTCTTCTCCATTCTTGGTGAAAGTACCATGCCTTAGGAAATGGAGTGAGTGTTTTTGGGAAGATATGGACCCACCATTTTGGCTCAATTTTTTGTGTCTTCCAAGAATCAATGCATCATTTAATATGTATATCAGGACACTAATTTCTATAACATATCAACCATGCTTTAGTTAGGATAGATGGTACACAAATATTACACCCATAATGCGTATTGCTTCACTCCATACAAGGTTATTTTTCTATTTATTTCCCACTAAATTTTTGTTATCTCCTTCAATGCGTAATATAACGTGGTAAATCTCATCTCTTCTTGGGGCACATTCTCCTAAATTTTAACCAATAATGTATCCAAATTAGTAGTGTCAAAATATTGTGAAGTTCTCTTCTCCTCAACGTGAACTATCCTCATGGGATTTATCTCATGCTATCTTCATATCCAATGGTTCAATTTTGTATATGAATCTCTTTTAATTATTTGGATACTTTCCATTGAATATAAATTTCTCTATTAGGCTTTGTATAATCCTTCTCTATATCCATAAATGTGCATAATTTTCCTATTTCAGATTTTATGGGAGGCCTAATTTTATGTTGCAAGTATTCTCTTAAGAATGGATTCTTTGAGTGTGCATTGATATGAATATATTAGTTACTATAATCCACTCTCTCTTATATTTTTCTAGATTTTGTCCTCTATTATTTCTTAACGCTCAAATTTGAACCAACTTTCAGTGTCTTGCACATAGGGAGATAATGGTTCTGTAGGAATTTTGTAGGAATTTTCACTAGTCATGTTCATGGGTATGGAAATAACGATATCTTCCATATGTTACTCTATTTGATTAGTGACTATATTGATTTTCATGTTCCTATCACATTCCAAATTATTTCCAATCAAGACAAGATAATGCATTTCATTTGTCTTCAAATCATCCTGTAAATTTCCTTTCAGAATGAAGTCTCCTACATAAATTTTAACATCTTCCAATCATCCAATTGGTACCACCCTTCCATGATTTACAAGGATTAGAGTGACAAGGTTATAGTATTCCCATGTATACCTCAACATCATGTTCATATTACTTCCAAAATAAAATATTATATCTCTTTTTCCATATCCACCTAGAAGTATATTCAGTCTAATATCTACATATTAAGGTTTCTTAGTTTTATATACAATATTCATTTCTTAGACTGAAAAACTCTGTTGATTACACTTTCTAATAATTTCATGAATAAATTAGAGATATTTTGTAATTTGTATAAAATTTACGCAATATATTTACTATCATTAAAAGATCACGTAATGCAGAAGCCACTCCTTGCTTAAAAATCCTCATAAGTTTCCCATATATGTTTACTTCAATTTCTCTTATGTTTTGACTACTGGTGTCTTTATTATGAATGGAATTCACTAATCCATTGGTATATTTTAATAATTATCCCTCTTTAGATCATGACCTATCATTATATGCATGATGTATCCATGGATTACTCAGTATATGCATGGGTCCCAAGCCTCATTTCTTCCTTTTTGATTTGGTAATATCTTAGAGACTCCAAGTTTCTTTGTGCACCACATTAATCATGTTCACATTACAGAGTTATTTTTTAATTTCCACTACTTCTCTAATGTGGGATAATACTCATTGTGATCAGGGATAATTTTAGTGGCGAATATTCGTAATATGGAAAATATTCCATTTTTTAAAAATTTGAAAAGGTGAATTTTCTAGCACGGGTCAGTGACCTGTTCACCTAAAAATTACAGTTTAATTTTTTTTAGAGGTTAGCTTTGCCTACCCTTGAAAGTATCCCCTATATAATCCTATATTATTTTCTAGGTAGAACACTACTATCTCACTCGTACCACCTGGGGGCATATGTATTATCAAGTACAGTAAACATGCGATAGAAGGGCGGAGGCTGTAGATGCGTAACAAAGAGTTTGTTGATGCGTGACAGGGAGAGTTTGTTGATGCACGACAGGGAGAGCTTGTTGATGCACGACAGGAGTGCAGAGGAAGTAGATGCATGTGACAAAGAGTTTTTTGATGCACGACATGGAGATTTTTTTTGTTACATGCCCAGATGGTGGAGGCTACAGATGCGTGATAGAGATTTGCTGTCACACGTCAACAAGGTATTTTCCACCTCTGATTTCTAAGAGGTCTCTTAAAATGAACCTTGAGTGTGATGTTGCACACATACCCGAAAATATGTTCTATATACATCCCATTCTAGATTCGAGGGACAATTTTGTTCAATGTGATTCAATTCTCTATAAAGATAATGTATTACTCATTATATTTGTGTTTGAAGTTCCATCCTCCTTTATTAATAACCACCCATATAGCCTCCTCATTTTATACCATACAGTCTTTATAAGGCACTCCATCCTTGATTTTGGTTACGATATCCTCCATAAGGACCTTGCAGTGGAGGGGAGATCCACATAGGTCATTGCTAAGGTTAAGGAGGTACCTAAACCATAGTATTTAGTAGAAAATGTGGAGCCTAACTCAAAATTTTTGTATGGATATTATAGAGTCCATTATGTCTTATTTTTAGGTGATGAAGGAGCCCACTGTGCATTTGGTTGATTAGGTGTGGCCATTTATACTTATGAAACAATTGGTTGTGCATTTGCAACTAATTATGTTTGAAATAGAAATACATTCCTTGTTACTTCATATTTTATATGCATGAACACCTTGTAATCTATAGTCTCACGCATAATAGATTTGTAAAAATTACATACTAAAATATGTTTTAGGGTTGGTACACAAAATATTGTAACAAGTGACATTTGTTGAGTAAGTATTACTATACCCTAGAAATTTTTCAGTTCACTCCTTTCCCATATGATGTAAATAATGGTTTACCTGTCTAGGATTTTATACAACTATGTGCTATATGCTTAGTCTTGGTTTATTTCCTTCTTGTAACTCCTCTAATCTCCACATTACAACATATAATTTAGCTTCCATCTTTTGACTTATCGACACAATCTCACCATAGTATTCAATATTTAATATTGTTATATATAATTTTATTACCTCTACCTTGGTGGAAAATTTAGTTTGCACAATTGTAAAATGGATCTTGCTACATAATCCCTCCAAAAACTAAGTAACCTTACTAGGAAAATCAAAATTAAAATTATTTGTGTTCATTACATTAGAAAAAATCATGTCATACTCCATTACAGATTCTCGAGGATTTTATTTGATTTCTTTTAAATATTTAATAGTTTATCTGATGCATTTCTTCCTTTTAGATTCCTAGGTAAGAACATTGTACACTTCTTGTAATTTTTTCCCACTCAAATTCATACAGTATATGAATTCCAAATCCTTACTATGTGATGCTCCTATGATATCACATTTTTTGATATTATTATATGTCATTCCATTTCCATTTCACATGTTAGAAAATAATGTTTCATATCAGAGGATCTATCATAATGTTTTAAGCTTGTGTAGAGATTTAGAATATGGTCCATATTTCATCATGTACTAGGTTGAAATTCTATATTATTTTGTGCACTAGTTTGTGTTAAAAAAATTATCAATCATGGGTTTGATTGCATGCACTTGAGTGGTTGTTATTCACATTTGTACTTGTACTTTTCCTACTAGATTTTTGTTTTACTTCTTCAGAATCTAAAGAGATATTACTAGATTCTATGGACCCTAGAAAACTAACTTTATATTTAAAGATCACATAATTATTATTAATAAACTCCCTAATTCATTTCTTACTTCTGCCAAGAGAGAGTATGCACAAAGGATTTATACTAAAGGAATGGTCTACTTCCCTCATAATTTATTCCACACCTAAGTCCACATAGACTATAGGTACTGATTTTTGTACTATGTAAGAATAACTCAAATTATCTCATAATTATTGCAATATTCATATCTATTCCCAATCATTCAGATAATCCTAAGTTATTAATTCTCTATCTAGATTAAGCAACATATATCCTAAAAGAGAGGGGTAATATTATCTTGTATTGGCCCATGTAAATCCTTTATTCTTTCCTCATTACGAACTACTTCTCTTCTGTCTTTACAATACCATGGTCTCGAAGATCGATTCTCTAGATTAAGTTCTAACTACCTCATAAATATAATCCTAAATATCTATAATCCCCTAATTTCCTTTTCATATTCCCTTTCCTTGGTTCATTCTATCCTTTTTGGTTCCATAATTAGGGTTAATGCCTCTCTATGCAACCTCTCGATCATTTCTATCAGGATCGAATCCTTTCTACATACCCTCTTGGTCACTTTGGTCTTATCTTTCTCTCTTTTATTCTATCGCTTTAGGAAGTTCCTTTTATACTTCCTTGGTAAAATTTCTTAATTTAATCCTACTTTCAGTTGGTTTCACCTTCCCCAATATAACAACTAAAATTACTTATCTATGGTATTATCGCACTTCTCTTTGTAGTATTTTTATTCTTCTCATTTAGTCTTTTTGATCCTTCCCAGACCCTTTAATGGCCTCTTTTGATTCTATCCCCTTCCCCTTAACCCCCATTATTTTTGGACTACATCCCTGTAGAACCTACCCAACTACTCCATGTCACATTTAATTGACACCATGGCCTTTTCCATAGTTAGAATTTTTACCTAAAAAGGGATTTTTTTTGACAAATTTACCTCACACTAATAACATGAAACATGCTTCTACATAATCAAATGAACAAAAAAAATGATTTTTTTTAGTTATGTACATGTCAATGGTAGTTTTTATATAGTGTATGTCACCTCAAGTCCATTTAGTATCTAGTTTGCATGATTTATCTATCTTCTCATCTGCCCATTCATATTATTCTATTTATTCATACATAAAATAGTAATAATCCAATCAAGATAATAATACAACAAATTATTCCAAGATCTCACACCAAAAAATCTTATGAATGTTTCATATATGTGTTATAATATAATTTTTTCTATAGTAGTTCCCATCAAGGTCTCTTCATCTTATAGAAAATGTTTCATCTTCTATTGTAACCATATTTCTACATCATGTTGTCTTGGTATCCATCTTAGCATATTGAGGTCTTGAAAACAAAACCATTTTTAGAAGAGATCCATAGAATCAATCATCAATACATGCCTTAAGTTGTAGTCTATGATAAATACAGTTTATTCCATTTATTACTCTTAACATGTTGGGCAATTAATAGCATAAAACATAAAAAACAAAAGCACAATAGATACATAATAGGAATAACTCAAGTAAAGGTACAAACAAGAGATGGGAAGATGTAATAGTAGAATGGAATTATATTACTAAATCGAGAACTTAGAGATGAGTTTAGAATGGAAATATAGATCAAGGTCAGCCTTCTACATAGTGAACTTATAAGTTTTTATATAATTTGAGGCAACTGCTAGTTTACCAATACCTTCTTCAATTCCTTAAAAAAAAGGCTCTTCACATTCTCATATTATTCTTAGAGAGAGTTACATATTATATACTTTGTCTTATTTATACTAGACACATACAATAAGAATTATACAAACAATATCCAAAATATATTCAAGTCGATTTTTTAACCCCTATACACTCCCAACACTCAACATTATGAGTCATTGACGTTTTCACAAGTGTTTTTTTTATGTCTTATCACATTCATTTGTGATCCCCCAAATAAAATTTTCCATTAATTGTTGCTAACCTTGGGGAGATATTAATGTGCTGATAATTTCTACATAAAAGTAAGTACCTCTAACCTCTCATTTCCTTTATGCTATTTCAGATTTGATTGGTTGTTTGATTAGTTATATATAAATTGAAGTAGAGTAGTATATTCTTAATATATTACATTATTATATATCTACCCTTACCTTACAATTCACCCTTTTGGTTTTAAAATATCTCGATATTGTTACAACCTTATTATTATTGATTTATTATCAAAACCATGTTAGGTGCAAATCCCCTATCCTAGGTCTAATATTTATAACCCTGTATATTTCATAGAGTGTTGACTATCACCTACTAGTTCTCTATCTTTTGCAACCTACAACCCTGTTGTGTGTTTCTTTAGAATGACCACCTTCTTATCCTAGTTTATTATTGTCACCTTGAAATGCACCCTATGGAGAGTGGTGTGGAAACTCTCCTTTCAATTGAAAAAATGGAAACAGTCCTAGGTTATGGGTGACCTGTATATTGGAGCAAGTCTTTAGAGAGGGATAGTTCCCATAGTGTAACACCTAAACTACTTCCTAATCCTAAGACTACTCTACCCGCTTAAATAATGAGAAAAGGGAGGGAGAAATAAGGAAAAAACTGAAAAAATGTTGATAAACCATAAATTTTAAGGATCTAAGACTTGTTTGTACCACATAGATGAACCATGAGAGATATACACACCATACATAACCTAGAAATGAGTATTTTAAAGAAAAAATGTTTCATATAAGGGCTTTATGTTGTGACAAAATAAAGAAGGGGCATTAGATGGATCTATAACAAGATCTTGTACATGAACTTTGTTAAACACAATCTATGACCTTCAAGTTAACACAAAAATAAATTAAGGAATAAATAATTAAAGTAAAAACCAATGATAGACAAGTATCATAAGATAAAATCAGTTTAAAAACATAAAAAATGCACAATACACAGGTTGTAGGAAGGTAAAATAACTCCTTCATTACTCTAAGAGGTGAAAAAAGTATAAATAATAACTCATGACCCCTTTTTTTCCACCAGAATGCCAAATTGCCATAGAACAATGAATGAAAAGGAAAAATATATCTTTTATATGAATTCTGAGTGTTTTTATAGAAAATTTTGAGAGAGAGAAGGAAGACATAAACATGCAAGTCTGGTTGCTACTAATAGCTTATAAATTGTTGATGACATGTATGCAAAGTGATGATAAAACCAAAACGCACACTCATAATATAAAAATGTGTCAAAAAATAGCTAAAACACATTTCTAAAAAAGTAAAATACATTTTTAAAATAGATGCTCATTTACATGTTGTGTTTCCAAAATTATCAACTTGTGCATGCTCCAATTAAGTCCTCTTATATGCTTTGATACATTTTTAGCTTTTAGATGCTCCAAAATTATATTTTTAATTAAAAATAAAGCTAAAAATACATTTGTGATCATCCCCATATGTCATGAGTTTTCTATTTTTTTCACTTTGTACTATAGATTTTTGCATGGCTTTTTATGGGGCTTTTTACATGGATTTTGTTCCTTTGTATCATGAATTTTTTTACGTATTTTTTTTTCCTTTGTATCATAGATTTTTCCATGACATTTTTTCCCTTTGTATTAAGGGTTTTCCATAGTTTTCTTTCCTTTGTATTATGGTTTTTAGTGGATTTTTTCCTTTGTATTGTGGATTTTTTCGTAGATTTTTCCCTTCGCATTGCAAATTTTCTGCGGATTTTATTTCCTTTGCATCACAAATTTATCTGCAGCTTTGTTTCTTTGTTTCATGGCTTTTTCCATGGATTATTTTCTTTAAAACTTTCCTATCTTTTCCTCCTTATCTCTATGACCTGATGAGGCTATTTTTCTGTGCATGACGACCTATGTTCTTTTCTCCCATACACTTTTTACTGATTTTGACAGCTTTACAAAAATTCCTTCATACTCCAAGTCCACGTGACATTGAAATTTATGCTTTTTAGGTTCTTGGGTCTACCATTTAAAATTTTCGAAGTATGGAACCTGAATAAGTTGGGAAAATAATCACGGGGAATTATTTGGATAACAACTTGGTGATTTTTAGGGACATCTACCTGCTAGCTATAAAAAATCAGTAGCCTTGAAGCATCCATTGGGAATAGAGTTATGTGTTAACTGCAACAACTTCTTGGAAATAACATGAACATTAAAAATACCTTCTGGAAATAAAAACTGTGTAAGAGCACTTATTAAAAACAGACACACCAAAAAATTTCACAAGGAACATAAGAAAGGAAACCAAAACAACAATGTGCATGAAACACTTGGAGGAAAGTAAACACAACATACTATGTATAAGAGTGAAACATGACCTCAATAATAAAGTTTGAGGTAAATCACATTAACTAGGATGGGTAGCTCATCACCATTCAACTATGAGATATCAAAGACATTATGTTGTTTGTAACTTGTAATCAAATTTGGTGTGTCTTCTAAGCTTAGTTCTTTCTTCATTTCACTTGAGCACAACATCTCCTTCTCCGAATGTTCTTGCAATTAATATATTTTTTTATCAAAATACATTTTCACTTGAGCTTGATAAAGCTCCATGGTGGCCATTGCATTGTTTCTAACTTCATCTAATTCCATTAATTTTATAAATATGATTGATATTGAATCTTCCTCCATCAGCTCCATTTGTTTTATAAGATCTAGAGTTGGTAATTCATAGGAAATTGGAAACATTTCTCTACTATAGACAATCATAAAATGAGAGTTTCCAATTGACCTCTTAGGATTAATCCTATCAACCCATAAGGGTGATTTTAATTTTGTATGCCATGATATCTGATTTTATACTACAGTTCTTTTGTAGATTTATAGAAGATTATTGTTGGTTGACTCAGCCAAACCATTCCCTTAAGGATAAAAATTGAAAGATGTTGAGATACGAATTCCAAAATTGGCTACCCATGTGTTGATCATTTCTCCAAGGAAAGCTAATGCATTTTTTTATATGATTGTTGTGGGGACATCAAACGTTATGATAAGACTTTCATAAAAGTTCAAAAATTATGTCTCATTTTATTATTTCAAAGCTGCTGATTTTTCCCACCTTGTGAAATAATATGTTGATATTAAAATCCATTTATGAAATGCACTGGAAGGTGGGTTAATCATGTCAATAAATCCCTAACCCAATGACATGAAAGGATGATTTATCTGAATGGGTTGAAGAGGAAGAAATGCTAACTTCTATTTATGGTAAAAATGGCACACTTTGAGCAATTCCTTACCCATGCATGATCATCTCAAAATAAATTTGGCCAATAATAACATACTCTCATTATCTTTAAGTCTCCTATTCTTGGTGAAAAGTGATCACTAGATATTCCTCCGTGAAATTATTCCAAAACATGCTCAATCTGATCTAAATCAACACATCTTAAAAGTACTCTATTCATAATTTTTCTAAACAAAATATTATCAATGAGGACATAAATAATGAGATACAATATGAAACACCTTATTTTTGTTTTATCTAAACCTTGTGGGAATTTTTGAGTATGAAGAAAATGAATCATATCTTGGGTCCAACTTTGAGAAAATGAAAGACCAACTATGTCTCGATCATTTTGTAGCACTAAAACCTGTTTTATATCTTTACAAAGATATGAAGCTAGTTTCTCACATAATATTTTTCATCTTAATAGTATTGTAACCTTTATATAAACATAATATTTAATGACTTTTGTGATCTAACTTATCATTTTCTCATTCAAATCTTTTCTTAAAAGAAATTATTTAACAATTGGATGAGAAACCATTAAATGAATTTTGTTATTTGAAACGAAATGTCTGAATTTTTTAAGGCTTATAATAACTGAAATAACATATTTTATAAAAAAATAATACCTAACCTCATACTCTTCCAATCCTTGACTGAAGAAGGCAATTGGTTGTTCCAAATTTTCATTATTATGTTGTACCAACATGGCTGAGATTTTATCAATTACTCTAAAATGATGTAAAATAAAATCTCTACTATAATATGGATTGAAAAAGGTTAAATCTTGTGAGATAACATGTTTAATCACTTTAAATGAATTATTTCCTTCTATCTTCACACTAAAAACAATTTTCTTTTTCAACATTGAAGTTAACAACCTTGCTAACTTTACAGAATCCGGAATAAATCTTCTCATAAAATTAATTCCCAAAAAATGTTGTAATTCCTTCTTATTATTTGGAAAAGGAAATGATAAGATTGCACTTAACCTCTTTGGATCACTAACAAGACCTTCTTTTGACACAATGTGACCCAACAATTTACCTTTATGTACTACAAAAATGCACTTTTTTGATTGAGTGAAAGACAAAACTATATGGAACTTTCAAAATTACGTCTGAGATGTATGATATGATATACAAAATGATTTGAGAAAATGGTTATGTTATCTAAATAAACAATAAAATAGTATTATATTTATGGTTATGCCATCTAAATGGTTATGGTTTTGTCTAACGTGCAACCTACTATGTTTGATTGGAAAAAAATATAGATCAAGGAGCTGACCCCAAAATCAATCACTTTTTCTTGTTAGTGCTCTAAAAAAAAGTCCCGATGATTGAAAAATGGGTTAAGAGGGGCCAACTGTTTCCCAATAGTTGTATTTTGTGCAAATGCAAAGAGGAATCCATTAACCATCTCTTTCTGCATTATTATTTTGTTGTTTCTCTTTGGACCCTTTTCATTAATTTCATGGGCATCAAATGGAAATTTCCTAATTCCATCTCAGTTTCTTGGGAACAATGATATTATCCTTTTAAATACCCTATAATTAAGAAACTCTAGACTCTATATTTTTCACATATCTTTTGGACCATACGGAAACTCAAAACTCATAAAATTTTGAGGATAAGTGGCCCTCTCTTCTCAGAATTTCTAATCATATGTTTTAATATATTACAAAAAATGTTCTTAGTTTTAGACACCTTAAGAAGGTCCACCAAATCCAAGAAGACAATAAAATCATGTAAAAGTGGAAAATCAAACTTTTTTCTAACAACATTCAGCAAGAGGCTATTAACAATAGAGACTATAATAAATGACATCTTGCCCCAATTGGTTGGTTCAAGCTTAACTACGATGGAGCATCCAATGGCAATTATCTATAAACAACTGAATTCCAACAATAAATAAATCACTATGCTCATGAAATATGTTAATTTATTTGTTAACTAATATAATGTGCAATAATAAACCACAATTATACTGTAAAACTAAGAAAAGAGAGAAGGAGACATGGTTTATCCTGGATAAACCCAATGTGAGAAAAAATATAGTGGGTGAGTGAATTTACTCCCCTTCACTATGTAATTCTCCAATAATACAACTCACTACCAATAATTGGCCTTCACAAAGGATTAACACTCCCTCTAATTGTATCTACTTGCTCACAATTTCTGAACAAATGAAGAACTGCACCTAAATGAACAAACAAAAAAGAATTCCAACTTCTCCAAATTTTCTCATAATAGAATTCACCCAAAATCACTTGCTTGAATGCTTCTAAAACCTTGTATTTATAGTTTCTATACTCAAGGATACATAGAAAGGTGATTGAAATCAATTATGAAGCTCAAACATTTACAAATGTTGAGATCCTAAATTTTGGAACCGTCTTGCACACGATTACCACTTAACGTAGACCAATGTTTGCGTAACCACCATAGTGGTTGTGTAACTACCACTCTACATAGAGTGAAAGTTATGTAACCATCAGGGTAGTTGCATGACCATCAACTAAGAAATCCCCAAAATTGAACAATATGGGCCCAAGCATCATTCAGAGGTGTCTGAATCATCCCCAACCTAGCTGGACCATCTCATGAAGAAAGAATAGATGAGAAACAATAGAGTAGGTACCAAATATAGAGAATACATAGAATTTGGCATTTCTTGATCCATTTTTGGATCATACCTCCCCTATTTGAGGCTTTAAAGTCCTTAAAAGCTTCAAGTATTAATGAGGTGAGGAAATATCTTCCCCACATCTTTTCTGGAATACCACTTGGATTTGGTAGGCAACATGATTTTCAACCCAATCAACCACCTGTATTGTACTCCTCTCTGTGTTGTCATTTATTTCAATTTTAAAATCATATATTCCTCCAATTATAGCTAATTTTCTAGAGCAAAATCCTTAATAAATGGAATAAATACATCCTTCATCATCCAACATGGAGGGCTCATAAAGACGTAAATTTTCAACATTCACAACTGAATAAATATTCAAATAAGGTGGTAAGTCCAAGAGAAATTCATTCTTACCAACTTGTTCCAAAATATCAAATATGCCATATTAAAGAGGATTGAGTTTCTTATATTTCCCTTGAAGCCTATCCTAACTCAAATACAACCATACATTGTCTCTAACAAGGAAGAAATACTCAGTCCTATGTTGATCATGTCATGTTTTGTACTTGGCTTGGGACTCTGTCAACCTCTTCTATAACTGAAGGTGTATCTATTGAATTTCCTCAATAAACTTCTCAGCATTATGGACCTCTAGTTCTACTTTCCCTTTGTCTTTGCATGGTAATATTAAAACAACATCAAAAGCACTCTTAGGAAAATAACCAAAACATGTTTCAAAAGGAGTTTTACTAGTCGAAGCATGAACTTCCTTAGTATAAGAATGATGGATATACACCAAGTTTTCATCCTAGGTCCTTAGATGTTTTTTATTGTACCTTGTCAAGAGTTAGACCAAGGTACGATTCACCACCTCTATTTTCCCATCTATCTGTAGATGAAATGTAGTAGATCTCTTTAGCTTCATATCCATATTTTCCCACAAAGTAGACCAAAAATTCCCTACGAACTTTGAGTCCATGTCTAACACAATAGAATTAGGAAAACCAAAGTGAACCCACACATTAGAAAAAGTTAACTCAGCTTCATCACCATCCTTAATGGTATTTTTTCAAGGAATAAGAATATACATTTTGCTAAATTGATCTACAATTACAAATATATAATAATGACCTTTTTTTGAAGATAGGAAAACTACCCAAAAAATCCATGGAGATACTTTACCATAGTTGAGAAGGAACTGGAAATGGCATATATAACCCAAACTTCCTATCATTAGGATTTCTTATACTGCATAAAATACAACCCCTGATGAATTTAGAAACTTTGAATTACATGATTGGCCAATAAACATACCTATGTAAGTGCACTACAGTCTTTATCACGCCAAGTGACCAACTATCCTAGAAACATGTGCTTCTCTCATCAACTACACTATTTCCCCCTTAGGCACATAAAGTTTCTAGTTCTTGTAGAGGAAACCATCTAGGAAATAGTATTATCCTCTCAAAGAAAATCCATCGCTTAGAGGTTTCTATTGAAAAATCTCTGTAAAATCCAGATCATGATCATAACCTTCTTGATATGATTCACACAGAAAAGAATCAAGAAGAGTTAACATGCCCATAATTGAAAGAAAAGGAGGCATATATAGCATATCATCTAACTTGTTAGTCACACCTTTCTTATATTTAATAATAAAATGAAATTACTATAAGAAACCCATCCATTTATAGTGTCTAGCCTACTGAAGTTTGTTTTGAGCCTGTAGATATTGTAGATATTGATGATCCATGTGGATGATAGTTTCCTTACACATCAAATAATGTTTTCATTTCTTGATTGCTTAAACAAGAGCATAAAAATCTTTGTCATAAGTATAATAACTCTGAATTGCACCATGAAACAATTCAGAGTGATAACATACTGACCTACCTCCCTGAAGTAGGACAACCCCATAACATATTCACTGGCATCAGTTTCCACTTCAAAGGGCAACTATAAGTTAGGTAAGTCCAAAACTAGAGCATGAATAATTTTATATTAAAATTATTTGAAATCAATATTCTGTTTCTTACCCCAATCAAATGTCTTACCCCCTATTCTCATTGAATGTAGTGACACTATTATGAAAGAGAATTTATTAATGAACTTCTGTAAATACTGAATTGCTCCCACAAAATGCGTGGTCTCTGTCAAACTTGATGGTGTAAGACAACTATGAATGACCTCTATCTTTTCTGAATCAATCCTTAGCTCTCCATATCCAACCACATATCCCAGAAATATAAGTGTTTTTTGTGCAAACTCACACTTATTTTTATTCAAAAAAATCCAGTTCTCCTTAAGAACTTGCAAAACTTGATGAAAATGATAAATATGCTCCTTAAAAGTTCTACTAAAATCTAGAATGTCATCCAAGTATAAAATAACAAAGGAATCAATAAATGGCCTCATTACCTCATTCATCAATCTCATGAAGGTAGCTGGTGCATTACATAACCCAAACAATAATATTAACCATTCAAATAACCCTTTCTTGGTCTTAACCATTGTCTTCCTGATGTCCTCTTCCTTGGTCTGCACTTGATAATACCCAAAATTCAAATCAAGCTTAGTAAAATATTTAGCATGATGTAATTGATCTAATAAATCATTAATGCGAGGAAGAGGGTACCTATTTTTTATGTTTAATTTCTTTAAATATCTATTATCAACATGCATTCTCTATGAACCATGTTTTTTAGGTACTAAAATAATAGGAGAACCATATGGAGAAGTTCTAGGAAAAATTATACCTTGTTCAATCAAAGACTACAACTATTGTTTTACCTGATTGGAAGCTTTCAAATATTTCCTATATAATCCCAAGTTTGGAAGTAAACTATCAGGTAGCAAGTTGATCTCATGCCTAATTTCCCTCACTAGGGGTAGCCTTGTAGGTTCTTGAAAGACCTCTCTAAAATGCTGAACCAACTATGTTATATGGGTCTTCTCTTTATTAGAAAATACACTACAAGTGGTTTTAGATGTAACAATCTCATCATATGGCATATCCCTTCAAATAATTAATGAAAATTTACCTCTAGTATTAATAAGCTTTCGGGCTTTGTTGGAACTTACCAAAGAGATCTTTGAATCCCTTGAATAGGCTAAAATGATGCAAATCTTACCATCCTTCACCAAACAATATTGGTTGGATCTCCTCATGAAGATAACATCCTTGATATATAAATATGGGCTACCAAATACTACACCACACACATCAAGGGGAATAACATCCACAATAACTTCATCAATAAATTTTTTGTCAATACCAAAAGTGATCTTACACTACTTAGTAACCTTGATGTCTATAGCTTTATTTACCCAACCCAAAGAATACGAACTTGGATGATTGTAAGTTTCCAACTTTATCATGTCCACTAACTCTTTACTAATCAAATTATCTTGAGAGCATGTATTAAACATAGGATCCACCTTAGTTTTCTTCACTTGAATTTTTAAGTCAAAAATATTTGTTAGTTCATTTTCCTGAACAACATTTTTACTACCCAAACATACCTCTCTACGGATGGAGACACAACACATAGCCTCATACACCTCTTTGCTACAAAATAATTCCTCTCCTTGGAGGGAAGCCATAAAATTATTTTTATTTTTATTATTTTTAAAGGGATGTAATTCTAGGTGGAGCTTCCAAAAACTTTCCTCAGAATGAGTGTTAATATCACAATTCCCACAATGAATTTTAGTATCCTTTTTAGAAATAGAAGTAGCATTTTTATTACCCTTTCCTTTTCCTTTATCCTTTTTCTTGGTGTCACTTTTTTTGTTCAAATAGTGATAAGAGGTAGATGAAATCTTTTTCTTATCCATATCGAATTAGTGAGCTTACGTAAAAGCTTCATCTACATCTTCTAGGTTGGCTAAGAGAACTGATCTCCTTGAGTGGTTATGGATTCCACCAATATACTTCATAAACAAGTCCTAGTATGGTACATTCTTTCTCATTTGAATAGATTTATTCCGGAACTCACTGGTATATTCCTGCACATTCTAGCCTTGTTTCTACCTAAGATACTGTCAATACATGGACGTCTCTTCCTCATAATAAATAGGATAAAACTAGTTTTTGATTATATTCTTATAAACATCCCTCCTAGTTATTGGAGGAAGCTTATTAACAACCAACGTATGAACATAAATTTCAAACCAAGTTAAAGCATGGTTTTTCAATTTTAAGTGAGCAAAGGAGATATATTGACTTTCATTAATTTTATGCAAACTGAAATATACCTCTAGTTGAACTAGCCAATGGTCTATCTTCTCAACATTCACATCTCCATCATCAGGATAAATTTATATCTTGGCCTCTAATTTGAAAGGAGGAGGTGTGTGAATGGCATGAGACAAATCTTCTTCATGGTCTTTTGGTGCCTTATTTGGAACACAAAGTTTCTCCATGAGTATTCCCTTGATGGACTCCAAATTCCCTATGGACAAGGAAATACTGCCCACATCTTTACAAAGAATTTCCCCATTTGCCTCCAACTTATAGAAATTCTCTTCATTGTTATCATCTCCATATTATCTAAGAGATATATCCTGAATTCCTTGCTTCCACTTCCTTGTATAAATATATTCTACAAAATGAATAAGGCTAACTTCACCACTTTCTTTTCCATTTCAGGTAAGGGGCATATAACTACAATATCAACACAAGCTAACCACACAAAAATAAAATCTCAACTTATCTAATACCAATCTGATCCATAAACTACTAAATTTCAACAATTAACAGATCACTATGCTTGTGAAAAATGAATTAAATATATTAATTTCTTTTTTAACTAGTATATTGTGAAATAATAAACCACAATTATACTATAAAATTGAGAAAAAAGAGGCAAGAAGACAAATTTTATCCTAGATAAAACCAATGTAGGAAAAACTCCAATGGGTGAGAGAATTTTCTCTCCTTCACTATGTAATTCTCCAATAATAAAACTTGCTGTCATTAATTTTCCTTCAAGAAGGATTAACACTCCCTCTAATTATATCTACTTGATCATAATTTCTCAAAAAATGAAGAAATCCTCCTAAATGAACAAACAAGAAAGAATTCCAACTTCTCCAAATTTTATCACAATAGAATTCACAAAAAATCACTTGTTTGAATGTTTCTAAAACCTTGTATTTATATTTTCTATGCTCAGGGACACTTGGAAAGGTGAATCAAATCGATTGAGAAGCTAAAACATTTTCAACTATTGAGATACCAAATTCTGGAGCCATCTCGCACATGACCTCCACTTAATGTAGATTGAAGGTTGCATAACCACCGGGGTAGTTGTGCAACCATTGCTCTACATAGAGTAGTGGTTATGTAACCTTTGCTCTACATAGAGAAACAATTATATAACCTTTGGGGTGGGTGTGTGATTATCAACTGAGAAATAATAAAAAAAATCAATAAGGGTCTGAAATGTCATTCAGAGGTGTCTGGATCACCCCCATCCTGACTGGACCATCTCATGAAGAAAGAATAGCTAAGAACCAGTAGAAAAAGTACCAAATATAGAGAATACATAGAATTGGGCATTTCTTGATCCATTTTTGGATAAGGAAATTTGAGGAAGTTTGGAGGTGGCGGATATATTCGTGATGATAAATGTCATATCATTATGGTGTATGCTGGCACTATGGGAATGAAATCAAATCACTACGGAGGTATTGGATTATTTATGGGGCCCAAGACTTTTTAAAACACTAAATTTTAACAACATAATCATGGAATGGGACTTGATGAACATCACTAATTACCTTAAAGGTATCACCCCGGCTAGTTGGACTATTAATGACATCATTGTTGAGGCTATCCAAATTCATAATTCTTTTCCCAATTGTATTATCGAACATATATATATATATATAGAGAAGGAAACAAACTTTCTTACATGAATATGAATACTAATGTTCTATCAAATGATTTCAAAGTATGGCATTCAGGTGAGATGAAATTCCAAATATCATAAGAACAATCAACAATGAACAAACTAATTAATTATACCCACATGGGAAATATTTCTTATGCTTTGAAGATTGGGACTTTGCTTATAAATTCACATTATTTATTGGCTAAGTTATGTAAGGTTGAATGCCACTTATTCAGAGCTCTGGAAAAATTCTTTTCTTTAGGAAGGCCATCATCAAAATGGGAGGTTATATTTACATAGTGGAACCAGTCAGTAAGGATGAATGGAAGCATAATATGAGCTATGGGTAATTCTTGGAAAAAAAGGATTCAGTAATTTTCTTGATAGGGTTACAGGGTAAAAATTGCACCTCTCTCAATATTTCACTAAGACATGGAATGAGAGGAAGGTTTCCTAGAAAGGTAGGGAATTTGAAATCATAGAAGATATTATTGTCATCGCTACATGCCTGAATATGAAGGATCTAAAATTCTACAAAAACAAATTTGAAAAAGATGTGGAGGAGTAAAAGTTTATGGAAAATGGTGATTTTATTGTGCACACAAAATAAGGTTTCTTTAGAGACTCGCTGCATATTATTTACAACATTGTGGGCCTCATTTTGATGAAATTCATCACCCACGAAGGTAGATTCAAGGTAATGTTTAACTTTCACTTGGTATTTTTGAATCATTTATATAGGAAATTCTCCATTAGCTTCCCTTTCTTCATACTACATTCTCTAGAGTACTCTATGAATTTGGTCAAATGGGGAAAAAGAGTATACCTATTGTATTATGTTGTTATCTTGATGTTGTTTAAGTACTTTGACCACACCATTCTTAACACTCAGCCCACCCACCTTTCTTCCACCATTAACCCCTTAGCTTCCCTTCCCTCCTCCTCTGCTCTAACCTCCAACCCTTCTGTCTCTATCCCTTTCTCTAGTAAAAGGCCATATGACCATCCTTTTGATGGAACCCTCTGCAACAAGTCCTTGAAATATAACCTTGAGGGTGAAGTACCCACTTCCTCCATTAATGGTGAAGGAGAGGTGATCCTTGGAATCGTACTATTGGAAAGAAGAATATGGATCCCCTAAAATATATTGCTATCAGTATTAGGAATGAGATGGAATTACACATTTCCATGATCACACAGCTCGAGAAAGAGATAATATTTAATCTATCTTTCATACTTGTGTTAAAATCTATCCCAATTTTCTATTGAAAAATCAACTCCTCTTGTAAGAAATTTACTATTTGCTGATTTGATTCAAACTCTTGCCAATTAACATTATTATTTGAGATAGAAGGCCTTAAAACTATCTTGACGTGTCATTGATTTGCATCCTTTTTTATATGATATGGAATGTGTTAGGATTTAGTCCTAACATGGAAATAGTAATTAGTAAAGAGGTCTATTCATTAAATAGGTGAGTTTATTAATGTAAGTGATTTGTTACAAAAAATCATGTATTAATTTTAGGAGTATATTATTTGTTAGTTGTTATAACAACATACATATTTGTAGAGTGAATGGTTATACTACCATTCTTACATATTTTTAAATTTTCTCTTTAATCATGTCGAATGAGTTTTTGATTGAGCTTATGCTCTTACTGAATATGGGGTAAAACCCACATTTGGTATGAGAGTAGGTCATCCAAGCCTCTTTGAGCATTATTTGGCCTTCCATTCATTGTTTTTCTCCACATAACAAAATGAAAAATGATATGTATACCATGATAAAATGTCATTTCATTGTTGTTCACCTTGCTTGAATTTTTTAAACAATAGAGAAATGTAGACCATGTGCAAAAATTATTGAAATTCACCATCCACCTATATTTCCTTCTCCTTTATTTCCAAAATTTTCATCCTATTCACAGTCTGAACACCCACTATGTTCTTTCTTTACATTTTAAAAATCATAAAATAAAATAAATATATCATATATATTAGCTTTTGGTTTTTATTTTCTTGTGTTTTATTTGTTTGGATCTATTTTCTCCTTATCTGAAAAAGAATATATATATATATATATATATATATATGGATCTCTTCAATTTGTGTATATCCATTCTACACGGACCCTTCAAGTATCTCAACTCCTGTTTGGTCTTTAAAATTGTGGCTTTATCTATGAGATCACTTTTTATATCCTCTCCTGTGGCCTTCAAACCTGTAACTGATGAGATAAGTGCATATGAGATTCTAACTCTGCATCCTACAAAGTAGAAGAAGTCCTCGTGCACCATGCTCATGAGCCATTGATACAAGGGCTCATACTTCCTGAAATATGGAAGCTCATATAATTGGTAGACCCCAATTCTCTTCAAAATCTTCTCCCCTACATCATAATAAACTGGCATGTCATCCGCCACGTGCTTGATCATCCTAGCATTGAGCAAGGAATCGAGTGCCTTCTTGTCCTCCAAAGTTCTGTGATTGTATTCACTTACTTTGCTCTTTCTAATGGGTGAATCCCATTCCTAGCCAACGATGACTCCTTCTGGATATTACATTTATGAAAAATGGATTTCAGGTGCCATATCTTCCTCCTCGACAACCTTCTTCTTATTTCCTTTTACTGTTGCTATAGATGCCTTCTTAGGTGCCATTTTTACCTTGTAAATGTGTCATATTTAACTCTGTAACTTTGTGAATCAAACCCTAGCTTGATTCAATCATGCCCTAGGTGGAAAATTCATAACCTAAATCTTTTCTATCTCCCAGCTTCTCTCAAACCCTTCACCATTGGGGATGCAAGCTTCTTGTCACACAGATCTGGTTGTCATGCTTGGTTTCACACCCTTCACACCTTAACCCGATCACTTGGATCTTAGCACTTGGCTCTTTCCTCAAATACTCTTAGTTGCAATGGTAAAAATGAATTTGCATTCCATCCTTATATAATTTTTTCAAATTTTGATGCATTTATTACTCCTTCACCCACAAAATATACCCTCATTGATTGACCAAATTTGTTCATTCCACATGGTACATCTTCACACCCTAGATTTAACCTTCTAGCACACCTTCCTACCCTCTAGTCATAGATTTCTCTTTAGTGCACGCTCTTGTGCCTGAGTACCTCATCACTGTACCTTCTCATGGTAGTTTTCATGGCCTTAGCTTACCTTGTGTTATACTATTCTTTCATTCATCTCCATCCTTGGTCAGTTTTGAGAAGAAATCTTCTTTTTACTTAAAGCACACCTATAACAGCTTATTCCTTTCACCTTTCAATTCCCAAAGTATTTTACTTGGATAACTACAACCACCCCACAATAAGGTAGCCTAGAAGGTAAACAAGCCCATATTACAAGGGTGCATATGTAGATGGGTGCTCCTATTTAAAGAGTTTGACTTCATAGTTGTGGTGAAGCCATGGAAATGCAATTCTAGACCAGACCATTTATGTAGAATCAATTAGGGAGAGGATGCATAGATAATTGAAGAAACCATGCCAGATGAACAGTTATATAGGTTACAACACGCACCCATAGAATTAGAGTAAATTGTTGTCTTTATACAAACATGTATGGCACTAGAAGTAATGAAATCATTAAAAAAGAAGTAGCTTGCTATACGCACGACACTGTTTATGTTAATCAGTGGTGACCTTTACAAGTTAGGCAGAGATGAACTATTACAATATTTTGTATTAGAGCATGAGCATAAGGGTATCATGGAAGAATCTCATGGTGGTATTACAAGAGGCCATTATGTAGGTGATGCAACTGCTTGAAAGATCCTACTTATTGGATTATGGTGGGACACATTGTATAAGGACTGCAAAGAATATTGTAAGGTGTGTGATCATTATCAGTTCCTAGGAAAACCAAGGTAAAGAGATGAGATTCCTTTGAGACCAATTACTAGTGCTGAACCATTTGAGAAATGGGCCATTGAATTTTTAGGACCTATTTCACTAGCCACGTGTAGGACTGGATCGCACTATATCATTACTTGCATAGTTTATCTCACACGGTAGGCAGAAGCAGCACCTACCAATGACTCTACAACAACTATAATAGCTAGGTTTAAATGGGAGAATGTTCTTGCAAGATATGGATGTCCCTTAAGCTTGACAAGTGATAGAGGTAAACACTTTTTTAATGAGACAATTAGGATCCTATTAGATGAGTTTATGGTTACACACCATAAAACTACACCTTACCATCCTTAGGAAAACGGAACTACTGACGTCTTCAACAAGATTTTGGGCCAGAATTTGACAAAAAATTGTGATGCTGGAAGAAAGGAATGGGATGAAAAAGTGTCAAATATTCTTTGGGAATATAGAATAACTTACAAGAGATTAAACAAAGCCACACCGTTTCAGTTGTTGTTTGGCACAGAAGCTGTTCTCACTATAGAATTTATGTTACCTTCTTTGCGCATTACATGCGCAAGAGGTCTAGATGATGAACATGATTTAGAAGAGCATATAGAAAAGATGATTCAAATAGATGAGCACCAAGCCATAGCATGATGGATTTAGAAGCAGGAAAAGGCCAAGAAGAAGGCATGGCATGACAGAAACATAAGGGATAATAAGTTTGAGATTGGACAAATGGTACTTCTTTATGACTCAAAGTTCTTGTGCCATCTAGGAAATCTCAAAGTACATTGGTTGGGGCTGTATGTCATCACTTCAATACTTGAATTAGGTGCTTTCAAGTTAGAAGAACTTAATGGAACACGGATACCTAGTAACTTTAATGGGAGTAGGCTAAAGCCCTACTATAAATAAGTCTTTTGCAATCGGCTAAGTCCTAAAAGATGAACTTGTTTTCTGCACATCATTCCTTTCTGTTCTTCCACACCCTTGGTTACAGGACTTCTATCCCACACAGACTCCTTGTGTGATCTTTGACAAGTCTTCTTTGATCAAAATTACCTGACACTAATCTCATTGTCGTCCCGAAAATGGGTATCTCCAAAAATTGAAGTAAAGAATAGAAGAATGGAAAGAATAATAATGAAATAATGTAGATAAATAAATAATTTCTATGAGGTTATGAGGAAGCCTCCTCTGTATCAATTTGAAGTATCAACTCTGGGTACTCCTCCTTTAATTTGACCTCTAAAACCTGTCATTCAGTGAGTGCTTGCTCTATTTTTTCGGGATGTCTACAACATTGGATTCCAACTCATCCCTTGCAATCTCTCCTTTCTCATTCTGTAAAACTAACACAACACTAGACATTGATGTCATTCTCCCTTCTAAACCATCTTCCACACAATTAGCTTCCCAAGATCTTCTAGTTGAGTCTTGTGTGGCTCTTGTGTTGTTGCCTAGGCCTTGCGCTTCTTCTTAACCATTGAAAATATTTCTACGTGGCCCAATGCATCATCCTTCATCACTTTTTGGACCTCATTGTTCTCTTATAGGGTCTTGATGTTGATAAGCACATCTGGAGCTATGCATATGTTTAATCCTAGTCTGATTTCTTCAATAATTCCTGTAACGCTTGTAACAACCCTTCATAAGATGCAATATTTTACATGACTGATGCTTTCTCTCATTCAACATATTGTTATGAGATCCTTTGCGATGGAATGCGCATAGGTTCATCTTCAAGTACCAAGTCCACTAACTTTCCTACATAGTGTATCATTCAAGGAAAAGTCTATGGTACCTTGGCCTCCAAGTGTCACCTTGCTCTAATGACATTGTCCCTAATCTCATTTGTGATGCTAATAAATACCTCATTTTTCTTCTTTGTGAAGTCCCTCTTCTGTGTTACATGTGCTATCTCTACATCCTTTGTCTTCAGCTCCTCATGCAGCACTCTAATCGTTATAGCTTTGTCCATGTTTCTTCTAGCCACCTTAGTAGAAACCTTCACCAATGCGTTATTGACCTGCTCATCTGACATGATAATAGGATTTATTTTCATGTATCTAGCTTGGGGTGCCTTCTTCATTTATCTCGAAATGCATGAATCTTCACATATATCAAAGTTAGGCTCATCCCTATGGGTGTGCATTGATAACTATAGTTTCTTTCGAGTGCACATAGTTGCCATATCCTCATCCATTAAATCCCAGCCAAATAAATCCTTCTATGCTATCATGCTCTGGAAGCAGGCGCAGACAATTTTTCTTGTGTCCTCTACATTCCCCATGGCTGGTGGAGTGTTCTCTCCACTTATTCTTCTAGACCATTGCTGCTTAGGAACTGTAGCTTCCAAATTTAGGACTTGTGTCTCCATGTCCTGAAAATTCTCTATAGCTGTCTCCTCTGGTGTTTTCTCATCCTCTTCTTTTTCCTTTGATTCCTCACCCTATTCTTTTGTGTTCTCTAGAAGTGTAGGAGAATTAGGCACACTTTCCTTTGACTCTTGCACCTTCTCATTCAACTTCTATTTCCTCCTTCTTTACATGGTAGTCTCCTTTTATGGGGAGAGGTTGGGTGATTTGTGCACAATGGTTGGAGTAGCGCCTTGGGTCCTTGTTCTCCTAAACACCCTCTTAAACCTATGCTCCCCTTTGACTGCATTTAAGTCATCATTATCCCCCCCTTGTGGCTGAGGTGGTGTAATGGCGCACTCAGCTTCACCCTTATTTGTAGGATGTCTCCTATCTCTATACTCCAAATCACCACTATCTTCGCACTCCTCCTCCTCCTCCTCCAATTTAATTTTCTCTGTGGGCTTAGGCGTTGGGATGTTCTCAATTGTATGTTTTTCCTTTGGTGTTTCTGGAAGTGCGAACACACCTTCCACATACTTGTTATTCTCCATATTTAGATTTAGCTGGAGATACACCAATGTTGCCCCCACATCTGCTACAACCATACTTATTGGCTTAATATTCAACACCTATGAAATGATCCTCTCTGTATAAGCACTAATGCTAGGGTACACATACTTCTTCCTCACATTATGGTAGTTGTAGTCTACCTTATTTGCATTGAATACTAGTTAGCACGTGTCTGTAAATCTATGAATAGATGCTTGGAAATACCTTGCATTGAACACCAAGGGTTCCAAACTCCATCTTTTATTAGGAAGCGTGCAATGCATAAATGTTGATATACAATAAACTGGACTTGTTTCCCTACCACTACTGGTAGGTCTCTTGGGATGCACCACTCTTCCTGAAATGTCACGCGAATCCTGTCATACCATTTTAACTCTCTTTTCTTTACATCATCTGTCATGGGCCCTTTAAATAGATACTTGCTGAATCTTTCAGTTGGTGACTTGTTCTCCATGGGGTATTCCCATAATTTTTCCTTCAGTCTGTCTGGTACTCCAATCTCCATGAATACTATTGATAGTAAAACAATGCCAAATCTGATCTCCCCCCCCTTGCGTGCTTCTTTGACTATTTTCTCTATAATATAGCCTACAATGTTGTAGATTTCCCCTTCTAACATCTTACGCACCACGTTTAACCACATAGTATTTACCTATGACCACCACTCTTGATCATACAACTTTTTAAAAAGGTACGTTACAGCTTACACAACTGGACATTTCTTCAATTTTTCTATATCCATTCTGCATGGAGCCTTCAGGTACCCCAACTCCTATCTAGTCTTTAAAATCATGACTTTATCTGCAAGATCACATTTTATGTCCTCTCCTGTGGCCTTCAAACCTGTAACTAATGACATAAGAGAAAATGTGATTCTAACTCTCTGTCCTACAAAGTAGAAGAAGTCCTCGTGCACCCTTCTCATGAGCCATTGATGCAAGGGATCATAATTTTGGAAATATGGAAGCTCATGTAATTGGTAGAACCCAATTCTCTTAAGAAGTTTCTCACATGCATCATCATAAATTGGCATGTCATCCACCATGTGCTTGTTCATCCTAGAAGTGAGAAAGGAATCGAGATCCTTCTTGTTCTCTGAAGTCCTATGATTGTATTCACTTACTTTTCACTTTCTGATGGGTAAATCCCATTCTTAGCCGATGATGAATCCTTTTGGATATTGTATTTCTAAAAAATGGCTTTCAAGTGCCATCTCTTCCTCCTCAAGGACCACCTTCTTCTTTCCTTTTACTGTAGATTCCTTCTTAGGTGCCATTTTTACCTTACAAATGTCTCCTCTTTAAATCTGTGACTTTAAAACAAATCTAGTTGTCATGCTTGGTTTCACACCCTTCACACCTTAACCTGATCACTCGTTTCTTCACACTTGGCTCTTTCCTTAAATACTCTTAGTCGTAATGGTAAAAATGAATCCACATTCCATACTTATATAATTTTTTCAAATTTTGATGCATTTATTACTCCTTCACCTACTAAATATCCCCTCATTCATTGACCAAATCTATTCATTCCACACAGTACATCTTCGTGCCCCAACTATAACCTTCTAGTGTGCCTTCCTACCCTATGGTCATAGACTTCTCTTCAGCGTGTGCTCTTGCACCTGAGTACCTCATCACTATACCTTCTACTGGTAGTTGTCATGGCCTCTGCTTACCTCATGTTATATTGTTCTTTCATTCATCTCCATCCTTGGTCACTTTTGAGAAGCAATCTTATTTTAACTTAAAGCACACCTGTAACAACTTATTCCTTTCACCTTTCAATTCCCATAGACTTTTACTTGGATAACTACAACCACCCCACACTAAAGGTATGTGTAGTCCTATGCGCATAAAAATTATTCCTATAGTAATTAGCTTCATGTGCACAAGCACAATATTACATAAGAACAACAACTAAATCGATAAAGCATAGTGACAATGAAGGAAATGCATTAAGGAAATATAGAATTGAAAACCTAAGCTAAATGGAAATACTGCTTTATTACAAACACGAAGAAGATTTATTTATAGTAGGGCTTCAACCTACTCCCATTAAAGTAACCAGGTAGCCATGTTCTATCAAGTGCTTCTAACTGGAAAGCACCTGATTCAAGTATAGAAGTGATGACATACGACCCCAACCAATGTAATTTGAGCTTTCCTAGTTTGCAAAAGACCTTTGAGTCATAAAGAAGTACCATTTGTCCGATCTCAAACTTCTTATCCCTTATCTTTCTGTCATGCCATGCCTTCTTCCTAGTCTTTTCCTACTTTTGAATCCATCCTACTAAGGCTTAGCGCTCATCCAATTGAATCATCTTTTTGATACGCTCTTCTAAATCCTGTTCATCAACTAGACCTCTAGTGCACATAATATGTAAAGAAGGTAACATAAATTCTATAGGGAGAACAACTTCCACGCTAAATACCAACTAAAATGGTGTGGCTTTGTTAAATCTCTTTTAAGTTGTTCTATATTCCCAAAGAACAACTAACACTTTGCCATCCCAATCCTTTCTTCCAGGGTTACAAATTTTTGTCAAAGTTTGGCCCAAAATCTTGTTGAAGGCCTCAACAGTTCAATTTGCATGAGGATGGTAGGGTGTAGTTTTATGGTGTGCAACCATAAACACATCTAATAGGATCCTGATTGTCTCATTCAAAAAGTGTGTAACTCTATCACTTGTCAAGCTTAAGGGACATCCATATCTTGTAAGAACATTCTCCCATAGAAACCTAGCTAATGCAGTTGTTGTATAGTCCTTGGTAGGTGTTTCTTCTGCCCACCATGTGAGATAATATGTGTAAGTAATGATATAGCGTAATCCAATCCTTTGTGCGGCTGGAGATATAGGTCCTACAAAGTCAATGTCTCATTTCTCAAATGGTTCGGCACTATTAATTGGTCACAAAGGCATCTCATCTCTTTCCCTAGTTTTCCTAGGCACTGACAATGATCACACGCCTTAGAATATTATTTATAGTCCTTATACAATGTCTCCCACCATAATCTAGCAAGTAGGATCTTCTGGTTAGTCGCATCACCTGCATAATACAACACCACCATGATATTCTTCCATGATATCCTTATGCTCATGCTCTAATACACAACAGCGTAATACTTCATCTCTTCCTAGCTTGTAAAGGTCACCACTGATTAACATAAATAGTGTCATGCGTATAACTAGCTACTTCGTTTTTAACGCTTTCATTATTTTTGGCGCCATACCTATTCGTAGAAAGACAACAATGTCCTATAATTCCATGGGCGCACATTATAACCTATATAACTATGCATCTGGCTTGGTTTCTTCAATTCTTTGTGCATCCTCTCCTGAAATTATTCTAGATAAATTGTTTGGTCCAGAATTGCTTTTCCTTGGCTTCACCACAACTGTGAAATAAAACTCTTGAAATAGGATCACCCATCTGCATATGTGCCCTTGTAAGATATGATTGTTTACCAAGTAATTCAATGCCTTATGATCTATATAAAACACAAATGATGTTGCTAACAAGTACTGTCGAAACTTGTGCAATGCATAGATCATTGACAAAGCTTCACACTTGGTAGTTTTATAATTCCGTTCAACAGGAGTTAGCTTCCTATTAGTAAATAATATTGTATGATCTACAATATATTCACTAGGTTGAGCTAACACAATGCCAATGGCCATGCCAGAAGTGTCCACATGCACATGAAATGGTCTATCCTATGAGGGAAAGTGCAGAATGGGCGTGGTCGTAAGTTTCTCATTTAATATCTCAAACGTACACTGCAACAGTACTCCCTAATAAAATGTACCTTTACCCTTCAGTAATTCTTCCAAGGGCGCAACAATTTTGGCATAACCTTTGATGAATTTTCTATAATATCTTTTATGACCTAAAAATCCTTGCACCTCACTTTGATTGGTAAGTGATTCTAGGCCTAAAATGACTACAACCTTGGCTAGATCAACTAGCAAACCTTCCTTATAGATTATATGTCCTAACAGTATCCCAAATGGTGTAGAAAATATGCAATTATTTATGTTCAAAGAGATATTCAATTGTCTACACCATTCAAACATTAAGTGTAGATTATCACAATGATTTTTCACAAGCCCATATACTGTCCAATCATCTAGGTAGACCTGTAAGAAGTTGTGAATAAAATATTTGAATGCCTAAACAATTATGCACAAGAATATAGTAGGCCTACTTTTCAATCCAAAAGGCATCAGAGTATAGGAAAAACTACCCCATTTAGTAGTAAATGTTGTCTTTTCTTAATCCTCTTGAGCAATCCTAACCTTATGATACCTGGAAAACCCATCTGTGAAGGAATATATTTCGTGCCCTGTAAGTCCTTCTAATATTTCCTTAGTGAATGGCATGGGGAATGGATCTGTGATGCATGCAACATTCAACTCCATATAGTACACACATATTCTAATCCATCTACATTTCTTGATACTGATCACCATTGGGATAACCCATTCTGACTCATCAAGGGGCTTGATAATTCCAGATTTCAACATTTTATCAATTTCTTCTTTTAGCTTTTCAGGAAAATTTGGATTCATTATGTAAGGTCTCTTTCTAATTAGCCGTGCACCATCCTTAAGTTTTATCTTCATTTCCCCAAGTGATTCATGCACACCTTTAAGTTCATGATACCCTTAAGGGAATAAATATTGATAATCCCTGAGTAACTCGATGACCAATAGTCTCCAATTATGGCCTCCTTAGGCTCAGCCTCCGAACCTATATTCACCTTCTTTATCTTTATGTGTTCATGGTAGGCACACATATCGTTGTCTACACTTTCCAATACCTAGTGCACCCCATGTGAATGTTCAATATCCAAGTTCTCAAATTCCTCATCATTCATGATGTAAACCATCTTTCCTTTCTCTTTCTCAAGGTAAGAACATTCAAGTAGTATGGAGTCCATTTCTTCTTCCTTTTCAAAATGTTCTCCGAACTCTGCCTCACCGAATAATTCCTAAATATGATCTTATGATTTTGTACTATCTCCTATAGTTAAGTTAGTGACAACTTTTAATGCCTCTTCTATAGGAGGTTTATTCGAGAAGTAGTCAAAAGTAAGGATCATTCCTATAGTCAAACCTTACCAGTTTCCAGTCTCTCGATGTAGTTATGCATATACATACTAGGTGTGTGCGCATCCTTGTGGCGTAGAATATAATCGATGCACCCAGAGTTAAGATGGTAATGCTTCATGTCCTTCTATCCAAAGTCTCTCACACTGTTGAATGTGATGTTGAACAGGTTGATCACCATGATAAGTGTAGATTTGCATAGGTGCATTATTCCTCATAAACCTAATAAATAAAATGATTCCAATCTCTTCCCAGTTTATAAGATTATATTTGTGGACTACCCACCAGTGCGTTGTTGTCCTACGTAATGTATATACTAACATATCTCTTATCTTAATTTGATCTATCCACTGTGTTTCCATGGCCTTCAAAAATGTTGAAAGATCTTCTACCCTTGTATACCAAGGTACTGTGATACCTATCCATTGAATCAAACAAATTCCATTCTTGCACGCAATCATGCTTTTCACCTCGCATCCTAATAATTAATATGTACCATGAGCCCAATTGTCACAAGCAATACTTGTATTATCACTAATAGAATGAGAATCCTCCCACTGTAGGATGCCTTCTTTTTATGGCTCATTGACCTCTAGGTCCAGAATGACACATACATAAAATTTGTTTAAGTCCTCCTCACTTCGAGGCTTAACATATGGTGTAGACTTTCCATCTGTCAAAGGTATCACAACCCTTTCCTCCTTTTTTTCAAAGATGATATACCCCTTATTGAATATCAAATCAACATTATTTGCATAACACCAAGGGCATCTAAGCAGGGCTAGAAAATTGTTTGCTTCTGTAAGTGCTAATACCTCAAAATCCCCAGTGAACTTGGCCTCTTGTAAAGTTATAGATGCATCTTCTAAAACTCCTATGGGAGTGGCCTTAGTCTAGGTTTCCATAAACAACACATTAGATGATGGTTGCAATGGAGGACTCCCCATTTATACCCATGCATCTAATGTAAGCACAGTTACTTCTGCACCTATATCAATCAATATGTTGCTCAACGGCCACCCATCCAAAACAAAATTCAAAGTAATTTCTTTATCATAGTCAATGCTATCAGGGGGAATATTTTCATGCAGAATCTACCATCCGGTCTTAAGACTTACGAACGGAGTGTTCCCCTTTAACCAATTTCCTAATAGTGGAATAATGTTCTCCTGGTGCAACATCTTACACACCTCTCGTAGATCATCGATATTAGTTTGGACTATCTCTAATGCTTTCTTCTTCTCCTTTAGGTATTGTATCTCACCCTGAATATTCCTTAAAAATTCCATGGTATCATGGTAAACTTCCTTCTGATGAGAAGGATCTTGGTACCTTGCATGTAAAACCTCCTCCTTGGTGATGATAGGCTTCTAGTGCAATGCCTCTCTCACATGTTCTGCTTCAGCACGTGTAGTAATCTTCACTATCAATGCCTAAAGTCTTTCTAATATCTTGAGCATCTACTGATCTTCTATCACACACTAGATTCTAACCATCCTGGAAGATTTTTTTTCTTGCTTATGCTACTTACTAAGATGCTCATATAATTCCAGGAACTCTTCATAGTTATGGTTCTTTCCACAGAAATAACATGTAATATTCTAAGGACATTCGTGCCTATAGTGGTCAGGAGATCCACACATGTAACATGTTCCATGAGGGAACTCACCTCTTCCTCCACCACAGACTCTTCCTCCATATCCACCATGATATCCACGTCCCCTTCTACGACCTCCTTCAAAATGCCCCTCATTCCTATCATAGCACGTTTGATTATGATCCTGATTATGGTGCTCATTATTGCCTTTAGAATTATCTGTTATACTTGTCTGTTGTACCCCAATGTCTATAGCATCCCAGATCTATCCAATCAACTGAAAATCCTCAGTATCATGGGTTGTGGACTTATAAATCTTGCAAAAGCAAGATACATTCTTCCTTATCATGCGCTGTAATAAAGGATAGTGACTAGCATCATGATTCAAATGGAAAATATCACAGTACAATAGTAATGAGCATACATATATGTGAGGGTAACTATCCTTGGTGTGACCTTCCACTTCATAATCTATACACCAAATTCCTGAGTGCATTTCAGGGGATGAATTTGCTGATAGATTTTCTAACTACTTTTTCATAGCTATAATTTGTGCCTCTAGGAATGGACTAATACCAGTTTCAATGCTCCCAACTACCTCAACACACAAAGCTTCTTCCAGTGCTTCATGTGCATCAGTGTATGTCTTATGGGACATTGTCTTTCTAAAAGGTGTTATCAATCCTCAAATGAATCATTGTGCATGCTGGCTAGTATAAATATCATAAGATAGATTATATAGAAGTGTCTTAAAATGAGCATCATAATCACGCACACTCTCAATAGTGCCTTTCTTGATATCCTTAAGCGCACTTATAATTTTCTACTAAAACTCAAGGATATGGAACCCTTTTAAGAAAGCATCCCTCAGTGCTGCATAATCCACGCAAGTTTGATCAGGGTCAAACTTCCTATACCAGCTATGTGCATGCCCCTGTAATGTAGTGGTGAATTAACTTGCCTTACACTCAACAATCATGATGCCTTTAGTGCGCCACAATATTTCAAACATACGGACATGTTTAGTAGCATCGTCTATACATCTATATTCTGGGAAATGAAGAGACATATCCATATAGATATTTTGTGGTTATTGCAGACCTTTACCACCTGATCCAGAACCTCTTATGCTCCCTCTACCTCAAGAAATACCAGATCCACCAGAACTAAAACCACCTATACCTCTAGATCCTCCACTTGTAGTTAGAATAGGACCTGTAGATGTACTCCCATGTTATCCGACAGTAGTACTATACTGAACCCCGACAGTCTGTTAGCTAGTTCCACTTCTAGAGGTGAATCCAACATTCTGCGTGCCTAAGAATGTTCCTCCAAATAACATTGAAGCCACATGTTCTACCATTGATGTACTTAATCCATGACTTACTCCTTCTCTCCTACTTCCAAAGTTAGTTTTTTGGTTACTTGTCATACTTGATACTAAAAAACCAAGCACAAGGGCTAGGTCACCAGGTGAATTAAGATGGGTGCCTGTGGTCTAGGTAGTCTCTGCTGGCACACTTCTGTATGAGGCTGAGGGGGGGTCTCTATCATTCTTTCCAAGATGGGGGAGTTCCTTATGCTCTGGCTCCATGTCTTCTACATTAGCTATAAATCCTTCACGATTCCTATCTCTCCTCCACGCCATACTTTCTGTAATGGAACGCTACTTCTCTATCTCCCTCTCATGTACCTTATTATACTTAAGTCACCTTTCCTCTCTCTACCTCTCTGTCACTAGATCTTCCATCTTAAACCAAACCTTTTCCTTCCCTCATACGTGGTGAAGTTTAGTTAGCCATCGGTTTACTCTCTAGGTTCAAAGTTACCATCAAGATCTTGATCGCCAATGGAGTACCTTGCAAATATGTTCCTCTTGGATACCACAAAAATTGGAATTCAGCTACCTTGGGGAAAAGGTACATCAAAATTGAATATTCCAGAATATAACTGTTTAGAACACCATGAAACCATGTATCCACAATGTGAGTCCAGATTAGATCAGCATCATAAAGGGCCTAAAATTCTTCCTATGTCTAGAAAAGTGCGCGATACCTCCGGTTCCACTGAGATGCATAAGTAGTAAGCTACTCGTATAGTTTTACTGGAAAGATAGAAAAAAATCTCTCATATAAGTTGTCATATAGATTTTGTTCTACCCAAGTGAGTGCGTTAAACTCATATCCACTACTGAACCACAATGCATATTCTTCCTCCAGATTGTGTATCCATTCCTCAATACTTGCTAGATTTAACCGGTACTTCTTCATCGTGAATCATCCTAAAAAAAACTGAAAAAGAGGTCCTGGAAATAGAACCAATGATGCAGCCTAGAATTTACTAGATAACACCCTAGTCACGCTAACACATCACTCAGTCTTGATTGAGCACACCTAAAGCACACAAAGGTACCATGTCCCTCTTTAGGGTTGTTGTAGCAGGATGTTAGCATGATGAAGGAAGAAACATATATATATTCATAACTAATCCATCATTCTATAATGCATGCTACCCTCAGATCTATGAAAGAACAAGCTTAAATAATAATAATGATTGAATTAATAACATGCATTACTCAACTACACACATAATGACACTTAGATTCATCCAATATCTTCCATTTCTTAATAAATATAGAAGCTCCTTATAATATTGTCAATCTATACCAATGCGTGTATGGATATGATACAATAATTCAGTCATATGCGCATATCTCTATACCTCCATATATCTATCACACATACATACACACTCTCTGTATATTCTCTGTTACACTTACACACACACCTCTACTATGTACCTAACATCATATGCATAGGGTGGGAACTTTTCCTTCACCGCTTATCTATTCCAAAAATAGGCCACATGCACATGCCATTTATAGGCATCACCACACATGAAAGTGTGTTATCTATGGTCCTCTTGCAGCTAACTAAAGTTTAAATCCTATTCTTAGCTCGTCTCCATGCAAAATGCTTCGATCTGCTCCTCCAAAGATAGATAATGCATGACATGCACATCTCTGCATCGTTGGTGTTTTCTACACGCCTTATTCTAAAAATAGGTGTTCATGTTCAAAACTAGCTGATTCCTAAAAGATGAACTTTTCTTCCGCACATGGATACTTCTTGTTCTTCCACACCCTTGGTTTCAGGCCTTCTATCCTGTGTGGACTCATTGTGTGATCTTTCACAAGTATTCTTTGATTAACATCCTTCTTATCTGCACATCCCAGAACGACTATTTTTCCATGCATGATGGCCTCTGTTATTTACTCCCATACCCATTTTTCTGATTTTTACAACTTTGTATAGAATCCTTCATACTCTAAGTCTGTTGGACACTGAAATTTCTAATTTTTGGGTTCTTGGGTCTACCATCTTAATTTTTCTAGGTATGGAACCTAAATGATTTGTGCAAATAATCACGGGGACTTATTTGGATAACATTTATATTACCCAAAGAGAATGAGGATATTATATTGACCATTATTTACTTTCACACACTATGGGTAACCTAATTCAAATATTAGTCCACCCTTTGTGTGAGTCATATTAATGTTTACCTCTTATTATAATTTATCTCTTATCTTATCCATACAAAAAATTCTAAATCTTCCCTTTTCTTTCCTAAAATCCTCTTATCTTAGAGCACCTCATATAATCCTCTCATGAAATTTCATAATCAATCATTTATTGACTTATATCTTTGCATGATGTTCCTTACATAATCAAGGATCTAGATGAAAATATTTATTATATCTGTATCGAGGATGGAATTATAGAAATCATCCCCAAACCATATATCATGGTCAAATATCCACAATATGATCTTGCAATTTTGGCCTTCCATCTAGCATGAACAATGATCAATAAGAATATATTCCCATATCTTATCCTCTCATCATAGATGAAAATCCATGAGATGATCTTCCCATCTATTTGATATATTTAAATATACTATCTTCTACCTTGATATTGACGATCCCTCACGATTTCATTCTCTCTCTCACCTTAAATTTTTTTGACGACATTGGCCATTCCATATAAAAACTTGACGTATTTGAAACAATGTAGAGATTCATTATGACATCAACCAAACTCATCATATCATAGCCGATGCCATTTTAAATCACTTTTTCTTAGCTCACTATATTGGCCACCATGAATTTTTACTGTGGTCGATCTATTCAAAGTCTATTTTTTGTTGAGTCAAAATCATCCTGCACCATTGATCCATTCAAATATTTTTTTTGTTGAAACTACATCATATTACACCATCTTTAAATTTCAACTCTTGATTTCTACTAAATTTTATAATTAAATCACCGTGTTGATATGAAATGTATAGATCTCAATCCCAATCATGGGCCATTACCTCACATTTTATGACATTTTGGGGCATCCTACGATGCTCATTTTCTTCTTTCATCACATTTTTAGCAACTCCTGATGCTCATCTGTCCTTCAATTTCATCTTTATGTAGTCTCATGATGCCCATCCTAATCCATCCTCTATCTTGAAAGCATTGAAGGATACCTTCCATATTCCAATACCTTATACTCCAACAAAATGTTATGTAGCTAGTTAATACAAACAAAATGAATGCCAAAAAATATTCAAAGATTAAAAATTCTTCTTTGAGATCATACCCCACCAATTGAATATTATTTGTATAAATTTAGTTATGCAAGCCAAATCATATGTCATAACTACTTTTACTTTATTCTTATCACCTTTTCCATACGAACTTTTATTTTTCTACTTTTACTTTCTTGTATTACTACTTAAAACTCATATTTACAATCACTAATTTGGAACATGTTGGTTAAATTGATGTTTCAACTACCCCTCACATCCATATTTTAACACAAGTTAGTTTATATGATATTTCAGCTACCTTTTACATACTTATATACCTTAAAATTATATATTATCTAATTTTTACATAGGTCGGTTAGCTCATTATATGAACCCTACTTTAACTACAAGAGATTAAAATAATTGATTCAATTAGGATTTAATATTATATGTTATAGGTGTAATAAAAATACAATCACAAGTATACAATGGAAACTAGGTTATTTGCTAGCATGTCAAATTGATAAAGTAATTATAAGTACACCTAGGGTTTAAAAGGTGACTTAGTATGACTGATATATGACCTAAGGTTAAGGAAATAACATGCCACTCCCCTTAAAAGAAACATTTTCCCCAATTCTAGTAATCTTTGGATGTTAGTACATGAGGTATTCATCCTCCATGTTGTGGATTCATTGTGTTGATTCTTCCACTTGAATATATAATTAGTAATTAATCTCTTCTTCACCCTATTAATGTTCATAGAAAGAATTTCCTCATGTTTAAAACTAATTTGGAATTATTTATGAAACTAAAGTAACACTATATGGGTTGAAATATTTTTTACAATGCCATTCTCCAAGCCAAATACGTATCAGTTATGTGAAAGTGGAAAACTCTCTTTCAGATTAGAGAGCTTCAAATTTTAAAAAAATGAATCTTGTAACCATCCAATTGAACATATTTTATATTATTGTTCCTATAGATGCTTTTTCAAACTAAAATATTGAATTTTCTATCTTTGGTGATACACTATCTGAACTCTTATACTCTATTTTTCTTCAACTCAACCCTATTATTCTCATTCTACATCATCGATAGTTTCTTCTTCTTCTTCTTCCACCTTTTCTTCTCCTACTTCTCCTTCTCCTTCTTCTCCTTTTCCATCTTCTTCTTCTTCCATGTATCCTTCTCCTTATACATTACCCATAGATTCTTCTTCTTTTTCTTCTTGTTCTTGTTCTTGTTCTTATTCTATCTACTCAACCAAGAAAACATTTTCAATTTCTTCCCAAGACTAATGTGAACTCTCTTGATTCAATTAAGAGACTAAAATTTGCACTGAAACAAAATTACAAAATGAAAAAAAATAAAATTTCCATTCAGATGAAAAAAATTCTTCTTAAACTTGACCCACCATTCCTTAACATCAATCAATACATTTCCACAGAAAGGTCTCATCCCCATGATGCACCAAAATTAAGGTTTCAAGAACTACTTCAACCAAGATTTAAGTAACTAATTTTAGAATTATTTTAGCCTTAATTAATATAATATAGAGAAACCCCCCTTTAGATATTTGAAAAAAATAAAAAACTTGAAAAACTCAAAAACTTTTGACCTATAGAGTGAATTTATGAATTTTTTTAAAATGGATATAACTTGTGTAAAATAGGTCAAATAATATTAAATTTTAGAGGGAACCTTACTTGAAAGATTTCATTCCTTTATTTAAAAATTGAATAAAAAATTCGCAACATTTTGTAGTTATAACCAAATATTCAAATTTAGGGTTTTGACCAAATCAAAGATTTAGTACTACTTGTAATGAACTTATTTAGAAAAATTCATATATAAACAACAATATAACACTAAATAATGCCAATATATAGATAATTATCACAATATGAAATTATAATAACTTATCATCTTCGAGGAAAAACCTCCAAACCATACAATAAGACTCAAGTGCTTAATATGCTCCTCATATATTACTCACTAAATCTTATATATACCCTATTATGCCATACAAAGCACCAAGGCAAGTCTATTAAGCATATAAATGCATAAATTAATATGATATGATATGATAAGAGATTATGTTATCGATATCTTAGATATACATATCTAATATATGAACTAGGTTTAAAGGTGTAATAATCACATAACATCCTAGTTAGCCCCAAAATAATGCTTCTCATATTACAGAACCACACTGTTGTAGATGTATCTAGGTCCTATTGCTTTGAAAAAATAAACATTGCACAATAATCACTATGCATTATACAAGTGTACCATAGTGATTGTAGTATTGATATATTTTTAAATTTTGATAGGTGTTTTTTCTCCTACATTTTTAATAAATGTAGTCGCGTGCCCACTTGTAACTTGGTATTCAGTGTATTTATGTATTCATAGTTAACTGTTTGGTATTTAGGTTTGCATATTGATTTATACAAGAAAGGCTACCATTGCATAGCTAGCCCATATAGTTACCCCTCTTTCAAAAAAAGGGATGATAGAAAATAGAATCACTTGAGATGAAAGTAAGTATTGATATAGCTTTGAACTTGTGTTATCATATTAGATAAAGTGTTGAGAATAACAGTTGTTATTAATAGAAATTGGAGTGACATCACATTTAATGTGAGTGTTAATAATAGAAATAGTGATTGAATATAGGGTATATTAGTATAAATTAAATAGTATTGATTGTAACTCTAAAAGAAAGACTATATTTGATAAAGTAGTATAGCATTAGTAGAAGTTGTGAAACATAGACCATGTCTAAAGGAATAGTATTGAATTTGGATAAAATGTGTTAGAGAGACAAAGTATGATAGAATTATATAAAATAACTTTGAATTTATGATGAAAAGTGTGTTGGAAACTTGGAAATTGAGATGGGGGTGAATCAATGTCTTATTAATTATTCAGATATTTCTACATCACAAAACTTGTTAGTAAAAGCATATGCAACCATACACAAGTAAATGAAAGATAGAAAATACACAATATTTTATGTGGGAAACCTAGAATGGGAGAAAACCCACTGAAATCATAGAACTAGATTTGGAAGATTTTTCCTATGTGTTACAATAATTTCAATTTTAGATGCAACTCAAATTTGAATCTACAACTCTAAGAATACAATCCAAAAAAAATTGATGATGGAAGCTACAACCACCAGATTAATTTATTCAGCAACCCTAGACCTTATGCAAGTTAAAACCTGTAAGGAAGCTACAATTCCGTAATTATACTGAGCTACAACCCATTGTGCATATTGAATTTAATAACTCCTCATCTTTGATGCAATACATGTGATTGTGACCCTAAATTTGTAACCTCACCTTCTTGTTACTCCTACAATTTTTCAATTTTCAACCTTTTATTAATCTTTTATCTGAACTCTAGATTTTTGAAATACTCACTTATTCTTCTAGGTCTACAAACACAATCCTCGGTGTATTCTTAAAAATTTAGTTTCTAACACATTCAAATAGACTTTAGGTTTACTTTTCAAACTCTTCAAGACCTGTCTCAGTTAATAGAATTGCATATACATATCTTTGTTTCAACTTGCACAATATGCCATTCAAATTATCACTTCCTTTCACACATTCACATCTCCCATTATGTTTTCTATCTTTAATCATGGCACTGTATTTTTCATCAACATTATTTTATATGCTCTTTTCAATCTTTATGCACTTACACACACTTTATTCTACACTCAATCACACACCAAAAAGATAGGATATCCATATTCTTATCAGGTTACCTACCTTTCTTTGAATCTTTTTATTTTTTAATCCTAAAAGGAATTATTCATCTTCCCATTTCGATCTTGAGGAAGAGATTATAGGTTTCTAACTGATTAAAGTATCTTCAACTTCTTAATGGTCCCATATTCTTCGAATTGAACTGACTTTAGTCTATTCAGTTCCATTAGAAGTCTAATCAACTCCTTAGCTCCTCTAGACACAATATAATGGTTTTATCCAAAAAAAAATCAAAGAGACATTTTAAGCATTAATTTATATTCCAAGGCTTCTTTTTATTTAATAAAAACCATACCTTACTATTCCCAAAGCTTCTTTAATAAACTTACACATTTTCATTTATCAGAGTTAACATACCATGATAATGTACTTCTTAACCCTGTAAATTTGTTTTTACATTTTAAAACCAAATCAAACACATACATATGTTGAAGAAATAATATCATGATGTTTCAAATATTTGCATTAGGATTCAAGATAGTTCATCAAACAATTTTACCAAAAAAAATTATTTTCTAACTTTGCATAGAATTTAAATAGCCTCCAACAAGACTATCAGAAAAATATCCATAATGAATTGAAAAATCATGTGATTCCTTTTGTAATGTATTTTTATCTCTCAAAGAGAGATAAATTCAAAATTTTCATGAATTTTTTGTTGGTTATAACTCAAGTTTCAAGTTTTTTTTGTCTCCAAACCCTAGGGTCAGGGTTTTTACCAACTGTGATAACCCGAACCACTAAAAATAACACTTTTTCAATTCTCGATCAAAGATGAAATTTCAAAATGATGAGTATTGGTAAGAAAATTATTCATCTTCTCCAATAAATTTGAAAGATTGAACCATCCAAACTCACTACTAGATTTCAAAAAATGCAGAGCATAATTTAGAAGGAGGACTACAAAGCATTCTTTGTTGAGATCAAAGGATGTTTCATGGCTTTTAGTGAGTATTGGTTTTTAATGGATGAAAAATAAGACCTACTTGACCTCCGTAGAGAACCAACCATACAATTTTACACACTAATCAAACACCTTTGTGTGACTTTTCAACTTTCCTATTGGAGTTCCATACACTTTGTCACTATCAAAAACTTAGAACACAAACTTATACAATTTTTTATTGGTATACACATGTGAAACAATTCATATTTTATAATTATACTTAAAGAGGAAAGATATTGATTCATTCAAGGTCTTGAGAGAGAGGATTCAAGGAGAAAAGTATTCAGCCATGCTCTTGTGCATAGTCTTCTTGCTAATGTAACTCAAGACATAATGAAAGTAAGAGTTTTGTTCTCTGTAACTCAGTTTAAGGATATACCATGAACTCTATAAACTTAAAAATTTCCATTAGGAGGGATAAAGAAAAATTTCTAACACAGACAACCATTTTTCACACTGAACCCTTCTTGTGCCTTTAAAACACATGATTGATTGAGGTTGTCCTTGCAAAACTGAGATGAAACTTCTAGAATGATTATCCTTGAATTTCATGATAATAACAACTATGCAATGATAAGGGCATAATTGAACTCCGAACATATGCACCACTTCAAAATCTTGACAAGAAAACCAAAAATTACTCATTTCAACTCAATGCTTCAAGAAACAGACCTGAGAGGAGAAATAGTCTGTCAGAAGACTCCTAATATATTCTCTAATACTTATCCATTTTGCCTGAATTTTTTTGAAATATCTCAATCTTGGAGTTATCTACAAAATTTCCTTCTATGATTTATCTTAAGGAGGCAATATATTTTTTCTTGAGTGCTAAGAAGCCAAATAACTTATTTTTCACTTCTTAAGAAGCCCGTTTTAGAAAAATTAGCATAAATTTCACATACCATCTCAGAACTTACCAAAATTTGGCATAAATCATAAAAAATCACCCTTATACATGCTTTAAAAGATCATTTTTCATAAATATGCATGTAATCTTCTATCGTATCTCATTTACATTAGACTACACTATCATTTCTTAAGGCCAATTTATGTGAACGTTGTAATTTTGCCTCGAGGAGGTAAACTAAGTATTTTTATTGATCACACATGCCTTAGAAAACATTCTTAGGCTACTACCATGCTTACATGATCTTTCCTTGACCTGTACCAACCCTTCACACCTCATCAGGCTCTAGAAATAGGCCTAAAAAGGCCATTTTCAACCACAAATTACATCATAAAATATTTCCTGTAGAACATATGATCTAGACATACCAACCATCCAGACCTCCAGGAATCACTTCCTGAAGTTCAGTATCCCTTTTGGCTTTGTGCACTGCCTAGGCCTGTGAACCATGTTTTTGATGAAACTGCCCCAACTCCTCCAAATATTACCTGAATATTCCAAAATAAATTCCATGATGTTATTATACCTTCATTTCATCTCCATGTTGGATTTGGATCCTCTGTTCCACTCCAGGGGATTGCACCAGTCTTGGGAAGGCTAATGGAAGCCCTTTCCAACAATGTCCAAAAATAGTATTCTTCAAGAAATCCTAAAATAACCTATGGGGGTTGACTCTATTTTCCTAATTAACCTAGGGGAATGAGTTAACATCCAATGAAAAGTCATTGGAATGATTTGGTAGATCTAGGGTGCCTTGGAAGGGTAAAAATTACAAGTTTCGACAGAGGGGTATCATTGTTATGCTTGAAAATTGTCGATTTTCTTGTTGCACATTTTCCTAACAACATGGAAGTAAATGGATACACAACAAGATCCTACACAAAAACTTTGTTAAACACAATCCATGACCTACAAGTCAAAATAAAACTACATAAATGCATAATGAATTAAATTTAAAACCAAGGATAGACAAGTATCATAAGATAAAATCAGTTTAAAAACATAAAAATGCATAATACACATGTTGTAAGATGGTAAAATATCTCCTTTATTAATCCAAGAGGTGAAATACGTAAAAATAATCACTCATGATCCTTGTTTATCATCTCATAATTCAAAATTTATCTAAAACAATGAATGAAGAGTCAAAAGATATCTTTTACGATGAATTCTAGGAATTTTTATAGAAAATTCTAAGAGAGAGAAGTTAAATACATACATGCAAGTTTGGTTACTAATAATAGCTTAAAAAAATGGATGAAATGTATGTAAAGTGATGATAAAACAAAAACACACATTGAGAATACCAAAACGTGTCCAAAATTAGCCAAAACACATTTCCAAAAAAGTAAAACGTGTTTTAAAAAATATGCTCATTTACATGTTGGGTTTCCAAAATTATCAACTTACACATGCTCTAATTAAATCCTCTTGCATGATATGATATTATTTTAATTTTTATATGCTCTAAAATTATATTTTTGACTGAAAATAAAGATAAAAATAAATTCATGGTCATCCCCATGTGTCGCAAATTTTCTGTATTGTCTTGCTTTGTACCGCAACGTTTTGCACGGATTTTGTTCCTTTGTATCAGGAATTTTTCTATAGTGTTTTTCCTTTTTACTGTGGCCTTTTCTGTGGAATTTTGTCCCTTTGTATCATGTATTTTCTATGGATTTCTTTCTTTGGTGTCACAAATTTTTCAACACCTTTTTTCCTTTGTATTGTGGCTTTTTCTGCAGCTTTTTTCCTTTGCATTGTGGATTTTTATGCAGCTTTTATTTCCTTTGTATCATGGATTTTTTTGTGGCTTTATTTTTTTGTTTTATGGGATTTTTCTGTGGCTTTGCTTCTTTAAAACATTCCTAGTTTTCCTCCTTAGTGTCACGTCCCAACATGACTATTTTTCCATGCATGACGACTTATGTTCTTTACTCCCATATCCATTTTACTGATTTTGACAACTTTGTACAGAATCCTTCATACTCTTAAGTCCGTAGGACACTGAAATTTCTAATTTTTGGGTTCTTGGGTCTACCATCTACTTATTTGTAAGTATGGAACCTGAATGAGTTGTGCAAATAATCACGGGGACTTATCTGGATAACATTTATATTACCCAAAGAGAATGAGGATATTATATTTGACCATTATTTACTTTCACACACTATGGTGAACCTAATTTGAATATTAGTCCACCCTTTGTGTGAGTCATATTAATTTTTACCTCTTATTATAATTTATCTCTTATCTTATCCATGTACAAAATTCTAAATCTTCCCTTGTCTTTCCTAAAATCCTCTTACCTTAGAGTACCTCATATAATCCTCTTATGACCTTTCATAATCAATCATTTATTGACTCAAATATTCCCATGATGATCCTTACATCATCAAGGATCTAGATGATAATATTGATTATATCCTTATTGAGGATAAGAATATAGAAATCATCCCCAAACCATATATCATGGTCAAATATCAACAAGACAATCTTGCCATTTTGACCTTCCATCTAGCATGGAAAATGAACCATAATAATATATTCCCATATCTTATCCTTTCATCATAGATGAAAATACATGAGATGATCTTCCCATCTATGATCTATTTAAATATACTAGCTTCTTCCTGGATATTGATGATCCCTCACCTTTTCATTCTTTCTCTCACCTTATATTTGTTTTTATGAAATTGGCCATTCCATATAAAAACTTGACTTATTTGAAAAATTTTTGAGAGTCATTATGACATCGACCAACCTCATCATATCATGGTTGATGCCATTTTAAATCACTTTTTCTTAGCTTACTATATTGGCCACCATGAATTTTTATTGTGGTTGATCTATTCAAAGTCTATTTTTTTAATCAACATCATCCTGCACCATTGATCCATTCAAATATAATTTTTTTGTTGAAATTACATCATATTTACATTTGAACTCTTGATTTCTACTAAATTTTATAATTAAATAACCATGTTGATATGAAATGTATATATCTTAATCCCAATCATGGGCCATTACCGCACATTTTATCACATTTTGGGGCATCCTACGATGCTCGTTCTCTTCTTTCATCACATTTTTAGCAACTCCTGGTGCTCATCCTTCCTTCAATTTCATCTTTATGTAGTCTCATGATTCCCATCCTCATCCATCCTCTATCTTGAAAGCATTGAAGGATACCTTCCATATTCTAATACTACCTTATATTCCAATGAAATGTTATGTAGCCATTTTCTACAAAAAAAATAAATGCCAAAAAATATTCAAAGAATAAAAATTCCTCTTTGAGATCATACCCCACCAAGGGGATATTATTTTTATGAATTTAATTATGCATGCCAACTCATATGTCATAACCACTTGCACTTTATTCTTATTACCTTTTCCATACTACCTTTTATTTTTCTACTTTTACTTTCTTGTATTACTACTTAAAATTCATAGTTACAATCTCTGGAGAACATGTTGGTTAACTTGATGTTTCAACTACCCCTCACATCCATATTTTAACACAAGTTAGTTTATATGATATTTCAACTACCTCTTACATACTTAGTTTTAGTATAGGTCATTTAGTATGATGTTTTATTATAGGTCAGTCATTCTAACTTTCTTAGCTATACCTTAAAATCATATATTATCTACTTTTTACATAGGTTGGTTAGCTCATTGTATGAACCCTACTTTAACTAAAAAAGATTAAAATAATTGATTCAATTATTATTGAATATTATATGTTATAGGGGTAAGAACAATAAAATCATTCACAAGTATACAATGGAAACTAGGTTATTTGCTAGCATGTCAAACATATAAAGTAATTATAAGTGCACCTAGGGTTTAAAAGGTGAATTAGTATGATTGATATATGACCTACGGTTAAGGGAATAACATGCCATTCCCCTTTAAAGAAACATTTTCCCTAATGCTAGTAATATTTGAATGTTAGTACATGAAATATTCCTCCTCCATGTTACAGATTCTTCCACTTGAATAAATACTCAATAATTACTCTTTTTCACCCTTTTAATGTGCATACGAATAATTTCCTCATGTTTAAAACTAATTTGGCATTCTTTATGTAACTTACGTAACACTATATGGGTTGAAACATTTTTTGCAATGCCATTCTCCAAGCCAAATATGTATCATGTATGTGAAAGTTGAAAACTCTCTTTTAGATTAGAGAGCTTCAAATGCTAAAAAAATTGAATCTTCTAACCATCGAATTGAACATATTTTATATTCGTGTTCCCATAGATGCATTTTAAAACTAAAATATTTAAGTTTCTTTCTTTGGTGATATACTAGCTGAACTCTTATAGTCTATTTTTCTTCAACTCGACCCTCTTCTTCTCATTCTACATCATCAATAGTTTCTTCTTCTTCTTCCACCTTTTATTCTCTTGCTTCTCCTTCTCCATCTTCTTCTACTTCCATGTATCCTTCTCCTTCTGCATTACCCATAGATTCTTATTATTTTTCTTCTTCTTCTTGCTCTTGTTCTTATTCTATCTACCCAACCAAGAAAACATTTTCAATTTCTTCCCAAGAACAATATGAACTCTCTTGATTAAATTAATAGAATCAAATTTTCACTGGAACAAAAATACAAAATTAAAACCAAGAAAATTTCCATTTAGATGAAAAATAATTCTTCTTAAACTTGACCCACCATTCTTTAACATCAATCAATACATTTCCATAAAAAGGTCTCATCACCATGATGCATAAATATTAGGGTCTTAAGAACTAGTTTAACCAAGATTTAAGTGTCTAATTTAATAATTATTTTATCCTTAATTAATATAATATAGAGAAACCCCCCTTTAGATATTTCAAAAAATAAAAAACTTGAAAAACTCAAAAACATTTGATGTATAGAGTGAATTTATGAAAAAACCTAAAATGGATATAACTTGTGTAAAATAGGTCAAATAATATTGAATTTTATAGGGAACCTTACTTGACTAATTTCAGTACTTTATTTAAAAATTGAATAAAAAATCATGAACTTTTGTAGTTATAGCCAAATATTCAAATTTAGGGTTTTGACTTGATTTTGGCCAATTCAAAGCTTTAATACCACTTGTAATGAAATTACTTTGAAAAATCTAAATTAAAACAACAATATAACACCAATGAATGCCAATATATAGATAATGATCACAATATGAAAGTATAATACTTTATCATCTTCGAGGAAAAAAACTCCAAACCATACAATAAGACTCAAGTGCTTAATATCCTCCTTATATATTACTCACTAACTCTTATATATACCCTATTATGCCATAAAAAGCACCAAGGCAAGCCTATTAAGCATATAAAGGCATAAATAAATATGATATGATATGATATGATAAGAGATTATGTTATCCATAGGTTGCTATACATATCTGATATATGACCTAGGTTTAAAGGTGTAATAATCACATAACATCCTAGTTATTCCCAAAATAATGCTTCCCATATTGTGGGGCCACACTGTTGTAGATGTATCTAGGTCCTATTTCTTTGAACAAATAAACATTACACAATAATCACTATGCATTACACAATTGCACCATAGTGATTGTAATATTGATAACTTTTCAAATTTTGATAGGTGTTTTTGCTCCTCCTACATTTGTAATAAATGTAGAGGTGTGTTCACTTGTAACTTGGTATTCAATGTATTTTTTCATCCATAGTTAACTATTTGGTCCTTAGGTTTGTATATTGATTTATACAAGAAAGGCTGCCATTATATAGCTAGCCCATATAGTTACCCCTATTTTGAAAAAAGGGATGATAGAAAATAGAAATACTTGAGATGAAACTAAGTACTGATATAGATTTGAACTTGTGTGATCATATTTAGATAAATTTTTCAGAATAAGAGTTTTTTTAATAGAAATTGGAGTGACATCACATTTATTGCAAGCGTTAATAATAGAAATAGTGACTAAATAAGGTATATTAGTATAAATTGAAAAGTATCGATTGTAACTCTAAAAGAGAGACAATATTTGATAAAGCAGTATTGAGATTGTAGAAGTTGTGGAACATAGACCATATCTAAAGGAATAGTATGGAATTTGGATAAAATTCATTGGAGAGACAAATTCTGATAGAATTATAAAGAATAGCTTTGACTTTATGATGAAAAGTGTGTTGGAAACTTGGAAATTGAGAGGGGGCGAATCAATGTCTTATTAATTATTCAAATATTTTTGCATCACAAAACTTGTTAAGATAAGCATATGTAATCATACACAAGTAAATAAAATAGAGATAATACATAATATTTTATGTGGGAAACCTAGAAAGGGATAAAACCCACTGAAATCAGAGAACTAGCTTTGGAAGATTTGTTGTATGTGTTACAATGATTTCAATTTGAGTCGTAACTCAAATTTTAAAGCTAAAACCCAAATAATACAATCAAACAAAAAATTTATGATGGAAGCTACAACCACCAAATTAATTTAGTCAGCAACCCTTGACCTTATGCAAGCTACAACCTATAAGGAAGCTACAATTCCCTAATTATACTGAGCTATAACCTAGTGTGCATACTAAATTTAATAACTCCTCATCTTAGATGTAATACATATGATTGTAGCCCTAAATTTATAACCTTTCCTTCTTGTTACTCTTGCAAGTTATCAATTTTCAACCTTCTATTCATAATTTATCTGAACTCTAGATTTTTAAAATACTCACTTATTCTTCTTGGTCTACAAACACAATCCTCAATTTATTCTTAAAAATTTACTATCTAACACATTCAAATAGACTTTAGATTTAGTTTTAAAAATCTTCAAGACTTGTCTCAGTCAATAGAACTACATATACATATCTCTATTTCAACTTGCACCATATGCCATTCAACTTATCACTTCCTTTCACACATTCACATCTCCCATTATGTTTTCTATCCTGAATCAATGCACTATATTCTTCATCAACATTAGTTTATATGATCTATTCAATCCTTAGGAACTTACACACACATTATTCTATACTCAATCACACACCAAAAAGATAGGACATCCATATTATTATCAAAATACCTACCTTTCTTTGAATATATTTTTTTAAATCCTAAAAGGAATTATCCATCTTCCCATTTCGATCTTGAGGAAGAGATTATAATTTTCTAACCGATTAAATTATCTTCAACTTCTTCATGGTCTCATATTCTTTGAATTGAACTAACTTTAGTCTATTCAGTTCCATTAGAAGTCTAATCAACTCCTTAGCTCCTCTAGACACAATACAATGGTTTGTCCAAAAAAAATTCAAAGAGACATTTGAAGCATTAATTTATATTCCAAGGCTTAGTTTTGTGTAATAAGAACCATACCATACTATTCCCAAATTATCTTTAAGAAACTTGCACATTTTCATTTATCAAAGTTAGTATACAACAAAATTGTACTTCTTAACCCTGTCACATGGTTTTTACATTTTAAAACCAAATCAAATGCATACATATGTTGGAAAAATACATCATGATGTTTCAAATATTATCATGAGGATTCAAGACGTTTTCATCAAACAATTTCACCAAAACAATTTATTTTCTAACTCTGCAGAAAATTGAAATAACCTCTAGCAAGACTATCAGAAAAATATCCAAACTCAATTGACAAAATCATGTGATTCCTTTTGTAATGTATTTTTATATCTCAAATAGAGATAAATTCAAATTTTTCATGAATTTTTCATTGGTTACAACTCGAGTTTCAAGTGTTTTTCATCTCCAAACCCTAGGGTCGGGGGTTTTACCAACTGTGATAGCCTGAATAACTAAAAAAACATCCTTTTTCAATTCTTAATCAAAGATGAAATTTCCAAATGATGAGGCTTGGTAAGAACCTTTTTCATCTTCTCCAATCGATTTGAAATATTGAACCATCCAAAATCAATACCAGATTTTAAAAAATGCAAAGAACAATTTAGAAAGAGGACTAGAAAGCATTATTTGTTGAGATCAAAGGATGTTTCATGGCTTTTAATGAGTATTGGTTTTTAATGGATGAAAAATAAGACCTACTTTACCTCCTTAGAGAACCAAACATATAATTTTCAACACTAATCAAACAGCTTTGTGTGACTTTTCAACTTTCCGAGTGGAGTTCCATGCACTTTGTCACTAATAACAACTTAAAACACAAACTTCTACCATTTTTAATTGGTGCACACATGTGAAACAATTCATATTTTACAAGTATACTTCAAGAGTATCAATATTGATTCATTCAAGGTCTTAAGAGAGAGGCTTCAATGAGAAAAGTCTTTAGCCATGCTCTCATGCATAGTCTTCTTGGTAATGTAACTCAGAACAGGATGAAAGCACGAGTTTTGTTCTCTGTAACTCACTTTAAGGATAAACCATGAACACCATCAACTTAAAAAATGTCCATTAGGAGGGATCAAGACACCTTTCCAATAGAGACAACCATTTTTCACACTGAAACCTTCTTGTGCCTTTAAAACACATGATTGATTGAGGTTGTCCTTACAAAACTGAGATGAAACTTCTAGAATGATTATCCTTGAATTTCATGATAATAACCACTATGAAATGATAAGGGCCTAATTGAACTCTGAACATATACAACACTTCAAAATCTTGACAAGAAAACCAAAAATTACTCATTTCAACTCAATGCTTCAAGAAATAGACATGAGAGGAGAAATAGTATGTTAGAAGAATGTTAATATCTTCTCTAATACTTATCCATTTTGCCTGATTTTTTTTGAAATATATCAATCTTAGAGTTCTCTACAAAAGGTCCTTCTATGATTTATCTTAAGGAGGAACTATATTGTTTCTTGAGTGCTAAGAAGACAAACGAATTATTTATCACTTCTTACATCATCAAATATTACATGTAGAACATATGATCCAAACATACTAACCATGTCCATGCTTCCAATGGACTCTTGTCTCACAAACCAAGCTTGTAGAGCACTGAGACTATTCTGAAACCATCTTAAATGCCTCCAAGACCCAAATTGAATAACTAAGAACCACTAATAAACACCTATCTGAATGCCATTTCACTCCTCCTTTTCTATCAATGTTATGTGACATCAATGACAACACCAACCAATGCAACAGGGTTCAACAATCTCCCCCTTTTGTCATTGATGGAAACAAGCAGAAAATTTGATGGAAAACTAATACACTAACAACTTCATAAATACATGACCATGAATTCCAGTTTCTAGTACACTCTCTCCCCCTTTGACATGTATGAAAAAGGTGCAAAAACACAACAATCTGATTATCCTGAACTAAAAATAGAATAAAGCATGCTCATACCTTAAGGCTCTCCCTCTGGAAAGATGTTGCTATTTTGCTTGAAAATAATCAATTAGCTAAAATTATTCTTCCATTCAACACCTACAATACTCCCCCCTGAGATTAATCCTTGAATATTCAAACTTAAATTTCTTCTAATGTCTTTTATAGACTTCTTGGTTTGTGCCTTAGGTTAGAGGACAAACACCCCCTATAAGAACTCAAAATGAGCCTTCTTAGAGAAACTTTGGCACTTGAGCTAAGGTGATAAGATGTATTTCATTCTAAACAAGGATACCCTTAGGATTAACAACCTCTTTTGAGAGAAGAAACTCATGATTGATTAGTTTTCTTGTATTGGAATATCTTAAAATTTTAATACACCACATAGTCTTTTCAAACAATAGGTCAGTGTTTCAGTCCTTTAGGCTTCTTCTTGTCATGAAATGTAGACTTGCATCATCATGACACTGTGTTCTTCTATCAATATATTTACAATAAAAATTCAAACTATCTTTTAGATACTTCTTGTCATCATAAATATTGGTTGGAGGCTCACCATTGACTCCCCCTATCCCATTTAGACCTTTCAGGCTTGTATCTTACTATTTAGACATGTGAGAATTTATTGTTCCCTTTGAAAAGCAACTAGGAAAGTGTACTTATGAGACTAGTTATTTTCTCAAATTTTTAGATATACTAGTAGGTTATGTTGTTTAATATTAGGCTCAAGTGGCCTTCATTCATTCTTTGTTGATTGGTGTGCATCATCATCAATTATCATTTCTCAGAATGGATTAGAAATGTGCCTTCCAACTCTATTTTTAGTACATGCAATGCATTGTGATTGGTATCCCTATTCAATGCTTATCTTCTCTTGTCTTAGTATTAAATAGAATTACTTATTACCACATGCTTCATTAGGTTATAAATGCAATGGCTTAACAATTTTTACTCCATTTATGAGGAAAGAAATGGAAGGGAAGATTACAGGAAAAGGGGCTAGCACTTGGGCAGCGAAACTTCTTGGAAATAAAAACTAAGATCCTACCAAGATCACACCCTTTTTGAAAGAGGTCGAGCCATAGTTAGATATCCCAAATTTCATCAATGATAGAGCCAAAGATAGATTTTGTTTCGCAATAATAGGAAGGTTTATTGGATTGCAACCAAACATCGATTTTGTAAGAGAGTAGGGAAGAAGAAAATGGTGCTGCAAGGTATAAGTTCAAGATTTGGATGGAGAAGGATTTATCTTTTGCTTTAATAATGAACTGGAGATGCAAAAAGTGACACAAGAGGGACCATGGTTTTAATGAATTCGGATCAGTTTTATATAGAAAAATCAAATATGATTCACAGAATAATGATCTATCATTCAATTCATTCTGGATGATTATACATCATATGTCACTCCATATAAATAGGTATTCACATCCCTATTTTTTAGGAACCTACTTTCCCAAGAATATCCCCAAAATCCTATTTATTTGTGATTGTTACTCACATAACAATACACAACTCCAATAATATATTCTAATATAACTAACATGTGAACATTAATATTCCTAATATTCCCCTTGTTAATGTTTGCATGGTAATAAAATAACTTTCACACTTCCTCCATATCTTGTTGCCCATGCTTTCTCATAATCTTGGTACAACACTCGAAATGAAGTTAGAAGAAGGAACACACCAACTTATTATGAACCATGCACTATCAGGAACACATCTAACCGATGAGCATGAGAACATGCTCAAGAATCATATGATTATAAACTAATCACTCTAGAGAACACATCTGACCTAACAGTGTGGGAACTCAAGAAGGAACACATCTGAGTAGCCTTCAATAATTTTTCAAAGGCTAACCACAAACTTAGGTATGAATAGGAACACATCTGACTATTCAACCTCTTCAAGACTCATGATGTTACATTTCACTGTGTTATCTATTCTTCACTATGTTATTACATTGGGGAATAATGTAGGAATAGTCACATATACATGTGAATAGGAATGAACCTCTGTTCTTATTTTTAACACCACACTAAAATACACACCACAAAACTAAAAATGGAACATTGCAAAACTGAAATGATAAAATCAAACACATTGCATGTTAAAATAAGGCACACCACTCACACATGTGTCACCAAATCAATGAATCAACCTTGTCATTGGTGAATCATGAGAGGTTACTGGTTTTCCTCAAACCTCCGATGCCTCCCTCCTCCAATGTCATGCTACTACCTTAGCGAAATGTGATCATGTCACTCAACTGTTTCCACATTGTTTATTATATCTTCCCTCCCACAATGTGAAACACTTTATTTTTCTAGACGTCGGGTAACACTGAAATGCATATGTAAGACTATCCTAAAATCCCCTATTTGAAAACAACACTCAATTTACAAAATAACTTAATATTTGAATTAGGACATCACATATATGCAATAATACGTCCTTGTACATTTAAATGCTTTTAAATATGACTCTTACTCTTGACTTTGACACTTTATTTAGATAATTTTAATGTAAAAATAACTAAATACACTATGACTGAATTTTAATTACATTGACAGACATGCTTTATTTTAACATAATACTTTGTACCATAATACATACAATGTATACACACTAATTATGTTAAGCATATAAACTCAAGATACTAAACTCTTAAATAACAACGTAAGCTCAAATTTTACTTTATTTGAAAAATTAATAAAGCAAGATTAGTTTTTAAAATAACACTCAAACTATTATCATTCTAAAATGAGGACTAGAAAAATATTTACTAGGGACATGTTTCCTAAAAACCAATGGACTCTTAAAGACCATAACAATTAAAAAAATAAAGAAACACAACTCAACCTTTGACTTTGTAAATCCGCATTCTCTTTGAGGATTGGAATATGGAGTTGGTGAATGTTGAGGGCCAAGGTAATGAGCCACATGTAACATTTGTATATTGAAGATTTCAAAATTGCATTCCAAACCACTATGTCACAACTATATTATAGGTTGTAAACCAAATGGAAATGTGTGCCTGCTCTTTGGGTAACTACATTTGAGTGAGCTAAGAGAACTTGGTTCTCTAATAAAGTTTTCAAAGAGTCCACAACCAAGCTTGTTATCTAGAGAGGAATGCTCTAAGGGTTTGAGATGGCAGATTTTGAGAGGTTTCCAATATAATATATCAGCACAAGGACACCAAAGGTAGTGCACATAAACCAAAGTAACTAAAACAAGATCAAATTCTTATGCAACAATAAAAAGCTATCCACTGTTATGCAGGTGGGTGGCACTGATATGTATAGTGGACTGACCACATTAATAAAACATCAAATAGGTTAAAATATATAATCCGATGTGCAGGGATAATGTGTTAATGAACCTGATTGCTATCATTGACCCATTACATACATATCCATCCACAAGATAATAACAGAGACACAAGTAAGGAAAAATTTATAGCAGATTAATAAATAATGACAAAAAAATGTATTGATAGAACTGGATCAAATTTGTATATGATATCATTGTGTGGTTATTGAAATCAAGTTTGAATGTTAATAACACATGTTTGTACCTCAAAATTCCACTCTTTAACTACTCCAACACACATGTATGAATGACAAGAATAACAAGAGCTAAGAATAACACTGTAGATCTATTGCTTTCAAAAAACATGCATGACTCTCATTAATTCTAATTTGATACCAAATAATGAATTTGGATCAGTTTTATACAGAAAAACAAAATATGATTAATAGAATAATTATCTATCATTCAATTCATTCCAGATGATTATCCATCATATGCCACTCCATACAAATAGGTATTTACATCCCTATTTTTTAGGAAACTACTTTCCTAACAATATCCCCAAAATCCTATTTAGTTGTGATTGTTACTCATGTAACAATACACAACTCAAATCATATGAGTTGTTTAAAATAATATATTATAATATAATTTACATGTGAACATTAATATTCCTAATAAATTTTTTGGAAATGCGTCTTTCACCTTCCACCAATGGGAACCAAGAATTCCACATGATTTTATATTCTATGCTCTTCTTGTATGGATTCGACTCTTAGGGATCCCTTTGGAATTATGGGAACTAGAGGTTATCCTAGGGATTACCAGATCAATGGGTTTGTTGATTACTATGGATCCGACTACCAAAACACGTTCTAGATTGGTTTTTTATAGGATTTGCATTAATATACCTGTGGGTTTTAAAATACCTAAAATAATTTTCTTGCACTCTCCAATGGGAAAATGGGAATATGTTATTAAGGTCGAGAGTTCCAGGCTATTCTGAAACAAGTGCAGAATAGTTAGATATGATATGGCGTACTGTTTTGATCCTAGTGAGTCGCTTATTGAGTTTACCTATCTTAAAGGGGATGATGAGATGGAGGGATCATTGGAGGGGGATGATGAATTAGAGGACTTTGTTATAGAGAGCCCTGACTTGAATAAGACTGTGAGATGGATGGTGGGGGCACATCATGGTTGATAAGAGGAGCTGACAAATTGTGTAGTAGGATTTTCTGACAAGAAGCGTGTCCACGCAGGGAACATGCTGGATGATGGGACTGGCACTTAGAGTGGTGGTCATGGGTCTATAAATGATTCCCTTCCTGCTTTGGTCATTCACCTATTTTATGGATATGTGGGACTGAATAACGAGGAGAATCAACCTAGGGCAGATGGGGGGTGGTTGGAGGAAAATGGGATGGCCGGTAATGGTGACCTAGAGGACCAATTGATTAGGTGGGAAGAAAAGGAGTTTGAATTATCTATAGAAAATTTTGTTATTAATGCTCCTAGCTTGATGGTGGATGGGAAATGGATGGGGGAAAAGCACCCTCTATTGGGTGGTGGTCTAGTAAATCCCTCAAATGGAAAGATTGAAGTGATTCTAGGGCCCGTTAATGATCATTTTCTTGGGTCTTCATCTTCTGGGTTTGACAATGGTGGATGGATGAAGGTACATCACAAAAAATATTATGTGACATGAAGTTGTTCCAGGACTACTTTAGGTGGCAAGTCTTAATGTTATTTCCTTTCTTTGGGTTGGGTTATGTCTCCTTGACTTTCCCTTACGAATGACTTATAATTTCTCGGGTTTCTTCTCTTTCAACTACTGATAGAGGTCTTTCTTTGTAGTCCTCATTGTTATATCTTTTTTCTCCCTTGTGTCTCTCACAATATATATTTTTTGTATGGTTTTAGGTAACCTTAAACCATGTTTTATTACCTTATCTAATAAAACACATTATGAGGAACTTATTGACTAAAAAAAATGACTTCTTGTACACAATGTGGTCTTTCTATATCTGTAGGGGAATTTTTCTAGGTTTAAATTAATTTTTAGAACTTCAAGCATCATCAATAGATTTAGATATTTCTTACTGTGATGTGTAATGCCATTACAGTATGCAAGAACCTTGCACTTTTACCACTTTTCTATCAAGGAGGACCTCTAAGGTTTGATCAAAAACTAAGATAAATTGACCTTCACAAGACTGTCATATATATTTGTAAACTTACACCTCCTACATACCAAAATCCTTCACATTCCCTTCTCATACAATGCTTATATTTTTTCTACCAATTTTAACAAGTTTTAAATGGTTTATTCTCAAGGAATTTAAATTTTACTATTCAAACCCTAATTGGTTCTATACTAGCCAGGGTGTTCGTAAGTTGACCATATCCCTTATGTTTTCTTCCTCCACAAACTATGTAGTATATTGATAGTCTTGGTTCTCTTCTTGACTAACAAATCTTTGCATTTTAAACTCTTATTCTTCCTTCGAGCATTGAGATTCATACTTTTAACATAGTTTTGACAAGGATACGTTGATTCCTCTTCTTCACTAGACCTTATTACAACATGACAAAGATTATTTTCATCTCCTTAGTAAGATGGGTAGATTCAATTCATGGTGAAATTCTGCCACCACATCTCTTTGAAGAAAACTTAAATAACATCATGTTCACAAATTATAAATCCTTTTACCATCACCTTCTAACTCACACCCTATGTCATATTCAAATTCACATCTAAACTAGACTATAACAGCTGGAAAATGATTGTATTGTGTAACTTTTTTTCTTTCTAGCTCATTAATTGGATTCATCTTTTTTTCTATGATCTCTTCCCATTAAAACAATTCTTATCAATTACCTCAATATCCTTGTGTTCTCATTTTGACTCGTAGACTTAGTATACCCTATAGATACATCATTTTCTTGTCATATTCTTTGGAAAGATTATAAAGGAGCACAAATTCACTCTTCAATGCTATCAAAACGTTTGAACACCTCCAAGAGGTCTATAACCCCATTTGCAAACCTCAGTTGCTTTTCCCACTAGAACTGAGTGTTGTGATTTTAAAGAGTTGTAAAATTAAAAATTTTGTATCCACTATTTTATTAGGCTCTCTGAAGATGAGCATTAGAAAGATTCATGTCCTTGGGGTTGTGCTTGTTATCTTCCCATATACTTTATTATATTGTAGTTTAGCTAAAAAATTCATCTATAGATCACACATACTCATAACTCATTATTGATATTTTTCAATTACATCCTTCTCCTTGTAGTCCTTATTTCATAGTATTTCTAGCATAAATTTTGACTCAGTGATCCTTTTTGTCAGCTAAATATCACATATGATAATATACCTAGATGTTTAACATCATGTAATACTAGTAATATTAGTCATGCTTTCTACTAAACTAATGATATATTTGTTACATTTCACCAATATTTTGACCTTCTTCATACCTTGTTAGAAGCAACAATGAACTCATAATGACTTCATACAAATTTTTAACATTATTCATACATTTTCTTTACCAACTTTAGAATATGTTGACCTTTTATGGATTTATTCAATGTTTCAAGGCTTTAACAATGTCATGGACCATCAATTTGTAACTATATATTTTTCATTCAGAGACATACTTCTATAAAGTACATAGATGAATCATATAACATACAACCTCTGAGATTTTCCTTAACCTTATGAGCATCACTTTATTCATTATTAATGACCTGTAGATTTTCATATTTCATTCAAATTACCTTGTTCACCAATTATTGGAAACTAACTTCCTTTCACAAGCATGCATATTTTCTTGGCGTTTTGGTAAGCTTCAAGGTTCTTAAGCTTAACACTCTTGTTACACTCAACTTAGAATCTTGCATATCTTTTTATTTTTAATGATGACTGATTGAACCTTTGATATACTTTACCCATTGAATTTAAAAAATTCATATGATTCACATACCTTTCTAGAACATTCCTTTGATATAAAAAGTTTTTGTTATAGACCAAGACCCTGGAGAACACATACATACATTTGAGGAATTCAACTATCTTTAATATAGTCCATTCAGTACCAACTCAGAACCAAAACAAGATTTTAGCTTCAAGGTGCCAATTTTGAGCATTCTCACATTCAATAGATCTTGAAAATAAAAGTTATATTTTGATATTCACCCTTTTCTCAGTAAGTAGACTTCAAAGACAGTCTGACTCAGATTTTTACAACATAGAAACTATGAAATATTGACTCAAGGTAGTTACTTTCAATATTGTACTTTCTTTAAACAAATTTAGACAACATTGAGGGAATAAATACAACTTATGAAACCACTTATCATAACTCTAACCAACTTGGCTAGACACACAAAGTAATAAAAAATCTTGTGCACACAACTCATACATCAAAACATTGAAATGAACTCAACAAAATACCTTATGATGTTTACCCAATGTGCTTCCTTCATGAATATATACCTCTTATAATCTTAGAGAAGGTATATCATGCCCCTTAATTCAAGTCTAAACAACAAGAAGTCATCAAAACAAATTGATGAATCAGTATTATCCTTTCTTGTCCTCAATTCCTTATCACTCTTCTTGGATAATTTCTCTGATGAGGAACTTTTATCTCTTAAGCCTTCATTTGCTAACTTGAATCCAATGTGTTATGTGTCTTATATATTTGTTATATCATAGTTAGAGGTAAAATTTCTTCTTGGACTTCACCACCTTTTGATGTTTGGCTTGATTTTGCTTCTCCTATAACTGTCATGTCTTATCTCATTTCTTCATTATCTTCCAATGTCAATCCTTTTTCCTTCTTTACATGTTTAGGGTTGGAGTTAGTGTTATTGACTCTATATATGTATCTTATCTTCTTCTTATCAATGCCTCTTTCAAACATGAATGAATTGGCTTCATCCTTGGAGATTACTTTCACCTTGAACACCTTGTTGCCTTACCTTTTATGTGTATACTTCTTTCTGCTATATCTAGGAGTCTTATAATAGTGTCTAGAAAAGTTTCCTTGCCTATGAAAATTGAAACAAACAACCTGATTCTTGTCTCTTGAGTCTTCCCAAACTTGACTTACTATATCTTCTAGATAGTACTTGGTTATGTGTACTTTTTACTTACAATTGAAACACACTATACTCTTCCCATATTCACTACTACAAGCTCTCCATGGATGTTATTTATAAAACTTACTCATGCAGTCCCTAGCTCTATGCCTAAAATTGTTACATGAGAAGAAAATTCCATGAAACTTACCTAGGATTCTTCTTGCACTTGGCATCCAAATGGTCTTCTTATGCTCTTTGTTAACCTTCTTGGCCTCTGACCATCATTAAAAATATGCATGACTTGACTCCCTTTTCTTTTCTTGTTCTAGCTTCTCTTTTAGAGTATTTATTTTTGCACTTAGTCTTTCACATTCTTCACTCTTGGTTTGGAATGGATGCTTAACACACCTCATGATTGAGCTCTTGATTTGTTTCAGTCTGACTTGATTTATCTTTAAGTTCTAAACAAAGATTGTTACTAGGATCTATTTGTTTGTTCAACAATTCATTGTGTTTTCTCAAAACTTGTTTTAACTCAACCTTCAAAGTCTCTATTTATTTTACAAGTTTGAGACAAACATATCCTTTCTCTCTCAAAGCCTTTGACACATTTTCAACATATGAGGACATATCATTTAGTTCATGACCATGGTTAACATCCATGAGTTTAATATATGTCTTTAATTCATTTATAAGAGATTGAGAAATTTCATAAATCTTTTTCAATACTTATTCTGCTAATGTACCCATGATTGTGTCTTCAGGATCACCTCTAAGCTATTAGGCTCGATTCAGGAGGACTAGGCTCTAATACCAATTATTGAAAACTTGGACGCTGGGAGGGGGCAAATCAATGTCTTATTAAATTTTTAGATATTTCTTCTTCGCAAAACTTGTTAAGAAAAGAATATGCAACCATACACAAGAAAATGTAAGAGAGACAATACACAGTGCGTTATGTGGGAAACCTAAAATAGGATAAGACCCATTAAAATTAGATAACTATATTTGAAAAAATTATCTTATGTGTTACAATGATTAACTCAAATTTTGTGGCTACAACCCCAAGAATACAATCAAACAACAAATTGAATATAGAAGCTACAACCCCTAAATTAATTTAACCAACAACCACTGACCTTCTACAAGATACAACCTACAAGGAAGCTACAAATACCTGATTATAGTAAGCTACAAACTAGTGTGTATAATAAATTTTATCACTCCTCATTTAAGATGTAATACATCTGATTTTGACCCTAAATTTACAACTACGCTTTCTTGTTACTCCTTCAATTTATTAATTTTCAATATTCTATTCACCTTTCATCTAAAATATATAGTTTTGAAACACTCACTTCTTCTTGTTGTTCTACAAACACAATCCTTATTTTATTCTTCAAAATTTAGTATCTAACACATTCAAATAGACTTTAGGTTAATTTTTCAAACTCTTCAATATTTGTCTTAGTCAAGAGAACTGTATATACATATCTCTATTTCAACTTGCACCATATGCCATTCAACTTATCATTTCCTTTCACATATTCACATCTCTCATTGTGTTTTCTATCTTGAATCACTACACTATATTCTTCATCAACATCATTTTATATGCTCTATTCAATCCTTAGGAACTTACACACACTTTCTTCTACACTCACTCACACACCAAAAATACAATACATCTATATTCTTATCATTTTACCGACCTTTATTTGACTCTTCATATTTCTTAATCCTAAAATGAATTATTCATATTCCCATTTCGACCTTGAGGAATATATTATAATTTTCTAATTGATTAAAGGCTCTTCAACTTCTTCATGCTCCCATATTCTTCAAATTGGATTGACTAAGGAATCTTCAACTCCACTAGAAGTCCAATAAACTCCTTAGCTCATCTAGACACAATACAATGGTTTTTTCCAAAATTTTTGTCAAAAATACATTTGAATAGTTAATTTATATTCCAAGGCTTCTTCTGATGCAATAAGAAAAATACCTTACTATTCCCAAAGCTTCTTTAAGAAACTTACACATTGTCTTTTATAAAATTTAGCATACCATAATACTGTACGTACTTCTTAACCATGTCATGTGGTTTTTGAAATTTTAAACAAAAAAAAGCACACATATTTTTAAATACTTCTTTCATGATATTTCAAATCTTTACATGAGGATTTGAGATGTTTTCATCAAAAAATTTCTCCAAAACAATTTGTTTTCTAACTCTGCACATGATTGAAAGAACCTCCAACAATATTGTCAATAAAAGGTCCATATTGCATTTATGAAATAATTTGGTTCCTTTTGTAATGTATTTTTATCTCTAAAAAAAATATAAATTCAAAATTTCATGAATTTTTGTTGGTTACAACTTGCGTTTCGAGTGTTTTTCATCTCCAAACCCTAGGGTCAGGGTTTTTTCCAACTGTGATAGCCCGAACCACTAAATTTTTTAATTTCTTTTTCAATTCTTGATCAAAGATGAAATTTCTAAATGTTGAGGCTTGGTAGGAACCTTATTCATCTTCTCTAGTTGATTTGAAAGATTAAACCATCAAAACTCAATACCAAATTTAAATAAATGTAGAGCATAGTTTAGAAAGAGGACTACAAAGCATTCGTTGTTGAGCTCAAAGGATATTTCATGGATTTTTGTGAGCTTTGGTTTTTCATGGATGAACAATAAGATGTCCTTGACATTTTTAGAGCACCAAAAATAATTTTTTCTCACTAATCAAGTACCTTTGTGTAACTTTTCAAGAGGCTCAGTGGAGTTCCATATAATTTTTCACTATCAAAAATTGAAAACACAACCATCTACCATTTTTATTGGTCTACACATGTGAAAAACTTCATATTTTCTAAGAATACTTCAATAGTAACAATATTTATTCATTTAAGGTCTTGAGAGAGAGGCTTCAAGGAAAAAAGTATTTAGTCATGCTCTTGTGCACAATCCTCTTGGCAATGTAACTTAGAACATGATGGAAGTAAGAGTTATGCTCTCTACAGCTCACTATAAGGATAACCCATGAACTCCATCAACTTCAAAAAATTTCATTGTGAGGGAGAAAGAAAAATTTCCAACATAGACATCCATTTTGCACACTGAATTCTTCTTGTACCTTTAAAACACATGATTGAATGAGGTTGTCCTTGTAAAACTGAGATGAAACTTATAGAATGATTATTCTTGAATTTCATGCTAATAAAAAATATGACATGATAAGTGCCTAATTTAACTTTAAAAATATGCATCACTTCACAATCTTGACAAGAAAACCAAAAATGACTCATTTCAACTCAATGCTTCAAGAAATAGACCCGAGAGGTGAAATAACCTATCATAAGAATGCTCATATCTTATCTAATATGTATCCATTTTGCCTAATTTTTTTTGAAATATATAAATCTTGGAGTTATATACAAAAGGCCCTTCTACGATTTATCTGAAGGAGCCACTATAGTTTTTATTGAGCGCTAAGAATCTAGACAACTTATTTTACACTTCTGAAGAAGTTTATTTTAGAAAAATTAACATAAATTTCACATAATATCTTAGAACTAAATGAAATTTGGAATGAAACATGGAAACTCATGCCTATATATGGTATTTAAGCTTATTTATAATAAATATTCATGTACACTTCTATCATATCTCATTTACATCAGACTACACTACTAGTTCTCAAAGCCAATTTCTATGAACGTTTTATTTTTTCCTCAAAGAGATAAACTAAGCCTTATTATTGCTCACACATTCCCTAGAAAACACTCCTAGGATACTCCCATGATTACATGATATTTCCATTATTTCTATCAGCCTTTCACACTTCATCAGGCCTTAGAAACAAGCCTATATAGGCCACTTTCAACTGCAACTTCCACCAAATGACATGGAACACACTGTAAGAGATCTTTCCCATGATTAAATCATCAAATATGACCTGTAGAACATATTATTTAGACATACCAACCATTTCAATGCTTCTAATGGACTCCTACCTCACAAACTAAGCTTACAGAGCACTGAGACTATTTTGAAACCATTCTAAATGCCTCTAAGACCTAACTTGAATCACTGAGCACCCTTGATAGACACATACATGCGTGCCATTTAACTCCTCCTTTTCCATAAATTCCATGTGACAAAAATGACAAAATTAACCAATGTAACATGGTTTGAAAAAGTGACTTATAAAAATGTTGAAGTAAGTACATAGAAATGTAGTGTGTAAATAACATCATGGAAAAGGAGGATCATATGACCTGAAAAAAGTTTGAATAAAGTGTCATAAAAATTCAATATGGAAATAGGAGGAATAATTATCCCAATGTTGGAAACAATATAAAAATAACATAAATTGAGACCAAGATATGAAGGGTATAAATTTGAGGTATTAAGTAGTTGGGAGAGGTTGGTCAGCATATGTGACTCTTGGCCCAAAAGGCCACCTTTACTATAAATAGTGTGGTAGAAAACTCAAATGGTAATTTCATTGTTACCATGATTGATAGTGATTTTTCTTTGAGATTGTGATATGCCTCATACTAGAGATGATTTATGCTTGTGATTTAACTGGGTGGTAGATTCCATTCAAGGGTAGACAGTTGATGTGTCGGTAAGTGTCAGACACTTGTGATATTTTTGAAAATAGTAGTAATTTTTAATATTTCATAAAATTGTTAATTTTGTTCAATTTGAGACCACTGGGATATATAGGAATGAGTGGTCCATTTTATAATTAAGGTACAAAACTATACAATTCAAAATGGTTTTAACCCATATTTGTATGGTCCTAATATAATGTTGGAAAAATTGAATGAGATAGTGAAAGCAAAAAACCAGATTATACACTGAATACACAATATTAATCTTCTTAATATTCATATTAAAATCAAGTACACATATATAGGAGAGACAACTCCTATTTTCATGGAGTTTTTCCAACAACTCTCCCCACTATTCTCTTCACAAACTACTATGTACGTGAGTTGTTAAAACAACTCACAACAATAATATTCTCCAGATATTATTTTCCACCTGTCACAAATAAACTTAATGGAGCACTAATATTATAATTTCCTAACATTCCCCCCCTTAGTGTGAACATGGGGAAAACCTACCTTTGTACTTGCACCTGCTCATGATCTGGTGATTTTCACAGGATGATCACAAACCTCAAGGATGGTTTTGCAAATAGTTGACCAAAAACTGAGAATGGTGGTTTTGCAATTGGTTTACCACAAACCAAAAAGTGATGGTTTTGCAAATGGATTACCAACAACCAAGAATGGTGGTTTTGTAATTAGTTTACCAAAGACCACAAATGAAGGTTTTCAAGTGGTTTACCTACAACCACATCATGATGTGCCAAGTACTATTATCAGCCCTCATCACATCTCACTGTAGGGAATAACATAGGAAATTCTACTAACATTTGTTGCTCATACATACATAGAAAAAGTTGACATACTGGAAACAGAACATTGGAATGATGTTCCCCCCCTCAATGTGAAATTTGCACTTATTGAAAACAGGAACACTGTTACTGGAAGCACTAAAATCAAACTACACACACACATGTCACCAAAGCTCATATGCGGCCCCGTCGTTGGCAACTGACGAGAGGTCATTGAATGACCTCCAACCTTTGATGCCTCTTGCCTCTAGTTTCATGCTACTAACTCAGTGGATTTTAAATTGAGACTTAATGGTTGTTAGGACGTCGGGTAACACCGAAAATGCGTCCGTAAGGCAATTTTTTTTAAAAAAAATTTTCAGACTTTTTGACACCACCATATGACCATTACAAAATGACTATTAAAAACCTAAAATCACCTATACGACTCAAAACTTATATTAACTCAAAATGACGACTTCAATTTTTGACTTTGAATTTGAGAGGACAACACTTGACTTTGACACTTTGATGGACAAAAAAATAACTATTTTGACATATATACATAAAATGATGCACACGAGATTTGTAATAAAAGACAATTACAAATATTTATACTATTTTGTAACACAAAGACTAGACAAAATAATAATAACAACGTATTAACCAAAAACCTATATGGGACCATAGACAAATTTTATTTGTTTTGTAACAAACAATTACAAATGCATAACTACAAAGTTATATAAAAAAAACTACATAAAAAACAAGACAATATTGTACTGACTCATATATAGACTTCTAAATTTTTCAACTCTATTTTGACTGACTGAAAGAAAGAATTTAAAAATAACTTCAATGGGATTCCGTGAAAAATTGGTGGCAAGCTTGGTGCAGGATTCAATACAACTCCAAAATCCATTCTAACCTGCGAATGTATGGACAAAAATTTCTTAAATGGTCGAAAGATGCCAAACAATCAGATGCACATGGAAAGGATATTCCTTATCTTTCCGATGCTAAAGATCAGCCAGGTGAGTGCAGTTTAGGGATGTTGATACGAGACTCCTTTTCACGATATACGTTCACAGCAAGAGAAGAATCTAGTGAAAATTGATATCAATCAAATACGCATGCATATCACAACTGCTGAAAGATGTGAATGCCACGTTGATAATGGACCAATGGAAGCAATGAAGTAGACTGTAATGTGTACACAGGTATGCGAATGGTAGATCATTCAGGGCTCGTAAATCGTTGAATGCTTGAATCGATTACCACAACGTTTGAAAATAACAATATATCTGAATGTTTCCATCCATGCTCTCACCAATCCGTATAAAAAAATTCAACGAATTTCATTTTGGACTTTAATGTGATTCCTAATGTAAAGCAAACCATGCCATAATATAAATACGCATCTACAGGAAGAGATCTGAATGCTACAGAAACTTATGCAAATGCAGGATCTTTGTATTGAAATAATTGTTCCCTCCGATGTTGAATTTGATGTAGACAATTTGAACTTGGCATACAAGTTTTAATACCCATATGAGTGGGTAGTTTTTGGAAGCCACCACCTATAGAGGTCATAATACCAAAGAAAATAGGTCTCCACACGCAAGGCACAACCTCTCAGAGAAGAACAAGGCCGTAATACAAGTGTAATCTAATGACTCGAGTATTAATTGATCATATCCCTTTAATGCATGAGCGTGCAAGAGGAACGTACTGTAAAAAAATAGAACTGCATCTACATCACGGGAATCAGATAATTTTCTTTGATACCAAATGAAAGCACAAAACCAGATTATACACTGAATACACAATATTAATCTTCTTAATATTCATATTAAAATCAAGTACACATATATAGGAGAGACAACTCCTATTTTCATGGAGTTTGTCCAACAACTCTCCCCACTATTCTCTCCACAAACTACTACGTACGTGAGTTGTTAAAACAACTCACAACAATAATATTCTCCAGATATTATTTTCCACCTGTCACAAATAAACTTAATGGAGCACTAATATTATAATTTCCTAACAGATAGATGTAGAGTTGAATATTTTGAGAATTATAAGTTATTTGATTATTGTAGATGTTTACTTAAAAATTAATGATATAATACATGTTTGAATAGTTTGGTGATTACAAAGATATGTGCATTAGAGAGAGTTTTATGGTGACCTCCATATGGATAATATTATTATAATGGGTTCAGATGAAGATGATTGGGATGTGTTATACATGTATCCAAATTAGGGGAAGTGCCCCCAAATATTTATTTAATCGATGCATTGTGTGAGTGGTAGAGCCAAATTACTTACACATTATGGCTCCTCATAGGGGATATTATTGTGACATTAGATGATGTATATCATGTTTTGGTGTGGTTGGTTAGAGGTCCTAAGAATGATGGGACCATTTAAATATATTTGTAACATGGTGGGTGATACCCTAGAGACATGGCCTGAAAACCACATTGTATTGAGATATATTAGATAGGTTGAATCCTAGTGGGATTGTATGAAGAACTTAAAAATATTTGTGGGGATGAGAAGAGGATGTAGTAGAGTTACAAAGAGTATATATAATGATTTAAAAAATATTGAAATTTGTAATACCCTAGAAGGATATTTTAGAGTCACGTACAATAGATAAAATATTAAAGTATAGAGTGTGACACAAGAAATAAACATGATAAATTTAAAACCCTAAGCGCAAGAGAGGGATAAAAAGACTTAGCTGATTTGGAATAAATCCCAAGGTGTGCATAGATAAAAACTAATGAAACATGAGTGTAGACTGTTACAATCGAACCTAAAAAATTACAAAAGTGTCTGAACATGCCAGAATAGGGCACCTGAGATGGTATTGGGGCACCTAAGCACTAGAGACCCTATCTAAGTGCCTATGACTGCTCAAAATATTAGAAACTATTTTTACACTATTGCAATATAGTCGCTAAACTTTGTTGTTGATTGCCTATGTGTCGCACTATGCCTGTAGAATTCATTTGTAATATGCAAAGAGAAATATATCCTACAAAACCTCAAAATAAATCAAATCCTTAAAAAAATATGCAAATGGGGAGTCAGACTAACCCTAACAGTCACCCGATTGAGTGAACTTGTGATCTAGGCACTTCACTACATTTCAGACTCCATGCAGTTCTCGTGTGTGTGTGCGGAAAATCATGCCCTATGAAGGTCTTATGTATGATGTAATTGATAGCGAGCAATAGCTAGATGTAGCAATATAAATAGATGTGTGGAGGGAAAAATAAAATTCCCCTCCTTTGCGTGTATGCAGAAAATCGAGTCCATTGTCTCTTGAATGATAGCTAGATGGATGGTTTGATGCTCTTGAAATTCATTTTAATACAACCTTAGGAGATAGGTATAGATGCTTATATTTTGGTCCTTTATTATGGTAACATATATTTGTATTTATATGATTCCCTTGTTTTAATTTCTTAATTGACAACTAAAAGGATGACCCATAAGAAAACAAGATGCTCAACAACTAGATGAGGCCTAAAAGAGCCGAGTAAGATACAAATATGTTGGGGGCACCTAGAGGGGATGAGGGCACCTAGGCACTGGCATCCTGGCTATGTGTTGTTGTCTGGACTAAGAGAAACCAATGTGACGAAGGTTAGACTGGGAAGTGGGGTGTGTAAGACTAAGAAGGAAACTAGAAAGAAAGTAAAGATGCCAAAGATAGTAGTCAATTAATAATTTTATCACTTAGGAATTATATGAATGCAAGTATGTTCTTAGGACCTATAAATTTACCCAAGTGCATGATTTAGTGTCTACATTTCCCCCCACATTATGTTGTTGAGAGAATGATTAATAACATAAAGTAGATAAGAGATGTGTACCTGATAACCATGTAGATTGATAGGGAAAGCATACCAAGGAGGAAAGAAAAAATGTGGAGTGATAAAATGAGTGGAAGATAGAGAAGAGGAAGTTACCCTAGGGGTGAAAGTGTATGTGTCATGTCGCATTATACTTATTTTTGTAGTTTCTTGACATGTTTAATGTGTTTTGCTTGTGACTGTTGCTTCCCATAAGGATGGACCTACAAGAGAGAAGAGAAAAAGAGTATTCAAAGTCGTGTATATGAAAATTTCTATCCAAAATATGTAAAAAGTGTGTAAAAACATGAAAAATTAGAAAAAAGAACATTTTCACATGATCTGTGAAGAGCGAAAAGGATAGAAAAGATCCTGAAAATGTTGTAGAAGAATGAATTTTTCAGGAAATCTCATGCCAAGTGAGAGTTTGTGGGTGATCTCATGCCAAGTTTCATTTTTTTGGAAGATCGCACGCCATGATAGAAGAGTGTAGGGAGAAAGGTATAGTGTTATTCTTCATACGTTGAATGCTTCCTAAAGTTTATACACCACTCCAGATGGTGTGATCTTGTCTTGTTCAAGTTTGGTCCATTTTGATCCAATGAAAATAGGGAAAAGGAAATAGAATCTATTCTAATTGCTGGAGGATTGTGCCTATATTGTGAAAACTACTGTGTAGACTACTGATAATTGTGTTGATAGAAGAAAAACTATGTAACTTCCCCATGGTCATAGGTTCCCATGAAAGGTCAAAAGTGCCTAGGTACCCATGTCTATATCTAGGCACTAGCATATTTTCTGAATTGAAGACCCAAGTCAGAATCTGGGCCATACTGTGACTGTGTACTATTGAATGGGGTGAGTGATTCACCCAAGATATGCCCCCTCATTTGGGGTGCATGCAACGTCACTAGGAGAATGCGGACCAAAGGAGAGGAACAATGATAACATGAAATTGTAACCCTGTAGGGGGAAGGGAATGTGTATGGTAGAAATCAAGGAACATATCAACAAAGTGGTTGGAAACATGTGTTAGTGAAAATAAGAGATATATGTATATAAAATATAATGTGTAAGATAGAAAACAAGAAGACAATGTATACCATGACAAGTGGGTTTCAAACATGGGACATCACTCAAAATTTTGCAAGAAAATTAGAGCCGAAGAGACCAAGAGAATACAAGTAATGAACAAGAAAGAAATATGGAAAAGCCCACAAAAGTTAGCAAACAAGAGAAGACAATAACAAGCAAAGTGTAACAAACAACCATGTTGGCATATAGATCCTACAAGGAAAATGTTACACATGAATCACATGCTAGCATGTTAGAAAGATAAAAAATTATGTCAAAGCATGTATACATCGATAAAAATTAGTGTTCTAGTAAAATTACAAAACAACATGTAACAAAATAATAACACTTGTAATGTGTAGGAAAGTGGATGCCCCCATGAGCCTCAAAGGGAATGGTAAGAGGTACGGTGCCAAATATTCATGTTGCATGTAATGATATGTGTAAAGGCTATATTCACAACTAGATAAAAAGTGAATGCACATGTGTTTGTAGAAAAGATAATGACACATGAAATATTTGACTAACATAGTAAGCAAAGTGTACATGTGAGCATAATTAAGAAAGAACAATGTACAACCAAGATATGCAATATGTTATGAGTGAGACTGGAATGCAATACAAAGTGAATGTGATATGAGAAATGTGTCCCCTAAGCGTATGTGTATGAATGTGTTTGAAATGAGGTTCATTTATAAATGACCCCTCAGCAGTCAAGAATGAACCATAGAACAAGAGTGCATCAGTAGGAATTTTTTTGAAATGTTCACTAAAGAGTTATATCAATGAAGCATAGAGCATGAAGAGTGTGAAGAGGTGTGGTTTAATTCAGATTTAGACCCTTAGCGATTGAGTACGAACCATGAAAATATAGTACATCATAGGGTAGTGTGTTGTGTAAGAGTGTGTTGCTAGAACTGTGTGTCGTGAATGCACCTACTGTAGAACTGTGTAGTATGTGAGGTTCATGTATGTCGTATGCCCTCAAAAGTCAAGTGTGAACCATAGCATGTGAGTTCGTCATAGGGTAATGATGATACTAGTTGTGTATCATGTGGTTTGTATTGATTCTTAAGATATATTAGACACTAAGCACATACTATCAAGTGCATGGGATGATAGAGAAATTTGATAGAAATGTAAGGGGGGAGAAGCTATGATGCCCCCAAGTATGTAAATGATGGATATCTAGTCAATTATGCTAAGTGGATGAATGTAAGGAGTAGTTTCCTTGAAAAAAGTTATTGAATGCTGAAGTGGTGATGGTGAAGGGGATTTAAGTGGCGGAAGTCGAAAGAGGCTAGCTAGATTTTTTTGGTATTATGTAGTGGGTGGTTTATTATTTGGGATTGGTAATGTCGTAGAAGAATTGAGAGGTGGAGGAGTCATACTAATATTTAGAGGAGGTTTCTTAGTTTGATTTGGTAATGTTGCAGATGACTTAGTAGGAGAAGGTGATGGAATAAACCTTGAGAGGTGATTTATTAGTTGGAATGGTTTAAATAGGTGACACTTGACTGATCAAAGAAGGCACATGAGAAGTGGTGGCATGATGCTCATTAGAAATAGAAGGAGTAACTTTAGGAGCCCATTTGGATGTATCATTTGTAGATGGGAATGCAACAAAATGTTGTGCAACAAATGAGATAAATCATTGATGCTCAACATGCTTGATTCTTCACCGTAAATCATAGAATTCGTTATTATTATGTCCATTGATTTGATGATAATTGCAATCTAAACAACCTTGAAATTTTGAAATATGATAATGAGGATAGCCATGAGTAGATTGCAAAGTGATTAATTTATGACTAAGGAGATTAGTAAGAATATCATGTTTCTTAACATTACGATCAAACATGAAAAACTCCAGTAAGGGAAAAAATTGAGGCTCACTGATATGAGAACATGTAGATGACATATAATAAGGATGGGGAGAAGGACTAGCATGATTTTGAGAAACTTCCTTAAGATGTTGGATTTCAAATTTAAGATATGTAATTGTGGATAAAATAAATAATGCAAAGCTTGAATATACTTTCACATTGATTGATTGACATTAGAACTAAAAGAGTCATCAAAGAGACGATTGAATATGGCATCGACTTGTGAAGGTGACATATTTATTGGGAGATACATAGTGTCTAGGGGTTTTTTAGAGAAAATTTGAAATGCAGTTGCATTTGAAGCAATTGAATCAAGGAGACTTGAGAGACCTTATGATCTATGAGAGAAGAAAAATGAGGATCTAAGAGTGTTTGAATGATACATGTTCACCAAATGATTTAACAAATATTGAAATTTATAGAACGATAGAAGGCTATTTTAGAGTCACATGCAAGAGATAAAATATTAAAGTACATGATGTGACACAAGAAACAAGTAAGATAAATTTGAAACCCTAAGTGCAAGAGAGGGAAAAAAGACTTGGATAATTCACAATAAATCTTGAGGTATGCAAAGATAGAAAAATTATGAATCAGGATTGTAGATTGTCGCAATCGAACCTAGAAAATTGTAAAAGTGTCAGAACAGGCCAGACCAAGGTGCCTAGGATGGTATTGGGGTGCTTAGGTACTAGAGACCCTATCTAAGTGCTTGTGACTACTCAAAATCATAGAAATTAGTTTTCACACCATCACAAGATGGTCTCTCACCTTTGCTATTATCACATGTGTGATGCACTATGGATGCATAATTCACCTGTAACATGCAAAGAGAAATATATCCTAGAAAACCTCAAAACACATCAAATCCTAAAAAATAGAAGATGTGAATGGGGATTTGGACTGACCCCGACGGTCACCCAACTTAGTGAACTTATGATTCGAGTGTTGCACTAAATTTAAGACTCCATATAGTTCTCATGTGTGTGTGTGTGGAAAATCATGCCCTATGAAGCTCTTGTGCAAGATGCACTTGATAGCGAGAAATAGCTAGATGTAGTAATGTAAATAGATATATGGATGACAAATGAACTTCCCCTCCTATACATGTATGTAGAAAATACTGTCCATTTTCCTTTGAATGATAGCTAGATGGATTCTTTGATGATCTTGAAATGCATTTGGATGTAACCTTAGGTAATAGTAATAAATTATTAGAGTTTTGACATTTATTATGGTCACATATATTTGTATTTATATGATTCCCTTGTTTGAATTTTTTAATTAACAACTAAAAGGCCGAACCATAAGAAAACAAGATGCCCAAAAACTAGAAGAGGCCCAAAAGAGGTGAGTAAGATAAAAATATGTCGAGGGCACTTAGAGGGGATGAGAGAACCTTGGTGTTGGAATCCTTGTTAGGTGTTGTTGTCCAAACTTATAGAAACCAAAGTGACGAAGGTCACAATGGGCAGTGGGGTGTGTAAGACTAAGAAGGAAAGCATAAAGAAAATAAAGAGGCTAATGAAAATAGTCAATTAGTAATTTTCTTTCTTATGAATTATATGAATACAAGTATGTGACTAAAACAAATAAATGTACCCAATTCCATGATTTAATGTCTACATATAACATTATGGTTAGAGGATCGACAACTAAAAGCAGGGAGATTTATTAGTGTAAACATGTGATGTGTCAATTTGGCTTAGAATAAGATATGCCTCCACCACTGTATGTGTGGAGGATATCAACATACACATAATTGAGATATAGGAGTTGATGGGGACAACACCAATATAATTACTACCCCAATAAATGATGGGGTAGACACAATAGTGGTGTAGGTGGTATGGGTAATGCAGGATGTACTATAGCTTACACATAGTCATGGATGGAATCTCAATATGTTTAATTATTTCTTATTATTGTAGGTGGATTAAGAGTTGGAGCACCTCCTACAAGAGGATATGGAGTAGAGATTCTCTTACTCATAAGACAATATGCTATAAGTGAGGGATATTCCCCTATAGATGATGTAATAGCCATGACCATTATCTAACATAAGTATCTTGTGATTGTGTATATATTATATTATAATAACATGATGTTATAGATTTAAAAAATATTGAGCAAGAAGTAACTAATATGTATATGTGTTGTCATGTGTGTGTGTAAGTGACACATATTGGACAATCATCATTGATAAATCAATGAGGACATTAAATACAAAAATTACAGATGATTTTTTACTTAATGGGATATTAGAGAAGGATGATGATGTCATAGGGTAATTCACATATTTGTTTGATCTAGTGGTTGTGGTAGCAACCACATGAATTATTTTATATAGAAATTGGGATGAGATCCAAATAGAGTTAGCAAAGAGGCCCTAACCTTCATGAGGAATAGATCTCAGGTTAGACTTAATGATCCAAAATTGGATATGAGATAATCCTAATTCAATTAAATTACATTGTAAGAACTTGTAAAATACATTTATTGTAAAATCACAATAGAAACTATATATATTGATAACATATTTGGATTCCTATCTCAAACAATTTCAAAAATAACAACACCTAATTTCAAGTTCGTATGCAAAAGTTATGGACCCGAGAAGATGGATGACGTTTTTAGTGACAAAATTACCCTTGAAAACAATTACAATTGTGTAATCATCAGTAGTGGTTATGTAACTTCCCGAGAGGAACTACACAACTGCTAGTCTACATAAAGTGGCGGTTCTATCACATGATACTGTAAAACTCAAGTAAGTAACAAATGAGAAGGATTCATATTCCAAAGTGGTTTCTTGGATTATTCATGTGGCATGATAATATTTGTAGGATTTTTGGGTGTTAGTTATCATGAAAGAATGTAATAGGAGTTATGGAATTGGATTCCATTATTATTATGAGTAATTTGGAGTGTTTTTCCATGGAGACAATTATTTCCTTGCATTAAGATGTTTATTCTTGTTATTTATAAGTTAGAGAAGTGTTGTAATGGTGTTAAGTATTTTTTTGTACAATTTTTAGAGAGAAAGAATGAAATATCAACTCCATGAATGCCATTAATGGTAATATTTTGTATATTTGAGTGAATCACATAGTGAAAGGGGAGTTTTGTTGCCTCTCACACTAGATTTTTCTCCCATTTTAGGTTTCTCTAGGATAAATAATTATGTTCACATGTGTTTAAAACTTTCCATGCTTCTCATATTTATGTGTTTAGTATTTTGCACATGAATTTATATCTCTTCATAGCTCTTTTTGATATAAAATGAGTTATTTTGCAATCTCTTTATAAGATAGGAATCACAAGGTATGTTTTGGTGAATCCTAGTGTGGAGTACCCACCTAACATACGTATCACCCAATGTTGAAGTTGATGAGTGTGCATGCATTATATATAGAGGACATGACACAATAAGGACCTTAGAAGAGTGATTATGGGGGAATATATGGGAAGAAGTTCACACTCAAGATCAATAACATGTAAATAATGATTAATAAATGAATTAAATGTGTTAAATATGATCTTCTCCATAAGTGGGAAAGTGAGGCCAATTTTTTTTTATTACATTTCTAAATATATGGGATTGTATATTAGCTAGAGCATACTAGCTTTAAAATGTAAGATATAATCGATAACTAGCTAAATTTTTCATTGATGTAAATAGGGTGAACACTCATATAACTTTAGTACCCTTTTATTGATAAAGTGAATGAGGAAAAGTTCTTCAAGGTGTAAAAGTGTGCTCATAGATCCACTAGGAAGGTGGGTAAATCAATACATTGCATCTCCTGTTAAACTAAGTGTGAATTATTTAAAAACACTCTATTATTATTATAAGAATCCATAATAGATATATAGTATTTAAGATGTAGATAATGGTAATAAGCACCATCAAACAATTGGAATTTAGGCATGAAAAAACTATGACGAAAGGATGATTGAAATATTTTACATCATATAAGATTACCATGTATAGTATTAGATTCAATTATAGTGTAATAATCCTTACTCTCTAGGGTCAAATTATGTACTTGACATTATAAATCACCTACTACATGCATGACAAAATAGACATTTGGGGAGGTATCACATAAACACCAATATGATCATTCAAGGGTTATATTGTACCATTTATAGTAGTTTTTTCACCCTTTTTTTATTAATTAAAGTTTTATATGCAATACAAAACAAGAAAAAGGAATTTAAGGTTGAAAGACTTGGAGCTATTATGATAAATTAACTTTCAACAATAATTTTAAAAAATCGTAGAAACATATGGTTTCTTTCAACAAATGAATACAAAATCAAAATACATAATATGGAGAGAGAATTACCTATATAAAGTGGTATAGGAAGAATCTGGGAAGGCGTGCTAGAGAAAATGGAAGTACAGATCCTGGAAAAGCTCGAGTATTGAAACTGTGAGTTGAAAATGCCCAGGTGTGGAATTGTACACTTTGGTCAAGATTTATAATATTTTCTTCACCCTTTTGTACATTATTTAACACCTTTGGAATTTATCTTTGTAACATTTTGGGTTCTTTAGTGGCTCAAAAATGGACTTTGTTGTTAAACTCTAGTTGTTGCATAGTCTTGATATTGTCTGTAATTAGTTGAATCACTACAAAACCATAACCATGGGTAGAAGACCTTAAAAAAATTTAGTGTTTGGGTTATAGTGCATCCCATTTACCATCTAATTTAAAACTACTCCAAAGTGGGCTCAAAATATACACAATTCTCCACCTAACATGTGATATCTATATGGATGCAACTAGATGAAAAATTGAAACCCTTTGATCATGCTCAATTGGATTGTGCTCTTCATAATAATTGGAGATAAGAACTTGGTGTGCTTGGATGTGATGGAAAATAGAATATTTTACTAGGTTGATATCTCTAGAACTATAGTAGTTGCTTCCCTAGTGGAAGTTCATTAACTTTAAGAATATTTATGGAGCTTTGAGTACTTTTTGCAAGTGTTGGAAGTGAGTATTTCAATAAAATGCCATATGCTTTCTAATTGAGTAAATGAGGCAAGTTTAACTTTCTTATATAACACTCTAAAGGTAAAATGTTATGATAAGGCCAACTTAGGGGGATAAAAAGAACCATAAAATGATATTGCATTGAAAGTAGAGTTGGAGAATGTGTTGGTGTAGGATTGTATAGGTCAACTAGGACCAAATTATATAATATGACCGAGTTGTACTGGTGTCACCAGATTTCATCACGAAATCTGAGACTACCATATCCAAAAAAATTTGTACTTTTAAAGTAATGGGTCATTTTGTGTTTTTATTGCCAAAAAGTTCTTGTATTGCGTCAAGATATTACCAAAGAGCCATATGAGCAATTTTCGCCAAATACCCAGATGTCCAAAATTGTTATACTCTGTCGTCAGGATTTGCCTGCGGGAAATTTGTATTTAATTATTTTGAGCCCCGTTTGAGGTAATTTACACTCTGGTTTAACTCTTTTTTGATTGTACATACCGTTATTCCTACATACCAGTAGGGTTTTAATCAGGAATGAGTTCTACACTTTATTTGTGACTTTTGGCAAATTTTTGTGTTTTTGTGTTTTCCCGTTTCATTTTTTGTGTAATTTCTCTAGATCAATTCCTTTGCTGGTTTGGGCTGATTCTTGGCCTAGAGTAGCTGGAGATCATATACACACGTTATTCTAGAAGGAATTTTCCATCAAAGGTTTGGTTCACTAGGAAAATACAAAGTCGTGCACTAAAAAGCCTCTTCTGGGTTGGCCGCATTTTTAGAAAAAGAAGAATTGAAGTGGATCATGGGAAAATTAGAAGCAACAGAAAGGTAAGAATTCCATACCTGCCTAGTAGGGTACTATTTCCCCTGGAAGCAACACCACTTAAGTGATAATGGGAAAATTAGAGGCAGCAGGCAGGTGGGAATTTCTTACCTACCTTGCACAGAAAAAAATCCCATTGTGGAATAAAAGAAAAATCACTTAAGTGAATCACGGGATTTTATTTCCTTCCTTGCAGGGTAACTAATCCCATTATGAAAGTCAAATGACTTAAGTGAATCATGGGATTTCCAGGGCTGCCTTGCAGGGTAAATAATCCCATTGTAATGTGTTTCTTAAAAATAGAATTCTTTATGCCAAAAAGTGCACCCCCTTTGGAGAAGTAAAGGAAGCCTTTAAATTGATTAATTTAATTAATTATTCACCCAATTTTGGCATCCAGGCTTGTGGAAAAGTCAATAGAGGTTAAAGGACAAAGGGTGGTTGAAAATAGACTGTTCTAAAATTAAATAAATAGTATTTATTTAATGCAGCCCCTTTATGTCAAAAAGTGCGCCCCTTTTGGGAGAGAAATAATAGTTTTTAAAGTATTAAATGATTAAATTAATTCCTATTTTCAGTGGCTAAGGTAAAATCATACTGTGAGGCTTGAGTTAACTAGAAGCAAAAGTCTAAAATTTTAAGTTTTTTGCATCTTAATTATCACCAACTCATTGGCGATGGAGAGAACTAGCGATGGAGAGAACTATGCAGACACAGTTTCCGCAGTTTTGGCTGCTGAATGTCTGCGAACCACGGTTAAAAATGCTGAGGAAAGGCTGATCTCTAGCCGTAACCGGTCGTTTGTGGACGCGAGTACGAACGATGCAAAAGCAGGAGGTACAGTCAGCGCGGTCTCTGCAGTTCTGGCAGCGGAAAGTCTGCGCAATGTGACAAAATATACTGGGGAAAAGCAGATCTCAGACTGCAATCGGACGGCTAGCAGAGAAAATGAGGAAATACTGGGATCCACACCTTTGGCCTGGAACAAGCTTTTTCAAAGCCCTAACCTCAAGGTGGGTCCGAAAATCACTGAACAGTTTTCATGGGAAATGGACAAAGAGGGTGCCACCTGTCTAAGGGTCCCAGATGGTTTTGTTGATAGAGCCTTAATCAAAACAAACCTCTCCCTTGTTGGTAAGTTTCTTGGCTCTAGACCTAATATTGATTTCATTAGAAAATGGGCTTTGAGAAAATGGAAACCTAAGGGAGCCCTAAACATTACTGTTATGCCAAAAGGCTTTTTCTTGGCTAAATTTAACCAGCAAGAGGATTTAGATTCGGTATTACTGGGAGGCCCCTGGTGGCTGGGAAATATGGGTCTTTTTTTGAAAAAATGGTATCCGGGTTTTGATCCAAATACTGAAAATATAAACACCATTCCAATCTGGTGTAGGCTACCTGGACTGCCATTGCATCTATGGGATGATGAAATACTGCTAAATATTGCAAAATCCCTAGGCGCACCTATTGGGATAGATGGTCCCACAAGAAACAGATCCAGGCTTGCTTTTGCTCGGTTCTGCATTGTCTCAGCCATAGATCAGGAGTTTCCGGAACACATAATCTTGAAAACTAGATTTGGATCCTGGACCCAAAAAATTGAAGTTGAGACCCTAAGATGTAAGTTGTGCCATAGCATTGGTCACTCTGACAAAAACTGCACCAAGAAGAAGACCCCTCCTTTGGTTTCTGATCAGCCTGGGATAGACTCAGGTCTGAACAAAGTTAGCAGGGATCCAAGCAAGGAAAGGAAGACTGATGACAAAGGTCCCAGCCAGAAGGATGTGCAACTAATTAGGAGGGAAAAAAAGAAAAAAGGGGGTTTTAGAACTCACATAAAGAAGCATCTTGTCTGGCGTCCCAAAGCTGTAACAATAGCTTTGCCTGAAGCCCCCAACAATGAAGTTGTGGACAAAACTGTGAAGGTATCTCCGGATAAACCTTTTGAAACTTCTGTGTATGAAGACTTTGTTAAGGTATCCATGGAAGTTAATGAACAAGATGGTTCAGTGAAGGTCAATTTAATCCCTTCTGGTTCAGAAGAGAAAGAAATTCAGTCATTCATTAGGGAGGAAGTTTGTCACAAGGAAGATTTGAGTGTGATTGAGCCTCTGGAGATTCTCTCTTCTGGAAAGAAAGATAAAGCGGATCCGCTGCCAAGCCCCAGCATTACAACAGCGACTGCGCCGGTTTGCTGCAGCACCAAAACAGCTTCTGATCATATTCCTGACAGCATCCAGAAGGATCATGAAGAAGGGGAGATTACGCCTACCAAGGAAGAGGAAGATCCAGACTCTGGATTCACAATGGTCATCTCAAAAAAGAAAAAAAGAATGAAAGGTTTTGAAAGAATCCCAGAATCACTATATAGTGATAAAAAAAAGGAAATTGACAATTGGGATACTTCTTCTTCCAGAACAACCAGATCTTCTGCTAGACGAATAGCTGATTTTGGAGGAAGCTCAAAAAGAGGAAGACCCTCTAAAAAGACTCTCAGAGCTAAGAAAACAGAGAGGGATATTGCAGATGGTGTTCAGCGTCAACTGAACCAGCAAGCAATCCCAACTACCAACCATTCCAAATGAAGATCTTATCTTGGAATATTAGAGGCCTTAACGGTAACTCTAAGAAAAGAACCATCAAGGAGTTACGGGACTCCAGTAACCCCAGCATTTTGATTCTTCAAGAAACTAAAATGAAAGCAATAACTATGGACCACATAAAATATTTTTTTTTTGGGATAGCTCTGAAATGGCGGCTGTTGACTCTCAGGGAGCTTCCGGAGGGCTGGCTACTCTTTGGGATAGAAGGAACTGTACTGTTATGATTCTTAGTGATAATATTAATCATCTTGCAATTAAATTTGTCGCCATTGAGAATAAGTGTGAATGGATCTTGTCTAATATTTATGCCCCTAACTCTGCTAGTGGTAGAAGAAAACTATGGGCTGATCTTAAAATCTTTAGAAACCAGCATAGCTCGGCTAACTGGCTTATCATGGGAGACTTCAACTCCCCTCTAAACCCAGGCGAGAAGTTTGGAGGAACCCCCACCTTCTCTAATGGAATGGAGGATTTTGCTGATTTTATCGCTGAACAAAACCTCATTGATGTGGATCTGCATGGCAATAAGTATACTTGGAATAATAGAAGGTTGGGAAAGGAGTTCATTCAGGTGAGACTGGACAGGGCACTAATCTCAGCCAACTGGATTCTAAGCCAAGACTTTTACCTCTCTTCCCTGCCCAGAATTGGATCGGATCATAATCCGATTGCTTTAAGCTTTCTCAATTGGACCAAACCTGCAAGAAGCTCATTCAAATTTGAAAAAATGTGGATGGAGCATGTTGATATCTATGATAGGCTAAAGGAATGGTGGGAATGGAATGGGGAAGGCACTGCTCAGTACAGATTGGTTCAAAAGCTCAAAAATGTCAAAAAACAAGTCAAACTTTGGAACAAAAATGTTTTTGGAAATATCTTCGAAAAAAAGAAAGAGTTAAAACAGAAGCTTCAGGATCTTGAGTTAAAAATGGATACTATGGGGAGATCAGTTGAAGATGAAGTAAATGAAAAGAAAATTCTTTCTGAGTTGCACACGATCTGCAGTAGAGAAGAGTCCTTTTGGCGCCTTAAATCTAGGGCTATCTGGCTTAAAGAGGGTGACAGGAACACAAAATTCTTCCACATGACCACTCTAAAGCACAGAGCCAGTAATAGGATCTTAGAGGTTTCTAAAAGCAACGGAAGTATCACTAAAGATCCAAACAGCATCAAGAAACAAGCACTTGAATTCTACAAAAATCTTCTTAGAGAGAGTAATGTCAGCAATCCGGAAGCTATTTCCTTCATGCTGGAGGCCATCCCTCAGAATAATATTGAGGACCAGAAATTCAGAGATATCACTAAAGCTGTCACGCTTGAAGAGCTGAAAAAGGCTGTTTTTTCTCTTGAGGGGGATAAGGCTCCTGGACCGGATGGATTCTCCATTAATTTTTTTCAGAAATTCTGGGAAATATGCTCGGAGGATCTACTCAAAGCGGTTAATGAATTTTATAGAACGGGAAATCTTCTAAAAGAACTCAATAACACGCACATTGTGCTGGCGCCTAAAAAAATGGATGCAAAAGATTTCAAGGATTTCAGACCTATCAGTCTTGTTAATGCTATTTTTAGAATTTTTACCAAAATCATTGCTTCTAGGCTGCAGCTCATAATGAATGATCTCATCTCAAGACAGCAGAGTGGCTTCATTAAAGGCAGGATAATACAAGACGGTGTGATTATGGTGCACGAAACTATGCATTCTATGGAAAATAATAAAAAGGCAAACATGATCCTTAAGCTTGATATGAATAAAGCTTTTGACAAAGTTTCTTGGGTCTTCCTTGACAGGATTTTATCTAAATTTGGGTTCACGGAAAAGTTTAGAAAAATTGTTAAATCTTGTATTTCTACAGCCAGGTTCTCTGTGGTTGTTAATGGAGAGCCTGTGGGATTTTTCACCAGCAGCAGAGGTCTAAGGCAGGGAGACCCCATCTCCCCCTTACTCTTCATCCTTCTTGCTGACAGCCTTAGTAGAACAATTAGCAGAGCGGTGGAAGATGGCCTTTTAAATGGTTCTAAACCCACTTCACTCAGCCAAGCTGTCTCTCATCAACAGTTTGCGGACGACACTATCCTTCTTCTTCTGGCCTCAGTTGTAGAAGCTAAAGCTATTAAGGCTCTACTGCAGCTCTATGAATCTGCTTCTGGGCAAGAGATCAATTATGACAAAAGCATCATTTTTTTCTTTAACACCCCTGGGGAAAGACAGCTCAAGATTGCTAAAATTCTGGGCTGTAAAATTGGTGCTCTTCCAGCAACGTACTTAGGCCTCCCTCTTGGCACTAAGAAAGTCTCTCACACGGTGTGGGATGATTTGTTGACAAGATTTCAGAAAAAAATGGCCGGTTGGAAAGGGGCCACTCTCTCTAGTGCTGGTAAGTGCCTTCTCATTAAAAGCACACTCCAAAGTCTGCCCATATATATCATGTCACTATTCAAAATCCCTTCCTCCTTCAGAGAGAAAATTGAAAGGATTCAGAAAAATTTTTTATGGCAAGGCATGGAAGAGAAGTTCAGATTTCACCTAGTGGCCTGGGATAAAGTCTGCACCCCAAAATCTATGGGAGGGCTGGGAATAAAAAATATTGAGAAAATGAATGAGGCACTCATTGCTAAGATGGGCTGGAGATTGCTATCTGAGAAGCAACCCTGGATTGATGTTATTAAAACAAAATACTTGAATCAACAAGTTGTTTACTCCTATCTGCATGATGAGCAACTCCCCAATGGTTCCATTTTTTGGAACAATCTGGTTAAGAGTAGAAACTTCATAAAGCAGGGCAGCAAATGGAAAGTTGGGGATGGCAGTGACATAAACTTCTGGGAGGATAACTGGTCCAATGATAATCTCTTGGAGAGATTTGGGATTGCTAAGGACAGCCTTATAAGCAAGTATGGAACTAAAGTCAAGGACTACATTGAAGGAAATGGCACCAACAAGAATTGGAAAAGACTTACTATGGAGCGTATTGAACTGAAACAAATTATCTCCTCCCTCCAGGACCTTTTAGATCTCTTCCCTTTGTGTCAGTTGGATTCCAAGGATGAGCTGGTCTGGAGCAATTCACAAGATGGTAAATACTCAGTCAAATCTGGTTATACCACTCTTTTCCACAGTGACCAATCTGATTTTAACTGGAACTTGATCTAGATGCCTGAGTTAACCCCCAAAATAAATTTTTTTCTTTGGCTGGCCATCAGAGGTAAAATTCTCACCACTGACAATTTGATGAGAAGAGGATTTATCATTCCCAATTGGTGCCACCTTTGTAGGAATAACTATGAAGACATTAGCCATCTGTTCATACATTGTGATTATGCCTTTAGAATTTGGAACTTTGTCCTTTCCAAATTCGAAGCTCTTTGGGTGATGCCGGAGGATCTTATTCAGCTATGGAATCAATGGAACCCACCATTCAGACATTGTGCTATCAAAAGAATCTGGAAATTAGCCATCCCACATTTAATTTGGAGGATCTGGAAGGATAGAAATAATATCGTTTTCAGAAATAAGAAGCAGAATTTTAAATTCAGTATTGGCAAAATTTCCCAAGGCATCAAAGAGGACATGACCAGATTCAAACCTCCCAAGAACAATTGTTATCCTGAGAATGAAAAGCACATCTTATCCAATTGGCAGATCGGTTATTGGAGCAACCCCGGGAATAGTGTGGATAGATCTTTGATTAAATGGCATCCTCCTGAATCCAATTGGTTCAAGCTGAACTTTGATGGAGCCTCTAAGGGAAACCCTGGAACAGCAGCAGGAGGAGGAGCAATACGGGACCACAAAGGTAATTTGATTGCTGCATATGCTGGAAAAATGGGAATCCAAACCAATCATTTTGCTGAAGCTTTATCTGCTCTCTGGGGATTGAGAGTTGCACGGGCCCAAAATATTCAGAATCTTATTGTTGAAGGGGACTCCCTTAATATTATTAAACTTCTTAATCAGTCCTCATCTCCCAGCTGGAATATCAAAGATTTTATCTCTGAATCCATAAGCATCAGTCATACCTTCAGCAGTATCAGAATCATACATACTTACAGGGAGGGAAACAAGCTGGCGGATGCACTGGCCAATTATGGCATTAATATAAATTTCACTATATGGGATAATGATAGTATCCCTAATCAGCTTCACAACAGCATACATGCGGACCTTCACATGCAAACAATCTCTAGAGATATGCCTTAATCTTTGGAGGAAAATCAAATCCATAAATTCTTCCACACGTGCTGCTTTAATATATTTGGCGTGGCAAATGATATCTATTTCAAATAATAGCAAGATTTTGTTAAGGAACTTCAAGTGGAGATATCTGAATTTAAAAACAGCACACGCGGGAGGTACAATAGCTGTTGATATTCGGATGCCAAGCTCCACGAAAACCGATGATAACTACAATGTGAAAGCTGACAGGGAAAGGGTTTTCACGCGCGACTCCACGCAGGCTCAGATCGGCAATCATACAGCCGTTCGTGGGAGGACCAACGGCTACAGTTCCCATTTTTATGCGACCCTCAACAGTGAGAAACGAACTACTCTTATCACCCAAAGGTATTCTGGAAATTGTTGTAACCAGCACATCACAGTGAAGATGGGAGGGCCTCCCTGCCAAATTGAGCCGTGCGTGGACCCTGACTGGAAAGAAAACACTGAGCTCTGGAACATTCTAAGCATCGGCGGCTTCACCAACTTTGTGGAAAGGGTGCAAGGGCATGATCAAAGCATCTCTGTTCGCTTTGCCAAGGAGTGGAATGAGAGGACTGTCGACTATGGGGGGCAGAAAATTCTTATTAATGAAGAGCTCATAGCCGAAGCGACTGGTCTCAGCTTGGAAGGGTACCGATTCTTCAACAAGAGGGTTATCAAAGAGGTTGAAGAGAGAAGATTTGTGGAGGAGGAGGAGAAGCTTATTTTCAGCACAGCGGGTCTGCTTGTAAACTCTATTCCATCACCGTATGATGAAGTCACCCGCATGATGATTCGCTTCATATCCTTGGAAGGCAGGTTTGTTACTGTCCCTGCCAAGCACCTTGTCTTTTTAAACCACTTTCGTAGGAATAGGTTGGTTTGCTTCCCTCACTATCTGTTAAACTCTCTTAAGCGCTGCATTTTGGAGTTCCAGAAGCATACCCGGGCAGTTCCCTTGCATCAAGGGCTTATTTTGCTTATTCACAAACACTGCCTTGTTAAATTCCCCGGTCTCCCTTCCTCTCCCAGCCCGGCTCCCCCTTTGATGGGCTCCGCTGCTGCCAGTCCTGTCTCCCCTGCTGTCCCTGCTGCTGCCCCCATCATCGGTGCTGCTACCCCCATGCCGGCTGCTCATGCTTCTCCTTCTATTCCTCCTGCTGCTGCCCCTGCCACCCACCTTGCCTCTACCTCTAAACGAGTCACCAGGGCTTCTAGGAGACTCAACCTTGAGGCTACTGCTGAGGGGGATGAACCTTTGGAGCTTGACATTGCTCGTGATCTGCTGAACATTAGTAGTGCCAGTCCCCGGGTGACACCCATGGATAACCCTTCTATGAGATTGGAGGCCTTAGAGGCAGAGCTTAAATTGCTGAAGGATGAGGTCAAAAACCTTGCTAAGCAAAAAGGCAAAAAAAGCATTGAAGGGGAAGGGAGCATTGGCAATAGCCAGATTGATGATATATACAAAAAACTGACCTCCTTAGACTCCCGCCTTGGGAAGGCGAAGACTAGGCATGATTACAATATTGCCGCCTTCAGGGCCATCGAGGAGTTCATCGAGGGTCATGCCAAGAGTGTTTCAAATCTAAGCGGTGTCCCGGCAGCACTTTGGGGCAATGATAAAGAGAGCAAAAGAACCAGAGAGGAGCTCGATAAGACGGATGCTGCTCAGATGACAGCGTTGGGCATGTTTCATGCTTGGAAAAAAGTGAAGATCAGTATTGATCAAGCGGCCAAGAAGTAGTCCTGGATACTTCTGCTGCTCTTTATTGTTTTTGCTACTGTTTCTTGGCTGTCGGTTTGCTGTTTCTTTGCCGTTGTTTTGCTGTTTAGTCTCGTTTGTGTAGCTGTTTCTGGGCTACGTTGTTTTTTGCTGTAACTTTTGAGCTTTGCTACAGCTACTCTGCTCCTCTCTCTTATTCCGGCTTTTAGGCCTTATTTTGTATTCAAGGGTATAGTCCCTTTCAAAAAACTATTTGCCAATATTAAAAAACTAGAAGCAAAAGTCTAAAATTAAATTAAATTAAATTTATTTAATGGCAGCCATAAGCATGCACAAAATCGGCGCCCCACTTGAAGAGTGAAGCTTATTAATTAATTAATTAATTAATTAATTACCAGTAATAGCAAAGGCATTAATTAATTATAGAATCACAAGGATAATACAAGCAGGGGCTGCCATAAGGATGAATTAATTAATTCACAGGTAAAGAATTGCAGCCCAAAGGAAAAATGTGCCCCATTTGAAGAGGATTTTTGCTCAAAAGAAGGTGAAATTAATGTTAAAAGCTTCCAATTTTGGTGCACAGGTTGAAGGAAGTTGATTTGTGTCTGGATAATTATCTGCATAATTGATACAAGTGCTCAGGTGAAGTTGGTTAAATTCATGCTCACTTTGCATGCAAATAAAACATCAATTTTTGGGGCAGTAGGCTTGAATTATGTAGATTTTTATGATTAAAATCCACTGATCATTTTCCAATTGCCATATTTGTCTAAATTAATTGCAGGAATTCATTATAGGTTTGTTACAAAAGAAAAGGATCTTTAATCAATGTCCAATATATTGAATATATCCTCCGAATCTGAAGAATTATCTAGATCTACGCCAGTTTTGAAGAATTCTAGTTGAAAAAGAAGAAAAAGAATTGTTCAGACAAAGATAGACAAAGCCATGGCAAAGAGGGATGAAAAGGAAAGCACAACGGATTCATGCATCACTTCCAAATTTGCAAACATAGGAGACACATATCTAGGTCCAGAACCTCTTTCTGAATTGATTGATATATCCAGAGCATGAAAGACTTCACTCATGCATGCAGTTAAAAGTAGTGGAATTATTCGAGCTTCCACCTTTCCATACACAACTCAGTTGCCAGAGTTCCTTATGGAGTGTGCTAGGTCTTACCATACTTCATCCAGATCAGTGTGAGATGCTACAGGGAAAACAATAATTTGGTTGGATGCAGAGTTCATCAATTATTGCTTGAAGATTCCGGCTCAAAAGGTGGTGACTTCTATCAGCATACAGGATGCCGGTAGTATGTGGAAGAAGCATAGAGTTGACTATGTGAACATAAAGAACATCATATTCATGAAGAATCCCATATCTCCTTGTAAGTTCCCAAGAACTATTCCGCGGTCCAGTTTGGTGCAGGAGGTAGATGATATTGCCAAATTGTTATGCAAGATAAATTGCGAGGTGAATGCTCACACTTTCTGTATATGGATGTATGATTTCAGCAGGACCATTGAAGTCAACAAGGTTGACTCCATAATCAATTGGTCGGAAATAATTAGTGACAACATTGGTGGGAAACTCTGGAATGTGAATCATGCTTTCAGCTTCAAAATGACTTCATATTTGGTATATGCAGTAGCTTCACAAGGCATCTTCTCCAAGATGGATAGACATGGCATTCTTTCTAAGGACCCCATTTTCAAGTGCTACCCACAGCTTACTATTGCTACGTGTGAGAAATATTTCAAAGTGGTCAATGATGGATTCTTCTACGAATTCATTTACAGGCTAGACAGGAACCTAAAAGCCAATAGGGTAAGCAAGGAAGTGTGGGAAGTTGTATCCAAAATTGGCAGTCTATTCATTCAGTTTGTGGATTTCACATACCTCAGGGTTACTGGCTTTTCTGGAGAACTAGTTAAGCTACCCAGATATCTAAATGATATATTGATCACCATGGAGCTAAGTAGACAACTAGTGGAGATACACGAACTTCAGTCGAAATGACACAAGTCTACAGGCTTCTTCCTGATCACTGTGCGTCATTATAGCTGCTAGAGCATTCATAGAGCTCGAGGGCTGGAGGTAGAGATGTTATCTGAGTATGAGCAATATTTATTCCTGGCATGGCTGAACTTTAATCCATTTGTAGTATCCAGGAAGATGATCTCCTAGGAGTACTCAAATGTGCCTTCATTAGAGGATTTCTAGATGAAGTGCAAAAGTGAGTATGAGGTTAGAAAGAAGGATTTCAGCAGGCTATCAACATGAAAAGTGTATGAATTTAGATTAGCATGGATACCTGAGGATCTTAGAGATGATGGAAATGTGTTACTTGACACTTACTATCAAATGGGAGGAGATAGAGTTGTACTTCAGAATAACGTAGGGGGATGCCATGTGATTGAAGAAAGGTCTAGCATTGTTTTGGTGAATACTTCAAATTGGTTGCTAATGAAGGGATATTTCCTTGATGAAGCATTGATGAATCAAATCACGGGAAACTTCAGCACAGTATATTCCCTCAAGAGAAATCATGGAGGAGAGAGTATTAGAAGGTCTGAGAAGATGAAAGTGCACATAAGATCTCAATCAAAGGAGATGATCACTTCCATGGCTATGAATTTAGTTTCAGCTTCTCCAGCATCTAGTACTCCATCGACTATTGCACCTTAGCAGGACACTTCCATGCCTCCACTGAATCTAGTAACATTCATCTTCTCTCCTCAGCCACTCCATTTAGCACCTGTTCCAGAAGAGATGTTAAAACTGTAGATGATAGAGTTTGAAAGAGATTTGTCCTTGGATGTTTCAGAAGATGGCAGCCATAACATTGTAGCAGTTTCTGATGGAGAGGAAATAGAGCAGGAGATAGTAGTGCACTCAGTAACTTCTCATTCTCTGAGAAGTAACTTCTTAGAATGGTTGGCTTCACAGTTGGTTTTAGAAGGTAGAGTGGAAATGAACTTGGAGGAACACAACTTACAGCTACTTCAGAGTCTAGGTAGAAAAGAAAGAAGACCTAAAGTTGCTAAGGTAACTTCAAGGTTGATCATTGAGGAGTCAGGACAAAAGTTTGCTGAGATGTCAGTTCTGGCAGAAGGAAAGAAGGAAGATCAGCTCACAGCAGAAGATGTAACAGTAACCAGAGTACCCATCGATCAAGCCACCATAGAAGGATTAAAGCAGGATATATAGACATTGATAGATGCTCTATTCCTTAGGCTTGACAGAGAAAAGGTAGAGAAAGACGATCATAACCAAGGTTGCTAAACCTTCCACTCAACCCATTTCAGAATAGGTGAGTGATCATATTATGTAGGAGATGGAGGATGCAAGCAATCAGGTGAAAGCCATTGACAAATGGAAGAATATGATTATTCGTCAAGCTTCTATACAACTTGGAGAGGTGCCAGCCCGCTTGAAGGTTATGAATGATGTAGTAAATCAGCTAAAGCAACTCGTGATGAGCATAGTAGATATGAACATAGTTGCTGAGAGTAACCTAAGTACTTTGGCCAAAATCAACAAGCTTCCAGGAGAAGTATTAGTTGCAGAGTAGATTGTACTAGATGGATCAGTTGAGAAGGGGAAGTAGATGGAGTTTACAGTATCTTTCCGTTTGGAGATCTGTAGAGTTTTGCTGAAGAGGATGCAGGTACTTGAGAGTAAGACATCATCTTTACCAGACAATATCATTGCTTTCATTAAGGAGGAAGTGGTTGGAAATGTTACTTCATACGTATAGATCATTCCTAGCAGAGTGCCTAATTCACTGGAAGGGTCTCTTTTGATGGTACAAAGGAGAATTGATGGAGCTATTAAGCCTTTCATGATGAATTCCATTAGTAGACTGGTGGCACTGCAGGCAAATATTTCGAGGTTCCAGCTAATCTTGGAAGATGTGGAATCATGTATCAAGGTGTTGAATGAAGGATTGCTGCAGTTCAGGACAGAAAAGGAAGTAATGGCTAAAACAGATCGGAAGATACTGAATTACATGTTCGACAAGTATATCCAGTATCAGAACAAAAAGAAGACATAAATGTTACAGCTAGCTTGACTTCTTCTTCTATTCTTTCTTCTTCTATTTTCCACATTCCTGGATGAAATTGTAAAACTTTAAAGTTATTGGTTTTGAAACCATTACTTAAAGTTATGTGGAACAATTCTATTAGTTAAGTGATACATGTGTCACGTAAGGAGAAGTTAGTGGAGGATGATTGCCAAATGTCATCTTTACTTGTTTATGTTTCAGTTCAATTGAGTTTCCCATTTGTACTTTCCCTTCTACATTCTATAAGTAGAAGAAGAACCTCCGGGTTAATGATCAGAATTTGTAAGTAGCATCCTTGTGTTCCAGACTTTGTGCTGAAACCCTTGAGAGCCACTTGAAGCAAAGGAATATACAGGAGTAGATTTCTGGAGAACTTTGTGTTACGGTGTATTGTGTTTCTTGCTTTTTATCTTAGATCTTTTAATAGACTGTGTTATTTCAGATCTAGATCTAGAGCTCCCTTTGCTTAGAATTCTGTGTTTATATCTATTGGTTTCTTCTATGTGCATGCAATCAACTCTGCTATCTATTGATTGGGATACACATCTTCCCCATTTCTTCTCTGTGTTTATATAATCCCCTTCTATAAATATTTCCTTTCTTAAACAACTGCTTACTTGCTGCAGAACTGTTCAGTTATGGTTCATGAGCTGAACATTTAAAGTAAAACCCCATATAGATACTAGCATACTTTAATTGACAAATCTGACACGGGAGCCTCACCGGTAAATGAGGGAGATTTATTTCATGACTGCCTAGGTTTTGTGCTATGCAGAAAATCTAGCCAACAGGTATTAGGGGTCCAGGGTCACCAATTCCTGGGGATAAGAAAGGCATACCTTCTATGCAATGCCATAAGTGCAATAAGTGGGGACTTCACAAGGGAATGTCCTAATAATTAAATCAGACTAAAGTGTTATGTGTTGACTGAGTACTGAGGGATCATGCTAATGAATTCTGTCTGAAATTGAAGTCAGCTTATGTGGCCAAAATTGAGGAAAATAATGAAGAAAAATGTATTCTAGCAGTGATAAGTGAAGTAAAGAGAGAAAGAATTGGATATGTCCATGGGAAAAGAACGAATGAAAGATGTCATCTAGGCAATACAAGATCAAAAGTAACATTCAAATCATATAGTGTGGGCAAGGGAAGGCACCCCACCACTTCCTTTGCATGAAATAAGACCTGTAATGGGAAGACCACAAACCATAGACATGAAAACAATGGGAAGTTTGATGAGATGGAAACCTGCAAGAGCAGATGAATGAAGAAAAAAATCCATTACAACAATTTATAGCCTTGACACATGGCAGAATGGTGATGCTTTTCGTATAGTTAGTTACAGATTGTTTACTTAAATTGGCACAAGCATAAGCGCAAGCACAAACACAAACGGAAAAATTAATAAATGGAGACAAGGATGTAATAGTGTCAGGCAATGATTGTCTACTCAAATTAACATTCAGAGCAAAAGATTGGTTTTCACTGAAGGCTCTAGTAGATGGAGTATTAAAAGTCAATATACTCATGGAAGAGATATGGAACAAGTTAGGAAAACCTGCATTAATGCCATCCACATTCTAATGTAGATGGAGAATCAGATAAGGAGCATGTCTATTGGCATACTACTAGCACAGAAAATCATGATCGCAGAAAATATTTAATTGTGGATTTTATGATGATTATGATGGAAAGTGTATCACAACATTATGATTTCATATGAGGAAGATCACGGCTTGACAAAGTTAATACTATCCATGACTGGGAACAGAAATGGATTCCTTTCAAACTAGGGTGAAGAAGATTGACAATGGATACTATAAGAGATAAATTTATACAAGAGGAATAATCAAGTTCTGACGCAGTTTAGATTCTGAAGAAAGATATGAACCTGATGATAGAGTCCTGCATTTCAGATAATTGCTAGGTAGTCAGATAATTGCTAGGTAGCCGGTGTGGGGGTACGGTGCGGGTACGGGTACGGGGATCTGGTACGCTGATACGGCAATTTTTTTGGGGGCCCGGGTATGGCACTTGGGTACGGCAGTACAATATACATATAAAATATTAAAAATATATCCAAATAAGCAAAAATTCAGCCTTATACATGAATAGAGTAAAGAAATTATTAATTAAGAGAAAGCCAAATAACTTATTAATAATTCAATGCATTTTGTCATGATATTCATTGATTGAACTTTGAACAAGTACATTGTTCAAACTCCAAATGTTACAATGTCCAATTATTAACATAAATAATAACAAATCACATAACTGGACTAGAATTCTGGCTATTATCAGCTCCCTTCAAATCTGGTAGTTCAGATTCCTTTGGGGTTTCTCTTATTATTCCTGCATTAGTCTTACTTGCTAGTGGAGATGCTGCCACTGTGTTTTTTGATCCTACATTACTCAAACGCATCTCAACTGTTGCAGTTTCAGCCATTGTTTTAGGTACTTCTGTGAAGTTTTAACAGAGTTTAATCATTTACGTAATCCCATCTATTGACCTTTATTGACCCCCAAAAAAATAGTTTTTTTTTTCTACAAAAAAGGTAAAAAAAATAAAATTAAAAAATTGTTGTTTTTACTGGTGGGTACGGCCAGGGTACGTCCAGCAGTACCCGGGTACGTCTGGGTACTTCAGTACTGCTGGACGTACCCTGGCCGTACCCAGGGTGTACCATACCTGTACCCATGCCATGCAGGGTATGTACCGGCTACCTAGGATAATTGCTGTAAATATGAGCCAATATTCAAGTATCTAGGACCATTGCATTGGCAGGTGAGTATGAGATGTTTCATCCAGCTTATGATATGGAATAAAAAGAAATACAAAAGCAAAAATCTTTGTGAGAATAGAGAGTGAGCCATGGGGTGGAAGAATGAAGAGCAAACACTTATATCTGATTGATATCGAGATAGAGGAGACACGCAAAGCACTTTATCTAGAGATTTCGAACCATTTTCGACTATCATCCATGGTGATTTTCAGAAAGAAAACAGGAGATGATGAGTTGGATATGTGACTGACCATTGGATTTCAAGAGAAGGAGATGATAGAATATGCTGGACCCTGACAATGCAAGTAAATTTGGTGAAGGTAGATTATCCTAAGATGATTACATGGGTGCCAATACAGATGTAGAATTGGCAAGGCATACAATGAACATCTTCATGAAACATAAATAAGTGCTGGCTCATGTAAATTAAGAGTTAAAGGAGCACTGCCAGTGCTCTGTGTACATTGTATTGAGTTGATGCCATAGGTGGCTACAGTTAGAAGGTGACCTTGTTGGACGAATCTTCAATATGCAATCAAGGTCTATGAGGAGATTGAAAGAATGTTGTCTGGCTTTATATTTATGGTTGCAGCTAGTGATTGGGTCAAATCTGTCGTATTTGCGCCAGTGAAAGACATTGAGAAGAATATGTGGAGATTTCAGAAGTCTAAATGCTGTTACAAAGGCCCATTTTCCAATTCCCTTTACAGATACTATTTTAGAAGAAGTTCCTAGTAGAGAGTTTATTCTTTTTTGGATGGATTCTCAGGGTGTAATTTGAATAGAATTGTAGAAGATGATAAGGTGGGAACTATATATGCGTATAAGATATGCTATTTGTCTTGTGTGAAGCTCCAGCTGCATTCTAAAGAATTATTTTGTTTGTGTTTGAGGAGATGCCAACTAAGGGTACATCTATGGCATGAAGAATGGCTGTTTAAGTTTGCTATCTCAATTTATTTACTTCGGTTGGGTGACAAGGCTATCCTTAAATCTGAACAAATGTTGACTAATGGTTTTGTATGGCACATTATTAGGCCATCTAGTTTTAATCATGGAATGAAGATAGATCCAAATAAAAATAAAGGTGATTAATGAATCAGAAACTCCAAAAGATGCAGGGCAGGATTTTCAGGATACAGACTATCATCTAAGGCTTATAAAGAGCTCTTCTGAATTGTCACATCCACTAGATTATTATCGCAAAAAGACGTATACTTTCAATGGGAACCTATCTAACAAGTTGATATTCATTACGAAATTTTCATAACTTAAAGATCATGATGGTTAGTGCAGCTATTTTAGTGCATCCAATTTGGGATAATGAATTTCAAATCCATGTTGATGGCTCTAAGTATGCTATTGGATGCACTTTTGCTCAAGAAGGCATGCATATGTTAGATCATCTATTATATTTGGAAGTAAATCGCTGACCAAGGCTTAGAAGGACTATACAACTACTAAGAGAGAAGCTCAAGGAATAGTTAATTCAATATGAAAGCTCAAACACTATTTGTTGGCCGACCCATTTGTGTACTATAAGGCACCATTATTTTTATTAAAAAAAGTTAAAACCTATCATACTTTGAATAATTTCAAGATGTTTTTTATTGTTGCAAGAATTCACTATCTATATCATTGTAAGAAGAGGAAAGAGCCATGCAATTGTGGATCATTTGTCTCAAATTAAGAGTGGTGAAATTGCGGGAGGAGGTAGAGGTGACTACCCATATTCATGGTTGTTTAGAATCACAACATAACCAAAGTGGTAAAATGGTATTGAGTAATATCTAACCACCTGTAATTTTGCTCTGGAGATCCATTAGCGAAAAGAAGACTGATTATGTTGAAGGCTAAAAGCCTAAATCATTACAGTTACTAGATGGTAGTTCTCCACAAGTATGCATCCCAGGGGTTTGATTAATGTCCCAAACATCTTGGGAATGGGGGGATGACTCACCGAATATGTAAAATAATAACAAAGGGATGTCCCATAAAAGTGGGATGCCCCCTTATTTTTGGTGGTGTTGGGGACACTGTGATGTCCAGGGAACATCACAACATCCTTGACACCTTAAATATGATTTGGGTCTCTATTGAGAGACATTATGAACGAATCTATCAAATATAGTTTGCAGTGCCCTCTACCTAATGTTAATGTTCACTCACAAGGCTAATAAACCAGCTCTAATACAATTGTTGTGGTGCTCAAATCTGAAATTTGCCAATACACTCAAAGTTCAACAACTTAGATCTGAAAAAATCTGAAATATGGGGTTCTGAAAATAGAGATCTGATTTTCAAAGATAAAATAGAAGTTCTGGAAAAAGAAATCTGATATCAGGGCTTCAATTGTCCTCCATCGTTGTGAATATAATTAAAATCGTAGTTACTTAAGACTCCAGGATGGTGGGACATGGGGACAAGGTTTCTAGGATGGAAAAAAAATCTTGAATATTGGGGACGACTATTAAAATAATATAAAAATTTACAAATATGAAATTCATTGCTTGAAAACACACTACTTATTTTTGTGAGAAACCCTTCATATTCCACAATGTATTTTCATATACCTCATTGTAAATTTTCATATCCTTCATTGAAAAATAATTTACAAGATGGAAAAAATAAGATACACTAGATTTGATCAAGTAAGTGGCCTTATCGATCTGGTATTTGAAGAATAACATCAAATAGATTTTAGAATCCCTTTTGTTTGGACAAAAAGATAAGTTGGGAAGGAATTATTCCCCAAAATTAACCTTGAATTTCCTTTTGAATATCCTCTTGAAGGCCTAGCTACACCAATACTATATCTTATTCCTATTTAAGAATAATAAAAATAAGAAGAAGAAATAATGACTGCACCTGTACCACGAGGACCTAACACAGGCCCATTATCTCTACATCCCCCACTTCACGATTTACCTAGAGGATCAAGGAAGAACTTCCCCAAGTTTAGAGGTGATGGAAAATGACACTTAGATGAGAACATAAATACAATTATCATATCCTATGGCATGTTTGGAGTGGAACATAAGGATGTTTCATCCCACTTATTCGTGGAATCATAGTAAGATACCATTACAGATCAGTTATATCATCTACCTAGAAGATTAATCACTAAATGGGTAGAGATAAATATTAAATTTGAGGCTAGATTCAAAATAGTTGAATATACTCATGCATTATTCACATAATGGTATTAGTTGAAGTGAGTACCAAATGAGGTTATGAGGGATTTTTTTTCCAAATTCAACAAGTTACTTTATAAAATTTCTGAATCTACATGGCCTACTAAAGACAACTGATTGAGGTTTTTTGTGAATGATAAATTAATGGAATTTGGATTCATTTTGAGGAAATATCAACCCAAAACCTTAAATGAGGATCAATAAATTACAATAGAATTAGAAGATGACCTCGTCATGTTAGGAAAAATCAAGAATGTGCTAAACAAAGATAAGGCTTAGAGTTGTAGTTTTGGAAATAAATATCATTTAGTTTGAAAAATTGCCAATGAATTACTCGCTCTCAAAAAATATCCCATTCAAAGCACCCTATACAAATATATCCCAAGGAAACATATTAAAATAAAAATTAGAATCAGAACTGAAATAGGATTACCATAGGATAAAAAAGGCTTACACTTGAATCTCTACCTGTGAACATAGATTGTGAGACACATTCAGATGAGTAAAATGAGGAAGATGTTTTTTTGTAGGAAGAATGTAGATTTATCATTAAATAGATATGATTTTATAAATTGTCTTATTTGAATATGAATCTTTATCATAGGATGATTATGAGGAGACTGTAACTAACATGAACAACCAATATTATGCTATTTTCACACGCTCCAAAGCTCTTGAGAAAGATAAATAATTTGGGCATGAAAAGATGAAGAGAGAGGACCTCTAAAATATGACTCCATAACCAATAAAAATTAAAGAGAAGTTCTCCACTTCTTTTATCCATGGAGTCAGCTAAGAAGAATCTTAAATCAACATCCCATTTTAATACATGTGTTATTATAGGTAAGTCAAGCAATATTACTCATTCTAAGAATAATATTTTTACTCCTGCATCTAAAAATAGTAATGAAAAATCTTGCTTCATTATTACTAATGATGACATGGAAAGGAAGACCTTCCTTATCATTTTTATCCCTTAAAGTTTAGTTCTTTGTATTTCTATTTTTATGCTTTTGTTCAATCTTGATCGTAAAATTTCACACCTCACAAAGGTTATGAAATTGAAAATTTTCCATTTCCTCCCATATGTAACATTATAGGCCACTACTATATTTTAGGATCTTATGTTGTTCTATGTCTTGAATTCCTAATCTTGAAGATAAAGAATAAAAATTATTAGTATAATCTTGAATTGAATGGTCCTTACCTTGATGAATTTGATGCCACTATATGTACAGAAAATCAGAGGCTTTAATAGGGTAGTATTCTTCCTTTATGGAATCCAAAAAATCATCCCATGTGGGATCCTCTACAATGCCTAGTTCGTCTCTATTGAGTCTGTTCTTGTATACACCCACAAATTTCTGATGGAAAGCTATGATTTAAAGAGATCAAATGTTATCTTCTCTTTATTAGTGAATTTATTGATAGAAAAATAGGAGGATAGTTGGTCTAACCAATTTTATACTACATCATAATTTATTTTACCCTCAAAATTATAAATATCAAAATTGACTTGAATCTTGAATGGTATCAGGGAACTAAAGGGCTGGATTGCAAAGGCGAATGCAAGATTTCCCATGTGTAACTATTGAAAGATATAGAATTTTTTTGGTAACATCTGATCCTTTTACTCCATGAGAGATTCATTCACCATTTTAGTGAAAGCATAATTTGTCTTTGTGTTCTCTTCCATTTGAGGTCTTGTGCAATTAGTAGTCAAATATTATGAAGGATATCGTATGTACCACCCAAGCTTCTCATATCTTGACCTCATCTTGATATCCTGACCTCATCCTGGGAATCATAATCTCTCAGAAAAACTTCACTATGATACCACTGATGCAAAAATAAATGGTTTTCAGATTAAAGAACAAAATAACAAATATTCTAGAAGTAAACAGAAAATATCTCTAAAAAGAGATGTATATTTCTCAGAAAACTATGATTACAATAACTATCTTTGCAAGGAGATGTGTGTCTTCTGCTTATGGGTTAGATCTTATTATATACTATTTTTAGAAATATGAAGATACATATAAAATAATGTGGAAGGTTCTTAATCTCGAGGGAGATGAGGTGATTCACCTTCTTTGAATTACATATGCATAAATTTTACAAAATTACCATTTTTAGACAACACTACAAAAATTGCAATATGAGGCATTTAGAAGTGGATTTCGGGGGTAAAAAATTATTGAATAGAGTTCATCACCATTTCACCATATTATACACATTCCAAGATTGTTTACCCATTTTAAACCTAGTATATTAGATCTATGATGCAAAAGTTATGACTCCCGGAAGTTGCCCCACTAGAATTGCCACCTAGGTTGTTATCTGGATCATTCCTTCCTCCTTCAGAAGTAATGGTCCCCATTACACCAAGGGGTCCCATAAAATGTGGAAATTATTTATTTATTTGGTACATCATGAGCCACTCACCTTGATGAATAATATTTACTTTCTTAGATCACTTGATAGAGTTGAATAGGAGGTCCTCTAGTGGTCTTTGTCCAAGTGTACACAATATGATCTTCTTCAACTGGAGAAAATATTTATGGGTTGAGTTCGGATATGTCCAACTATTCTGCTATGACTGAGTTGTCTAAAATAGGTGGCTGATATAGTTTTAGGAGTTCCACATTAAAAATAGGATGTAAATCAAGGTAGGGTGGAAGATTCAACTCGAAAGCATTTTTACCTACTTGTTTGGTGATAATGTAAAGACCATACCATAGAGGTAAAATTTTCCTGTGTGGAGCCATAAGCCTATGCTTTTGAAGCCATAAACATAATTTGTCACCAACCTTGAAATGATGTATAACCATATGTCAATCATGGTGTTGTTTATACTTTTCATTCATCTTCTGTAAAATTTCATGGAACTGTTGCTGAGTGTACTGAATCTGTTCAACAAACCTTGTTTCCTTTTCTACTTCAATTTTTCCTTAAGACGTGTATTCCATTGTATGAAATATAATGCATACATCAATGGGTTATATAGGATGGAATCCATAAAATATTTAAATGGACTGTTTTTGGTAGATATGTGTAGGGTATAATTGTATCCATGTTTTATGTAGGGTAAGCCATCATCCAATGTACATGGGTGTTTGGAGTGATACATACGAATCATATGGAAAATAAGGTAGTTCACCACCTCTGTCTGTTCGTCAATATGTGTGTGGAAGGATGTGGAGTTCATCAACTTAGTGTCCATTATTCCCCATAGGGTGGACCATAAGATGGTTAATAATGTGTTTTACTTATCAGAAAAAATAGAGTTTGGAAGTGAAAAGGTGATCCATACATGACTAAAATATATTTTAGATATTTCTTCAACAGAAATATTTTTCTTAAAAGAAATCATTATAGAAAATTTATCAAATATAACAAAAACACAATAATTTCCACGTGTTAAAGTTGGAAAACCTAAGAGGAGGTCCATTGATATGGAGGCTTAAGCCTTGGTTGGTTCTGGAAATGGCATATACAATCCTTATTTCTTAATATATGGTTTGGTAATAACATAAGGGGTACAAGATTTTATGTACTTAACCACATCATTCCATAGATTGGGCCAATAAAAATGATTTTAAAGTTAAACTGGTGCTTTTCCCATGCTAAATGTCCAACTATCTTACTAAAGTGTGCCTCCCATATCATCTTCTATTGTTCACCAGTTAGAACACAGATGTACCCCATGTGGTAGAGAAGGTTATCCTATAGATATCAATTGGGGACATGATTTCCTCCTTAGAGGGCCTGATATGTATCAAAAAAGTTAGGATATATCTCATAAAGAGTGTACCAACTATAATTTTCATGTCCATAGAGTTCAAGGATAGTTGTGAGGGATGTAATTGGAGGGTGGCTCAGGAAATCTGCTACTGAATTAGAAATTCCCTTCTAATGTTTTATTATCAGGTGGAACTTTTGTAGTTATATGGCCCACTTATGGTGTCTTTCATTCCTTAGTTTTTTCTACATTTGAATGAAATATTATGGCCTTTGGTATGTGTGGATGACTGTATCCTTCCCTAGAATTTAGTGTTTTGATTGCTTGCTGTAATGCCTCCTTTTATTATTAAAATAAAATAATAAAACAAAAGAATTAAAAATTAAAATAACCATGAAATCTTAGGGCGGTTAGGGAAAAAAGGGGGGATCATTTTGTTTTTTGTTGTTTTTTGTCTTTTGTTGAGTGCAGCTAAGTGCCGCTGCCATGGGAAGGGAGCTTCCAACCTGACCTGCACACTCACCAAGCGTGGAAGAAGGTGTTTTTTTCCTTCTAGTGGTCGCAGGGATCCTGTTCTACGCAGACATTATTGAAGGGTGGGGAGGAAGAGTGTGAAACCCAAGGAGAAGGCATTTCAGTCTCCTTTGAACATCATACTTCTAGCCTGTGTAAAAAAAATGAGTTCTGAGAGAGGGTTTGGACTCCCACGCATTTTCCCAGCATGTATCTTAAAAAAATGCACATGTATTCCTGCATGGATAAAATAAAAAGGGGTTTTATTTGATGTTGTGGTTGTAAATGCTCTGATGGACGCATATGAGGCTATGCCATTTCAGGCCTCCAACCCAATCAAATTCATTTACTAGCGTGCTCCTAGCCTATGCATAAAATGGATTTGTTGAAAAGGCGTTTGGACTATTTGATAGAATGCCTCAAAGAAATACGGTCTCATGGAGTGTCATGGTTGCAGGATCTACACAAAATGGATTTGTTGAAAAGGATTTAGAATCTTTCAACCAAATGTAAATAGCAGGTGTAAAGCCAAATTTAACCTTTGCCAGCATTCTCACTGCCAGTGCTAAAATGGAGCTCTTGAAACAGAGTATGGACGTCTATCAAAGAAAAATGGAGGAGGGATTTTTTACTGATTTTGTTTGTATGAGAGCACTGGTGGATCTGTATGCAATGTGGAAGTAGTCACAAGGCACATGGATTGTGTGACAAAATGCCTACAAAAAAAAACGTGGCTCTTGGATGTTACCTTGACCATGGAAGCTTCATTTTTGGGTTTATTTGCTTATGGCTACCAAGCCTGTGGTGGCTGTGTGGATATGTTTGCTTGGTGTTTGATGAGCACATGAGAATGTGAAAAATTTGGAGGCATGCTTAAGGCATGTGAATTGTTTGACAAAATGCCTTCAAAAAACATGGTCTCATGGTTGCAAGATTTGGGGCTATGTATAAAAGGAGGAAGATCTCTTTCTTATCCAAACAACAATAATAAGAAAACCATTTGATTATGCTCAAAAAGTGGTGGGTCGAATCCAGAAGGTAGGAGAAATGTGATCAGAGTAGAATGGTTTCAAATATGTAGTTACATATTTTTGATAGACGTGTATGTAAAATGGTGGAGCTATGGATGCTCATGAGCTGGTTGACGAAGTGCTTAAGTGGGATGTTGAACCGAAGCCTGCGGGTTTGACTGACTCCATTCCTCCTAGGCATGGTTCATCTTCCCTTACCTCTCATAATTCTCATGTTTTAGTTCTCTTTTGCAACTTAATAGAATTTTAAAATGTTAGGATTCTAATACCGTTAAATGTTTTTTTTCAACTCGTTGCAAAAACAATGTATTGTCATGTCGAAAATAACTAAGTCAAAAATAACTCGTTACATTAAAACATGAACTTCCACCCTCATTATGAGGTGATGTAGAAAACTTCCTACCCAACTTGATCACTTAACCATTGTTTTATTGACAAGACAAAATTAACTTCCCATTAATAAAGTTGATCTTCTCCCTGTTTAAATTGTTGATTTTTTCATTTTTCAAAGACTCATTAAGTACCCTTTGTAACTCTAGAAACGATATGTGAAGCTTCATTCATGTACCTTGGTATGTGAGGAGTCACCTTGACCTTTGGTTTGACCTTGAACAAACATATGACATCCTTTTGACACTCTTATAGGATCCCTGTTACACTAGTTTACAACAGTAAAAAGCTGTTAAATCTAGAAAGTTGGCTTTCATTTTGATTCGTCTTTGAAACCTGGATAGAGAAATTATTTCCCATCTTCACAAACCTCTAGTGTTTATACTATAAAATTTCATAGAACATTCATTTTAGGAAAAAAAAGTCTTCTGGTTAGTTTGAAAAAGCCATTTTGTAGGCCTCTGGCCACAGTTTGATAAGGTCAAACTGGACCCTTTTCGACTTATCGCTCCAGAAATCTTGTCATCGTTCGAAGACTATTTTCTAGTTATGAGTTTCAGTCGACTTCGTTGAACTCTCCTCATATAAGGAAAGTGGTAGGAAGCTTTTTGTTGCACATTCATCCATCAAACATCAGTTTTGGATGTGGTTTTCTGAGCCCTCAAGCTAACTTTTGTTCATTTTGCACTGCTAGCCGCCAAACATGAACTGTTCACTTTTTCCCAATTTTGTCAGTTGCTATGAATTCTTTGTATATCTTGGGACACATAGAAATTTAATCATGGTGTGCATTCTCATCAGAAGATATCTTTTGGAAGCAGTTTCTTAGCCTTTAAGCCCATTTTGAACGCTTTGTAGCTAGTAAGAAAATGTAAAAATAGAAAGCTGCGGGACCCTTATAGGGTTGCCAAACCACACTAGAAACTTTAAAAACATGTAAATAACTATTTAAAACACTATAGTGTAACTTTTTGTGTGCATTAGAACTTTTGACAAAACGATGTTTTCTCTCTCTTCCCTTCTCTTTCTATCTCCTGTGTTACAAAATGAAGTAAAATGAAATGTAATGAATACATGTCTCTAGACTGTTTTATTTCGATTGCAAATTGTAATTATTATCATATGTAAATGGGAAACTATAAAATGATACTTATGTTAGATTAGGGTGGATGCCATGCCGGTGATTTATCGATGATATCATGCTCACGTGGGTTTTGTAGGATGGAAGAATGATGATGAAAAAGGTGATGTGTAATTTAATTATTATCATTGTGATTTATATAGTTCATTGTTAAATGAATAAATGTATAATTTAATATCATGTTACAGAAGGTTATATTTGATAATCTGTTGAAATGTATGAGATGCTAGTTTCAAGGACATCTAGGAAATGTGCATTTAATCTTAGGTTCAATTTTGATTTATAGTACACATGGAAAAAAAAGGGGGGGTTGATATTTATATAAGGTAAATGAAATTGAAGTAATACCTTGTAGTGCATATTTAGTGTTCAATAAATGATTAATGTGTCATTTTGTGCATTCATACTTGTAAATGAAATAAAGAGAATTAAATCAAAACACACTACCCTTGTGCAACATTGGGACATAACTTGTTTTTCAGGTGCGATACTCCTTACCGTAGAAGACATTGAAAACTGTAGTATGAACTTAATCTTTGCTCTCGATGGAATGTCCTAATTTAGGCAAATCAGAGCTCAAGAATGGGTTTATCATCTTAGTCAGTATGGTTAGTGACATTGTCATAAACCTGGTAGATAGGAGCAATACAATCAAACTTCATTGGAGTAAGATGAACTAACCCTTCCTCTGTATCCTAGTGGATTACCTTGTTTTTCCAAAGATATATTTAAAATTAAATTTTCCCCCATCGAATGAAATCCCTGTTGGATCCAAATGACATAATTAGAGATCGTGATATAGTTGTTCTATGTCTTGCATTCTTGTTAGTGAACTCTTTAGTCCCTCGTAGATAAATGTCTTATCTTTGGCTTGTGACAATATAGTGCCTTGAACTCTCATGAAGGGTTTATAGAGTAAATACATTTTAACCTTAGTCAAATCTGTAATAGGGATTAAAGCCCTGGGTGAAAATTGGAATTAAGCTTAACCTTAGTTGTTTTGGGGGTTAACATGTGTATAGAAAATCATAAGTAACTCTTTGCAAAACAAATTTGTTTTGAAAGGTGTTGACTTTAGAGAACCCAAGAAACCAAAATCTTGTCCCGTAATCCCTTGTTATGTCCTTTTATGACATTAAGAAATAAAGGGTATTTCACATGCGGAATCATGAGATGCAGAAACATGGGATCTTACCTTGAACACAAATCACTTGTGGTTCATGTGTGGTTTATAATGCTTATAACCATGTGCTTCTTTAAGATGTCAGACAAGTACTTTCATAACTCTTATGTTATAAATCGATGGTAATAATGAGACCTTAGTGCGATGCAAGAGTAAACAATATGAGAGTAAAACCAATTTGAGGTTAGGAATAATGTCACACTTGGAGTCCTTATAACTTAATTTAAACATCTTCATGTGTTACAAAGAATATGAATTGTCAAATGGTGTGATCAAACTTCGAGAAAACAAAAGATATATATATATATATCTTATTGGAATTCAACAAGTTTTTGAACTATAATAACAATGGTAGGGAAATAACTATAGTGTGATCGAGGAATGTTTTTGGTAAAAAGCTACCTTGTATCTAAATCTTTGTCAAATCATTTTATTACGTTTTGGATATCAAGTCACTTTTGCTTGTGTTGTAAGGGTAAAACTGTAGACATCAAATAAATGTTGGAGAAGAATATACTTAACATAATAATAAGATAATTAAGTACTTTGTATGCAAGTTGGTTTATGCCAAATATGTATGTTAGTTATGGAAATTTTTATAAAGTATAAGAAGCCAACTTAAGATGGTTAAACTATTTCTTTTCAACCGCAGGATAAACTTAAGAATATGTGGGTGGACAAACGAGAAATTTATCCTTGCTCAATAATGTTCTTGGAATGTTAACCGTAACTAAAATACATTTAAAGAAATGATGTGTTGTGGGTTCGTTGTTCCTGAAGTCATGTTTCTTGTGGTTGGGTCATTGCTAGTATTCGTTTGTTGGGAATAGTGTGGCATTGACATGCCTATGTGTTTTCATGTGTCTATGTGATTTGATGACTTATGTGATTTTCATATGTGAGTCTAGTTTATGTACTTGAATCCCATGCTGTGTTGTGTGTAGTGAGCAATGTAAGTAAAAAAAAATTATCTTGGTATTTTACTGTTGTAATTGTGTGTGTAAAATGTGGGCACTACACTTGCATACTTAGACATGCATAAAGCTCCTTATCATATGTTGGGTACTTCCTGACTGTGTCATTAGAATTTTCACTATGATATGTAATAGGGTGGCCATTTTTCATGATAACAAATCCCATGGCATACTCATATGCATATGTCATCAATTTCAAAGGTTGATGCAGGTCAGGTAAGGAGAGAATAGGGGCCAATCATAATATTTCTTTCAAACCTTTGAATTATCTCTATTACACCGCATCAGAATTTAGTCTTGTTTCCTCCTTTAGTCACTTGGTTAGGTGGCAAAGTAATATGTTAACAACCCAATACAAATTGAAAATATAAATTTATAAGACCTAAGAAGATAAAAATGTATATACTAATATTTGGAATAACCTATAGTTATATAATAATATTCTAAATAACCTATAGTTTCTTTGGGTCAACATGGACTCCTTTATCCGCAATGTACCCTAAGTACTGAAAATCCTAATCCAAAATTTTTAATTGTTTATATTTTCATACAACCCTTGCTTCCGAAGGGTTTTAAGTAATTATCAAACATGTTGTAGATGTTTCTCCCATATCTCACTATATATGAGTATATCATCTAAGTAAATAACCATGAAGGAATTGGTATAGGGTCGTAGGATGTCATACATCATCTTCATTAGTTTTGTAGGAGAATTAGTTAGTCCAAATGGCATGAGAAACCATTTGAATAGACCTTTTCAATACTTAAATGCAATCTTCTAGACATCGAGGGGCTTGATGGGAATCTAGTGATAAACAAACTTGAGATCAATTTTGGTGAATAAATTTACACCATGGATTTAGTCCAACATATCATAAATCCTCATAAAGGGGTAGAGATGATTCAAAATAATTTTTTTCCAAGGAATTCTAGTCAATGAAAAGTATCCATGTTCCATATTTCTTTGGTGCCAAGATAATTGGACTTCCATAGGGTGAAAAGATTGGTCTAATGTGTCCATTTTAAATCAGTTCTTGGAGATGCCTCTTGATCTCGTCATTTACAAGGAATAACCTATGATACACACTATTATTGGGTAAAGGAGAGCCCAAGACCAAATACATAACATGTTTTACCTCACACTGAAGTGGTACTCCTGTGGGTGACTGGAATAGATCATCATACTTAGCTATGATTTGGTCCATCTACTTCTTTTATTTCATAGAATGTGTGTTCAATGTGGTCATACAAAATTTCTTGGTATTTTTTGGCCTAATCATCAGGAAGAAAAACTACTTTGTTTTCTCAAACAACTTCTTACATTTCCTGGCACTAATGCAGGAAATAGATTTCGAGGGAATGACCTTAGGTATTTGATAAATTTCACTCCTAATGTTAGAAGTGACCCTTTTACGTCATGAATCATAGATTCCATGTCTATCTCACATGAATGGTTTTCCTAAGAGACCATCAAAAACATCCAATGGAATAACATCACATAGGAATTCATCATGGAAAGGTTTTATTTCATATGGGAGGAGACATTATTTTGTGACATGGAAATATCTTTGATGCGCCCGAATTAGCAGGAACTTGACAAGGTCATAACTTGAGCTCCGGGTGTCCGTTTGAGTCCGTTTTTTTTTTGAAACCACGTGTTTTGATGAGACGAACGCAGCGGCAACCCGCCCTACCGGTTGGGGCAAGTTTTTGACACTTTTTCGGGCCCTAAATCCGCCATCTTGAGGCCAAAAATTAGGATTTAAGTTATAGTTCATTTTTTTCCTATTTTTGGGCATTAGTTAATTTTAGTCTATTAGTTTGATTATGAGTTATAAAGTTGGCAATTCCTCTAATTTAGGAATGTAGATGTATGGAAAATTCTGTGCTCGTACGAATAAGAATGCAAAATTACTAAGAATAACAGGTTCTAGTAAATTGCTAAATATAGTAATTTCTGCCACCTAGAGTAGATTTAGCCAAGTTAGTTAGAGTTTGCTTGGCAACTCGAGTTGGGAGTTGTTCTCCTATTTAGGAAAAATTGTAATTAATTATTCAATAACAAAGAAGGATATTTATTTGCTTTTGGAGTTCATATTATGTGTAGTATATCAAGTTTTCTCATAATTTGGCTACATTATCTGGTATCAAAGATGGTTCGAATTCTTTTAAAAAATGGAGGAAGAGGAGGGAAGAGGAGGGCACTATGGCCCAGATGACTATAAATATGAAATATCTGCAGAGGCAAGTTGTTGTGCTTGCGACAATGATAACCCAGAGAGGAAATCAAGGTGGAGATGACACAATTGAAGAAGAAGTTTGTGAAGAGGAGGAAATGCAAGCATCACCATTAGCTTTTGAAGAAAGGATGCTTCAACCATTAGAAGGAAAGAATTATGGGATAAGAGTTGATATTTCATAGTATGGTGGTAATCTAAAACTAGAGGGTCTGATAGACTAGTTGACTAGCATGGGGAAATTTTTTGAGTGGAAGGCTATGTCAGAAGAAAAGAAGGTAAAATTTGCATGCACGAAATTGAAAGGTCACGCTATGTTATGGTGGGATAACCTATAGAAAGAGTGGTCAAGAAAGGGGAAAGAAATCATTAGGACATAGAGTAAGATGGAGAAGAAGTTGAAAGATAAATTTCTCCCTGTGTATTGTGCACAAACCCTTTGTAGGAGGTTTCAGAATCTCAGACAAAACGTAAAAACAATGTAAGAATACACAGATGAGTTATACAAGTTTTCCAATTGTGTAGAGCATGAAGAAACTAAGGAAAAAATGGATTCAAGGTATGTAAATGGATTAAAATTTTCTATTCAAGATGAGATAAGTATGCATAGGATTAAAAGCGTGGAGGATGCCTATCAATTAGCCTTAAAGGCTGAAGAAAAATAAAATCATCAAAGTTTTAGGAGATCACCTGGAATGAATAGGGGGGCCTCATCCTCCTTTTGGGGATGAGATGGTTTCAACCAAGGTAGGTGAGAATCATCTCATGGACTGGGAAAAACAAGAGGATACGAGACAATATTTCTAGAATCAACAAAGAGGCAGAGGATTTTTCTAGGGTTAGAGGATATGTTAGCGATAGAGGATGGGAGGCTCCACAAAGACCATTTGTTTGTTACAGATGTGGTGAAGAAGGGCATCAGGATTTTGAATGCCCACATACTTATACACATGATAAGAGGCAAGGAGATGCTCCAAGAGTAAATCTTGTAGAAGCTAAACAAGTAGAAGATTAACAGGACCTGGAAATTCCACCAGATGTTGGAGAAAATATGATGATCAAGAGGACGATGATTGCTCTAAGAAAGGAGATCAAGGGGATGCATGGTTGCATTAAAATATTTTCAGAACAAGATGCAATTCAATAGGAAAGGTATGTAATGTTATTATTGATGGTGGTAGTTGTGAGAACATGGTTTCAGATGAGATGGTCGATAAATTGGGTCTACATTGTGAGAAGAATCCTAACCCTTACCGTATTGCATGGTTTAAGAAGGGTAATGAAGTTACTATTGATAAGAGATGTTTAATAATATTTTCTATTGGGAACAATTATAAGGATGAGATTTGGTGTGATGTTATTCCTATGGATGCATGTCATATGTTGCTAGGAAGACCATGGAAATTTGATATAAAATTTATTCATGACGGGGGAAAGAATACTTATACTTTCTGGAAGGATGGCACAAAAATAGTTTTTCTACCTCTTAAGGAAGAGGGGAAGGCTGAAAATATGCTTTCTACAAAGGAATTTTGTGAAAGAGGAAAAGGCAACTAGTTTTTGTTATGCACTAGTCACAAATAAGGATGAACATGCAAGTGCACAAATACCAGTAGAAATAGCAAAATTAATAGAAGAATTTTCATATGTTATTCCTGATGACCTACCAGATGGATTACCACCCAAAAGATATATTCAACACCATATTTATTTGATTCCAAGGTCTTCACTCCCAAATCAAGTGGCTTATATGATGAGCCCAACATTGCAAGCAGAGTTGAATAGGCAAGTGACAAAGCTCGTGTGAAAGGGGGTTGTAAGGGAGAGCATGAGTCTGTGTGCAACCCCAACTTTATTAACACCAAAGAAGGATGGAACATGGAGAATGTGCATGGATAACAGAGCAATCAATAAAATTACAATCAAGTATAGGTACCCAATACCTCGGCTTGATGATACGATGGATGTGCTTGCTACATCTAGGTATTTCACCAAGATTGATCTTCAAAGTGGTTATCATCAGATTTGGATTAGAGAAGGAGATGAGTGGAAAACAAAATTCAAGACAGGAAATGGATTATATGAGTGGTTTGTGATGTCATTCAGGTTGTCTAATGCACCTAGTAATTTTATGAGACTGATGAACACTGTGTTATGGGAGTATAATGGTAAGTTTATTGTGGTTTATTTTGATGATATCTTGACCTTTAGTAAAACTAAAGAAGAATATTTGAGGCATCTAAGGGTGGTATTTGAAGTGTTAAGGAAAGAGAAACTCTGTGCAAATATGAAGAAGTGCACATTTATGGAAGAGAGTTTGGTATTCTTGGGCTTTATTATTTCAGCAAATGGGGTACAGATGGACTCAAAAAAGATAAATGCAATTATTGAATGGCCTACTACATGAAGTATAATAGAGGTAAGAAGCTTTCATGGTCTAGCAACATTTTACAGAAAATTGATTAAAAATTTCAGTAGTATTGTAGCACCTATAATAGATTGCACAAAAGGAAGGGAGTTTTTTTGGATAAAGGTTGCTGAGGATAATTTTTAGTTCTTGAAGAAGAACTACCAGATTTAGATAAAGTGTTTGAGGTTGATTATGACACCTCACATGTGGGTCTTGGTGATGTTCTAAGTCAAGGTGAAAATCCAGTAGCTTTCTTTAGTGAGAAAATGAATGAGGTAAGAAAGAACTACTATACTTATGATGTGGAATTTTATGCAATTGTACAAGCATTAAGTCATTAGAGGCATTACTTAGTACCTAAGGAGTTTGTGTTATTCACATACCACATAACCTTGAAGTAAGTGAATACCCAAAAGAAGTTGAATAGTAGGCATGCAAAGTGGGTATCATTTTTGTAGGGTTATACTTTTTCTCTGAAACATAAATCCGGGAAAAGAGAATCAAGCTGCAGATGCATTGAGTAGGCGTGTGAATTTGTTTACCACTATGGAAAATGAGGTGGTGGGTTTTGAAGCAATAAAGGGTTTGTATTCTTCTGATTTTGATTTCAAGGATATTGTTGAAAGGTTATTTCTTCTATTGTTAGACAATGCAGGAGATGTCCATGAAGAGTACATTTTACAGGATGGCTACCTATTCAAGGGACACCAACTATGTATTCCAGTTGGGTCTACGAGAGACAATATAGTGAAAGAGTTGCATAGGAGAGGATTGGCTAGGAATTTTGGTAAAGATAAGATGATAGTGTTGGTAGCAGAGAAATACTATTAGCCAAAGCTGAAAAGAGATGTGGTAAGATATGTGGAGAGGTTTCGAATTTTCCAAGTCTCAAAAGGCCATGCATAGAATACAGGGTTGTATATGCCATTTCCTGTTCCTAAAGGGTCATGGATAGATCTGAGTATGGATTTTGTTTTGGGGTTACCAAAAACACAACGAGGTAATGAATCAATTTTTGTGGTTGTTGATAGGTTTTCTAATATGGTTCATTTTATTGTCTGCAAGAAAACAAGTGATGTGACAGGGGTAGCAGATTTGTTTTTCAGAGAAGTTGTTCATTTGGATGGTTTTCTAAAAATATTATTTCGGATAGGGACACAAGGTTCTTAAGTCACTTATGGTGGACTTTATGGAAGAAATTGGGAACTCAAATACAGTTCAGTAGTGCCTATCATCCTAAGACTAATGGGAAAACAAAGGTGGTAAATCAGAGTTTGGGAAACCTGTTAAGGTGCATCGTTGGGGAAAAGCCGAAACAATGGGACTTAGCATTACTAGCAAGCTGAGTTTGCATATAATAGTTCCATAAACAGATCCATAGGAAAGTCTCCATTTTTAATTGTGCATGGGAGTAATCCAAATGGGGTTTTATATTTGGTACCACTACTAGTTGATGGCAGAGTCAGTAATGATGCAGAAGCATTTGCTGAACATATACAACAATTACAGGAAGAAGTGCGGAAGAAGCTGCAGAATAGTAATGATAAGTACAAGGAAATATTATATGTGCATAGATAGAGAAAGGTATTTATAGTTGGTTAGTTGGTTATGGTATATCTGCAAAAGGAAAGGTTTCCAAAAGGAACCGATAACAAGCTGAAGTACAAAAAGATTGGTTCCTACAAAATCGTGAAAAAAAAATTATAATGCTTATGAGGTAGAATTGCTAGGGAATTTTGATATTTCTCTAGTGTTTAATGTTTCAGATTTGTATTCCTTTCATGGGGATGTTATTTATTAAGTATTATATTAGAGGCAACACGTTCCGGTGAAGAAGAAAGAAGAATTGGATCAAATTCTGGATAAGAAAACAATGGACACCCAACATGGGAAATACAATAAATATTGGTACATTGGAAAGGACTAGAACAAGAGGAAAATACTTGGGTCATAGAGTGGGAGATTAAGAAATTGGATGCAAATAAATGGAAGTATTTTAAAGAAGACAAATTGCAGGAGCTACGTTTTTTTCAAGCAGGGGGAGAATGATGTGTCAAAATTGGCAGGAACTTAACAAGGTCATAACTTGAGCTCCGGGTGTTTGTTTGAGCTCAATTTTTTTTTAAACCAAATTTTTTAATGAGACGAACGCAGGTGACAACTCACCCTACTAATTGGGGAAAATTTTCACACATTTTTGGGCCCTAAATCTACCATCTTGAGGTTGAAAAATTAGGATTTAAGTTGTAGTTCAGTTTTTTCCTATTTTTGGGCATTAGTTAATTTTAGTCTATTAGTTGCATTATGAGTTAGAAAGTTGGAAATTCCTCTAATTTAGGAATGTAGAAGATGCATGGAAATTTATGCTCCTGTACGAATAAGCATGCGAACTTACTAAGAATAGCAGGTTCTAGTACACTGCTAAAATAGTAATTTCCACCACTTAGAAGATTTAGTCAAGTTACTTAGAGTTTTCTTGGCAACTCGAAGTTGGCATTTGTTTTCCTATTTAGGAAAAATTGTAATCTATTATTTAATAACAAAGAAGGAGATCTATATTCTTTTAGAGTTCATATTATTTGCAGTATATCAAGTTTGTTCATAATTTGGCTACATTAACATACCAAAACACCTCATTCTTTATGGAATGGAGAAAAAATATGACATTCAAGGTCTCTTGTGGAAAAGATGTTTGAGCATGAATGATGGAAAGAAGGAAACTCAAGATTATTCAAACCAAAATCAGTCCTACGGCAGCGATGATATGCTCAATGAAAAATTAGTAATGTCCTTGGGTGAACACAGATGGAAATTGGCATTCCAAAACTGATTTTAACTCCCAAGATCAAAGGATTTCATGGAATTTCCAAGAGAATTTCATCGAACATAAAAATAGATCATGGAGGCTCACTCCTCCAAAGTATAGATGCAATCATGAAATCACTTGTCTTTCCTAATGCATTGAGGAAAGGAGGATACTTTCTTAGAACGAGATCAACGGCTTTGCAAAACATCATCACTTCAGTGTATACCCATTCAAGGGTAACCTCTGAGAAGAGAAAAGTACTTCCAAGTGAAAGCGGGGTCTATCCCTTTCCTTATATTATACGTTATTTATGTTTATATTTCCCTTTCCCTATATGTTTTTTTTCCTTTTCAATGTGGCGTGTTTCACTTTCAGTTATGTTGTTATCTGTGTGTCCCTCCTTTCTACCTTATGTCTTCCAAGTTGTGTGTTCTTAAAGCCTAATGGATAAGGCACTGGTCAATGTTATGTACTGGGATTCTAGATCTTCTAATGTCATGTACTCATTGTCCTCATTTTTCTGAATCCACAACAGGTCCCCAAGTCATATCCAACTATTTTTATGAGTTGTTGTAAGGGAAAAATTCACACTTGAAAGCATGACAACTATAACCTACTGTGAATTTTTTCTTAAAGGTCATCCTGAGCCCTCCTCTAGGGCACCCTAACCCCCGTAATAGTCCTATTCTTATACCTCCAATAATTATGATTTGTTATTTCATCATTTCCATAGGTTATTTATGTATAAATTCTCATTCAAGTACTTCTAAGAAGAGACTCTTCGAGACAGAATCTGAGAATCCTATTCAGAGGTTTTAGAGTGAGTTTCATCAAAAGTGGTTCTTGGAAGCTATAAGAATATGCATAGTGCAAAAGTTACAACTCTTGAGCTTGCAAGAGAAGCAATTCCTGGAAGTTCTATGAAGGATTCATATTTCCAAAAATATGTCATTGTAAATATAATTTATATCTCTAGAATATGGTGGTCTCCCTTATTTCAAAAGATCTTAGGAGATTCTATCCATAATTCATGTTGTTCAATTTGCAAAACCATTTGAGGTCTCCTATAAAAATAATAAATATTCATGTTATAGGAATCTCAAGTGTATGACTACCCATCATTATTATATCCGAAAAAATATTTACATGGAATTTCATCTAATTTCAAGATGCGAAAATACTATTTGATACCAAGTGATTCTCCCAACAAAATGCCATCCAAGGTACGGTTTTAGGAGTTAAAAGAAAAATAAAATTCATGCTTTGTAAATTTGAAAAATAGAGATTATGCCACTTATGTGGAAACGTCCAAAATATCTCTGGGATATTATATTGCTCCATAAAACTATGATCCCCAATCATGTTAAGCACTATAATGGATCATGATGTGATTCCTCCTTGAGGGTAACATAAACAATTTATCCTCTATGCACTTTTAGAAATATGAAGATCCGTATAGTCACATAATGTGCCACATGGTAACCAATATTTAGGGAGACGATGGTGAACCTTCCATGAATTACATATGCAAAAAGCATCATGAAATTATTGATGGTTAGGGACAAAAAATTATAACTCGAGTCCCTCATTAAAAATCTCGAGGGTAAAAATTTTCTAAATAAATTTTTCACCCTTGTGACTTCATACTTCTACATGTTCCACGCTGTACAAGAACATTTTAAGCTCAGAGTCAATAAGACTTATTTTTAAAAATTACTACTGACTCATTTTAATTTTCCATTTCCTTACCACACTGGGTTGTTGTCTCCAACATCCATGTGGGAAACATTTTACCATACCTAAAAATCAATGGACTTAATGTTTCCTTAGTTGTTACATGCTCGAATATCTCTCATTATTAAATTTTGAGAAATATACCATATCTTGCTCATACACTTGAAAACTAGTGATTTGCAGAATGTCGTCATTCAATGTACTGGGAAGTTTCCTCTGCCTAGGATTTTGAAGTAATAAATTACTAAGTTCCTGAAAAAGGGTGGATTTCACATAATTTAAGGATGTTCTCTAATATCTTCTTTCATCATTTGTCGTCAATCTGGGAAGCGGGGGGGTAAACATGATATTTTGACAAATCCCTACCTAAAAACGGCAAAAGGAATCCAAATTTTCATCAAACTAAGGTTATTAAAAATCACAAGGCTAGAGATGGTGACACATGTGCTAGAATTCACTAGATTAAAGTGGGAGACAAAACTTCCAAAATAGAAAATTCCTTGAGGAGTAAATTTTTGAAAATAACAAAAACGGAAAACTAGGGTACACGAGTTCATGATTGTAATAAAATGATTCTTCCAAATATTATCAATAAATATGTGGATCTTTGTTCCTTCATTTTCCAGGCTCAACAATCATCTAAATAAAGTCAAGATGCTCTTTACCATTGTGTGGAAGTTGTTCCTTGCAAGCTATCCCCATAAGATAGGAAACAAAATGATGCCTTCCCAAAATAACTATCTTTAGATTAAAGCTTTACAATGGAATATGTCTTGTTAATGCTTAATCTCATCGTTATAGGTTTTCACTAATATAACTTTTATAAGACAACTTGGTCTGTGGTTGACAATGACCCTCTTCAAGTCTATAAAGAATATTTGCAAAACCATGCTCTTGGAAAGGTTGTTAATGAGGAAATGCCTTAGATTATTCCTAAGATGTCATAGGACTAGTTAGCGGTAGAGATTACTAAATAGGAGGTGAATTACATCTCACTTAGTGCCTCATACAAGATTTTGGATCTGAGATTGCTCTAGCCAGACTGGGATGCCTTCTTCTAGGATTGTGGAATTTCCAAGAGGAGACTAGTTCTGTTAAGGGTAGATACATTCTTGATAATATCATTTCAATATGGAGTGGGCCATAATTTCTCTATCTGAGGTATCACTTAAAATGATTTTCCTAAAAGTGCTTCACTTTAGATCAAATGTCCATATATTCTTTGTGATGCATTGAAGCACTAGTTTTGGACCTTGCAGTCAGAAGAATTACCCGCAAAATTTGTTTAAATAAGCATCTAAAACCCTAATTAAAAAGATACATATGATCAAGTTAACGACATATGTCAATTCTATTAGGAAACGGTGCCCTCTTACTAATTGATTTGCATTCTGCAGTCTGATACCCAATGTAGCTATCTAGGTGGTGATGTGGTGGAAATGGATACATCTAGGAATCTCTTATGCGTGATCATGCTTTCTCAGCTTGTCAATGGGCATTTCAAAGATGGATAATCCTCAAATAAACTAAGCATGAAAATAAAATCAAAGACTATCCCTCCTATGAAGTTTGATGCAAGATTCTACCAAGATTTTTACATTTGATTGGAGATTAGATGGATGTCAAATGGATTTGGACAGAGTTCTTAGCCTATGCCTGATTGGCTAGAAACTTACCCTTGGTGTTGGATAAATATGTTGGAACATAATGATTAAGTGGTCTGGCCAACCCTTAATGTATATGGGTCCATCACTAATATATAGGTTAATATTTAATAATATGAAATATTTATATTTCTATTATTAAATATGCTAACATAGGTATATACTTTAGGTTAAATATTTAATATCATGAAATGATTATATTTCTAATATTAAATATTATAAACCTAGGTGTATGTGTCAACCATTTTAGGTTGAAAAGGTGGGTCGGGAGACATACCGGATCACCTTATATAAAAAGGACTTTAGGTCCTCATTTGATATATTCAGGAAATATATCAAAGGTGTGCAAATCAAGTGATTTGGTTTTACCCTTGGTAAATAGGGTTTCAAAGGAGGAGGTGATCTTACTGGATGTAAAATAAGTTCTCTGAAGTAAAAGGTTATTTTCAAAATGGTTTTTACCCTATTGGGTTTTCCATTATAAATATTGTGTCATCTGTGTTATTTATTTCCTATAAGTATTTCTTTATTTAATTATGTTATGATGTAATGTTTATTTAAATATTCATCGTAACATTATATAATATGTAATTTGATTAAATCCGTATTTATTAGAATTCTGAAATTCTACCATGGTAACAAAGTGATGTAAATTAAATAAATTAAAATCAAATGTTTTGTATTTTATTTATTTAATTAGTATAGAGTTCTTTAAACAACCCGAAAGGGTATTTAAAATTATCTGGTCCCCTTCTTTTTTTCCCCAATTTATTTTGTGAAAAATTACATGTTGTGTTTTTAAATTGGTCTTTGTAGGAAAATTTTGGTGGTTCTCCCATCTTCAAATATCTAATTGTTTTGAAAGGGGATCTGATGTAATTTATTTATATGCATTAATATCATATGTAATTAAAATTTTAAGAAATATTATATTAATTATTGTATTGTTTGTAGATGTATGTGCATGCACAGGTAAAGGAGCTTAAATATTTAAATGCATAAAGCTCTCACATACAGAAAAGCAAAGGATCTTCCTCAACTATATGAAAATTAATTTTCCTATTGGTTTCAGAGTTAAAGACCAATGTAATGGGGTAAAATAATTTAGTGGCTCTAATATCTTGGTTCGAATTTTTTTTACATCCTCTTTTAGAATATGAGTTGAAATCTATAGTTTTCAGTTAATCCCATTAAATATATTTTATTAAATTTAATAAATTATGTAAATAAGGTTTAGTATTAATAACTTATAGTAACATTTTATAATTTATTATATATATATAACAAAATAACGATAATTTTATATTTTTTAAAAATAAGTATTCAAACCTAAACCTAACATGTGTCACTAACCATTTATATTATCCATGTAAGGAAGCGACCCCATTTATTTATATCTTATAGATTATAAAAACTATATAAATAAACTTATTTAAAGCTTTTCTTTTACATAAGAGTGGGAGTGGAGAATAAAATGAGATAATATCTCAGGTATAAATGTGGAATTCTTAGGTATAAATGGAGAATTTAAAAAAAAGGTTAGTTTATTGTGCCCCATGTGAAGTGTGGTAAATATTTATTAAAACACACAAGTTTTAAATTTTTTAGCTTGCAGGAATTATATAAAATATTTTGCAATCTTTCCATAGTTTTAAATGTGTGTAGGGTGAAATTAAGAGTAAATAAAGGGAGGAGACAAGGTTCATGAAAATATGGATTTCAATTTATTTCATTTATCGAATGAAATTACTTATCCCCTCTATAAAATATGAAGGGTTAATCTATACTCTCATAAATATACTTGCACCTAGTAAAATTCTTTTAACCTGGTCTATGTCTTTTAAACCACTTTAATAAGGGTTATGTTTTTTTTTAAATACTATAGTTTATAATTTTTATGAATTCTATGTTGTTTTTTATTTACATTCTATAAACTATATACCTCTTTTTTTAAAAAGTGTATATATTTTTACATTAAAAATTATAATAGGTTATTATAATGTATTAAAATATAACCTCCCTAATATTATACAGAAGAAGAAATTCTGGAATATCACATTCTAGGAATACACAACAAGTTTTGGCTTCATTAAATTTGACGGTCAAATGACCGTCATGGTAGACCAAACATAAGACAATATGACGGTCATTTAGACGTCAAATTTAAGCTCGTAGGTTATAGGAAACTTTAACTGTGTTAAAATTGATGGTCAAATGACTATCACGATAGACCAAAAAATAAACCATTATGATGGTCATTTAGATGTCAAATTTAAGTTGGTCGGATCTTTATCTACATTAATTTTTTTCAAAAATTTGAAGTTTGTTATGCATTCTTAGGGGCATCTTCTTCACTTCTATATGGATGAAAATATATTTTTATATAAATCTGGGGTATAATGCAGAGCCCTTTATATTGCAGGTTATTATTTTGATCATGGGAGGTTAATTAATATGCATTGTAATGACATAATTAGTTATGATCAAATAGTTTCTTTAGATCTATAAAATTTATATTTGATTATATTAAAAGTATTATTTTTATTATCGATAAATATGTATCTAACTCTGTGGTACATTGTATATTATAATAGGGAGTTTTTTATAGGTTTAGGAAACTAATGGCATCCAACTATTTCTTTCTTGACAAAACCTAGATCCTAAATGAAACCAACTACAACATTTGGGTTAAAACAAAATTTATGGTGAGGAAAATCTGGACAATTATTTATGGATCTGAGGTTACTCCCACTAGTCATCAAGCAAATGTAGATAACATGAATGGATTCTTGCAACAAATGCAGGAGGATCTTTCCATGATTCTGTGTAATGTGATCAATAAGTACCTTCTACACATTGGTAATATCGAAAATTTGAAAGAGACATGGACACAACTAGAATCCATGCATGAAGGATACTTGGTATATCAAGGATAGTAATGAGAGTATAATAGCTGAAGGAATTCAAATAAATGGTCTGTATATTTTTTATGATTTCTCTTCTGCATCTTGTTTTATATCTCAAATTTTGAATATTTCAAAACTATGACATGAAAGGTTAGGGCATGTTAATTATCGAAGCTTATATAAAATGTCTAGATATAATCTAGTGAAAGGTTTACATGTATTGTCTTATTCTCTTGACGTTACTTTATTAAATGCTTCTATATAATGGTTTTGATTCTGATTTAGTAAATGGTTATGATGATGTATTGATGTTATAGATGTTTTTGAAACACTTATCTTCCTAGATAAGAAATTAAATTGGGCTCAATCTATGTTAGAAAGTTTCAATTCTATTAACCTTAGGAAAATAACCAGAAGCCATCATATGTACCATGCATTAATTACCTTTATGAACCTGAGTTGTGAAATATTATAGGGTCTAGGTGGATATACAAAGTAAAATATAATGTTTTTGGTAGTATTAAAAAACATAAAGCTAGACTTGTTGCTAGAGGTTTCACTCAGAAACCTAGTATTAATTATGTTGAGACATTTTCCCTTGTACCTAAAACTTTTAGGGCCTTATTTACAATTGTTACTCAATTTAGGTGGGAAATCCACCAAATGGATAAGAAAAATGATTTTTTGAATTTTAATTTAAAAGAATAACTTTACATGTTTCAACCTAAAGGATTTGAAGAAACTGGTAAATAAAACTATGTTTATAAGTTGAGAAATCCTTATATGGTTTAAAACAAGCTCTTAGAGCTTGGTATGTGAAAATTGTTTCCTTCTTTAAACTATTAGGTTTTGCTAATTGTTTTTCTAACAATGATATATTCATTAAGAAATAAGGCTCACATATTATCATTATGTGAATATATGTTGATGATTTTCTTATAACTGGTTATAATTCTGATTTAATTCATAAGATTAAAGAAAAATTGAAGCAGTACTTTGAAATGAATGAGTTATGTATCTCACATCATGTTCTTTGTATGACTATATTTCATTCTATTGTTATTTTTCGAAACACAATATGTAACCATTATATTGAAAAAGTTTCTTATGATTAATTGTAAACCATTTTCTACTTCAATGGAAGTTGGAATAAATATTGATCCTAAATTTACGTATGAAAAAGGTTGATCCTATTTTATATACGTTTTAGTTGATAGTTTGATTTATCTAACTATAACTAGATCAGATACTTCATATACAGTAGGAATTAGTTCAAGGTTTATGCAAAAACTTTTTTAGAGATAATTGGAATCTTTCAAAAAAAATTAGATATATTAAAGGAACAATCAATTATGGGTTGAATTATACTAAGAATGAAAATGCTATTTTATATTGATTTTATGATTCTAACCATACTGATGTTGTGTTATAAAATATATTGGATATGTGTTCAAGTTTTTTGTGTAGAAACCATTACTTGGAACAAAAAATGCAATCAACAGTCTGCATTTCTTCTACTGAGGTAGAAAAGTACAATAGAAGAAGTAAAGAAGCCATGTGGTTGCAACATCTATTGGTAGAGATACAAATGGAAGATAAAGGAAGTATTCCTCTTCTATGTGGTGGTTAGAGTTGTATTAATCTTGATTAAGAATCTAGTTCAACATCAGAGGATGAAGTACATTGAGATACATATACACTTCACCAATGAGAAGGTGCTAAGTGATGAGATAATTCTCAAGTTCATGTTGACTAAGAGCATGTTGCTGACATATTCACAAAGTCCCTGAGTGCTGCAAAGTTTTGTCACTTTTATGAAAACCTTGGATTGTTGGAGTTTCCATTGAGGGGGAGTGTGTATGAAAATGTCAACCTAATGGAACTTGGTTTTTGTAAAAAAAGACCTTCGGGAAAGTGTAAAAATACCTTCAGGAATGTATACCTCCTTGATTTCTTTTTTATAAAATAGAGTAGAAAGATATTAAAAGTGGTCTTTAGTAAACTCTTTAGTGCTATTGAGCTTACTAGTAAACATCTAGTACAAGCATATTGTTAAGGAGGTCCTTGGTTGTAAAATGATCCTATATGCTTGGGTTCAATAACATTTTATGAGAACCTGTGAGAACATGTAAAACTCACAAATCATACTTAGCCACTAATCATGTGATGATATTTGGGATTCCAAATCTTTTTGTACCAAAAGGTAAATTGAGTATGATGAAGGTGTTATAATTCCATCAACCGATATGATAGCCTAAAATCTTTATGGTTTAAAGATTGTAAATCTTGTAGTGTACCATATAAAGGTAATCTATTGACATATGTTATGTTATTCCACTTAAACATTAATGGGGAGTGTTGGAACATAATGTTAAGTGGTCTAGCCAACCCTTAATTTATATGGGTCCATCACTAATATATAGGTTAATATTTAATAATATGAAATATTTATATTTTGATTATTAAATATGCTAAGCTAGGTATATAGTTTAGGTTAAATATTTAATATCATGAAATGATTATATTTATAATATTAAATATTATAAAACTAGGTGTATTTGTCAACTTTTTAGGTTGAAAAGGTGGGTCGAGAGATATATCCAATCACCTTATATAAAAAGGACTTTAGGTCCTGATTTGATATATTCGGGAAATATATCAAAGGTGTGCAAATCAAGTGATTTGGTTTTACCCTTGGTAAATAGGGTTTTAAAGGAGGAGGGGATCTTACTGGATGTAAAATAATTTCTCTGAAATAAAAAGTTATTTTTAAAGTGGTTTTTACCCTATTGGGTTTCCCACTATAAATATTGTCTCACCTGTGTTATTTATTTCATGTAAGTATTTATTTATTTACTTATGTTATGATGTAATATTTATTTAAATATTTATTGTAACATTATATAATATGTAAGTTGATTAAATATGTATTTATTAGAATCCTCAAATTCTAATAAAATCATGGAGAAAGATTCAAATTCTTGGGGATTAAATTTTTGTTTAATAGTGATTCTTCCACTCATTGGAAATATGTCATTGATCGGGTAAAGTACAAAGTTCAGCATTAGATCTCTAAGCCTCTCTCATTGGCTAGTAAATTTCAAGTTTATACAAAAATTATGGCTACCACCCAAGTTTATTATGTTGCCTATTGGTGCCTTTCACAAACATCATTAAAAAATAGATAAAATTTTATGGGCTTATCTTTGTTCTAAGTAACATCAAGGTGTATTTTATAGGGTTTCTTGGGATATTTGTACCCTTCCCTGTGATCAAGGTAGAATGGGAGTTATAGATGTTTACAAAAAAATTATTTCTCTTTGTGCTAAATGGGTTATTATATGTATAAATGACAATTAAGACTAGAAAATATTTTTATTACATTCCATATATTTAGGATATCCTTATACAAAAAATGCTATAAATCATTGGGTTACATACCATGATTATCACTAGAGTGCTGGTTAAAATTATAGGTATCTTTGTTGTGAGAAGTATCTAAAAATATTTCAAAGCTATTAAGTCATTTCTTCACTAGATTGGGGATGAATGTCACAATAAGATTTAATTCAAAGATCACAAATTATGTTGGTATCCTATATGTACTAGTGATAATGTCTAATTAGTTGAGGTTCCTAATGTTAAGGTTCTTCTTGCAGAGGAATCACTACCATTTGAGACCTTATCTCCAGCAGAGAATGGCTTCCTTGGCACGATCTTAAACGGAAATTTAATTCGATCAACTCTCATATTTTATATATGCTCAAAATTTAAGAGCTAATACTAGATGTTATGCTCCATAATCTTGGTTTGCAACCTCTTACAACATGGTAGCAGAACTGGTGGTAGAATCTAGAAATCCCTCTTTCTAACTACCAATTTGGTGTGATTTACAATCTTGTGTCCCCTTGTGTCCCACAATTAATAAGATCAATGCTCATTAAAGCCTTAAATCTTTAAATACCACTTGGATTTGAAGGATTAACAAAGTCTCAAAACCCTAATTTTGATCCTAATCTCAATTTCTTTATTTGGTGCCTCGTTTATCAAGGTCTTTTGTTAGGAGAATGATTAAGTCATTAGCATTCCCAATCTCAAATATCCTTTTTGCGCTCGACCTGAATCTTTCAAACATGTATTCTATACTTTTCAATATGCTCAATATTCTTAGAAGTGGATACAATCTCTCTTCCTCCCCTTCCATCCTGAACCATTTGATTGGAAGGCTACCCTGTTTGGAGACTTTGATAATATTCATGATTAGGTTTTTTATTTGAAATTTATTTCAGGTTTCTATTATTTTTCAGTTATGGAAAGATAAAAATAATGTTATTTTCCAGTAGGATGAGTTTACTTTAAAGCTAACCATGAATAATAAATTGGATTTTATATCTTCTGTGCCTATTTAGATTTAAGCGCAAGCGTAGAAAATGGTGCTAAAGTTCATGCATTTATAACATCTTTTGGATCACTAGGGGAGTGACCCTTACACTACAAGTCAGGTTTCTTCAAATGATGCCCATGCCTTACCACTTTCCCCTATACTACCTCATAGAAGTTGATCTCATACCCAACATCATTCCCATCCTCAGGGTCATCTTCCTCTATCTAAATTTGGGCCAGGATATATTTTTCCACCTCGAGGCAAGGTTGTGGCTATCTCCTCAAACTGGAACTCTCCTCCTTAGGGGGATAGTTTAATAGGATTTCCACCACTGGGATAGGGAATCTTGGTGCTTCTGAATATATAAATTCTAGATCTTGATGGCTGGGATATTGATCTACCTTTTGAGGGACCAACTATGGGGGTTTCATCCCTCTAAAAGATGACCATCCTCCTTCGCCTAGTGTTATTAATCCATTTTCCATTAATTTAGTTATGTGATTTTGTGGTTTACTTTTTGGTGTTTCTCATGCCCTTGTGACATTTTAAATTTGGACAGTGATTTTTCGGTCACCCTGTTATTGTAACTCTTTTTATTATTAATATAAAGGAAATTTATAATAGTAATAATTACATTATTGACTCTGGCGCATCTGAAAATTTTATTCCTATGAAAGTTTCTCAAAATATTGGCTTGAATCTCATCCAAGCATTGGTCATTGCTACTAAATTCAAATAAAATAATTCCCTCATTGTGGTAGAATCAAATATGCATAGATTTATTTCATATATTTTCCATAGAAGCGAGTAAAAGAAAAAAATTGGTGTCATACATGTTGGCTACCTACGGTATGGTTCTTAGTATAAGTTTCCACCAGGATTTTGGAGGAGAAATATAAATGGACTGGTCCTTTGCTTCAAGATCAGTAAAAAACAGAATGAAAAATATTCTCCCTAAACCAAAAATGAAATATACGGTTAAAAAATTAGATGATCCAAGAACATAAATACTATTCCAAAGTAGGGATATTGTTAGGAAATAAGGGATAAAATATGTGGAACAATCCCACATAGAATTTAAATAGTAGAAACTAATATGCTGAATAATATCACAAATCTAAAATAAAAGTGTAGAAAATAAAAGAAAAAAACACAGAGACAATTATTAACATGGTTCACCCAATTTGGGCTAAATCCAACAAGAATCACTTGCTCAAATTTTATTACAATCCACCTCTTTCTCTCAATGCAATACCCACATTTGTTTGGAGCTATACTAAAAAAAATCTCTTAAATTCTCACTTGAACTCACACACATACAATGTTATGTCTCCCCACATCAACAGGTAATTGCTTAAGTAATTTTAAAACATCATAGGAACCAAAAACATGGGCCAAAACCACCCCATACAAATATATGTCAAAAAACCTACCCATATGAGAAGAGAACATTTCCCAAAGTATTGGGCACATTTTTTGAGGCCAAAAAAATTAATGTGGAGAGTGTATAATACTTTTAGTGTACAGTCTTCAACACTTCCACAATGAAAATAGGCTCCACAACATAAAAAATAATTGATAGGTTATTTTTGAGGATAGAGGTAATGGGAATTTTTTTATGAGTTCTGAGTGAGATGAAGAGTTGTCTATCCTTAAAGAAATCCCAACTGAAATCACTGATGATATTTGTAATATGTAATTTGATGGTAGTTTCTCATCAATTGGGTCAGGTGCCAAATTTGTTTTTTCTTCTCCATGAGGAGATTAATTCCCATTGTCATATAAGATACATTTCTCTAATACTAAAAACAAAATAGAATATGAGGCCTTGTTGCCTGGATTGTAAGATGTTGAAGATATTGGAAAAATAAAGCTTGTAGTGCAAGGAGATTCAAATCTCTTTGTAAAATTGGTAAGATACTTTTTCCAAGGTTAAAAATATCCTCTCTGTCACTATATAAATAAAGTGTGGGATTATATAAAGTATTTTGATGCATTTGATATCAAGGAAGTCCATCATGATTAGAATAGTGGAGATGATTCATTGGGAGTGCATGCCTCTCTGATGATTACCCATCCCAATTTTGGTGAGCATAAGTATTTACTGGAGATGGATTTACATCCAAGAATACCTAATAACTTAGAGAGATGACATGTGTTCAATGATGAAGGTTATATATTGTCATTATTGCATCAAACAAGTGATTTCTTCCCACAAGAGTTTACAACTAATGAAAATAATCATAAAAGAGGTGATCAAGTTAATGATGATGGAGTGGCTTAGTTGAAGGGAAATAGAATTTCAAAAGGATTGGTTTACTAGAGGATTTATTTGATAAAAATTATAGGTTCATTTATAACAAGTTAAGGATCAACCTAAATCATTCATTGAATATAAAAAAGTAAACACTGGAACAAGTGATCAAACACTTGGATGGTGAACATTAGTAAGTGTTGTTCTCCTAAGGAATGCAAAAAAAAATCATTTTTTTTTAAGTATTATAATTTTCTAGCTTATTCATATGAATATCTCAAGTCTTTCTAACCACAATCTATGTAACATCCCTTTCATTTGAAACCCGATGCGAAGGAACTGTTATCAAAAAATCCCCTTGGGTTATTTTGATAACTTACATTCCATCTTGAATTTGGGTAGGTATAAATTGAGAAAAAGGGATAAATCCATTGTTAAGGGGATTTATCTCCTCCTTTATAAGCCCCCTCATTTACATACTTATCCAAAATAAAAATAATTGGGTCATTCGGAAAAAGATCTACCAAATCAAATGTTAGAGGAATAGTATGAACTGTTACTTTATTCCTCTTATTCCCCACATTACCGCATCATCCACAAGAAGGAGTTGGGGAATTTTATTAAATTGAGTTAGGTATTTCAGGAACTAATGGAATAGTTCCTCAGGGCTTCATGTTCCGTGCATAAGCGATTGGGCTGAGTAATAGGTGAGCGATAACAAACAAAGTGGTTAAGGTGCGAATCATGGGAATAGAGGGTACATTCCCACATTCTGTTAGTTCAATGATATGGCTAACATAATCAACATGGTAGAGAGTTAGCAGATAAATCAGGTAATTTAGGACTACGTGGAATACTAATAACTTTTCCACTCTTCCTCTAGTTCTCTAACCATGTGCTTTATTCACCCCAACGTAAATTAAAAGAGAAATCGGTTTGTTATAACCCATAAAGAACCCTATCATGAACCTCCCAAGCTCCTAAAATTTAGAGGACCATAAATTTCTCCATGAAACTCCAAATTTCACAAAATATTACTTTTTCTATAGGTATTATCATGTACTATACCATGGAAATAGGAAATATTTAATTTGGTGAGGTTAGGTGGGTTTAAAATAGGAAAAACTATCCCACCATTAAGGATGTAATTATAGGTATCTCAACTATCAGATTTGATGAAGTATGTTGCCCATTCCTTCTCCTACAAGAAAAATATCATGGAGAAACAGTACTAGAAGGATACCCATGCCTAGTTTTAGACATTTAATGCATGATGTTGGTGGTTAAAGTTAGAAATTACATTTTCCCTCTCTGTACCCTCCTCTCTCTCTCTCTCTCTCTCTCTCTCTCTCTCTCCCATTTTCTATATATTGTAGAATGATGCCCATTTATAAAGGTTGGATACTCTTAGAATGCAAGGGCTTCATTTGAAAGTGTTTCACAAGTGTTATTAAGTTTAGTCCTTAGATTTGGATTTTGCAATGTGTTTATGCCTTCTTTTTCCATTGTAATGGTCTGTGCATCTTCTTAAGGTAATAAAATCCATTTTTTGTGGCTATCTTCTACCCTAACTAGTGTTTTATTGCCTTTTCTTTCCTCTTCATCTACTTGAAGTTATATTGTGCATGATTTTTATCCTCTTGTAGGGTTTATTTATGTTTTTATCCATGAAAATGATAGTTTGAATGATGTTTTTGATTGTGGAAATCATGTATGCCCTCTCCTCCTTCATTTCCCTCCCATTTACACTCATCTGAGAGTGTTTTTCCCCTCTTCCTTATGCTACCACCTCTGTTAGTTTAGGATTTTTTCTTTTCATGCATCTTTCTCTTCCCCCAGTACATTAGAATTATGTAGAATAGGATTAGACAACTACAGTTTCTATTGTAGGAGTAGTTTAGCATTAGCATTAGGTAGAGGAACCAACCTTCTCTGAAGGTGTGTCTCAAGTAGAAAGTCCCACAACTTGAGAGACAGTCCCATGTTACCTAAAAACACTGATTTCTCATCCATTCATTCATGAAAAATTAGAGGGTGTTGTTTTTTAGTGATAACAAGAATTCTGGAAAAAAATAAATACACTACATTCCTAACATCATTGAAACTGTATAGGTATAGGGATATAAATCCCAATTAATATTTTCCACCATTTTACGTAGCCTTGGTAAAATAAAACCATGACATTTAAGTTACCACCATAGCATTTTAAATATAATTGATCATATATTTAAGGGAAGAATATAATATCGTGACCATATATATGTGGCCACCTTTTAAAATAGTTTTATTTAAAAGCTAACCAACCTTCAGGTTGCCTTTTTGTCATTTTTTTTAATTTAAAAAATACTTTTTTCCACTTTTTTCCCCACATTAACGTGGACTCTAAATTTCTTGGGATATTATTAAACCCCATAATATTCAGAAGTGTATGCCACATTTAAGGGAGTATTATTTACATAAGCCTTTTAAAGTATTTTTCCTTCCCTATTTGGATTGGTCATAAGACATGAAATGTGCTTTGACTTATGTGGGATATGTGGTGTGCCACATGATATGTGCTTGGTAGTTATGAATTGGCATGAGGTGCTCACTTGTCATTGAAATGTCCTTGGGATGTGGCACTTGGTTTGACCATTGGTAGTTGAGTTATTTAAAGAGGTACATGGATTCTGCTTAACACTATGAGAAGCTGATGGATGTTATGATTTCTATGAGATGCTTGGTGGTTTCTTAAAACAAAACCTTTAGCTCATTTTCAAATCACTTGCTAGCTTAATGAGCTACTTAAAAAATATAAAGATAATGTGGTGTAATAAAAAGCCACAATATAGTAAGGTGGTCGGGTCCCCCTCTAAAACAAAAGTGGACCCCATTAATATTTTTCGATCTTCGCATACCAAAGGTGTAAAAATGAAAACCCATTTTTCCATTTTTTATAATTGCCTTTTGACACATGTCTTCATGCCACTGATCAACATAGTTGGTCACTGTTTCACATTTTCTCCTTTTTTCCTGTCGATGCCAATCTTGCGTGAGATGAAACTTATAGATACAAAGTACATTTTGTCCGTTTCAAAGCATGTTAGAAATATCTCATCAATCTCTTCAATATGAAAGGAATTTCAAAATTCATATAGAATTTATGACCTATGGATACCCTTTAGTTCTTCCCACTACATTGCTATAAATGTTGTCATTGATGCCATATGTTAGGCATATTGTGAGATAGTTTGAACTTTACATGTTGCGCATTGAAGTAAACTAATTTATAGTGCTTTTGGGTGGTAACAATGCTCTATGGGTGGTGCTAGTGGTACACGGGTGGTGATAGTGCTTTATAGGTGGTGAAAGTGCTATGCAGGTGGTAATAGTGCTCCGCGGGTGGTGATAGTACTCCACGAGTGGTGATAATTCTCCACAGATAATCATAGTGCTTCAAAAGTGTTGATAGTGGGTCACAGGTGTTAATAGTGACACATGTGTGTTAAAGAAAGGGTTGTAGAAGTAATAAATTTTGGCATTGTGAAAACATGAGAAAGGAAATAATGAGGAAGGAATTTTTTTTGTGGTAGTTGAGTAATGTATGTGATGTTCAAAAAAATACATGGGTCAAAGAGAAAATAAGGGATGACAAAAATTGTTTGAAGGAATTACAAAATTCAATTATGTAAAGGCTAAATTATGCTAATTAATCTAAGAAATATAGAATTATGAAAACTCATATTTGTTCATGAATTGAACATAGTACATAAATGAATTCAATTGAAAATTGAAAGAGTTCTCACAGGATAATGATGCCGATTTGAAAAAGAAAGGAAGAGATAAAGATGTGAGAAATAATTAATGAAGATACAATAGAAATCTTTACAAAGAGAGATGAAGAGCAAAATAAAGTAGATTATAATGCTGAGTTTTTGAAAAAGAACAAAGATTGAGAAAAGCATGAAGTAAGTTGAATGTGAAGTGTGGGTGTAAAAAAGGAGTAAGAAGAAGTGAATAGTTATCTATACACCATCATCATGTTGAAGAAGTAACTACAGATATTAGTTTATTTGATTGGTGAGTTGAATGGTATCTCTAATGAGTTAGTGATCACAAATATTACTGAGTTGGTGCTCAACCTTCGGGATTGACATCTCCAGTGGGTTGATGCTCACAAATCATTGATGATTTGGTGTTCAACCTTAGGGATTAGTGTCTATAGTGGGTTAGTGCTCAAAAATCATTTCTAAGTTGGTGCTTGACATTAGTGAATGGTGTCTCCTGTAGGTTGGTGCTTATAAACATTTGTAATAATATTAATTTTTTTATTGGATTTAAAAATTAGCTCCAAAAAATATTGTATCTATGTATTTTCTTCTAAAAGGGTTTCCTCATACATATTATGTTGTGTAGTTGTTATATCATATGTAATTTTTATTGTTATGGATGTTAATGTTTAAATAAGTAAAAATTGGATTATACTGATTCACCCCCCAATATAAATGTGTTTTCATAAATTGGTATCAAAGTGGGTTCCTTTAGAATAGTTTGTTATTTAATTTAATTTGAATTATATCTAGATATTTCAAAGTCACTATTGAACCAAATGATGTATAAGTGATAAAATATTGAAATGACACAAGAAAACTAAGATGTAATATTTGAAACCCTAAGCAAAGAGAGAAGATAAAGGACACAACTTATTTATGCTTGACCTGGAACTGATATGGACTAGGATAAGTGATGAAAAGGATAGGAAGAGTTTCGTTAATGCTCACAATAAATTATGGAATGCACAAACAAGGATGGACACATGCACCTATGATAGGGAAAGGAAACTTAGGGCACTGATAACCGCTTCTGAGCACTGGTGACTTCTTAGGAGATCAGATTATAGTTTGTAGTATGTCGCAAGGGTGTCATATTTATTTCCTATTGATCAATTGATAGTGACATAATGAATGCCAAAGGTACTTGTAACCTGTAAGAAAAAAGTTCACCTGGAAATCCACAAAGACACATCAAATTTAAAAAATAAATATGCATATTTGGAATGACCCTGACGGTCACCCCAAGAGTGAACTTATGATTGAGCACTACACTACATCTCAAGATCCATGTAGTTATTATAAGTGTGTGTAGAAATGTTTCCCTAGGTTTCCTTTATGAAAGTTTCACTTGATAGCGAGATGTAGCTAGAATGTAGTTATGTAATAGAATGTGTGGTAGGAATAAAATTATACTCCCCTTCCTATGCAGTGTATGCAAAAAATGTAGTCCCTTTCCCTTGATTGAATGCAAAATTGATTATTTGAAGTTCTTTTGGTTACTTTTGAGTGCAAGCTTAGGTGGTAGTAATAATGCTTAAAGCTTGATCCCTTATTTGGAACACATAACTATGTATTTATATGATTCCCTTGTTTGAATTTCATAATTGACAATTGGAATGCCAAACTATGAGTGAAAAAGAGACCCAAAAGATAAATTTAAAATCCACTTTTCGTTACTTCACATCTAGGAATGTTTTTTTAATATATTATTCTTACTTTATGCTTCCCAATTTAAATAGCCATATATTTAAATACAACATAAACCTTAATGCAATCCATTTAGAAATAATTTCTTTCAATAATAGAATCCAACACATTAATCATTTATCACTTATTATGTCTTATACTTATGTATGGTGTGAGAGTCTTTACCCACTAAAATACCTTTCCTTATCATTTGCTGAATTACTAATTCATCTTTTCACAATAATCACTTCCAGAAAATATATTGTAATAAGAATCAAAATTTATTAATTTCTAGAATAGGTATCAACTCATGTTTCTAAGATTGGTCAAATATTTACTTTCAAAAAAACTACATTAAATGGCCAAGGGCCTTTCTCGTTTCCAAATATAAGTAATTCAATTAGGAATTCCATAATCAGTTATCCCACTTTACTTTCATCTATCAAAAGAATAAATGAATCTATTTACGTCATCCTTCTTTCCCAAATTCCATCTCTAAAATTGTTAGCATGAGTCAGTTCACATAAACTGAGCATGATAAACACCAAATCTTCAAAACAACATGCTCAACTTAATAATTTCATAGAAGGAACTATGATTTTCAGTGAAATTATTCTAAGGTTCAAAAGAAGGAACACAACTCTTTTAATCATGCCACTAGAACTTCATAAATGAACCTTGCAATTCATACTCATACAATTCCATTCAAGTAAGTAAAATAAGATGATAGTTAAATTTCACAAAAGTGAACCGAAATAAATATAATTGATCCTAATCAATCATATGAAAATAAGTACAAGATTAATATAATTTCAGTCGTATATCTCCATTTTATATGAATGAAACTTATACCTTGTTCACCAAATAGATTAACATACCCCTCATTGAATTATTATATAAAATTCAACTTTAATAATCAATTAGTATCTTATTCATTCCTAATAAATAAGATATACAATGTTGAAATCATATAATTCCATTTTATATGACTGATAATTTATATAATAACAAGAAATTTTCCAAACAACTTCATAGAAAAACCTTAGTTATCCCGCAACAACCAAATAAAACTATCAAGAAAAGGTTAAACTCAATAAAATAGTCAAGCAGATGCACATATTGACCTAGAGTACCAAATTACAATAAGTAAGACTTAATAGTAAAATTCACTCTTAAGAAAGAGTAGAATTACTAATAGAATATATTCAAAAGAAATAGCAGATCATAATGTATTGATAATCTAATCTTTCAGATATAGACCAAGAACTTATAGCTAAACTACAAAAAATCACATCCCATACCATCAAGGGAGGATTTACCAAGAATGGAATTCATTTCAAACTCGGTAGGGTAGCCACTATGTGTAAGTATTAAAACTTTTCAACAATAATACATATAACTTAGACTATCACCGTTGCACATAGACCTTTGGTCCTCAAGGAGAGAGAAATAAAACAACTAATGCCAATCAATCATCTACCCATGATCTAACTCAAGTAATATTTACAAGTTATACCTGGTAATAGGTAGTGGAATAATATTCAAAAAGTAAGTTTAACTAACCCTGTCAACATTTCCAGGTCGTAAAAAAAAGACCAGGATACAATAGGAGTATGAAGTTGAACTATTTTGAATTCCCTCTTATTACCCTGCCCCATGAATACTATCATAAATTGAAAATGATTCAACATCCATATCTCCTAACACATAGATTCATTAACATGAAAGTGGAATGAACTAGTTTAGATGACAACATACACACAAATGCCTATAATCACAAAAGCTCAACGAGTCATCTACCTCAAAATCAGCTTCTAGTTATAGAATGTCCATAAAGATTTGGTAATAAAAAACCCTGATCCCACTACTATTTCAAACTAAAAAGTTCATCAAATGTGGGTAAATCAAATACCCATAAAGAGTAACATTTAAATACCAAAGTCTCAAGAAAACAACATGAATTTCCCTATATAGTCAATAGTAACAAATTAGAAAGACTAGGAAAGATAGTGTAACTTATTAGCAAAATGCAATACCAATTTAAAAATAACTTCCCAAGATGTTATTTACCAAAATAAGGAAATAAACGCATCTAGTATTTCCTTAACCACTACCTTGATGTTTGGAAATGATCCATTTAAGACATGTAGTTACCCCGATAGAGATGAATTTCATAACTGAAAGTTACTGTGCTTCAAAAACACTTATACACATCTTTCTAAGTGTTATAACATTACCCAAATGATAAGACATAAATAATAATGAACCCATTAAAGATCAGTCAAATTTCTCAACCCAGAAACTAGGAAACACGTTATTCCTTCTAAATAAACATTAACAATCAAGCATACCAAACTAATCATCATTCCAATAGACATGCATCAATATTCAAAATAATATTACATTGCTATATTGAATACCCCAAAATAGAAATCCATTCTAGAGCATAATCTCATAAACACCCACTTCCAAGTGTTCATTACATCATGCAAGTATTACACTAAACCAAACAAATATATTTATTAATCAATAGAAAAGCACAAAATCAAAACTAAACAAAACATTCACATTCCCAAATAACAACTCAAAAATAACTTTATCCGAAGCCATTTTCATTGTATTCATATTACAAATCCAAAAACCATGAAATCACAATCAAGAATAAGATACTGCTATATCACCATATAACTATATTTAGAGCAATATTTAAATATACAACTAGGTAATAAAACAATGATTCATAATCGCTTCCCAAAACTAGAGAATAATTTCATTGCAAGAGTAAAGTTATTTTCTTGAACTAATTAAGTGGAGCAAGATATTTTGATGAGTTAGGGCTTATCATGCCTGAAAATGAAATTTGATTTCTTCTTTTCCAGCTTCCAAGGTTCCCTTTTCTAATTTCCACGATCGAATCAAAAAAGTGTTCATAGAAACCTTCCATCCCTTCCTGTATCATTTTTATAACCCTCTCATTTATTTTCTTAACAAAATTCCTCCATAGAATAATGAGATGCATGATTAACATAAGATTAGTTACCAGTTCAATCGACAAAACCTCCTCATGTAAAGCAAAGGATCTAGAGTAAATAATTGAAAAAAACCAACTAAACTCTTTTCTCCAAAACTGAAATATCTTTCCATAAGGTTGTTTTGGGGATTCATTTAAAGCCATTAATGATTGCATTTAACTACCTATAATTCCTTCCAGCTTCCATCCGTTGTTTAAAAATAGAAACCAATCTAATAGTTAGCTAAAACTCCTCCGTTATTTTTATCACCTTTTTTTGGCATGATAAGTTAAATTTAGACAACCAAAAATGTGGTGCTTCTCTCCATTCAATTATCATTTAATTTGACAAGTATCATGTGGATTGATGCCATCGTCTAACCATATCCTGACCTTCCCATACATGTTAATCTTGGTTAGGTCCTTAGGTTTATAAGTTAGGTCCTTATTAATATTTGTGTCAATCCTTAGCTGAGGTTTCCAGCTTTAAATCAAATATACTAGGATATTGTTATATCCCCTAGTGTATAACACTAGATTAGGACAGATTAGTTTAGGTCCCTCAACACATCAGGGTAGCTTAGTTTAGGTTTCCAATACCAAGATGGCCTAAATTTATAATCAAATCATGATTAAATCAAGCATCAGTATAGCTCCAAGTTACAAGTCATTTAGGTAACACCAATGTAATCTCAACAATTGATATGTCTGCATGTAAAATACATCAGAAGTAGTAAAATCCCAATTTTAGATTTATCCAATCAGGATTGAAATATCAAAAAGATCAAGGATAATTCCTTGGATCACTGATATTTATCCAAGGTAATGTCCTCAAATGTACATATAAAATCCATAGGAACATAAAATAATAACTTAGATAACTTACCAAGTTACTTGATTATCCATCTATCATGAGAATCTGATTTATCTTTCCATAAGACAAAATTACTCGGTTTATTTCAAAAACTAGTTAAGTGGTTACGTGATGATAAGTCAACATAAGTACAATGTTGTCATAAGAGTGATTAGATTCATATCATAACAAAAATTGGTATCACTCCAACAATCATGATCTATTAGTTCTAAAGAGCACAATGAATCAGAATGGAAATCATATATCAATGATTGCATACCTCATTCAAAGAAGAAAGTACATATATCAACACAATAGGGGAATTACAATAAAAGAGACCCAAACAAGAATGAGTAAGGTGAAAAATGGTCACGGGTGCTTGGGTGCTCTTGTCTTGGCTAGGCACTGGTGTCTAGAGCCATAAAAGATAAATAATAAAAATACCAACTAGGATGTATGGTGTGAAAGGCCAAATAGAAAACAAGAAATAAAGAAAAGAGGCCAAAGATGGTCGTCAATTACTAATTTTATTACTTATGTATTATATGAATGCTAGTATGTGTTTAGGACCTATAAATTTACCCAAGTGCGTGAATATGTGTCTACAATTTGATAAATGGAAGGTAGATCAAAAAATAGACATGGCTGGTCAAGAAGGTTTTTCATCAAAGAAGAATCCATTGTTTGATGGAACCAATTATGATTTTTGGAGTATAAAAATACAAACCTATTTAATGGATTTTGGTTTTGACATTTAAAAATCTCTTGTTAGTGGTTATGTAGCTCAAACAAATCCTCTAATAGATCAGGTGGGTAAAAGGACAAGTGAGAGAAATGTAAAGGTTACAAATGAAATTATTAGCATATTGTGTGAAGCAGAATTTATCAAAGTAATTAATTATAGTTATACAAAGGGGATTTGGGATAAGATAAAGAATGTATATGAAGGAGATAATAAAGTAAAGAAATCCAAAATTCAAATACACAGAAGTCTGTTTGAGAGTTTAAAAATTAAGGATGAAGAAAACATTAGTACATACCTCCTTCATGTTGATACTATTGCCAATCCTATTAGGGGCCTTGGAAATGAAATTAAGGATGAAACTATTATACATAAAGTTATTATATCTCTTCCTACAATATTTGATGCAAAAGTATATACTATTGAAGAACTAAAAAATTTAATCATCTTAACAATTGATGAGCTGCATGACATTCTCACATCATATGAGATGAGAGTTGAAAGTGATAAATAATCAAAGTGAGAGTTTATTTTAAAGCATCAAAGAAGGAAAAAACCAAGGAACCCGAGTCACATGACTATTCTAGATAATTATGCTAAAATGTAAAATAATAGTCTAATCTGATACAAGTTTGTAGTAAATAATTGAATACTAAAATAATACCCAAGTAACTAAGTAATGAAAATATGAAACTCTAATTACAAAGAGGGTTAGAAGATCCTTAGAATATTTGAATAGGTTGGTGGACTATGTCACAATGGACATTGATTGAATAGAGATGGAGGAATGTCACACAGAAGCCTAGAAAAATGTAGATCCAACAAATTTGACTAGACTGGAGTGCTTGGAGAGGGATAGGGGCACCCTTGGCTGCCCTAGTATAATTTCTAAGTGTCCTATTGTATGTAGATGCTACAAAAAACTCATCTAAAGTGTCACAAAATGTTCACACTTATTATCCTTTTGTCACATGTATATTATTGTAAGATATCTGATTTCACTATAAACATGTATTGAAGAAAACACCTGTAAAACACTCAAATAGGAATCAAATCATAAAAATGAAAGATGAAAAATGAGGGGTTAAACTGTCCTCAACCACCACAATGGTGGACTTAAAAATAAGCATCATAATATATTTCAGACCTAATGTAGTTATGTGTGTGTGTACAGAATTGTGCCCTAGGTTTTTCTTGTGCATGTTGTCTTAAAGTAATGAGCAAGTAGCTAGATGTAAAATGTAAGTATTGTGTGCATGGAAACAATAGACTCTCCTCATATGAATTTTGATCTAGGTGAACCAACTTTTTTTCCCTTGTTATGGAGCTAGATGGATGAAAATGGAGCTATATATGCCTTTGATGGATGCAACCTTAGGTGGAGATAGTAGATTCTTAGTGCTTGGAGATATATATGCCTTTGATATGCCCTTATTATGATCACATAACTTTATATTTTTTATGATTCCTTTTCTTATATTTTGCAATTAATCCCAAAAAGGCTGACTACCAAAAAGATAATATGATCAAACGAATAAAAAAGGACCCAAAAAGTGTGACCAAAGTACAAAGAGGACAAGGAAACCCAGAGGGGATGGGAGCACATAGTGCTGGTGTCATGGTTGGGTTCTGGTGTCCAGAATGAAAATTTTCGAAAGGTGTAAAGAAAAATTGAGAAAGTAAGAGTGAAAGACTGAAAGTAGAAGCATAAAGCAAATAAAGGTGGCAAAAGACATAGGTTAATTAGTAATTTTCTTACTTAGGAACCATATGAATAGTAGTATGTGATCAAGACTAGATAATTACCCAAAGTGTGTGATTTTTTATCTAGATTTTCCCATACTTTATGTTGGTGAGTGGAAATATCGGTAACATAAAGTAGATAGGTATACGTACCTGATATCCATGTAGATTGATGTAGAAAGTGTGTCAAGAGACTCGAAAACAACATGGAGTGATAAAAAGATGGAGCATGGAGACTAAACATGAAAAATTGTAAAATTTGATGAAAATGAACCTAGGGTGGAAACACATGTGTGAATGTGGTGTTGCACCTATTATTGGTGTTGATGTTGACTACCTTCTTCCCATACAAATGGAACTTCAAAAGATAAGATGATCAAGTAGTCAAATACAGATGTATATGTATAAAAACACACGTAATGAAGTGTGTAAAATGCTGAAAATGTGAAAAAGGAACATGTGCAACAAATCCACAATGAGGAAAGAGTGTAGAAAGGATCATATAGATGATGTCGATGCATGCAAGTTTTTTAGGAAATCTCATGCCAATGTAATGAAAGAAGTTTAGGGAGAATTTTCTAGTGTCATCCAAAAACCTTTAACTGCTTCCTACATTATGAAAGACCACTACTGATGGTGTGTACTGTGTTAAGGACTCTCTACCCTGTAAAATCCACTTTGTAAATTCCTAGTGTTAAAGGACTCTTTACCATGTCCAAAGTCTTTGTGACATGTCGAAAATTTGTATAACTATCCCCTGGTTATTGGTACTCCAGGAAAGACCACTCTATTGCCCCCTGTTACTAGCACTCGAGGAAGGTCATTGTGTACTACAGACCCAAGTTTGTTTCTGAGCCCTACCCCAGAATGAAACTATGTTGTGCCACTATTGTGTGTAACTATGTATGGGGTGACTGATTCACCCATATGATGCCCCCTCATTTGAGGTGCATGTGACATCGTAGGAGTATGCATCCCAAAAGAGGAATGACCGTTGTGTTGAAACTATTCCCTATAGGGGAAATGGATTGTGTTTGGTAGAAACCAAGGCACATGTAAACAAATGGCTAGGAAAAACAAGTGTTAGTATAATCAAATACAAACAATCATGTATAAGACGAAATGTAAGATACCCATACAATGTATATGCTAAGATGCAAGTAAAAATTCAAAAATACATTGTAGATGGTGAAAAGAGGGTGAAAAATATGGGACATCACTCATCATTTCACTATATAATCAAGGCCATAATGGCCAAAAAATATACAAGTGTGCACACAAGACAAAGGGAAAATCCCCCATACAAGATCATATAATGACAAGAAATGATAAAAAATGTAACATATAACAATGGAGAAAATATCCCTACATAAAATATGTTGCACATGAAGCACCCATTAGCATGTTAGAAAGATATAAAGAATGTCAAAGATTGTATAATCTGAGAAAATAGTGTGCTATGAAAAAAATGAATCAGTAACACCAGTAATGTTTTAAAGTGGATGTCCCCAAGAGCCTTTGTGGGACTGGTAATAGGTATTGCACTAAGAATCCTTGTTGTGTGTAATGGATCCATAGAATTAGTGATCAAAAATACAAAGAAAGTGAGCATGCATGTGAGTATGATAAATATAATGACATACAAAATATCTATTTATCATGTGTAATAAGATGTCCATGTACAAGTAATTATACGCGAATATAAATGTGACCAAGATATGCAATATGATGTGGATAAATGGAATGGAATGTAAAGTGAATGATAGGAGTTGCATGCTCTTTGAGTGAATGAATTTGTATGCAGTGAGGTTCATTTGCTTATACCTCCTCAACAATCAAGAATGAACTGTAAATGAGACTACGTCATCAGGAAATTTTTGAACTATATGTTGTGTGTAGCATGATGTTATGAATGAGTAATGATGATATGTGACATAGGGATGAGGTGAAATAATGTGTGATGATTTATCAAAACAAGATAATGGAAGAAGAGATGATTTATCCTAAAGTGTTTATCAAAACAAGATAATGGAAGAAGTGATGATTTATCCTAAAGCACATATCACTAAAGTATGCTATGAGAAGTGATTATTTAGTGTAAAACATATATTGCGAGATGATGCTAGAGGAAGTGATGATGTAGCCTATGGTGTATATTACTAATCTAGGAATGTTTCATGAGAAAAAGATTGAATAGTTGAATGTGTGAGTGTGATGAGTTCCATTTGATTTTTAAACCCTTAGAAATTGAGTATGGATCAAGGGACTAAAGTACGTTATAGGGTAGTGAGTGTAGTGCATAAAAGTAGATGTGTAAAAATGCGTAATATGTGTAATAGATGTTGTGATGAGAAATATTCATGTGATGTGTAATGTGTAGTGTATAATGTAGGATGTATAGTATGCAGTGCAAGATGTGTAGATACATAGTAAATGTAAGATGTAAGATGTAATATGTAGGAGTTAGGATGTATGTATCTAAGATGTGTGATGTGTATTGTCTATTGTGAAGTGTGTCAGGTCCATGTGTATAGGATTCCCTCAATAGTTGAGTGTGAACCGAAGAAAAAGAGTGTGTCATCAAGTAATGCTCATAGTACCTTGTGTGTAGTACAAGATGCGTGTTGTCAATTGGGTGGGAATATACATAATTCCTACTAACTATGTAGTGGTGAGTGAACTATCTAATGAAACTAAATAATGAAGGTCCTCTACTCAATGATTATGGTGACAAAATCATGTGATCATGCTGTATGAGTGGTGGTATAGCAAATAAATTCTTTGCAGATGAGTGAAGCCTATGTGCATGTAATGGATGAGTATATGATGGGTACCGTGGTGTAAAAAAATGTGTAGGTGATGGAGACCTATGTGAAGCAGAACACGGTGGCGATGGAAACCTACCTGGAATAAAACAAGGTGGTGATTTTTGTCTAGATGCAGTAACTGTCCTAGGAATGGACCTATACCAGTACATTGTATTACAGAGCGATGATGCCGCATATGGTGTGTACGAGTAGTTGAGCCAAGAGTAGATTGTGATTTATGTGCTATGGGATGTGGCATACTAGATGAAGAAGATGATACATTATATGTTATAAGAGGCGGTTGTGACCATGGAGTAGATAGAGGCACATCATCAATAAAAATGAATTGATTGTTATGAATTAATTTTAGATGTAAATGATTCATGAATATGATAGACTTAGAAATACGAATCTAATTGAGGCCTAGAAGCATGTCACATCCATCGAATTTTTTCTAAAAAGGAAGGATACAAACATACCAAGAGGACCTACTGTAACGTGAAGTTTCACAACACCATATGAATTTTTCATGGGATATGGAATTTTTGATAATGGATAACATAGCGATGAGAAGTGGAATAGAACAGGAACTAATGGGCCAAGACGGATCAAACTTAGTATTATTGATAGGGACATATATGATAGAGGCACTAATATGTAAGTGATTAGAAGAAAAAACCGCTTGATAATCATGGTGGGAGAAGGAAACAATTGGTGGAGAAGTGTCAATATATGTAACTAGAAGTTCAAGAGCCCCTGATGGAGGAGGAGGCACTATGTGATATACATAATTAGATGAGGATTTGACTACTTTTGTGTCATGATTTAGTAGAGGATTGTTAAATTTTTTGAGCTTATGATTTTTGTTGACATGTGCGGAAACTGTATCTTCTGGAAGCTCAATTTTACCATTATTGATTAGGTCCTGAATAATAATACGGAGTTTGAAAAAATGATTTGTGGAATGCCCAACACACTGATGATGGTTGCAATGCTATTTTTTATTGTAATTACACCCTTTTGGTCAAGATGGGTCTAATTAGAGTAGAGGAGGAAGTGTGAAGAAGTTACTATCTATAAGGTGTGGTAGTAGAATATGTGTAGGGAAAATGAACTTAGTGAATGTGCACCTAGGTGATTGCGAATGAAGCTCTTTTCGTAGTGGATACCACGTTGACAATCATTTTTTTATCAGTTGGTTTAGTTGTAGATAACTTGAATGTCGACTTAATTTGAAAACCTATAGAAGATGATTCTTGATCTTGATATTTAAGCTTTCCTATGGATAATATTTTTGTTTCGTGAAGCTTAAGAGTATGAAAAATTTGATCAAATTAAGGAGAGGTCTCAAAGACAACACTTTCTTAGAGAGGTGGTAATAGACTCTGGATGAACAAGTCCTGATGTTCAAAGTCCACAATCACATTTGACATCTTAGCTAAGTTGTTTTTGTATCTCAAAACGCAATTTGCTAAGTGTTCGTTAGGTCCCTATTTAAGTTGTGTAAGTTGGGAATAAGAGATTTGAGATTTTATGTTGATAGAAAATTTAGTGAGAAAGGCATCAACCATGTGTGTGAAAGAGGTTATCAAATGTATAGGTAGGACATAGAACCAACGCGTCACATAATCTTGTAAACCATGGGGAAAGAGCTTAGTTAGTATGGTATGATCATCCACATAGTTGATGCATGCCACATGAAAATATGGGACATTCTCTTGTGGGTCATCATGGCCTTTATAGATGGGTAATTTGAGGGAGATGAAATTAGGAAAGAATGGATAGGTAGAAATGGTGGGTAAAAAAGCAGTATTCAAAAGCAAAGTGGATTCCAAAGATGTTGACACATGAGAGGTAACAAGTTGGAGATGGAAAATTTGTGTTTGTAGATCTTGATATAAAGAAGTTAAAGTAGGAGTATTCGGAAAAGATCTAAGAAATGGTTTGGGAGTACTAAGGTGAATGTTGGGAGTGGTAGTGGTAGGAATGGGAGATGAAATATAGAGAGGTGGAGCGGAGACCATAGGGGCTGAAGAGTGAGTAATAATAGAGGTTGAAGCATCACGAGTCTTCTAAGAAGTAATTAAAGCATGAAAAATATGTGGGATGTGAGTGATATTACTATGCAAATATTGCCAAAAAATTAGTAACCATATTTCATTATTCTTGGTCAACATTGGTATCTTCTTCATAGGATTTTTCACTATCATATTTTTTTATTTCACTGAGAGGAATATTGTGAGAGCTATCCAATGGATTTTCAGTTATAGACATGGAGGTTTATATATCGGCCACTGATTTGGAAAGTCTAAGGACAGATAAAGGAAATTTACACTATTGAAAAGACCCAAAATGACCACTACGGGTGACAGACATAAGAAGAAGAAATCACAATAGAGAAAGCATATTCAAAGATTGGGTTCACCAAAATGATTATGCTAAAATGTAAAATAATAGCCTGATCTAATACAAGTTTGTTGTAAATAAATGAATACTAAAATAATAATCAAGCAACTAAGTAATGAAAATATGAAACCCTAATTACAAATAGGGTTAAAAGAGCCTTAGCTAATTCTAAGAGATTGTTGGAATATGTCGCAGTGGAGACCAGTTAAATAGATATGGAGGGACGTCACACATACGTCTAGAAAAATGCATATCTGACAGATTTGATAGGATTGTGGCACCTGGAGAGGGATAAGGGAGCTTGTGGGCTCCCTGGTCTGATTTTTGGGTGCCCTAGATTGTGTAGATGCTTAGAAAGCCTCATCTAAAGTGTTGCAAGAGGTTTGCAATTTTCTTCCTTTTTGATGTGTATATCATTGAGGTTGTTATATACCTTCAATGAAGAAAGCACCTAAAAAACTCTCAAATAGACATCAAATCCTAAAAAATAAATATGTAAAGTGAGGTGTTAGACTATCCTCAGCTGCCACAATGATGAACTTACAATCGAGCACTACACTACATCTCATACCCAATGTAGTTCTATGTGTGTGTGCATGGAATTGTGCCCTAGGTTTCTCTTGAGCGTGTCACACTTTAAGTAAAGAGCTAGTAGATATAGGTAGAATGTAAATAACGTGTGTATGAAAATAATAGAATACCCTCCTATGAAGTGTGATGCAGATGAACCAACCTTTTTTCCCTTGTGATGGAGCTAGATGGATGTAAATGGAGCTATAAATTCCTTTGATGGATGTAAATTTAGGTGGAGATAGTACATGTTTAGTGCTGGTCCCTTATTATGACCATATAACTTTATATTTATATGATTCCTTTTCTTACATTTCGTAATTAACCTCAAAAAAAGCGACTACTAAAAATATAAGACGCTCAAACAGCTAGAAAGGACCCAAAAAGTGTGACCAAAGTACAAAGAGGACAAGGGTACCTAGAGGGGATGGGGCACCTTATGTTGGTGTCCTAGCTAGGTGTTGGTGCCCAGAATGACAAATGCCAAAAGGTGTAAAGATAGACTAAGAAATTAAGAATGCAAGACTAAAAGAAAAAAAATAAAGCAAAGAAAGGTGGCCAAAGACATGGGTTAATTAGTAATTTTCTTACTTGGAAACCATATTAATAGTAGTATGTGATCGAGACTAGATAAGTACCCAAAGTGCATGATTTTGTGTCTATACTAGCTATACATTAGATGAAGAAGAAGCTCACTTTATTAGAAGGCCAAATAAAGGATCTGGAAAATATAAATGTAAGTTAACATTCAAGTACTTTGATTTTGGTGGAATTGGACATTATACAAACAAATTCGCACATAAAAATAAGGTTGATAAATTAAAAAAATATTGAAGGAGAGTAAAATGTATTATTAGTCCAAGAATAAGAGACATAAACCTGGGATATGTGAAAGTAAGAGGAATTATTACAATCACTATAAAAATATCTATACCAAGAAATAAAGTAACTCATATGAAGAAAGTGATGAAAGTGTTTTTGATAGTGATGAAGATGAATCTCTACTCATGGCCTTATAGGTGACTAAAAGAAAAGAAGAATTAGATTCAAAATAAGATGAAGATACTGAATTTGAAGCTAAAGTGGGCCTTGAAGGTGAACTTATTTATTCCCTAGAATAACTCAAGGTCCTTAGAAATAAAAATAAAAAACTAAAATAGAAATTTCAGAACATAGAAATTGAGTATGATGTTTTGAATTCAAAGATGATGCATGATATTGAAACTTCAAATAAAATCATCATTGATCTAAAGATTCAACTATAGGATATGAAAAATATGGATGAAGATGTGAGTACATAGTTGAGACAAAAAGAAGGAAATTGTGAGAAACTTGAATGTGAAGTTGTCTCCTTAAGAAAATAACCAGAGAAATCGACTACCAAGCTGAACACTTGTCTCATATTTGGAAAAATCTCTAAATTCTTAGAAAAAATCATCAATATATAGAGATCATCATTTATCAAATCATGTCTTGGCTAGAATGAGAAGTCTGCAAAGGAATCTCCAAAAGTGACAAGTCTAGAAAAATCAAGAACTTATGTAGAAGCTTGTAAAAGTTCTACCAGTGATGTAAGTAGAAATAAGGAAGAAGTACATATATCTAATTTCAAAAACACTTTAAATGAAATAAAAAAAGATAATAAAGTCATGTTAATCCTCTAATAGGAAACATGGATTCAACAAGAAGATACTTCCCTTCAAAGAGGCATTACAAAATCAGGTTTCAAAACTCTTTTTTATGGTTATTCGTATTCATGTAATCATTTTTGTCACAAGGTAAAAAATTATATGTATTATGAAAGAATTTTTGACATAAATATAAATGTAAATGTGAATTCATATTTGTCCTCCAAAAAAAGGAATTATAATTCATTTTCTCTGCTAGTGAAATTTGATATTGAATACTATAAGTACAACAAATTCATATATATAGCTCACTTTTGTGGAAGCAGGTTTATGTATTCCTCTAGGAAGATTAAGAATGAGGTAACCAAGGATAATTAGAAGGTTGAGTTAGAAAAAGTATGGAAGGAGAAGAAGGATAAATAAACAAGTAAAGAAAAGTCCATTATTGTTTAGAAAACATTTCATGCATATAATGAAAGAAATCAGTGGTACTTTGATAGTGGTTTCTCAAGCCACATGAATTGAGACAAAATTAATTTTTTCACTTTGAAGAAGATAAATAAAGGAACTATAAAATTTGGAGACAATGTTACTCCAATAATTTCAAGAAAAGGCATAATTAGTGTAAATAATGGTAAATCAAAAAATTGTTAGAATCACAATGGAATAATGGGGGTGAATAAATCCTTAAAAACATTTGCATTAATTACTTTTTTTGTGAACGATTCAAACAAACCATTCATCATCCTCTAACCATATGTGTGTTTATCAAACATTAAATAAACCATACAAAATAAGAATATGCAAGAGAGTACATATGAACAAAAGATATAAGTGGGAAAACCTAAAGTGGAATAAATTCCATTGAAACTATGTTTATATTACTCAAAGAAAATAAATTTAGTGGAACACTAATTTCACAAGGAGCACCAACCCCTAGATTTCTTGGGCACCAACCCTAAAAAGAACACTAATCCCTAGTTTAGTAACAAACCAACCCGAAAAGGAGGATAAAACCCCTCAAGATGACTAAGCACTAACTCAACCACCTAAATTTTTTTGAAAACTGAATATATTTTTCTACAACAATTTATGGTGATCACAAATTCAAATCCTCTCTCTCAAAACCCTTCACAAACACACCTTCTTCTTCCCTTCTCAAATCCATCTCTCCTCAAGCTGATTTATTGTTTTACCTATCTCACCATTATCTTTATATTATTTAGTATATAATTACATACTCATTTCAATCTCATGACAGTCCTTTAGACCTCTTTTAAGATCCAAAATTACCCCCTAGGTCTTTCAAGATCTCTCACAAACAACTAGGCACAAATTAGCTTTCTAATTTGCTTTTATACTTGTTTCTTCCCTCCAAAACATGTAGGTCATCCTTCATAGTGAAAAAATCATAAAAATAAAATCATTAGGACATCAAAAAATTGAACATGTGGGTCGGCCATATCATAAACAACTCAAAAACACTCATTTGGGACATAAGAAGCCCAAATGCACTAAAATAATCCAACTCACCAAATATGAATGAAGAAGACTGAATCCAACTTCACCAAGGCATGTAACATGATTAGTAATGTTTTCTAACATCTCATAAACCTCCGAAAAGTATGAAATAACTCATAACAATAAAAAAACCTCATGATGTCACTCAAGAGCATGCACAACCAAGCAACCTCAAAATTGACCTTCAAAGAACATGTTATAACTTGATCATACCTTAATAAAAAAAATAGTGTGATATATTATTGGAAATATACTGGAACTAGGATCATGTGAAAATTCAAACCAAGTCATAACTCCACATGTAGCTCATTCAAAACCACTTTGACTACAATCTACTCAAAAGTGCCCCAAAACTACCTAAAAACTAGTCTACATAAATAGTACACACTTTACATTTTAACACTTCAAACATGATATAAAATCATCATATACATGTATTTCAACTCCCATGCTTCCTTAAATGGTTAATTAGTTAATATGTTCAATGGGAAATATTTGCACAAACATAAAATTTCCAAAAAAACATTTTGTGAGTGGGACCTACATATTGTAAAAAAATATAAATCACACCTAGAGATATGTGGAGGAGTCCTATACATTATCCAATCATCATTTTTTCCAAAAAAATCAATTCAGGATCAGTACAATCATTTTTCTCAAAGTCATTATCAACCTAGGGTTTTGGGAGGGTTCTAAACATGTTTACCTTATTAACGATTGTTCATAAAATGTGAGGATCAAACCACCTCATTATTTTTGAAAAATATTCATATCTGACCTAATTGGCTATTCTAAAGATCTTATGTCCCCATGTAAATCATACAGTCCACAACAAGCATCTGAATGTCAACTTTTGCCTCAAATCTTCAACTTTGCAAACCTAGTTTTGGTAAAACTACAATATCTTCAAAATACTCATCACATGGACCTGAAAATTGTCATGAAGTATCATGAAAAAATCCTCTAATAGAAACAAATCTCATTCATTCTAAAATGATTTTGAATCTCTCTAACCGCAATGACTTACCTATGTTATACTACCTCGTTTTCAATAAATTTTCTTCAAAGTACCTAGAAAACTCATCAAAATTCTGAGTACTGATCCAAAAATCCTCATAGATGTCATATGTAATACTAAAATTATCCTACCATGATTAAAAAATCCTTCCTTGGTCCATTTATCCCATACCAAAGCACATGCTCAAGGTCAAGGAATAGGACTAGAATGACTACTACAACCCATGACAACACATGAAACGACCATAGAGACCATATGTAGAAAATTGGAAACATCTTACACACCTTTTTGACCTTTCTAGACCTCATTACATCCTTCAATAAACTTAGGAGATTCCATACTATGACCATGCACACTAGACCATTCTCCAAAATAACATAGGACTTCACCAAACTATGAAACTACCAATCAATATTCATACTTGACCTTGATTTACACCTTATGGAGATTGATATGACATCATAACACCCTTTCCCATCAATGGAATTGAAATTAATGAAAAAATTAAGGCACAATGGCTAATAAAACTAAAAAATGTTTTTTATTTTGATGGCTGAACCATAATATTTTAAGTGCGATTCAAATGAGTGACAGGGGATACACAGTAACATTCTATGTTGGAGGATGTGAAATTATAAATGCAAGCACAGGGAAGGTTTTTGCTGATGCATGTAAGAAAAAAAATAAAATTATATTCTTAGTGAGATTAAAGGTGAAAAGTGTTGCATGGGGAAAATTGATGAGAGATGGGTGTGTCATAGAATAATGAGTCACATGAATTTTGACAATCTAGTAAATATTAGTTCCAAGAAAGGTGTTAGAGACATGCCAAAAATTACTAAACCATAAAATACTATTTGTAAACAGTGCCAATTTGGAAAAAAAAAAGATCCTCATTTAAGAAAAAGGAGTACTCAACCATAAGGTTACTAGAACTAGTGCATACCGATCTTTGCGGGATTACAAGAACTCAAAAATAGATTGTGAAAGATATTTAATGTTATTCATTGATGATTTTATTAGGATAACATTGGTTAGTTTTTAAAGAGAAAATTCCAAATCATTTGAAAAATGTAAGGAATTCAAAGCATTGGTTGCAAATGAAACAAATTTAAGAATAAAGTGTTTAAGATATGACCGAGTAGGTGAATTCATGTAAAATAAATTCATAGACTATTGTGAGTGTTATGGAATAAAAAGGCATTATTTTGTAGCAAGAACTTCACAATAAGAGAGATTTATTGAAAGGAAAAGTAGAATTGTATAAGAGATGGTGAGAAATATGCCAAATGAATCCAAAGTATTTTATAGATTATGGATAGAGGAAGTCATTATAGTAGTATAAATTTTAAATAGAGGAAAAATAAGAGTTACCAAAAAAAGAAAAATCTTTATGAACTATGGAAGGGTTAACTTGTAATAGCCAATCATTTCAGAGTTTCTGGAAGTAAGTGTTCATTTAAAAAGGATGATAAAGACTTGGGAAAGTTTGAAGCTAGATCTGATGAAGGTATCTTTCTTGGTTACTCTCAAATGAGCATGGCCTACAAATGCTACAATCTAAAACCATTCAAAAAATTTTAAAGTGAAAATGATATCAAGTACAAACAAAACATGGTATAGTAAATTAATTATTCAGAAGAATCCAACCATGAATATGAAGATGAATATGAAAAGAAATAATTTGAAATAAAGGAAACAAAAAAACCATCTAGATCAATTCAAAATAATAATTCAGAAAATTAGATTAGGTGAAAATAATCTTGGAGTACTAACTAGGATAAGACTGGAAAATGTAGAAAAGTATACAAATATGCCTTTATTTTCCAAGGTTGAACCTAAAATATTTGCTGAAGAAAATGAAGACAAACACTTGATTGGAGCAAGGGAAGAAAAACTTGATCAAATGTAGAAGAATGAGACCTAGGAGCTTGTTCTAAGACCTAAGGATAATAATTTGATTGGCATTAAGTGGATATTAAGAAATAAAATGAATGAAGATGGGAAATTGGTAAGAAATAAAGAAATGTTAGTATGAAATGGCTATACACAAGTTAAAGGTATTGATTTTGAATATTTTTTTCTCTTATTGCACGATTTTAAACCATTATGATGTTTTTGGCATTTGTGTGTTATAATAACTTTAAAGTTTATCAAATGGATGTTAAATACAATTTTCTGAATAGAAACTTGGAAGAAGAAGTCTACATTGAACAACCAGAAGGATTAATTCTATCTCATGATAAGTACTGTGTACACACGCTATAGAAATTTGTTTATGGATTGAAGAAATCCCCCAGAGCATGGTACTCAAGACTGGACAAGTATCTTCAACAACGAGGATTCAAGAAAGTAATTGCTGACAATAATATGTCCATCAAAATTGAAGGTGAGAATCAACTAATTGTTGTTGTTTATGTTGATGATATCATTTTTGGATGTAGTAATGACAAGATGTGTAAAATTTTTGCGAAGGAAATGCAAAAATAATTGTAGATGTCTATTCTTGGTGACTTTTCATTCTTTCTTAGATTACAAATTTCACAATCAGAAAAAGGCATATATATTTCTCAAACCAAGTACATTAAGAATATGTTTAAGTAATTTATAATGGAAGAATGTAATCCTGTAGGTACTCCCATGATCACAAGTTATACGTTAAGCAAGGATGGTGTATCCCATGAATCAAATCAAACTCTTTACAAATCCATGATTATAATTTTATTATATGTGACTATATCAAGACCTGATGTAATGCAAATAGTATGTATGTTTTTATGATTTTAAGATTCTCCAAAATAAAATCATGTGCAATATGTTAAAAGGATCTTCAAATATTTTAAAGGTACATTGGATTATGGTTTATGGTATGAAAGTGGTAAATATTTCACTCTAAAAGCATATACCGAGGAAGATTGGGAGAGATGTATTGATGATAGGAAAATAAAAGTGGTGGTGCATTATTTTAGGGAAAATAATTAGTACATTGACTAAGAAATAAGTAGGATTCTATCTCTCTATCCATTGCCAAGGCTGAATACATTACTACAGTATCATGTTGCACTCAAATTTTCTGGATTAAATTGATGCTAAAGGATATCAAGGTAGAATTTGACTATCCAATTTCTCTATTTTGTGATAATATTGGTGCCATAAATATCTCAAAGAACCCAGTTATGCACTCTAGAATGAAGAAAATTCCCATAAAGTATCATTTCCTGAGAGATCAAGTTATAGATGAACAAGTTAAGTTGAACTACACGTCCAACAAATAATAGATTACTGATATTTTTACAAAACCTCTTCCAAAAGAAACATTTGAATATTTCATAATAAAGTTTGGAGTAATATCCTTTTCAGCAGGTTATTAAATGGAAGCATATTTTCAAGGGGAGTATTTGGTGAGAATTTTTTTCTTTACCATTGATTTTAAAGGAGAAAAATTGATAGACTAAAGAATTAATTCATTAGGGGAGAGCTAGATGTAAGGAAGGACATTCATGATAGATGAAATGTACTGAGAATTGTGGGTTTCCATTAATGGAAAAGGGGGATATTGTTGGAAACATTTCCATTGATGTCATATGTTAGGAATATTATGATACAATTTGAACTTTGAATATTACGCGTTGAAGTAAACTAATTTATACTTATCCGTGAGTAGTGACAGTGCTTTGTGGGTGATGATAATGATCCAAGGGTGGTGATATTACTATGCGGGTGGTGATAGTTATCCATAGGTGGTGTAAGTTCTCTGCAGGTGGTGATAGTGTTGCGTGGGTGTGATAGTGCTCCGCAGGTGGTGATAGTGTTTTATGGGTAGTGATAGTGCTTCACAAATGTTGACAGTGAGTCACGAGTGTTAATAATGACCCATGACTGTTAAAGAAAGGGCCATAAAATTTATAAAATGTCGTATTGTGAAAATATGATAAAGGAAACACCGAGGAAGGAATTTTTTGTAGTAGTATTTGAGTAATGTCCATGATGATTGGAAAAATCCATGGGTCAAAGAGAAAATAGAGGATGAATGTGGGTGTTCAAATGAATTGCAAAATTTAATTTTATAAAGGCTGACTCATGCCGATTAATTGAAGAAATTGTGACTCATGAAAAGTCATATTTGTTCATGAATTAAACATATTATATAAATGAATTAAATTGTGAATTAAAAAAGTAATCACAAGATAATGATGCCAATTTGAAAAAGAAAGTAAGAGAGAAACAAGTGAGAAGAAATTAATGAAGATACATTAGAAAGTTCTATGAAGAGAGAGGAAGAGAATACTCAAGCATATTAGAATGTTGAGTTGTTGAAAAAGAAAAAAGAATGAACTTAGTATGAAGTAAGATAAAGGTGAATCTCATGTGTATAAAAGCAACAGGAAGTAGTGAAGAGCTATCTATACACCATCATTAGGTTGAAGAAGCAACTACAGAAAAAGGATTCTTTGATTTCTGACATAATTTGTGTCTTTAATGATTTGGTGCTCACAAATATTACTAAGTTAGTGATAGGCCTTGGGGATTATTATCTCAAGTGGGTTGGTGCTCACAAATTATTTTCGAGTTGGTGCATAGCCTTGGGAATAATTTCTCCAATGGGTTGGTGCTTGGAATTGGGGATTAGTGCCTCTAGTAGCTTGGTGCCTACAAACCTTTGTATTATAATTAATTTTGTGACTGGATTTGGAAAGTAGCTCCAAACAATATTTTTTCCATGGTTTTTCTCCTCAAAGGGTTTCAAGATAAATAATATGTTGTGCAATTGTTATATCATATATAATTACTACTATTATTGATGTTAATGTTTGAATAAGTAAAAAATGGATTGTACCGATTCATCCCCATCTCAGTATAAGTGTTTTTTCTGCAATTGATATCAAAGCGGGTTCCTTCATAATAGTTTGCTCACTAGAAGGTACATCATAGAAACACACACACGGTTAGTCAAGAAGGTTTTTTTATCAAAAAAGGCTTCATTGTTTGATGAAACCAATTATGCTTTTTGGAGTCTAAGAATACACATCTATTTAATTGATCTTGGTTTTGACATTTGGAAATCTGTTAGCAGTTACGTAGCTTCAAAAAATCCTCTAATAGATCATGTGGGAAAAAGGGAAAGTGAGAGTTATGAAAATGATACAAATGAAATTTTGAGTGGATTGTGTAAATAAAAAGTTGTCAAATTAATGCACTGTAGTATTGCAAAGAATATTTAGGATAAGCTAAAGAATTTTTGTGAAGGAGATGATAAAGTAAATAAAGACAAACATCAAATACATACAAGTCAGTTTGAGAGTTTGAAAATGAAGGATGAAGAAAACATTGCTTCTTACCTCTTCTATGTTGATACTATTTTCAATACTATTAGGGGTCTTGGAAAAGAAATTAAGGATGAAACTATTGTGCAAAAAATGCTTAAATATCTTCCTATGAGATTTGATGCCAAATTATTTGCTATTGAAGAACTAAAATATTTAAGCATCTCAAAAATTGATGAGTTGAATGAAATTCTCACAACATATAAGATGAGAGTTGAAAGTGATAAATCATCAAAGAGAGAGATTTCTTTTAAAACATCAATTAAAATACCCTAATTTACATAAGTGTTCTAGAAATGATATAGATGAAGAATAAGCTCACTTTTTAAGAAGGCTAAAGAAAGGATTTGGAAAATATAAAGGTATGTTTTCATTCAAGTGCTTTGATTGCAGTGAAATAGGGCATTATGCAAACAAATTCCCATATAAAAACAAGGTTGATAAAGAAAAACAAATCTTGAAGGAGAGTAACATGTATTATCCATCCAAGAAGAAGAGTCATAAGCCCGAGAGATTGGAAAGTAAGAGGAATTATTATAAGCACCAAAAAACCTCTATACCAAGGAATAAATTAACTCATTTGAAGAAAGTGATTAAAGCATTTCTCACAGTGATAAAGATGAATCTCTGCTCATGGCCTTAGAGGTAAATGAAGAAAAATAAGAATAATATTAAGAATACAATGAAGATACTAAATTTAAAGCTGAAGTGGATCTTGAAGGTGAAATTATTTCTACCCTAAAAGAAATCAAGAGCCTCAAAAATAAAAATTAGAAACTGAAACATAGATTTTAGAAGCTATAAAGTGAATATGATGCTTATTATCCAAGTAACTACCCTAGTTATTTGGAAAACTTGTATTCATATTCTATCTCTATGGTTCTACATTATAACTTGCGCACACCTCATTTAATCCATTGACACATTCCCTTGGTTGTTGATTCCTCACACGCCCCTGCACGATCCTCCTTTGCTTCATACTTTCATTTTTATTTTCCTCTTTTTTCCATTTTCCCCTCGTGTGCACCCTCTATGCATTCACCTTCTTCCTAGTAGTTTTTTCTAGTTGCACGTGCACCCTAAACTTTCTTTAAAATCAGCTAAGTCCTTAGCACTCTCACACACCCCCACATAAATTAATTTATAATAATTATGCCTTGACCATATGTTCCTTCCTTGGGTATTTCTCCCATTTATTCCTGTGTGTGTTGACTTTGCATGCACATTCCCTTTTTTCCCTTTTATGCCTCATTATTATGTGCACTGACCTTTACACCTTCTTATGTGATCTCTTGTGCCATGTGGCATCTGTCAGACATTGAGTGTGCTACACGTAACCAATCAAAGTGTGGCAATAGGTAACTGAATCCTAACAATGAACCAGTGTGTGACATGTGATAGAAAAGACAAAAAAAATAAACAATTGGGCATTTCTTCAGCATATCCACATGCGCCATGTGTCTTGTGTGCCAAGTTTGCACTGTAGATCTTCTAATAGTCATAATTTTTGTTTCAATGCTCAAATCCTTATGCACCTAGAATTTTCAGAAACCTTCTGACGTGGGATACATGCTACACCATTCAAATTCAAATTTTAGTCAGATTGGTAGGTGACAAGCTAGAAAAAATCTTTCACGCCATTAATGAGTAGATATGATTTCTTTAACCACCTGATTTGATCTGATCTACCTCCCTTTCTTCTCTAATATGCCAAACAGACATGGATAAGTGCACTTGATAGATTTTTTAGGAGGATTTATATGCATTCATTGTTGGTGGTTGAGTTTTCAAATAAAATTTCCCTCCTTCTCCTCTTTTCTCTCATCGATCTATCTATAAAAGTAATATCTTAGATCATTATAAAGGATTGGACATTGTGCATCTTTTAGTGTCTACTAAGGATTCTTTATCTCTGCATTCTGAGTTGTAGACCTCTAGATCTAGTTCATGCATGTGAATATCAACCTTCAAATGACATTGTAACTGATTGTGCATACCTATAAGTAATAGAATAAATGTTTTGCATCTATCTTCTACCTTAGTGTGTCTATATTCTTCTCTCTTGCCTTCTATTTTCATTTTATACTTGTTGTGTTACTTTAAGTTCCTTGTAGCTCCATTTTCTGATTTTGTTTCATGAAATCAATGGTGTAAATGAATTTTGGTTTGTGTTATGCATGCCTAGCCTTACCTTATGATTTCTCCTTTTTTTCACTCAGAAAAGATAGTTTTCATCCCACTTTTTTTGGTGTTATCACCTCCCTTTTACTATTAGTTTTCCTTCATGTTATCCTTCTATCTTTGGTCCTTTTGCCTTGTTAGCTTAGATTTACTTTCCAACATTAGGAGTAGTTGTAGCAGTAGAAATAGGTAGAGGAATTGGCCTTCTGTGGAGATCCGTCTCAAGCATGCAAGGTCCCAGAACTTGGAGATGGTTTCATTGTTTTCTCAAACAACTTGATTCTACCATATCTGAGACACGGGTGAAATTTTGAACACCAAAATTTTTTGACACGCCTGATGGGACCAACATTGAAAGCTTAAATTTCAATATTGTTGGGCCCCTGGAATATTGACCAAGTATGAAGGCACGTAGGTGCATAGGATCCCAGTTATAGAATGGTGCACAAGGAAAAATCATGCAGGAGAAATGTTTAAGAATGCACATAGTGTAAGCGTGACACAGGAAAGGAGGTTCAGGACTTAGCCAATTTGAGCACCCAGGGTAGAACATGTGAAAAGCATGATCACTTATGCATGGATAAGATGCCATCCTGTCGATAGGCTGGCCCAGAAAAGAACATGCCCCAAATGGAATCTTCTAGAAGATCATCATGAGATAAATTGGAAATCTCAGGCCTAGAGGAGCATGCTTGCATGAAGGACCACAATCAACACTTGGTATTTGATCTGAGGATGTTGGAAGGTGAGTTGGTAGCCCGGGAAAGTTATAAATACAAGTGCCTGCTATGAAAAAAAGAGAGACACATTGAGAGTAATATAGAGGATATTCATCGAGACAACCCATGAGAGAAGAATTTTGTTATGCAATGCAAGCTTAAGAGAGAGCGTGGAAAAGCTCTACAAAATTATTGCGAGTGGATATTTACATTAAGGAGAGAATGTACTAGGCATAGAGTTGTAATTTATTTTTCTTTTGGCTTAGTTATATAAGTTTAGTGATATGCATGACTACGGTCTGCACTCTGTTACACTCTGTAATGAATCAATTAATATAATGAGGTTACCTGTTATAAATAGACATGAATATCAATGGATTTAGTGCATACTTATCTCATATGAGATCTCTTTCCTTTCATGCTATGTATGAATGCTTGTATAATTCTTTCTATTATAATATATGTTATGAACTATGTTAAAGCACTCAGTCTGAAGTGACTACAAGGATCTAGAGACCGTTCTAAGCCCTATGGTTCTTGTTTGTCTTAACTTATCTCATAAAAAAATCTTATAATAATCATAGATGATGCTTCCCTCTAAACTCACATAAAAGAGAGACTCAGTACCCACGCATGCCTCGGGTGAGTGCTCAACTTCTGTTAGGTGATAGGATGACACACATGAGATTTCTTCCTTTTGTGATGGGAGTAAAAATGACTACATCTTGGTTCCATTATCAGGACCTCTTTTCAAAGTTATAGTGGGATATAACATACATCACGATCTGTTTAATGAGTAATGACAGAGTGGTTGACATTGGAAATTGTTGAATCATGGTTCAAGAGAACAGAGGATGAATTCTCTTGGAGATACAACACTAGACCTGAATTTAATGCATGTAGATGGGTAGAAGAGAACCTCTACCATGAGCTGTACGAGACCTTCTTCTGCTACTTCCCAGTAGATTTATATGAATGAATTTCAGCCTATACATCTAGATCAAGTTGGCATTATAGATTGCATATATGGGCCGAAGAAGACTACCAAAGGTTGCAGGATGTAAATCTGACATGGACCCGCGCTGTCGATCATTAGTGGAGAGGAGTACTAGCTAGCTACACTGTAGAATATGCCATCTCTATGTATTCTTGTCTAGAGGTTGTTGAGTTTGAATTTCTGTAAGAACCTAGAGGAATGTTTCTACATGTTATTCCTCTAGCTTTGAAGATATTGATGGTTTCCATGAGTTTAGAGGCACTCCCAATGGCCGGCTAAACTGTTCTAAGCACTGGGTAAGGGAACTTAGGTGGAGGAAGATGTAAGATATCACAACAGAGAAGGATAGGCAAGAAAGACGGATCACGTATAGTGAAGTGCAAGAAAGTGATATTTCTAGATGATGCGAGGATGATAGTGTGATGGATCTATGGAGACAGATGTTGCGGGAAGGATTTGAGGTTCATGTGGAGGACGTGGAACTTGAGAAGTCTTTTCTACCCCATCTTGGAAAGTGCATGAGGGAGACCTCTTCGGCTTCTGGTGAGAGTTCATTACACAAAGAGAGGAGAGTCATTGGCGCATATCTAAACCCACCCAGTGATCAAGCCCTGGCGCTTTGTTTTCCCAATCTAGGAAGAATTGTTACTGACCTAGTTGATATAAGTGGAAGAGACATATCTAGACCTAGGAGGTACAATTTTTCAATTCCTTCTTATATGGCTGCACATATTCCAGTATTCGGAGGAGTTTTTAGACAAGGGGCAAGTGTATAAGCTTTCGAGCTTGCATTAGGGAGTGGCATGGGACAAACTAGTGGTAGTGGGGTGCTATCATAGACCATTGACACACAGTTTAGTGGGACCATGGGTAACTCGACATAGCTCCTATAGGCTCTATTGGACCTAGTGGTTCTGGTGGATCTGGTGGCTCTAGAGGTATAAGACTTGGTGGACCTAGTGGATTAGGAGGTGGAGGAAACACCGAAGGGAACCAAGGCTCTGGTTCAGGATAAGGACCCCAACCACCACCTCAATTATTCTTTGAAATGTATCTACATTTTATAGTTTACAGGGGCATTGAGGATGCTATGGAACATGTTCACAAGTGTGAAATGCTATGGCACATGAACGGTATCACAAAACCAGAACGAAAGGCTAGTCAATTTGTGACCACACTGTAAGGGTGCGCACATAGCTGGTATAGAAAGTATGACCCTCATCAAACAGTAGTGGAATACACTATTTTAAAGAATGCATTCCTAGTAGAGTTCCAAATTCCTGAGTTTAAGAAGAAGAGCATCAACACTTTGAAGGATATTCAATAAGGAATGGCAGAGAGTGTACGGGAGTATGATGTGTGTTTTAAAACTCTCTTGACTAAATTGTCATATGATATTCACCACATCATGCAAAATGGTTTTTTGGAGGATTGATCACCCCTTGTAGAAGGGCCTTATCTCATAAAACTTTTATGGATCCATACAAAGTATTGGAAGCTACCTTGCACGCTGAGGCTGTTGGTAGTATTAATACTAGCATTAGCCTATTCTTGGAGGCTCAGATTACTGCTATGGCCAAACAGTTGGAAAAAATTTCTGTGAACTCATTCCATGAGACTCGCAGTGGTTTATGGTACACAGATTGTGAGATAGAGGGGCATGTTAAGGATAATTTCCCCCGGAGGATGGTACATGTTGTGATGGTAAATTATGAGATCTTTCATAGGGACCATGATGTAAGTAGATGTCCCTTGCTGCAACGCATGATCAGGAAGAATGTATCTTGATATTGGAAAATTTACACCTCCAAAACCCATGACACTAAGGACTATAGGCTCATTGATCAGATCCATGAGGCCATTGATCATGGAGTATGCCAAACCAACATTGCTATTGGTTCTAAAAATGATGATCACAGTTATGAGGAGTGTGCAAATGGACTCACACGTGGGAGATGTTTTCGAGGAGGATTTCATGGTTGAGGTAACCATGGAGGAGGAAGGAGTGAGTTCCTATGTGGAACATGTTTCAAATGTGGATCTACAAAACATTATAATCATGAGTGCCCAAACCTGTTATAGTGCTTGTGGTGTGGAAAGAAGCATAAGTATGAGGAGTTCTCGAAGTTATTTGAGAATATGAATCAGCAACACCAAAAAGACAAGGGCACTGCGATTGTCAGCATCAAGAAGGTAGACATACAATGGATGCCTTAGGTAACACGAGATGAAGGTTTGGAGCCTATCTTGGTAACGACAAGGGCAGAAGTCATGCACGCAAGAGAGGTACCAAGGTAAATGACCCTGTTTACGAGGAAGGAGGTCATTCATGGAAAATATCCAAACCCCACACATCAGAAGGAGATATATCAGATCACCATGGATTTTATTCAAACCTTATAAGGGGATATCTAATGTCTAAAGGAGAAATCCAGAAAGGAGGAACAAGGAAGGAGAGTCAAGGCATAAAAGGATGACCTAGATGAGTTCAAGAAGGTGTGTAAAATGATAAGGCAGGAGAACATCATTCCTTTGCTAGGATCCTGGGTAAGAGAGAAGGTACCACGTGCCAGAGAAGAGTGCGAGAGATAGGTCTTGCACGCGAACCTTCCCCCTCACAACCTCAACTATGAAAATGAGATTACATTGAATGCAGTTGTAGATGGATGGCTCCTTAGCAATATACTCATTGACACCAGCATAGAGGTTAATGTTATGACTTTGGATGCATGGCATCAAATGGGGAGACCTACATTACAACCATCTTTGAATGTGCTATATATGGCAAACAAAACTAAGGCAATTCCCATCAGTGTCTTGAAGGATGTAGCTATCACTATCAAGGGAGCCAAGTTTACTGGGGACTTCAAAGTCTTGGCGCTCGCCAAGGTAGACAATTTCCCAACACTACTTAGGCACCCTTGGTGTTACAAGAATAATGTGGACCTTTGGTTCAACAAAGGGCACATCAGCTTTGAGAACAAAGACAAACGGGTCATTATACCCCTTGTTGATGGGAAGTCAATGCACTATATTGAACCATTAGGAGAAGATGTTCTAGAAAAGATTTATGTTCACTCAATCAGAGACCCTAAGATGGTACACCCTACTAATGGAGTTATCCAGTTTGAAGATGCTTAGTTAGTAAGTGATACCACCAATCTGGCTTGTGAAAATTGGGCACATGGAACTTACGAATTAATGGGATGGCAGTTGAGAGGTTCAGTGACCAAGGTAACAAAGGCACACACTGTTAGGTACCTTGGAGGAAAAGAACTGCCCAAGTATTCAGGAGGAGCCTTCCGTGAGATCTTTCTGCAGGAGGTAGAAGCTCAGTGGAAGAATGAGAAGGAATGGAGGGAGATGTTAAGTTATGTCTTTCTTGACATAGCATCTCGTTGGTGGGCCACATATCAAGAGAGCCTTTTAGAGTGGCATGAGGTGAGAATTGCTCTCTATCAAATTTTCTAGGAGTAATATACCCACCATCATCAAGGAATACCATGGGAAGGAGCCCACCTCTTTCCATCTCCAGGAGTGTGAATGGGTTTGGAGAGAAGGTGCAAAAGCTTTGTCACCATCCCTCTAGGTGTACAAGTTGTATTCTACACTACAGTGTTCTGCATGGGCATGGTACATTCATTTGGCGACACGCCACTAGACGAGGAATTGGTAGGAGCTTGTGGCTAACCTTATTCAAACCTTTGAGTATTGGAGTACCAAGCCATTGATTGATAAGGCCTTGTAGGGTATCAAGTGCCTTACCATGGGGGATAGTGCCAGAATCAAAGATAGGCTATTATAATTATTAGGTGAACCAAGTATAGGGCACGCATTGAATAAGTTGAGGAAACAGAAGAGTTATAGCTTGAGCGTGCGTGTTTGGAAAAGGAGAAGGGAAAGTTTGTATATGTGATTGATGGAGAGGAATCAGAAAGCCTAGATGTTAGCCATTCTATAGGGATGTGCGAGGTATTGGATAGTGCAGATGCTCACATGCGTGCCTACCATGAGCGTTTACAGACAAAGAAAGTTAATGTTAGTTAAGAAGAAGAACCTAAGGAAGCTATTATTGGGGATTACTGGAAAGAGAAGGAAGTATCAAAGATCATTGATCTGCTACATGAATTTGAGGAATTTTTTCCCATGCAGGTACCATGAGCTCAAAGGCATCCACCATTCCTTGGGGGAGATGAAGATAAAACTGAAGGATAGTATGCGCCCAGTTAGAAAAATTCCCTACCAGGTGAATCCCAATTTATGCGTGAAAGTTAAGAAGGAGATAGACAAAATGATAGCTTTTGGGATCATTAAGGTAGTGGAAGAATCAGAGTGGATAAGTTTGATGGTAATCAACATCAAGAAGGATGGGCAGATTAGGATTTATGTGGACTATAGGAAACTGAATGCAGTTTGTGTCATTGATCCATTTCCAACACCCTTCATTGAATAAATTTTGGAAGGAGTCATTGGGCATGAAATCTACTCCTTTACAGATGGGTTTTTAGGGTACCACCAAGTCCAGATTGTAAAGGAAGACCAGAAGAAGATAACTTTTTCCACCAAATGCAGAAGTTTTTCATATACAATCATGCCCTTTGGGTTGAAGAATACGCCTACTATTTTTTCATGCATAGTGGTCCAAGCATTCCAGGACTTCATCCATAAATTTATTCAGTTCTATTTGGATGATTGGAAACTATATGGTCTGGTTAAGGACCATTGTGACAACTTGAGATTAATGTTTTAGAGATGTAGGTAGTTGAGGATATCCCTCAACATTAAGAAGTGTGTGTTTGCTACACCCTTTGGGACCTTATTGGGGCATATCATATGTAAGGAGGGCTTGCTAGTAGATCCTGCTAAGGTTGCAGTTATTGTGGGGTTAAGGGAGCCTACTAGCCAGAGCGTAGTGTGTGGATTCATTGGGCATATGGGGTATTACAGAAAATTCATTAAGGGATATGCCAAGATCATTGCGCCTTTAGAGGAGCTGCTTAGACATAAAAGTTCCTTCCATTAGGGAGAGTCGCAGTAGAGGGAATTTGATACATTAAAAGATAGGCTTATTACCATGCCTATTTTAGGTTTTCCATCTTGGGACAAGCCCTTCCATGTCTATGTAGATGCCTCAGGGACCGCCATTGGTGCAGTACTTACACAACTAGGTGAAGGGATTATTGAAAATCCTATTAGTTTTGCAAGTAGGAACCTGACACCAACATAGTAGAATTATACCACAACTAAGTGTGAGGCATTGTTGATGATCTACGCACTCTTTAAGTTTAGACAGTATCTACTAGTAACACCCTTTGTATTTTACATTGACCACATGACATTAAATTATTTAGTAAACAAGCCTATTCTTCAAGGGCACATATGTCGATGGGTGTTGTTGTTTCAAGAGTTTGAATTCACCATTGTAGTGAAGCCCGGAAAAAGCAACTATGGGCCTGATCATCTATCAAGGATTGATTCAGGAGAGGATGCACAAAGTATTGAGGAAGCAATGCCAGATGCCTAACTATTTAGATTGTGGCACATGCCCTTAGATTTGGAGGAGATTGCAGTATTCATAAAAGAAGGTGTGGCACCAGATGGAATGAAGGCATTGGAGAACAAGTAGATGGCCATACGCATCGCACCTTATATGTTGATTAGTGGAGACTTATACAAGTTAGGATGAGATGAAGTTTTGTGCAGGTATGTATTAGAGCATGAACACCTGGCCATCATGGAGGAAGCACACAGAGGAAGTGTGGGTGGGCATTACGTAGGTGATACCACTGTGTGCAATATATTAATGGTAGGATTATGGTGGGAAAACTTGTACAAGGATTATAGAGATTATTGTAAAGTGTGTGACCACTGTCAGCGCATTGGTAAACCAGGAAGGAGAGATGAAATGCCATTGCACCCTATCCCTAGCATGTAGCCTTTTGAAAAATGGGTGATAGTTTTTGTGGGACCTATTGCACCAGCAACATGTAGGAATGGGTCATGTTATGTCATTTATTGCATGAATTATCTCAGAAGGTGGGCAGAGGTAGCCAGAGCTAAAGATTACATGACAGAAACAATGGTAAGGTTCTTATGGGAGAACATTATCATGAGGTATGGATTCTCGTTGAGTTTGATCAGTGATAGGGGTACAAATTTTCTGAATGAGACCGTGAGGATCCTATTATCAAAGTTCATGGTGGATCATCACAATACTATGCCCTATCACCCACAAGAAAATGGCACCGCAGAAGCATTCAACAAGATACTGAGTCATACCTTGGCCAAGATTTGTGATGTCAGAAGACTTGATTGGGATGAAAAAGTATCAGTAGTATTATAGGATTACAAGACTACATATAAAAGAATAAGAAAAGCCACACTATTTCAATTGGTGTTTGACACAGAAGCTGTTTTTCTGGTTGAATTTATGTTACCTTCTCTGTGAATAGAACGTGCAGGAGGATTAGCCAATGAACAAGTGCTGGAAGAAAAAATTGATGAGCTAATGAAACTGGATGAGAGACAATCACTTACCCAATGGAGCCAGACAATGGAAAAGACAAAGCAAAAGGCTTGGCATGATCACCACATTAGAAACAAGAAGTTTGAGGTTGGGTAGATGGTGTTACTAAATAATTCCAAGTTTTTGTGCCATCTTGGAAAGTTGAAAGTCCATTGGTTGGGTCCTTACACAATCTCGTCCATCCTCGATTTGGGCATGTGCCAGTTATAAGCACTGGATGGGATGAAGCTTCCTAGACACTTCAATGGGAGTAGGCTGAAGCCCTACTATAAATAAGTCTTCTTGATTTTTGTAAATAAGCCAATTTTTCCAGTTAGTTTAGAAGTTTACTTAATACATTTTCCCTTTTTTGTGTGTTTCACTTTTGCGTTGTTATTTTTTTCACCTTGGGCGCTGGTAACCTTATTGATATTTTTGGAGAATCTATGAGTACAAAGAGGAGTGCACATCACTTTAGTGTGGGGTGTAGAAAAGTGACGAAGCTCATGATTAAAGTACTAAGGAAGTTGTGTTGAAAAGCCTTATTGAGTAGCCGGGTTGAAAGAGGTATATGAAGAGAAAATATAAAACAGTTGGTGCCAAGGTAAAGCTACTAGTAGATCCCACGTACCAAGAAGGAGAAAGCGTATTTGAAAACAACACAAGGTAGGAAAATGTAAGGATAAGGACAAAAGAAGTGCCTTTGGTGTGGGTTAAGCGCACGCAAGAGCCTCCTATCAGGTTAGATTGGTTGCGCGCTAGAAGGTTGGAAGAGTTTTCGCACAAGGTTGGGCACATAAGTGAAGGTGTTGAAGATAGGATTTTCTTGAAAAATATGCATTAAATGAGAAAGGTATGGTGGTAGGTGAAGTAGCATTTAATGATCAAAAAAGGAAAAAAACTATAAATAAAGGGTCGGGGCACTCTCATTTCTTACTTTTTGAAAACAAAGAGTTGGAGATATAAGCAAGTTCTATAAGCTGGGGTTTTCAAATTCAATCGAGTGGAAGAAGATTTGTGAGATTGAAGCAACCGGTTTAAGATTGCGAACTAGAAGGAAGGGATTACACAAGCATGGAAGGAATTGAAGAGGTGTTATCTTGTGAAGAGTTTATCCAAGTTAGGGTTCAACAAAATAGGGCACAAGTTTAGAAGAGTTATATCACATATTTTAGAAAGGAGGATTGGAGGAAGTAAAATAGAATAACAAGGAGAGAATTGGAGTTTTAAAAATACCCTGACCATGGCACCAAAGAAAGGAAAGGGAAAGGGCAAGGACAAGCAGCAAGAGCCTAAGACAAGTATGAATGAAGTGTGGTATGCAGAGATGCAGTACCTCGATGGATTAATGATGGGTAAGGAATGGGAGTCTCACCTGAGGAATGTGCCTGTGAGTGATTACAACCATCGAATGAGCATGATCAAGAATGATATGGCACTAGAGTTAGTGTGCCCCATAAATAAATAGACACCAAAAGGGTTTCCCATTTACAATGATGATGTAAAGGTCAAGATGGAGAAGGCAGGATTGCTACAACTCTATGAGTTTCCCTATTTTGGAAAGCAAGAGCACTTATATCAATGGATGATGTCACAAGTACATGAGGACTACTTCCATTTTCTAGGGCAAAAGATATGCATTACTCCTCAACTCATCTCACAGTTCACGGGCCTCAAATGCCAATGAGTTAGCCTAGATGATGACCTGAGTGACAAGGAGGAAATATAGGAAACCATTATTGAATACACCTGTAAGAAAGGGTTGAGATACTATGACATCTCTGACATCAAGGACCCAATGATGAGGATGGACACACATCTAGTGAAAAAGCTTAATGGATAGGAGAGATGGACTCAGTTCAATAAGCCTTGGTTACATGTCTGTAGGAAAATTGCAGAAGGAAGCATCTATAACCTACCTGCATACATCGCAGAGGAAATTGTCAATTACGCGAAGGAGGGGGACAAAATCCTCTTCGGAAACATCTTGTTAACTACAGTGTTTTCAAAGATTGGAGTACCAGATGTGTTAGACAAGTTTGTATGGGAATACCCCACCGAGGACCCTTCACCCACGAAGAGGTTTGAGAAGTATGCGTGCGACACAATGTCAGCACCCCACAAGGTGCGCTTAGAGAAGTGGTACACATGCCCGAGGAATGCATTCAGGGTGGAATGGAGGATTCCTAAGCAACTTTTGGCAGTCACTAAAGGAGAAGCTGAATTTGTGGTGTACCAACATTTCTACCTAGGCAGGTTTAGACTAGTAGAGAATTCTTGGAGCCCATGATGCAAGCTTCCCTTCACGTTCACAACTCAATACTTTCAAGCGGGAGTAAATAGATTCATGGAGTCTAAAAAACTAAGGCTAGAGTTAGGTAGTCTAGACCAGGAGCAAAGAGAAATGCACAAGAAGTTGAACTACCCTGGAGGAAAGTGCAAATACATAGAGAGATATGTATCACTTGAGATTCAAATGATAAGGCTGATAACATTACCCATCGTTGGGGATCAATGACATACATGTACTTGTGCATAAGGCCAAAGTTTGAGAAGGGCATGTACCTGGAGAAGGAGGTATCCATACCTAAAGATCCCATGGGTAGGAAGAGGCCCACACCCAAGAAGGGGGAAGAGAAGGAGAAGTGTCAAGTGTGCAGACTGCTCAAATAGTGATCATGCCATTGACAAGTACCAAGACCATTACTTACGTGCACATAAATAAGTCACCGAAAAAAGAGAAGAAATCAAAGGAAGAGGCACTAGAGCAACCCCTCACCAAAGAGAAGTGCCTAGAGAAAGAAGAAGAATTTGAATCCCTTGTTAAGAAGCCACCTCTCAAGAAAAAGTAGAGGATAGAAGAAGAAGCTTACTCGGAGGAGACCGACAACTTGGAGAAACACTTGGGTGAAAGATAGGATGAGAGTGGAGAAGGTGATAGCGAGGAGGAAGAACCTAAAAGGGACTGGGAGCCACATGTCCTAGAAGTATACGACTCCAGAGAAGAGAGTGGAGAGTAGAAATAGGAATTTGTTTTCGCATGGCGAAAGAGTACACATGGTGAGGAAGGTGCCCAAGACATGGGAAAGACTGAGGATAGCATGGAAAGGTAGGAACCCATAAGCTTCACAAAGGAGTAGATCACCGAGGTGGTAGAGAGAGAGGAAAATAAAATGTTTAAGGCCTTAGTTAATCAAGAATTAGAGCACAACACTGATATAGTGTTGGAAGAAGGAAAAGAGGAAGACAATGAGAGGAAGCAGGCCAGTATGGGAGGAGTTCCTAGCCTAACTGTAAGTTTTACAAAAGGAGCACACTCGGGGAGAAGGGCTCTTGATGCAGAGAAAGGGCTAGTAATGAGCTACATTGATGACTTAAGGAAGGTGTTGCACACATGGCTTTAGAGCACTATACCCACTGAAAGGCTTATAGACATTGGGTCATTTGAAAATGAGGGCTCGTACCCCAGGACCAAGAAGATGCTTTCTTAGGCATTCAATTCCCACATTGATGAGCCAAACTTTAAAGTCTACTAGAAATCCCTCATCACGTTGCCAGAATCTAAGGGAGACAACCCCCTAGTGAATGCTTAGGAGATTTCAGACAAGCAAGTATGCAATGCTCTTAATAAGGTCTTGGTTGAGAAAGAGGCAAGGATATTTGCGTGAAATGACAACATAAGGGCTCTATAGGGGAAGTTAGCCAAGAAAGAAGAGGAGCTGGATGATATGGCCAAGAACTTGAAGCAAGAGGAGTTGATTAGCGCATAGCTAAGGCACGAGCTCAAAGATGAGAAGACAAAGGTGTAAGAATTCTACAAGAAGGTGGAGTCAATCAAGAGCACCATCATATTGAAGTACCCAGACCTAGCACCAATCCCTCAGAGGTATGCATCAAATTTGGAATGTTTAGAAGACTTAACATGCATCCTCACCATGGAGAGATGACCTTTGGCCTTGGAATCTATGGAGGAAGTAGCAACACGCTTGAAGGAAGAAGACAAGATGAAGGTGGTAGCACTCATTGCTGAGTATAGAAAGGTGCTCACAGATGTAAATATTTCTTCCCAATCTACTGAGGCTGCATATGAAAAATGCGTAGACAAGAATAAGGTAGTAAGTGCCTTGGTCACTACGCACGAAGTAGACCTAAAAGAATTCCAGGAGAAGAATAAAGGAAACAGGGCGGAGAAAGATAAAGTCCTGGCAGAAGTAGAAAGAAGATCCAAGGAGATTGAGGCACTAAGGGGCTCAATCAAAACATGACTGAAGGAGCTATACCCTCAGATCACTAGATGGATGGACACACTTGAAGACCTAGGCAAGGAGATGGAAAATATTATTGACACTTTGGGTGCCTAGGGGATTGGCCTAAATTTTGATGAGGTAAACATCCTGGTCGGTGACCTCTGTCAAAAGGCATAGAATGAGGTTGATGCATGGAGAAAATTGGAGGCTAACTTGCAGAGGGATTTCCCTAGCCTGCTAAGCTAATTCCCCCCATTCTTTCATTCTCTTATTATTTTACAAAATGTAAGGCTAACGCTAAACTTATTTAAGGTAGTCTGCATCTTGGTTAAGTAGAGTGTTTCCAAGGAAAGAGAACAGGCGTAGTGTGGGGTGATGTTGGGCCCCTGGAATATTGACCAAGTATGAAGGTGGATAGGTGTACAGGATCCCAGCTATAGAATGTTGTGCAAGGTAAAAGTGCATAGGAGAAAGGTTTAAGAAAGAACATAGTGCGTGCGATGTGTGAAAATAGGTTCGGGACTTAGCCAATTTGAGCACCCAGGGTAGAACATGTGAAAAGTGTGATTAGTTACACATGGATAAGATGCTAGCCTGACGATAGGCTGGCCCAGGAAAGAGCATGCCCTAGATGGAATCTTCTAGAAGATTGTCATGAGATAAAGTGGAAAGCTTGGGCCTGGAGGAGCATGCTCGCATGAAGGACCATAATTGACAGTTGGCATCCAATCTAAGGATGCTAGAAGATGAGTTGGTAGCCTAGGAAAGTTATAAATATAAGTGTCTGCTGCGAAAAAAAGATAGACACATAGAGAGTAATATAGAGGATATTCATTGAGACAACCCATGAGAGAAGGATTTTGTTATGCAATGCAAGCTTAAGAGAGAGCATGGCAAAGATTTGTAGAATTATTGCGAGTGGATATTTACATTAAGGAGAGAATGTACTAGGCATAGAGTTGTAATTTATTTTTCTTTTGGCTTCATGACTGCGGTCTGCACTCTGTGACACTCTGTAATGAATCAATTAATATAATGAGGTTACCTATTATAAATAGACATGGATATCAATGGATTTAGTGCATACTTCTCTCATATGAGCTCTCTTTCCTTTCATGCTATGTATGAATGCCTATATAATTCTTTCTGTTATAATATATGTTATGGACTCTATTAAAGCACTTGGTTTGAAGTGACTACAAGGATCTAGAGGCTATTCTAAGCCATATGGTTCTTGTTTTTCTTAACTTCTCTCCTAAAAACTCTTACACTGATCATATATGATGCTTCCCCCTAAATTCACATAAAAGAGAGACTCGATACCCACGCGTGCCTCGGGTGAGTGCTTAGCTTCTGCTAGGTGATAGTTCGACGCATATGATATTTCTTCCTTTTATGATAGGATTAAAAATGACTGGAAATATTGATAATTTTAGTGTGTGATTTAGTGATTCCTATCTTGTGGAGGATTTTTTTAACACATCTGGCTACTCCTAACACTTAGATATGTTGTTTTAGTACTAGAGTGCATTTTATGAGAAGAGTACATACCAGATAGAGTGGTATAGTTGAAGGATATTTTGAAAATCTCCAAATTTTTCCAAGAATCACACACATCATAAATTTAGTGCGTGCATCCCTATCTCTAGCACACTGCATGTATTCCACTCCTCACAACAATAGAAAAGATCACCCTACCATGGAAATTTAACTACCTCCTCCTCTGAGGAACTTTTTCAACTTCACAGGTGGAATCCCACTTAATATTAATGCACAACATGATATGCTAGCATTCAAACTCAAGAGTATCCCATAATTCATGGGAGAGAATCAAGTCACCCTTATTGAGCACATCCAGGACATAGGAAATTTATGCTCTGTCTACTTGATCACACATGATGATGTAGAAGTCAGGCTACTTACAGCCTCATTCAAAGGTAAAGCACTCCAGTGGTACTATGGTCGGATACTTGCATCTCTCGCTACTTGGGATGAGATTGGAACAACCCTATGTAATTATTTTGAAGATAAGTCAGATCACCTATCTTTGGTGGAGAAAATGACTAGAACAAAGAGAGCACCCAATGAGTAGATGAATGATTTCAACATCAGATTCTAGAAGACTTGGGACAAAATTCCTCAAGTGGTAAGGCCTAAATCCCAATATACTTTCTTTGTACTATCTAAGATCTTTAAATAGTGACATTTTAGTCATGATTCAATCCATGGGAGGTAAGAACCTTACCCGCTGCATACAACATTGTAATAACGTACAAATGATAGTTTCATTCAGGTTGGTAAGTTAATGCTCTTAGGCCTTACCCATGCCCTTGTTCCCAGAGATGTCTCTAGTGCACCCCATACCTTATCCATTGCTCTAGTTCCATTGTAGATTGCACAAAAAGTTTTGTCATCGACATCCTAATATCCTACACAATAGTAAAAAAAATGATGAATTGAAGGTTGTGATTAGAAACTTTTCTAATAAGGTCATATCATTGGAGAAGTAGTAGGTGCAAGCCTACATAGGAAAAAATTATAATCACAGTGGGATAGCCAAAATAATCAACCTTAGGTGCAATCAATATGGAAATCAAAGATACAAGCAAGAACTAGACAGAATGATAGATGATATTCTAATGCACACTTGTCCTTTGCAAGTTAATTCCTCGCAGCAACAACCTCTTCTAATGCCCTAGCACAAGCCAATAGGAACTTGTTCCAAGTTTAGAACAACATGGAAAAATAATTAGAGTGGTACTTTCCTTGTAATATGCCTCACAATCAATATCATTACACCAATATTACGTGGGGTGTAGGCCTACATGATCCAGGAATGCTTCTAACTATGAGCACTTCTATCTACAGTGCAGGTGAGCCTGAGAGACCAAGAAAGGATCCAGAAGGATCCTCCCAAAGCCAACTTTATATTCTTTGGTGCCTAGGAATTCTTTCACAATCAATCAATTTATAGATGATGTAATCATACCATGCAGGCCAGCTTGTAGACAACACAAGATATAAAAGGAGAATGCTTGAATCCGATGCACGTAGGTTTTAATTCCAGCAACACAGGCCGATCCTCAAAAGAAAAAGGATGTACAAGTAAGGTAGTCCAGTGAGTAAAAATTCACTAAGTTCCATACATACGAAGGATCCATGCAAAAAATGCTCCTTATTGAAGTAGTGCGTGCATCACTCCTTTGGTAGGTCAAGCCTCTGTGCTAGTCTAAGGTTCCTACCTCTTGTGCTTGAATAATTAAAGAAAGGATGCTTTTGTACCTCAAATGCAACAGGTCAGTGTGGCCTTCTATTCAAAAATTTATTACTAGATGAAGAAAAACAAACATGAAATGTCATAATGTGGGATGCACTCAGCTATTCCAATCCTCAGCGTGACTTGTTGCATGTAAAAATCTAGACCCAACTCCCATTTGCACTGATCCAACTATATCAGAAGTCTCACGTGCCTCTGTCAATATCTGCCAAAAATAGGAGAAGAAAGTAAGTAAGTTTGTTAAAATCCCACCCTTCTATATTCCTTGATCATAGGCAAACCATATCTTGTCCATAATTTTATGATTGACTCAGGTGCACAACTACTTCTATCATGCCTAAGAAAATATTTCCGATGTCTCTAGGTCTTTTAAGTATAGCCCCTTGGACAAAATGAGTCGTGCAACTTGATGGTTCAACTATCACTACCCTAGGAATCATCAAGGATCTTTAGTTAACCCTCCTTGCATGTCCAAGTCTGACAATAACTTAAGATGTGTCAATCATTGACTTACCTCCTTTGTTTTTCTTATGTTTGTCAAGATATTTAACTACTAAAGTGGGTTGTTACTTGTCTTCTGATTGGACCCATATGTTACTCAAGACAAGGTATGGTACCTGGTTTACCATACAAGTTGAGCCAATATTTTCCTATCATGTAGAGTCATATGACCCCATCCCCTCTCCTAATTCAACTGCTCTAATCCAAGAAGAAAAAGTTTCCAGTTTCTAAAGGAGCATCCTCTTCCACCTTCATATTCCTGATCTAGTACTTAATGAGTGGTTGAAAAGATGCACCATAAATTTTATCCATATGTTGAAGAGATCTAGAATCTTATAAAATTGGGCTTGCTACCAACTATCATCCTTGAAGAACAAGACGTTTTTCTATCGTGCACGCAATCAAGAAAAGTGAAGATAAAACCCTAGATCTGTGGAAATTATACTTTGATGGATCTGAGAAATAGAAATGACACTGGGAGTAGGAGTTGTTATCATCTCCCCTATGGATGAGAAATGATTCTTCTATGCACACAGGTTACAATTCACATGCTCTAACAATTTGGCAAAATATGAAGCACTATGGTACATGGTCTTCTTATTACTTAGAGAAGAAGAATATTAAGGTGTTACAGATCTTTTGGGACATAGTAATTGTTTATCCATCTAGGTCACCAACAAGTGTGCAGTGAAGAATAAGCTTCTCAAAGATTATAGAGGACAAATTTTGGAACCTCCTTGAGATCTTTGATGTTATGAACCTATAGGTAGTGCCATGAAAAATGAATAAGGAAGCTGACCAGATAGCCATTCTCTTGGTTCATAGTTCTCTCCTGCTAAGGAATTTTTCAAAGGGAACACTTAGCACATCAAGATGGTGATTAGACCATCCATCCCAGATAAATAAAACCAGTCTGGAAAGTGTTTAATAGTGAGGTTTAGATCTTCCAATTCATCGAGAATGAAGCTAAGTTCTCATCAAGCGTGCAAGTTGACTTGTATGACAGTTACAGGTGACCAAGTGATACAATTGAAGAACAAACAAGTTACCTAAAGGGTTGGTCACCTTAAATAAAATTTTTATCCATAATGATAAGTTTAAGGGTGAATAAAATTATATGCATGCCACATAATAAGATTTATCCCCAGTAATTATTGTGTGTGGAAAGGTGCTATTGTTCAGCTAAATTTTTCACCGCATGGTGAAAAGCAAGACTTCATCTCTCTTTGTAAAATATAGTGATATCTTTTCATGGGAGTATGAAGACTTCAAAGGTTTTAATCCAAGTGTTTCTCAACACTCCATTAACCTTGATCTTAGTATCAAGAATGTTAGACAAAAGTAGATGCTAGTCATTCAGTTTATCAGTCAAGATATGGAACTTATTGAAAAAAATATAGAAGGTTCACGCAAAAGAATAAAGTGCATTCAAAGGCACAGAAGGATAAGGAAATAATCACACGAGAAGAAGAGAGATAGAACACTTTGGCTCAAGACTTAGCCATTTTTATGGATAGGGGTTATTTTTGGAGATAGTGTGTGAAACAAACATAGAGATGAAGACTCACGTGACACGCAATGGTATTTTGGGAACAAGTGGTTGATAAGTGCCATGCATAGTTAAGGCTAATGATAGGATTTATTCTTAGAGTTAACTATAGGACATCTATTATTAGAAAAATTTCATATTGTGCATGTCATTGTAAAGTCACATGACTATTATGAACATGCAACCTATTTTGATAAGCACATGGGCAGTGAAGGGTAAGTCCCCACCTCTATAAATATGTATTGAACTATGTAGTTTAAGAGAGTGAATTATTTTATAGTTATGCTGTTGGTTCTAATATGCATATGACTCACGAAGATACTTTATAGTGTAAGAAGATTATGTTTTTTTATAGTGTTTAATGCAATGGAGTATATTGGCTGGATAATGGTGTTAGACATAACTAAATCTAGTTCTTGTATGGTTATCCTTATTATAGTTATTGTTTAGTTCATGATTCTCTAAGCTCTAGATCTAGTTTAAGCACTATGAAATGTTTATGATTAGTTATGCATCTGAATATGTATTATCATCACCACACTAACATCCTACACAAGTAACTCTAAAGAGGGGCATGGTACCTTTTCATGCTGAGTGATGTGCCAGTGCACCTGGGTTTTTCACAGTAGATTCTAGGTTGCATAATTGGTTTCGTTTCCGAGACCTACTTTTTAGCTATTTTCAGGATGTTTCATGATGAATACGTACCAATTGACCCTAGAAAGTATTGAGGAGTGGATAATAGATCTGGAAGAAGAGTACACTTAGAGGTTCAACACTAGATCCAACTTTGACGCACACGCGTGGGTGGAGTAGAACTTGTATGACTGTTTATATAATAATTTCTTTATTATATTTCTGATAGAGTTGTATGAGTGGTTGGTTGCTTATACATCTCAAAGTAATTGGAGGTATCACACACTTGTATGGATGTAGGAAAAATTTCAAGCCCTCTATGATGCTGATCTAATTTGGATGCATGATGCGGACACTTAGTTCCATGGTGTTTTGAATATTTTTAATTTATAGTACTCAATTTCCACTTACTCTTTCCCAGAGGTAGCCGAGTTCTAGTTTTTGTGTTATCCCAAGGGAACCTAACTGCAAGGCATACCACTAGTGACCAAAATCTTGATGGTAACTCTGAACTTGGAAGAAACATTGATGGCCAGCTAAACCCTACCACGCGTTGGGGTAGGAGAAGGTTTGGTGAAGGATGGAATACCTAGCGGCAGAGAGGCAATGACAAAACTAGTGGAGGAGAGGAAAATAGAAAAAATGTGGCTTACGTACAATGAGGTGCGTGAGAGGGAGATAGAGAAGCATCACAATATTGCATAATAGATAGTGTTGAGGAGAGAGATGACTCGTGAAGGATTTGGAGCTCACGTAGAAGGTATAGAGCAAGAACATATGGAAATCCCCCATTTGGGAAAGCATGAAAGGGAACCCTCCTTGGCCTCATATGAGAGTACACTAGTAGATATGACATGGGCCATATGGATGCATCTAAATCTACCTAACAACCTAGCCCTCATGCTTAGTTTTCCAATATCTTGTACAACTAGTAGTCAACAAGCTAGTTTAGGGAGTAGAATAACATGAGTAAATTAAGTAGAAATTGCAGATATGGCTGGGTAATCATATTCTTTATTATTTGGAAGTACCCTTTTAGACACATTGTCAGCACAAAACTCAAGTGCGCATAATTTTGGACTCACTTCTGAGAGTAGTACCACCTTGCAGACTATAGGAGTTCAGTTTAGTACCATTGTTGGGACATACGTAAGTACATCCATTAGTCCACTTCTGACTATAGATGGATGATTAGGGGTCATAGGTGGCTCTAGTTCTGATGGGTCTGGAGGTAGAGGTAACATAAGAGGTTTTGGATCAGGTGGGAATGGTCCTCGCCAACCCTATAATATTTACATGGAGATGTCACTTCATCTTCTAGAGTATAGGGGAATAAAATATGTTACTGAGCGTGTGCATATGTGTGAGATACTATGGCATGCAAAAGGGATTATGGATTGTGAGCGCAAGGCAAGTCATTTTACAACTATGTTTTAGAGATGCACTCACAGTTGGTACAAGAAATTTGACCCTGATCAGACTTGTGTAGATTATGTAGCACTATGGGATATTTCCTTAAGGAATTTCATATCCCTAAGTTTTATTAAAAGAGTATAAGCGTGCTCAAGGATATTAATAAGGGAAATAATGAGAGCATTTGTTAATATGATTCCCATTTCAAAACACTTTTTTCTAAGATTTTGTATGATATCCATGTAAGACAACATGCACAGTGGTTCATTGGGGGCTTGATCACACCATTTAGGAGGGTGTTGTCACATAATACATATATAGACATGTGGGAAGCACTTGAAGCAAAGTTACGCATTGAGGTAGTTTGAGTTATAGAGACTGGAGTGAGCCCATTCCTAGAAGCATATATTGCAGCTATGGTGAAGCAATTGGATAAACTATCGGCCAATTCAGCACACGAGACATGCACTAGGATTTGGTGTAAAGATTATTAATTGAAAGGGAAAACCAAGGATAATTTTACTCATAGGTTAGTATTTTTATTGTTTCTAGACTCCGAGATATGTCATTTAGACCATGATGTAAGCAGATGCCTATTATTGCAACACATGATTAGAAAGAACGTATTTTACTATTGCAATATTTTTTGGTCCATGACTCACAATACAAAAGACTACATGTTTATTGGTGAGATCCAAAAAAGACATCGATATTGGTGTGCGATAGACATGAGTATTAGATAACTCTAAAAGTAAAAGTGAGCACCATGATCGTGATCACACCTAAGGGAACTATGATCAAAATGAGGGGCACTTTTAAAATAAGTCATGAAAGAGGTCGAGGATATCATGGTGGATTTAGGGGCCGATTTTGTGGTGGTGGATGAGGTGTTTTTCCTTGTAGAATTTGTTATACATCTAGATATCCTGACCACTACAAGTGTGAATACCCTCAGAATATTACTTGTAATTTTTTGTGGGAAGAATCATAACTATGAGGAATGCTCAGACTTATATGAGCATCTTAGCAAGAAACATAAACAAGAGAACAAGGGTGTAGGGATGATTAGAATACAACGTGCCATGGAAAACTAGTGGATCCCAAAGTTGGCACTGGAACATGAGGTAGTACCTGTGAATATTACTACACGTAATGAAGTTGCGCGTGCCAGAGAAACATTACAAAAGAATCCTACCAATACTAAGGAAGAGGTTTTACATACAAGGTTCCCAGATCCTACACATCAGAAGGAGGTTTATCAAGAAACCATGGAGGTACTCATAAATATTTAGGGTGAAATATAGTGTTTAAAGGAATAGTCATAGAAGTTAGAACAAAATAAGGAAACAAAGATGGTCCAGTCATATTTTTATGATTTGAGATAGGTATGTAAGATGCTCCGCCAGGATAATATTATTCCATTACTAGGGAATTGATTAAAGGGAAACACTCCATGCACCAGTATTGAGAATGGACAGTAGATATTGCATGCTAATCTTCCCCATCATAGCTTGGATTATGATAAGGAAATCACTCTAAATGCTATTGTGGATGGGTATATTTTTAGCAATATATTGCTTGATAGAGGCGTGGAAGTTAATGTGCTTAATTTAGATGCATGGATGCAGATGGGAAGACCTCCATTACACCCATCCTCTAATTTATTGTTTATGGCTAATCGGACTAAGTCCACTCGAATTGGGGTTTTAAGGGATGCATCCATTACTATACAAGGGGCCAAGTTCACTCAGGACTTTGAGGTGTTGGCACTTGTAGAAGTAGACATCTTCCCAACTCTACTTGGCCACCCTTGATGTTATGAAAATAATGTTGATCTACATTTCAAAAATGGGTATATAAGTTTTGAGAACAAGGAAGAATGAGTTATCATCCCTTTAATAGCTGAAAAATCTACACCTTATGTTGAACCTTTGAGTGAGGAATATCTGAATAGAATTTATGTGTGCGTCATTCAGGATCCAAAAGTACTTGAGCCATATAATGAGGTAATCCTCTAGTGGGATGATGCACTATCTATTAGTGATACTAAAAGTATTTCTTGTGACAATTGGGCACATGAAATTTATGAGATGGTTGGGCATGAATTAAGAAATTCCTTTTCACGGAGGAGAAAACCTTGTTGATTAGGTGGATAGGTAATAGATTTGTACCTCGGTACACTGGAGAAGGAGATCCTACAGTATTATTGTGCACCATGGAGGAGCAATAGATGGATCAAGTGGAGAGAAGAAATATGTTAGTGTATACCCTACATAGGATAACAACATGCTGGTAGATGTTTCACATGGATAATCTCATGAAATGGAATGAAGTAAGAATTTCTCTAACAACCTGGTTTCTCAAGAGTAACGCACCTACTAAAATCTACATATATCATGGTAATAAACCTATTCAGCACCATGTCCAACAATGTGAGAGACTCTGGAAAGAGGGTTAGGAAGCTTTACCACCTTCACTTTAGGGGCACAAAATTTATTCCACTTTGCAAGGTTGTGCACACACTTGGTATGTTTATGCAAAACTACATAGGGAGACTGGAAATTGGCAATACTTGATTGTATGAATGGTAAAGAATTTTGACTTCTTCTCTAATAAACCTTTGGCAAGAGAGGAATTATGGGTTATGGAATGATTGAATATGGGAGATAGTTCAAAGGCTGAAGAACTCATTCAGGAGTTATTTCATGAGGAAAAACAAGGAGTGCACTTTGATGAAATAAATGAGATAGATGTTGAACTATTTAAGCGTGCTTTCTTTGAGAAGGATAAAGGAAAGATGGTATATATAGTGGATGGTGAAGAGGTAGAAAATTTGGACATTGATAATTTTGAAGGTATGCATGAGGTTTTAGACAATATGGATAACAACGCGTGCACCTATCATGAACCTATGACGACCAAGAAAGTGAACATTGGCACGGATGCTGAACCTAAGGAGGCCATAGTTGGAGATTATTGGTCTGATTCTGAAGTGGAAAAGATAATTGAGTTACTATATGATTTCAAGGATTTATTTCCTAGGGGATACTATGAGTGAAAGGGGGTGCATGAGTTATTAGGTGAGATCAATATTAAGGTAAAGGAAGGAGCTCATCTAGTCATGAAGAGACCTTACAAGATGAAATCGGACCTGTGCGTAAAAGTTAAAGAAGAAATTGACAAAATGCTAAAATATGGCATCATTAAGAGCCTAGAAGAATCAGAGTGGGTTAGCCCCATGGTAATAAGTATAAATAAAGATGTCTGGATTAGGATTTGTGTGCATTGCAGGGAGCTGAATGCTACATGTGTGATTGATCCTTTTCCTATGCCTTTCACTGAGGAAATATTAGAAGGCATTGCAGGGCATAAAATTTACTCTTTTACAGATGGATTATCTAGGTATCATTAGGTAAGAATTGCACAGGAGGATCAAGAGAAGACAACTTTCACCACTAAATGAGGAAGCTTTGCATATACGGTGATGCCCTTTGGTTTGAAGAATGCACCTATTATATTTTCATGCATAGTTGTTAAAGCATTCTGAGATTTTATTCACAAATACTTACAGGTTTACTTGGATGATTAGATGGTATATGGGCTTGCTAAGGATTATTGTGAAAACTTGTGCTTGATGTTTGAAAGATGTAGAAATTTAATCATCTCTTTAAACATAAAGAAGTGTGTATTTTCTATACCTTTTAGAACTTTTCTATGACATATCATATGCAAGGAAGGTTTGTTATTAGATCTAGCTAAGGTTGTAGTTATTGTAGGCCTAGAGGATCCTACAAGTAAGAGTGAGGTGTGCAGATTCTTTGGCCATACAAGGTATTACGGAAAAATTATCAAAGGATATGTGAAGATTTTTGTGCCCCTGGAGGAGTTACTAAAGGGAAAATGGACACTTTATTGGGTAGAACCGTAGCAGTGTGCATTTGAGGCATTGAATGAGAGACTTAATACAACACCTATTCTATGTTTTCCCTAATGGAACCAACCAATTCACATACATGTGGATTCCTCTGGCACAAAAATTGGTGTAGTCTTGGCTCAGCTTGGAGAAGGTATTATAGATCATCCTATCTACTTTGCTAGTAGAAAGTTGACTCATGCAAAACAAAATAATACAACTACAGAGTGCAAGTCTTTGTCAATGATCTACGCACTATATAAGTTTAGATAGTACTTACTAGAAACACCTTTTGTATTTTATATAGATCACATGGAAATAAAATACTTCATAAATAAGCTTGTTTTACAGGGGCACATATGTCTATGGCTTCTATTATTCCAAGAATTTGACTTTACAGTCGTGGTAAAACTAGGTAAAATTAATTTTGTCCCAGACCAATTATCAAGAATTCAATCAGGAGAGGATGTGCAGACAATTAAATATACCATGCCAGATGCACAATTATACAAGTTACATCCCATGCCTTCAAAATTGGAGGATATTTTTGTCTTTTTATGCACAAGTATGGCACTAGAAGGAATGAAATCCTTAGAGAATAAACAATTGCAATTCACACCCTTCTTGTTGATCAGTGGTGACTTATACAAACTAGGCCAAGATAAAGTATTGTGTTGGTGTGTATTAGAACATGAGCACATAGATATCATGGAAGAGGATCATGGTGGTATTATAGGTGGGAATTAAATAGGTGATGCCACCATGCACAAGATTCTACTCATGTAGTTATGGTGGGAGACCCTATATAAGGATTATAAAGAGTATTGTAAGGCGTTTGATCATTTTCAGCACCTTGGAAAACCTAGACAAGGAGATGAAATGCCTTTGTGGCCTATTACTAGTGTAGATCTGTTTGAAAAATGGGAAATAGACTTTGTGGGTCCTATTTCCCTAGCCACCCATTGAATAGGATCACACTACATCATCACTTGTAGTGATTATCTTACACGATGGGAAGAAGAAACACCTATAAATGATTATACAACTAAAACAATAAGGTTCTTATGGGAAAATATTCTTATTATGTATGGATGTTCGTTGAGTTTGATAAGTAATAGGGGCACACACTTCTTGAATGATACAATCAGGATATTGTTGGATGAATTTATGGTCACACACCACAAGACACACCTTATCACCCTCAAGTAAATGGGACTGCTAAGGCCTACAACAAGATATTGAGCTAGACCTTAACAAAAAAAAATTATGTTGGAAGGAAAGATTGGGATGATAAATTTTTTGTTTTAATTTGGGCATATTGAATAACTTACAAAAGGTTGAATAAGGCCACACCCTTTCAGTTGGTGTTTGGAACAGAAGTAGTTCTTCCCATTGAATTCATGTTTACTTATTTGCATATTGCGCATGTGGGAGGTCTAGCTGATGAGAAAGAATTAGAAGAAAGAATTGACAAGTTAATACAACTAGATGAGAGGCACCCATAACACGTTGGTGTCAGAAGCAGGAAAAGGCTAGAAAGAAAGGATGGCATGATAGACACATTAGGGATAAGAAGCTTGAGGTTGGATAGATGATACTTCTTTATGATTCCAATTTTTTGTGTCATCTAGGAAAACTTAAGGTGCATTGGTTGGTACCATATGTTATCACTCACATCCTTGAATAGGAATTTTTCAGTTAGAGGTGCTTGATGGAATGACGGTTACCTAGTTACTTTAATGGGAGTAAGCTGAAGCCATACTTTAAATAAGTCTTCTTGGTGTTTATAATAAGGTATTATTTCCATTTAGTATAAACCTCCCTTTCGGTATTTATTTTAAAGTATTTCCTTCTTCATCACTATGCTTTGTCAATTTAGTTTGGTTCTTTTTGTAATAAGTGCATTTGCGCGCAAGAAGCTAATTACAATTTGAAGTATTTTTATGCGCATAGGAGTGCACATACCATTGGTGTGGGGTGGTTTTTATTCAAATTGGGTACACATGAAAAAATACTATTATAGGTGTTATTCAAAAATGGAAGGGCGTTGCTAAAAGAAGATTACTTTTAAGAAAGACCATAGCTAGAAATAGATGAATGAATAGTATAACACGAGGTAGGAAAAGGCCATAGAAACTACTAGAGGAAGGCACATTCACAAGGTAATTCAGTGCATGGATGCACATAGAAGGAAGTCTGTAGCCAGAAGGTAGGAAGGAATGTTGGAAGGTTATAGTTGTGGCACATAGGTGTATCACATGAAAATTGGGAAAATGGTCAATTAATGAGGGGATCAGTGGTGGGTAAAGGAGAAATAAATTAAATAAATTTTAGAAACTCTATATAAAGATGTGATGCAGGTTTATTTTTACCTTTGCGATCACAACTATTCGAGTGATCTAGTTGCTACCAAACTAAAAAAAATGTGTTGAGGTGCAGAGAGTTGTGAAACTAGGCATGGAGATAAGATTCGTGCACAGAAGTGTCTTACATCCCCATTAGAGAAGGGTTTAAGAAAAGAAGAAGCATTGAGAATGAGCTAGGGCACACGGTTTTGAGATAGGGCATGTGGTTTTGAGCTAGGGAATGAGATCTTACTCAAAAAATGAAAAAGGTGAGATTTTTACCATGGCACCAAGGAAAGCACCTAGAACAGGAACAAATGGGAAGAAAAAGGTTGAAATCGAGGTCGAAGATGCTCCTGAGAGAATTTTTTCAGAAATGCAATATCTAGAAGGAGTGATCATCAGATGGGATTGGGATTACCATTTCCACAGTTACAAAGTAAGTGACTACAATCACCGCATCACCGACAACAAGGGAGAGTTGGACACGTTATTGAATAAGAAGACCAATAACCACACAGTGGATGACATGCCAATATATTACAATGTTAGGGAGAATTTTCTCAAGGTAGGGGTGTATCAGTTGCATGAACTCTCATATTTTGGAAATCCATAGAGTTTATACCAATGGCTTATGAGTAGACTCCATGAGGAATTCTTATATTTTTCTGGATGGTGGGTAAGGATCACTGCACCTTTGATTTCTACATTGACAATACTGAAGGGCACAGGGATAGAGGTTAGTAGTGATCTAACTGATAAGGAAGTCATTATAGCTACAATCAAGGAGTTGGGATATGATAACAGTTTGCACATAATTGACATCTATAGATTAAGGAAGTACCCTAGGGTGCAGGAATTCGTGCATCTTCTTACTAAACTGAATGATCAAGAGATATGGTCACAAGTAAATACCATATGGCTATATATTGTGAAAAACATTTCACAAGGATAAATATACAACTTAGCCGACTACATAGTAGAAATAATTATGGAGGAAGCATACACATGTGAGAATATAATTTTTGGTTCCATCCTATTATCTCTTGCGTTTGTAGAAATTTGAGTGCCCAATGGGCCAAATACCAACATTTGGGAAAACCTCGTAGAAAAGAAGTCCCTCATAGAGAGGTTTGACAAGTTTTTGGTTGTATTATTGGATGATATTCTCATATACTCTAAAAGCATTAAAGAACATCATGAGCATTTGAAGATAGTCTTGGAAATCTTAAAAAAGAGAAATTTGAATGGTAAGTTGTCTAAATGTTCTTTCGATGACACAAAAGTACACTATTTGGGACATGTAATAAGAAAGAATGGAATAGTTATAGATCCTTTGAAGATCATAGCTATAACTGAGTGGCCTACACCCAAGAATGTGCATGAACATAGGAGATTCATGGGTCTCGCTGATTACTATAGAAAGTTTGTTAAAGACTTTTCTAAGATTTCTGCACCAATAACTTCATTACAAAAGAAAGATAAGAAATTTGTTTGGAATGAAAAATGTGAATCTAATTTTAAGATTCTAAGGGATCAGTTAACTACAACACCTATTCTGATTATACTTGATCCAAATGAGGACTTTACTATTGTAACAGATGCATTTGGAGAGAGCCTCAGAGGTATATTGTTGTAGGATGACCAAGTCATAGCTTATGAAAGTAGAAAACTCAAGTTACATGAACAAAATTATGCTCCACATGACATAGATCTTTCTGCCATTGTTCATGCCCTTCAAATATGGAGGCATTATCTTCTCAGTAGACATTTTGAACTAAAAACTGACCATTTTGGGTTGAATTATATTTTCACTCAGCCAAACCTGAATGTAAGACAATGAAGATGGTTGGAATTTCTATCTCAGTATGATTTTGATATAATCTTTATTAAAGGCAAGGAAAATAGAGTAGCTAATGCTCTAAGTCGTAGGAAGCACATTTTTTCTCTTATAACATTGAGAACTCAGTTTAAAGACAAGGTGAAAAGTGTCATGGAATCTGATTCTTATTTTTAGCACGTAAGGACAACACTTGCTACAAATCCAAATTATGCGAGATATAAAGGTTTTCATTTTGAAAATGAAGGAATTTTGTGGTTTGAAAACAATGTATACATACATTTGGAAAATGATTTAAGAAAAAAATTATTAGTTGAATTTAATAACTCATCTTTTTCTGGACACCCTGACATTACAAGAGATGTTGGTTAATATAAACAACAATATTTATTGAAAGGGATAAAAAAGGATGTGATGGAAATCGTGACGCATTGTTTAGAATGCTAATGAGTTAAAGAGGAACATATGCATATAGCCAGTTTACTGTACCCTCACAACATTCCGTAGTATAAATGGCTTATGATAACCATAGATTTTGTTCAAGGGTTTCCTATGTCAAATAATAAACATGATGCTATTTTGGTAGTTGTTGATAAACTAACAAAGGTAGAACACTTTATTACTGGTAATCTAAAGGATGATTCATGTGTGTTAGCAAGAATATTTGTGCATGATATTTTCAGGTTACATGGAATACCTGAATTAATCATATTGGATAGAGATCCGAGAATGACATCAAGAATTTGGCAAATTCTTAATGCAGCTCTGGGAACTAAATTGAATTTCAGTTTTACATATCACCCAGAAACGGATGGACAAATGGAAAGATTTAATCAAGTTTTAGAGGATATGCTAAGAATGTATTACATGGATCAGTAGTATAAATAGGAGGAGTACCTTCCATTAGTTGAGTTTTTGTATAATAACACTTATCATGCCTCTCTAAAAAAGGCACCTTTTAAAGCACTATACGGAAGGAAATGTAGAACCCCTGTTAGCTGGGACAACATTAATGATAGAGAGGTGATAAGACTTGAAATTATTATAGAAATGGAACAAGTTAAAATGATTTGTGAACACTTGAAGGAAGCCGCAAATAGGCAGAAGAGTTATGTAGACATAACGTGGGTTGATAGGAAATTTGAACTTGGTGAGAAAGTATTTCTTCAGGTTAAACCAAAAAAGAGTTCTATAACTTTTGGAAAGGCTACCAAGTTATCACCTCATTATGTGGGACCCTTTGAAATAGTTGAAGTAATCAACCATGTAGCTTATCGTTTAGCTTTACCTCCTACTTTATCATGAATGCATGATGTTTTTCCATATTTATTTGCATAAAAAATACATTTCAGATTTATCACATGTGTTGAATTGGAATTCCTTGCATGTCCAAGACATAGGAATAATCATGGTTAAGCCCATTCAAGTGCTGGAAACTTGCCAGTTGCACTTAAGAAATTGTTAAATAAGTCAATGTAAGGTCTAGTGGGACAAGTTTAACAAAGAAAGTGTAACCTAGGAAAATCTCAAAGATATGAGATCTACTTTTCCATACTTGTTTGATCAGAATTGATTTTAAAATTTGATAAAAAATGAAAATTTTAATTCATATTTTGATGTTAAATCTGCCAAACTTGGGCAATTACTGAACAATTTGACAGCTATTTCAAATACTATTTTGAAAACTTGAATTTTTCAAATTTAGTCCTATTATGAACATATGAATGGAAGGACAATAATTAAATTTTATCCTAAAACCTTAATGGTTTGATTAAGTTAATCATCAAGACGATGATTATTTTAAGGAGGAAGGTATGTAACGTCTTGGTCATGACCATTACTATGATGACTTCCACTTTTGACATTGCAAACGTTGACATGTGATTTGTCTTAGGAAGGTGTATTATTTTGACGTTGAAAATCATGTTTGCAATGGATAAGTTATTATTGTTCAAAATTCATGCTAGGTGTAATTCTATTTACTTGGAAGCGAAACCATTATGCTATGTGAAATATAGGTTATAAATATATACCGTTGTTTTCACATTTTCCATATGCTATCAACACACCTTGAATAAATTCTATTGATCCAAGGTATGCTTTGGTTCTTCTTTATCGTCATCTAGTTAATTGACATGTTGAATTAAACATATTACGGAAACGAGTAGTATTTTATTGTAAATTGTGAAGGACCTAGATTTAGGTGTCCTTACTCGGCATCATGTTGTAAACTGTAAATTTGGACCTCATTTATTAATGTTTTGTAATGCTGATCGGAGTGAGGTGATTAATGATCTGTTTTGGGCTAATAAGGCAAATGCATTAACCTTTTTCTGAATGCGTGTTGTTATTTAGATCTAACCTAAACTATAATGTTGCCCTATTGGATTTTTGACCTAACATAATAATACTTATATAGGACCTATTACTAAACTATTATGGTTGATGCCTAAAACTAGGTTGTGGTTTCCTACCTTGTATAAATTCTAATCTAAGAGGTGATGACCTAACCTAAGGAGGTATGTTATATGGATAGGAGTCTTGAATGAACCTAAGATAAATCCTAGTGACCTAAGAACTAAGGTGGAAAAACCTAACCAATGCTAATGTAACCTAAACTATTACTAAGATAAAAAGGGGACCTATGGGTCACTTGAAAAATGGAAGGTTGGTGGTGGTGGTTTCTAAGTTATTAATGTGAATTTATTTCATTCCTTACATCTTACATTCACCAAGATTGGCGAAGGCATAACAAGATGGAGGGATTCCTAGCTGGCATCATTGCTAAATTTAAAATGAATGGAGTTCTTAATTTTGTTTCACCAAATTTGAAGTGGCGGTGGCATAAGGAAAGAGGGGAAAAAAGCATGCAATGTATTCAATAGCCTTGGGATTAGTCGCGGAAACCTCCTAGGAGTTAGGGAGGAGGAATTGAAGAAATTTGTTAGTCATTTGGATCTTTCTAGTTTTTGCTCTGTATGAGAGTTTAGGTTCTTTGAAACAGCAAGCTTGTTTTTCAACCCATTGTAATCATGGGTATCTTTAGACTATTTCTAAACTTGTGGAAATGTAGAGGAAGTTGGGAGATTTGACTGTTGATGTTGGTTGAAAAGAAGAGATTCTTGAGAAGCTCAGCCAGAGATCTTCTACAAATCAAAATTTTTTTTTATCAGGTATGACAGGCTCTTCTTGTTAAATAGTTTTTCTTTTTATTAATCATCTTCATTAAAAGAAATCAACTCTTAGAAACAGATGGTTTTGTAGAAATTCCTCAGTGTATTTTTGTTGTGATATTTTTCTTGAGTTTTTTGTTTGGAACATATTCAAAATGGGTATTTTTCTTGATGCATGTTGAGTAAATCATGGTTATTTATTTGAAACTGGAAGGTTGCTTAAGTCGTGTGGACTTCTGATCTCCTGTGCTAAAATGGTTTAAGAAAAAAAAATATTGGTTTAAAATTTGATCAGGAATATCATCCTTTGTTAGGAGAAGGAAAGAAAAATTGATGTTTCACATAAAATTTGAAGTGACTTCAAATTTTATCATTGTTGTTAAGCTATGTTGAAATGAGTGTTTGGATTCGTTGTTTTCTTGTGGATTCAAATTTGTTTTAAAGCAACAGTGATATGTTGACACCTTCTAAGCTTAACACATTTTTAATTTGTGAACTTTTTGGAACTGTTAAGAATGGATTTCATTAAGTTTTGTTCATCCTTGCTTGAAATCTAGTAAATTATGATTTAACTTCTTCTCTTGGGACTGTGCGAGGATATTGATGTTTCTCTCTCTCCTCCATTTATGAATTGGTTTGTGAATAACCTTTTGATTTACATCTGTAGAACTTGTTGAAAGAATGGGTTAGTTTAGTTTTGGTTAATTGAAGTATATGAGTTAGAAGGGTTTGATTTTACTCTTCTCCTTCTTTTGGGTTTGATTTTAAGAACCAACTTGGGGTTGAACCTCCCTTTTAATTACCTTCATCTTGTTTGATTCTGGGTTAGATCCCTTTCTTTCTTACGTATGGAATATTTCATCAATTCTTGTTAAGTGGGTACATGATTGTCTTGGCTGTAGCTTGTATTAATTGTTCTTAAGTACATAGGAATACCTTGCATGTTTCTCTCTATTTGGGAAATGAGGAAACATCCAGACCAAGTCTATCTTCACTGAAATGAAGCTAAGGAATTAGTTGTTGAGCTTGTTGCTTTGAAAACTTGTATCGGTTTTGTACTATTGTGACTGTTCTCTTTATATGACGAGAAGCCCTCTCTTCAACCCTACCTTACTTGATTCAGTTGTTTATCTTATATTGATTAAATTTTAATTATGTTGTTTGTATGGCAGTGGTTGTTGAATTTTCATGCTATTAGGTAAGAATCGGTCCGGTCTTCTTGGGATTTCAGCTGTGTTTAACCTTTAATAAGATGGATTATTGGGATCTTCTCTCTATTTTTGAGCTAGGTATGCATCGTTGTTTTTCTTCAAAATGTAAAAAGGATTTTCATTTAGTTATTTCTCATCTCTAAATTGTTGAATGCCATGTTCTTCGTTAAACATTGAAGGATGACTTAAGTTGATTGCTTTTCAAGTGTTTGGTACCTTTCCTCTGTATTAACCATATTAAGGCTAAATGGGTAATTAGGTGGGATCCTGCACTTCTTATTCCCTTGAAGTGATAAATTGGAATTGGATTGATATTGATTCAATGTTGGAAAGAAGGGAATTCTTGTGTAGAATATTATTGGTTCATCTTAAATTCCATTCTTTTTTATAGAATGAATTTGGATTCATATATTGCATAAATATTTATGTTAGTGTTGTGGATTATGATTAATTACTTCTTTAAAATAGTTCTGTTTTGAGAACTGTAGGGTTGGTACCCTTCTTGAACACTTGTTTGAATCGAGAATGAATTATATGCATCTATAGTATGAGTCTGATAAGTAATTGAGATGTATTATCACTTATTTGTTGTAATCCTTCTTGTGAAATTATTGGTTAAAGAGTGTTGCTTTGATCATGATCCTTACATAATGTATTCTGGATTGTTCATTTTTACCTTCATGTTATGATCCTTATTCCTTTATGAGACGTCTATATGAATTTATTAATGTTTCATAAAACCATAGTTATTTTTATGAGACAGTTAGTTGAAAGCACATCGTTTTAATGTTTAGTGCTTATCATGATCAGTTCGATGAACTGACCCATGCTAGCAATTTTTACAGATGGATTCTGTAAGTGAAAAAAGAAGACAAGTTCTTTTATGATGCCTCTTGTGTTTACCTAAAGGTTGCATATTTTATGAGGAATTATTATTCTTATTCTAATATAATTGAAAAAGAGAAAAGTTGTATTCTTGTTTGAGTTTATTAATGTTGATTAGCAGGAATGAAGTCTAAAATGTTTAGACTTGTAAAATGTATAATTTACTTGAGGAATGGGAAAAAGGATTGATTGTTATTTATATTTGATGTATTAATCAATTTGGGTTTACTGTAAAGGAAATTTTGTAAACTTTTCATTATTCTCTTGTGAACCTATCTATTTTGAATCATTTCAGTTGAACTCAAATGAAACTGATAGGAAGGGAATTGATACTTTATTCCTTTATCGAATGCAACTTCTAAGTTGGCACAAATAGATGGAAACATAACTAGGTCATGATGGTTACTAGATGACGTAAATAAAAGAGAAATCTATTTATAACTCTTGTATAAAGTAAATGACAACAATGAACCCTAAAAGAATATAAATATAAAATAAAGGTAATCATTCTAAGGGGATAAATTTTTTTTTAATAACTTTTGAGAAAACATACTCTCTCTTGTTAAATCAAATAAAAATATGGCAACCAAAATGAAATAAATACATACGTAATGAATAGACTCATCTTAATGAAGTGTATTAACATGGAACCAGAATCTAAATTTAATCATGCTTAAACTTGGTTAAGAAAAGTAAGATAATCTTACCATGGTATACTGATTCTGTTTATGAGCTTGAATCGTATGATAAGATACTGTGGAATAAAATATAAACCTTTGGGAAGAGGGGTTGATTCTAGATTTATCTACATGGTAAGTATCAATAATTATGGTTAGTAACCTTAATGAACAAAGAAATTAAGGATTCAACAGGGTTACTGAAATTAAATCTTAATTAAGAAGATAAGTAAGTGTTTAACTTCTTAACTGGATATGTTCTTCTAGATAAGGTGATTCTGTAGGATGTTGGTACACACCAACTGCAGTACTATGACATCATAAAGACTAGGGTCTTCATAGTGACAGTGTTTCAGCTGAGACATCACAACACCCTTCCGAATTGGATCATCTAGATCTACATAAACTTGGACTTGACCTTAGTTTTACCTTAGGCCAGGTTAGGGACATTCCTTCATATTGGGGGTAACACAGGATGACTAAAGGTAACTCGACACATGTAATCAACTTGGGTTGATTGTGTATGTCTATGTACCCTTAGTCACCGCGAGTGAGGCTCTATACCTTTATATGTTACTAATTTGAGTTATGGTAAGCCTTGGACAAGAGGACTAATAGGAGTCAGTGAAGACCATTCTAGATAACAGATGAAGTGGGTGTAAAGGATGTATTCCGTTGAAAAGTATGCCATATAGGAATATGATCATGCAAAGAATGTGAAAATGTTTTTCCAAAGTATCGCAAGATGCTAGTTGCATTGTCATATATCACCTAGTTTAAGAAGCAGGATTTTAGATGAATATTGGTAACAAATATTCAGATAGGCCTCTTAAACGGAACACTTCAATACCCCAAAAAGGGTAAGAGAACCAAGTATACTTAGTATACAATACATTGAGTTAACATGAAGGATCGGTAAGAAACCGAGTCATGAAATGAGAGACCGATGAAACACCGAGTCATGAAATGAGAGATCAGCCGTTCATGGAGTCTTTACAGCTGCATATGGTTATTTGTTATGAGATTGATTAGCATGGAATGTGTGTTCTAAATCATGATAATTTAGAACAAAGAAAATTATTTAAAAACTTGAAACATGTGTTCTAAATTATCATAATTTAGAACAGAGAACGCTATTAAAAAAAATATAAAATAAATCCCTTGTTTTTAAAGCTTTAAAATGGGAATGTTACATCTTGGTATCAGAGATGAAGGTTGCAGCTCTTAGACCTATTGTGTCCATAATATGATAAAAATTTAAATTTTCTTCTAGATAAAAAATCGTTATAACAAGAGGAAATGCTGCAAACAACCCACCACTGGGTGGAGAAACAACTACTACGCAAATAATTGATGAGATCCTTATTGCCCTATTGGACACGAGTGATTGTATAACTTTATTGGAATAGAAAATAATGGGCAACAAAGAGGAGAAATAAGATGCTGATAATGACAATCAGCCACCTCTTGTGGAAAACACCAATGGGGGAAACTTGGGTGTTGATAATAGTAATGTAAATAAACCTAATCAGCCTAAAAATAAAAAGGCAAGATTAGTAGCAGAACTCACCAATGATATAAAAATAATAAGTCCTAATTTTTATGGAACTACACTTGGGGATGGGGTTGATAACTAGCTTAGTGAAATGGAGAAGTACTTTGCTATAAGAAAATTCTTTAAGGAAATAAAAGTAATATGGGGAGCTTATCAACTTTCTCTTGAGGCATCTTCATGGTGGGACAGCCATAAGGCTGATTTGATATTGTCGAAGCAGACATAACTTGGGATCAATTTAAAAGTTACTTTAGGCAATGGTGGCTGCCTCAACTTTTCTATGATCAGAAAATGACTGAATTTTAGAACTTATCTCAAGGAAAGTTAACTGTGACAGAGTACTGGGAAAGGTTTACTAAACTCCTTAAGTACGTGCCTCAGTATCAAAATGACAAGAAGTTTATGATACAAAAATTTATTATGGGATTAAATCCCATTATAGGAGGTGAGGTGGATGTTCACAGTCTAACCAATATGGAAGGGGTTGTTGAAAAATCCATAAGGAAAGAACATAAATTAAGAGCAATTTCTTCTCATAGAGAGGAAAATAGAAAGAAAGTTCCAAACTTTTCTTCATATCTTACACCTAAAAAGGGACCCTGAAAGAGGTTTGGCATGAAAAAAAAAATCCACTAATAATAATAAGAGAACAACAATAAAAAAACCTATTTCTAGTATGCCAAACAACTTTGTCAAGAATAATAATAATGGACAAAAGTGCTACGAAAGCCAGAATGATAACTTCAAGGCTGGAAATAAATTTGAGCCTAGGAAGGGGCCTATTGGAGGCTATTTCAACTGTGGCAAGGATCACTACACGAGTCATTATCCTTTGAAGAAGGATGACCACAATCAGTAACATAAGATACATGTTGCGGTAGCTGACAAGCAAGAAGAAAAGCAAGTCACACCTATAAAATTTCTAGGTAAGTTATTCGATATACCTGTGACTATACTTTTTAGTACTGGAGCTAATGAATTTTTTTTCTCTACTAAGTTAGCTTTGAAATTAAAAATAAAAGCTAAGAAAATGGATAAATTGTGGACTGTGCATTATGGAAATAATGTTGCTCATACGGTTAGTATGTGTCTTTTTGGAGCAGTCCTTGACTTGCCTAGTTTTTCCACAGAATTTGACCTTTATGTTGCTCCTTTGGGGTCTTATGATGTAATCATAGGTGTTAACTGGCTAGCTGAGCATAAAGCAAAGGTTGATTGTTTTGAAAAATATATTAGTTTTTTAGATGATCTGTAGAAAACAACGGTCATTCAGGGTGTAAAACATGAGATTTCAGTTAGGAAGTTGTCAGCAATGCAACGTAAAAAGGCCAAAAACAAAGGCTATACCTTTTATGTAGTAAAGGTTTCTGAAACTTTAGAAGAAGGTAATGATTTTATGGAAAAATATCCTTTGTTACAAAATTTCAGAAATGTATTTCTAGAAGAGTTATTGGGTCTTCCACCCAAATGGGAGTTTGACTTCACCATAGAGATCAAACTAGGAACCGAGCCTATATCCAAGGCACCTTATAAAATGAATACCATTGAATTGGTAGAGCTTAAGGCTCAGTTAGAAGAAATTTTTTCAAAAGTATTGATAAGACCGAGTGTCTCACCTTGGGGAGCACTGGTAATCTTTGTGAAAAAGAAGGATGACACACTTAGATTGTGTATTGATTACAGAATGTTGAACAAGGCAACTATTAAGAACCGATATCCACTTCCTAGAATTGATGATCTATTTGATCAGATGTGTGGAGCATCGGTGTATTCTAAAATAGATCTTCGATCAGGATATCATCAGTTGAGAATAAAGGATGAAGACATACATAAAAACAACTTTTAGAACAAGGTATGGGCATTATGAATTCACAGTTTTACCTTTTGGGTTGACAAATGCACCTGCCACTTTTATGAATTTGATGAATAATATTTTTCAAGAATACTTGGACAAGTTTTTTCTTGTAATCTTGGACGTTATTCTCATATACTCTAAAATCATTGAAGAACATCATGAGCATTTGAAGATAGTCTTGGAAATCTTATGAAAATAAATTTGTATGGTAAGTTGTCTAAATGTTCCTTCTATGACACGAAAGTACTCTATTTGGGACATGTAATAAGAAATAATGGAATAGTTTTAGATCCTTCAAATATTATATCTATAACTAAGTGGCCTGCACCTAAGAATGTGCATGAAGTTAGGAGCTTCATGGGTCTTGTTGGTTACTATAGAAAGTTTGTTAAAGACTTTTCTAAGATTACTGCACCAATAACTTCATTACAAAAGAAAGATAAGAAATTTTTTGGAATGAAAAATGTGAATCTACTTTTAAGATTCTAAAGGATCAGTTAACTACAACACCTATTCTGAACTGTACCTGATCCAAATGGGGACTTTACTATTGTAACAGATGCATCTGGAGAGGGTCTCAGAGGTATTCTGTTGTAGGATGACCATGTCATAGCTTATGAAAGTAGAAAACTCAAGTTACATGAACAGAATTATGCTCCACATGACCTAGAGCTTGCTGCCATTGTTCATGCACTTCAAATATGGAGGCATTATCTTCTCGGTAGGCCTTTTGAACTAAAAATTGACCATCTTGGGTTAAATTATATTTTCACTCAGCCAAACCTGAATGTAAGACAATGAAGATGGTTGGAATTTCTATCTCAGTATGATTTTGATATAAGCCATATTAAAGGCAAGGAAAATAGAGTAGCTGATGCTCTAAGTCATAGGAAGCACATTTCTACTCTTATAACATTGAGAACTCAGTTTAAAGATGAGGTGAAAAGTGTCATGGAATCTGATTCTTATTTTCAACACATAAGGACAACACATGTTGAAAATCCAAATGATGAGAGATATAAAGGTTTTCATTTTGACAACGAAGGAATTTTGTGATTTGAAAACAAGGTATACATACATTTGGCAAATAATTTAAGAAAAAAATTATTAGTTGAATTTCACAACTCACCTTTTTCTAGACACCCTGGCATTATAAAGATGTTGGCTGATATAAAACAAGAATATTTTCGGAAAGGGATGAAAAAGGATGTGATGGAAATCGTGATGCATTGTTTAGAATGTTAATGAGTTAAAGTGGAACATATGCATCTAGCCAGTTTACTATACCCTCATAGCATTCTGTAGTACAAATGGAAAGTTATAACCATGGATTTTGTTCAAGGGTTGAATATGTCAAAGAATAAACATGATGTTATTCTGGTAGTTGTTGATAAACTAACAAAGGTAGCACACTTTATTGTTGGTAATCTAAAGGATGATTCACCTATGTTAGCAAGAAGATTTGTGCATGATATTTTTAGGTTACATGGAATTAATTATATCAGATAGAGATCCAAGAATGACATCAAGATTTTGGTAAACACTTAATGCATCTCTGGGAACTAAACTAAATTTCAGTTCTACGTGTCACCTGGAAATGGATGGACAGACTAAAAGAGTTGATCAAGTTTTAGAGGATATGCTAAGAATGTATTACATGGATCAATAGTATAAATGGGAGGATTACCTTCCATTAGTTGAGTTTTCTTATAATAACACTTATCACGTCTCTCTAAAAATGACACCTTTCGAAGCATTATACGAAAGGAAATGTAGAACCCCTATTAGCTGGGACAAAATTGAAGATAGAGAGGTGATAGGACCTGAAATCCTTATAGAAATGGAACAAGAAGTTAAAATGATTCATGAACACTTGAAGGAAGCCACAGATAGGTAGAAGAGTTATGTAGACGTAACGCAGGTTGATAGGAAATTTGAACTTGGTGAGAGAGTATTTCTTCGGGTTAAGCCGAAAAAGAGTTCTATAACTTTTGGCAAGGCTGCCAAGTTATCACCTTGTTATGTGGGAACCTTTGAAATAGTTGAAGTAATCAACCCTGTAGCTTATCGTTTAGCTTTACCTCCTACTTTATCATGAATGCATGATGTTTTCCATATTTCTTTGCATAATAAATATGTTTCATATTTATCACATGTGTTGAATTGGAATTCCTTGCAGGTCCAAGACCCAGGAATAATCATGGTTAAGCCCATTTGAGTGTTGGAAACTTGCCAGTTGCACTTAAGAAATCATGAAATAAGTCAATGTAAGGTCTAGTGGGACCATTTTAACAAAGAATGTGTAACTTGGGAAAATCTTGAAGATATGAGATCTACTTTTCCATACTTGTTTGATCAGAATTGATTCTAAAAATTGATAAAATCTAAAAATTTTAATTCATATTTTGATGTTAAATCTGCCAAACTTGGGTAGTTACTAAACAATTTGACAGCTATTTCAAATACTATTTTGAAAACTTGAATTTTTCAAATTTAGTCCTATTATGAACATATGAATGGAAGGAAAATAATTAAATTTTATCCTAAAACCTTAATGGTTTGATTAAGTTAATCATCAGGATGATGATTCTTTTAAGGAGGAAGGTATGTAATGTCTTGGTCATGACCATTACTATGATGACTTCCACTTTTGACATTGCAAACGTTGACATGTGATTTGTCTTAGGAAGGTGTATTCTTTTGATGTTGAAAATCATGTTTGTAATGGATAAGTTATTATTGTTCAAAATTCATGCTAGCTGTAATTTGTTTACTTGGAAGCGAAACCATTATGCTATGTGAAATATAGGTTGTAAATCTATACTGTTGTTTTCACATTTTCCATATGCTAACAACACACCTTGAATCAATTCCATTGATCCAAGGTATGCTTCAGTTCTTCTTTATTGTCATCTTGTTAATTGACATGTTGAATGAAACATATTATGGAACCGAGCAGTATTTTGTTGTAAATTGTGAAGGACCTAGCTTCAGGTGTCCTTACGCGGCATCATGCTGTAAACTATAAATTTGGACCTCCTTTATTAATGTTTTGTAGCACTAATTGGAGTGAGGTGATTAAGGATATTTTGTGGGATAATAAGGTAAATTCCTTAACCTTGGTCCAAATGCATGCTTGCTATTTGGATCTGACCCAAACTATAATGTTTCCCTATTGGATTTTTGACCTAAGGTAATAATAATTACCTAGCACCTATTACGAAACTATTATGGTTGATTCCTAAAACTAGGTTGTAGTTTCCTACCTTATATAACTTCTAATCTAAGAGATGATGACCTAACCTAAGGAGGTATGTTATATGGATAGGAGTCTTGAACTAACCTAAGATAAATCCTAGTGACCTAAGAACTAAGGTGGAAAAAACCTAATCAATTTTAATGTAACCTAAACTATTATTAAGATAAAAAGGGGACCAATAGTTCACATGGAAAATGGAAGGTTGGTGGCATTGGTTTCTAAGTTATTAATGTGAATTGATTTCATTCCTTACATCTTAAATTCACCAAGATTGGCAGAGGCATAAGAAGATGGTGGGACACCTAGCTAGTATCATTGCTAAATTTAAAATGAATGGAGTTCTTGAATTTTGTTTCACCAAATTTGAAGTGGAAGTGGCGTAAGGAAAGAAGGGGAAATAGAATTCAATGCATTCAATATCCTTGGGCTCAATGGAGAAAACCTCCTAGGAGTTAGGCAGGAGGAATTGGAGAAATTTTTTACTCATTTGGATCTTTCTGCTTTTTCTCTGCATGAGAGTTTAGGTTCTTCGAACCAACAAGCTTGTTTTTCGACCCATTGTAATCGTGGGTATCTTCAAACAATTTCTAAAGTTGTGGAAATGTAGAGGAAGTTGGGAGATTTTACTATTGACGTTGGTTGAAAAGAAGAGATTCTTGAGAAGCTTAGCTAGAGATTTTCTACAAATCAACAAGAAATTTTATCAGGCATGATAGGCTCTTCTTGTTAAATAGTTCTGCTTTTTATTAAGCATCTTCATTAAAAGAATTCTACTCTTAGAAAAAAATTGTTTTGTAGAAATTCCTTGGTGTATTTTTGTTGTGATCTTCTACTTGAGTTTATTGTTTGGAAAATATTCAAAATGGGTATTTTTCTTGATGCATGTTGAGTAAATCGTGTTTATTTATTTGAAAATAAAAGGTTTCTTAAGTCGTGTGGACTTCTGATCTCCTATGATAAAATGGTTTAAGAAAAAATAATGATTGGTTTCAAGTTTGATTAGGAATATCTTCCTTTGTTAGGAGAAGGTAAGAAAAATTGATGTTTCAGTTAAAATCTGAAGTGGCTTCGAATTTTATCACTGTTGTTAAGTTATGTTGAAATGGGTCTTCGGATTCATTGTTTTCTTGTGGATTCAATTTTTTTTTAAAGCAACAGTGATATGTTGACACCTTCTGAGCTTAACACATTTTGAATTTGTGAACTTTTTGGAACTGTTAATAAAGGATTTCATTTGGTTTTGTTCTTCCTTGCTCAAAATCTGGTAAATTACGATTTAACTTCTTCTCTTGGGACTGTGTGAGGATATTGATGTTTCTCTCTCTCCTCCATGTATGAATTGGTTTGTGAATAACCTTTTGATTTACATTTGTAGAAGTTGTTGAAAGAATGGGTTAGTTCAGTTTTAGTTAATTGAAGTATATGAGTTAGAAGGTTTGATTTTACTCTTCTCCTTCTTTTGGGTTTGATTTTGAGAACTAACTTGGTGTTGAACATCCCTTTAAATTTCCTTCATCTTGTTAAAGTCTGGGATAGAGCTCTTTCTTTCTTACGTATGGATTGTTTCCTTGATTCCTGTTATGTGGGTACATGGTCAGCTTGGTTGTAGCTTGTATTCATCATTCTTGAGCATATAGGAATACCTTGTAGGTTTCTCTCTATTTGGGAAATGAGGAAACATCTGAAGCGAGGATATCTTCACTAAAATGAAGCTAAGGAATTATTTTTTGAGCTTGTTTCTTTGAAAACATGTATCAATTTTGTAATGTTGTTCTTGTTCTCTTTATTTTATGAGAAGCCCTCTCTTCGACCCTACCTTGCTTGATTCAGTTATTTATCTTATATCGATTCAATTTCAACTATGTTTTTTGTGTGGCAGTGTTTGTTGAATTTGGATTTTGTAAGGTAAGAATTAGTCTAGTTTTCTTGGGATGTCAACAGTGTTTAACCTTTTAATAGGATGGATTATTGGGATCTTCTCTCTATTTTTGAGCTAGGTATGCATCGTTGTTTTTCTTCAAAATGTAAAAAGGATTTACATTTGGTTCTTTCTCTTCTCTGAATTGTTGAATGCCATGTTGTTCGTTGAACACTGAAGGATGACTTAAGTTGTTTTCTTTTCAACTATTTTCTACCTTTCCTCTGTATTAACCATGTTGAGGCTGAATGGGTAATTAGGTGGGATCCTGCACTTCTTATTCCCTTGAATCGATAAATTGGAATTGGATTGATATTGATTCAATGTTGAAAAGAAGGGAATTCTTGTGTAGAATATTATTGGTTCATCCTAAATTCCATCCTTTTTGATAGAATGAATTTGGCTTCTGATATTTCATGAAGAGTTATGTTAGTGTTGTGGATTATGATTAATTGCTTCTTTAAAATAGTTTAGTTCTGATAAATATAGGGTTGGTACCCTTATTGAACACTTGTTTGAATCGAGTATGAATTATATGCATCTATAGTAAGATCCTGATAAGTAATTGATATGTATTATCACTTATCTATTGTAATCCTTCTTGTGAAATTACTAGTTGAAGAGTTCTGCTTTGATCATGATCCTTACATAATGTATTGTGGATTGTTCATTTTGACCTTCATGTTAGGATCCGTATTCCCTTATGAGATATCTATCTGAATTTCTTAATTTTTCATAAAAGAAAATTTCTTTTTATGAGATAGTTGAAAGCACATCGTTTTAAAATTTAGTGGTTATCATGCTCAGTTTGATGAACTGACCCGTGCTAGCAATTTTTACAGATGGATTCCGTAAGTGAAAAAAGAAGACAAGTTCTTTTATGATGCCTCTTGTGTTTACCTAAAGGCTGCATATTTTATGAGGAATTATTATTCTTATTGTAATATAATTGAAAAAGGGAAAAGTTGTATTCTTGTTTGAGTTTATCAATGTTGATTGGCATGAATGAAGTCTAAAATGTTTAGACTTGTAAAATGTATAATTTACTTGAGGAATGGGAAAAAGGATTGATTGTTATTTGTATTTGATGTATTATTCACTTTGGGTTTACTGTAAAGGAAATTTTGTAAACTTTTCATTATTCTCTCGTGAACCTATCTATTTTGAATCATTTCAGTTGAACTCAAATGAAACTGATAGGAAGGGAATTGATACTTTATTCCTTTATTGAATGCAACTTCTAAGTTGGCATGAATAGATGGAAACATAACTAGGTCATGATGGTTTACTAGATGACATAAATAAAAGAGAAATCTATTTATAACTCTTGTATAAAGTAAATGACAACAATGAACCCTAAAAGAATATAAATATAAAATAAAGGTAATCATTCTAAGGGGATAAACATTTTTTTAATACCTTTTGAGAAAACATACTCTCTCTAGTTAAATCAAATAAAAATATGGCAACCAAAATGAAATAAATACATACGTAATGAATAGACTCATCTTAATGAAGTGTATTAACATGGAACTAGAATCTAAATTTAGTCATGCTTAAAATTGGTTAAGAAAAGTAAGATAATCTTACCATGGTATACTGATTCTGTTTATGAGCTTGAATCTTATGATAAGATACCGTGGAATGAAATACAAAACTTTGGGAAGAGGGATTGATTCCAGATTTATCTACATGGTAACTATCAATCATTATGGTTAGCAACCTTAATGAACAAAGAAATTAAGGATTCAGCAGGGTTGCTGAAATTAAATCTTAATTAAGAAGATAAGTAAGTGTTTAACTTCTTAACTGGATATGTACTTCCAGATGAGGTGATTCCGTAGGATGTTAGTACACACCGATTACAATACTATGATATCATAAAGATCAGGGTCTTCATAATTACACAGTGTTGTAACTGACACGTCACAACACCCTTCTGGATTGGATCATCTAGATCTACATAAACTTGGACTTGACCTTATTTTTACCTTAGGCCAGGTTAGGGACATGCCTTTGTATAGGGGGAAAATAACGATGAATAAAGGTAACTAGACACACACAATTAACTTGGGTCGATCGTGTATGTATTTGTACCCTTAGTCACCATGAGTGATGTTCTATACCTTTCTATGTTGCTAATCTGGTTTATGGTAAGCCTTGAATAAGAGGACTGACAGGAGTTAGTGAAGACCATTCTAGATAACAGATGAAGTGGGGGTGAAGGACGTATTCCATTGATGAGTATGCCATCTAGGAATATGATCATGCAAAGCATGTGAAAATCTTTGGCCAAAGTATCACAAGCTACTGGTTGCGTTGTCCTATATCACCTAGGTTAAGAAGTAGGATTTCAAATGAATATTGGTAACAAATATTTAGATAGGCCTCTTAAATGGAACACTTCAATACCCAAAAAATGGTAAGAGAACCAAGTATACTTAGTATATAATACATTGAGTCAACATGAAGGATCAGTAAGAAACCAAGTCATGAAATGAGAGACCGATGAAACACTGAGTCATGAGATGAGAGATTGGTTGTTCATTGATTCATTACAACTACATATGGTTATCTATTAAGAGATTGATTGGCATGGAATGTGTGTTCTAAATCATGATCATTTAGAATAGAGAACATTATTTAAAAACTTGAAATGTGTGTTCTAAATTATGATAATTTAGAACAGAGAACGCTATTAAATTTTTTTTACAAAAATTCCTTGTTTCTAAAGCTTTAAAATGGGAATGTTACAGAAACATTGATAAGGATGCCACCATTAGAGCACTGCTTGGAGATAACAAGGCTAAAAATGCAGATATATCACGTTTAAAGGAAGAGAAGGAACAAGAGCGGGAAAATAACGAGGCCTTCATTAGCATGGTGGAGGAAATTGGTGATCACATCCTTAAAACAAGGCCTCATCTCGAATCTCAGGTACTAGAAACGTTTCCTTATTATATGCATTATATGCGCACTTTTGTCAATTTGGTGTTAGATGATGGACCAATTTGGATGCCCGCACAAAAATATTATAAACAAGAGGTAGAGAGAGCAAGGGCCTCTATGATTAGTAATATTTCAACTTATGAGGCATTGCTCCAAACTTTGAAGGATAAGATAAAGAAAGCTGACCAAGCTCTCAATTTATGTGTAACACCAGAAGCAATAATAAGGACCAAAACTCTAGTTGAAGATACTGAAGTTCTGGAAGTGATGAAAGATGAGACACTTGGACACGCAAAAATATTAAAACTGGTGAAATAGAAATGTGAGGCTCTCACAACAGCCCATGATCTACATAAAGAGAGGATTGATGAGATTGGGAAGCTCATAATGCAAAATATGGACCTCATGGATGGAATGATGTTAGGTACGAACAATGTTGTCCAGGTATTATAGAATGAGAAATAAAATATTACTAAGGATGAACTGGATGCCATAGCCACAAATATTCTAGAGATGACAAGGATTGTACTAAATGACTGCAAAACATTGGAGGCTGAAATAAAAAATGAATATCCAAAGCTAATCCTCCTAGTTGAAAAAGAGGGTGCTTCAAAGTAAAAATTTATTCTTTTGTATAGTGTTTCATTAATTATTTCATTCCTTATTCTTTATTATTGGGAACATTAGAAATAATTCCCATTTTCAGGACAAAAATGTACTTTAGTATGGGGTAATTTTTAGCAGAAAAAATGTTTCTCTAAGGAGAATAGACACAAAGGATGCACACGTGGGAACAAGGCACATTTGAAGGCGCGAGAAGATAGGGAAGGAAACATGCACCAGAACACTTTGCCTCTAGAGTTAGCCATTTTTATGTATAGGGTTTATTTTTAGAGATAGCGTGTGGAGCACACATAGAGATGAAGACTTGCAAAACATGCAATGGTTTTTTGGGAACAAACAATTGATAAGTGACATACATAGTTTAGTCTAATAATAGGATTTCTTATTAGAGTTAATTATGGGACATATGTTATTAGAACACTTTCATGTTGTACATGCCATTGTAAAGGCACATGACTATTATCAACATACGACCTATTTTGAGAAGTACATGGGTGATGAAGGGAAAGTCCCCACCTCTATAAATATGTATTGAACTATGTAGTTTAGAAGAGTGTGAGTTATTTTAGAGTTATAATGTTGGCTCTAATGCGCGCATGACTCATGTAGATACTTTATAGTGTAATAAAAGATTTTTTGTTTTAGAGTGTTTAATGCAATGGAGTATATTGGATAGATAATGGTGCTAGACATAACTAAATCTAGTTCTTGTATGGTTAGCCTTATTTTAATTATTTTTTAGTTTATGATTCTCTAAGATATAGACCTGGTTTATGCAATGTCAAATTTCTATGATTAGTTATGGATCTAAATATGTATTATCATCACCACACTAACACCTTACATAAGCAAATATAAAGAGGGGCTGGTACCTTTGCATGCTTTGGGTGAGTGTTCATCTCAAGCTGAGTGATGTGCCAACATGCTTGGGCTTTTCACAGTAGATTCTAGGTTGTATCACAAGTACTCTACTTGGGTCACAAATCTTGTTCCAGTACATAAGAAGAATGGTGAAATAAAGATTTGTATTAATTTTAGAGATCTAAACAAGACATATCTTAAGGATCATTATCCCATGCCTTCTATGGAGTAGATTTTGTAGACTGTGGCTAGTGAATAAAGGTTTTCAATGCTAGATGGGTACTCTAGTTTTAACCAAATTTTGGTCAAAGAAGAGGATCAATAAAAAATGGTGTTCACAACCAAGTGGGGAACATACACATATCAAAATATTCCCTTTGGTCTTTCAAACATAGGCACAACATTTCAATGTGCCATGGATATTCCCTTCAAAGGTTACATCAATGAGTTCATCTTGGTTTACCTATATGACATTATAGTCTTCTAAAAGTAGATCGTGGATCATATGGCACACTTGGAGAAAGTATTTGAGAGATGTATACATTTTGGGGTATCTTTTAACCCCAAGAAGTACAATTTTGATGTGGCACAAAGAAATATTTTGGTCCATGTGGTCTCAAAGGATGGCACCAAAATTGATCATGAGTGAGTTCAGCCATCTTGGCCCTCTCCTTGCTGGTGTATAAGAAAGCCTTGCATTCCTTGCAAAAATAAATTTTTTTAGGAGATTCATTCCTAACTTTACAATATTGGTTAGGCCTATCACCCTCATGCTAAAAAAAGACACAACCTTTAGGTGGACAAGTGAAGGAAAATAAATCTTCAACAAGATCAAGCAATAAATTACTTGCACACCAAAACTCATAAACCCCTTTTACTCAAAGGATTTCATCCTTTATGATTATGGCACTGATGTAAGTGTTGTTGTTGTCTTGACACAAGAAAATGAATAAGGACTAGAACAAATGGTGGCTTTCTTTAGTCAGAAGCTAAAGGATTACGAGCTGAAATACAGTCACATGGAGAAACAAATCTACACCATCATACATGTGCTCAATAAATTCAAAAGCATCCTTACCAAGAACCACATCAAGGTGTTAGTTTTTCACACAAATTTGAGAGACTTCATCATGAGAGTAGAGATCAGAAAAAATATAATGTGAAGTGTGACCAAAATTATACAATATGATGTGACTATGAAAGCCATAAAATTGGTTAGAGGTAGCACGCTCTGCAACTAACTTGTTGAGGACACGAAGGATGAACCTATGACTTCATTATTTCTTGATGAAGTTCTCCCATGCGTAGAACCTGAACAGAATTCAAATCCTAGTGTATGTGAATGGATGAAGGACATGATCACATTCCTTTCCAAGCACACGTACCCTCCTAGTCTAAACAAATCAAAGAGAAGACATCTAAGGATGTAATCTATTCCATATGTGCTGATTGATGGTATTATCCTCAAGAAAAATCTTGATGACATGCTATTAAGTTGTATCGATAGTGTGTAGACTGAAAATATGTTAGAAAAATTTCATGATAGATTCTCTAGTGGACACTTCTCTATGAAGACTACAACAATGAAGATCATAATGACGATATTATTTTGGCCTACCCTGTTTACAAACACACAAGAGTGGGTCATGAAATACAAATAATTTACTTTCTTTTCAAGAAATAAAATATTGGCAGCACTTCCCCTCCGTCCTATCCAAGCGGATTAGTGTTTTACAAAATGGGGTCTTGACTTCATAGGAATGATCAAATCTCCTTCAAGTGTGTGGCCACAAGTTGGTGTTAATAACTACGGACTACTTTACAAGATGGAAAGAGGTTGTCGTGCTCAAGGAATCAACCAAGTCTGTCATCCTTGACTTTCTCGAAGGCATTGTAACAAGGTTTGGTGTTCCTCAAACTTTTATCTCTAATAATGAAAAATCATTCCTTAGTAATAAAATCAATAATTGGGCTCTTAGTCTTAGTATTTACTTGAAGACTTATTCTAACTATTACCCTCAAGGTAATGGTTTGGCAGAATCAAAAAACAAGAACCTGATCAAAATCATAGAGTGCAAAATGAATATAAACTAGAGATAGTGACATATAAAGGTATCACCTGCACTCTAGGAAGAAAAAATCACTACAAATAAGGAAATAGGCACATCACCTTATAATCTCATCTATGGAAAGGAGGATATACTTCCTTTGATACTTGAGTTGAATTCATTAGGAATTGCTCATCAACAAGAATTAGAAAGTGTGGACTAGAGAGAAATTAGAATGGCAGAGCTGGTTGAACTTGAAGAATCAAGAAACTCTTCCATGATCAAGCTAGAAAAACATCAAAAATCAACAAAGAAATGGTTTGACAGAAATTCTATACCTCAAGCTTTCAAAGTTGGGGACTTGGTTTTAAAATGGGATGCTAACAGAGCTAAACCAAGGCGTCATTCAAAGTTTGATGCACTTTAGAGTGGCCCATATACTATCAGTTCATGCAAAGAGGCTAAATATTTTGAGTTATCTCATCTTGATGGAGGTGCACTACAAATAACAGTCAATAGGATCTATCTCAAACCCTTCCATTGAGAATGTTGCATCATTTTGTAAATATTAGAGTAGTTTTAATTCCCGCAAGTACGTTTTGTGCACATTCTATTTTTTTACATATTTATTTCTTCCTGCGTTATTTTTGCATACAATATTTTGTTACTTCCAGGATTTCAGTCATATTTCAATAGTTTTCAGTAGTTTTGTAGGATTCAAAATAGAGTTTGGGAATAATTCAAATGACTTCAAGGGTATTTTTTCAAAATTTCTGATTAGAGATTCATATACATAGCAAACTCCATTCCCAATGGATGCTCTAGGATACTGATCTCCCTCATCTAGTAGGTAGATGGCCCCAAAAGTCACTAAAAATGTTATCCAAATAACTCTCCTAGTTATTTGGGTAACAGGTATAAATATTTTGGCTCTCAAGTCCTCTTTGAAGGTTGTGCGTGCTCAGGTTCAGTTGGCACAACTCCTTGGTTGCAACTTCCCCTTGGTGTGTCATTATTTTTCCTCAAGTGCACCCTTGCACGATGCTCCTTCTGCTTCATCTCCTTCATTTTTCTTTTCCTCTTTTTGTTCCACTCCTACCCTTTCACACACACCTTCTATGCATTCGTCTTCTTCCTATGTAGCTTCATTCACCCTATGTGCATGTCTCTAAACTTTCTTCAAAATCAGCTAAGTCCCTAGCATCTCCTTGCACGTCCCATGCCAAAAATTACTTTGTAATAGTTATGCCTTTGACCATGCGTTCTCTGCACACTGGGTATTACTCTCATTTCCTCGCTATGTGTGTTGCACTTTTTGTGCACACCTTCTCTCTACCTTCCTTCTGCATGCCCCATTCTTCCACGCTCCTTCTTTTTCACCTTCCTCTATGCTCAAGGTCATCTTCCAACATGGCATCTATGAGATATTGAGTCTACTACACGTGCAACCAGTCAAAGCATGCCAATGGGGCATTGAATCCATGTAACAAATCAACAAGTGACATGTGGTAGAAACGACAAATATTAGCATAGTTGGCCATCATTTCAGTCAATCCACGCATGCCACGTGTTATTTGTCTTGTGTGCCCAGTTTGCACTGTCGATCATCTTATGGCAGTCATATATTTTGCTACAAAGCTTAGATCGGTGCGCACCTAGACTTGTCAAAAAGCTACTGACATCGACTATAGTGCTAGAAATTCAAATTCACATTTTTTATGGATCTGGTAGGTGAGAATATGGGAAAACGTATCTCTCTATAGAATTAATGATCATAGTTTGATTGCTCTCAACCACCCAATTTGATATGATCTTCCCTCCCTTTCTTCTTCAACATGCCCAAGTAGGCTTAGGAGAAGCATACTATCACATATATCTAGGTAGGAATATTACATACATTGAATGCTTCTTGTTATTGGTTGATGTTTCAAATTTAGAGTTTCCCTCTTCTTCCCTTCTTCTTCTCATGGATATCATCTATAGAATGTAAGAGATAGACTCATTTGTTATGTTGGATGCTCTGGATCCTTACGCGTTTTTCTAAGGACTCTATACTTTCTGTGTTATGAGTTGCAGACCTCTATATCTAGCTCTTCCATGAGGATATCGGCCTCCTTCATCATTGTAACAGCTCTGTGCATTTATGGAAGTAATAGAAGCATCGTTTTGTGACTATTATTTTTCCTTAACATGTTTACAGTCTTATTATCTTTGCCTTTTCTGTTTACATTGTGTGTCTGGTTGTGCCACTTTCACGTCCCTTTTAGTTCTATTTATTTAGTTGTGTTTCATGAAATCAAGGGATTTCCATGGCGAAACAAATGATTTAGTTTGTGCATAATCATGCCTAGCCTAGCAATTCACCTTGTTATTTCCTTTCATTCTCACATTAGAACAGATAAGTGTTCAATCATGGGTTTTTCTAGTGTTATTGTCTCCCTTTTAGTATTAGTTTTCCTTCCTATTATCCTTTTATCCCTGATCCTTTGGCATTGTTATCTTAGATTTCCTTTCTAGCACTAGGAGTAGCAGTAACAATAGGAAATACCTTAGAGGATCTACAAAGGCCTTCTTCATAGATGCATCTCAAGCGTGCAAGGTAAATAATCTTAAAGTAGATGGTTCTATTATGGTCTCAAACAAATGCTCAGCACTTCAAAGATCGTAAGATGCATGGGTGTAAATGTTTGACCAACAGAAAAAATGCTTTAAATCGGTATTAAATGATGCACGATAAGGAAATTGTTGATCAATAAGACCCATCACTTAGATCTAAAGACAAATACCATAAGGTTCATACTGACAGAAGATGGATTCAAAGGCGTGAGTACAAATATCAGAATCAGAATCGAAGTGCAAATTGAATAGAACTTCACATGCATGGAATTATTCTCATTTTCATGATCAAGGATCTGAGAAATCCCACTTACCATGTTGGAGATAGTGTCTCAGAGTCAGTGGAAACATATTAGATTACTTGAAAACATCATTGGCCATAATTTGGAGAATCACCAATATCAAATCCCTTTCTAGTGGATACAGTGCCCAAAATCTGAATTCTACACCAATCAAAGAAGCTAAATGATGAAATCTATTGTTAGCGCACCAGGTGTGGTTATTTATTGTAACTATGTCTAGTTGTGGCTAGTAATCATGCCAAACCTCGATTTCACCAAATTAGGGCACAAGTTATTCGCAAGAGGAACTATTTCAGGACCCATAGAGTCATTCTCCCTTATAAGTTATGTAGTAAACTCCACCTGTAGTTAGAAAATATGGGATAGAGAGGTGTTATACAATAGGGAATGACATTTGCTGCTAAACTTACAGTTATTCACAGTAATATTGTTATCTTAATGTGCTTTTCAGTAGACTTACTGGCATTTAATATAACGGAAGAGAAGGATTGCTTAAGAACTATTAATGGTGACATTTTTCTTGCAAATGTAGGTCTCAAGAATGGGCAGTATGATTCTTGAGCTCAATTTGATGGCTTGAAACTTAATTTTTTCTCCTTATCTATTTATAGTAAGTGTTTATGCACGCTCTGAATAGGATGTGTTAGTCTGGCTACTAGCATTGATTGTTAAGTCTACCTTGAGTTAATTTTCATCCTTGCAACAACTTTATACCCTAAAGAGGGACCTTTTAGTAATTTTTTCGAATATTCAGGTTGAGCTCTCAGTCTGAAATGCTTTGATGTGCCAGCATGTACTCTGTCTTTATTTCCTTTAAATGCACATGAATTCTAGGCTGTGAATCTATTGTTCCATTGTCGGGACTTCTTTTTGCATCTTGTCACTAGGATGTCTTCATAATGAAGACTATCGGTATAGCACCTTACACAACTTCTTCTACATATGTGGTTATATGATCTGAAGAAGAATACGTCTGCGTAGATTCAGCACTGGATTTGAAACCCATTGCAGTGTTGGTGGAACAGAATAAAGGTATGATCAAGTTTATTGAGAGATTTTTCGTTATCTTTCTACGATAGACCATTGTACGAGTGGCTTATTCAAATTTGCATCTCAAGTATTAGAATTAGGTATAGCATAATTTGTCTAGACACATAAATAATTCTAGGCCCTTTGCATAATGCTAGGATCTGAATTTGTAACCATCCCTTTATGGCTACGAAAAGTATCCTGGTGTACTTGACACATTCATGTTCTAACAATATTACTAAAAAATTTAACTCATTTTTAGTGGGGTGAAAATTTCAGAGGAAGCTAACCATGTGCCATAATTCCTTACCATATCCAATTGGATCTTACCTGCCTTTACCATTTCACTGGCGATCAATTCATCCTAATGGTAATATTTGAACCAGAGAGTATTCTAATGGGAAAACTTTAGGGATCCTGCTATAGTCCCGAGTGGTTGGCAAGGAAATAAGTTTGAGTGAAAATGGGAAGGACCTAGCAATTAGTTGAAGGTAGATTGATTTCAAAGCTTAACTATAATCAAGCCAACCCCTTCATGAGAGGGAAGATAGAAAGTAGCATATGGTTTCATTGGATCTTGTTATGGCGTAATGAGGAGAGAGTGATCATGAAGTTTTCTGAATCTGCATGCCTAGAAATGGACAACTGATAAATTAAGGAAACCTCATATTGGAAATCATGAGTCTCCAAGGATTCATTAATCTGAAGTTGCAAGAGAAGTGCCAAGGAGGACTATTCCATATCTTAATCAGTATGATTATTTTGCCATAGACGTAGTTGGTTATTTCAAGGATTATAAGTACAATTTCCAAGGATAGTCTTAGGGAAGGGTTCATTTAGCTAGTTCACAGTCATGGTAAATCAGGAAAGGTCTTATAAAACATAGATCTATGGCAGCACAGCTAGCTTTTTTGTTTATGTAGAGTACCTTTTTAGATAGGTGTATTTAAAATTAGTCTCGCAAAATGATGTAGATTAGTTTGATTTTTTACATGGATTTCTATAAATAGTTGCAATGTTGAAAATTTGATTAAAATCGAGGGTATCAAAGTTCAGTTCTATTAGACATTGCAAACACGGGGGAGTACATTTCTATTGAAGTCTGAAAACTATAGAAAATTCTAGATTAGGTGTATCAAGAATGGGATACAATAACCCCAGAATACCTTCCATAGCATCTTAGGAAATGTGACTCTTCATCTTCAAGACCCCTATAGTTTAGATACCCTCATGTTGTTGAATATGTAGTTCATATGTGTGAATATTGTAACAGACCAAAGGGACCAAGCTTCAGCGTAGGGCTAGTCAATTTTCTACTACGTTACAATAATTGAGCACACATAATGTAGGAAGTTGAAGCTTGACCTTGATCAACTTGCGTAATGTATATAGGGTAAAGGATGCACTATTATCAAGAGTTTAATATCCCTGAAGTGGTATGAAAATATGCCTATAAGTATTATTAAATATGTTAAGAAAGGAATCCTATATTATTGAGGTTTAAATCATTGGTAATGATGCATGGTTTAAATGATTTATTATCTAATGCTTAAGATATTCCTACACCCAAGTAAGCTTCTGTCAACAATTTTTTATCAAGGCTTGGTTACATCTTTGAGGAGTACTAAAATTGATCACATAAGACATACCAAAAGATGAAGTACTTGTAATCATCCTTACATGTTGAGGTAGTTGGAAGCATAGAAGACTGGATGTACCACATCCATGATTTAGTTTTAGCACATAAACAGTCCATATGAGGAAAAATCAAGGAGGTGAAACTTATTGGATGAAAATTAAGCATATCTCTGAATTCGCTCAAGTTATTTTCAAAGTGAAAGTAGACAGGTTACACAAATGATAGTGGGGATATTCCTGCGCACCATAGGAATATGGTGTCCCACTGAGGAAGCTAGATTTATGCTAGCAGTATTGTTATAACCTATGTGTGGTTATTTTATGATGGTTTTTTATTAATATATTCCATTATAAATATTGTGTACCTATGTAAGTTGATTAAATCCGTATTTATTAGAATCCTCAAATTCTAACATGGTAACAAAGCGAGGTAAATTATCATAAATTAAGATCAAATGTTTTAGTATTTTATTTACTTGGACATTTGTATGGATTTTTTCAACCAACCGTACGAAAGGGTATTTAAAAGTATCTAGGGTCCCTTTCTTTTTTTTCCCCAATTTATTTTTGCACTACATTTGTGTCAATTAAACTGATGGATTAAAATTTTTAGGGTTTTTAATTTTAAATCCCTATTTTTTGGGGGAGATGTAAATGGGATATGGACTTCTCTACTTTCATTTATATTCAAGATTACATGGATTGTATTAATGATATGTTTGGATATACGTGTGTGTAAAATGGGCTTCAAATATTTACCTGGTGTGAAAATTATATACAGAAAAGGAAATGATTTATTACTATATGAAATAATTTTCATGTTTTCTATAATTTCAAATGTTTGTAGGTTAAATATTTCAGAAGGTGAATTCATACTCTGTGTTCTTTGAACCCTTCTAAAAGGATTTGATTTGAAAAAATATAGTTTATAGTTAATCTATATGTATACTCACTATGTTGAAGTGTTGAAACACTAATAATTAAATGGTCTAACCACCCTTAATGTATATATCCATATAGAATAAGGTTTATATAATAACTTATATAAACATCATATTAAAATTTATGTTAATTTGAAAACTATATATTAAAAACCTTAAATATAGTTAAAATATTTATATGGGATGAGGAAATGAGTTATAGACCATTTCTAATATTAAATGTTATAAATCTAGGTGTATGTGTCAACCATTAACTTAGGTTAAAAGGTGGGTCGGGATACATACCCGTTTTATAAAAAGAAACAAACCTCAGTTTGATAATTCGGAAAATATATCACATGGTTTTTAAAATCTTAAGTGATTTGGTTTTACCCTTGGTAGAATGGTTTCAAAAGAGGATATGATCTTTGGAAAATACCTAAGTGGCTTATTTTTTTAGTAAGGGGGGTCCATGTTTATTACTTACCATGAAGTGGATTATTTTTTAAATCCTATGGGTTTTTCATATAAAATAACATGTGTTCCACTTGTGTTATATTATTCCGTGTAAGGTATTTATCCTATTTACTTATTTATGATCTAATCTTTATTTAAATCTTTATTGTAACATTATATAATATGTAAGATTAAATCCGTATTTAAATTTTTCAAATTCTTATAGTAAGATGGTGAATGGTGGGTAGAATAAAATGGTGGACTTAAATCAATCAGGTTACTAATGTTTAACCTAAGTATTAAAAAAAAACAATTAAAAAAATGGCTAAACTGTAAAAACTTTCAACTTAAGGTGGCCCCACGTGGCTAGTGTGGTATAATTTTATTTATTAAAATAGTTTAATTAAATCATAAAAGTTTTAAAGTTTTTATCCGTAGCATTGGTAATTATATGGCATGTTTCTAATTATTTTCATAATATCTTAAATATGTGTTCCAAATTATCATGTAAATGATTAATGTGGCCACCTTAGGCATAGTTTATTTTGGTAGGGTGAAAACCTAAAATAATAATTACATACCATCTACTTGGTGGTAAAATTATTTTAACCTGGTGTTTTTTATTTGGTCATTGTTTTTTATATATAGAATAATATGACTATAGTTTATAATTTTTATGAACTATATGTTGTTTTTTATTTACATTCTATAAACTATAAACATTTTTTATAAAAAAGTGTATATATTTTTACATTATAAATTATAATAGGTTATTATAATGTGTTACAATATAATCTACCTAATATTATATAGAAGAAGAAATTCTGGAATTTCACATTCTGGAAATACACATCAAGTTTTACTTTATTAAATTTGGCGGTCAAATGACCGTCATGGTAGACCAAACATAAGACAATATGATGGTCATTTAGATATCAAATTTAATCTCGTATGTTCCAAGAAACTTTAACTGTGTTAGAATTGACAGTCAAATGACTATTACAATAGACAAAAAAAAAGTCATTATGACAGTCATTTAGACGTCAAATTTAAGATGGCCATATTTTTGTCTACATTAATTTTTTTCAAAAATTTGAAGTTTTTATGCATTCTTAGGGGTTTCTTCTTCACTTCTATATGGTTGGAAATATTTTAAATATAAATCTGGGGTATAATATAGAGCCCTTTATATTGCGATTTATTATTTTGATTATGGAAGGTTAATTAGTATGCATTGTAATGAAAAAAATAGTTATAATCAAATAATTTCTTTAGATCTATAAAAATTAGATCCGATTATATTAAAAGTGTTGTTTTTATTATCGATAAATATGTATCTAACTCTATGGTACATTGTATATTATAATGAGGTGTGTTTTACAAGTTTATGAAAATAATGGCATCTATCTATTTTTGTCTTGACAAAACCCAGATTCTGAATGAAACCAACTACAACATTTGGGTCAAAACATAATTTATGACGGGAAAAATCTAGACAATTGTTTCTAGATTTGAGGTTGCTCACACTAGTCGTCAAACAAATATAGATAACATGAATACATTCTTTCAACAAATACATGGGGATCTTTCTATGATTCTACGCAATGTGAACAATGTGTACCTTCTACACATTGGTAATATCGAACATCCGAAAGAGGTATGGACACAACTACAATCCATGCATGAAGGATACTTAGTATATCAAAGATAATAATGAGAGTACAATAGCGGATGGAATTCAAAGAAATGATTTGTAAATTTTTTATAATTTCTCTTATGCATCTTGTTTTATATCTCAGAGTTTGAATAATTCAAAACTATGGCATGAAAGGTTAGGACATGTTAATTATCAAAGCTTATATGAAATGTATAGATATAATCTAGTGAAAGGTTTACATGTGTTGTCTTCTTCTCTTGAAGTTACTTCATTAAATGCTTCTAAATGATGGTTTTGATTCTGATTTAGTAAATGGTCATGATGATTTTTTGATGCTATAGATGTTTCTGAAACTCTTATCTTCCTAGATAAGAAATTAAATTGGGCTCAATCTATGTTAGAAAGTTCAAATCCTATTAACCTTAGGAAAATGAATAGAAGCCATCATATGTACCATGCATTAATTACCTTGTATGAACCTGAGCCGTGAAGTATTATAGGGTCTAGGTGGATATACAAAGTAAAGTATAATGGTGATGGTAGTATTAACAAACATAAAACTAGACTTGTTGCTAGAGGTTTCACTCAGAAACCTGGTATTTATTATATTGAGACATTTCATGTAGCTAAAATGAGTACTGTTAGGGCCTTATTTTCAATTGTCACTCAATTTGGGTGGGAAATATACCAAATGGATAAGAAAAATATTTTTTTAAATTGAGATTTAAAAGAAGAACTTTACATGTTCCAACCTAAAGGATTTGAAAAAACCGGTAAAGAAAACTATGTTTGTAAGTTGAGAAATCCTTATATGGTTTAAAACAAGCTCTTAGAGCTTGGTATGTAAAAATTGTTTCCTTCTTTAAATTGTTAGGTTTTATTAATTGTTCTTCTAACAATGATATATTCATTAAGAAATAAAGCTTGTATATTATTATTATATGTATATATGTTGATGATTTTCTTATGTCTGATGATAATTCTGATTTAATTCATAGGATTAAAAATAAATTGAAGCAATACTTTGAAATGAATGAGTTAGGTCTCTCACATCATGTTATTTGTATGATTGTATTTCATTCTATTGTTATTTTTCAAAACACAATATGTAACCATTGTATTGAATTTTTTTTATGATTAATTATAAACCATTTTCTACTTCAATGGAAGGTGGAATAAATATTGATCCTAAATATGTATATGAAAAAGGTTGATCCTATTTTATATATGTTGTTAGTTGATAGTTTGATTTATATAACTATAACTAGATCCGATATTTCATATACAGTAGCAGTTACTTCAAGGTTTATGCACGAACTTTTTGTAGAGATCATTGGAATCTTGCAAAAATTATTTTTAGATATTTGAAAGGAACAATCAATTATGGGTTGCATTATAATAAGAATGAAAATGCTATCTTATATGGATTTTGTGATTCTAACCATACTGATGTTGTGTTATAAAATATACTGGATATGTGTTCAAGTTTTTTTGGTGTAGGAACTATTACTTGGAACAACAAATGTAATCAACAGTCTCCATTTATTCTACTGAGGCAGAGAAGTACAATGGAAATAGTAAAGAAGTCATGTGGCTGCAGCAATTGTTGGTAGAGATACACATAGAAGCTAAAGGAAGTATTCCTCTTCTATGTGGTGGTTAGAGTTGTATTACTCCTAATTAAGAATTCAGTTCAACATCAGAGGATGAAGCACATTGAGATACATATACCCTTCACCCATGAGAAGGTGCTAAGTGATGAGATAAATCTCAAGTTCGTGTTGACTAAAGAGTAGGTTGCTAACATCTTCATAAATCCCCTGAGTGCTGCAAAGTTTTGTCACTTTTGTGAAAAACTTGGATTGTCCAAGTTTCCATTAAGGGGGAGTGTGCATGACAATTTCACCTCCTAATGGAACTTGGTTTTTAGTAAAAAGACCTTCGGGAATTTGTAAAATACCTTCGGGAAAGTGTAAAAAAAGACCTTTGGGCAAGTGTAAAAAGACCTTCAGGCATGTATACCTCATCGGCTTCTTTTTTAGAAAGAAGTATAGAAAGATATTAAAGGCGGTCTTCAGTAAACTTTTTATTGCTATTGAATTTACTAGTAAACATCCAGTAAAAGCATATTAGTAAGGATTTCTTTGGTTGTAAAAGGCTCCTATATGCTTGGGTTCAATAACCTTTTATGAGAACCTATGAGAACATGTAAAACTCACAAATCATACTTAGCCACTGATCATGGGATGATCTTTTGGATTCCAAATATTTTTTGTACCAAAAGGTAAATTGAGTATGATGAAGGTGTTTATAATTCCTTCAACTGATTATGCTAGCCTAAAACCTTTATGGTTTAAGGATTTGTAAATCCTGCAGTGTACCACGAGATAGGTAATCTATGGGCATATGTTATGTTATCCCACTTAACATTAAGGGGGGGAGTGTTGGAACATAATGATTAAGTAGTCTGGCCAACCCTTAATGTATATAGGTCCATCACTAATATATAGGTTAATATTTAATAATATAAAATATTTCTATATATATTATTAAATATGCTAACCTAGGTATATACTTTAGGTTAAATATTTAATATCATGAAATTATTATATTTCTAATATTAAATATTATAAACCTAGATGTATGTGTCAACCATTTTAGGTTGAAAAGGTGGGTCTGGAGACATACCTGATCACCTTATATAAAAAGGACTTTAGGTCCTCATTTGATAATTTTAGGAAATATATCAAAGGTGCGTAAATCAAGTGATTTCGTTTTACCCTTAGTAAATAGGGTTTCAAAGGAGGAGATGGTCTTACTAGATGTAAAATAAGTTCTCTGAAGTAAAAGGTTATTTTCAAAGTGGTTTTTACCCTATTGGGGTTTTTCACTATAAATATTGTTTCACCTATGTTATTTATTTCATGTAAGTATTTATTTATTTACTTATGTTATGATGTCATATTTATTTAAGTAATTATTGTAACATTATGTACTATGTAAGTTGATTAAATCTATATTTATTATAATCCTCAAATTGTAACAGATCCAACCGTGCCCCAATTCAACATCATCACATAGTTGACTAATATTGATCAAGGCCTTAGAAAAAGTATCTTTTAGACTACCCAAGTCCCACCTACCATCATCTAATAGATGATTTATTTGAATGACAAGGTAGAAACAACTAAATATTAATGGGAAAACCAACCAGGTAGATATTAGACTTGTAATTATAACATCTTTTATCATATATTCATGATGCTATTGTAAGAGGAATTCATAAATGAAAAATAATAGTTTTCCTGTGTTCCACAACCTAATAGGGTCTTATTCGGTTCCACCAATATTAACTTTTACTTGTGTACGATGATCATCCTTACTCATAACATTACCCCTGAATAAGTGAGATAGGTGTTTATTACCCTCAACAAAAAATGCCCATTTTTCTAGTTGAGAACAATATATTTCCTTTATTTCTTATTATCTCTCCCACCTATTCACTCAGAATTCTATTTTCCCATCCTACTACCATCCCATACATTTCATTTCGACTATCCTGACATGACCTCAGGAGGTCACATGAATCTAGGAGTCACATGTTTATTCCGAGTAGTACAAAATTGGTGAACCCGATGTGAAGGAATAGTTACTTTTCTTATAATCCTTATTTATTTTCTGTCATCCATCCTTCTCCTCTCCCATTATTCTATAGGTTTTTATATACCCCCTAAATATGTTGAGTCAAGAATATGACAAGCCCATATTGGGTCTCAAATCCTATTATAACTAAATGGGTATGCAATAGTAACCGTATTTATCATGGTGGGTTGATAATTACTCACAGAATCTACTATCTCCTTTCATACCCCCTCCTTAAGGGTTTAACACCAATTCAATGGTTAATATTAAGGAGGTAGACTAACCTAACCACAATGAAAAACTAGAGTTCTCCAACTCTAATAACATGACATTCATGTGAGAACAAATCCTTTATCCACATGTCTTGTTTAGACTTAAACTAGCATGTAATTTGATTCCTTCTCTTCTTATTTATCACCAAATTACGAGCTTCTAGCATGACTCACCACAAGAGGTGATTTTCTTAATGCTATAAATGAATCCTTAGATAGGATGCAATCATATACTAATGATCTTCTTCCAAAAAACGATGTCATCCCTCCTCCAAAAAATGAAAACACATATAAAGAGGGGAGGTCTAAAAAATACCAATTTATAATAGGGTATCATGTACCTTTGTAACCTAACAAGGCCAAACACATGCCTAAAAAATATGCACCACCTTCACCCAATGATGTGATCTCAAATTTTATGGGTAGGATTAAGGAATTACAAATTTCTTAAGCCTTGCAACCTAAATAATTTGTGGGTTCAAACAATACTTCTCATCACATAAAAAAGTAATTCTACATTCCTTCCACAAGTGCTTATCAACAACCACCATCTTAGGCCTACTTGGGTACTCCTAACCCAAGATACCTTCTTATAGGATCAGGCACATTAGGTATGTCCCCTCATCCTTCATATACATGTTAGTGAAAAATCACAGCACCCCTAGATGCAGATCAGACTTCTAGGTTGATCACTCAGGCATCCAGTGTGATTGCACAACATGGAAACATCTCTCCAAGCGTGGGACTTGTGAAACTGAGAGAGGAATCTCCAGAGAAGGCTAGTTCCTGCTCCTAAACTACCTGCCACAAGCTATTCCAGTGCAGGCAAGCTAATCTAATCCTAATCTAAAAATGCCAAGGAGACAAAGAGAGAGAGAGAAAGGAAAAGAACAAAAGCCTACACTAAAACGGTGATACACCAGAGAAGGAGAATGTTAGACATCTATCAAAACTGCCATGGGACAAAGAGAGGTGAGCAATGGGAAGGATGGACAGATGCATCATAGGCCCAAGGATAGATTTCACACAGAAAATGTCCCAAAACTCCATGAACATAGCTCCAAACCTGAAATGAACATTCAAACATGCACAAATACCTGCAATGAAGAGAGGCAAGAAGAGAACAAGCAAAAATGAGCAAGGATGGACAGATGCATCACAAAACACGTTTTGTTGCTCCAGAAGTTTGCACAGAACATCATTTCAATATTAAAAGGCAAAAAATGCTATTACAGAGCAAGGGAGGAGGTTCGAACTCCATTTTCAACCCTAGAGAAGTAAAGAAGGGAGGGCAGAGCAGAAAATATAACAACTCTTTTTTTTAAAAAAAATGAGCCAAATCTGGCTTTATACAATGCATGGGTCGAGCCCAGGAGACAGAAAACATAGGAAAACATGTAATCAGCTCAACCATTGACCAAAATGAATTCTTCATTAAAATCAGTGGTTGAGACATCACTTCTGGCCATGCTGAAGAAGAATGCGACCCATGTGCATTAAAACTGGTTGTTGAAACGTCGCTTCTGGCCATGATCACGTGTCAGAGCCATTTCTCAATTTTCTCTCTCTAGAATGAACCAAAATTTGAGATTGATCCCAGAATCATGTAGAGAATTTCATAAGCCTTCCGTTGATATAAAGAACGTGCAAATCCGAGCTCTAGATCGAAAGTTATGGAGGTCTGAAGTTTTAGGGCACAAAACAGGTGAAAACATGTTTTGAAATCTTTCCCGCGCTCTACCACCTGGATGACACGTGAAACGCATTGATTGGTCATGTGATTCTCTCTCCTCTACCTTTCGACGGGCTTTCTTTTGAAATTTCCTTGTGGGCCCCTTAAACTTGGACACGTGGCATGCATTGATTGGACGACAGGGGCACGGGGCAGACCTTGGCTTTTAGCTTTTCGGCCAAAACTCATGCCAAATTCTCTAACTCCTTCCTGAGCTCAGCATTCCCTATTCCATAGGACACGTGAACTCTTTTGATTGGCTCGGGCTTACCCCTCAAAATTCACCCTTTGACCTTTGGACTCTTTCCCCTGCGACACGTGTCGTGATCTGGTTGGTTCTCGGCCCTTTTGGCTCCTTCGCGCCCTTCACGTCTTTATGTCCCAGATGTCCCAAACTGCTTGGGCCAAAAAATTCCGATCCACCCGAAATGGGATTCCTCATCCCTCATTTGGCTGATGACACAGGGCGTTGTTTGATTGGCTTTCGGCTCCTTCGGCGATCCGCGTCCCGCGCGTCCCTTCATCCCGGATGTCCCAGTACGAACTTTCTCTGTTTCGAGCGAACCGGCCGGTTCGCGTCATCACGGCCCAAATGTCCCAATTGCTTCCGGACTGTTTGTTATCATTTCGGCCGATCTGGCCGGTTCACGTACTTCACGTGCTCTTGTCCCGAACTGTCCCACTCAGCAGTTAGTCATTTTTCTTCCTCTTTTGGCCGGATCGACTTCTCGCGCCCGCCGCGTACCTCTGTCCCAGATGTCCCTTTGCTTCACGGGCCGCCTGGAGGATTTTCGGCCGATCCGCGCCTAGATGTCCCAAATGTCCCGACTGCCCCTAGGACTAGGACTTAGTCATTTTTTATGATTTTTCCTGGATCAATCTACATGCTTGGAACTGCAAAACTCTGATGCATGTTATCGAAATTTACCCTGGGGGGGTGAAATTTTGGCAACAGTTTGGCGACTCAGTGGGGTCATCTACCTGCTAGATGAATGATCAATAGCCTGAAGCAATCCATTGGGCATGGAGTCATAAGCAAGCCTGAAAACTGATCTGAACTTTGAAAACTTCCCTCTGAGCCACTTGAAACCCACCGGACATGGAGTTGTTCTTACCAAAATGCCACTGAAACGAACTGTGCAAGAGCAGAACTGGCAACACCAAAACTATGTACAGAAATAAAAATCATACATGCTCCAAATGGAACATGCAGAGTGTGCACAAGCACTTCTTCTGCTGAAAGAAAATCTACCTACTCTACTTTAACTGGAAGCAAAGGCAAGCTAAACAAACCCTGCAATTGGTTGTGAGAAATAGCTTCCCTTTCTCAAAAGTGGCGGCCATGCAATTGATTTGGAGCTGATCATGGTTGTTAGCATGAGTGGAAAATCAACAAGAAGCTGGTATTCCACCCAAATCATCAAGGTATTAGCTGAAGGCAAATTCAATACCTCTTTTAGTTACTCTGCATTTGGATTGAAGAGGCATGATAGCTAGTCCTTGGTACTTTGTAGCTCACCCTCATGCTCAAAAGCAAGCATGACTGGTTGTGACTTCTCCTTTGGCTCCAATGAAGCCAAATACCTGATTGGGCAAGGTCTGATCCGTTGAGTATGCCCATTTCCCTGATTTTCAACTCTAAGAATGGAGTCTTCTTGCGGACCTTCTTGAATGGATGATGTGGAAGAAATGGCAAAATTCCTCTGCCCTTTCTCTTCCTCCAATGAAGGACATGAAAGATAAAAATCTTCCAATCTTTGTTCCAAAGAGCTTCTATAAGATGCAGGTTGCTGCAAATGAATGTTCTACTTCATGACAATAGACTCTTGTGTTTGGAATGTGGATGATGAAAGAGAGAATGGTGGAAACTCAACCGGCTCTTCTCCATCAAAACAGTCCTCCAAATCTGACAGACAAACTGCCTCATGGCTGTCCTGCTGCAAATGCTCAACTTCCTCCATGGTGTCTTCTTGATCTGTAACTTGACCACCATGGTTTCCTTCATCCTCCAACATTGAGTTTGAGAGATCAAACTCCTCTTCGACATTGGAGCTAGAGAGAGATGAAGTAGAAAGAAGAACTGAAGGTTCTCCTATAGCCTGCTTTGTGCTCAAAGCCCTTGGATCCGCAATTTTCTCTTCCACAGCTAGATTGTGCTCCTCTTATTTTGGATTTGGAGCAACTTCTCCTTCCTCTACTAGTTGAATACAATCTTGCTCTTGATAGAACTCTTCCTCTAGCATGATGTTTGTCAAGTCAAACTCTTCAGTCTGCTGCTCTAGAGGACAAGTTGGGACTACAAGATCTTCTTCAGGGCTTTCTTCCTCCATGGCTGATTGTGCAACTTGAATTGGATCAGCATTTCCTTCAAATAGAGTGCCAACATGGACACTACACTCTGAGCAAAATGATTGCTGATCTGCTTCTTCCTTTTGCTCTTCTTCTGCTGCAACAAAATCAGTTATGACCACCATTTGTTCAACCTTAGCCTCTTCTGTAGGCTTAACCATCAAGGGGATCTTTATTATCCCAAATTTGACAGCCCAAACCTTCAAGCTGTCTATCATTTCTTTTCTTTTTGTCTCTTCCTCTTGCTGTCCTTGATGACTGATTTTTGCAATTTCTTCTTCCCCACATGGAATTGGGAATGCAAGAGGAGGGGTGGGTTGCAACTCAATTGATTTGGCAATTGTTTATGGTGGTGGAGGAGGTGAAACCTCTTGTTTCTTTGGAGTGAAAGGTATTTCATTTAGCTCTTATGGAGGGGGTTTGGATTTGGAAGAGAAGAGGGCGGAAAAATTGAGATGGGATGGAAGACTGAGAGATGGAGACATGGGATCAACATTTGGGATAGCAGATGGAGAGTTTGAAGCTTGACACTGCTGAGATGAAACAGATTGGGAAAGAGGAAAAGAAAAGGCATGAGAAGGTGTGCTTACTCGTTGGCAAGGTTGCTAAATACTCCTCTCATACACCTCTATTTCTTCAATCCACTTTGCAAGCAAAGGCAGCATTGCAATCATGAAGTCAAGCTTCTCTTGAGGGATGTAATGCCTTGGAAAAGGTCCCACCCATGGACAAGGTGCTCTGCAACCGATTCCAAATGCTTTCATCTGTGCCTGAGCCCTAGACTGCACTATGTTTACCTCCATCTATTAGATTTTTTCCAACATACCAACATCTTGCATCTGATTGTCTTCATTATATGCATACTCTTGCTCTTGGAAAGCTCCATAGCCAAACTGAATTTGGCACTGCTACTCATATGGGTATGCATACTGATCTTGAATCTACTCAAAATGCTGGTTTGGAGGATTTGTAAAACATGTTGGAGGTGGAATATACTACTATTGTTGATGTGAATTCCATGATGGAAATGAAGTCATGATTGCACAACTTCATGGAATGGGAAAGAATGAAAGAGATGGAAAGAAGGATGAATGGAAAATGAATGAAAATGAATGGAAAGGAAGATCTGCAACTTCAGAGATGGGTTGTTGACCAGATGGAGTCGCCAGATGTGTTTGCAAGTGCCTCCAAAGGCTGAAATCTTCACAGGAACACACCAACCTGCAAAAGATGAAGTGGAAGACCTCTAAGGTCCCACCGGGCATGCCAAAACTGTTAGTGCAAAATCACAGCACCCCTGGATGCAGATCAGGCTTCTAGGTTGATCACTCAGGCATCCAGTGTGATTGCACAACATGGAAACCTCTCTCCAAGTGTGGGACTTGTGAAATTGAGAGAGGAATCTCTGGAGAAGGCTGGTTCCTGCTCCTAAACTACCTGCCACAAGCTATTCTAGTGCAGGCAAGCTAATCTAATCCTAATCTAACAATGCCAAGGAGACAGAGAGAGAGAGAGAGAAAGGAAAAGAACAAAAACCTAAACTAAAACGGTGATACACCAGAGAAGGAGAATGTTGGACATCTATCAAAACTGCCATGGGACAAAGAGAGGTGAGCAATGGGAAGGATGGACAGATGCATCACAGGCCCAAGGATAGATTTCACACAGAAAATGTCCCAAAAATCCATGAACATAGCTCCAAACCTGAAATGAACATTCAAACATGCACAAATACCTACAATGAAGAGAGGCAAGAAGAGAACAAGAAAAAATGAGCAAGGATGAACATATGCATCACAAAACATGTTTTGTTGCTCCAGAAGTTTGCACAGAACATCATTTCAATAGTAAAAGGCAAAAAACACCATTACAGAGCAAGGGAGGAGGTTCGAACCCCATTTTAAACCCTAGAAAAGAAAAGAAGGGAGGGCAGAGCAGAAAATATGAACAACTCTTTTTTTTAAAGAAAATGAGCCAAATCTGGCTTTATACAATGCATGGGTCGAGCCCAGGAGATAGAAAACATAGGAAAACATGTAAGCAGCCCAACCATTGACCAAAACGCATTCTTCATTAAAATCAGTGGTTGAGACATCACTTCTGGCCATGCTGAAGAAGAATGCGACCCATGTGCATTAAAACTGGTTGTTGAAATGTCGCTTCTGGCCATGATCACGCGTCAGAGCCGTTTCTCAATTTTCTCTCTAGACTGAACCAAAATTAAAGATTGATCCCAGAATCATGTAGAGAATTTCATAAGCCTTCCGTTGATATAAAGAACGTGCAAATCCGAGCTTTGGATCGAAAGTTATGGAGGTCTGAAGTTTTAGGGCACAAAACAGGTGAAAACGTGTTTTGAAATCTTTCCCGTGCTCTGCCACCTGGATGACATGTGGCACGCATTGATTGGTGGCGTGATTGTCTCTCCTATGCCTTTCGGTGGGCTTTATTTTGAAATTTCCTTATGGGCCACTTAAACTTGGACACGTGGCATGCATTGATTGGCTGACAGGGGCACGGGGCAGACTTTGGCTTTTAGCTTTTCAGCCAAAACTCATGCCAAATTCTCTAACTCCTTCCCGAGCTCAGCATTCCCTGTTCCATAAGACACATGTCCTCTTTTGATTGGCTCGGGCTGACTCCTCAAAATTTACCCTTTGACCTTTGGACTCTTTCCCCTGCGACACGTGTCGTGATCTGGTTGGTTCTCGGCCCTTTCAGCTCCTTCGCGCCCTTTGTGTCTTTATGTCTCGGATGTCCCAAACTGCTTGGGCCAAAAACTTCCAATCCGCCCGAAATGGGCTTCCTCGTCCCTCATTTGGCCGATGACACAGGGCGTTGTTTGATTGGATTTCGGCTCCTTCGGTGATCCGCGTCCCTTCGTCCCGGATGTCCCAGTACGAACTTTCTCTGTTTTGGGTGAACTGGCTGGTTTACGTCATCACGGCCCAAATTTCCCAATTGCTTCCGGACTGTTTGTTCTCATTTCGGCCAATCCGGCCGGTTCACGTACTTCGCGTACTCTTGTCCCGAACTGTCCCGCTCAGCAGTTAGTCGTTTTTCTTCCTCTTTCGGCTGGATCGACTTCTCGCGCCTGCCGCGTACCTCTGTCCTAGATGTCTCTTTGCTTCACAGGCCACCTGGAGGATTTTTGGCTGATCCGCGCCTAGATGTCCCAAATGTCCCGACTGCCCCTAGGACTAGGACTTAGTCATTTTTTATGATTTTTCCTGGATCAATCTACATGCTTGGAACTACAAAACTTTGATGCATGTTATCAAAATTTACCATGGGGGGTGAAATTTTGACAACAATACATTTCTAATATAAGGGCCAACAAGAAGTGCATTCTCAAATGTTGTTCCTTTAGGAAATGCGATGTTCCCTAATTTCACACCTAGAAGCCCATATCCTAGTGTTGTTCCTCCCTATGTGCACATGTATTCAAAATATCCTCCCATGGACATGTATTCTTTTCCTGGACCTTATTCTCCACAATAAGGGGTTCCTTATGACCTCAATAATGCATATGTTGCGTTGTATCAAAATCCAATTCCACATCCACCTCCCCATCATAGATCATAAATGGTTGAATCATATGTAGTGGTAACTTACTCCAAGTACCTAAAGGAGCCTCTAGATTTCACTATGTGAGGTGTTATGCTCCCGTGGCCATTTCTGATCCTTCTTAAGTTTGAGGGGGAGGGAAATCCAAATTCCCAAATTAAGGCATATGCCACTGCCATGAGATAACTATTCCCTTGGGATGCATTTGTCATAAAAATATTTCATACGAATCTTGAGGGGGTTGCTCTGGATTGGTACTATAGAATATCATGAGCCTATATTGATGCCTTCAAGCAACTCGTATCTGAGTTCATTAAGGTTTTCGACATGAACAAGTTATTAAGAACAAGGATTAGGAATTCTTGCATATAAAATAAGAGCACAATGAGTCTTCTTCCTATTTCATTCAGAGGTGGTGGAAGGTTCTCTATTTTACTATTATTGCTCCCAACATGGATGAGACAAAGCTTTGTGATTTGTTCATTCATTCTCTTAACCATGTCCTCTTTTGATTGGCTCGGGCTTACCCCTCAAAATTCACGCTTTGACCTTTGGACTCTTTCCCCTGCGACACGTGTCGTGATCTAGTTGGTTCTCGGCCCTTTCGGCTCCTTCGCGCCCTTCACGTCTTTATGTCCCAGATGTCCCAAACTTCTTAGGCCAAAAAATTCCGATCCACCCGAAATGGGATTCCTCGTCCCTCATTTGGCCGATGACACAAGGCATTGTTTGATTGGCTTTCGGCTCCTTCGGCGATCCGCGTCCCGCCCGTCCCTTCGTCCCGGATGTCCCAGTACGAACTTTCTCTGTTTCAGGCGAACCATCCGGTTCATGTCATCACGGCCCAAATGTCCCAATTGCTTCCGGACTGTTTGTTATCATTTCGGCCGATCCAGCCGGTTCACGTACTTCACGTACTCTTGTCCCGAACTGTCCCACTCAGCAGTTAGTCATTTTTCTTCCTCTTTTGGCCGGATCGGCTTCTCGCGCCCGCTGCGTACCTCTGTCCCAGATGTCCCTTTGCTTTACGGGCCGCCTGGAGGATTTTCGGCCGATCCGCGCCTAGATGTCCCAAATGTCCCGACTGCCCCTAGGACTAGGACTTAGTCATTTTTTATGATTTTTCCTGGATCAATCTACATGCTTGGAACTGCAAAACTCTGATGCATGTTATCGAAATTTACCCTGGGGGGGTGAAATTTTGGCAACAGTTTGGCGACTCAGTGGGGTCATCTACCTGCTAGATGAATGATCAATAGCCTGAAGCAATCCATTGGGCATGGAGTCATAAGCAAGCCTGAAAACTGATCTGAACTTTGAAAACTTCCCTCTGAGCCACTTGAAACCCACCGGACATGGAGTTGTTCTTACCAAAATGCCACTGAAACGAACTGTGCAAGAGCAGAACCGGCAACACCAAAACTATGTACAGAACTAAAAATCATACATGCTCCAAATGGAACATGCAGAGTGTGCACAAGCACTTCTTCTGCTGAAAGAAAATCTACCTACTCTACTTTAACTAGAAGCAAAGGCAAGCTAAACAAACCCTGCAATTGGTTGTGAGAAATAGCTTCCCTTTCTCAAAAGTGGCGGCCATGCAATTGATTTGGAGCTGATCATGGTTGTTAGCATGAGTGGAAAATCAACAAGAAGCTGGTATTCCACCCAAATCATCAAGGTATCAGCTGAAGGCAAATTCAATACCTCTTTTAGTTGCTCTGCATTTGGATTGAAGAGGCATGACAGCTGGTCCTTGGTACTTTGTAGATCACCCTCATGCTCAGAAGCAAGCATGACTGGTTGTGACTTCTCCTTTGGCTCCAATGAAGCCAAATACCTAATTGGGCAAGGTCTGATCCGTTGAGTATGCCCATTTCCCTGATTTTCAACTCTAAGAATGGAGTCTTCTTGCAGACCTTCTTGAATGGATGATGTGGAAGAAATGGCAAAATTCCTCTGCCCTTTCTCTTCCTCCAATGAAGGACATGAAAGATAAAAATCTTCCAATCTTTGTTCCAAAGAGCTTCTATAAGATGCAGGTTGCTGCAAATGAATGTTCTCCTTCATGACAATAGACTCTTGTGTTTGGAATGTGGATGATGAAAGAGAGAATGGTGGAAACTCAACCGGCTCTTCTCCATCAAAACAGTCCTCCAAATCTGACAGATAAACTGCCTCATGGCTGTCCTGCTGCAAATGCTCAACTTCCTCCATGGTTTCTTCTTGATCTGTAACTTGACCACCATGGTTTCCTTCATCCTCCAACATTGAGTTTGAGAGATCAAACTCCTCTTTGACATTGGAGCTAGAGAGAGATGAAGTAGAAAGAAGAACTGAAGGTTCTCCTATAGCCTGCTTTGTGCTCAAAGCCCTTGGATCCACAATTTTCTCTTCCACAGCTAGATTGTGCTCCTCTTATTTTGGATTTGGAGCAACTTCTCCTTCCTCTACTAGTTGAATACAATCTTGCTCTTGATAGAACTCTTCCTCTAGCATGAAGTTTGTCAAGTCAAACTCTTCAGTCTACTGCTCTAGAGGACAAGTTGGGACTGCAAGATCTTCTTCAGAGCTTTCTTCCTCCATGGCTGATTGTGTAACTTGAATTGGATCAGAATTTCCTTCAAATAGAGTGCCAACATGGACACTACACTCTGAGCAAACTGATTGCTGATCTGCTTCTTCCTTTTGCTCTTCTTCTGCTGCAACAAAATCAGTTATGACCACCATTTGTTCAACCTTAGCCTCTTCTGTAGGCTTAACCATCAAGGGGATCTTTGTTATCCCAAATTTTGCAGCCCAAACCTTCAAGCTGTCTATCATTTCTTTTCTTTTTGGCTCTTCCTCTTGCTGTCCTTGATGACTGATTTTTGCAATTTCTTCTTCCCCACATGGAATTGGGAATGCAAGAGGAGGGGTGGGTTGCAACTCAATTGATTTGGCAATTATTTGTGGTGGTGGAGGAGGTGAAACCTCTTATTTCTTTGGAGTGAAAGGTATTTCATTTAGCTCTTATGGAGGGGGTTTGGATTTGGAAGAGAAGAGGGCGGAAAAACTGAGATGGGATGGAAGACTGAGAAATGGAGACATGGGATCAACATTTGGGATAGCAGATGGAGAGTTTGAAGCTTGACACTGCTGAGATGAAACAGATTGGGAAAGAGGAAAAGAAAAGGCATGAGAAGGTGTGCTTACTCGTTGGCAAGGTTGCTAAATACTCCTCTCATACACCTCTATTTCTTCAATCCACTTTGCAAGCAAAGGCAACATTACAATCATGAAGTCAAGCTTCTCCTGAGGGATGTAATGCCTTGGAAAAGGTCCCACCCATGGACAAGGTGCTCTACAACCGATTCCAAATGCTTTCATCTATACCTGAGCCCTGGACTGCACTATGTTTACCTCCATCTTTTGGATTTTTTCCAACATACCAACATCTTGCATCTGATTGTCTTCATTATATGCATACTCTTGCTCTTGGAAAGCTCCATAGCCAAACTGACTTTGGCACTACTACTCATATGGGTATGCATACTGATCTTGAATCTGCTCAAAATGCTGGTTTGGAGGATTTGTAAAACATGTTGGAGGTGGAATATACTACTGTTGTTGATGTGAATTCCATGATGGAAATGAAGTCATGATTGCACAACTTCATGGAATGGGAAAGAATGAAAGAGATGGAAAGAAGGATGAATGGAAAGGAAGATCTGCAACTTCAGAGATGGGTTGTTGACCAGATGGAGTCGCCAGATGTGTTTGCAAGTGCCTCCAAAGGCTAAAATCTTCACAGGAACACACCAACCTGCAAAAGATGAAGTGGAAGACCTCTAAGGTCCCATCGGGCATGCCAAAACTGTTAGTGCAAAATCACAGCACCCCTGGATGCAGATTAGGCTTCTAGGTTGATCACTCAGGCATCCAGTGTGATTGCACAACATGGAAACATCTCTCCAAGCGTGGGACTTGTGAAACTGAGAGAGGAATCTCCGGAGAAGGCTGGTTCCTGCTCCTAAACTACCTGCCACAAGCTATTCCAGTGCAGGCAAGCTAATCTAATCCTAATCTAACAATGCCAAGGAGAGAGAGAGAGAGAGAGAGAGAGAGAGAGAGAGAGAGAGAAAGGAAAAGAACAAAAACCTACACTAAAACGGTGATACACCAGAGAAGTAGAATGTTGGACATCTATCAGAACTACCATGGGACAAAGAGAGGTGAGCAATGGGAAGGATGGACAGATGCATCACAGGCCCAAGGATAGATTTCACACAGAAAACATCCCAAAACTCCATGAACACAGCTCCAAACCTGAAATGAACATTCAAACATGCACAAATACCTGTAATGAAGAGAGGCAAGAAGAGAACAAGAAAAAATGAGCAAGGATGAACAAATGCATCACAAAACATGTTTTGTTGCTCCAGAAGTTTGCACAGAACATCATTTCAATAGTAAAAGGAAAAAAATGCCATTACAGAGCAAGGGAGGAGGTTCGAACTCCATTTTCAACCCTAGAAAAGAAAAGAAGGGAGGGCAGAGCAGAAAATATGAACAACTCTTTTTTAAAAAAAAAATGAGCCAAATCTGGCTTTATACAATGCATGGGTCGAGCCCAGGAGACAGAAAACATAGGAAAACGTGTAAGCAACCCAACCATTGACCAAAACGCATTCTTCATTAAAATCAGTGGTTGAGACATCTCTTCTGGCCATGCTGAAGAAGAATGTGACCCATGTGCATTAAAACTAGTTGTTGAAACATCGCTTCTGGCCATGATCATGCGTCAGAGCCGTTTCTCAATTTTCTCTCTAGACTGAACCAAAATTAAAGATTGATCCCAGAATCATGTAGAGAATTTCATAAGCCTTCCGTTGATATAAAGAACGTGCAAATCCGAGCTTTGGATCGAAAGTTATGGAGGTCTGATGTTTTAGGGCACAAAACAGGTGAAAACGTGTTTTGAAATCTTTCCCGTGCTCTGCCACCTGGATGACATGTGGCACGCATTGATTGGTCATGTGATTGTCTCTCCTATGCCTTTCAGTGGGCTTTATTTTGAAATTTCCTTGTGGGCCCCTTAAACTTGGACACGTGGCATGCATTAATTGGCCGACAGGGGTGCGGGGCAGACTTTGGCTTTTAGCTTTTCGGCCAAAACTCATGCCAAATTCTCTAACTCCTTCCCGAGCTCAGCATTCCCTGTTCCATAGGACACGTGTCCTCTTTTGATTGGCTCGGGCTGACTCCTCAAAATTTACCCTTTGACCTTTGGACTCTTTCCCCTGCGACACGTGTCGTGATCTGGTTGGTTCTCGGCCCTTTCAGCTCCTTCGCGCCCTTCGCGTCTTTATGTCCCGGATGTCCCAAACTGCTTGGGCCAAAAACTTCCAATCCGCCCGAAATGGGCTTCCTCGTCCCTCATTTGGCCGATGACACAGGGCGTTGTTTGATTGGCTTTTGACTCCTTCGGCGATCCGCGTCCCTTCGTCCCAGATGTCCCAGTACGAACTTTCTCTGTTTTGGGTGAACCGGCTGGTTTGTGTCATCACGGCCCAAATTTCCTAATTGCTTCCGGACTGTTTGTTCTCATTTCGGCCAATCCGGCCGGTTCACGTACTTCGCGTACTCTTGTCCCGAACTGTCCCGCTCAGCAGTTAGTCGTTTTTCTTCCTCTTTCGGCTGGATCGGCTTCTCGCGCCTGCCGCGTACCTCTGTCCTAGATGTCCCTTTGCTTCACAGGCCACCTGGAGGATTTTTGGCTGATCCGCACCTAGATGTCCCAAATGTCCCGACTACCCCTAGGACTAGGACTTAGTCATTTTTATGATTTTTCCTGGATCAATCTACATGCTTGGAACTGCAAAAATTTGATGCATGTTATCGAAATTTACCATGGGGGGTGAAATTTTGACAACAATACATTTCTAATATAAGGGCCAACAAGAAGTGCATTCTCAAATGTTGTTCCTTTAGGAAATGCGATGTTCCCTAATTTCACACCTAGAAGCCCATATCCTAGTGTTGTTCCTCCCTATGTGCACATGTATTCAAAATATCCTCCCATGGACATGTATTCTTTTCCTGGACCTTATTCTCCACAATAAGGGGTTCCTTATGACCTCAATAATGCATATGTTGCATTGTATCAAAATCCAATTCCACATCCACCTCCCCATCATAGATCATAAATGGTTGAATCATATGTAGTGGTAACTTACTCCAAGTACCTAAAGGAGCCTCTAGATTTCACTATGTGAGGTGTTATGCTCCCGTGGCCATTTCTGATCCTTCCTAAGTTTGAGGGGGAGGGAAATCCAAATTCCCAAATTAAGGCATATGCCACTGCCATGAGATAACTATTCCCTTGGGATGCATTTGTCATAAAAATATTTCATACGAATCTTGAGGGGATTGCTCTGGATTGGTACTATAGAATATCATGAGCCTATATTGATGCCTTCAAGCAACTCGTATCTGAGTTCATTAAGGTTTTCGACATGAACAAGTTATTAAGAACAAGGATTAGGAATTCTTGCATATAAAATAAGAGCACAATGAGTCTTCTGCCTATTTCATTCAGAGGTGGTGGAAGGTTCTCTATTCTCCTATTATTGCTCCCAACATGGATGAGACAAAGCTTTGTGATTTGTTCATTCATTCTCTTAACCGAGAGACCAATGAATAAGTCCAAAATTTTCCTCTTTAGAGATATGAAGAAGTCTTATAGGGTGCCCTTTGTATTGAACAAGTTGCGATAGATAACAAATGCAAGAATTATGGCCCAAACAAGAAGTTGGTCACTCACACTCAGAATAATTATAACTATAAAAAAAATTTAAACAACACTCAAGGACCTAAGGTCCTTAATTGAAAATATGGTACCACAATGGATGGTGTGACCAATCATCCCAAGAAACCCAATGTTGCAAAAACCAACAACATAAATAACAACAACACCAATGCAAACAATGAAAGGAATAATAAACATACTCCTTCCATTAATGTGGTTGAATTTATTCATCCTCTCGTTTAACAAGTTTAGGCCCAAGGCCCTAGTCCATACTCTAATTAATTCCCAAACCAATATCATAATTAGGGTAAAAGGACTCCGAACTAAAACTACAACAACCAAAATAAGAAAAACAACAAGAATTACAGACCATATAAAAATAGGAATCAGATATATAGGGATTATGATCCTAATTTGTATTATGGTTTCCATAGAGTTATAGGTCATGACACTTGGACTTGTAAGGACTATAACAAGTTCATACAATGTCTTCCAAAGGACTAGAGGTAGCTCTTCATTGATTTTTTCTTAGAAAATCCCATGGGAAATATGTAAATTATTCACATGGGACATTTTTCTCCATAGAATACTACTCTTGGTATCTATAGAGATCATTTCCCGAAGCACCCTAAAAATAAAAAAGTTAATGTTGTTGCAGACTCACAGCACCCCTGGATGCAGATCAGGCTTCTAGGTTGATCACTCTAGCATCCAGTGTGATTACACAACATGGAAACCTCTCTCCAAGTGTGGGGACTTGTGAAACTGAGAGAGGAATCTCGAGATTAGAGGCTGGTTCCTCAAACTCCTCTGATTTAGATCTATATTTTGCAAAACTACAGAGGTTTGAAACCTAATCCTACTTTAAAATCCAAGGAGACAGAGATAGAAAGTGCAAAAAATGAAACTAAACTAATAGGTGATACACCAAAGGAGGAGTGGTGAACACTTCTTGTTCTGCAGATAGACACAAATCATAAAATGCAACATAAAACATCATGCACAAGATGATAAGATGTAATCAGAGGTCTGAAATGAAACAAGCAGCACAAACAGAGGACTAAAAATTGATCACAAAGCTTGTATTGTCATTTCCACTATCAAAACCCTTGTATTACAACATCAAAAAGATAGAAAACCTGTTACAATTTTAGAATAGGTCTGATACTTGCAAAAATCACTTGCTACAGGTGAAAGAAGAATCTTGCTATCCAAAGAAATGTTCCCCCTTAGAAATGAGCCAAATCTGGCTTTTACATTGCATAGGTCGAGCCCAGGGGACAGAAAACGTACAGAAACATGGGAATCCATCCCTCCTTGACTACATATGCATTAAAAGGGCATGGGGGACCTTACAAACCCATACCCTATCATTTTGACCGGATTACAGGAGAATGCGACCCAATATGCATTGAATCTGGTCACTGAAATGTCACTTCTGGCCATGAACACGTGCCAGAGACATTTCTCAATTTTATCTCTCTAAACTACACCAAAATTCAAGATTAACCCCAAAATCATGTAGATAATTTCATGAGCTTTCCGTTGATATAAAGAACGTGCAAATCTGAGCTCTGAATCAAAAGATATGTCGATCTGAAGATCTAGGGCACAAAATAGGTGAAAACAGATTTTTTAAATTTATTCCCGCGCTCTGCCACCTGGATGACACGTGGCATGCATTGATTGGTTGCATGATTCTCTCTCCTTCCCTACATTAGACACATGTCCTCTTTTTATTGGCTCGGTTCAGTGCTTGAAACCTTGCCCTCTGACCTTTTGGACTTTTCTCCTTGTGACACGTGTCATGATTTGGTTGGTCCGCGGGTCTACTAGCTCTTCGCGCCCTTCGCATCTTTCTATCCCAGATGTCCCAAACTATTTGGGACAAAAACTCCCAAACCGCCTGAAATGGGCTTCCTTGTCCCTCATCTGTTGGTGACGTGTCATGATCTGATTGGCCCTCGGGTTTCTTGGCTATCTGCGTCCTACGCGTCCATTTGTCCCAACTGTCCCAGTGCTGAAGTTCCTCATTTCGGCCGAACCGGCCGGTTCGCGTCCTTCACGTACATTTGTTCCAACTATCCTGGACTGTCTAGGACAAATTCTTCCAAGCTGCCCGAAATGGGCTTCCTTTGCTCTCGGCCGCTTTGCCTTTTTGCGTCCTTCACGTCCTCGCGGCCCAGATGTCCCGACTACTTAGTACGAAAGTTCTCCTTTTCAGCCGAACCGGGTGGTTTGCGTCCTCAAGGCCCAAATGTCTTGAGCAGTTAGTCAATTTTATTCTCCTTCGGCCGAACCGGCTTTTCACGTCCCGACGGTCTGATTGTCCCTGTGCTACAGTTCCTCGTTTCAGCCAAACCGGCCGGTTCGCGTCCTTCATATCCATTTGTCCCAGATGTCCCTTTGCTTCGTGGGCCGCCTGGAAGCTTTTCGGCTGATCCACGCCTTGATGTCCCAACTGTCCTAAAGGCGGCTTGGAGTAGGACTTATCCAATTTCGTGATTTTTTCCTGAATTGAACTACTTGCTTGGAATTGAAAACTCTGATGCATGTTATCAAAATTTACCCTGGGGGGTTGAACTTTGGATAACAATTTGGCAACTTTTCGGGGTCACCTGCCTGCTAGGTGAAAATATCAGTAGCCAGAAGCAGTCCATTGGGCATGGAGTCATCAAATATTCTATTTAGAACCCTAACTGACTCAGAATGTGCAAGGAGGAAGATGGAATGTCACCTGATGAAAGCAAAGACTGCTAAACATCTCCATGGATAGCAAACTGTGCCAAAGCACTTAGGGAAAACAAAACTAACCTACAACAAAACAATGTGCACAAGCACTTGGAGGAAAGAAAATCTAATCTAATATTTACAGAGGTAGTGAACTTCCCTCTAGAAGCAACGCTTGAGATAGATTCCGTTGACTGGAATCTGCAGTTCTTCACCATCCAATGAGGCCAATTGGTGAACTTTGGATAACAATTTGGTGACTTTTCGGGGTCACCTGCCTGCTAGGTGAAAAGATCAGTAGCCAGAAGCGGTCCATTGGGCATGGAGTCATCAAATATTCTGTTTAGAACCCTAACTGACTCAGAATGTGCAAGGAGGAAGATGGAATGTCACTTGATGAAAGAAAAGACTGCTAAACATCTCCATGGACAGCAAGCTGTGCCAAAGCACTTAGGGAAAACAAAACTAACCTACAGCAAAACAATGTGCACAAGCACTTGGAGGAAATAAAATCTAATCTAATATTTACAGAGGTAGTGAAATTCCCTCTAGAAGCAATGCTTGAGATAGATTCCGTTGACTGGAATCTGTAGTTCTTCACCATCCAATGAGGCCAATTGGAAAGCATTGATGTTCTTGCACTTTGTGACCATATATGGGCCACTCCAAATGGCATAAAATTTTGAATGCCTTCCCGGTTTTACTCTGTCCACATCCCATTTCAACACTAGATCTCCAACTTGAAAAGATCTATCCTTGGCCTTTCTATCAAAGGTCTTCTTGATCAAAGCTTGATCCTTTTCCATTGCTTGGGATGCCTGACTTCTGATCTCTTGCAGCTCCATCAACTCTACATACCTCACCTCCATGGGCTCAAATTAAAGTAACTCCGGCTGTTTCATGAGTTCCAATGTTGGCAACTCAAGTGACATGGGCAAGGTTGCCTCTCTTCCGTAGACAAGCCTAAATGGAGAGTTACCTGTGGATCTTTTAGGAGTTATCCTATCAGACCATAAGGGTGATTTCAGTTTGGTATGCCAAGACCTTTGATTCTCATCAAGAGTCCTCCTAATGATCCTCAACAAGTTCTTGTTTGTAGACTCGGCCTGGCCATTACCCTAGGCAAGGTTTCCTCTCTTCCGTAGACAAGCCTGAATGGAGAGTTACCTGTGGATCTTTTGGGAGTTATCCTATCAGCCCATAAGGGTGATTTAAGTTTGGTATGCCAAGACCTTTGATTCTCATCAAGAGTCCTCCTAATGATCCTCAACAAGTTCTTGTTTGTAGACTCGGCCTAGCCATTACCCTGAGGGTAATAGTTCGATGAATTTCTTAGGTAAATACCGTTCTTAACAGCCCACTCAGTCACGTTAGATCCAATGAATGCCAATGCATTATCAGAGATTATTGTAGCAAGTACACCAAATCTGGTTATTATCCCCTCATATAAGTCTAAGATACTAGACTCATTCGCCTCTTTGAGTGCTATTGCTTCCGTCCATTTGGTGAAGTAGTCTGTGGCTGTCAAAATCCATTTGTGCCCTTGGCTTGAATTGGGATTAATGACTCCAATGAAGTCCAAACCCCATTGCATAAATGGCTGGTCAACTGAGATTGGATGCAATGGAAGGGCAGCAAGTCTCTCTTTTCCTGTGAAGAATGCACAATTCTTACACCTCTTGATCCATGCATAGTAATCACTGAAGATTTTAGGCCAATAATAACCAACCTTCATGATTTTTAGAGCTGTCACTCTTGGTGCAAAATGGCCACCAGCTGGTCCACTATAAAACTCTTCTAATACCTTTTGAATCTGACTTGTGCTAATGCATCTCAACAGCACTCCATTTACATCTTTCCTGGAAAAAACTCCATCAACAATGGCATACAAGACAGCCTGCAATCTGAAGTGTCTCCTTTGGGTCTTGCTCATCTCTGGAGGGCATAGCCCTGTGCCTAGGAAGAGCATAATACCTTGGGTCCAGTAAGGAGTCAGGGAAGTATTGTCTTCTTCTTGTTTGCCACTTGGCTCATGACTATCTTGGACTGTCAAAACATCCTCTTCTTCATTGCATGCAAAATGGCCACCAGCTGGTCCACCATGAAACTCTTCTAATACCCTTTGAATCTGACCTGTGCTAATGCATCTCAGAAGCACTCCATTTACATTTTTCCTGAACAAAACTCCATCAACAATGGCATACGGGACAGCCTGCAATCTGAAGTGTCTCCTTTGGGTCTTGCTCATCTCTGGAGGGCATAGGCCTGTGCCTAGGAAGTGCATAATACCTTGGGTCCAGCAAGGAGTCGGGGCAGCATTGTCTTCTTCTTGTTTGCCACTTGGCTCATGACTATCCTGGACTGTCAAAACAGCCTCTTCTTCATTGCATACTTCTTTTTGTTTCCCTAAAACCAGCTACTCACACAATCTTTTCCCTCTTACCAGCTTGGTGATCTTGATCTCAATGTCATACTCCATGACACGGGTGATCCAACCTGCCCTTTTCTCATTCAAATCCTTGTTGAGGAGGAAATCCTTAACCCCAGCATGTGAGACCAGTAGTTGAATCTTATTGTTTGAGACCAAATGCTTGAACTTCTTCAAGCTCCTGATGATAGCAAGGACATGCTTTTTTATGAAAGAATACTTTATTTCGTAATCTTCTAAGGTTTGGCTGAAGAATGCTATGGGATGTTCTGAACCTTCTCTATTTAGCTGTGTTAAGATAGCTGAGATTGTGTCTGATCCTCCAAATGCATACAACATGAAGTCCTTTGAAAATTCTGGGTTGATAAGAGTTGGAGCTTGTGATATTGCATGCTTGATGCTTTCAAAACTCTCTTTGCCTTCTGCTGTCCATTTGAATGCCAGAATCTTCTTCAACATCATTGTTAGAGGCTTCACAAGAGTGGAAAAATTAGGCACAAATTTACGGACAAAGTTTATCCTTCCTAAGAAGCTTTGAAGATATTTCTTGTGGTGTGGCAATGGGAGCATTCGGATGGCTTCAACCCTTTCAAGATCAATTGTTATCCCTTACCTAGAGACAATGTGGCCCAACAATTTACCCTCGTGTGCCAAGAATATACACTTCTTTGAATTCAACGACACTCCGAACCTTCTACACCTCTGAAACACTTGTCTGAGGTGAAAGAGATGGTCTGCTGCATTCTTTGAGAAGACAGTGATATCATCTAGGTATACCAGCACTATATTGTTGATTAAGCCTTTGAATGCCATATCCATAGCTCACTGAAATGTTGCTCCGAAATTTGATAGGCTAAATGGCATCTTCTTGTAGGCATAGGTGCCCCATTTGGTGGTAAAAGTTGTCTTGAATTGATCTTCTTCCTTCACCATTATCTGATTATAGCCTGAGTATCCATCAAGTAGTGAGAACCTTTCTGAACCAACTACAACTTGCAATATTTGCTCCATGGAAGGGAGTGGATAATGATCCTTGAGAGAGGCTCTATTTAGATCTCTGAAGTCAACACACAGTCTGATTTCTCCATTTCTTTTTCTCACTGGCACCAAGTTTGCAACCCAACTTGAGTGTTTGATGGGGAAGATGATACTGGCCTCAATAAGCTTCCTTAACTCTTTTCTCATGAGAGGTTCAATATGGGGATTTACTGGCCTTTGCTTTTGCCTGATAGGCTTGGATTTCGAATCCAGCTCAATAGTATGTTGTGCCAGCTTTGGGTTGAAACCTCTTAGATCTTTGTAATTCCAAGCAAAGATATCTGGGAACTCTTGACAAAGCTGAACAAATTCAGATTTCTCTTGTGAGGTACTTACTTTGCCAATCTGCAATGTTTTTCCTTCTTCCACTAAAATAGGCTCCGAATCTTCACCCTTCACTTGAATGTTTGCTTTCTCCTTCCAGAACTGATCATTCGGGTTGAAGATTGACTCCAAGGTTATGAGGCCTTTTGGTAATTTGTTAGTTCTCAGTTGTACTACCTGATCACCATATTGCTGCTCTAGCTTGTCTTGATTTCTGGTAGAGAACTCAGCTTCTTCTTGTAGGAAATTAACAATTTGTTGATCATTCTCGAAGACTTGCCAACTTGTGTTGTTATCTGGAACAGCTGGTCTCACAACCAATTTGATATGAGGCTGAGATTTCTCACTTTTGATACTCTCTGCAAAATCAAACACAGCCCCAATTGCTGTAAGTCTGTCAGTGGCTTCATTCTTTTTCCTTGGGATGGAATTGATGCTAAAAGCTTCAAAATATTCAATAAGATCCCATACCCGATTTTTGTAACACTTAAGCAGATCATTTTTGGTAGCATTTTTTTCTTTGACTTGGTTCACGACCAGCTCACTATCACCAAATACTTGTAAATTCCTGATGCCTCTCTTCATTTCCCAGTGCAGTCCATGAATTAAGGCTTCATACTCAGTTATGTTGTTTGAGCAAGAAAACTGAAAACAGAAAGCTGAGTAATACTTTATACCTTGTGGTGAAATGAGCATAGCTCCTCCTCTTGCACCTTGTCTACTCCTTGGCCCATAAAAGAACAATTGCCATACTTCATTATTTTCTTTATGATCTGGCTTGGTGATGCTAGGGAGAGGTTGATTCTCTTCATGTAAACAATAAACTCCTAGCTCAGATTCTTCTGTTTCTTGATAGGGATCAAAAGCATGCACCTTGCTTGACCATTCATCAAGAGTCAAATCTAGGATGCTTCCAATCTTGGTGTCAGCTTCATCAGTGCTTGGATAATCTTCTTGATCAAACGCTGAACAGTTGGTATTGATTTGACTTGGAGTGTAAGGCTCAATATGGAAGTTTGCGATAGGTTCAGACTTGATTGTCGCCTTGGTTCCATACCTTGTTCTAAATAGCATGTGTGACCAATCAGTAGACAAATACCCCCTAATCTTGGCTGTGAAGTCTCTTGACAAACACAATGCAAAGAGTGGTGGCAGGTCTATGACTGACACATCTTGTAACACTATTACGTTGGGACATGCGTGCAGTGTGAGGCTCAAAAATTTGATTACTCCAACCGTTGTCACTGTTGTCCCATCTAATTGAACTACACCCTTGGAGATGAATTCATATTGAAGCCCTAGCTGATCAGCTATTTGCTTGGGCATTACTGAACTACTTTCCCTAGAGTCAATCATGTAATTATGTACCAACTTATCTCCTATGATCAATGAAACATAAAATGGAGGGGGCTTCAACATTTTACCTTGTTGTCTTCCATAATTTCCTTCAGGCTGGGCAACATTTATGAGTACCTTCTCTTGCATTTAGACCTGTTGGTTCGAAGTTGACCAGTCCTTCATGGCAGCTTGTAGCAAATCTCTTTGTCCTGGGATGGATAGGGATTCCCACATTGATATATTGATGTTAGTCTTCTTCATCTGTTTAATGACGTTGAATGGGGATGAAGCATCCCTCTGCTGTCCCCTAGCTTGCACATTCGTTCCTTGCACATGGGCAGCAACAACTGACATCTGATCTGGTTTAGGGGCTGGTTTGGGTGCTCCTTGCATGTTTGGAACTACATTTTGTTTGCCAATACCTTGTGGAGTGACAGAAGGTCGTGAACTACTTGGGGCCAATGGATGTTCTTCACCCAAATTCCTCCTTTTTGACCTTGTGTTGGTTACAACACCTTGAGAGGGTATTTGATTCATACCACAGAAATCTTCAGCCTGCCAATTGACAAGAGTAGTTTCATTTAGAGATGTTCCTTGCTGAGGTGCTTCTTGCTGTTGATCTCCTTCATGGCTGGACTCTTGCGACCCACCAATGGTTTGCACCATTAGAGCTTGATTTAATGCACCGTTAAAGCACATTGATTGGTTATGTGGCTGACTACATGGGAAACACCAATCATATTCTTGGGCCATGTTATTTTGGACTGGCACTAATGCTTTAGAAGTAGATACAACATTGGGGTTATAAGGCTGAAATGGTCTATTAGCGGGAGGCCTGCCTTGGCTTTGATTTTGATTTGCAGCCTAAGTTGGTGACCTATTTTGTTGGTATGGGGGCCTAGCCTAGTACTGTGCTTGAGGCTGATATGGTCTAGCACTTTGAGCTTGCTGTCTTTTGATAGTAACCAGCTCATTTCCCAAATTTTGCAACTGTTTCATGACCTCTTGGAGTTCATTTGAAGCACTAGAGGATGAAGTAGAAGTTTCACTTGAACTTTGATTTCTAGGGGTGGGAACAGGAGCCAATGTGGGTGCTTGACTAGTGCTTGGATTTTCTAAGTTTGGATACAAGGGCATGGGAGGCCTAGGAGCCATTTTACGAGATTGAATAAGGCATTTTTTGGCTCTAACGGCAATGCTATAAGTAGCAGGTAAGGTTATGCCTCCCATAGATTGAATTAACATAGAAATATCAAAATTCAAAGCTTTAAGGTAATATAGAAAATCACCTTCTACTGTTGGCCTGACTGCCACTGGAATCCTTTCCCAAGACCTTTGAAATCTGAAGTTGAAATCGTTCAGCTGCTCATTGGGGGCTCTCTTGATAGTTGTCAGCTACTCAAAAAGAGACAAGTTGTCTCCCTTCTCTCCAAATTGCTCATGAAGTGCTATACACAGCTGATTCCAATTTGTGATGGAGCCAGCTCCAAGGCTTCTAAACCATTGCAATGCTTTACCCTTGAATGAAGATGCCAGTAACTTGACAGCCACTTGCATTTCATTGATTTCATGGATTGCACAAAGGTTAGCAATATCTTTAACATGATTGCCTGGAGTAGTCTGATTTTCTCCAGTGAAGTAGGGAATGTTCTTCAAGGATACAATAGGAACTGGATGTTGTGCATTGAGAGCAAGTGGGCTGCTACCTGTGAAGTTGATGTAGGGGTTGTTCTGAGCCATTCTAATTGGTCTTAAAACCCTTGTTGACTGAATGAAAGGTCTATTAGGTGGAGGAGTTGAGAGAGTTCTGTTTGGTGGATATGGAGACCTTTGAATCCTTCTTCCTCTTTGCCTTCTTCTCAGAGATAGTTGCAGGTATTCAAAAAACACTACTTCTTCTCCAACTCTTGACCTTGTGGTGATTCTTCTCATGAGTTTTCAGGCCTGCACTTGGAACCAATCGATTCTTCCCTTAGGAGTCACCAGATATGAAAATAATAGCTCTTTTAAGCAAGAAAATTGCAGAAGATGCACATCAACTCTGCTATAATAAAAATGAGACCTCTATGTCCCACCGGGCATGCTAAAACTATTGTTGCAGACTCACAGCACCCCTGGATGCAGATCAGGCTTCTAGGTTGATCACTCTAGCATCCAGTGTGATTGCACAACATGGAAACCTCTCTCCAAGTGTGGGGACTTGTGAAACTGAGAGAGGAATCTCTAGATTAGAGGCTGGTTCCTCAAACTCCTCTGATTTAGATCTATATTTTACAAAACTACAGAGGTTTGAAACCTAATCCTACTTTAAAATCCAAGGAGACAGAGATAGAAAGTGTAAAAAATGAAACTAAACTAATAGGTGATACACCAAAGGAGGAGTGGCAAACACTTCTTGTTCTGTAGATAGACATAGATCATAAAATGCAACATAAAACATCATGCACAAGCTGATAAGATGTAATCAGAGGTATGAAATGAAACAAGCAGCACAAACAAAGGACTGAAAACTGATCACAGAGCCTGGATTGTCATTTCCACTGTCAAAACCCTTGTATTACAACATCGAAAAGGTAGAAGACCTGTTACAATTTTAGAATAGGTCTGATACTTGCAAAAATCACTTGCTACAGGTGAAAGAAGAAGCTTGCTATCCAAAGAAATGTCCCCCTTAGAAATGAGCCAAATCTGGCTTTTACATTGCATGGGTCGAGCCCAGGGGACAAAAAACGTACAGAAACATGGGAATCCATCCCTCCTTGACTGCAAATGCATTAAAATGGCATGCGGGACCTTACAAACCCATACCCTGTCATTTTGACTAGATTACAGGAGAATGCAACCCATTCTGCATTAAATCTGCTCGCTAAAATGTCACTTCTGGCCATGAACACGTGCCAGAGCTGTTTCTTGATTTTCTCTCTCCATACTACATTAAAATTCAATATTAACCCTGAAATCATGTAGAGAATTTCATGAGCTTTCCGTTGATATAAAGAACATGTAAATCTGAGCTCTGAATCAAAAGATATGTCGATCTGAAGATCTAGGGCACAAAACAGGTGAAAATAGATTTTTTAAATTTCTTCCCGCGCTCTGCCACCTGGACGACACATGGCATGCATTGATTGGTCGCGTGATTCTCTCTCCTTCCCTACTTCATTGGACATGTGTCCTCTTTTTATTGGCTTGGGTCAGTGCTTGAAACCTTGCCCTCTGACCTTTTGGACTTTTCTCCTTGTGACACGTGTCATGATTTGGTTGGTCCGCGGGTCTACTGGCTCTTCGCGCCCTTCGCATCTTTCTATCCCGAATGTCCCAAACTGTTTGGGACAAAAACTCCCAAACCACTTGAAATGGGCTTCCTTGTCCCTCATCTGCCGGTGACGTGTCATGATCTAATTGGCCCTCGGGTTACTCAGCTATCCGCGTCCCACGCGTCCTTTTGTCCCAACTGTCCCAGTGCTGAAGTTCCTCATTTCGGCCGAACCGGCCGGTTCATGTCCTTCGGATACATTTGTTCCAACTGTCCCAGACTGTCTGGGACAAATTCTTCCGAACCACCCGAAATGGGCTTCCTTTGCTCTCGGCTGCTTCACCTTTTTGCGTCCTTCGCATCCTCGCGGCCCAGATGTCCCGACTACTTAGTGTGAAAGTTCTCCTTTTCAGCCGAACCAGGTGGTTCGTGTCCTCAAGGCCCAAATGTCCTGAGCAGTTAGTCAATTTTCTTCTCCTTCGTCCAAACCAGATTTCCGCGTCCCGCATGTCCCGATGGCCTGATTGTCCCTGTGCTACAGTTCCTCGTTTCAGCCGAACCGTCCGGTTCGCGTCCTTCGCGTCCATTTTTCCCGGATGTCCCTTTGCTTCGCGGGCCGCCTAGAGGCTTTTCGGTCTATCCGTGCCTTGATGTCCCAACTGTCCCAAAGGCGGCCTGGAGTAGGACTTAGCCAATTTCGTGATTTTTTCCTGAATCAACCTACTTGCTTGGAACTAAAAACTCTGATGCATGTTATCGAAATTTACCTTGGGGGGGTTAACTTTGGATAACAGTTAATTCTCATGGAACAAATAAGGGAATTTCTATAGGAACCAACGACCATGAAACCACCTTGTCTGTTGAACATTGTGGGTTAGTATTTTCATTGATGGAAAAAAATTTCATGGCAATGTATGAGTCTCCATGAGGTGTTAGTATGATGTCAATCATGAAGGTTGATTGATAGTGCTAGGATTTGGTGTGTTGTCATGGTGTCCTAACATGGTTCTAGCTTTCCTAGTCATGGTATGAGTCTTTTTTATATGATTGGTTGATTCATGAGGTCAAACATGGATGGTATGATTTTTCATGAGTGTACATGGTTTTGTATGTGGTCAACACGGTCTATTCATGGTTGAATAAGTTTTTTCCAAACTTATTTATAGCCCTATAACATGAAGAATAAGGTAGAGACCTGATATTTAGACCATATATTTCTTGTTTGAGTATGGAATTATCATATTGATAGTGTATTTGAGGTGTGTGATGATTTTTAGGTCAACATTCAGAGGTATGAGGCATTTACATGGTCCTTGGGAAGCAACAAGTGAGAAACAGACAATTAAACACATGCAAATGATATTGGATAGATAGTTATAGGAATATTTTGAAGATATGGTGAGCATGGACAGTTAGAGAATGTTTTCATGGTGCTTTATGCCAAATTTTAGGTCATTCTGAAGAAATTTTTTAAAGATATGTAATTTTTTGTGAAACTGGGTAAGTTGTAGTGTGTTTTTATAGTAAAGTTGGACCTTCTGATGCTCATTGTGAGATGTTTGAATTACATTGGGACATGAGAAATTTGGAATATATTATTATGTTAGTTATTCATAATTAAAAAAATAATAAGGTGGTTTAATTGTCACGTTTTTATGAATGATCGTTAAGAAGGTAAAGTGGTTTGAAACCCTAGCTAGGAGCAGCTTGCAGAAGAGTGAGTATACAAAGCCTTTTTTGTTTTCTATTCAAAAATTTATGATTCGATGTTATAGAGGAAAATTCTATCTCTCCAACCAGAAAGGTATGTTATAACATGTGGCATTATGTTGGCCCTACCTGAAAAGTCAAGTTTCTGAAGAGTCTCAGTTTGTAGAAAAGTTATCTAAATGAGGTAAAGTATAAATTGAAATTTATGATATCTCAGGAGTTTTAATATATTTTCATTAAGGTTCTAAGTAATGAGAAATCATAAAAATGGTAAAGTGTTCCCAATGAAGGTTGAATGGTTAAAGGACAGTTTTGAGGCAGTTCTCAATAAAATGGAAATAACATGAGATACAGGTAGAGTTAGGAGGTGATTAAAGTTGTGTTGGAAAGAGAATTAAGATATATTTCTAGTGATATAATTTTTTTCTCATGATGATGATTTTTTTTATGGTCTCTGAGGAAGTTTTTGGACAAGAATATTTTTGTTTATCGATGACAAAATTATTATTGTTGAAAGATTGAGTTGGTTGGAGCATGAGATGGATTGGGTGATGCTTGATATCACCTAGAATATGAAAATGGGTTAATTTTTCATCTAATGAATCCATTTTTAGGTATTTAAAGTATCATAAAGGGTTTTTATCAGCTGAGTTCAGAAATTAGGTTTTTGGGTAGCTTGTTTTACTAAAGGAAAAAGTTGTTGTGGATTGAACCAGTGCATGTTTCATGAGCTGTAAAAAAATTTTTGGAGTGTTTTAAAGGTTTTGGAATTTACATAAAGTGGTAACATGGCATATTTAGGGTATTATTTGATGATATTGAAGCCAAAAGGCAAAGACATGGTGTTGGAAACAATTGTTTTATGAAGGCAATCAGACATTAGGCCCATTAAATGAAATAATATCATTTGTTCATTATAATTTTGACTATGGATGATGTTTAAATGATGATATTAACTCATGTTTTATGAACATTTGAGGTTAATTACTAAAAAAAATTGTGTTAGGAGAGTTTTGACATCCCAATGCATGGGTTTTGAGGATTTTTGGTGCATTGAAGAAGTGCATTTTTGCTAGGCCGACCCATATGGGTCCACTTGTATCTATTGTGGAAAAGTATATGGGATGTTGTTAGTGATGAATTGGTCATGATACCATAAGGTGTATGTTTTTGAAATACTTTGGGTTAGAAGGAAGAATCACATAAAAAAGGATAGTTTTGGGCTCATTTGGTGAACTAGCTGAGTGAGAGTGCTCATGGTGGAGTAAGTGTGAACTAGAGGAGATTTTTTTTGTAGGTATGAGTGCATGATTTGAATGCTGAGGAATAGTAATGAAAGGTTGAGGAATGATTGATATCATGTGTACAAGATATTAGAGCTAAAGAAGATATAAGAAAAGAAAAGTGAAGATATAGAGTAAGTTTGATGCCCTAGGGTATGAGCTAGGGTTTGTGAGCTGAGTTAGTGATATCCATCAGTTGTGGCAGTAGAACATTTACAAATATCAAACATCTTTAGGTGGCCTGAGTTGGTGCTTGGTCATTCCTTAGGGGGTTTTATCCTCCTTGTGGTGTGGGTTCTTCACTAAATTAGGGGTTGGTGCTCCTTTTAGGGTTGATGCTCTACTAAACTAGGGGTTGGCGTTCCTTGTGGGGTTGACGCCTCATTAAATCAGGGGTTGGTGATCCTTGTGTAGTTGGTGATAGACTAAATTATTTTTCTTTGACTAATATAATGTATATGTGTTTCAGTGGGTTTTCTTCCTCATGAGGATTTCCCACTTACATATGGTGTTCTTGTGCTGATGTACTTATCTTTCATATGCTCCTATGGATGTCTTTTACATATCTTTATAATCTCACATAATCATGATATGGTTGTATATCAATCTGAATGGATGCATGTTATTGATTTATGATACTAATGGTAAATGAAATTAGGAATTACTATAGGAATGATTCACCCCCCTCTCAGTCCCTTGTGCTTTTAACAATCGGTATCAGAGCGAGGTCCTTTTGAAAGAATTTTGATAACTTGAAGGAGATCCTCTGAAGCACAAATGGATATGTGTAGTTGAAGTTTGGAGGAGACAAGTATGAAGATTGCATGATTCCATGGTATTTTGGACTACAAGATACTATGTAGTAAAATTCATAAATATCATGGTCTAGCTATCAAGGAGTTTGAAATCATCAAATGGAAAGTTTTTCTAATGCCTTAAAAGAGAAAGTGGATTCTTGTTCCAAGTATGCAGTAAAAATATGAAGGCTCTATGAATCATATTTGGAGAGTGTTTCTTAGTAAGAAGTAAGAGATGTATGAGAGATATTGAAAAGAGTATCCTAAGGATCTTAATGAGAATGTGGAAGGATTCAAAGAGGCACAAATTGAAAAAAACATGCATAGGGTTTGAAGGAGAGAAAAATAAGGATGATCATGACAGGTGGTACGAAGTACTAAACCAGATGAGAAGGTGACTAAGAGAAATTTGATTATAGGATGGTATAACTCCAGTTAGAACAACCCTAATGTCCATGAGGTATGGTCCTAATCATTTCAATGGTTATTACTTTGTTATGTCCATGATTTTGGTCATAGAGCTAGAGATTGCAAAAAGAGGGTCATTCCTAGGAAGTGATAGTAGCTCTCTTCAAAGGTTAATGTTATTGATGTTGTGAGTATGGTCATAAAATCAAAATATTTTGGATGGAACTTGAGTATGTTTAGATCTTAGAAAGGAAGAGGATTGTTGTTTTCTTCTATTGTTAAAAATCTAGGCCACATTGCACTAGGGTTTATCCAAGTAGAGAAGAAGTTCATTGTTAGGATCTGATCTTATGGTCAAGAGAGAGATTAGGTCATGATCCCAAGGGAAAGGAGATGGTTGATTAAGCTACATATGTTAAGAGATCTTAATCTCATCCCATTATGCAAAGATTTTGAAGGTATGTCAAGGAGGATGCTAGTAGCTACCAAGGATAGAAAAAAAAAGGTTTCTCAAGTCACAATTCAGGTCTTAAGGGAGTATGTTTACACAAGTTCAAGAAGAGTCACATGTGTTTGAGTGGCTTCAAATCTCTTGTGTCAAGATAATTTGACAGAAGTTTGGCCTATAGAACACTTCAAAAAAGTAATAAGGTATGTGAAGTAATGACACTTCTCATGTATTATTTGAAGTCCTTGGTCTACTTGTTAGGTGTCTGAGTTCTGCCAAGTTCTTAAGTCTTTGTGTGAATGGTCTGGATGTCTCCGGTTGTTTTGGAGAGTTGTCATGGAATCTCCTAAGTGTGTATCATGGTAGTCCCCAGAAGTAATATAACGTTTTTTATAAAGGGTCACTATGAGTATAGTCATGCTATTCAAGTTTGTGAAGGATTGTTGTGTCTCATGTGAAAGCCTCCATTATTGTCTAAGTTCTTTGAGTCATATAATTAATGGTTTTAGTCAAATTCTCTGAGTCTAAGTTAAAAATGTGTCATGAAATCATGCTGAAGTTTTATAAGTTTAGATTCAAAGCATGAAAGGTCAATATGTGAATTATGGTCCATATGAACTAAGTTAAGAAGTTGTAAACCCCATCAAGGTGTAACTGTACTATCATCGGGGTTCTTTCATGAGAAGGTCTTATCTCATGTGTTGTATACTTCTATCAAGGTCATCAAAAGGCCATTCATGATATGATCAAGGTGTATGCTGGTTTTTTTATCATTAATGAGTCTGTTATATAGCTAAAAACAAGTACCTTGAGTAAGTTTGTCTCAATTCACCTTCAAGGTCAATAATCATGCATCATATGCTCTTAGAGGTAAAAGAGTATGAATTTCATGATATGTGTGAGTTTGAGTTTGTTTGAGTCTAAAATAATCATACAATGTCAATAGTACCGTTGAATTATGAGTCAATTCTTGATAGATGAATATTGATATTTAAGTGTATGTGTCTCTAAATTTGTGAAGTTAATCTTGCCTCCAATATTTTATGTCATATCCTGAGTATGTTCATGTCAATACTAATCCTTAAGGTCTGCTAAGTCAATCATGAAGCCAAGATTGTTGTATGATGGTCTTATTTCACGTATGAGGTTCTCAAGGTCTAGCTGACAGAGTCAAAGTGTTTCCAAGAATAAATTAGAAGTCTGAGTTTTGCAAGGAAGATTTTATTCTCTTAAGGGTGATAGTATAGGTATCAAGTGTGTCATAAAAAAAAAGATCATTATTTAAAGGTGTAGTTGGTTTCAAGGCATTCAAGGATGTATCAAATCTTTATTTTCTCTAAGAGTGGGTATTAATATGAAGGACATGCTACAGGTCAACTAGAGATCATGAGACAAAGAAAGCATAATAGCTTTCACATTATAAGTCAAAGATTGTAGAGGCACCTGATATAGTTCTTGAAGTAAGTATGAATACATAAGGTGTTAAATTGGTATGTACTCAGCTAAAGAGACAACATTATTTCTCATCAGAGATGTCAAAGTTGTTTACAAAGATGTTCACGCTCTTAGAAAAAATGTGAAATGATCAAATAAGTTGGTTGATAGTATTATAGGGTTCCATATGGTATGTATGATGAAAAAATGACCTTAGAAGTGCAAAACTGCATGCTACTATACTGTGTATAGGTCATGACTTGGTGAAAAAGGGAATGATTCATTATTGGTCTAATCTTGAAGGTGTTTGAATTTGTGCCTTGAGATTTATATAAGAAGGGTTATCATCTTAGGTATGTTTCCCCATGGTCAGGTACAATACTTGAGCAAACCCTGTAAATGTGAAAATATGTGACAGTGCTAGCTCATCAATACAGGTAGATATGAGACCATCAAATGCAAAAGGATAACCTCAAGCTCAATGTTTCTTACAAACCCTCAGGTATGGAAGTTAAGTTGATGTGATGTGTTAGACTGATTAGTTGAATTTATCAATAGAAATATGATCTTTTAAGTCAATTGGGCCTATCTGAGTTCATGAAGATGAAAGTTCTGAGTGTGAACTTTGAAATCCTAGCTAGTTCAAGTGGATAAGGTCTCTAGAGGGAGCATAGGAGTTGCGAGAATTTTTTAAAGGTGTTCTCATACCTACAGAAGGCCAAGAGAGGTAGGGGAGTCATGATGAGAAACTAATATTTCTTAAGTCTCAGAATTGCAAGTGCAAGTCAAGGAAAATGTTGAAAGTCATGCTAGGATACTACAGGAATCAAGAAGTTGGTAAACACAATGGAGTGATAAAACATTTAGTATGATGCATGTAATGTTTCCAAAGGTTTCTCAAGTCACTCTATAGGTATATCATAAAAATGAATGGTATAGTTCAATATGTAGTTGTGAGCACTAAAAGCACATGAATGTAATTCCATGGGTCTCTAATGACTATTCCAATCAATAAGTCAGTGAAATGGCATTGTAAGGTCTTAAGGTTTATACCAGGAATGTCCATAATGTATATCATAGACATCCAAAGCTAATATTTAGGTCTGAGGAAGTTCATTTCTCTCGTGTAGCCTAGTCAGTGGTATGTGACAACAATTTTGAGCAAGAATACGATAAATTTTGTGATGTGCATTCCTCATGGTTCATCATATGGTTAATGGAGTCTAGTCACAATTATAGAGAACCTAAGATCCTTTATGCCATGTCTGAGCACAGTTAGGTCTAAAACTTGTGCAACATTATGGAAAATACATTGTTCCTCATAAATGGTATTCTGTGTTATCCACAATAAGGTGAAAGTAATTATGATGCATCAAGAAAATGAATGTCCCTTTAAGCTCTTGAATTTTATGTTAATAATGGTGAATTGAAAGAGAAAAAATATAGGTTTATGGGTAAGTGTAGCAAGTTGGGAGATAATTAAGTGGACATCAGATCCTGAATTTTACATCAAAAACAACAAAACATCAAATTTAGTCTTCCACGGACTTGAACCATGCCAAAAAGTCAAAAATATGTCATAAAAATGGTAACATCACGTAGGGGAGACTGTTAGCTTTGTATAAATATTGATTTTAAAGTGAATAGAATAGGATAAATAGCATTTTATAATTTTTTACTAATAGTAGGTCTTTAAGACACTTTTTCCCATGAATATTTATGTCTATGTTTAAGATTGCAATTTTTGTTTCACTTGTGATAAAACTTATACCATCCCAGCCATGGTGTAATTATATACATGTTAAAAAATATTATTTGATTTCAATATTTTTTGATGAAGTTATGGTAGTAAAATGGAAAGTGCTTTGTTTTCTTTTTGTTTTTCAGACCACTTTCACAGAAAAAATCATAAAAAATAAAATATTACTCAAAAATATACAAAACAAAATCTATCCCAAGATAGATAGCAGCATCTAATTTCTCACCAAAGGAAAAAAAATATATATTAATTTTTGGTCATCCAAATCATGGGTAAACGGACTACAATCTAATAGGTGTTTTTTAAAAAAAACCAAGTCATTGAATTTTGAGTGTTTAATATAGCTAAACAATTCCATTTTTTAAAAAAATTAGTAGTTTAGAAACTAGATTCTGGATGCTATGATTCATATTAATATAAGTTTTTCTAATTTTGAGTGTATGCATTTATAATAATCCCTACAAGTTGAGATTATGTTGTTATTTGCAATATGAAGTCCACTTATGACCCCTTTTTTGTCCCCTAACTTGCTGCACTTACCCTGATGAAAATGTGTGATCTCAGTTTACAAGTATGAAACTTATCTATAGAGGTTGTCAATGAATTCAAATAAGCTACATGTATATACATGGGTTTTTGGGTCTGTACAATAGTTAGAAGTGAGGTCTGAGCATGAGTAAAACATGTCAATGAAGTATTCAAGGTGTATAATCTAGTGAAGCATGCTACATGTAACTAAAAATGTTGTCTTTATGTATCCTAGAGTTTTATGCCAAAAACCCCTATTGAGTACAAGATGATACTTTCAAACTTGTTACAATGGAACCAAAATGTAGTCACTTATTTCCACTCAATTGCCTAGGCACGCTGGCACTTCATTCAAATGGATCTGAGCACTCACTTGAAGTGCGCAAAGCTACCATGTCCCTCTTTTTTGAAATATTATCAAGATGTTAACATGAATGTTCATATTAACTATTATCAAAGAATACATTCAGTATAAACATCAGATCCATGAGCTCAAATAGGAAACAAACATAATAAGGAAACATAATAGATCAGTTAATTATTAGGATCAAATTCACCATAAAAATAACATGATCATATATATCAATTACTAGAATCCATCCACAATTGTCCATTGCATTAATTCATCAAGTAACAAAATATGAATACATTACAATCACTATCATAGAGTCATGCATGCTAGTAAATTAGGGCATCCTAGCTCTATTACATCACCAAATATAATAATAATGTAGATCAACCAATATATATAGGGGTGGGGACTTTCCCTTCATCGCCCCATGCATCTAAAAATATCTTGTATGCTAAAAATATCCATGCGTATATAAAAAGTAACTTAAAACAGATGCATCTAGCCTAATAAGATATTGAACCTATATATAACCTCTACTCTAATTATATTATTATCTTGAACTATGCATGACATCTGATCATCACCTTATATGTGCTTTGTCCCAAAATATAAGTTCCTTCATCTCTAATTATTCATGCTCTCTTCTAAATATGGAACGTTGCTTTAATGCCACTCAATCTCAACATTATCTATTTTTTTCTTGTGGCTCAAAAATGGACTAATCTATTTTTTTCTTGTGGCTCAAAAATGGACTAAGTCCCAAATGTTTTCTTCTTGGGCATGAACCTTTGCATGTTGTCTATTCTACCTTAAACACGCACATTCTTGCCTACCTTGCACACTCCTTTAGCCCTCATGTGTGGTATATACTTAGTGTAATTCTACCATGCAACATTATCCAACACTAATTGGATTCACATCCTCGGAAATACTTCAATCACCTTGTGCTAAAAAGGGTGTACAAATAGTAGGAAATGAACTAAGAATTCAATACCTAAAAATATTCCTCATACCCAATCAAAATTAATTCAGGCCATAGTGGGTTGGAAGAGTTATGGAAACTCGGCATCTATCTCACTCACCACTTTCTTCCATTCATCCAGTTCTTCCATAGCCTTCCTAGGTGCCATGTCTATAATCCCTAACACTTGGTTAGTCACCAACTCTTCAATCCTACTCTTAAGTTCTTGAATGACCATTGTCAGTTTTGTGCATACCCACCCTACCATGTCTATGTAGTCAAGTACCATATTTTTAAATTGTGCTACTTAGAGCTCTAACTTGTCCTTTTTATCCTTAATCACTACCTTCTATTTGGCTGCCTCTACCATAGCTAGGGTACACTCACTCTTATTTGTAGGTGTATTTTCCTAGATTTTTTTTAGCATTGCTTCTTCATCAACCATTTTTGCATCAAGAATAGGCTCACAATTTTGACATTTGTTGAAAGTGACATCATCCTTTCCACTTACTTCCCTAAGATTTGTAAATAAATCTTCAAGCTCAGTGATCTTGGCCTAAAAAACAAACTTATTGGATTCCTCCAACTTTACAAGTTCTTCTTTGATTGGCATTTTACCACTCTTAATATTCTCCATAAGAATACTTACCAAGTCCCCCAAATAATCCATTTCATCCTTATAGTCACATCGGGCTTAGCTTATCAAAGTTGGGCACTATCCCAAAATTTGTTTGACTAAGGTGCTAACACTGTCATATGCTTCGCTAGTTCTCTTTTGTTCACTGTGGAGGTCTTTCTTCAAACCCTCGACCTTGGGATATTTTTCCTTTTTATTTGCTACCAAAATTTTCATAGTGGCATCTACATCAAGGTTTTTGTACCCTACCTCTGTGGAAAAAATTATTTAAGGCATTACACACCTATTTATCTGTCAAGTGATTCAGGTCAACTGCACTATACTTTTCCCTATCTCATTCTTCAATGTAATAATACCGATAGCGTGATTACTCACCTTGAACTTAGGTTCCTCAGCATGGTAATGTAGGTTCCAACTCAACATATTCCTTATGCATGATACTCCTCCATTCTTTTCCATTAAGTCCCATCTATACAATTTCTCAATTGGCATTGTGCTCTAAAAATACACCGTTAATACGTTTTTAGGGTCATCTACAAAGTCCACATGTGGTAAGTGGGGCATCCACCTCTTCCTTTGTGATTTTATATTTTTCCTATGATTCTTTGGAGTAGAGGTACCTATTCTCATACAAACTCCTATGCCTTTTTCTTCCTCAATGAAAAAAGTGTCACCAGTCTCTTTTCCATCGTGTGTTTCCTCCTGTACAGGCATCTCATCCTTGAGTGGACTCTTACTTCCATCTCCCACTATTTCATGCATTTTTTGTTTTGTCACATTCTTTTGTGCCAACTATTCTACCCATCATTACTCAATATCTTCAGGTAAGGTTTCACCCTTATTCTCCAAATATAAATCCTCACCTATATCTGAACTGGAGAAAACCATCACTCCTCTACGCTTGACTTTCTCTTTTCCTATGCTACCTTGCTATGAGGTCCTGACATCACCACTATTCTTCCTTGTATAATACACCTTTTTACACCCCGAGTGATCAATATTTCCTTCTTCTTCATCCCTTTCTTCCTTAGTTCTCTCTTCATCCTCTCATTTTACCGATGGTACCACTGTCCTTCCAAGGTGGGGAAAAGTGAAATCTATAACTTCTATTTCAATTATGCCTTGTTTCTTTGGCCTCAATTTCACAAATATTCTATAGATCAATCCCCTAATAGTCACATTCATCTAAGGTTGAAATTATAGTGTGTCTATCTCTAGCATTTCTAAGTATGCAAGCATTTATTCATACCTGTAAATAAACCCACATGTCATCATCTAGCCCATCAACTACTATAATCTCCCAAAAACAAATTAGGAGAAGGATCAAGCCTTAGGTTATCTTTTCCACTTCATAATTTTGTATCCTAACCTCTTTAATGATTCCCCCAATAATGAATTATGTAATTTTATAGTGAGATTTGTTTTCCATTTATTATGCAATGTAAAGGAATCTCTTGTTTACATCCATCCACCTTTCAGAGACACCTAACTTATAGCTAACCAGCCTGCTTGCATCCCTAGTTGTAGGATCATCAAAATTATCAATCGTCATCACTATGTCTCGCTTCTCATAGTTCAAATTTATAACTAACTCATCTATGTTTACATTAGAGAAAAAATATAGCCCCATGTTCTTTCATATTCTTCTCATCCTTATAACGTGCTCAATTAACTAAGCTGTGATCCGCATTCTTTGTCCTATGAAGTATAAAAAGACTTCATGTACCCTGGACATAAGTCAGTAGTACAAATGCACAGGTTTCATGAATAAAGGAAGTTATTACAACTATAATACTCCCAATTTCTCTAAATTCCTTCACATGGAGTCGTCCACCAGTGCATTCCCTTCCTCATCTATCCCCAAAATTAATCTCTCCAAATATGCATTCAAACTCTTCTCATGCTTGAATTCTCTTTGATTATACTCACTAATTTTACACTTAGGGACTTTAGACTTCCATATTTCAACCCTAAGCACTCCAGGTGTGTATTTCATTTCTAAATAGATTTATTCTAAGATTTCTTCAACTTCTACTTCAACCCTCTTCATTCAGTGCTTCCTTCCTTTTGGTGCCATTTATCTACTAAATTTATGCCCTAGGCTCCCTGTCATACCACTTCCTTTACTATATGAGTGTTGTGTATCCCTAGCTATTTATAACACTCACAAACTCTCCTTTTTATGCCCTAACTACTGGTTGTAAATTGTATTCCTCCAAGGATCCACACAAATCTTCATGCAATGCTATGGTTTTCTCTTCACTCCTTTCACTCTTTCACACAAAGCCACTCATTAGCTCTTTTTCTCTAAGTTCTCTTCAAATGAAAGGTAGAAAATGACTACAAATTTACCCTTTTTATAATTTTTCACTCAACCCACATTTATAATTTACTTTATTAATAAATTACCTTTTCCATTTTTTTCTTTCTTCCATGAATTTCTTTCACATGATGTAGTCATAGCCTTTTGACGCGCTTTACTACTTCCCAAGCCACAAACCTCCTATGTGTGCTTTCCTACAACAAAATGCATAATCGATTGCACCATATACCAAGTAGCTTATCATGTTTCTACCTACCTCATGTTACATTGCACGATCATTCTTCTCTTGTGGTCTTTAATCTAAGAAATTTTCTTCTGAGTATCTTCATCTATATCCCCTGTAACACCTTTTTCTCTCACATCAGGCTCTCAGGAAACACCCTTGGCTGACCCAACTTGTACCAAAATGAAATCCAAAAATTCTTATTTTATACTTGATCCACCCACACTAAAATTATGTTTGGTCCTTTGTGCATGAATTCAAAAGATAGTAATCAAATCCTATGTGCAAGCGTGCTTATTACAAAAAAACACATAACTAAAATTGAAAAAGAATAAAAATGATGAAAGTAAACACATAAAAAGGGAAATCTAATCTAAGAGGAAATCCTACCTTATTAAAAAAATCAATAAGACTTATTTATATTAGGCCTTTAGGATACTCCCATTGAAGTAACCATGAAATAAGGTGCCATCCAACACCTGTAACTGAGAAACGTCTGACTCAAGTATATTTTTTATTACAAAAGGTCCCAACCAATGTAATTTCAATTTCCCTAGGTTCACAAAATTTGAATCATATAGAATAACCACCTTCTTAACCTCCACGCCAAACACCAACTGAAAGGGTGTGGCCTTATTCAATATTTTATATGTTTTCCTATATTTCCAAAGTACAAAAAATACTTTATCATCCCAATATTTTTATCCAACATAACAAATTTTTGTCAATGTCTGGAGAAAGATATTGTTCAAAGATTCAACAGTATCATTCACCTGTGGGTTATAGGGTGTAGTATTATGGTGTGCCACAATAAAAGTTTCCAAAAAAAATCTTATTGTCTCATTAAGAAAAGTAGTGTCGCTATCACTAGTTAGGCTCAATGGACATCCATACCTACTAATAATGTTTTCAAACAAAAATATTTCTACTGTAGCTACTGTGCAATCCTTTATAGGTGTTTCTTCTGCCCACATTTTTAGATAATGTATACAATTTATAATGTGACATGCACCAATCTTACGCATGAGTGGGGAAAGGGGGCCTACAAATTCTATTGCCCATTTTTCAAAAGTCTTAACACTCGCAATAGGCCTTAAAGGCATCTCTTTTTTGTTTTTAAGCTTCCCAAGGAATTGATAATGATCACTCACCTTTACATATTCTTTAATATCCTTGTACAAAGTTTCCCACCATAATCCAACCATCAAAATCTTGTGCACGGTGGCATCCCTAGCATAATGAAAACCTACAATTCTGCCATGAACATCTTCTATAATGGCCTCACACTCATGCTCAATAAAAAACTAGTTCAAAAATTCATCACATCCTATCTTGTAAAAATATCCACCTATCAACTAGTATGGTGCCACACGTATTGCAAACTACTTCTTCTCTACTGTCTTCATCCCCTCGAGTACCCATCTAGTGCACAAGAATATTGCATTATCCTCTAAATATGTGGGTGCATGGTTTAACATGAAAATTTATGCATCAAGAATTGTGTCCTCAATTCTCTATGTGTCCTTTCTAGAGTTGATCCTTGACAAATGATCAAGCCCTAAATTACTTTTTCCTAGTTTTACCATAGCTGTACACTCAAACTCCTATGCACCCTTGAAAAACAAGCTTGTTGACCAAATAATTAATTTCCATATGATCCATAAAGAAGATAAATGGTGTTGTTAATAAGTATTGTTTGAACTTGTGCAACATGTAGATCATGGAAAAAATCTCTCGCTCAGTAGGTTTATAATTCTACTCTGCAGGTGTCAACTTATGGCTTGCAAAGCAAATGGGGTGGTCTACAATTCTTTCTCCTGGATATTTTAAGATTGTTCCAATTTCCATACCAGAAGCATTAACATGAACATGAAAAGGTTTGTCTCATGAAGGAAAGCACAAAATAGGGGAAGTAGTAAGTCTTTCCTTCAATGTTTCAAACACCTATTGTTGTGCAGTCAAACTAATAGAATTTTCCTTTAGGCTTCAACAGTTATTCTAAGGGCATGGCATTCCTTGCATACCCCTTTATAAATTTCCTATAATATCAAGTATGTCCCAAAAATTTGTGCACTTCATTTTGGTTGTTAGATCTATTTTGTTTTTCATAGAGGAGATCCTTGAAGGATTTTTTGGGCATGAGATATACTCATTTACAGATTGGATTTTAAGTTATCATCAAGTGCATATCATAAAGGAGGATCAATAAAAGAAAAAAATCACCACTGAGTGGGGAAGTTTTTCATACACAGTGATTCCCTTTGTATTGAAGAATGCGCTAGCAGTATTCTCACACATAAATGTGTAGGATTTTTAAGATTTCATTTATAAGTTTTTATAGGTACAAACTTATAAATTTCATTTTTAGGATTTATGAGACCTTGGAAAACTTGTTGAAGGATAAAGGAAAACTCTATCGGTATGATGCACAACATCAAGAATTTGAAACATTGAAGGAAAGGCTTACTACTACCCCTATTTTTTTCTTTCTTTCATGGTACAAACTTTTTCCTATTCATGTTGATGCTTTTGGTTTGACAATTAGTATGGTGTTAGCACAACCAAGAGAAGGAATTATAGACCACCCTATTTACGTTGCAAGCTAGAAGTTGACACATACATAGTAGAATTATACAATTAATGAGCTCAAGGCTTTGTCCATGATCTACACATTGTACAAGTTCAAACAATACTTATTGAAAACACCATTTATCTTTCTTATAGATCACATGTAACTTAATTATATGGTCAACAATCATGTTTTATAAGGGTGCATTTACAGGTGGATACTACTATTTTAGGAGTTTGATTTTACAGTGATGGTAAAACTAGGAACAAGTAATTCAAGGCCTAACCATTTTTAAAGGATCAACTCAAGAAAGAACACACAAATCACTGAGTACACAAATCTTGATGCACAAATTTTTAGGTTAAACCGCGCACCTAGATATTTAGAGGATATTGCAGTATCCTTCTGCACTGGACATGCGCCTAAGGGGATGAAGACACTAGAGAATAAGTAGATTGCAATATGCATGACACCATACCATTTTATAGGTGGATACTTATACAAGCTATGTTGTGATGAATTTTTTTGTAAGTGTGTTATTGAGCATGAACGCAAGGCTATTATGGTATAATCTCATGGTGGAGTTACAGGAGGTCATTATATTGTGAATGCCACCACATGCAAAATTATGATGGCTGGATAAAGGTGGGAAACATTCTACAAGGATATTAAAGAATATGTCAAGGTGTGTGATCATTTTCAACACCTTGGGAAACCTAGAACTAGAGATGAGATTCCTTTGAGGCCTATTACAAGAGCTGACCCTTTCAAGAAATGGGTAATATAATTTGTAGGTCCAATTTCCCCACCCACATGTAGGAATGGTGCACACTACATTATAAATTGTGCATATTATCTGAAAAGATGGGTAGAAGAATCACCTATAAAGGATTACACATTATATACAACAACAAGATTTTCGTGGGAAAAAAATTATTAACAAGTATGGATGTCCATTGAGCCTGACTAGTGACAGGGGCACTAATTTTACTAATGAGACAATAAAACTTTTGTTGGTAGATTTTATGGTGGCACACCATAATACAACACCCTATCAATCATAGGTGAATGGTATTGTTCAAGCTTTCAACAAGATATTGGGCTAAACATTGTCAAAAATATGTGATGTTGGATAGAAATACTAGGATGATAGAGTATATGGTGTACTTTGGGCATATAGGAAAACATATAAAAGATTGAATAAGGCCACACTATTTCAGTTGGTGTTTGGAGTGGAGACTGTATTCCCTGTTGAATTTATGTTTCCATCCTTATGTATTGTGTGCACAGGAGGACTTGTTGATGAGAAAACTATGGAAGAGTGCATTGAAAAACTAATGCAGCTAGATGAGGGGCATGCCATTACACATTGGAGTCAGAAGACAAGAGAGAAAGCATGGCATGATAGGTATATCAGGAACAAGACATTCAAGGTTAGGAAGATGGTTCTTCTATATAATTCAAAGTTTGCGTGCCACCTATGGAAATTGAAAGTGCATTGGTTTGGACCTTTTGTAGTAACAAAGATACTTAAGTGTTGGGCCCCTAAAATATTGACTAAGTAAAAAAGGGCACATGAGCACACAAGGCTTAAATTGAGGGGTGGGTACGTAAGGAGAAGGCGTGAAAGGTAGGGCTCTAAGAGGGTTTTACAACCCATGATATGCACCAATAGAACAAGGTCTTTGGACTTAGCCATATTTGGCATATCAGGAAGGACACGAGAAAAGCGTGACCCAACTGTGCATGATGAGTGGATAAGATGCCAGCCTAGTGACAGGTTGGCCTAGGAAGGAATATTCTCTGCGATGGAGGATTCTAGGAGACCATCATGGTAAGGAGTGGAGATCTCAGGCCTAGAAGACCATGCTTCCATGAAGGACCGCATCTAGACACTTGGTGATGGATTTGAAGCCTCAAAAAGAAGAGTTAGCATTTCAAGAGGCCTATAAATACAAGCGCCCATAGAAAAAAGAGGGAGATCAATAGAGAGAAAAGCTCTATAGAAATACTATGAGGAGTTATATTGGGTTATATAGATAAAATATAGGAGAAAGATGCATCAAGGGGCTTGGGATTCTAAAGTTTCTTTTGAAAGCTAAGGGATGTAAATCTAGTTATGATGTATGACTTCATTCTGCCATACTGTGATGTTCTGTAATGGATCTAATGGATGTAATGAGGTTACCAAATTATTTGAATATGATCATTAATGATTTTGGTCCATACATATATCTTCATGGTTCTATTTCATGTTTGTTATGGAATGAGTATAAATCTTTATGCATTTTCCTTTCTATTCTAGTTCAATCCTATAATCTCTTAAGTATATTTCTGTGTGGAATGAATGCATTGGTCTAGAATCTGTTATGAGCTCTGTGATGATTCCTTGTCTCATTTCCACTCACTCTATTTAAGCTCTTATCATATATGATGGTTCCCACTAAACTCACATAAAGGAGAGACTCGGCACCTGTGCGTGCCTCAGGTGAGTGCCTAGCACCTGCTAGGTGATAGGCCATCGATCAAGGGATTCCCTTGTTCTTTAGTGTGTGTAAAAATGACTACATCTTGGTTCCATTACCGAGACCTCTTTTATAATTTCTAGTGGGAAATAACATACATCATGATCTATGCAATGAGTGATGACAAAATGCCTAACTCTTGAAAGTGTTGAATCATGGTTTAAGAGCACTGAGGATGATTTTTCTCAGAGGTTTAGCATTGCACTTGAGTTTGATGCATGTAGATGGGTAGAAGAGAACCTCTACCATGAGTTGTATGAATTTTTTTTCTATTGCTTCCCAGTAGAGTTGTATGAATGGCTTTCGACATATGGGTCTAGATCAATCTAGTATTATAGATCACACACGTGGACCCAAGAAGAGTACAAGAGGCTGCAGGATGTAGATCTGACATGGAATCATGTTGTGGATCATTGGTGGAAAGGAGTCCTGGCTAGTTACACCCTAGAATATGCTATTTCCACGTATTCGTGTTCGGAAGTTACTGAGTTTGAGTTTCTGTGGGAGCCCATAGGATCATTTATATGTGTTATTCCTTTGGAAATGAAGATCTTGATTATTACCTTGAGTTTAGAGGCATTTCTGATGGCTGGCTAAACTATTCTAAGCATTGGGAGAGGAAGCTAGGGTGGAGGAAGATGGAAAATATTGCGACTGAGAAAGCGAGGGAGGAGAGACAACTAAAGTACAGTGAAGCACATGAAAGGGAGATTTATAGATAATGTGAGGTTGTAAGTGTGATGGATTTATGGAGGCAGACATTGTGGGAAGGATTTGAGGTTCATGAAGAGGACGTGGAACCTGAGCAGTCTGTTTTACCCCAACTTGGCAAGTGCGTAAGAGAGATTCCTTCGGATTCTGATGAGATTTCATCACACAGAGAGAGAAGAGTCATTCACGTGCATCTGAACCCACCTAGTGACCAAACCTTAGCGCTTCATTTTCCAGATCAAGGGAGGAGTATCATTGACCTAGTTGGTATCGGTGGTAGTGCCTGATCTACGTCTAGGAGATATAATTTCTCATTTGGGAATTCTATGGCTGCACATACCATTCTAGTGTTTGGGGGAATTTTTGGATAAGGAGAAAATACACAAGGCTTGGGTAACGCATCGGGGAGTGGAACATGCCACACATCTAGCAGTGTCATAATCTCATAGACAGTTAGCCCGTACTTTAATAGGACATTAGGGACCCTAGGAATGACCACTTCAGGACAATTACTAGCTACAGGAGGATTTGGAGGTGGAACTGGGGGCACAAGACCTGGTAGATCTAGTGGATCCAGTGGAGGAGGAAACACTGGAGGAGGTCAAGGAACTAGACCAAGAGGACAAGGGCCCTAGCCACCTCCTCAAGTATTCTTTGAGATGTGTTTACATTTTCTAGATTACAGAAGTATTGAAGATGCTACGGAGTGTGTTCACAATTGTGAGCTGTTATGGCACGTAAAGGGGATCACAACCCCAGAGTGGAAGGCCAGTCAATTTGTAAGGGAAAATGTATAGCTAGTATAGGAAGTATTACCCCCATCAGACAGTGGTAGATTACACCACTTTGAAAAACACCTTCCTAGCAGAGTTCTACATCCTTGAGTTTGAACAGAAGAGCATCAACGCCCTTAAGGAGACTCAATAGGGAATGGTGGAGAGTGTACAGGAGTATGACAGATGGTTTAAGACTCTCCTGTCAAAGTTTTCATATGACATTCACCTTTCACAACATGCTCAATGGTATTTGGAGGGTTGATAACCCCATTTAGAAGAGATTTGTCTCATAAGAATTTCACATACCCACACGAAGCATTGAAATCTGCCTTGTATGCTAAAGCTATTGGAAGTGTTGATACTATAAATAGCCCATTCCTGGAAACTCAAATCGCTACTGTGGCCAAGTAGCTAGAAAATTTATCTGTGAAATCAGCTCATGAGACTCGCAGTGGAATGTTGTGTACAAATTATGAAGTAGAGGGGCATGCCAAGAATAGTTTCCCTCGAAAAATAGTACGTTCCATAGCAGTAGACTGTGAGATTTTTCATGGGGACCATGATGCGAGTAGATGTCCCTTGTTACAGTGTATAATAAGGAAGAATGTATCTTGCTACTATAAGATATGCACCTCTACAACCCATGATACTAAGGATTTTAGGCTTATTGACAAGATACATGAGGCCATTGATCTTGGTATGTGCCAAACTAGCCTTGTAAGTGGTTTTAAGGGTGATGATCACCATTATGAGGAGCATGCAAATGGAGGCACACGTAGAAGGTAATTTCATGGAGGATTTTGTGGTCATGGTAACCACAAAGGAAGAATTGAGTTATCACATGGAACATGTTTTAATTATGGATCTAAAGACCACTACAGGCACTAGTGTCTGGACTTATTGCAGTGCTCATGGTGCGGGAAGAAGTACAAGTATGAGGATTTTCCTGAGTTTTTTGAGAACATGAGTCAGCAGCACTGGAAAGACAAGGGAACTGCAATGGTAAGCATTAAGAAGGCTGAGACAAAATGGATGCCATAGGTGACACATGATGTAGGCTTGGATCTTGTTATGGTAACAACAAGAGCAAAGGCTGCACACATAAAGGAAATGCCAAGGTAGAATAATTTAGTTTTAAAGGAAGAAGTGGTACATGGGAAGTACCCAGACCCTACACATCAAAAGGAGGTCTATCAATAAAACATGGATGTCATTCAAAGTTTACAAGGAGAAATCCAACATCTAAAGGAGCAGTCTCGTGGGGAGGATCAAAGAAGGAAGGTCAAGGCACCAAAGGATGACCTGGATGAGGTCAAGGAAGTATGTAAAATGTAAAGGCAAGAGAATATTATTCCTTTTCTAGGAGCATAGTTAAGAGTAAAGGTACTATTATTGCAAGTTTATAGCACCCCCAAATGATCTATGGATCTACTTTTCTAAGGAAATTCATTTGGTGTGATTGCACAACATTGAGCTTTCCCAAAGTTTGGGACCTTTGCAAATGGGGAAAGCTCTCCAGAGAAGGCTGGTTCCTCTTCCTAAACTACCTGCCACAAGTTATTCCAGTGTAAGCAAGCTAATCTAATCCTAATCTAACTTACAAGGAGACAAGGAGAGAAAGAAAACTAGAAAAAATAGAGCCTACACTAAAACAGTGATACACCAGAGAAGGAAAGTGTTGAACATCTATCAAAAATACCATGGAACAAGAAGAGGTGAGCAATGGAAGGGATGGACAAGTGCATCACAGACCAAAGATGGATTTCACACAAAAAATGTTCCAAAACTCCATGAACACAGCTCTAAAACCTGAAATGTATATCCAAACATGCAAAAATACCTGCAATGAAGACAGGAAAGAAGAAAACAACTAAAAAATAAGTAAGGATGGACAAATGCATCACAAAACACATTTTTATTGCTCCAGAAGTTTACACAGAAGCATCGTTTCATGAGTAAGAGGAAAAAATTCCATTACAGAGTAGGGGAGGAGGTTCAAAATCCATTTTTGATTCTTGGGAAAAAAAGAAGGGAGAGGTAGAGAAGAAGGATGAACAACTTTTTGTAAATGAGCCAAAACTGGCTTTTATCGCTTGAACAAAATGAAGAAAATGAGAAAACACAGGAAAATCGATTTGAAACTTCAACCACTGATAAGATCCATTTAATTGGCCTACAAAATGATGGATTTCCATGAAAAATCCCATACTTTGAAGTACATTGCTTCGCAGAGTGAGAAAGAGGCCCATACTTCATTAATTTTGGTGGTTGGGGTCATTTTTTACCATTTTCCCATGCCAAAGATGTTTTCCCATTTTCTTCTACAAATATCCATCAAAATCAAAATTGAAGCAACCAACATGTAGAGGATTTCATCAACTTTCCATTGATACCAAAATCATAAAAATTTGAGCTCTAGATCGAAAGATATGGAATTTTGAATATTTAGGGTAAAAAGGGCAAAATTTGGGTTCGTGGGCCAAAATTTGAACTTTTTCCCTGTTTTTTCAAATTGAGAAAATTTCCTAAAAACTCTCTACACCCCGCTCCTCTGATGACACGTAGCACCCTTTGGTTGATCCATGGATTCAAAACAACATTTTTCCCCTTTTCACGAAATTGGAAATTTTTCCAAAAATCCTCCGTGGCTTCGCTGCTCTGAGACATGTGGCATCTTTTGATTTCTTGGCGGGGATGTGATTCAACTTTTTCCTTTGACGCTTTTATGGTTTTAGCAAAAAAATAAAATTCTCCCAATACCCCAATTCTCATTGCTGACTAGACACATGGCATATTTTGATTGCTTGGCAGGGTTACGCTTCCATTTTTTCCTTTGACGCATTTTGAACAAATGCTGGAAAAATTGAAGTCCCTCTAATGCACACCACTCTGCCATAACACCTAACATCATTTCATTGGCTATGAGACTTAACCAATTTATTTTCCTTTGTAGGATTTGAAGCAAAAAATTTCTTTTGGGTTTTTTAGACAAAAGGCTAATTGTCAAATTTATCTCCATGCCTCCGCTGACCCTCCAATTTCCTTGGCAAAATTTTCCAACTTACCTCCGTGGGCCCGCCCAAGGAAAATTTCCCCTCCAAACTCCGTCGAGCCATAACTTATAAAATACAAGGACTTAGGAGGACTTCCTTACCTTTCTGGAAAGGGGGAAGAATTATCTATTTGATGAAGAAATACCCAAAAAAAATTGAGTGCTTGAAATGTGTGAAAATTTAAGTTGAAACACAAGAAAGGAAATAATGATGGTAAGTTTTGAAAATAAGCAGGGGCTCATTTTGGATAACAATTTTTTTGACTCATTGGGTTCATCTGCCTACTAGATGAATGATCAGTGGCCTTTGTTACATCCATTAGGCATGGAGTCAAGCCTAATAAACTGATTTTGATCTGAACTATTGTGATGCCCACTTAAAAAAACCCACTTGAGACCCAAGAACAACCTAGGATTAGTTAGGGAAATTATGGAATATTTTTTTTTGTTTAAAAAAGTCTACAACTATGTTGCAAGGCAACAACTACCACCAAAAACTTTTGGAACAATTAAAATTCACTAGAACATATTTTTCCTCTATTAACAATTATTAGAGGTCTCAAGGTCCAAATTTTAGGGATAGAAGTTTCAACTAGGTTCAGAGGGTAAATTATCACCATACCCACTCTCTCACAGGATTATAGTTTCAAATTAAATTTTATCACACTTAACACATTAAAAATTTCCCTAACTCATTCCCATTGAATAAGAAAGTTCCTCACCTTTCTAATGATATAAATAAGTCCTCCTAACTCCTTATAAAACTCAAGTTATGGGCCGGCGGGGATTGGGGTGAAAATTTTCCCCCAAGAGCGGGACCGCGAGCCTAGGCATGAAAAATTGCCCAATAGGTGGGTTGGTGGGTCATAGGGAGATGTTTTATTAAATTTTCCCATGTGGGGTAAAAAATCCATTTGGCACCCACACCTCCATGCATCTGCCAGGGACACATGGTGCTTCTCAAGTCAGCACGGGTAGAACGGGTGGTGGGGAAAAATAATGTTTCACGCCCCGATGGCAACAAGGAATAATTCCATCCATGCCTCTACCAAAATCTAAGACCACCACGTGTCAACATAATACTAGTTGTAGTTTGTGGGGTGGTAGAAAGACTTTAGGATTTTCACCAAAGGAGAGGGGAAAAGGGTAAGCTGCATGCACGGGCCCATGCGTCCACTGAAGGAATTTATCCAAGGTAGAGGTGGGAGTGCAAGACCTCAGAGGTAACAACAAAAATTTTCCAAAACCAATTTTCAAAAAAGATAAGGTTGCATGGGTTCCACCCCTCTGCTGTCACCCCATGGTGCCACGTGGCAACCTTTCATTAGCTGTGGGATTGTAGGCCAGTGGAGGAAAATAATAAAATTTACCAATTTTTTAAAAAAGGTTCCAAGGAAGAAAATTTTTGTACTACGCCTTCTGTTGATTGCCTCGTGAGGCCACATGGCAACCTTTGATTGGCTGCAGGATGGTAAAGGGGAAAATGTTAAAAAATTTCCCAATTTTTCCAATTTTTTATCTAATTTTTCAAAGGGAAAATTTCAGGCCGCAGCCCGCCAAGGAAAATTTTCCCAAAATTTTCCACCTAGGGAAGAAAACTTCAGAAGGCCATAAATTTTGATAGAAAGCTCAGTTTTGGGAAAACGAGGACTTTCTGGAAATATCTCGATTCCCTCTTTGCACAGGAATAATTAAATTTAGATTTTGATAAATTTTAAGGGGTAAGGTTTATGAAAATGTTCTACAGGATTTTTAAAAGCAAACATGTAAATTTTAACTTACAAATTTTCTTCAATTTGATCTTCTCCTTCACTCAACATGCTAAAAGACATGGAAAATTATTCTAAGAAGGATTTAGGATGTATTTGGAAGGAAATTTTGCTTGATTGAATTTCCAATTCGAATTTTCCAACATTTGACAAAAAAGACTGTAAAATAACTGTGAAAGGTTTGGGCCTGATTTTGCAATGTTTTAAATTATTTCCTTAAGTTTTTTTTGGTCAAAATGAGTTCATTGATAACATAGCATGCTAAATTTTTAATGTTTCAATGTTGATTATTATTTTTAGGTTTGAACTGTGCATTTTAGATAAATTATTTGCCAGTTTTAAATTTAAGATAGAGATCAAATTAAAAAGGGTCCATATGAATTTTTCATCATTCAAGTGTGGAAATTCATTTCTATTCTAGTCTAATACATTTAGTTGTTTTAATCAAACCATTCAAAGATCAAAATAAAATTCTGATTTCAATTTTACACATTTCTAAAAGATACAAAATACTGTATTATTCCCACATACATTTCTTCCTTTCAAACAGAGATTCCCAAAACATTGACATGATCAGATTTAATTTAACAATACAATTTGGAAATAACATTTCATTCATTCATTGATTTCCAAAGGCAATTTTACAACTTCTTTCTTTTATTCCTTCCAAAATCATTTATTAATTACATAGCAGAATATTGCATTTTCTTTCACATTCTTTCAAAGAAAAATAGAATCTATCTCTCAGTTTTTTCATTTCACTTCAAAACCCAATAACAAATTTCATAACCAATCCAAATACAAACATCTTTCCTTCACAAAAAGGTATTACAATTTCATCCACTTCAAAGTGGGAAAGGTTACAAAAGAAGTTATTTCACAAGAGACTATCAAACTATCTTCTCTTTTTCTCTAGAATAGCAACATGCATTCTTCTCATTCATCCAATTTTGATCACAACAAAAGTGGGGGAAAGGCAACGCTCTCCACCTAACTAAGACATCCAATTAAAGGAGAAGCTATCCTTCATCATTGGCCCTTAAGCCCCAAAGAAAATGCAATAGAAGGTGTGATTCAACTCATGGAAACAATAGGCTTCCAAAAAACATACACACAACATTCTTTCAACATGCACATTTCAAATTAAAAACACAGTCCAAACAAAACAACAATTTACAACTGCATGAAAACACCACACAAAACTCAGGCTTCATCATGCAAGCCAAAGGAGAAAGAACTATGGGGGAAGCTACTTATGCCTCCCAATGGGAATTGGGAATCCACTTGTAACAAAATGCCAATAAAATTAACCACACATATCCTTATGCCCCCCACAATCCCTCCTTATGCCATCCACATATTTTCTTATGCCCCCCACAAGTAATAAATGCAAGCTATTTCTTTTCCATGGTGGATCCTAATCCCAAAATCCCTCTAAAATAATTATGATGCCACTAGCATTCCCTTATGTCCCCCACACATGGATTCCCCATAGCCTTCTCCTACACCATTCCTATGGCAGTCTACCCAACCAGCCAATAAACATAAAACATACACCATTCACACAAACACAAAAGAAATAACAACATAAAAGAAGAGCTAAGCTCCTACCTCTCCATGGTAGCTTTTGTTCCAACATAGCAAGCTTTTAATGTCAAAAACATAGTCCCAAAATTAGCAACCAACAAGCATGCAAAGTTCTCCAATATCCTTCCAAAAGGAAGAGCTCCAATCACAAGAAAATGCACCCTGAAAGGAAGTATTCAAAATTTCAAAAACCCATAACAAGGAAAAGAGTTCAAATTTTATAGAAGAGGGAAGAGGAGAGGATGATGTGGATCCATGTAGGATGTCACATCACACATCCTCAACTCCAACACAAAAGTCAAATTTTCATTCTCCAAAGCTCAATAAAGAGGTGGGTGAAAATATGACAAAATAACTTACACACTCCAAAAAGCCCACACCCCAAAGGACTAAATTAAATAAAATGTAAGAAGAGTGCAATCAAAACATGCAACATGATTAAAAAAATGTATTCTAAAAGTCTAAATTAAACCTTCCAACCATAGGTATGGTTGGTAAATGAAATTAAGAGGTATGGGACAAGTTTTACTTGTCCCACAAGGCTCCAAAAATAGCCTCCAAGGAAAAATTTGAATTTCCAAGGAGGTGGAGTATTTCATACTCCATAATCTGACTTACATAACTCTTACACATACTTAAACATCACTTACCCATTCTTACACATTACTTACACATCACTTACCACATTTAATACAAAAGCCAACAACTTCTATAATTACTTTCTTATGTCTCCATTTGATTTATTAAGTTATTTTAACAAAATGATTACTCACATTAATCTATCACAATTAATTAAATAAAAGAAAGGGACACATCACTAATAAAATACATACAAATAATAATAAAAGGAACCATGTTAAGAAAATACACATAACCCCCTTGGTAAAATTCAAAGGTGATCCCCCCATGGGAATCCCTAACACTAACAAACACACACACACACACAAAACATGTTGCCATGGTGACCTTGTTGAATTCATCTAGAATTCCAATGTGGTTGGTCTCCAATCCCTTGATGTTTGTTTTGATATTTTAAATTGCAAAACAAAAATACCTTCTTTGGCCTTGTGGCCATATCAAAACATCCAAAATGGATATAAATATAATTCCAAAATCATCTATATAAATGAATCACAACAAAATCAAAGTAACAACTATATCATTTGAAATTTAATCAACAACTATATCATCATCAAATAATTTCCATTTTCTAGGTTTACTCAAAATATCAAATATCACATGTCTGAACAACATCTATAGTATAACCATGTCAAATAGTATACCAACATCAATGTATAAAGTGTCTCTAATAATCATCATACATCATATATAATCAAAGTCGGCAATAATCCATGGTCTCACATCTAACATCATACTAAATCAAAACTATAAAAATGTCCATATAGTCTACAGTGTCATGATCAGTATCAAAAGGTGTCAAAGGGAAGTGGGCACTACATCCCCCTCCCCTTAGACTCGAACTTCCTCTTGGAAGTCACAGAGAAGGAGAGATAGGAACAAAATGCAACAGAAAAAAAGGATCACTCCCATTATGGTAATTTCTTTCTTCAAGCAAGTGTGGGTCCAGAAACTCAAGTTTGGTCAATGTAATTTAGACAAGAAGAATGAGAGATTGCAAGGGATAAGTTCTAAACTTTCAACATGTAAGGCTACAACATTTAAATTTGGAGAGTAACTTTACGCTATCAACCAAGATACAACTCTTAGCAATATAACATGAATAGTTCAAAAGAGTCTTAAGAGTAACAACCAAGTAGAGGAATGATAAGGAGAATTCCATGAGTTTGAGAATGACCACAAAGTTTCCCAAGGAATACAACATACTACATTAATAAAATTTAAGGTTTCTAATAAGTTTAAGCCATGATTTCAAGGTTCATTATCTAGACAAAGCTAGCAAAATAAACTATGACCAATTTACAAAAGGAACAAGTCTACTCAAGGTCCCACAATTTGAGGATCACACAGGATGAGGTGGATTAACAAGGATAACTAAATCATAAAACATTTTAAATCAAGGAACTATTCTAGGAAAGCGCTTCTATAACCTTGAGAGGATACAATTAGCTTTTCCTGATAATAAAGGTGAAATCAAGACCATAATTTTTCCTATAGTCTAATTTTTACACTTTTTTTTTAAGAATCGAAAACACCATACCAACCAAATCTAAAGAAGTCAACCATTTAGCCAAGAATAATATATATATATATATATATATATATATCTCCCCTAGCAACTAACATATCAATATAAGTACCATACATTATAGCACAATGGGATTTATTTATCTTATTTCCTACTCAAGCTCAGAATAACCATAAAGAGAGCACAAGAAACACCAAGGACCACTCAAGGTCGCTAGGGAGAAGAACAAGTAACACGGGGTCTAGTTATAATCCAAGGGTGCATCATATCAAAAGTGAATAAACATCATCTTGTACTTTCCATCCTAATGGGAAAAGGGGGAAACAACAACAAGGTGACCCAATAAAAATATGAAGAAAGAATACTTCCTGAAGTTATTTTATATCCTTAACATATGTTTCCTTAAAATTACAATAACTTAGGTCTCCAAGGACAAGACAACACACAAGGAGGTTGCTTCTCAAACAACAGATAAGTCTCAATCCAAAAGGACCACAACTCACATTCATCTAGCTATGGGATGAAAAGGGTGTGATGACCCCAAAACTCCCACAAGAAAGGCACATACATCTATGGACAAGAAGTAATAATCAGATAAAACACATTACTATCCACCAGGTGTTTCACAATTTCAGGTAGGCAACAAAACTACAAGTTCAATTATACATTGCACTCAATACACATAAATCTTACTTATTTTATAACTCAACTAATTAAGTCAAAAGTTGTAGTTTCATTTTCTAAGCACATTCCTTCCTGATTTTTCTTAATTAAACTTCCTCCTATTATGACATCATGAGTTTACGTTATAATGAGCACCACTAAGGTGGGTATGATGTCTCACCATTCTGTATAGGTAGAGAGCATTTATTTTACTCATAAGGAAGGTGGATGGACAAGGTTTCCTTTCTATTCTTCTACATGGTTTTTATTTCTTCTATTAATCTACCAAGGGTAAAACAAGGATCACTTCCCTTTTTCTATGCTCTAGTTTATTTGTTAAGTTCCAAGGTCAAATCTCCTTACTTATAGTTTTATTGTGTTTTGGTTGAGTCATCTAATCAATAAAAATTTAATGATAAGGAAGGTTCAAACATATCACATAATTACTTTTATGGGAAATAGATATAAATCAACACACCACATTTTTAATTCTAAAGGAACAAGAGACATTCGTCATAGGAATCACATCATTAATCTTTGTAAGAACTAGGACACAATGAACCAACATGAATCACACCAATATTTCAAAGATTCACTAAATAATTTCAAGCATCATTAAACATTATTAGTGGGTCTCCAAAAGTCTCACAAGAAATTTTCAAGGAAGGCTCATTAAAGAGGTATAATCTTACTTTTACAAATCTATTAAGGTTTGGCAATTTTTGTTGTTGTTTAGGATGGTAACATTTTCCTCCCCTAATAACCAAATAATGTTTTTCCAATCAATCCTCATGTCCCCACAAGATACCACTAGCCAAACAACCAGATGACCATGCAACTTTACTACAAGGACACCACATCCACACTAGAAAGCATCACATGCAATGGGGTAACCAAATAATTTACTAAATCATGGACTTTACAGCCAAGAGTTACAATTTTTTTAAAAGAGTAAGTACAATATAAGCACCACTCGAGATTAACTATTAAGATCTACCAAACTAACATTTCTAAGAGAAAGGTCCAAAAGACCCAAAACATCCATAAGTGTTTCCAAGTAACCCAAAGATTAATAGGTCATAGAATGTTATTCATAGTAAAGGAAATTAAAGGTAAGGGTAGACTTATTTATAAGTCAAGAGAGTAAAACAAGTACACTTAAATAAACACACTGCCTGAAAGGGCTTAAATCTATCCATAATTACCAAGATGCATACATTCCACGAGTCAAAACTTTCTATGATGCAACCAGGAACCCATGATACAATTTAACATGCCATCGATGAAAATTCACTATAAAAACAAACACTTTTCCAGTAACATTTACAATCAACCAAAAAGGCAATCCAATACGTAACAAAATCTAAAGGCCCATAATTAAAAACTTCTACTTCTGACGAGGGTCAAGCTCTTACTAGATTGTAAGATAATCACCACTACCACTATCAGACTGCCATCTAGAACACACTACATAGCAAAATTTCTATCTAGCAAGGTCGAGCAACGAAAAGGTCACTCTAAGATCTTAGACACACATAAGGTTCTGGGCATCCATAACCAAGGCATAACTTTAAGCACCTAAGAGGATGTTTAAAACACCTAGGGTGTACCCCCATATGACAAATGTCACCATACAGGAAGCATAGAACCATCTCAACAACATGTAAGAAGGAAACCACGTAATGTTTAGCTAAGTAGCTAACAACATAATGAGCTTCGAGTCACCAATCAAAATAAAATATAAGAAATGTTGACAATAAAGGAAAGTGGCTAAGTAGCCACATTGAAAAGTCTGAAAATTCTCGCAAAAATTATAAATAATTAAAAGATCCTCGGAGCTTCTCAATCCAATCATAAAATAAGATGTTGGTCCTTGATAAAATAACACAAGATTACGAATGGAAAACATAAACATTAACACCACATTCACTCCGCAGCCCTTCATGGCCACCAATAGGGGTACTCTACCTTGAGGTTAGTTCCAAGAACACATACAAAATATTGGGTCATATATGACACCTAGACTTAGTGTCCACTCTCTCATATAGGTAACAAACATTGGAAAAATGACAACCATACCCTCTTTCCTAACCACAGAAGTAAGGAAGCTATAAACAACTTCTAATTAACTCTTCCTAACCCAGAAAATGACCACTATTGTCTAATCACAAGAATCAAACCAAAAAATTTATCATTCCAACAAATCCAATAAGGAAGTGTCTCAACAACAGGTATTAGCACATCATACCATTATATCAATATTTAGGACTTGTAAAAACAACACATTATAAAAGGGGAACCAAGTTTCCACTACACTAGAAGTTCACCGATCATCAATTTAATTTGACATTCTTAGTTACCCAGGTGTAGAAAAAATTCCACTAAGCAAGCACAATAAATCAAACGACTTGTTATTTTATTATGATTTTAATTATAGTAGTTCAAATGAACAGAGTAATGTAATATTTCTTCATACTTTTTTTTTCAATATTCAAACAAGGTCGATTTCTAGTTTTAAAAGTGTGCTAGGTTTACAGTTCATGTCTTAAGTTTTCTAGTGTGCCCAAGGGTCCAAGATTTTGAACCACTGCTCTGATACCAAGTGTAACGCCCACTTAAAACAACCCACTTGAGACCCAAGAACTACCTAGGATTAGTTAGGAAAATTATGGAAATAATTTTTTTTGTTTAAAAAAGTCTATAACTATGTTGCAAGGCAACGACTACCACCATCTACTTTTGGAATAATTCAAATTTAATAGAACATAATTTTCCTCTATTAACTATTATTATAGGTCACAAGGTCCAAATTTTAGGGTTAGACGTTTCAACTAGGTTCAAAGGGTAAATTATCACCATACCCACTCTCTAACAGGCTTAGAGTTTCAAATTTAATTTTCTTACACTTAACACATTCAAATTTTCCCTAAATTATTCCCATTGGATAGAAAATTTACGCACCTTTCTAATGATATAAATAAGTCCTCCTAACTCCTTAAAAAACTCAAGTTATGGGCCGGCGGGCCTTGGGGTGAAATTTTTCCCCCAAGAGCAGGCCCGCGGGCCTAAGGAAGAAAAATTTCCCAAAAAGTGGGTTGGCGGGTCGTAGGGAGATGTTTTGTAAATTTTCCCACGTGGGCTGAAAAATGAATTTTGCACACCGCATGCCCTCCCGCGTCCGCCAGGGACATGTGGCACTTCTCAAGTCAGCGTGGGTAGAACAGGGAGGCAGGGAAAATAATGTTTCGTGCCCTGATGATAACAAGGAATAATTCCATCTGTGCCTCCGCTGAAATCTAAGACCACCATGTGTCATCCTACTACTAGCTGCGGGTGGTGGGGCAGTGGAAATACTTGAGGATTTTCACCAAAGGAGAGGGGAAAAGGGTAAGCCACACGCGCGGGCACGTGTGTCTGTGGAAGGGATTTCTCCAAGGCACGGGAAAAAGTGCGGGGTCGCGGAGGTAACAACAAATTTTTTCCAAAAACCAATTTTCAAAAAGGATAAGGTTGTATGGGTTCCACCCCTCTACTATCACCCCATGGTGCCACGTGGCAGCCTTTCATTGGCTGTGGAATTGTGGGCTGGCGGAGGGAACTAATAAAATTTTTCAATTTTTTTAAAAAGGTTCCAAGGAGGAAAATTGTGCTGCACCTTTGCCGTTGCCTCGTGAGGCCACATGGTAGCCTCTGATTAGCTACTAGTGGGGCAGTGGGGAAAATGCTAAAATTTTTCCCAATTTTTTTTTCCAAATTATTTTCTAAGTTTTCATATTGGAAATTTTAGGTCACGGGCCTACTAGGGAAAATTTTCCCAAAATTTTCCGCCCAGGGATGGAAAACTTCAGAGGGCCATAACTTTTGATAGAAAGCTCGGTTTTGGGAAAATGAGGAATTTATGGAAATCTCTCAATTACCTCTTTGCATCAGAATAAATGATTATATATTTTTATAAATTTTAAGGGGTCACTTTCATAAAAACATTATGCAGGATTTTTAAAAGAAAACTGGTAAATTTTAACTTATAAAATTTTGTTCAATTTGATCTCCTCCTTCACTCAACATGCCAAACAGACATGGAGAATTATTCTGAGAAGGATTTTAGGATGTATTGAAAGGAAATTTTGCTCAATTGATTTCCAATTCGAATTTTCCAACATTTGATAGAAAAAAAGACTGCAAAATAATTGTGAACAGTTTGGGCCCGATTTTGCAATGTTTTAAATGATTTCCTTAAGTGTTTTTTGTCAAAATGAGTTCAATGATCTCATAGCATGCTAAATTTTTATGTTTCAATGTTGATTATTATTTGCAGGTTCCAACTGTGCATTTTAAATAAATTATTTTCCAGTTTTAAATTTACAATAACAAGGATCAAATCTTAAGGGATCTATTTGCCATTTCTTCTTCCAAGTATGAAGGTTCATTTCCTTTCTAGTCTAATACATTTAAGTGATTTAAAAAAACCATTCTAAATCCAAAATGTAATTCTAATTTCCAATTTTATACATTTCCAAACAAGACAAATTACTGTATTTTTGCCACATACATTTCTTCCTTTCAAACAGAGATTTCCAAAACATTGGCATAATCAGATTTAATTTAACAATACAATTTGGTAATAACATATCATTCATTCATTTATGTCCAAAGGCAATTTATAAAATTTCTTTATTTTATTCCTTCCAAAATCATTTATTAATTACAGAGCAAAATATTGCATTTTCTTTCACATTATTTCAAAGCAAAACAGAGTTTGTCTCTTCTCATTTCACTTTACAAATTTCAAAACCCAAAAACAAAGTAACCAATTATAAACATCTTTTCTTCACAAAATACATTGCAATTTTATCCACTTCAAAGTTGGAAAGGTTACAAAAAAATTTATTTCACAAGGGACTATTAAACTGTCTTTCTCCTCTACTCCAGAACAGTAACATGTAAAGTTCCCTTTTCTTCCAATTCGATCACAACAAAAGTGGGGGAAAGGCAACGCTCTCCACCCAACCAAGACATCCAATAAAAGGAGAATCCATCCTTCATAATTGGCCCCCTAGCCCCAACCACAATAAAATAGAAGGTGTGATTCAACTCATGGAAACAACAGGATTCCACAAAACATACACACAACATTCTATTGACATGCACATTTCAATTTAAAACACAGTCCAAACAAAACAACAGTTTACAAATGCATTGAGACATTAAAACAAAACTCAAGCTTCATCATGCAAGCCAAAGGAGTAAGAACTATGGGGGAAAGCTACTTATGCCTCCTAGTGGGAATTGGGTATCCACCTGTAACAAACTGGCAATAAAATTCACCAAACATATCCTTATGCCCCCACAAAGTAAGAAACACAAGCTATTTCTTTTCCATGGTGGATCCCAAACCCAAACTCCCTCCACAATAATTCTAATGCCACTAAAATTCCCTTATGCCCCCCACCTAGATTCCCCATAGCCTTCTCCTACACCATTCCTATGGAAGTCTACCCAAAAAGCCAACACATACAAAACATACACTGTTCACACAAATACAGAAAGAAATAACAACATAAAAGACGAGCTAAGCTCCTACCTCTCCATGGTAGCTTTTGTTCCAACACAACAAGATTTCAATGTAAAAAACACAATCCCAAAATCAGCAACCAATAAGTATGCACAGTTCTCCAATCTCCTTCAAAAATCAAGATCTCTAATCAACTAGAAAATTCACCCCAAGGAAGCATGCAAATGTTTCAAAAAAAGACCAACAAAACAAAGAGTTTCAATTTTATAGAAGGGGGAAGAGAAGAGGATGAGGTGGATCCATGTAGGATGCCACATCACACATCCTCAACTCCAACACAAAAGTCAAATTCATTCTCCAAAGCACAATAAAGAGGTGGGTGAAAATATGACAAGTAAACTTACACACTCCAAAATGCCCACACCCCAAAGGACTGAATTAAATAAAATGTAATAAGAGTGCAATCAAAACATGTAACCTGATTTATAAAAATGTATTATAAAAGTATAAATCAACCCTCCAACCATAGGTATGGTTGGTAAATAAAATTAAGAGGCATGGGACAAGTTTTACTTGTCCCACAAGCCTCCAAAAATAGCCTCTAAGGACAAATTCAAATTTCCAAGGAGGTGGAGTGTTTCATACTCCAAAATCTGACTTACACAACTCTTACACATACTTACACATCACTTACACATTACTTACACATCACTTATTTAATACAAGAGCCAACAACTTCTATAATTACCTTCTTATATCCCAAATTTGATTAATTAACTTTTAACCATATGTTTACTCACATTAATCTACCACAATTTAATTAAATAAAAGAAAGGGAAACATAACTAATAAAATATACACAAACAATAAAAAGAAATAACCACATTGATAAAATACACATAACCCCCTTGGTCACATTCAAAGGTGATCCCCCCCCCATGGGAATCCCTAACACTAATAAACACACACACACACACAGAGACTCAGACACACACACACACACACAAACAAAACTAGTTGCCATGGTGACCTTGTTGAATTCATCTAGAATTCCAATGTGGTTAGTCTCCAATCCCCCGATGTTTGCTGTGATATTGTAACCTGCAAAGAAAAAATACCTCGTTCGGCCTTGTGGCCATATCAGAACATCCAAAATTAATATAAATATAATTCCAAAATCATCTATACAAATGAATCACAACAACATTAAAGTAACAACTATATCATTTGAAATTTAATCAACAACTGTATCATCATGAAATAATTTCCATTTTCTAGGTTTACTCAAAATATCAAATATCACATGTCTGAACAACATCTATAGTATAACCATGTCAAATAGTATAACAACATCAATGTATAAAGTGTCTCTAATAATCATCATGCATCATATATAATCAAAGACAACAATAATCCATGGTCTCCCATCTAACATCATACTAAATCAAAACTATAAAAATTTCCATCATCTATTCTATAATGTCATTATCAATATCAAAATATGTCAAAGGGAAGTGGGAACTAAAACTATGAAAATATGACCTCTGAGCCACTTGGAAACCCACTGAAACTTGGAGTTGATCTTCACCAAAAGCCACTGAAATGGACTGTGCAAGAGCAACCAGAACAACACCAAACAACTATGTAAAAAATTGGAAATCATACATACCCCAAGTGGGATATGCAAAGTGTGCACAAGAACTTCTTTTGCTCAAAGAAAACCTACCTACTTTACACTAATTAGAAGCAAAGGTAAGCTAAACAAACCCTGCAACTGGTTGTGTAAAATATCTTCTTTTCCTCAAAATGGGAAGACAAGCAAATGATTTGGAGCTGATCAAGGCTGGTTGGATGAGTGCAAAATCAACAAGAAGCTATTCTTCTACCCAAATTAGCAAGGTGTAAACTGAAAACAAATCCAATACCTCTTTTAGTTTCTCTGCATTTAGATTGAAGAGGTATGACAGCTGATCCTTGGTATTTTATAGCTCATCGTCATGCTTAGAAGCAAGCATGACTAGTTGTGACTTCTCCTTTGGCTCCAATGAAGCCAAATACCTGATTGGGAAAGGTATGATCCATTTGATATGCCCATAGCTCTAATTTTCAACTCCAAAAATGGAGTCCTCTTGTAGAACTTCTTGAGTGGGTGATGTGGAAGAGATGATGGAATCCTCATACTCTTTTCCTTCCTCCATAGCAGCATAAAACTCCTCTACAATTTACATATCTTCATCTCTGATTGCAACATCCATTGGAGCTACTTTTACATCATCATACTCTACTGCTATACATTGTTGGCTCTGGAGTTCTTCTACTAATTTTTGAAGATAAATATGCTCTTGGACAACCCCTTATTCTAGCATGAAGTTTGTCAAATCAAAATTTCTAATTTGTTGTTCTAGAGGATTGTTTGTGACAGAAATGTATTCTTGGTGGTTCCATCTCATGGTGGATGTGGCCTTTGGAAGATCAAAATATCCCAACCTTGATTCAAGAAGCATGGTGGAAAACATTGGTTGTGCTTGCAAGTTTTCTTTCATGGTAGCAGGCTCTTGAATGGTGAATGATGGGGAAGAAAAGATTGCAACTTCTATGGGCTGCTCCGTATCAAAACATCCTTCCAAGTTTGATAAACAATCAAACTCTTTGTTGTGCTGCTACAGCTAAGTTTCTCCCTCTTGCATGGTGGTCTCAACATCTATATTCTTTTCACCATATGAAGCTTCATCTTCAAACATGAAGCTAGTGAGTTAAAACTACTCCACATAGTCAGAATTTGGGAGAGATTGAATGGGCGAGAGATATACTATCTTATGTGTAACCAGCTCATGGTTCCATGCCTCATAATTTTTTTTTTCCACCTTCATGTGCTCCTCTCTAACTAAACTTGGAGCTACTGGTTCTTCCTCTCTCATGATGGATTCATTAACCAAATTAGGCCCTTCAAATGAAAGTAACTTCTTCTGCTACTACAAACTCTGATTCTATTTCTTCCATTTACTCCTCATCAATGGGGCTTTGAGCTGATGCCTCCTTGTTTACTGGTTGTGAAACTTGGATTAGATTAGAATTTTCTTCAGATAAAGTGCCAACATGGACACTACACTCAGAAAAAATAGAATGTTGGTCTTCTTGCCCCACTTCTGCTATAAAATCAGCCTTGGCCACCACTTATTCTTCAACCTTTACCTCCTCTATAGGTGTAACCAACAAGGGGATCTTTGTAATCCTGAATTTGGTAACCCAAATCTTCAGATCTTTTGTCATTTATTTTCTGTTGGGCTCCTTTTCTTGCTATCTTTGAATGGTTTTCTGAATGTTATCTTCCCAACATGGATTTGGTAATGCAAGAGGAGGGATGGGTTGTGACTAAACTAGTTTTGTAATTTTTTGTGGTGGTAGAGGAGGTATAACTTCTTATTTCTTTGGAGGGGATGACTATTTGGAAAGGAAAAGGACAGAAGAATTGAGATGATGTGGAAGACTAGGGGATGGAGAAATGAAATCAACACTTGGGGAAACATTCAATCGGAAGCTTCGAAATTGAAGCCCAAATTGAGATGGTGTTGCTTGAGGAATGGAAAGATAAAAACTAGATGATGGTGTAGAACTTACCCATTGACAAGGTTTCTTAGCACTAAATTTATAGGCCTCTATCTCCACTGTCCATTGTGCAAGTTGGGGCAACATTCCAATCATGAAGTCCAACTTCTCCTGAGGGTTGTAGTGTCTTGGAAAAGGACCAACCCATGGATAAGGTACCCTACAACCAATTCTGAAAGCCTCCATTTGAGCTATTTCTCTTGATTGCACCATTTTTGCCTTCATTTTTGGATTTTCTCCAACAAATCTACATTTTCTTCTTGATTTCCCTTACAATTTGCATACCCTTGTACTTGATATGATTCATATCCAAAATGACTTTGGCATTACTTATATGGGTATGCATATTGGTTTTGAATTTGACCAAAATGATGATTTGGAGGATTTAAAAAATATGTTGGACGTGGGAAACATTGTTACCATTGTAAATGTGAATTCCAAGAGGGAAATGAAGTCATGATTTCACAACTTCATAGAATGGAAAAGAGTGAAAGGGATGGAAAGAATAATGTATGAAAAATGAATGAAAATGAATGGAAAAAGGGTCTACAACTTTATAGATGGGTTTTTGGTCAGATGGAGTCACCAGATGTGTTTGCAAGTGCCTCTAAAGGCTAAAAGTTTAATCAGGAACACATCAACCTACAAAACATGAAGTGGAAGACCTCTTGGGTCCCACCAAGTGTGCAAAAATTATTAGTGGTGCATGGTGGTGTTGGATTTGTTATTTTCTACATGAGACACTAAGAGAAGATGAAATATCTAACCCCAGTGTCTCACCAGGTGTGCCAAAAATGCTAGTGCAAGTTCACAGCACCCCCAAATGATCTATGGATCTACTTTTCTAAGTCAAGTCATTTGGTGTGATTACACAACATTGAGCTTTCCCAAAGTGTGGGACCTTTGTAAATGGGGAAATCTCTCTAGAGAAGGTTGGTTCCTCTTCCTAAACTACCTACCATAATCTATCCCAGTGTAGGAAAGCTAATATAATCTTAATATAACTTCCAAGGAGATAAGAGAGAAAGAAAACTAGAAAAAAACATAGCCTACACTAAAACGGTGATACACTAGAGAAGGAAAGTGTTGAACATCTATCAAAACTGCCATGGAACAAGAAGAGGTGAGCAATGGAAGGGATGGACAAGTGCATCACAGAACAAGGATGGATTTCACATAAAAAATGTTCTAAAAATCCATGAACATAGCTCCAAAACCTACAATGAACATCCAAACATGCACAAATACCTGAAATGAAGAGAGGAAAGAAGAAAACAACCAAAAAATGAGCAAGGATGGACAAATGCATCACAAAACATGTTTTTATTTCTCCATAAGTTTACACAAAATCATCATTTCATGGATAAGAGGAAAAATTTTCATTACAGAGTAGGGGATCAGGTTCAAACTCCATTTTCAACCCCAGGGAAGAAAAAAAGGGAGAGGCAGAGAAGAAGAATGAACAACTTTTTACAAATGAGCTAAAACTGGCTTTTATCGCTCGAACAAAATGAAGAAAATGAGAAAACATGGGAAAATTGATTTGAAACTTCAACCACCAAAAATATCCATTTAATTGGCTTGCAAAATGATGGGTTTCCATGAAAAATCCCATACTTTGAAGTACATTGCTTCATAGAGCGAGAAAGAGGCCCATACTTCATTAATTTTAGTGGTTGGGGTCATTTTCTGCCATTTTCCCATGCTAGAGACATTTTCTAATTTTCTCCCACAAATATCCATAAAAAATAAAAATTGAAGCATCAAATGTGTAGAGTATTTCAACAGCTTTCAATTGATACCAAAATTGCAAAAATATGAGCTCTGGATTGAAAGATATGGCCTTCTGAAGATTTAGGTCAAAAATGGCAAAATTAGGGCAAATTTGGGTTTGCGGGCCAAAATTTGAGCTTTTTCCCTCTTTTTTCAAATTGGGTAAATTTCCCAAAAAATCTCTGCACCCCGCTCCTCCGATGACACGTGGTGCCCTTTGGTTGATCCGTGGCTTCAAAACAACATTTTACCCCTTTTCGCGAAATCAAATTTTTTTCCAAAAATCCTCCGCAGCTCCGCCACACTAAGACACATGGAATCTTTTGATTTCTTGGTGGGGATGCACTTCAACTTTTTCCTTTAACACTTTTATGGTTTTGGAAAAAAACTAAAAATCCTCCCGACATTCTGATTCCTGCTGCTGATTGGACACGTGGCATCTTTTGATTATTTAGCAGGGTTGCTCTTCCATTTTTTCCTTTGACACATTTTGACCAAATGCCAAAAAACTTGAAGTCCCTCTGATGCCCACCATTCCACCTTGACACCCGACATCATTTCATTGGATGCAGCACTTAACCAATTTATTTTCCTTTGTGGGCTTTTGGGCTGAAATTTTCCTTTGGGTTTTTTAGCCAAAAGGCTAAGTTTCAAATTTCTCTCCATGCCTTCGCTGAATCACCAATTTCCTTGACAAAATTTTCAACCTTACCTCCATGGCCCTGCCTAGGAAAAATTTCCCCTCCAAACTCCACCAAGCCATAACTTGCAAAATACAAGGAGTTAGGAGGACTTCCTTACCTTTCTGGAAAGGGGAAAGAATTCTCTATCTGATGAAGCAATACCCAGAAAATTTTGAGTGCTTGAAATTTATGAAAATTAAAGTTGAAGCACAAAGAAGGAAATAATGAAGGCAAGTTAGCCAAAATAAGCAGGGGCTCATTTTGGATAACAGGTACCACGCACCATAGAAGAGTGTGAGAGGAAGGTATTACACGTAAACCTTCCCCCTCATAGCCTTCACTATGATAAGGAGATCATGTTAAATGCGGTCATGGATGGATCCTTAGTAATATTCTCACTGACACAAGCACGGAGGTCAATGTTCTCACCTTGGATGCATGGCATTAGATGGGAAGACTTACATTACAACCATCTTTGAATGTGATGTATATCGCGAAAAAATGAAGATAATACCCATCGGTGTCTTAAAGGATGAAACTATCACCATTCAAGGGGCTAAGTTTACTGGGGACTTCAAATTCTTGGCACTTGCTGAGGAAGACAATTTCCCAGCATTACTTGGGTGCCCATGGTGCTATAAGAACAATGCAGATCTTCAGTTCAATAAGGGGTGCATAAGATTTGAAAATGAGGAATGGGTCATCATACCCCTGGCTGATGGAAAATCAACACCCTATATTGAACCCTTGGGAGAATAATTCCTTGATAGAATATATGTGTGCTCAATTAAGGACCCTGAGATAATCCATCCCATAGTAGGATTTATCCAATTTGAGGATGCCTAGTCTATGAGTAACACCACCAGTATAGCGTGTGATAATTGGGTGCATGGGACCTATTAGTTGATTACATGGTATTTGAGAGGATTGGTGAAAAAGGTGACAAAGGTACGTATATTCTGGCACCTAGGAGAAAAGAAGATACCTAAGTATTCACGAGGAGCCTTCCTTGAGATATTTTTATAGGATATGGAAGCTCAGTAGAAGAAGGAGAATGAACGAAGATGGATGTTAAGTTATGTCCTACTAGACATAGTGGCACGCTGGTGGGTGACACATTGGGATAACCTCTTGGAATGGCTCGAGGTGAGAATTTCCTTCTCCATAAGGTTCTACAGGAGCAACGCGCCCATGGCTATAAAATAAAAATATGGTAAAGAGACCACTTCCTTCCATATCCAAGCATGTGAGACAACCTAGATGGGAAGTGCAGAAGTATTACCACCTTCATTATGGGTTCACGAGTTATACTCTGCCCTGCAAGGTTGTGCACATGAGTGGTATATCCACTCAGAGATGCATCTCCAAACTTGTAATTGGTAAGAATTGGTGACTGATCTCATTCAAACATTTGAGTATCAGAGTGCAAAACCCTTGGTGGATAAGGCATTTCATGTTATCAAGCTCCTTACCATTGGGGATAGTGCTATGGCAGAAGACAGGATACAAGAGTTTCTAGGTGAACCTGAACTGAAGGCGTGCTTTGAGGGAGAAGAAACAAAAGTGATTCAATTTGAGCATGCATCTACAAAGAAAGAAAAGGGGAAGATTGTGTTTATTGATGGAGAAGAGGTAGAGAACTTAGATGTTAGCCACTCTGTAGGGACACACGAGGTCATAGATAGTGTTGATGAATGGGCATGTTCCTAACATGAGCCTTTAAAGAAAAGGAAGGTTAACATTAGCTTAGAATAAGAGCCTAAAGAGGCTATCATCAGAGACTATTGGTCGGAGAAGGAATTCTCCAAGATCATTGATCTTTGACGTGAGTTTAAGGATTTATTCCCATGTGGGTATCATGAAATCAAATGCGTTTACCATTCCTTGGGGGAAATGAGAATTAAGTTGAAGGAGGGTGCGCACCTGGTCTAGAAGAGACCATACCAAATGAATCCTAACATGTGTTTGAAGGTCAAGGAAGAAATATATAAGATGATAGCATTGGGAATCATTGAATCTATTGAAGAGTTAGAGTGGATAATTCCAATGATGATTAGTATTAAGAAGGAAGGAAGGATAAGGATTTGTGTTCATTACAGGGACCTAAATGTAGTGTGTATCATTGATCCTTTTCTAACCCCATTTAGTGAAGAAATATTAGAGGGAGTGGCAGGACGTGAGGTCTACTCTTTCACAGATGGATTCTCAGGCTATCACCAAGTAAGAATCATGAAGAAGGAATAGAGGAAGATGAATTTCACCACTGAGTGGGGAATTTTTTCCTATACAGTCATGCCTTTTGGGTTAAAGAATTCATCGGGTGTGTTCTCACGCATTATTGTACAAGCTTTCTAGGACTTCATCCATAAATTTTTTCAAGTCTACCTAGATGATTGGATAGTATATGGATTAGTGAAGGACCATTGTGAAAACTTAAGATTGGTGTTTGAAATTTGTCGGTAATTGAGGATATCCCTCAAATTTAAGAAATGTGTCTTTACTACCTCATTTGCAACATTATTGGGACAAATCATATGTAAGGAGATCCTGCTAGTAGATCCTGCAAAAGTTGTAGTAATTAGGGGATTGAGGCAGCCTACTAATCAAAGCACAATGCCCAAATTTCTTGGACACATGGGTTACTACAGGAAGTTTGTTAAGGGATACACCAAGATCATTATGCCCTTAGAAGATTTTCTTAGACATAAAAGTGCCTTTCATTAGGGAGAGGTGTAGCAGAAGGCATTTGATACTTTAAAGGATAGGCTTATCACCATGCCCATACTACGATTCCCCTCTTAGGATAAGCCCTTCCATGTTCATGTTGATGCCTTAGGAACCGCCATTGGAGAAGTACTTGCACATCTTGGTGAAGGGATCATTGATCATCCTTTATGCTTTACAAGTAGCAAGTTGACACTAGCAGAGCAAAATTATACTATAACTAAGCGTGAGGCATTATCGATGATCTAAGCTCTTCACAAGTTCAGATAGTATTTGTTGGAAACCCCTTTTATATTTTATACTCACCATATGGCATTGAAATACTTAGTGAAAAATCCCATTCTACAAGGGCGCATATGTCGATGGATACTATTGTTCCAAGAATTCGAGTTCACAGTGGTTTTCAAACTAGGAAAAAGTAATTCTAGACTTGATCATTTGTCTAGAATTGATTAAGGAGAGGACACACAAAGAATTGAGGATACCATGCTAGATGTAAAACTATTTAGGTTGTGGCGCATTCCCTTAAACTTATAAGATATTTCATTATTTCTCAAGATAGGTGTAGCACCGGAAGGAATAAAAGTAGTGGATAAGAAGCGGTCAGCTATACGCTCTGTGCCCTACATGTTGATTAGTGTGGATATATAAAAATTAGGATGTGATGAGATTATTCACTAGTGTGTGATGGAACATGAGCTCCTAGCCATAATAGAAGAGGTACATAGAGGTAGTGCATGTGGACACTATGCAGGTGACGCCACTACACGCAAGATATTAATGGCCAAATTATGATGGGAGACCCTATATCAAGACTGTAAGGATTATTACAAGGAGTGTGACCATTTTCATCACATTAGTAAACCAGGGAAAAGGTATTAAATGAATTTTCACCCTATTTCCAACGCCAAGCCATTCAAAAAGTTGGCTATAGACTTCATAGGCCCTATTGCGCCAGCCGCACGTAGGACTGGATCACGGTATATAATCGCTTGCACATATTACTTGACAAGGTGGGTAGAATCAACACCTACTAATGATTATACAATAGCTACTGTAGTAAGGTTCCAGTGGGAAAAAATATTTCAAGGTATGGATGCCCTCTAAGTTTGACTAGTGACAGAGGTACACATTTCTTGAATAAGAAAATCAGGATTATGTTATCAGAATTCATTGTGGCCCATCAAAAAACTACTCCCTATCACCCTCAAGAAAATGGAATTGCTGAGGTGTTTAACAAAATACTTAGTCACATGTTGACTAAGATCTATGATGTTGGTAGACATGATTAGGATGACAAAGTATCAGCCGTTCTTTAGGCATATAGGATAACCTACAAGAGGATAAATAAGGAAACACTATTTTGATTAGTTTTTGGTGCGGAGGCTATCCTACCAGTTGAATTCATGTTACCTTATCTGTGTATAACATGCACATGAGGATTGGCATATGAATAAGCATTGGAGGAAAGAATTAACAAGTTAATGAAATTGGACGAAAGACGATCACTCTTTAGGTAGAGCCAGAGGTCTGAAAAAGAAAAACAAAAGGCATGGCATGATCGTCACATAAAGAACAAGAAGTTTGATGTTGGGCAGATGGTCTTGCTTTATGATTCCAAGTTTCTGCACCATCTTGGGAAGTTGAAGGTGCATTGGTTAGGTCCCTACATCATCTCTTACATCCTTGATTCAAGCATGTGCCAGTTACAAGAATTAGATGGGATGAGATTTCCAAGACACTTCAATGGGAGTAGGTTGAAGCCCTACTATAAATAAGTCTTCTTAGTGTTTGTAATAAGGTAGTATTGCCAGTTAGTTTAAGATTTCCTTAATACATTTTCTTTTCTTGTGTTTCCATTTCTCGTTGTTGTTTTGAGTTGCACCTTGGGTGCTGATAACCTCATTAATTTTTCAAAATTTGTGAATGCGCAAAGGACCGTGCATCATTTTTGTGTGGGGGGGAAGTAAGGTGGAAGAAATTTCAAAGTATAAAGCATTAGGAAGGATTGCATTGGAAAGCCCAGTTGGATAGTCCTGGGAAAGGAAGTGCATTGAATAAAAGGTGAAAAGGGATGGTTAGTGTCATGGTAAGGCTACATTGTGGACCCACATACAAGAGAGGAAGAAGCACAAAAGAAAACATGAGGTAGGTGAGAGAAAAAAATAATGATGGGAGTATCTTGGGTGATGGTGATGCGTGTTCAAGATTCTCTTGTCAAGATGGATTGGTTGCATGCCAGAAGGTTTGGGGATTTCCTGTGTAAGGTTTGGCATGTGAGTTAAGGCTCTAAAGTTAGGTTTTTTTGAAAAATCCACATTAAGTATTAAAGTATGGTGGTAGGTGAAGTAGCATTTAATGCTGAAAAGTGGGAAAAACTATAAATACAAGGTCAAGAATTTCATTATTTACATTGAAAATACAAACAAGGAAGATATTTTGTGAACTAGGGTTTCCAGAGTTGATCCGTGTTAAGAAAAATTGAAAAAAATTAATCGTAAGTGACTAGTTTGGATCTGCAAACCAGGAGGGAAATAGTTCATAGGTGTAGAGAGAGTTGTGGAGAAGCACCATCTTGTGAAGGGGATATTCTAGTGAGGGTTTGGTGGTAAGGGCACAGGTTGAAAAATATTTTCTTCACAAGTTCGAGATCTAAGATTGGAAAGGGCAGAGAACTAGAGCAAGAAATTTTGAAGTGCAAAGATAACCTACACAATGGCACCAAAGAAACAAGTTGTAACACCTAAGAAGGGAAAAGAAAAGGGAAAGGGAAAATAACAAGAAACTACTAGAGTTATCAATGAAGAATGGTATGCAGAAATGTAGTACCCATATGGGGTTTTTCTTGGAAAGGAGTATGAGTCACATTTGAGAAAAATGACATTAAGTGATTACAACCATCACACAAACACAACTGAAAAAGAAATGGTGCTGGAGTTAGTGTGTCTAAAAAATAAGAGGACACCGAAAGGGTTACCCATTTATAGTGATGAAGTAAAAGTGAAGTTGGATAAGGTGGGATTATTGTAACTCTATGAGTTACCATATTTTGGGAAGCCTGAGTGCGTCTATCAATGGCTGTTGTCATGCATACATGAATACCACTTTCACTTTGTGGGGTGTAATACGTGCATAACCCCTCAACTCATTTCAAAATTCATAGGTCTCATCTATGAAGGATAAAGTATAGAGGATGACCTATGAAACAAAGAAGTAATAAATGAAACCATCACCACATATGCATACAAGAAGGGGTCAAGGTACTTTGATATTGCAAATATTTAAGACCCAGTGATGAGAATGGTAGCGTGCCTAGTAACAAAACTTAATGACCAAGAGAGCTGGATGCAAGTGAACAAGTCATGGCTTAATGTTTTCAGAAGAGTATTGGAGGGCGCCATCTAAGAATTGTTCATGTACATCATGGATGAGATCATCAACAATGCACAAAAAGGTGACAAGATACTTTTTAGTAATTTCCTCTTACTTATTGTGTTTTCAGAGATCGGAGTGCTAGATGGGGTAGATAAGTTTGTTTTGGAGTACTTAGAGGAAGACCCCTCACCAGAAAAGAGATTCTAAAAATACACTTTCGATAGCATGAAGACCATTCACAAGGTGCACCTTGAGAAGTGGTATACGTGCTTGAGGAATGCATTCAGGGTAAAGTGGAGGATCCTAGAAAAACTACCAGCACTCATAGAGGGAGAAGCTGAATTCATAATATACCAAAAATTTTACATTGGCAGATTTAATTTGGTTGATGAAAGCATGAGCTCATGGTGCAAGCTTTAATTTTCCTTCACCGCTCAGTACTTCCAGGTGGGAGTAAACATATTAAAGGAATCCAAGAAGCTAAAGTTTGACCTTGGAAATATGGATCGACACCATAGGGAGATGTACAGGACATTGGTCTACCCCAATAAGTGTGTGTAGGTGGAAAAGTACATATCACACAAAGTTCAGGTGATGAAACCCCTGACTCTACCTATTACAGGAAGGTCCATAGTGCGTATATACCTTCACATAAGGCCTAAGTTTGAGAAGGGTGCTTATCTTGAAAATGAGATATCTATACCTGAAAACCCAACGGATAGAAGGAAGACCACACCCAAGAAAAAGGAGATGGAAGGGGTAAAGAAAAAGGCACCAAGTGTCTAAGATACAAAAATGATGGGTGACCTTGGAACAAGTACTAGAACAGGTACTTACATGCACAAGAAGAGGTCCCCAGATAGAGAGGAGGCACCAAAACAAGAAAATCCTATCACAGAGGAGTAATAAGAGAAAGCACAAACCCCTATACTAGAATCCCCAGTTAGGAAGAAAGAAAAGGTGATATAGGAGGATGAATAGGAGGACACAGAGATCTTGGAGAAATACAAGGGTGAGAGGGATGATGATGAAAAAGATGAACCTGAAGGAGACAAAGAACCACTTGTTTTCAATGTGCACGATTTAGAAGAAGAAGGCGAAGAGGATAAGAAAGAATATCACTTTGAGAAAAGGAAGGGAATCTAGGAGGAGGAGGGTGCCCAAGAAATGGGAGGAAGTGAAGAGGTTAGCATAAATAATCAAAGGACTCCAAGCCTCACTAAGGATGAAGTAAATGAGGTGGAAGAAAGAGAAGCAATGAAAATAATTGAAGCCTTGGTAGAACAAGAGTTGGAGTGCAACGCTGAGATAGTGATGAATGAAGATAAGCAAGAAAGAATGGGAAAATATCATAGAAGCGTGGGAGGTTCTAGTCTAATGGTAATTGTTTCTAAGGGCATGGACATAGGAGAAAAGTGCATGGATATCCAAAGACCAAGAATGGGTTATATTGATGATCCAAACAAAGTGTTGCACGTGTAATTCCAAAGCATAGCACCAATAGATCAACTCTTGATAATGAAGTCATTTAATAAAGAAGGTGCATACTCTCGAATGAGGAAAATGATTTCATGGACAATTGAGTCCTACATCGATGAGCTAGAATTCAAGGTAAACCAAGGGGAAATAATGAAGTTGCATGAGTCTAAAGGAGACAACCCCTTGGTGAGTGCTCAACAAATTTTGGATGAAAAATTCTGCAATGTGTTGAATAAGGTCTCGGTTGAACTAGAAGCTAGGTTATTTGGAAGGAATGACATGGTAAAATTTCTAGAAGAAGAGATAGAAAATATGGAAGAAGAGATAGAAGAGAAGACCAATACCTTAAAGTAGGAGGATCTAATTAGCACATAACTAAAGAGTGAACTAAGGGAAGAAAAGGAAAGGGTGCACAAGGTATTAAAAAAAGTAGATTTCATCACATATGCCATTGTTTTGAAGCATCTAGACCTGGAACTACCCACGTAAAAGTATGGATCTTTCCTTGAGTTTCTTGAATACTTAACACACATCCTCACCATGGAAAGGAAACTTCTGGCCTTAGAATACGTGGAAGAATTAGCGAAATGCCTAGAAAGAGAGGATAAATTGAAGATTGTAGCAATCATTACCGAGTACAACAAGGTTCTTGCTGATGTGAAAAATTCCACCCATACTACTGAGGCTACGTATGAAAATTGCGCAGATAGATATAGAGTGGAAAGTATTCTAGTCACCACAGATGAGGTAGACTTCAAGAAATTCCAAGAGAATAACAAAGGAAATAGAGCAGAGTAGGAGAGGATCCCAGCCGAGGTCGAGAAGAAGTCTATAGCTAATGAAACCTTACGAGGTTCAATTAAAAATTGGATGAAGGAGTTATACCCATAGATTAAAAGAAGGATGGATGTGCTTGAGGACATGGGAAAGGAATTAGAAGGAGTGGTTGAAACATTGAACACTTGAGGAAATGGACTGGGTTTTGAGGAGGTAAGTTCCCTAGTCAGCGACCTCTTCTAGAGAGTGCAAAATGACTTCGATGCATGGAAAAAGTTATAGGCCGACTTGCGAAGATATTTTCCTATCTTGTTGCAGTAATAACAACACTTCCCCATTCTTTCATTTCTCCCAATTCTTCATTTCCTTATTTTTTTCCAAGATGTTAAGTCTATTATAATTCTTTCTATGAAGAAGTTTTCCTGAGGGCAGAGAATAGGTAAAGTATGGGGTGATGTTGGGCCCTCAAAATATTGACTAAGTACAAAAGGGAACATGAGCATGTAAGGAGAAGGTGTGCAAGGCAGGGTTCTAGGAGGGTTTTAAGACCCGTGATACATTCCAGTAAAACAAGGTATAAGGACTTATCCATATTTGGTGTATCAGGAAGGAAATGAGAAAAACATGACCCGACTGTGCATGATGAGTGGATAAGGTGCCAACCTGATGACAAGTTGGCCTAAGAAGGAATATGCCCTACAATGGTGGCTTCTAGGAGACCATCATGGAAAGGAGTGGAGAGCTTAGGCCTGGAAGAGCATGCTCCCATGAAAGACCACATCTAGACACTTGGTGATGGATTTAAAGCCTTAGAAAGAAGAGTTGGCAGTTTAAGAGGCCTATAAATACAGGCATCCATAGAGAAAAGAGGGAGATATATAGAGAGAGGAGCTCTATAGAAATATTGTGAGGATTTATATTGGGTTATGTAGATAAAATATAGGAGAAGGATGCATTAAGGGGCTTGGGATTGTAAATTTTCTTTTGAAAGCTAAGCGATGTAAATCTAGTTATGATGTATGACTTCAGTCTGCTATACTCCGATGTTCTGTAATGGATCTAATGGATGTAATGAGGTTACCAACTTATTTAAATATGATCATTAATGATTCTGGTCTATACATATATCTTCATGGTTCTGTTTCATGTCTATTATGGAATGAGTATAAATATTTATGCATTTTCCTTTCTGTTATGGTTCATTCCTATAATCTATTAAGTATATTTCTATCTGGAATGGATACATTGGTCTAGAATCCCTTTTGATCTCTACTATGATTCCATGTTTCATTTCTGCTCACTCTCTTTAAGTTCCTATCATAAATGATGTTTCCTACTAAACTCACATAAAGGAGAGACTTGGCACCCGCGCGTGCCTCAGTTGAGCGCCCAATAGCCACTGGGTGATAGGCCGGTGTGCATGACATTCACTTGTTATTTTGTGGGTGTAAATATGACTACATTAAGTTAGGCACTTATCAGTTATAGGCACTAGATGGAAACTTATTTCCTAGCTACTTCAATGGGAGTAGGCTAAAGCCCTACTATAAATAAATCTTCATGGTGTTTGTAAAAAGGTAGGATTACTACTTAGATTAGATTTCCCTTTTATGTGTTTCCTTTCATCGTTGCCATGATTTGTCAATTTTAGTTCTATGTTTTTTTGTAATAAGAATGCTTTCGTGCAAGAGTTAATTACTATCTATTGAATTCATGTGTAGAGGACCATACATACTTTCAGTGTGGGTGGATCAAGTATAAAATAAGACTTGGTTGCTTTCATTTTTGGTACAGGTAGGCTCAGCCAAGGGTGTTTCTTGAGATCCTGGTGTGAGAGAAAAAGGTGCTATAGGTGTTATAGATGAAGGTAATCTGAAGAAAATTTATCAAATTAAAGATCATGTGAGAAGAATAATCACGTAGTGTAATGTGAGGTAGGAAATGACATGATAAGATACTTGTTATCTAGTGAAGTTGATTATGTATTTAGGCATAGGGATGCACATATAGGATGTTTGTGTCTTGGGAAGTAGTAAAACGTGCTAAAAGGTTACTACTACAATGCACGAAATAAAGTCACGGAAGAAAACAAAAGGGGGGAAAGGTACTTTATTAATAAAGTAACTTAAAAGCATGGGTTAATTGAAAAATTAAGTCAGTGAAAAGTATAAAAAGGGGAAATTTTTAATCATTTTCTACCTTGCATTCAAAGAGAACTTAGAGAAAAATAGTTATCAAGAGACTTTATGTGAAAGAGAAAAATGAGTGAAGAGAAAAAAAGATCATCATGTGAAGCTGTGTGTGGGTCCTTGGAGGAAGACAAGATGGAACCATTAGTTAGGGCATGAGAAGAATATTTTGTGAATTTTTTGAACAACTATGGATTCACAACGCTTGTATAGTGAAGGATGTGGTATAATAGGGAACCCAGGGCACGAATTTTGTAGGGAAATGGCACTAAAAGGAAGGAAGCACCGAATAAAGAGGGTTGAAGTAGAATTTGAAGAACCCTTGAAATAAATCTATTTGGAAATGAAATACCCACCTGGAGTGCTTAGGGATGAAATCTGGAAGTCTAAACTCCCTAAGTGTAAAAGTAGTGACTATAATCACAGAGCATTTGAGAATGAGAAGAGTTTGAAGGCATATTTAGAGAGATTACTACCAAGGATAGAAAAGAAAGGGAATGCACTAGTGGATAACATTGTGTGAAGGAATTTGGATAAAGTGGGAGTTTTTCAGTAGTTTAAACTTCCTTTATTTTTGAAACCCTCTCATTTATAATAGTGGCTTATGTCTAGGGTACGTGAAGACTTTTTGTACTTCATAGGCTGAAGGATTTGGATCATGTCTCAATTTACTGAGTGTGTTACAAGGGCGGGAAAAATAGGAGATGAAATGGGGCTAGATCTTTGTGCCAATGCAAAGATAGATGAGTTAGTTGTAATATTGAATTATTTGGAGGGAGGTAGGGTGATGATGATTGATAACCTTGATGATCCTGTAAATAGTGATGCAACCAAGCTGTTTAGCTCCAAGTTGGGTGCCTCTAAAAGGTGGACAAATGTAAACAAGATATTCCTTTACATTTCACACCGAATGGAAAAAAAATCTTGCTATAACATTGCATAATCCATTTTTAAGGGAATCATTAAAGAATTGTGGCTGAAAAATGACGAAGTGGCAAAGACAACCTCGGGCTCAATCCTTCTCCTAATCATTTTTTGGGAGATTGGAGTACCCGATGGGCCAGATGATTACATGTGGGTTTACCTACAGGTACAACTCAAGAATTGTGTACTTAGAGATGCAAGACCTAGACACACTAGACTTACAACCCCAGATGAATGTGACTATAAGGGGATTGATCTATAGAGTATTTGTGTAATTGAGGCCAAAGACACAAGGCATAACTGAGATAGAAGTTACAGATTCCACTTTTCCCTAGTTTGGAAGGACAGTGGTGCCACTAGAAAAGAAAGAACATGAAGAAATCCATAAGGAAGAATAATGGTATGAAAAAGAAGGAAATTTTGATCACTCGTGGTGTAAAAAGATGTATTGTAAAAGGAATAATATTAGTGTCTCTGGGAACTCATAGAAGGGTAGAATAGAAAAAGAGAAATTCAAATGTAGAGGAGTGACAATTGTCTTCAGTTCAAAGACATGTGAGGATTCAGATTTAGAGAAGAATGTGGAAACCTTGTGTGAAGAGATTGAGAAATAATTAGTATAATAGTTGGCACAAAATTATGCGGAATAACAAAAAATGCGTGAAATAGCAGGAGAGGGGAGTAAGAGTCCACTCAAGGAAAAGACGCTTATACTGGAGGAAGTGCACGATGGAAAAGATACTGGGTGACACTTTTTTCATCAAGGAAGAAAAAGGCGTAGGAGTTGATATGAGAATAGGTACATCTACCCCAAAGAATTAGAGGATGAAGATAAAGGCATAGAGGAAGAGATAAACACCAAGCTCACTACACATGGACTTTGTAGATAAACCTAAAATGTATTAATGGTGTATTTCCAAAGCACAATGCCAAATGATGAATTATATCCATGGGATTTGATGGAAAAATATGGAGGATTATCAGGCACAAGGAAGATGTTGAGTTAGAACTTGCATAACCATGTCGAGGTACCTGATTTCAAGGTGAGAAATCACTTTATCAGTATTATTACATTGAATAAAGAGCTAGGGAATAGTACAGGGAAATTGACCCCAATCACTTGATAAATGAATAGGCATGCAATGCCTTAAATAAATTATCCACAGAGGTAGGGCACATGAACCTTGATGCAAGCTCCACTATGAAAATTTTAGTAGTGGATAAAAAGGAAAAAGAGCGCGAGGTTGAGGGTTTGAAGAAGGAACTATAGGGTGAAAAAAATATAACTAAGGAAGCATTTGAGAGGGTCAGTGCCTTAATCAAACATATTTTAGGATAATGCCCAACTTTGGTAAGCCAATCCTGATGTGACTATAAGGATGAAATGGATTATTTGGAGTACTTGGTAGGTATGGTTCTGGAGAATATTAAGAGTGGTACAGTGCCAACCAAGGAAGAACTTCCAAAGGATAAGGAAGCCAATAAGGTCATTGTTGAGGCCAGGATCACTGAGCTTTAATATTTTTTTGCGAAGCTCAAGGAAGTAAGTGGCTAGGCTAATGTGGCCTTCACCAGATGTCAAAAGTCTAAGCCTATTCTTAATACATGACTGGTTGATGAAGAATTAGTGCTTAAAACCATCCAAGAAAATAAACCTATGAATAAGAGTGAGCACACCCTAGTTATGGATGAGGAAGCCAAATAGAAGGTAGTTATTAAGGCTAAAAAGGAAAAGTTGGAGCTCTAGGTAGCACAGTTTTAGAATATGGTACTTGACCACATAGACGTGATAGATGGGATATGTGTGAAAATGAAAGTGGTAATTTAGGAACTTAAGAGAAGTTTTAAATAGTTAGTGCTTGAGCAAGTGCTAGGGATTATAAAGGTAGTTCTTGAGAGGGATATGGAAGAATTGGATGAATGGAAGAAAGTGGTGAGTGAGATAGATGCTGATTTTCTAGAACTCTTCTAACCTAATGTGGCCTAAATTAATTTTTGGTTCGGTATGATGACTCTTTTTGGGTAGTTAATTCTTATTTCATTTCCTACTATTTGTACACCCTTTTTGAGCACGTGGTGATCAAAGCATTACCAAGGATGGAAATCCAATTAGAGTGGGCTAATGTTACAAGGTATAATTGTAATAAGTATATACCTTGCACAAGGGATAAAGTTGTGCATGAGGAAGGCACGAAGGTGCATGTGTAAGAAAAAATAGAAAGTGCACAAAGGCTCGTGCCCAAGAAGAAAACATTTAGGACTTAGCCAATTTATGAGCCATGGGATAAAAATAGATAATATTTAGATTGAGTGTCGTTAAAGAAAAAATCCAAATTTAAAAGGGAGCATGAATACTTAGAGATGAAGGAATGCTTGTTTTGGGACAAAGCACATGTGAGGTGATGATTTTATGTCATACATAGTTCGAGCTAATAATAGGATTAGATCAGAGGTTATTTATAGGTTCAATCTATTATTAGGATATATGCATTTGTTCTAAGTTGCTTTGTATATACGCATGGTTATTTTGAGCATGCACGATAGTTTTATATACATGGGAGGTAAAGGGAAAGTCCCCACCCCTATATATATTGGTTGATCGACACTATTTTTATATTTGGTGATTTAATAGAGTTATGATTCCCTAATTTACTAGCGCGCATGGCTATATGATAGTGATTGCAATGCATTCAGCTTCTTATACTTGATGAATTAGTGTAATAGATAATTGTGGATGGATTCTAGTAATTTATATATATTATCATGGTATTTTTATGGTGAATCTGATCCTAATCCTTATAGGATCTGTTATGCTTCCTCATTATGTATGTTTTCTATCTAAGCTCATGGATTTGATGTTTTTACTAGAATGTATGCTTTAATGATGGTTAATATAAACATGCATACTAACATCTTGAAAATATTTCACAAAAGAGGGACTTGGTAGCTTCACGCACTTTGGGTGAGTGTTCAAATCCATCTAAATGAAGTGTCATTGCACTTAGGCAATTAAGTGGAAATAAATGACTAAAAAACTCATTTTAGTTAATTATTGATAAATTTGTAAGTTATCTAAGGTCATCTAAATCTATGAGGATTTGTATAATGTTATCATGTGAAGTTTGAAAATTCAAATGTAGGGGACAAAGATTAGGATTATCAGTTTACTATGCAACGTAGAAGCCACTCAAAGTACAATTTGTATGGAAAGTTATTTCTATAGGTATAAAAATCATATTTGACAATGCAATTGAAGGACAATGAAGATTAGTATTCATGGTGATCTTGGCTAAGCATGCTAAGTTTGAGGTGGTGTGTTACTTCTTGTTGGTAGTTATTAACTTTGTACATGATAAAAAGGACTCTATAGGTCAAAAAGTGTCTGTTGAGACATTCAAAAGGGAAGGACGGTGTTGTTAGGTGACCCAAGTTATAGAGTGTTATTCCCCTTTATGAATGTGACCCATATGTCTAAAGTACTAAAATAGAGTTCTTCAAGTATAAGAAGGGAACTTTAAAGAAGAAAAAGTTTTTATGTGCATTTAATCAGATTTTCAAAGTGTTTTACAAGATTATTTAGTATATTAGATGAATTTCATAGGTATTTCATCCAATAAAAGTGTTATGGCATGCAAATGAATAAGAAAACATGGAATAAGCTTCTTAAGGAAGAGAGGAATTGTTTTATTTATCAAGAAGGCATGAAAACAAGGTAAGAGTCATTTTTTTTTCATTTTCAGTTATGTATGGACTGTATGGTTCCAAGAGGAGGTCTTAGAGAGTTATTTTCATGCTTAAGATGAGTTTATAGCCTCAATAAGTTTGACAAAAATATAATGAAGATGGTGTTAAGGGAATATGGTCCTAGAGTAAGTCATGATGTGTTTCGAGGCAGATTTGGTGCTCTTGAGCATGGAATTGACCTAGACATGGATAATAAACATGAATGAAGGAAAAAAATAGGAGGAGTATCAGCTTAAAGGGATATATTTTGAGCTCATACCAGGTCTAGAGGATCTATTTATACTACCAAAGGAGTCAAAGTGAAGACAATTCAATTCTAGGGGGAGCATATTAAGCGGTAAGTCAAATTTGTTTATTATTGTCATTGTGTGTTAATTTTGTTATCCTTTTCCATGTAGTTGTTTCATTGTAGTATTTTTCATAGATGGAAAAGGGGGAGAGAAGCATCAAAACCATGGATTTGAGCTCATGTAGGTGTGTTTTTCATGATTGGTCGATATCAATGTTTCTAAATAATGGTTTCCATCAATGAAAAAGGGATAGATTGTTGGCCATTGTGGGTTAGTGTTGCATGAATTATTTGACAAAGTGCATACCACACGCAAGGATCTTAGGTATGCACAAGGTAGGTGTGAAGGTGATAACTTAGGGAAGAATTGATAGTGTGTGAAGGTTCACGCCTAAGAAAAAAACCTCTAGGACTTACCCAATTTTGTAGACCATGTGCTAAAAATAGAAAAGATGAGTTAGAATTCCGCTCACACAATGATTCAGATCCATAGAAAAGAAAGGATACTTAGAGGCCAAGGAATGTTTATTTTTGGGATAAAGCACATGTAAAATGAAGATTAAGAGTCATGCATTGATCAAGATAATAATAGCATTAAAGCATAGTTTATTTATAGGATTAGTATATTATTAGGATTGATAGAAAATCATGCATGCCTTATGACTATTTTTGGATGAACACATGGCTATTTTTGAGCATGCAGTCTATTTTGAGAATGCATGGGTAGTGAAGGGAAATTTCCCACCCATATATATATTTATTGTAGGACATTAATTTAAGGATGATATGAGAGACAATGTATGTGATATCCATGATGTATTAATGCTATGCTACTCTAATGTACTAGCTGGCATGATTGTGTGGTAGTAACTCTTATGTATTTAGGTTTTGTAATGTAATAATTTGTTATAAATGAATAATTGTGGATGGATTCTAGTAATTAATGTATTTGAATATGGTGAATACATGGTGTAATTGATCTTAGTGGTTATTTAATATGTTATCTTTCCTTATTATATGTGTTTCCATTACAAGCTCATGATATGATGTCTATAATGATATGCACTTGATTGTATTCTTTGATATTGGTTATCATGGATATGTATGCTAATATCTTGAAAAGAAAGCACAAAATAGGGACCTAGTAGCTTAGAGCACTTTGTGTGAGTGTTAATATCTGTTTGAATGAGGTGATAATACGCATAAGAAATTGAGTGGAAATAAAAGACTACATTTTTGCTCCATTTTTGGGACCTTATTTTCAAACTATCTCTCAGTATTTTCATGCAGATGGCGTATCGATTATCTCTTGAGAGCATTGAAAGTTGGGTTGAAGATGGACAAGAGAATTTTGCATAGAGATTTAACACTATACTTGATTTTAATGCACAATGGTGAGTGGAAGATAATCTCTATCATGAGCTCCATGAGAATTTTTTAAAATTCTTTGGAGTAGAATTGTATGATTGGCTAGAATCATATGCATTAGGGAATCCATGGGGTCATAGGCTGAGTATTTAGAAGCATGAATATTACCAAAAAAAATTTGATGTTGATGTGGAGTGGAAAAGAACTGTAGATCATTGGTGGGTTGGAGTTTGTGGAGTTATACATTGGAGCACGCTATTTCTAATTATATGTACATGGAGGAAGTTGAATTTCAATTTTTGGGCAATCACAGAGGATCATAATTATGCACAATGCCCTTAGAGATTAAAATATTGATTATAGTGCTAGGTCTAGAGATCCTCCTTATGGTTAGCTAAAATCCCACCACACGTAGGGGTAGGAGCATGTGTAGTGAAATATGGAAGACAAAAGAAAGATAAAGGAAAGATGACTCAAGTTTAATGAAGCATGAGAGAGGGACATTACATGAAAAAGGGAGATTGAGGAATCAATGGAGTTGAAGAGAATGATGGCTCATGAAGGTTTTAAAGCTCTCGAATAAGATGATGATCCATAGCATTAGGTAATCCCAATATTGGGTAACTGCATTTGATAATCCCCTTTATCTTCAGATGAGAAAACCTCAGAGGAAATCATAAGGACCGTAGGTTCTCATCTGATCCCACCTAGCCACCTATCCTTTGTGCTTGTTGTTTCAAGTCCAGGAGTCATTGAGAAGTAGGCTAGTATAGGTAAGCAATCAAAGATGGGTGGATATCATTTTCTAGTGAATTTATAAGTGCTTCATACAACACATATAGCTATGACAACGTGGTCAGTGCCATTTTTTGGAAGTTTGATTGCATGGTTATTTTTTAGGCATGTTATCAAGACATAGCGTTAGTGTGCAAAAAATTAGGAATACTTATGTGGGTGCTACGACCATGTAGGTTGTGTGTTTCCAATTCAATATGAAAAATGGGACACAAGAGAGTATGTCAACTAGTCCGCGGGTATGGGAGGATCAGGAGAATCAGGTGGAAGAAATACTAGTGGAAGTTCTAGTTTTGGATTTGGTGGACAAGGCCCACATCCCTAGCAACCCCCACATAAATATTATCAACCACAATAGAAACCTCAATTATATTATGAGATATCTCTCCACTTGATAGAATACAAAGGTATTGAAGATGCAGAAAAGCATGTACACAAGTGTGATATACTATGGCATGCTAAAGGAATTGTAACTTCATATAGGAAAGAAAGACAATTTGATACTAGTCTTCAAGGGAACACACATAGTTGGTACAATAAGTATGATCCACATCAAAATTTTGTAGATTATAATGCTTTACGCACTGTGTTTCTAACAAAATTTCACGTTTTAGAATTTGAACAATAGAGCATCAATGTTCTCAAGGATATCAAGAAGGGATTATATGAAAGCATGAGGGAGTAAGATATATGTTTTAAGACTCTGTTGTCTAATTTTTATTATGATATACATCCTAGTCACCATGCATAATACTTCATTAGAGGGCTTATTACTTCATTCTAAAGAACACTCTCTCATAATACATATGTGGATCCACACGAGGCCTTGGAATCTTCTCTACGTGCTGAGGCTATTAGAAGTGTTAATACTAGGGTAAGCCCATTCTCAAAGGTGCATATGGTGAAAAATTTAGAGAATATCTCTTCCAACTTAGCATATGAGACACACAGTGGAATTTGGTGCACATACTGTGAAGTTGAGGGACATACGAAAGATAGTTGTCCATACAATAAATTCACACATTGTTACTAGATTCTGAAGTCTATCACCTGAACCATGATATTTGGGGTTTCCCTCTTTTGTAGCATACGATCAATAATAATGTGCCCATGTAATGTAATATTTGCAAGTCCCATACTCATGACAATCATTGAATGTAAATTGATTGATCATATCCATGAATCCATTGAGATATGAGTGTGTCAAACTAGTGTGGCAAGTGGATCCAAGGAATATGAAGGACAACATAATGAAGGGTGCAACAATGGAGATCACACAAATGGAGGCTTCCAAGGAGGGTAGAGAGGTTGAGGTCACATTGGTTTTAGAGGAAGGTTCATGTGAGGAACTTGTTATACTTGTGGGTCCCTTGATCATTATCATTGTGATTTCCCTCAAAATGTAGCATGTTCATGGTGTGGGAAGGAGAATAAATTAGAGGATTGTTCATAGCTGTATGAACACATGTACAAGACTTAGAATAAGGAAATGGGCATGGTAATGATTAAGGTACAACACACCATTGATGATCAATGGATGTCTAAGAAGACACTTGATCCTATTTTACAGATAGTGATAGTTACCACAGATGTTGAGGTTGTGTGCACATGCGAGTTGAAACCACTCATCACACAGGAGGAAGTAATACATGCTAAGTATCTAGACATTACATACCAGAAGTAAGTATACTAGGAAACAATGGGGGTCATTAGGGTACTTCATGGATAAATACACTGCTTGAAAGAATAGGCATGTGAAAAGGAATGAGAAAAGAATGTTGAGCTCCCAAAGAAGGATATGGCTGACTGGAAGGAGGTATGTAGAATGTTACACCAGGAGAGCATCATTTATTTACTAGGGGAATGGCTACAAGAAAAGTTAACAAATGCTAGGGATGAGCATGAGAGGAAGATACTTCATGTAAACCTACCACCTCAAAGTCATGAATTTGATAAGGAGATTACACTTGATGTTGTAATTGATGGGTGGTTACTATGCAACATTTTTATTGATGTAGCCATGGTGGTGAATGTTTTGAATCTAGATGTTTGGAATCATATGGGTAGACAAATATTACAGCTATCTACAAATGTGTTGTATATGGAAAAAGAACTAGGACTATGCCTAGTTGGGCACTAAAGGATGCATCTATTACCATTCAGGGAGCCAAGTTTACTAGGGAATTTGAGGTATTGGAACTTGTTGAACTAGAAAACTTTCTAGCATTGCTTGGGTGGCCCTTGCGCTATGAGAACGATACAAATCTGAATTTTAATAAGAGGTACATCAGTTTTGAGAATTATGTGGAGCACATGATTATACCTCTATTTGAAAAGAAGGTAGAGAATTATGTTGAGCCTTTGAGTGAAGAAGATCTTAATCGAATTCATGCACAAATAGTGCACGATCCAAAGAATCTATAACCATAAAAGAAGGCATACTTTAGTGGGATGACACACAATATGTAAGTGATATTAATAGTGTTTCTTGTGATAACTAAGCATATGGCACATATGAAATGGTTGGGAATGAAGTTAAAGAAAAATTTATAAGGATGATCAGGTTCTGCATGGTGAGGCATTTAGGATTAGCTCAGATGCCAAGATATACTAGTGAAGGGAAGGATGATACATTCTTACACACTATTTAAACTCAGTGGCTGAATGAAGGAGAGAGAAAAAACATGTTGGTCTATACCTTATGTGGGACTGCACTACGTTGGTGAGCGACGCATATAGATAACCTCTTGGAGTGGTGAGAAGTGAGAATCACCTTTTTCTACCTAGTTCACTCAAAGCAATGTATCTATGCATATTTGTGAATTTTGAGGTAAGAATCGAGCTTCTCATCATGTCCATACTTGTGAGAGACTATGATCACAAGGATAAAAGGATTTACCACCATTGCTCTAGGTATATAAGTTCTACTCCACATTGTGCTGATGTGCACGTGCCTGGTATGTCCATGTTGAGCTAAAAAGGGAGACTCCAAAGTGACAAGAGATGACTGTAGATATGATTCAAACTTTTGATTACTTCTCTACTAAGCCTTCAGTCCATAAATCTTTGTTGATAATGAAGTGAATCACATTGGGGATAATAAAAAGTCAGAAGATCTCATGCTAGTTCTGTTTTGACAACCTAATCTCGAGGCGCGCCTTGATCTTGAGGAGATATAACTACAGAAGGGTCGTGCCTAGAGATATAAGGAGAAAGGAAAGATAATGTGCATGATTGATGATGAGGAAGTTGAAAATTTGGATGTTAGCCACACCAAAGGTTCATGTAAGGTAATAAACACTGTTGATGAGAAGGAACGCGTGTACCATGATTCTATGAAAACAAATAAGGATAACATTGGTACTAAGGAAAAACACAAGGAGGACATTATTGGTCAGAAAAATAAGTAGCAAATATTATTTAATTCTTACAGGAATTTTAGGACTTGCTCCTGCAGGGCTATCATAAATTAAATGGAGTAAAAACTTCCTTATAAAAGATTAAGATAAAGTTGAAATAAGGTGTGCACCTGGTTAGGAAGAGGCCTTATAGGATGAATCCTAATTTGCATATGAAGGTGAAGGAAGAAATTGATAAAATGTTCAAGTCTGTAATTATTGAGCCTATTGAAGAATCTGAATGGGTCAGCCCCATGGTCATAAGCTTTAAGAAGGATGGTATGATAAGGATTTGTGTAGATTACAAATAACTCAATGCTTCATGTGTCAAAGATCCCTTTCTAACCCCTTTCACAGAGGAAATCCTTGGAGTAGCTCGGCATGAGATATATTATTTTACAGTTAGTTTTTTAGGCTATCACCAAGTACACATCATGAAATAATATCGAGAGAAGAAAAATTTCACCATTGAGTGGGGAATATTTTCATACAAATTCATGCCCTTTGGATTGAAAAATGTGGTAGTCATGTTCTTGCACATTGTGGTACAAGATTTTAAAGGTTTTATTCATAAATTCTTGTAGGTGTATTTGGATGATTGGACAATATATGGTTTAGTTAAATATCATTGTGATAATCTGAGGCTTATGTTTGAGAAATGCAAGAAATTGACCATCTCTCTCAACATCAAGAAGTGTATCTTTGCTAAACCCTTTGGAACTTTACTTGGAAACATCATTTTCAAAGAAGAATTGTTAGTAGACCTAGCCAAGATAGATGTAATCTTGGGCCTAGAAGAGCCTACCAATCAAAGTGAGGTGTGTGGATTCTTTGGACATAAAGGTTACTATAGGAAGTTTATCAAAGGATATGCAAATATTTCCACAACCCTGGAAGATTTACTCAAAGATAAAGGGAAATTTTATTGGGGTGACACGCAACAACAACCATTTGATACATTGAAGGAGAGGCTTACTACTACACATATTTTGCACTTTCCTTCATGGGATAAACCTTTTAATGTTCATGTTGATGCCTCTAGTATTGGAAATTGGCATGTAGTATTGGCATAACCAAGGGGAAGGAATTGTGGATCATCATATTTGTTTGGTAAGCAGGAAGTTGACACCCACATAGAAGAATTATATGACTATTGAGTGCTAGGAATTGTCCATGATCTACGCATTGTATAAGTTTAGACAATACTTGTTGGCAACCCTGTTTATTTTTTGTACAAATCATATGGCGCTCAAGTACTTTCTCAATAAGCATGTTTTGAAAGGGCGCATATGTAGGTGGATACTTCTATGTTCCAGAGAGTTTGATTTTCATAGTTGTTGTGAAACCAGGTCAGAGAAATTCAAGGCCTGATCCATTTATCAATGAATCAATTCTGGCAAGGACGCATAAAGCATTGAGGATACAATGTCAATATGTAAAACTTTTTTTAGATTGAACCATCATGCCCATAGACTTAGAGGATATAGCAATGTATTTTTACGCACTGGACAGGCACCTGAAGGTATGAAGACATTAAGAGAAAAATACAACTTGTTATACTCGTGGTGCATCTTATCAGTTGAATGGGGGAGATTTGTACAAGTTGGGTTGTGATGAAGTTTTATGCATGTGTGTTCTGGAGCATGAGCATGAGGTGCTATTCTGCAAGAGGCTCGTGGTGGAATAGCAGGAGGGCATTATTTTGGTGATGTTATAGCGTGCAACATTATAATTGTTGGACTTTGGTCGCAGACCTTGTACAAAGATACTAAGGAATATGTCAAGGCATGTGGTCATTTTCATTGCCTTAGAAAGCATGGCCACATAGAGATGAGATGCCATTGTTACGACCATATTATCAATTGCACGAAGCATTTTGAAAAGTGGGTTATTGACATTTGTAGGTCCTATTTCACTACCCACTGCTTAGGACTGATGTGTGCAGTGACATTATTACTTACACAAACTATCTGAAAAGGTGGAAAAATGTAGCACCTACAAATGATTGTACAATATCCACAACAATGTTCTTATGGGAGAATATTATTAGCAAGTATGGCTACCCATTAAGCTTGACATGTGATAGAGGAACTCATTTTTTGAATGAGATAATAACAATCCTATTAACAGAATTTATGGTGGTACACCATAAAACAACTCTTTATCACCCCCAAGCCAATGTATTGTAGAAGATTTTAATAAGATTTTGGGGCAGACGTTGACAAAAATATGTGATGTTGGAAGAAAAGATTGGGATGATAAAGTGTCAGTTGCACTTTTGGCATACAGGACCACTTATAAAATGTTGAATAAGGCCGCACCTTTTTAGTTTGTGTTCGTAACCGAGGCAATACTACCAGTTGAGTTCATGTTACCATGCCTTGTGTATTGTGTGCACTTAGGTTGACTTGATGATGAAGAGGATGTTGAAGAGTTCATTGATAAACTTATGGAGTTACATAAGAAGCGTGTCATTTCACCTTGGATCTAGAAGATTGAGAAGGAAAGATAGAAGGCATGGCATGATAGGCACATTAAGAAGAAGATGTTTATAGTTGGCAAGATGGTATTTCTCTATGACTTCAAGTTTGTGCACCACAAAAGGAAATTGAAAGTGCATTGGCTCGTGACCTTTTATAGTAACTAAGATACTTGAATCGGGTGCATGTTAATTGCAGGTGCATTAGATGACACTATGTTTCCTGGTTACTTTAGTGGGAGTAGGCTAAAGCCCTACTATAAATAAATCTTCTTGGTTTTTGTAATAAGACATTATTTCCATCTAGCTTAGATTTCCATTTCAAGTGTTTATTTCAAGATGTTGTTATGCTTTGTTTTTTAATTTCCTTGTTTTATTATAATAAGTGTGCTTATGTGCATAGGAAGTTGATTACTATCTATTGAGTTCATGTGCAAGAGGACCATGCATAATTTTAGTGTGGGGTGAACCAAGAAGTATAATGCACGCTGAAAAGGATATCTGGTGGGTTTTTGAAGGAAAATAGAAGTGGATGGAGATATGCGCGCAATGCTAGGAGAATGGTGTGCTAGTCTGAAGGGTGCAGCATATAGGAAGAGTGGGAAAATGGTATGACACTACGTAATGAAGGATGGTGATAATAAAGAAAATTGATCAGGATTGGAAAACAACGTACGAGGAAGGATCGTGCAGTGTAACACGAGGTATCTAGTAAACATGGTGAACTACTTAGTATATGGCACAAAGGATTATGTACTTTGGTATAGGGAGGCATGCGCGTAAGGAGGTCTATAGCTTGGAAATTAGTAAGGTGCACCAGAAGGTTATGACTGTAGTGTGTGAAAGGAGGTTAAGTGATAAAACAAAAAGTGGAAAAGTTTCTTTAGTGACATAATAACTTAAAAGCATAAAAGTGAGAAAAAATGGGTTAAAAGTGGAAAAGTAAGCCGATGGAATATTAAAAAAGTTATAAAAGGGAAAATCAAGTTATTTTCTACATTGCATTCAAGAGAATTTGAGAAATTGAACTACTAAGTGACTTGGTGCAACAAGAGAAAGAAGAGTGAAGAGAAAACTAGAGAAATGTACGTAAGAATTTGTGTTTATATCCTTATGAAGAGAGAATTTTGAGCCATTAGTTGAATACAACATTACGGAATGAGTAGAAGGGATTGCAGGAAAAAAATTTGAACAGACTAGGGTTCACAACGCTCAGATAGTCACAGTAAGATATTGTTGTGAAGAAAATTACTCTAGGGACAAAAAGTTTCAGGAATAATGGAACCAAAGACTGGAAGGGGGAAAGCTTGCACATGAAGAGGGTTGAAGTTCAAAGTGGAGGATATCCCTCAGAAGATATCTATACATAATATGTAGTACCCTCCTAGAGTATTTAGGGTTTAGACTTGGAAGTCAGAGCTTACAAAGTGCAAAATCAACAAATTCAACCATAAGGCTCCAGGGAATGAGGCGATGTTGAAGGTAGACATGTTGCGGGAACTATTAAGGAAAAACAAAGAAGTCCATGTGGTTGTGGATGACATGGTAAGAAGAAATCTAGGGAAGGTAGGGGTTATCTAGTTATTCAAGCTACCCTTTTTCACAAATTCCGTACACTTGTTTTAGTGGCTCATGTCCAAGTTGCATGAGGACTTCTTCTATTTTATGGGTCAAAGAATGAGAATTACAACCTAGCTCATTGAACAGGTCATAGGTTTGCGGAGAACTAGGGAGGATATAGATTTGGATCTATGTTTTGATGCAAAAATCAATGAGTTGGCCATCAAATTACAGTTATGAAAAAGGAGGAAGGGCCATGACATTGATAAGCTCACAGATTTACAACTAGGGTTGTAAAGTACTCGTAAGTTGTCAAATTGGGTGCCTCGGAGAGGTGAATTTATGTAAATAAGTTTTTTTTATATTGTACACAGGATGGCACACATGACCCATTACATACATCATGTAAATACATTGCAAATGGAATCATAGAGGAGGCCAAGGCAGTACGAATGAGTAATGGTCCAAGATAACCTATAAGTTGATCCTTCTATTTTATATGTAATTTCACTGGTTAGATTTGGGGTTCCAAATGGTTTTAGATCGAAGATATGTGGGTTGCACCCACCAGTGAACAAGTCCCCTACAGTTCAAATCACTTAATCTAGATACACTTGTGATGGCACGATAAAAATGCATACAATGTGAGGATATATAAATGGTACATCTATTACGTGTATATTTTGAGTTGTAAAATTGTCGCATCATTGAGTGAGTTGAATAGATGTTGGGGATCTTGAAAATTTTACATGTTGATGCAACACTATAGTCTTGCATATTTAAATCTAGGATGAGAAATGGGTCCATGGTGGAACTTGTGATTTGCATTCACGTCTAATATTTCAAGTGCGCAGTGAACAAAGACAAAGCCTTAGTGTACATAATTTAACCTTTTATGCTGAAATGTTGTTTTCTGATTTACATATCTTTGCACACGGCATAGTAGATATGACTGTAAGGGTCCTGCATATCTGGAGATTGCTAGAGGTTTTTGAACTGTGAATAAAAAATGTTAAATAAACGAGATATATGCAGGGTCTTTGTGGTATTAAGGCCAAAAAATTAGTAGAGATCAGTAGAGATGGATAATCAAATGATTATTTCCTCTCACATTATGGAAGACCTCTTATTCTCAAGAGTCAATGTTTGTGACTACTTTATGGATTAGAGGAAGAAGAGGAAGGTGCCGGATTGACCATACTAAGTTAAGAGAAAGAAAATGTATTATAGAACTAAGGATTAAGTTGCAATGGTCTTTTATAGAAGCATCCAACCACCTAAGGAAAGTCAAAAAATAAATGAAGAATGCTAAAGATGCTCAAAATTTATCTCTAGTTGAGAGGGTCTAGTTAAGACCAAGCTATGTAAATGGCCATGAAACCCTATTGGAGGAGCTCGAGTGGGGGAATGGGATACGAACATCTAGCTAAAAATAAGGATTGAGGAATAGAACAGTTAGGTGGTCCACAAATTTTGGGAAAATAATAAGATCCCGCTCAAAGATAAAACACCTGATCATGAGGAGGCACAAAGGGAGAAAGAAGCTTATTATACTTATGTCATCAGAGAAGATAAGGGCACAGAAGTCATGGGACTAGTATGATTCACCTTTAATCCAGAGAAGTTTGAATAACAAAGGCAAAGGTGGTGAGGAATATGGTAACCTAGGTCACCACAAATGGACTTTTCTGGTATGTGGCCTAAGAAGGTCTTGAGGGTGTGTTTCCAAAGCACATGCCTACAGAGATATTATATGGTTGGGAACTTATGGATAAGCATTGAGGGGTCTCTATGCACCATGAAGATGTTTGTCTTAGAATTTGCATACACACATGTGAGGATTTAATTTCAAATTGAGTAAAATTCCCTCAGTGATAATAGAACTAAACAGTGAGTCAGGGAAGAAGTACAAGACAGTAGACCCCATGTACTTGACAGATGAGAAGGCATGTAATGCCTTGTAATAATTATGGTCACGGATGTCATGTGTAGAAACTTGGATGTTGGGGCTACAATGAGAGGTTATGAGTAAGAAATAAGAAGGTATAAAGTTAGTATATTGAATATTGAAGAAATATATTGACAGGGGGAGAGGTTTATCAGACAAAGCATAAATATGATAGGGCAAGTAGCATTCGTTAACAAATTAGTAGGTCAAGTCCCAACCTTGGTAAGTTAGGACAGGAATTATTACAATGTAAAATGAGGTGGAATATCTTAAATATCTACAAGTGTAGAATGGCTCTGGTGGGCATCAAAAGAATTATGAAGCCAACCATATTTTGAATGCCTAGATAAATAAGGAAAAGGAATCTTGAAATAAGGTGGTTGCTTGAAGAAAGAATTACTGAGCTTGAGGACTTATTCACATAGGCTCAAGGAGGTCTATGTAAGGCCGAATTGGATTTTACATAGGAGTTATAAGTGCGATCCACATCCTTAATGATCACATAAGTGATGAAGAGTACAACACTCAAGGATATCCAAGAAAATAATCCCACTAATAAGATAGAACGAACTAAGGTTATGGCTAAGGCATTAGAGAAAAGTGGTAATAAAGGCCAAGAAGGATAAGTTGGAGCTAAGAATCAAGCAATTTCAGAATTTGGTATTAGAGCACATGGGTGTGATTGAAGGAGTGTTTACAATATTGATTAAATGGTGATCCAGGATATCAAGAGGTAAAGTTAAAGAGTTGGCACCTGACCAAGTATCAAGCATTGTAGAGGCAGTGCCAGAGAAAGCATTAAAAACTTGAAGAGTGGAAGAAAGTGGAGGTTGAGATAGATGTTGAGTTCCTAGAACTCTTTCAACAAATGAGGTATAAATAAGATTTCATTTTTAATGTGATGATTATTTTTGGGATATTGAATTATTTATTCTTTCATTGATTATTTGTATATATCTTTGGAGTAACAAGTTGAGGACAAAATAATTTCAAAGGACAACAATCCAAATTAGTGTGGAGTAATGTTGCACCAATGATTTGGCTAAGTGCACTTTTTTGCAAGGATCTTGGGCATGTGTTAAAGGAAGGTGAAAATACACAGGGTGAGAATTATTTAGAGTCAGGTGAAGGCATTGTCTCTCCCTAAGAAAGAAACCTCATAGACTAAGCCAATTTTTTGAAGCACAGGTAAAAATTGAAAGCATAGAATTAAAATGATCGATCAAGCAATGATTCAGAACTAGAGGTTGAAATGACTGATAAGGATGACTTAAAAGCTAAGGAATTTCTTTTTTTTGGGATAAATAACATGCAAAACAAAGATGAAGATTCATGCATAGATTGAGCTAATAATATGATTAAATAAAAGTTTATTTACAATTTTAATCTATTATTAGGATTTATAGAAAAGCATGCACACCTTATGACTATTTTTGGATGAACACATGGCTATTTTTGAGCATGCAGTCTATTTTGAGACAATGCATGGGTGTATGAAGGGAAATTCCCCACCCCTATATATAAATGTTGTATGACATTGTTTTGTGATAATGACGACATATGAATGAGAGCCTAATGAGTGTTATGTTTCTTTGAGTACTAGTACGCATGACTCAAGTGGTAATGAATGTTATGCTTTTATTAGGTCCAAGACTCTAGTCTTGCATGGATGTTGTGGATGGATTTTGGTAATTGAATGTATCTAAATATGGTGAATACATGGTGTCATTGATCTTAGTGGTTATCTGATCTGTTATGTTTCCTTATTACATGTGTTTCCATTATAAGCTCATGATATGATACTTGTAATGATCTGTAATTGAATATATGATTTGATATTAGTTATCATGGATATGTATGCTAATATATTGACAAGTAAGCAAAAAGGAGGTACTTGGTAGCTTCGCATGCTTCATGTGAGAGTTTAGATCTATTTGAATGAGGTGTCAATGTACGTAAGCAATTGAATGGAAATAACATACTACAAATATGGTTGTGGTGTCACTGATTTTAACCCCCGTTAATGGAAAAGGGTGTCATGGCATTGACATATGTAGTCTCCATGATGATGTTATTCTGAGGTATTAAGCATGAAGGTTCATAAGGTTCCTTGTTAGGAGTTCTAGGTGTGTTATCATGTTATCCTGGCATGGTTTTAAGTAAGCCAAGTCACTGGTTTGAGTCATTCTTGAGTTGTTTGGATTGATTTCATGAGGTCATTCATGGTCCATGAGGTATGATGTGTCATGAGTGTACATGGGTTTTTATGTGGTCAACATGGTTTGTTCATGGTTGAGTCAATTCTTTCCAAGGTTGCTTCTAGCCCTAAAGCATGTAAAATGAGGTAGACATCTGAGATTTGGACAAGATATTTCTTTTTTGAGCATGGAATAAATATATTAATAGTTTACCTAAGGTGTGTGATTATTTTTAGGTAAAAAATCATAGGTATGAGGCATTTACAGGGTCTTTAGGAAGCAACAGGTGAGAAATAAGCAGGGAAGAACATGTAAATGAGAGTAGATAGAGAACTATAGGAATATTTGGGATAAATGGTGAGAATGGACAGGTAGATTAGGTTCTCATGGTGCTTCATGCCAAATTTAAGGTCATTATGAAGAATATTTTTGAATATATGCAAGTTTTGGTGAAACTAGGTAAGTTGTAGTTTGTTTTTATAAAAAAGTTGGACCTTTTGATACTCTTTGTGAGTTGTGTACTTTACATGAGGACCTTATATATTTGGAATACCTTCTTAGGTAATTTATGAATCTTTCAAAAAAATAATTAGGTGGTTTTATTATCACGTTTTTATGAACCATCGTTAAGAAGGAAAAGTGGTTTGAAACCCTAGCTAAACCTTAACTATGATAAGCTTGCAGAAGAGTGAGTATATAGAGCCTGTTTTGTGTTCTAGTGAAAAAGTGATGATTATATGTTGTAGACGACTCTTCCATATTTCCATTAAGGTATGTTATAGCATGTGGTATTATTTGGACCCCACCTAAAAAGGAAATTTTATGAAGAGTTTCAGTTTGTGGAAAAGTTATCCAAATGAGGTAAAGACTAAATTGGCATTTATGATAGCTCATGAGTTTTTTAAGATGTTCATGAATGTTTTAGGTCATGAGAAATTATAAAAATGACAAAGTGTGCCCTATGACCTGAAACAAGAGATAAAGGTGGAGTGAATGCTTGATTCAAGTTCTGTTGGAAATATAATTTAGAGACCGTTCTAATAGTAGAATTTTGTCTCATGATGATGAGTTTTGATATGGTTTCTAAGGAATTTTGTGGATAAGAATAGTTTTGGCTATCCAAGAAAGAACTATTTTTATTGAAATATTGAGTTAGTTAGAGGATGAGATGGATTGGGTGATGTTTGATATCACCTAGAATGTGAAGAGAGATTAATTTGGAACAAAATGAATCCATTTGGAGGTCTTGAAAGTATCAGAAAGGGTGTTTATCAGATGAGTTTGGAAAGCAAGTTTTTAGGAAACATTTTTTGGTGAAGGAAAACATGTTGTGGATTGAACTAGTAGATGTTTCATTATCTTTAACTTATTCAGGAGTGTTATATAGGTTCTATAATTTCCATGAATTTGTCACATGCCATATTTGAGGTTTTATTTGATGATACATAATCCAGAAGGCGAAGACAAGGTGTTGGAAACATGTGTTTTGTATAGGTAATCAGACACTATGCCCATTAAATGAAATACTATGATTATTTCATGATAATTGTGACCATGGATAATGTTTTAATTTTATTTTAAACATGTGTGTTGATTTTTAGTACATGACTAAAATATATTTTTGTTAGGAAATTTTTGACATTTCAATGCATGGGTTTTGAGGATTTTTGGTGATGGAAGAAGGGTTTTTATTAGGTCAACCAATATGGGTCACTTATATCTGTTATGAAAATTATATGGTATTTTTTAATGATGTATTGGTCATTCAAAATGAGGGATTTTTGTTTTGAATTTTTAATTAAGAAGGAACTTATAAAATCATAGATTTGGGTTCTTTTGTGAACTAGTTGAGTGAGAGTGCTCTTCAAGGGAAAAGTGTGACCTAGAGGAGAGTGATTTACAGGTATGTGTGCATGATTTGAAGGATGAGGAAGAGTATGAAAGGTTGAGTATTGATTCAAAGAATGTGTGAAAGATATTGGAGCTATAGAAAGATCAAGAAGGAGAAGATAGAGTAAGTTTAAAGACCTAGTGTTTGAGCTAGGTTTATGAGATGAATAAGTGATATCCATCAATTATGGCAGAAAAAAAATAGATATAAAACATATTTATGTGTCTAAGTTGGTGTTTTTTCATCCTAGGGTGTTGTATCCTCCTTCTAGAGTTGGTGCTTCACTAAACTAGGGTTTTGTGCTCCTTGTAAGGTTGGTGCTCTACTAAACTAGGGGTTGGTGCTCCTTATGGGGTTGGTGTCTCACTAAATTTGAAACATGGAAATATAATGTTTTTTTTTCAGTGGTTTTTCTTCCCCATGAGGTTTTCCCACTTAAATCTTGTGTCCATGAGATCTCTTGCATGTTTTATAGTTCTTTGAATGCATTATGCACACTTAATATGATATGGTTGAATGTATGTGAATGAGTGAATGTTATTAATTGATGAAACTAATGGTAAATGAAATAAAGGAATTTGTAAGACTGATTCACCCCCCTCTCATTCCATTTAAATAAGAATTGAACTTTATTTTTGGTTTGTTTTTTATATCTGTTTAAATCAGATCTATACTTTATGTTATCTCTGCACTTTAGTATTCTATTTATCTCAGATTTAATACATAATATTCATATTCATTATCACATTTATTTTATATATATTCTAAAAAAGGGTTGAAATCCATCCTATTAATTTCTTACTTCTTGAGACTGACATTATTGGGTAGCCCTCCATATATCTACTAATCCATTTTTCTTCTTAGTCTTATTTTGTGTGCAGATCATCTTACTCACAATGAGGATAAGTTCATCTTTGCACCCGTATTCATATTCATCCCATATTGAGGTACCTTAAACCAACACATACTTATATTTACTTGTTTTCTTTAGTAGTACACTAATATGAGTAGGAATGAGGAGATTTTGTTCAACATTTTGGCTCACCCAGTGGGACCCACCCTTTCTTGGTGAGTCTTGTTATTTTTATTTAATTTTCATCTTCTTTCTTCCATACATATTCTACTAACCTCACAAGGAGGATTGTTTATTACTTAATTTCATGTGCTGGATCATATCACTTGGATTGGATTTTGATTTCTTTTTTAAAAATTCAAAATTCAGATAAAAATGACAATTTTTATCTAGGTAATTCTTTTTTATTCCCCATCTCTTTATTTTATTGCATTATATCTCTTGTCTACTTCTTTCATCAAATTTACACCTTTCAGTTTGGATCTAATAATAAGCCTTCATATATGTTTAGAAATCTAGTTAAACTATGGGTTTTAACACTTTACATACACTTTCATCACACACATCCTAAAACACATAAACCAATTTCCACATCTAAACATCTCCAACCAAGTGGAACTATTGATATTTCATCGCCCAATAGAAAATCCACTATGGTGTTCTAGTCATGTTACAATTTTTTTGTCTGCTGGTATATTGGCTAAGATACCAACTCCCTTATTGTTGTGGGACTATGAAATGATGAGGTAGGCCCAAATACCAATCCCCGTACCAGTATTCATCTCAGATTTGTGCCTCATGTACCTTTAGGTACATCAAGAAATTCATCCAAAACTACCTGAAACCATCCATATATTTTCATTTCATAGGTTCCCTTTGAACCCATTTTTCATTTCTTTTCACATGCCTTTCATAATCAAGATGATTACAATTTTGTTACTTGACTTTTTTATTAATAAACTATATAAGTTCTTGTTTTTCTATTTAAATCCTATAATTACCCATTCTTAGGTAAGGAAAACACAACAATCTACCTCATCTGATGACATCCCTAATTCAAATGATATTTCCCAACAAACTTCCACACTTGCCACTATTTATTTTACACGTATGATCACCACACCTTTGGTCTCCCAATACCTTGTTTCTATGGTGTCTCTTCATGAGACTCATGTCATCCAAAATAATCCTCATCTTGAAATTAATCCTTTCATCTCTCATCATCCCATTCCCTCTATATCAATTATGCCCCCATCTTCTACTCCTTTATAAAATCTTAGACCTCTTACCATTCCTCGTGAATGCTCACAGTTTCAATAACTCCTTAACGCTAATCCTATCACCCTTTATGAATATCTAATCCATAAATCTACCACAATCCCTCATGATCATCAAACCACTCAACTGGTGGATATAATTCCACCTAATTTACATCATATCAAAATTATCCCCACTTCTCCTATCCCCATTACTTCTTCATCCACCATTTCCATTAGTGTCTTATCCAATCATCACAATAGTCTCACTTACTTCCTCCTACATCTGAATAGCATAACCATACTTTTCCTCTTATCTTCACTTCTCATGTTCATACCAATGTTATCACTTCGCAAGCCCATCCTTATAAGTAAATTCAAGTAAATTAACTCCCTCCTCAAGGTGCTTATCACTATATACTTCCCACTTAACCAACTCAAGCATCTCAACCATCCATTACTTACATCCCAACTTATCCTCTACCAAACCAATCAAATGTCCCCATCTCTCAACAACTAACACAATCTCACCAATCTTATCACATCCTCATTTCCCAAAAAAAATCCCTATCTTAACCCATTCAATTATGGCCCCTCAATTACATTCCCCCTTATATACCAATTTCATCAAAACCTACTCATCCTCAAACTTATCAACCTTGTAAACAACCTAATCCATCTACTTCATATGCATCTCAATCGCATCCTTCAAATTCTCAACTCCACCCATCTAATGATCCCACGCAAGCTTTATTAAGTAGAATGGATAATCTTGAAGCTACTACCTTAGGATCTAAGGCCACATTATCATACGATCAAATTTTCAATGAACCCATTAATACTTAGTTATGGTCAAGCCATATCCTCTACTAGGAAATTCCAAAGTTTTGCAAGTTCAATTACAAGGAGGATCCCCAAAAAAATATTCGTGCATTTAGACATTCATGTTACCACATTGCTCATGATCAATACCTTATACTTCACACATTCCCCATGTCATTGTCTAGTCTTGCATTAGACTGGTATAATAAAATTTCACATCATTCATTATACTCATTCACCCAACTTGCACAATTTTTCCTAGAACACTTCTCAATCAATATTGTGCATGATATTACTATCACATACCTCTATTCCATTAGATAGTATGATGATAAATATATCTCGTATTTTTTTGCATGATAGCACAACATCATTAACTAATTATCATTCTCCCTTCTACTAACTAATATTATTTACCTATTCTCACATTATTATGCAAATCATATATCCTCTAGTATTCAAATCCAATCATTATAAACCTTTGAATAGGCATTCAACATGGATAAAAAACTTGAAGTTCATGCCCTTGAGAAAGGCCATCTTAAACTTTAATGCAATTATCCCAAACTCAAGTTCACTAAGTCCTCCATGCACGGTGACGAATTTAAATTTTTTGCTAATTCCATTATGATTAAATCTTCCTCTACACCCATTTTTCACTTGGATCCTCCAAAAATAGATCCTATAGAACCTCCTAATTATACCCCTCTCGGGGAATCCTATAGTTCAATATTTGACAAGTTAATGGTGGTTCATCTCATTCAACTTCCTCCCATATAAAATTTTGAATATTAATGACCCACACCATCATGGTATTGCAAGGAACATTATTGTAAATATCATCAGTTCCTAGGTCACAACATTAAGAAGTGTCATTCCTTCAAAGATATTTTCCAACGCCTTATGAATCAAGATGATATCCAATTGGATAATCTTAATGCTCCAACTAATCAACCCCTTGATGAATTCAAATAACCTTTTCCCAATAATCTAACAAAAAATCAAATTCCACCCCCACATCTTATGCACCTAATATTCACACAATAAATACCATAAATAGAGAACCAACATTATCACCTACACCCATCACCTCTTCATCAATTGCACCCACATCTATTTTAGGCCTTTCTCCAACATCCATCATTCCTTCATTAGCTAAACATATCTTCACTTCAATTCGTACCCCTCCACCCATAACCTCATTCATATCCACACCTACTTATGCACTTAGCATATCTACACCAACTATATCTAAAAATACCTCATCCACATCAATCTCAAATAAACCTACCACCTAATCCATATCTACGACATCCCAATCTATCACACCTAATTCTTCACCAAAATCTACCTTAACAACCACTCCTATATCTATACCCACTTCCACATCAATCAAATCTACTATTGTGACCATAAACACATCAAGATCTGAACCTACATCCAAATCCATACCACCTCTTGAATCATACTCTACACATACACCCCTACTTAACAAAATTGTAAATGATATTCTCACCCCATCTACAAAACCAATAACCTCTACACCAATAAAAAATAAACCTATATAATCTACAAACCCTCTTGATATCATAGTGTGCATCATCCAAAAACCCCTCCCATTTTCCACATTTGCATCTACAACACAACCCACATTACCTACTTCTACTTCTACAAACCCTTCGATTGAAATCCTCACCATCATTTCCAAAGGCAAAACCTCACAACCAAATTTAAAGGACCTTGGCATACACATTCAAAAATCCTTCACACACCCACAAAAAATGGTGGAGCTCCCTCCTCCCAAGGCTGACCCTATTAAGAAAACCAATGTCACATCCTCACTTTTAGGTGCAACTCCATCCATCTTAGGGTTATGACATTCATCTAAGACTCCCATCATCAACCAAGACAATAAATTTAATATTTCTTCCAAATATGACCCCTCTTAAAAACCATCTACAATTTTTAAATCAAAATCCAATTCATCTAAGTCCCCAATCACCAAACTTGAAACTAAGTCACAATCACCATCTTCTTCTTTCAAATCTAAATATGAGTAAAAATCTCTAGTCAAACCTCATAAGAGCAAACTATCCCTCTTATCTTCATCCACTATTCACAAATTTGCTTCATCTATGACCTTTTCTTCAACAACCCCCATCATTTCATACACTGAGATCTTCCAATGTCTTATTCAAGAATTGACAATCACCCTTCCTCCCATCAAGTCTTTTGATCCACATGGAAAAAAACCCACATGGTTTGATCTTGTCATTTTTTCTTACCATTGTACCCCTAGGAATGATATCAAAAATTGTAAGGCCCTCCAAGATATCATCCACAATCTCATTGAAGAAGATGGCCTTATCATCAAAGGGGATAACCCTCTTCCCTCTATTAATTCATCTATAACCAATATCACTTATCCATCCCAATATTCACCCACAAAAATCTCTAATTCCCCTCATTCATCAAGGACCATCGTTGTTTTTCCTACTCCAAATACTACTTCCCCTAGGGACGGTCCTCCTTCTTTATTAATGTTGCTCATATTACCAATCATTCTCATCTTCATGATCCTCAACCATATATCAAATCAAAATCAAAATTCATCATCACTACTACTTATAACAATCTTATCCAATCTCCCTCAGCATCCATATCCACATCCAAATTACCTGATGATGAGTCTTTCGCCACCAAGATGAAAAATCCCTCACTAGGGGAGTTTTAACCCCTCACTCTTAATCCTTACACATATTATTTGTTATCTCCATATCTCATTCACATCATTCTATCTTCCTCTCCATCAAATAACCCCCTAGACATGGATGATAATGTTACTCTTCCCCTTGACTTATTTTAATCTTCAGAATCACTCTAGGGTTGGTTGACTATCAAGCTAGTTCTCTTCAATGTCTCATCTAATCTCACCCAATCCCATCTAGCTCTACTTATCCTTCATCTGTTCTAATATGCTATCTCATATTTTTCAATCTACCTATATATTACCTCATCCTAATTCCACCTTTGTGTCCATATTTGTGCCCCTTTTGGGACATCATATCTCATCTTAAGCCCATTTTTGTGGCCGTCTTCAAAGCATGTTTCCTCACTTCCTCATGTTTGATTGATAACACATAATATTTTATCTCCTCTCATCTACCTCACCTCATCCAGTCTTCTACAAGCTATCATCTTATCCCATCCAATCCCCCATATAACAAGAATTAAGAGATCATGAATTTAATGTCGGTGACCTTTTCCTTAAATAAAAATCATAACATCACTACTTTAGAAAGGATAAAAATGGAATTTTTTCTCCCAACTCAATTGGACCTTATATTATTATGCATAAGTATGGGTTAGGGGCCTATCAATTGGTTTCACTTGATGGTAAACTGAAAATAGAACCTCTTAACACATTTGTGGCCTTCCTATTGTCAACACACCTATCAAATTGAACTTAGTTATCTTAGTGGCCTTACATCCATATTTAACATCTTTAATTTATCATTGTAATGATTTGGAATTATGTGGTCTACCATCACTTTCCTATCTGCGACCTTAAATATGGACCCCATAGATATGCTCATAGCATATTCCTTACGGATAGGTTCTTCCTTCTTGGTGAGAAATCCATAATCATTACATCCACTTCCTTCTTATTTACCTAATGAATCCATGCTAAGGGCCCATAGGTGTCACTCGTATACTCACTATCCCTTCCTAAGTGGTCTACCTACCTATCCCTAGCTCTTCCATAAAAATTCAACATCCCTAATGCTCGTCTAAAAACTATATTAGTAAAATAAAAATAGACTAATCCCTTGAAGGACAATTGTTCATAAAAGAAAAAATGTAAAACATATAGACTGATCCCTCAAAGGATAACTATCATATACCAAGCTATTTATATAAGAAAAATCCAATATCTAAAAGCATAAAAGAAAAATATAGACCTTTCCCTCAAAGGATGGATACTATACATATCATGGAAGTGAAGGATTCCCACATTGATCAACCTTCTATCTATTTCAAAAGAAAACATCTTAAGAAAGCTTCCCACATTGATCAACTTTCTCATCCATAACAAACTTCCCACATTGATCAGTTTGTGCCATATTTCTCAGATCTGGGCATATACCTAAGGATGCCTACCTAAGGAGAACCTATATTCCCACGTATGAGTTACATATAAATGCTTATATCATGTCGACATTAGGTTTATAATTCCACTTTCCATACTTCTCCTCATGACCCTTAGATTACTAACTACAAATGTTTGTGTGTTAACACCTGATATTAGCTATAAGTACATTACCTTGATCAGATCCCTTTCATGTTTACCTCAAATCTGGTTCGAAGAATCTATCCTTTGTGTGATCTTTGCTATGATGAAATGTCATTCTTGTCTTTTTGGTCATCCTATGGAGGTCGTATTTTTTCCCATCTTATTCATTTTATTCACTCTATTTCATCTTAAAGTCCACCTTTGTGGCCAACTTTGTGTTCCTTCTTAGGGCACCATATCTCATCTTAAGTCCAGCTTCATGGCTAGATTTCATATCCATCCCACCCAGATGCATATTTAATTGATTCATCATGTATGAAGGATATCACATAGTTTTCCCTCATACCTTGTTGTGACCCTTGTCTTAACCATTTTTTACATTTGTTTGTGCATAGTTAATGTTTTCCTTTGACCCATTGGTCCCAAGGCTTGCACACCCATTTGATCATATTCCCTTGGTTTTCATCCATTTTGCAGTGGTTTTTTTCTAACTCATAGGTTGATAGGAAATTTATGTCATCTCCATTGAGGTCATACTTTTTTCCTTACCGAAGTGATTTTGAAACCACTATCATATTTTTATTTAGTTTTTAGTTTTTATTTCTCCTCATTTGGGATATATAATTTGTTCATCTTCTCTTTTCTCGTTCTTTCCACACTTTTCTCTTCACCCATATCTCTTTCAAACTCATGACCAATTCTTCCTTGTGTCAATGATCCCTAGTTTTAGGGGGAACATCTCATCAATCATCTTTTCATCATTTCTTATTTTTGTCTTGTGGCTTGTCTGATGCAAACCACTTGACAAAAAGGGGAAAATGTAGAAACCAATTTTTTGTATCGCTACCCCTCACCCCATGTTCTCTCTTTTTTTGTATGCATACACCCATTAGAATCCCACCTTCCCTCCAAAATCATATTTTATCTATTTTATTAGTATTTACTATCACATTAGTTTATCTATCTTAAGTATCTATAAATCACCATTAATTAATCAAACTCTCCCTAATAATAAATAATTATTTCTAAATCCCCCCATTTAATTCATTTATTATCCCTAAATCATCTCCTAATCCTTTTATTCTCCCCAAATCCTCCATTTTATCCTTCCTATGAACTCAACCACCCTTATTTAATGATTTCACCTCTCCATGACATTTATTTAATGTTTTCCACCTCCCACCTACCCATTTATCTTCCCTATGTAACCTTAACTTGACCATATCATCAACAACCATAATATTCCCCCTTAGGCCCATTTTCCCTTGAGTTGGACATCCTTCCACCTCCCAAGTCGATGACTTTCTGAAGTCACCAAAATCCTACCCAGGTCACCATCAACCCTATAAATATAATCCCACCCCTTGTTTTACCAAGATGTAATTTCAAATACTCTCAGCTATCTTGTGAATTTGATTCGGTTTCCTATGAGTGCTTATAGTTATTATCACTATTTTAGAGCCTTCTTGGAGATATTGAGTTCATTTTTGGGAGTCTTTAAATCCTATTTACATCTTGCATGCTTAGATATACCATCTCCTCCCTCCAAACCATAATTGTGAACTTTTGTAGGTTTTATAGTCATTAGAGATCCTAGTTCTTACATGTAGCCATCTCTATCATCATCTACAAACTGTCATTTTATCCATTTCCATTCATTTAGACCTAGATTTTTCCTAGTCACCGTCAACCTTGTATGGTATCTTTCAACCCATCTCATTGTTGTTTTATATTATGTTATATTTCCCATCATCTGTTTGATTTATGCATTCACAACTTCCAAGATATTTAGATCCCATCATCTTATCCTTCTACAACCCCCATGTCTTCTTTTTCAACATCCAGTCACTATGGATTCATTCTAGTTGTCATCAACTAGATCAACAGTTGGTGCATCCTTCATCATTTTCTAATTTTCTTTTATCCTTTCAAGGAGGTCCATATTTAAATTATTCTACATTGGTTTGTTCTCATCCTAGATCTAGACTAGCTTCAAATCCAACTATGACAACCTCTTACAAGATTGTTTCTACATTCTTCTCTCATTCTTCCTGTAGTTGCCACAAATCCTTCCCACTCATCATTTACCACCTTCTGTAGTCTCGAGTCATCATCAAACCTCATAGGTTTGGTTTGTTTTTATATCTATTTAGATCAGATCTGCATTTTATGTTATTTCTATAGTTCAATATTATATTTATCTCATATTTACTACATTATATTTAGATCCATTGTCACATTTATTTTATATATTTTATAAACAAGGGTCGACATACATCCTCGGAAGTTATTACTTCTCAGGACCGACATTGTTGGGAAACCCTCCACATATTTACTAGTGCATTTTTATTCTTAGTCTTCTTTGGTGTGTAGATCATCTAGCTCACAGAGAGGATAATTTCATCTTTACACCTATATTCATCATCATCCCATCTCGAGGTACCTTAAACACTCACATACTCGAAGTTACTTATTTTATTTAGTACTAGTTCACTAATCTGAGTAGGAACGAGGAGATTTGGTTCAACAATATGTAATCGTAGAAGAATTTATTTATCACAAATCCTTCAATGGTATGTTGTTAATATTTGTTGATGAAGAAGAAGTAGAGAAAATTCTCTTTGAATCCCACAGTGGAGTCTGTGGTGACCACTTTTGAGGGCATTAAACCAATTGAAAGATCTACCAAATGAGCTAATTTTGGCCCACACTAAAGCATGATGCTATGGAATACTTTTACAAGTGCCAAAAGTGTTAAGATTTTTTACACACTATACATATCTCGACACAAGATCTACAACTGATAGTTACACCTTAGCCCTTCTCTACTTAGAGTCTTGATTTGATAGGGAAATTATCTCCCTCATTTTTATATGGAAACAACTTTATTATCGTGGCCACTAATTATTTCACAATATGGATTGAGACCATGCTTATAACCACAGTACCATATCAGCTATTGTTAAATTCATCCTAAACAAAATCATTTTCTGGTATCAGGTTCCTCATGTCATTATATCAGATAATGGTACCGTATTAAAGAATGAAGAGGTACATGAGTTGTGTGCAAAGTTAAAGATATATCATCACATGACCTCATTATGCTACCCTCAGGCCAATGAAAATGTTGAGGCCATGAATAATAATTTGAATTCCATCCTCCTAACGATAGTTAAAGAGAACAAGAGAGATTGTCAAATAAATTTATTTCCATCCTTGTGGGCTTATAAAACCTCAGTACGAACACCTACGGGGCAACCTGTTTTTCTCTATTTTTTTGTTGAAGTGGTCTTACCACTCAAGGTAGAACTACTGATTCTTCGTGTGTCTTTGTAAGGAATTATTGAAAAATAAACATACCATGAAGTGAGATTGTAAGAATTGGAAATCTTGGATGAAAAACATCTTAGAGCTGAGAAACATCATTGGGTCTACTCTAACAGGATATGTTGCCAATACAATAAGAAATTTTACGAATAAAAAATAAAAGCAGGAGACCTTATATTGAGGTTAAACATCCAAATCAACAAAAATGTTGATGAATGAAGGAAATTTAGAACAAAATGGTTAGGCCCATACCAGGTAATAATGGTGTGTATTATCTGTGTACCTTAGAGGGTGAGGATTTTGGTGATTTCGTCAACTCATTTCACCTTAAAATATTTTACATATAGCCACTTGAATTTCCACATTGTACATTATTGCATTCATACCGCCTTGTCATCAACATTGTCACATTGTTGAAATTGTAAATGGGAAACTTACTTTTCAAGTGACTTTCAAATCTTTCAAACTTTGGAAAATATATCAAATCTTATGTCTTCAATATTCACTTCACTTATTTAAACTACGTAATTTACCTCATCATTTTATTTCATGAGATAAAATCTTGACAGTGATTTTATAAGGACTTATATACATAGCTTTCTTCATGATCTCTTCTAATTTTGGTGTTTCTCACCCATAGTTTCTCTATAAGATTCTTGATGAAAAATATTTCCTCTAAGAAAATTCTCTCAATGACATAAACATTCTAAACATTTCACCTCAAATATTTTTTTTCCAATCTAAACCTTTTGTGGTGAGCCCTCACACCCTAATAGTTATGTGGGGTTGAGGCTAGGGGAAAATGTTCCCTCTTAAAAGCACAATCCAAAGTCAATTAAAAATTATAAATAAACAATAAATAAAAAATTCCTTCTTTTACAAATGAAACTACACTTCTTTCCCCTACCGACCTTCGGCGATGAGCCCATGCTTCTTACAGGTAGCATGAGATTGGGAAAGGAGGAAAGTGCCCTTACCCATGTTTTTTACTCAGTGATGATCCCATGCTTCTTACTAGTAGCATGGGGAAAGACATAGGGGGTCGCACAAATAAATCACAAGTTGTAAATACATAAACAAATAGAAAGTGCTCTTGAAAATTCCCATGAAAATGAGCTAGATGTGTATGTTAAGAGAGAATTTTTCGTCAAAATTAGATTTTGTCAATCAATAGACCATCTCTAAATCTACGTCTAGATGAACTTGCAAGAAGAATTCATTTTGAACTAGGTAGTTTATCTTGGTTAGAGTTAAGTTTTAATTTTCTAGTTATATCTTTGTCAAATTTTTCCTCTTGACAATCATTCACATTCACAATTCTTCTAGTCACATAACTCATGTCCTTCTTGGATCTTGGTTATGAGACCTCACATCCTACTAGTTGCGTGGAGTTAAGAACAAAGTGAGTTCATATTTTCATCATATCACATTCAAAACATCTTTTCCCAAAGAAATAGAAATGCTAAATATTACCTAAGAAATAAAATATGTAAGTTAAAATTCATTTTCACATGCATAATCATTAAAAAATCATTTTTTTACCACATTTCATCATCATCAATAGTATACATTATAAAAAACATAGGAAATTATAAACCATATAAGAGTACATAGATAAGATAAATCATGAAAATTTCAATTCTTACAAGGAATGATGAACCAAAAAGATGTCCATGTATGTATGTGTGTGTGTGTGTGTGTGTGTGTGTGTGTGTGTGTGTGTGTGTGTGTGTGTGTGTGTGTGTGTGTGTGTGTGTGTGTGTGTGTGTGTGTGTGTATTATCAGGTTTCTCATATACAATGTCATCACATTATAGAGTAAGTGTGGTAAATAATGCTCAATCATGAGCCCAACATACAAAAAAATGATATATGTATAAAAAATGTTTCAAAGAAATAATGGACCTAGGCTTATCCCTCCCTCCTAGACCCCTAAGAAGGGGAAGGAGTGGTTCATGAAATCCTATTATAGATATTATGATGGGAGTGGCTCTTATGATGAGAGGGGCTTGGTGCAGCCTGAGAGATTCCACGTGTAGACCTATGAGATTTCGCAGGTGAGTGACCGATGGTAGTGTCTTTCCTATATGAGTGTGATTTATGTCATCTCTCCTGATTCTCAAGAAAAGTGATATCTATCCTCATCTGGGTCATCACCTCTACAACATGCCAAGCTAGTGTGAACACATCAACATGGAAACCTATCATCGCTGGGTACCCTGTATCAACAAGTAACTAGTCTCTAGTCATCATTGTAGGAATCGTGAACATATCCAGGAGCATGCACTAAATAATATATCTCAATCCATCCATAATACCTATAAAGTGCAAGTAAATAACGATGAGTTAGAAATTTTTTAAATTAGAAATTTTTTAAAAGTAAAATAAAAAAATTAGATTACCTTGCTAACATCTAATATAAAAAAGTAAATCTAGGGGAAAATGTGTTTAGTTCACTCAGATCTCTAGGCATCCAACTCAGATTGACAAGGGGTGCTAGCACAAGATATGGTATATGCTCCTCCTCACGTTGTAAGTGCACATATTCCTCCACTTCTGTATATGAGGCCTCCTCTATGTGCAACATCTATTCCTCCATGTCTGCCTCATCTCTAGCAGTTACTGAGGCCTCTCCAGTAGCCTGTCACTCTAAATATGGCACCTTCTTTGAGTCTGAATTTGTTTCATCATCCTCCTCCTCCTCACTATGAACTAGGCCCACCTAAATTTGAAGCACCTATCTATGCGTAACTGTGACCCCAACTACGGGGTTTGGTGTAGCTCGTGGTGTACTAATTAGAATCCCAGGCATAACAACTAACCATTGTAGATTTTCCCTCTCAGAAACTATTGACTCCTGAATCCCCCTATAAACTATAGGAATGGCTGGAAGAGAATCTACATAAGGTAGATTAAAATGCTGAGGTACCTCGAGGACCAGATGGGTCCTAGCGTAAGTAGTCAATGCAGAAACATCCTCATCCCACTGGCCTATCATACAATAATAAGGTTGAGCTCTCATGTATGCCACTGTAAATGAAGAAACTAATTTGGAGGGCCCCTAACTGGAGCCATATCCACCCATCCAGATGCTCTGATCTCTACAGGATCTTTTATCTTGATTCCCCTTTGGTAGGACATCATCCTCTTATAAAACCAAGACATAAATAGAGTAGGATGACTTGGTGAAGTGGGTCCAAGTCTGAAAATCCTATATAAATCATGATAAGTAGTGCCAGTAATGTCCATGCCCCACATATACACTCTTCCATACATATATATACTCTATACAATAGGATTCCAATAATATAGAAATTTGTCCTTAAGTTTAACCCCGATCAAATGCAAGGCCAAGATACCTATGATGGCCTTATGCAGAGTGGGGATAAGTGTGTTGTCAAATGAAACCAACCTAACCCCTACTTGGCACCAATATCAGGTGCCTACGCATCCCCAAATTAAGTTTCCCAACTGCGAGCCTCAACTATCATCCTAGCGCTCACCAACACTAACTTCCTACTAATGATAGGGACTCCCAGAATTCGATAGGAATCCTCTAAGGTGATAGTCTAATCATCTCTAACTCTAGGAATCTAGAAAAAGTTTTGGTATGCATCCTAATAAATCAATAGGTCACAGAGTAAAAGAATCATAGGTGCAACTAGTCATGTCTTTAAAATTATTTAGATACCCTCCCTCTATAATAAGCCCCTCTCCACCTTGATCAAGCTCTTAAGGTTCTGGGGATATGGGGAAACCAATCCTGCTCATGAGCTCTGCTCCATCTAACATACTTTCCTTGCATCCATAAACAACAAGAAAATAGAAATTTAGAACCTCGCATGTATATAACAAGATCACAAAATAGCACAAATACAAGTAAAAATAAAAAAACAACACTTAGTAGAGTGATGGTTGTGAAACCACCACGGCGGTTAGGCATTCGTCACTTTCTTGAGTGGTAATTGTGTAACCACCTTGGTGGTTACACAACTCTCATGGTGGTTCTTCCTAAAAAAATTGGGTCGTACCCTCAATGCTAAAAAAGTAAAAATACAGTAAATTTAACCAAATAAATTACATATCCTACATGGCACCCCCATTGTGATCATTGACACTATAAAGACATCAAAAATTACCCCCCCAAAGCTAGATTTGATTAATAACTACATTCTAGGGAAAAAAACAAATGTTGATAACTAACCTGATCATGAACCTCTGCCACTTTGGCTGGTTGCACTGCCATCATTTTGAAGTACTTGTCGTTTCAACCGTAATCTCATGCAAAATGATCATAACTAATCTAGAGATCTAAAATTTACTACGTGGGTAAGTAACAATGATTTATATAAATAGTAAAAAGTTGTTTATATAATGTCTTCTAATGTCATTTTTAGTGTGTGTATATGCAGCACTGGAGCATTGGCGCAAGTATAATTCTCATCCCCGTTGACATGTTAAGTACTCTTTTTGTTTTCAAATTAAAATATTTTTTAAATTACATTTTGTATCTTCAGTTGATTCATGTTTTCTTTGGTAGGTTACGGGAAGCTTGGATTGGCATGGTTTCAACACACGAACGAATGAGGTATAATTTCTAACTTTCCCATTTGGGAGTGCCAAACTTGGACTTCACGTTTTACACCCTTTCATTACTAAAATTATTCATCAAGGGGGAAATATGTATGCACCCAAAATTGCATGGTTCTACATTATCAGAACAATAAAAATCCCAAATTATGATAAATTTCATTTCCATAATAAATGATAAAATCTAGGTCCCATTTTCTTATTTACAACATGTCTATGTGGCTTACTCTTCCTTACTTCTCATTTCCTTAGACTTACTTGATTTATCAAAAAAAATTCATTGTTTTTCCTTATCTTTTTCCCTTTAAGTTACGTAACAACTAGTCTTCCTAGAGAAAAAGTTACACAATCACCACGATGGTTTCATAACCACCGGTTTGCACAGACTGACGGTCTCATGCACTTTAATCTTAGACTTAAAACTCCTATTTTTTTACACATGTTGGAATTTTCCAAATGATTTTCTCACACGTTTCTCAAATATTTCTCTAGATTTTGAGCTTGTTCGATGTGTACGAAATTATTCTTCCTTACTATTATTAGTTAGTTGACTACCCCTTCCTAGGATTATCTTGTACTTCTTGATTTCCAAGTGTGCTATAGTTCTTTCCTGTCAACTTTCTATAAAAAACAAGTTTTTTTTGAAGCATTGGTTGGAGTATCTATAATTTTATTGCACTGTTACTCTTTTGAAATCTTTGCCAAGAAGCACACAAGTAACTCAGATATTTTCCTTATTACTTCTTTTCCTACATTTGAGATCAACTAGCCTGTAACCAGTCTACTCCACCATCTACGCAAATTCTTCTACATACCAACTAGCACATATCCCTAGACTATTTAGATTCATCACTAGAAAAGAAGCTGAGGGGACAAAGAAAGGAATCATAAAGCTTGGAAATTGTCTCAGATCAATGATAACAAGGTTGGGGATGTTATTAAAATTTCTTCTGAAGTTTTTAATCTAGATTTAAATTTGTGTTAAATCAATATCTTGTTTTAAGAAGGTATAATTTACAAATTGTTTATTTTCTATAAGTAGCTTCTGTTGATAATTTCTTCTCAGCTTATCCATGTGGATTTTCCTAGGAAAAGGTTTAGAGGAAGTTCATGTGCACAAAATTCCTTATTTATTTATTTTAGATTACTGTATCTTTTATTTCCATCATCAATTATATTTCACATGCACACGAACAAATATTTTATTGAAAACTTCCTCCCTGCTTATCCATGTGGATCTGTAAGGGAGATAAGTGAGGAATATTTTGTGTTTGTGCATTTTGTTGCATTTCTTCACATTTAAAGCTTCTATAGAATTTTAGTGTTTTACCAGGGAAGTTTCAAGGGAAGAAGAAATTGCTTCTGAGAATCTTTATTTCTTCCCATGATTCTGAGGTGAAATGATCAAAGGAAATAAAATCCAAAAGAACAAATCAAAAGAAACCTATATTTAACTTAGATTAGAATTCATTAATCTACAACATAGGAATAGCCACATCTGGCTTTTCCTTTCTTATTTTATTTTATTTTAGCATAGATGTAGGTTTATTTTATTAGAATCAATTTCCTTTTATCTATAGATTTCATTTATTTATTTCTAGTAAACTAGAAAATCCAAAAACATATATTAGGAATTAGCTAGCTTTGTTTATTTATTTTCCTTTAAAAGATTTTTTAAAAATACCAAAAACAAGTATATTACTTTGTTTTTTTAATTTATTTAATTAATTAGTTGCATTCATATTTAATTAAATTACAAGGAGATTAATCAACTTTCGTTTAATTCAATTTTTCTTGGATTGTTTATTTAAAATAGGAATTTAGATTAATTAGATTGGAATGAAAAACAACCACCACATTTCCATAGCGTCCTAAGTTACCTGAACTTAACTTTAGACCCCTTTTATTTCTTTGTTTATTTTTTTGTTTATGTAGTTCCCTGGTTTGTACCCACATGACCATTCAAGGTACATGTCAACCAAGGCATAGAGTTTGTGTTCCAACAGTGCCATAGTCGAATATCACCACATGATTTACTGATATTGATCAATTCCTTATAAAAATTATCTTTCAGACTACCATAGTCCCACCTACCATCATCCAAAAAATAATTAATTTGAACAATGAGGAAAAAACAACTGAAGAGTTATGCGAAAACCATCTAGGTAGAGATTAGACTTGTCCTTATCCCATCATTTTTCATATATTCATGACCCTCTTCAGAGAGGAATTTGTAGATGACAAAGGACATTTCCCCCATTTTCCAAAATCTAGTAGGGTCTTATTAGGTTTCACTGATATTTATTGGGAATTACATATGAAAATCATCCTTGATTGTGGCATTACCCCTGAACACGTGAGATATGTGTTTCTTACCCTCAATGAATAAATACCCATTTTTCCAATTGAGAACATTATATTTCCTTAATTTAATGTTGTCCCTCCCACCTATTACCTCCCTATTATATTTATCCATCCTAATACCATCTCAGCCATTTCATTCTGACTGTCCTGACATGACCTCAAGAGGTCATGCACATTTAGGAGTCACGTGTTGATTCTCAAGTGTACAGTGTCTACAGTAGGTTAATGCCTACAAACATTTTTAATACAAATAATTTTGTGAATGGATTTGGATAGTAACTCCAAGTGGTATTTTCTTAATGGTTTTTCTCTGGAAAGGGTTTCCATGTAAATACTATGTTGTGAAATTTTTATATAATATGTAATTTTTGTTGTTATGGATATTAATGTTTAAATAATAAAAAACTAGATTATACTAATACATCCCCTCTTAGTATAAGTTTGTTTTCTACCTTTAGTATCATAACGGGTTCCTTCAAAACTATTTGACCATTGAAAGGTAGATCACAAACACAAACATGGATATTCAAGAAGGGTTTTCCTCAAACAAGGCTCCATTGTTTGATGGAACCAATTATGATTTTTGGAGTATAAGGATTCACACCTATTTAATGGATCTTGGTTTTGACATTTGGAAATATATTATTAGCGGTTATTTAGCTCCAAAAATTCCTCCAATAGATCAGGTTGGAAAATGTGTAAGTGAGAATAATGAAAAGGATACAAATGTAATTTTGAACAGATTATGTGAAGAATTTTTTTTCGAAGTAATCCAATTTTGTTCTTAAAAGGAGATTCTGGATAAGATATAGAATGTTTATGAAGGAGATGATAAAGTGAAGAAATAAAAACTTTAAATAAACCAAATTTAGTTTGAGAGTTTGATAGTTCTTTAAACATTGCTTCTTACCTCTTCTGCGTTGATACTATTTTCAATACTATTAGGGGTCTTGGAGAAGAAATTAAGGATGAAACTATTGTGTAGAAAGTGTTTAAATCTCTTCCTATGAGATTTGATTCCAAAGTATTTGATATTAAAGAACTAAAATATTTAAACATATTAAAAATTGATGAGATTCCTAACATTCTCATAGCATATGAGATGTGAGTTGAAAGTGATTAATCATCAAATTGAGAGGTTGATTTCAAATCATCAAATAAGGTAAAAACCAAAGAAATTGAGTTGCATTCCTATTCTAGCAATGAATTATATGGAGAAGAATCTCACTTTTTCAAAAGGTTAAAGAAAGGATCTGGAAAATATTAAGGTAAGTTACCATTCAAGTGCTTTGATTGTGGTGAAATAGGAAATTATGCAAACAAATGCCCATATAAAAACAAGGTTGATAAAGAAAAGAAAATATTGAAGGAGAGTAACATGTATTATTAGTCCAAGAAGAAGATTCATAAGTCTATGATATTTGAAAGTAAGAGGAATTATCAAAATATAAAAAAAGCCTTTATACCAAGGAAGAAAGTAATTCATTTGAAGAAAGTGATGAAAGCATTTTTGGCAGTGATAAAGATGAATCTCTACTCATGGCCTTAGAGGTAAATGAAGACAGAATAATTAGATTCAAAATAAAATGAAGATATTGAATTTGAAGTTTAAGTGGATCTTGAAGGTGAACTTATTTCTACCCTAGAAGAACTCAAGAGCCTCAAAAAGAAAAATCATAAACTTAACCATAAATTATAGAAGCTAGAAAGTGAATATGATGATTTAAATTCAAATATGATGCATGATCTTGAAAATTCCAATAAAATCATCATTGATCTAAATATTTAACTATAGGAGATGAATAGGATGGATTAATATGTGAGTACAAAATTGAGATAAAAAGAAGGAAATTGGGAGAAACTTGAATGTGAAGTTGTCTCCTTAAGAAAGAAACTTTAAAAATCAACTACCAAACTAAAAAATTGTTTCAAGTTTGGAAAAATATCTGAAGTCTTAAAAAACATCATCAATAATCTGAGATAACCATTTATCAAAGTAATTCTTGGCTACAATGAGAAGTCTACCAAATAATCTCTAAAAGTGACAAGTCTAGAAAAATCAAGAAGCTATGTAGAAGCTCTTAAAAGTTATACCAGAGATGAGAGGAGAAATAAGGAAGAAGTACATATTCCTCATCTAAAAAACACTTCAAATGAAAGAAAAATAAGAGAATAAATTCATGTTACTCCTCCAATGGGAAACAATGATTCAGCAAGAAGATATTTCCCTTCAAAGAGACATTAAATGAAAAAATTTCAACACTATTTTTATTATTATTATTATTCATGTAATCAGTTTGGTCACAAGGAAGCATATTGTAGATCTTATGCAATAAGTTTTGATATAAAGATAAATGCAAATGTGAATCCATATCTTTCTTCCACAAATACGAACTATAAATCATTTGCTCCGCTGATTAATTTTGATATTAAATGTTATAAGTGCCACAAATTTAGGCATATAGCTCACTTTTGTAGAAGCAGGTTTATGTATTCCACTAGGAATATTAAGAATGAGGTAACCAAGGATAATGAAAAGGTTGAGTTCAAAAAACTGTGGAAGGAGAAGGAAGAGAAAGAAACACGTAAAGAATATTCCATGATTGTTCAGACAACATTTCATGCATAGAATAAAGGAAATCAATGGCACATTGATAGTGGTGGCCCAAGCCACAATAATGGGGACAAAATTAACTTTATCACTTTGAATAAGGTAAATAGAGGAACTGTAAAATCTGGAGACATTGCTATTGCAATAATTTCAAGAAAAGTCAACATTAGTTTAAACAATGGTAAATCAAAAAATGAAAATGTCTTGTATGTTGAAGCACACAAGTATAATATTTTAAGTGTGAGTCAAATGAGTGACATGAGATACAAAATAACATTCGATGTTGGAGGATGTGAAATCAGAAAGGAAAGCACAATAAAGGTTGTTGCTGATATATGTAGGACAAAAATAATCTTTATATTCTTAGTGAGATTAAAGATGAAAAGTAATGCATAGGGTAGATTGATGAGAGATGGATGTGGCATATAAGAAGGGGTCACATGAATATTGATAATCTAGTAAAGATTAGTTCCAACTAAGCTATTAGATACATGTCAAATATTACTAAACCAGTAAATGCCATTGGCAAATAATGTCAATTTTGAAATTAGACAAGAGCCTCATTAAGGATAAAGGATTACTCAACCACGAGGGTGGTAGAACTAGTGCATATTGATCTCTGTGGTCCTATAAGAACTTAAAGCATGCAAGGTGAGATATATTTCATGTTATTCATTAATAATTTTACTAGGATGACATGAGTTACTTTTTAAAAGGAAAGTCCGAAGCATTTGAAAAATATTAGACATTCAAATCCTTGGTTGAAAATGAAACAAAATTAAAAATGAAGTGTTTAAGATCTAGCGAAGGAGGATAATTCATGTATAATGAATTCACAGAGTATTGCAAGTGAGATAGAATAAAAGGAATTTTTTGTGGAAAGAAATCCAGAACAGAATGAAGTTGTTGAAAGGAAAAATAGAACATTAAAAGAGATAATGAGAACTATGCTTTAAGAATCCTAAGTATCCAAAAAATTATTGAGAGAGTAAATCACTATAGCAATCTACAATTTGAATAGAGGGAAGATAAAAAAATTAACAGCAACAAAAATCCTTATGAAATATGGAAGGAAGATATGCAACATTCAAACATTTCAGAGTTTTTGGAAGTAAGATCTATATCAAAAAAGATGATGAAGACTTAGGAAAGTTTGAAGTTAGATCTAATGAAGATATATTTCTTGGTTACTCTCAAATGAGCAAGGCCTACAGATGCTGCAATTTGAAAACATTCAAAAATTTTGAAAGTGCAAATGTGAAGGTAGATGATATCAAGTACAAGAAGAATAGGTTATAAGTAATTGATTATTCAGAAGAAGCCAACAATTAAGATGAAGATGAAAATAAATAAGCTGAAATAAAGGAAACAAAAACACCTTCCAAATAAGTTCAAAAGAATCATTTGGAAAATTAAACTATAAGTGAAAAAAATCTTGGAGTAAAAACTAAGAAAATATTGGAAATGTAGAAGAGCATACATTTACTAGCCAAATTTGAACCTATAAGATTTGTTGAAGCAAGTGAAGATAAGCATTGAATTGGAGAAATAGAAGAATAACTTGATTAGATATAAAAGAATGATACCTGGGAGTTTTTTCTAATACCTAAGGACAATAATGTGATTGGAACCAAGTCAGTATTCAAAAATAAACTAAATGAATATGGTCAAGTTGTAATAAATAAAGAAAGATTAGTATGAAAGGGCTATGCACAATTTGAAGGTGTTGATTTTGAATAAACTTTTACTCCTGTTGCACATTTAGAATCCATACAGATGTTTTTGGAATTTGTGTGTTATAAGAACTTTAAATTTTATCAAATGGATATTAAATCTTTTTTTTTGAATGGAAACTTGGAAGAAGAAGTCTGCATTGAACAACGAGAAGGATTTATTATATCTAATGATAATTTTTATTCTCCCGAGGAATGCATAAACTTTTCAATTTTTTTGAAGAAGTATTCTAATGTGATAGTTTATTCGTATGAAGATCTCAAGTCTTTCCAACATAGTCTATGAAACATTCCATTCCTTTCTAACCTAATGTGAAGTTATTCTAGCAAAAAAAAGGTAGTATAATCCTAACAGCATTGAAATTGTATAGGTATAGGGATATGAATCCCAAATAATATTTCCCATTATTTTTCTTAGCCTTGGAAAACAAAAACCATGGCATTTAAATTTCTATCATAGCCTTGGAAAAACAAACTGTGGCCTTTAAATTTCCCCTCTAGCCTTTTAAATAGACTTGATCATATATTCAAGGGAAGAATATAACTCCATAACCATACATACATGGACACCTTTTAAAATAGCTTTACTTAAAAGCTAACCACCCTTCTTGTTGCCTTCTTCCATTTTTTAAATTTTAAAATAATTATCCCCCACTTTTTTTCCACATTCACGTGGACTCTAAATCACTTGGGACATTTCTAAATCCCATAATATTCATGGTTTTATGCCAAATTTATAGGAGTATCATTTGCATAAGCTTTTTCAAGGATTTTTCCTCCCCCATTCGGATTGGCCATAAGACATGAAACATTTTTTGAATTAAGTGGGATATGTGGTGCATGACATGATATGTTCTTGGGAGTTGTGACTTGGCATGAGATTCTCACTTTTCATTGAAATGTACTTGGGATGTGACACTTAGTTTGACCACCAATAGTTTAGTTGTTTAGTGGGGTATATGGATTCTGCTTGACAATATGAGTAGCTGACAGATTTCATTATTTTTACGAGATGGTTATTTGTTGTTTTGAACTTTATCCTTAGCTAATTTTTAACTCACTTTCTAGCTCAATGAGCTACTTAGAAAATATGGAGATAATGTGGTGTGATTGAAAACCAAAATATAGTACGGTGGTTGGGTCCCCTTGCAGAAAAAAGGGACCACATTAATTTCCTTTCGAACATCAAATACTAGAGGTGTAAAAATGAAAAACCATTTTTTCTAATAATCTTTTGACAAATTTCATCATGCCACTGATTGACACAATTGGTAATTACTGTACATATGCTCCTTTTTTCTGTCAATTTCAATCTTGTGTAAGCTAGTTATTATGCATATGAAGTACATTTTGTCATTTTCAAAGTGTGTTGTAAATATCTCATCAATATCTTCCTCATGAAAGGAATTTCAGAACTCATATATAACTTCTAACCTATTGGTATCCTTCAATTCTACCAGTTACACCTGATCTTCCATAGATAATATATATTGTATATGGTGTTTATTCTAATCCATTCAAAATGCACTGGAAAGATGACTCTAATATATTCTATAAGTAATAAGTTTTAGGATATTTATGGAATAACTATTATGTGAACAATCCTATGAGGGGATGGGTCCCCCTCTAAAATAAAAGTGGACCCCATTGTTTTTTTGTAACCATCAAATATTGGAGGTGAAAAAATGAAAACCAATTTTTCCATTTTTTCTAATCACCATTTGACACATGTCTTCATGCCATTGATTTACACGGTTGGTCAATGCTACACATATGTTCCTTTTTTACATGTTGATGTCAATCTTGTGTGGGCCACAACTTATGCATACAAAGTATGTTTTGTACCATTCAAAGTGCATTGGAAATATCTCATTGATATCTTGTACATGAAAGGATTTTTAGAACTCATATGGAACTTATGGCTTATAGGTATCCTTAAATTCTACCTGTTGCACCTGAGCTCATGTGGAAAATATCTCCTAGATACGGTGTTCATTCTAATCCATTCAAAAATGTGCTAGAAATATAAATCTAATATCTTCCATAAGAAATAGGTTTTGGGAGATTTATGGAACAACTATTGTGTGAAAAATCCTATGGATCACACATCCATAGTAAGAAGGATTTTATTCCACAAAAATCTGATTCATTAATCATTGGTGGCTTTGTCCCCTGTAATCTCTCTCATATGGAGCTATTTTTTTCCTCATACAGAAACAATCAAGATAAAATAACACACAAATATGTTGCATTAAAAAGTAGTTTTATAACAGGTCGCCACTTGTACAAGTTTCCCATATTGGGTTTGAATACATAAAAAACAATAGATTTAAAAACATTTCCCATCATGGGTCTTCACACATGCAATATATACATATAGTGTAAATAAAAATCTATTTACAAACAATTCCCAATTCAGGTCTTAAAACATTGCACACAAAAACAACAATATTTAAATTGAGTATAACTTAATTAGCTTGCACTTAACTTGTTAATTCAACTATATCATCTTCTCATGGAAGATTAATTCAGCCCATGATCAACATTTTACTACTAGTACCATGTTTGCATAACCTTCTTGACGAAGGATTTTTGTTTCCCACAAATAGCCACATAATAGTTGTTTGATCCAAAAAAATTACATGGATATAAACACCATATACCTTGAGATAATAGAGGTTTATTCTCTACATAGTCTAAAAATACACTACCAAAACCTCATGGAATTTTTTTTGTATAAGTCTTGTGAGGATAAATCGAGTTATATCCTCTTTTCTTGTCCCTCATAGATGTCTTGTATTGTTGGAATGGATTCTTATCTAGATGAGAAGACCTTCCCCTTCTTAATTTTTTATTTTCTCTCATGATCCTAATGAGAGAATTGACCATTCCCTTGTAGAGGTTGTTTTGGGAGGATTGGCAGCTTAGGCCCTTTGCTTGACTCTTGTCTTTCTTCAACCATATTAGAGTTTTCTCCAATATATTTTACACCATTATTGTATCCTAGACCTGGATAAGGAGGAATTTCCTCATCCTGAATGGGATTAATAATGCCTTGGCCTTTAATACCAAGAATTTTTCCATCATAATCCATTTTGGAAAGAAATTTTGAACCTATACCTCATGTATTTTTTAAAAAATAACTAAAAATAGGATCTTCCATATGATGAGAAGGAATAAATCGTGATTCACTTACAATATTGTATTCACCTAGAATAGAGAGTTATCTTTCTAACATGGGGATATCCTTTTTGCTCCATCTCTTTGCTATTGTTCAAGATCTAACTCTAGGCCTATAGTTTGTGTTACCACTCTTCAATAATGCCCCTGAGAAACCATTCATTAGACACTGACTCATCTTGTTATAGTAGTCTCTTGAAGTATTCCTTCTCCTTACAAGGTGTGGTTTTCTTCTTCCACACATTTTTCCTTGTTTCCTTCCTATGGAATCTCCATGGTGCCCGATCTAAGAAAATTAATAAAAATTGCAATGTGACTAAATTTGGAGCAATGTGCATGTGAACGAATATTTTCCCAATATTTTTAGGTCCATTTGTTTGGTCATCCTACTTCTCTCATCTCTTCATGTCAGAGTTCTAAACTCCTCCTTAGTTTCCATATTTTTCACTCTTACTCTTGATGATGGAACACTACCATTCAAATAATAATATATAATATTATAAACATCATTGACAGTTGTATCACCTGGTAAGGGTCCGTTATAAACTCTAATAGATAAATTTTCTCCCTCATTTATGAGTGGAAAATATGTTAGTATTTAGAAGAATCAACCAAATATTATACCAAACTTGATCCAAAAATGAGGGTTTTATAAACTGAATCAATTTTCTTATTTCCCTGGATACTTTAAATTTACGATTAAATTGACTAAATTATATTACAAAACTAAGTGAATGAAAAACTTACCACAAAATGCAACACCAAAATCAAAAATGAGATGATAATGAAGTTCATCCCAAAAATGGACTATGTCTTTAGGCTTGCATAAAAGATGAACCGATACAGAAAATACAAATTTATTACGTGAGTTAACTACTCACAGTTGGAAATGTCAATCAAACTAGCTCAAAATCAACACTATCTATCTTGATGTCTTATAGCTCCTCAATTAATAACAATTTTGTATTGTCTCTCTTAGATGGTGGTAAAATTTCTCTATAATGACACTCAATCCTTTGATATGATGATGTTAATGCAGTACGATATCTAAAACTCTATGGCCTCTTTCATGATAAAGTCACCAAAATGATGAGCTCTTTGGGAACTAGAAATGATGTCAAAAAATAATAGCTCTCTAGCTTATTAAATGATGAATCTCCATCTTGTTTATGGATCTATGACATTGTGTCAACTTGGTCATTTATGTTGGTACACAAATTGATCCTTCCTTTGAAACCGAGCATCATCACAAGTTGATTAGGATGCTTAGATACAAACATGTCATAATAGGAGTCATTTTGTAGCCGGGGATGGATTCTAGATGACTCTTTATCACTCTGGTTTAGAAATGATTGGGTATTACCATGCTAAGAGTTTGACCTAGTACTTTAGGTTTTTCCTTTAACTAGGGTGAGAGGACCCATTTTGTGATTTGTGTTAGTTGAAAATATCAATGGATTAACAATTTTTGACTCTCTCTTTGCAATATTTTGAAGAACTTGAGAAAACATGGTCAATACAACATAACCTAACTCTCACGAGTTGTCACCTTAGAAAATGAAGATGTTCTCTAGACTAGGTCTAGGTCACTAAAGACAACGATAAAAACTAATTGCATATGCATATTTTGGTAAAGGATGAAAAAATTTAATGATCTTATTTAGCATTTGTAGATATACAGTGTAAGAAGGGATGGTTCATGTATGATATATCACTGAATATGAAATTTATGGTTGGGAAGTTAAGCAGGATAAAGTTGACTATACCAAATTCTTGAGAGCTTTTAACAAATGTTGAAAAATATAAAAAGAAAAATTTCAAATGGCTTCAAATAATCAGGATGAACCTTCAACTAGAAAATTATACATCTATGAAAGCTTAAAGACACAGCTTCACACATTCTTCAAGGATTCAACATAAGAACTCATGTTAAAGACTTAATTAAACCTCAAAAGTCCCCGATCTATCACGCTTATGATACAATCATAAACTGACAAACAATTTGTATCACTTAAATGAAAGTAAAGTGAATTTAAATCATTTATTGCATTATGAAATGAAAACTCTCTTCATAATTTAATTGAAAATTCCACAATACTATCACAAAGATGAGATCTTGTGTGATTTTAGAGGGATTCCTAATATAAGATTGTAACAAGAACACAAATAACTATTTGAAGATATCTCAAAATGACAGTAGACACATCACGGTTCATGATTAACACAAATTACTTAAGGTTTTTCAAATTGATCAGTAAGGGAAAGTCTGTTTACAATCTCAAATATTGTCAATGGTTGGACACTTGCAACCATCTTGAAATGATCAATTTCAAAGATACATAAGAAATAACTAGTTTCTCAAATAAGTTCCTTTGGAAAATGGATTTTCTCAACTTTCTCTCCTGTTTTCTCTGAATAAATCTCAGAAATATTAACCCCCCCTTTTTCATGATTATCATTTTTCCTTTTATATTACCCCTTTTACTTGCTAACCTTTAAAGTTTTTTCCCCTAAAAGTATGAATATTCCCAAGAATATTCTTTTTTTAAAATTTGTTCTAAAACATGGAATTTAGAAAGGTTTTTCTTTTAAATCTGCCAGGCGTAAAAATCATAAGTCTTTTCAATCAACTTCACTAGTGCTCAACTGAGCTATCAGGTCATCACTTTTGGTAGATTAATTTAATCATTATTTCTTGATATTGATTAGGCAATTGTTTTAAGAAATCTCTGAACACTTCCATATGACAGTAATATGACATATATCCATTTTCACTTTTCAATAATCTGCCTTGGGTGCCACACAATCTGCTTCATGTCTCATTAGCTTAATTGCCACACATATTTTTTTGTCAAATCACCTTGATTTACCAGCTCTACTCATTCCTAACCTTTTCCAATTCTTAAATTTTCCTTTGTGCAAAATGAAAAAAATATCCTTTATTTCATGGGAAAGATTGCATCAAATCAAAACATGTGTCTCCTTTTCATTATAAAACTTGGCTCAATTTCATTATCATCATGCCTTTCCCTTATTGTTCTGAGAATAAGAAATTTCAAAGAAAATGGATAAGGTACTTATAGCTCATATACTGAAGGAGATTTCTTCAGAGGACTTAAATCATATTTTCGATTTAAATGGTCCTGATGAAGATTTTATCAGGGATATGTTTGATATAGAATGTGTGGGTGACACTAGAAGGCCCTTAACATATCAGAAATTTTGGTTAGTACTTCCTACAAGGCTAATCAGAATCAATACTATGTTTGCAACCTTCTAGGTTATGTATTTCCATCTTTTTTAGATGGGATCACATGAAATCTCTTGAAGATTTAAAAAGATACTGGGTTGAGAGAAGACCTCAAGTCTCTGGGAAAACCATTTTTCAATGTCTCTTTTTGTGTGATGATGATTTTGTATCAAAAGAGATTCCCAAGGAATCATATGTGTTGTATTATAAATCCTCCATCGACACAATGCCTTCTATTTCCCACAAAATAGATGAGTTAGAGAAAAGGATTAATTTCCTAGAGAAAAAGTAAGTAGAGACCATGCCTTTGTAACTAGTTTCAGCACCAGGGTCATCTTCAGGGGAAAGGAAAGGTGAACCACAACCTCAACCTCCAATCGTTATCTCAGATGGAGAAGAGGACCAATCATTGTCTTCTCACTATTCAAGGGAATCCATTTCCTCCACTTCATAAAATAGGGGGATATTCGTTATTCGGTCGTCCACCTATTAAAAGCATCGTTCTTTGAACCTCAACCAATTCCTTCTGCAAAAGAAAATCCACCTTTCACAAGGAAATCAGAAGTTGGGTCAAGTTTGAGGCCTCGTAATCAGTCCAGTCAACAACATGTAGTACTTTCCCCTCCAACCACTTCAAGAATCCCCTCTCAACCCACTCCCAACATTTCAAACCTTCACAAAGGGAAAGGAAAGACAACATTATTCATAGGAGGTCTGAATATTTTATATTGGGTTTCATCTCAACAGAAGAAAGTTGAACTGGAGAAAATCATGAATCATCCTAGAATGACTCTGGAGGTGTTGATGGATATGGGAATGTCCCAGGACCTGGCAGGGTTAATTTTTTTCATTCAAATAGCACAAGGCTCAAGTGATTTTGTGTTAAGGAAAAACAAACTTCTGAACAAGCTCCCCCTGCTAGGAGGAAACTATGACATAGGGCTGAAGAATGCCTAGATGTTGTATATTTTTCATTGTTTCTCTTTCTGGAATGTATATATCTTTATTTGTCATGGGCAGGGGCCCCTATAGAACCCCATTTTTATCCTTGTTAAAAATGCAAGAAGCATAACAATATCAATAATTTACATGCTTATCCAAATGTATGTTAAGTTCATCAAAGTAAATATGGCATTACTGCATTCTTCCATTTTTCAATTGAAATAAAGGAACAATAAAATTTAGAGAAACAATTAATTCCCATGTAATAGAAGTGTCATTTTAAAACATCAGCTTAAAACGATGAATAAGAAAAGAGAATATAGTTCAAGGAACAATTGTCCAAGCATGTTCGTCATCCTTTGTATCTTCTTCTTCAGCTTCCATTTCTATATCTTGTTATTTTGGTATCCTTGCAACATATGCATCATACCTTTTGAATAACTCATTAACTTCATCCTCATCTAGTCTTGTATGATGCTAGAAAATTAGTTCTTTCCTAGATATTGCATCAATGTAATGGCCCATTTTCTGCTTGTATTCTACTGGCCTTGCCTTCAACTCTTCAATTCTATTCTCAATCTTTCTCATGGTATTAATAACTTCATAGGAGAAGTCATTCTTTTAAACATTATTTTCAAAAGAGTCAAGTAAGAAATCAATATTCATGTCCCCATAACTCTTTTTGAACTTATCAATAACCATCTCCTCCAACTTTAAGTCAATAACATCGAGAGTGTCATCAACCTAGTTTCTTTTGATTTCAAGATTTTCTTTGATTCCATTTAGGGTCTCAAATTTATTTTTTGACACCTTTTTAAGGTAATATTGGCTTCCTTTAAATTAATTTGGTACAATGTCCTTCTCCTAAACCAACTCATCACTTAGCTAGGTAATACAATCTAACTTAGGAAGAATACCTTCAAAATAGAAGATCTCATTGTCACACTATTTAATTATCCCATCAATTTCACTGAGTCTATTTTTGAGATATTCATATTTTGATCTGGATTCTGCAATTGCTTCTTTTCCTCTTTTAGTTAACTTTTCCATCCACAATTCCACTGCCCAGACCTTCTTGATAACATTTTTTACCTTATTCATTCCTTCAAAGGTGTTTATATAGGCACTTTTTGCATTTGACTAGTATGCCCTTTCAATTGTTGCAAACAAGAACTCAAGGCCTTAACTTGCTCCATTAGTTTCCTTTTTTTCATTCCATCTTCATCAAATTTTTATAGAAGATCATTCTATTCCTTAGAAACTCCTTGCTTTAATTGTTCCCTTGAAGGTTTTTCCAAGGGAATAATCTAAATGTTATAGTCATCAAATGTTATGTCCTCTCTTGTTTTACCCTCAAAAGGGCTTGATATTTGCAAGGTCCTTTCTCTAGATGAATCAGTGTGAGTTTTTGTTATGGTCCTAGCCCTTTTTGAGGCTCTTACTACATTTGGAAAAGAAAGAGAAGTAAAGTCAACAACTTGCATAGGGAGGAACTCTTTATCTTCATTTGAAATCAACTCACTGATCCATCCCTTTTCCAAACTTGTTATAGCTTTTGTTTCTTGTGATTCATGTTGGAGTTTCTTAGGAACAACTATCATTTGTTTGGATACTTCTTGTTCATTTTTCACTAATGATTGTTTTTGTTCTTGATTACTTATTTAGATGGTCCCTATGGAAATCTCACCCTGTGCTACTCATTCTTTTGGATGATCTTTTTCATGGTCTAGAACCTCAGATTGATCATTTTTTCCTTGAATTGTATCAACATTCAAGGGAAAATCCTTCCTTATTTCTCCAGTTGAAGCCATAGTGGAGTCAATTTCTTCTCCAACACTTTCTTGTACTAAAATTTGGGTTGTGGTCTCTCTCTCCCCCAAATTCTAATGAGTCGCCACCTTACCCTTTTTATGCTCTAATGATGTATCTAGAAATGTTGTGGTAGGTTTTTCCTCTGGAAAAAACTCTACATTTCCCACTAAGGGCTGTAAATCCTCACCAGTAATGATTTCTTCATCAACAATTGCATCTTGTGCTATTTTCATCTTTTCTTCAAAAACACATTTTCCCTCCTGAGGAAGGTCATTAGTCTTGGTCACCTCAGTAGAAATGGATATAACCTCTTCTACTAATAAATCAGTATTAATATATTTTTCAACAAAAGAATCTAGTTTACCCAATTCCGAAATCATTTGTCTTGGGGAAATTAATTCAGTTTCCTGGATCCCCACTTTAGTAATTGGTACATGAATATCTTTTTCTAATTCTTTTCTTACTTGAATGCTACCCACTGGTGTCAATATTGGTTCATTTATAGATAAATTAAGTGCATCCAACATGGAATATCCTTCACCAACATCAAAATCAATTACATCATTTTAGAACTTTGTAAATTCATGCATTGTTTCAACTGGAGGTACATTTATATCCTTAGTAAGTAAAGTTTCAGATATTTCCATACCTGGGGTAATAAATTGATTGTTTACTAGATTAAATGTAGCACTTCCTTGGGAAATTGGAATATGAGTGCATTCCATTGTTTTTCCACAAAGGAAAGAGGTGGGATCAGAGGATCTGACTGCTCCACATGTGGCAGTGATGCATCATGCTGATTTTGGAAAGTATCACTCCTTTTAGATTCTGGGGGGTCAATTACCACATCCCGGTGCTTGAAATTTTTAGGCATATAGAAACCTACTCTTACTAAGACTTTCTGGTGAATAACCTTGTGTTTTTTGTGTGTCCTCTCAAACCTTTTTAAATCTGGTGCTACTCTTATTTCATCCTTATGTGGCTTAGACTTAATGTGGCCAATTGCAATGGCTCCACTCATTAATTTTTCAACAATATGTTTCTTTGGCGAAACACTTAGACGGACCACATGTGCTGCAAAACCCTTCCCCTTTTCCTAAATTGGCACTGCAAAAGTAATCAGGTCATTCTCCATAGACTTTAAAAGAATCTCTTCAGTCTTTTACATGAGAACTGACATAGAAGTGCCAGTTCCGCTAGTGGATGATGTCCACTCATCAATGAATCCAGGAGTAGGCCTTTTGGATGGAAATTGAGGGGCCTTTCCTCCCAGTGGATCCATTCTATCTGTTTCCTCCCTCAGGGGTAGAATATCCTCACTCAAGTTTCTCAATATTTTGAAGTTGTTTAGGATTTTTGTATTTTGGATTGAAAGATCAATGTTCTTTTGGGCCAACCAGTTTATAGTCCTCTTCATTACATCAACTATTCTTAAATAAGGATCATCAGATTCTAACACATTTCAATCTGAAGGAGATACAGGCTGATCCCCCACCTTCTGATCAATATAGAATTTTCTCACTATGTGTGGATCATCCACAATCCCCTCTGGGATAAACAAAATTTCTTATTCTACTATCTGTGATAGAGTCATTATAGAAAAATCCCTTAATCTAACTTCTTCCTCATCCCTACATTTCATCCAATAATCCTCAAAATTGGTCTCATGCTCAAAGGTATTTGCAATGTTGTTAAATACTCATCTGATGTCATAATTAGGCCTTTCCTCAAACTTCTCCATATCAAATTTCTGCATTTCCTCTTCAATCAACCTATCCTTTATGATGGAATGGCATGAATACCTTCTAATTCGAATAGGAAATTTGATATTTGTTTTATGCCTCCCAACAATTATTCTATGCACATGTGTCAACTTCCTTCCTAGTTCACATAAAATCAATTTATCATCTACATACATATGCAACTTATATGGATTTCCCTCAAAACCACAAACTCTTATATAAGTGAAATTTTATATTAGATGAAATAGCATCCATATTCCAAACTTACTTGTCTAGCTTGTTCAGACATCCTATACTGTCCCCACTCTGGCTTGAAAATACAAATGATTGGGGCAAAGAAAGCCTCATTAAATAACCTTACATTCTCACTCCAGTTGATCAATTACAGTTGGGGAAATATCTCATGCATTTGGTATTTCTTAAAATCTACACATGGTGAAAAACTTGGGAAGCATCTATATCCAACAACATTGTAGATTAGGTAAGCCATCATGTAAAATTATAGCTCTGAATTATCACCCATCTCAATTCTCGTTGCTAAGGTGACCATGTGATCATGGAGTGCATCTGTAATGAAATTTTCCCAAAAAATACTCCCTTTTCTCTCCAGAATGATCCATATATAGGTAGTCATCCATTCTCTAAATTCATTTGCAGTTTCTAAACATGCCATTCAACTTAGCAACATAATTACATCTTCAACCTTCTCAACAAATTGTGCCCTAGCCAACTTTTTAAGGATTCTAGCCATTGTTTTCTTCGTAATAATCCATTTTATATTTATCATCTTGACATAGTCCTTTTTTTCATAATCCTATAGAGCTAATTTGATAGAAATGGTGATTAGGTTGGTGATTACATTCAACTTTAGAATTATTCTAATGGTTAAAGGTGTCAATGTCAAAAGTACATCCCTGCTCCCATCTAATACTTCCCTCTTTTCAGGATCATTATTCATAGCACAATGCCACACTAATTTTGGGAAATGAACTTTTAGTGGGATATCACCTCCTAAAGCAATACCATTGTCCTAAATTTCCTTAAGGGATTCAATCTTATGGGGACTATTAAGCCTCTAAAGAAAATCATCAAGATCAACACACATCAAGTCCGTGTCTGTAATCTTGTCTAAATCACTAGTGACCCCAAACGCAACCGAAAATGAAGATGGAATAGTTTTCATCATTTAAAAACCCTAAAATTTGTTTGAACCAACTTTCCACTGAAAGAGAAATACAGGAGTTTCGAAGCTCTTACCATTCAATCCACAAGTTCCTGAGAAATTTAAACCTAAATAAACAACTTCTTAAGTCCTTAGGTTCACAATTTGAGCTCCATATCTAATGACATGATAATTCTTTGAAAAAATCACAAAGGTAGCAAATGAAATCAAGAAAATTAGTAAATAAAGGCAAAAACATTCATAAGATTTAAAACATCCTTGATTTGTGTAGCAACATTAATGGCGATAGAAATAAATGTAATTCACCATGACTGTTCAATTCATTGTTCGCAATTTTAAAAATGAATTGTCCACATGGAATGAAGATTTTTGCTATCACGGGCTGGGGGGAACCTTTTGTAATTTTGTAGCATTAGAATATTTACACACTTTTGGAAAACTTGACCTACCCATTTGCCTTTTGGTTTTCAATACTGGATTGACACATGGTCATACTTGAGTTATAGTGGGGGTGTGACATTTTTTTACAATTTTACCTCACTTTCTTTTCAAACCAAATATTCTTAAGTTCCCCGATGACCCGCATCTCCACCTTTTACATCTAAGTAGCCACGTGTATCTTGCAGGTTTTGGGAACTTTTTACACTTTTACTCCTTTCTTCAAAAATGTGCAAAGCTACAAATATGTGCCACCTCCCTACATCCACTCCAATTGTAACACATGTACACTCATTAATGCCAATTGAGAAATTGTTTGTGTTACCTTTTGACTGCAAGTATTCAGAGAACATTTATCAGGTGACAGGGCCAATTTCGCACTTTGTGAATGTGAGAGAAAATTACAAGTTTACAAATTTGACCCACCACACCGTAATCAATTGGGAACTACCATGTATCAATAGGAAATGGGAGAGAAAATGAAAATAAAAAGATAATACCCAGAAGAAATTTATAGTAAGAAATCCCTCCAACTCTAGAACTTAAAACACAATGGATTCCCCATAAGAAACCATCAGATAATGCATATTCAAACATGATCCTTGAATGAAAAAGAGGAAAAACTAAACCATACATAGAAAAACCACAAAGCTGACTTGCACCTCAAAAGGGAAAGAAAAAATATATAACAGACAACGATGGCAAATCTTAACTGAATAAGGGCGAGATTAATTCGAGAACCAATAATTTACAAAATTGATGGATCTACAGGTCGTCGCAAATAAATAGATCTCTGGCTGAAAATGACAATAAAAATATAAGAGAGAATCACTTAATTACTTATAAATTCACACTTAGCACCGTTATAATAAATGACAAAAAGATTGCTTTAGGTTTTAAAATGCCTTTACATTATTTTTCAGAAAATTATAATAAATCTTTAATGCAAATATGAATGTTTTGTGTGTGATTTCAAATTCCCATGGGTTCTCCCCTTTTTATACTTATTTAGGGGCCTAAAAACTTAGAATATTTTAATTATCCTCTTTGCATAAAAATTATTCCATATAGGGATAAGGGATATAAATCCCGAATAATATTTCCAACTATTTTACATAGCCTTAGTAAAACAAAACTGTGGAATTTAAATTGCCACCCTAGTCTTTTAAATATGCTTGATTATATATTTAAGGGAATAATATAATACCATAACCATATATACATGGCCACCTTTTAAAACAAATTTAATTAAAACATAACCACCATTCATGCAACCTTTTTCCATTCTTTTAAATTTTAAAATACTTATTGTCGACTTTTTCCACATTCATGTGGATTCCAAATTTCTTGGGATATAGTTGAATCCCATAATATTCATGGGCTTATCCCACATTTGTGGGAGTATCATTTACATAATACTTTTAAAGGATTTTTCTTCCCTATTTGGATTGGTCATAAGATGATAAAATGTGCTTTGACTTGAGTGGGATATATGTGGTACGTGACATGACATGATATGTGCTTGGGAGTTATGACTTGGCATAAGATGTTCACTTGTCACTGATAATCTATGCACATAAAAGATTTGTGTGGTTGGGAAAAAATAACCTTGACTGGGAAGGAGTGGGATATTTTAATGGGTTTGCATACATGTAAGAAACAATAGTTGAGAGGGACCCAAACACACTTTAGCACACATTTTCCCTCCATGTGTGTACCCTATGAAACATCCTTAGGATATAACACTTGATTTGACCACTAGTATTCCCTCAATTTGTGTACCCTATGAAACATCCTTGGGATATAAAAATTAGTTTTACCACTAGTAGTTGAGTTGTTTAGTGGAGTACATGGATTCCACTTGTTTAGTAGGTAGTTGAGTTCTTTAGTGGGTACGTGGATTCTGCTTAGCATCATGAGCAGTTGATGGATGCCATATTAGTGGGATATATGGATTTTTATTGACACCATGAGAAGTTGATGGATGTCATGTTAGTGGGGTATGTGGATTCCACTTGGCACCATGAGCATATATTTTACTTGACACCATGAGTAATTTCCACGAGATGGATGGTGGTTATTTTGAACTTGACCCTTATCTTGGATATTTTAATGGGTTTGCGCACATGTAAGAAACAAGAGTTGAGAGGGCCTCAAACACACTTTAGCACACATTTTCCCTCCATGTGTGTACCCTATCAGAAATACCTGGGATATAACACTTCGTTTGACCACTGGTAGTTGATTTGTTTAGCAGGGTACATGGATTCCACTTTTTAGTAGGTAGTTGAATATTTTAGTGGGGTATGTGGATTTTGCTAGGCATCATGAACGATTGATGGATGTCATGTTAGTGAGATATATGGATTTTTCTTGGTACCATGAGCGGTTGATGGATGTCATGTTAGTGGGGTATGCAGATTCCAGTTGGCACCATGAGTAGTTGCCACGATATGGTTGGTGGTTATTTTGAACTTGACCCTTATATTGGTTTCAACTCACCTGCTAGCTCAATGAGATACTTAGAAAATATGGCAATACTAGAAGCATAAAACTGAAAACCCATTTTTCTATTTTTACTAATCATTTTTTACATGTGTTTTCATCCCACTAATCTACATGGTTTGTCATTGTTGCATATCTAGTCCTTTTTTCCTGTTGATGCCAATCTTAGAGGTGCCGCAACTTCTATATACCAACTCCATTTTGTCCCATTCAAAGTGCATTGGAAATATCTCATTGAGATATTATGTAATAAAGTAATTTTATAACTCATAAATAATTTCTAAGTTACACGTATCCTTCAATTATACCCACTACACCTGATCTCCCATGAATGATATATATTGTATACAATGTCCTAGGGTTCATTTTAAGAGACCTCTTGGAAATCAGAGGTGGAGAATACCTGGCGAATATCCCTGGAACCAGTTTCGCGGGAAGGTGAATTTTTTGGGGGTTGTATGAAAAAATTTCACCTGATTGTCAAGTACTGCGATAGAAGGTTGTAGACGTGTGATGGGAGATTTTGCTGTCGCGTGTCAAAAAAATGCATTAACACATGTCAACAGACCTTAGTGACGCGCATCAACAACCATAATGACGCACGTCATTGAGGTCTGTTAACGCGCATCAATGCATTTTTTTTATGTGCAATAGTAAAATCTCCTGTCGCACATCTGCGGCCTCTGACCTCTGCTTTCTCATCAAAAAATATCCATGTCATGCATCAACAAACTCTTTTTCGTGCATCTGCTATGCGTCAATATCTGTTGTACCTCCTTGTCATGCGTCAACTATCCGTCAAGGCCGCGCGTCAACAAATAACCCTCATGATGTGTGTCAACAGACCTCTTTGACGCGCTTCAACAAGGTTATTGACACATGTCAATGAGGTCTGTTGACGTGCGTCAATGAGGTCTGTTGATGCGCGTCAATGCATTTTTTTGACACGCGATAGCAAATATCCTGTTGCGTGTCTGCAGCCTCTACCCTTTTCTTGCTTATCGAAAAAATCTCCATGTTGCTCGTCAAAAAACTCTTTGTAATGCGTCTACTATGCGTCAATATCTGTAGTATCTCCTTGTCTGCAAACCCTCCTTATCACGCATCAATAACTTACCCCCTTGTCACGCGTCTATAATACAGGATATATCATATTGTTGAAAAATGTAAAGTAGAAGTGTTCTACTTGGTGAATAATCTAGGTTTATATAGGGGATATTTTTCAAGGGTAGGTGAAGCGACCCCTAAAAAAATTAAAGTGTAATTTTTAGGCGAACAGGTCACTGACCCGTGCCAAAAAATTCACCTTTTCAAAATTTTCAAAAATGGAATATTCACCATATTATGAATATTCGCCACTAAAATTTTCCCTGCAATATCTGTTTTGACCCATTCAAAATTCGTTAGAAATCTGAATCCAATATCTTCTATAAGAAATAGGTTTTGGGATATTTACGGAACATATAATATCTAAAATATCCTCCAAATCAGGTTGATTTTGGTTTGTATGATCTAAAGGGACTTTAGAAATAGGTACATTTAAGTTATAAAAAATAATATTAGTAGCATTAATGACATTAGAATCAACACATGAGGAAGGGTCATGATAAAAATCATTAATACATATAAAATATAAACTATTATCTAAATCATTTACTTGTATAAAAGGTATGAAATACACACTATTAATGACATCATTTCTGCATTCAAAGAGATAATAGAGACACATGAATAACATTAAAATTTTATGAAGAAAAAATATGAACATCATCACATGTAGAAACATCATTATGAATAACAACATCACTAGAAATATTAATATTATTACGAATAACAACTTTATTATGAATAGAATCATCATCATGAATATCAACATTATTTGAAATATAGACATCATAATGAACATTATAAAAAATAATCACACCATCTAAGATAGTAACCTCATTATCACATGAAATATCACTATCATTGTATGGATCACCATCTATTGAAGTAAAACAATGTTCATCATCACTATCATCCTCGATTTCAACATCGAGAAGGATAGTATAACTATTAGTTTTAGGAATTTGCATAGGACACAACCATGTAACATAAAAGACACCATCATTTTAAATGGATTTATACACACCCTTAGTGGATTCTTTAGGATACAGTGCATGATTATGAGAGTTAGGAAACTTAACAGGAATATGGGGTAGGTTAGAGCTTGATCTACACTAAGCTAGACACTAAGACTAGATGCATAGTTATAAATAAGGTCATCATCAAAATAGGAATCAATTATGTCAGTAGTGCTTCCTAAGTTAAACAAGTCCTCCATATGAAAGGTCTTATGAGGTTCCTTTAAGATGGGTAGAGAGCTGGCTAATGAGACCTTGATATAAGTTATACTAATAGTCAATGTCACACGAGGAATAATAAAGATATGTGAATGTTGTGGAATAGGATGAATGTAAATTAATTTATCATCATAACCATAAAATCCACGTTAGCTAGAAAATAAGTACTGGAAGCATTGGCACAAAGTTATGGTATAAATAAAACCTTCCTTTTCAACCCATAAGAGGTTTGGACCTAGTTAAAGGGATGGTAGCCCTTGTGATTTTACAAAGCATTATGAAAAACCATATATATCCCAATAAAAACCCTAAATACAATGAGTATTTAGAGATCACAAGATCTAACTACTAAATATATAAGCTAAGCCCTAATCTAGGTAAATGGTTCAAACATTAACAAGTTCACCAAAATGTACCACTCTTAATTTTATTATAAGAGATTAATCTAATTAAGACAATTAGGATTGAATATTATATGATGTAGGGGAAATAATAATATTATAATTCATAAACATACAACAAAAACTAGGGAGTTTAGAAACATGTAAAATTGATAAAACAATTAGAAGTACAACTAGGGTTTTAAAGGTGACTTAGCTGATTCAGATTGATTTCTAACTAAAGTTCCTAAATCAAATTTTTATTACTACTCCAAAGGATTTTCTGGTGTTTTAAAGTTTCCTAAACCACCCTACACCACAACCATGTCATAGATAATTCTAATACCTTTATGATGATATGCAAAAATCTGTAAATGGAGTCTGGATATAGGATATATTATAGGTCAAAGTCAGGTTTGAAAAGTGGTCAAAATTGGTCAACTAGCGAATAATGTGTTGACACGTGGAAAATTGGCAAAATTTAAAAATGGGTAAAAGTTGAGTTTTTAAGTCAATGGTCTTTGACACACAAAAAATTAGCTGGTCTCGGTTATTTATTGACTGAGGAGCCTCAACCACACTTTTTTGAAGGAGGGGTTCCTTTGGTGGGTCCCACTATTTACTAATTGGGGACCCTCAGCCACACATTTTTTAAGGAGGGGTGCATTTTCCACCTTTAATTCATATTTGTAATGTCACATTATTTATTATATATGCCTTGGAGTGTTATTTCATGATGCATGTGGGATTAACATTGTAGGGTAGTTTAAATGTGTGCAGTGCATTAGACCAAGATCTCAGGGCCAACTCGATGAGATGCCACTCACCCATATCATCATGTGGAAAAACAAATTCCACATAGCTTAGCCGTAATTTACTTGGAAACAAAGTAACAATACTTATCTGCCACACACATCTCAACATTACATGGCACTAAACATGGCATAAACAAAAGTGGCCTAAGGAACTTAATAAACTAGGAAATTGATCATAATTCCAATATACTCATAATGGTATAATGTTTTTATGGTTTTGGAGCTTTTGTGATGATGTTTTAAGCTACACAAGTCACACAAAGGTGTACATCCTAAGGGAAACACAACTTCAAGTGAATCAAGAAGGTGAAAGACAAGTGCTAAACTATGTAAAGGTATTTTGAAGGTCTGATATCAGATTTTTGTGGGTTTTGATTCATTATTTGTTAATAGTAAAGGTTAATTGTATTTATAATTCAAACATTTTTAATGGATTGGTTCTAAATGAACCCAGGGACAGGAATTATGAACCCCGTAAACAGTCTTGTGTCACTCTTGATTTTGATTTTCAATTTCTAATTACTTGCAATAATTTAAGTTCATTATGTGAATATAGATGAACAATTAATCAATTTTTGACAACTTTGGAAAATCAGTTAAATCAAGAAACAATGTAATTTTAGGATTTGATAAAACAGTGAAACTTTGAATAAAATGGAAATTAATTTCATTTTATGATCAGTCCTAAATAATATTTTTCATCAATTTTGGAGTATTAAATCCTTGAAAGTTGATTAAAATTTTATGATCCTTGAAAACAATTAAAAAACAGAAATTAAAACTTATGTTATTTGGATCACTTACTCAAATCATGCAAGGTCAAGAACCTACAAAAGGTCTCAAATGATAAATTTTTTTCCCGATCTTCTCATTTTTTTAATTTTCTATCCATGATCACCAAAAGCTATGAAAGATCCTTATGATCCTTATTATGACCCCCTCCTAACATCGCTGGTGATGTATCTTCTTACATCCCTCTTAGGTCTTGTAAATATGTGGTCACTAGGTTTCCAAAGGCAACACAAGTTGTCAAGATGCAACTTAATTTTTTTGATGGGATGTTTTCTTTACAGATTCCCTCATAGATTATGGATGTTGCTATGGATTTGAGAGACTTGTTTCTTATTGGAAAACTTATGAGCCTCAACCCCCTCTTGAAGACATCAAAAAATGGTCACGCATCAATTTTATCCCCTGTGCCTCCCTTAATATTGTAACTATGCCAAATGGTTTCATCCTCTTTAATTTTTGTCATAAAGAGGATTTTACTTGGGTGCTACTTGGGGGTCCTTGGTTCTTTAGAAGGTGTGGATTCTATCTCAGGAAATGGATCCTGGGTTTTAACTTCATACAAAAAAAATGACACATGCACCAATTTGGGTTTGTCTGTCAGGACTCCCACTAGAGTTTTGGGACGTTGTGGTTATTGAAGGCATTACTCTCTCTTGGGATCTCTCATTGTTATTAATCAAACTACTAGAGAAAAATATAGGATTATTCATGCTAGATTTTTCTTTAATGTTGATGTAAGTAACCAATTGCCCAAATCCATTGACCTCCTCTTAGATTTTGGTATATAGACATAACCTATAGAATATGAATAAGTTCCACAAGCCTACTCTATTTGTAAGAACATCAGTCATAGGGAACCTACTTGCCCCTTGATGTGAGATCCAAAATAGAAATATCCAGTTATCACACCAAATTTGAAGGGTAAATATGTTACCAAAAATATTTTAGAGGTAGGCATCTCCAATACCTTTGTCTCTCTTATGGAATAAGATGAGATCCCATCCTAATATGTTCCTCCTACTCAACTGATTGCTAATCCTTGAGTTGATGCCCCTCTTCCTCTCGTTTCCCCCTCGCTTCATACTCTATCTGATATTCCACTTAATTTTGATCTCCCTCTACTTCCCCTCAACCCTTTGGGGAGGATATCTCTTCTATTTCTACTTCCCCTACTCCAATTTCATGTTTGGAAGAAAAAAAATTTCCTTTATCCTTAGTGATTGAAGAATGCATCCCGCTAAGAAATACCAGAAGCAACTGTAAAAAAAATTGGGATCTTGGCAATAACAAAAAGAATGGGAGGCCCACATAATAGGTCAATCTATAATAGAAGACCTCTCAAAATATTGTGCAGGGAACTCAGGGTATTGTCACCATTGAGGGTGGAAGGAAAATCAAACCCAAAAAAATGAATACTATCTATTGGAATATTCGGGGGATTAATGCTCCCAATTAAATAAGAGTACTCAAAGACATCATATTAAAAAAAATCCATAAATCATCATGATGCAAGAGAATAAACTCAAGGAGGATAATATCCTCCATAAGATATGGCCCTTAGCTTCCTTTTCCTATCATGATTCAATAATTAACTCTGGAGGCCTTTGCACCTTTTGGAATCCTATAGTCCTTTTTGGTGAATGCATCATCAACACTCCTCATTGTTTGGGTATTTTATTTCAAGAAATAGGATCCATACTAGGATGGTTGGAATCTCAAAGGAATAACATCTAGAAAAACCTTTTGGAATTCAGAAGAACCTACAAAAAATTACCTTTGCTTATTTTTGGGGATTTTAACACCACTCTCTTTCCTTTAGAAAAATAGGGTAGGACTCTACCTATGTACAACAATATGGAATCTCTTGCTAACTTTATTAGACAAGGTGACTTTTTTTACATTCATGGAGAATCCTCTACATGGTCAAATAGAAGATTAGGTTTCAATCATATTCAAATTCGGTTGGATAGAGTTCTTGGATCCCTGGATCGTCTCTCATACTTTAGTGAATTTAATTTTTTGGCCCTCCCCAAGGATGATTTCATTTCTTAGCCCCTTGCTTCTGAGTGAATAAAAATTTCAATAGTCTAAGAATCCCCCTTTTAGACTTGAATTGGTCTGGTTACATTGCCATAACCTAGATAAACTCATTGAGGATTGGTGGAAGGTGGAAATACAAGGCTCAACTATGTATAGGTTCATGAAAAAACTTAGCTTCATCAAAAAGTAACTTAAAATCTGAAAAATCAAGACCTTTGCGGACATAAGAGAGAGGAAACATCCAATTTACTTAACAATAGCTGAAATATCAACCACGATTGAATCTAATGAAAAAACTCCTTTTTTGTATCAACAAGAATTGTCACTTCTGAGTGAATTTCATAATACTCTTGTTGATGAGGAAATATATTGGAAAAAAATATCCATGGCTCTGTGGTTTCAACAAGGAGATCATAACACCTAGTTCTTCCATGCCACCACCACCAAACACAAGAGACAAGATAATATTAAGGATCTCATAACTTTGGATGGGGGGCATTTGAATTTTGAGGATAAAATTTTAGCGTAATCGATCAACTTCTATTCTAAACATCTCGAGGAGGAAGTTCCCACTAATAAGGATTATGTTTTAGAAATGCTCCAACACATCCAAAAGTCAATTTCAGATGAAATTAATGAAAAAATAACCAAGCCATTTTCAATTGAAGAAGTTCATAAATATATATTTTCTACGAAAGGTGAAAAATATCCAGGTCCTGATAGTTTCCCTGCAGCTTTTGTCAAACCTTTTGGAACATTATAAAAACTAACTTGTAGGAATCTATTAATGAGTATCAGGAAAACAAATCCCTTTTACAGGAATGGAACAATACTTTTCTATCCTTAGATCTAAAATATGTGGGTTCTAAGTAGGTTTCTAATTCCCAACCCATTATCCTTTGCAAGACTTCCAACAAAACCATTACTAAAATGTTGGCTTCTAGATTGAAACTTTTTATTGATAGTCTAATTTCTGAACAACATAATGGCTTCATCCAGGTTTGTAGAATTCAAGGAGGAGTGATTTTTATCCATGAAGCTATTTATATGACTCATCATTCTAAATTAGCAGGGATGATTATCAAGTTAGACATACAGAAATATTTTGATAGAGTTGGTCATTTCTTCTCAAATTTCTCATCAAATTTGGTTTATGTGATAAATGCCACAATTGGATTCACAGCTGTATATCATGCCCAAACTTCTCTATTTTGGTGAATAGTATTCCTGTAGGATACTTTGCTATTAGGAGGGTTATTATAAAAGGGGAAGCTATTTCACCATTTCTTTTCCTTCTAATGGTTGATACTTTAGTTAGAGCCCTAAGGGCTGCTAAAAATGTTGTGGTCATATCATGTTTAAAAATTAATTCCATGGTTTTAGAGGCTACTCATAGTCACTTTTCTAATGATACTCTCTTTTTGGTTACAACATCAATTGTTGAAGCTAAAATTTTTAAGAATATTATTGATTTTTATCAATCTACTTCTCAACAACTCATAAACGTTTCCAAAAGTAATGTTGCTTTTATTAATACCCCCTAGTAGGCCAACAAAGATCACGACTATATTTAGTTGTAGCATCATTGATCTCCCATCCTCCTATTTGGGACTTCCTCTCTTTAAAGGAAGGAAGATAAAAAAACCTTTAGACCCCAGTTATTGAAATATTCTAGAAGAAGATTACGGGTTGGAAGGGCTCTCTCCTCATCCAAATAGGTAAGTTGCATATTGCCAAGATAACTCTCCAAAGTATTTTAATATTTTTTATGTCTCTTCTTAAGATGTGTTACGTGGTTTTCTCCCATTTAGAAAAAAATCAAAATCACTTTCTATGGTTTGGATCTGTACAGAAAAAAATATTTCACATGGTGTCCTGGAACGTAGGCTATATACCTCTATATGTAGCCTAGATGTTCACTTGTCACTGATAGCCTACGCACATAAAAGAGCCATGTGGTATGGAAAAAGTACATTGAATGAGAAGGAGTGGTATATTTTAAAGGGTTTGTGTACATGTAAGAATCAAGAGTTGAGAAGGCATCAAACACACTTTAGCACACATTTCCCCTCCATGTGTGTACCATATGAAACATTCTCGGGATATAACACTTGGTTTGACACTAATAATTGAGTTGTTTAGAGGGGTACATGGATTCCACTTAGCACCATGAACATATATTTTACTTGGCACCATGATCATTTTTTTTTTATTAATGGCAAATAGTTTTTTGAAAGGGACTATACCCTTGAATACAAAATAAGGCCTTTAAGCCGGAAAAAGAGTGAGAAACAAAGCAGAACTAACCAAGACTGAGAATTACAATGAAATTCAACGTAGCCTAGAAACAGCTACCCAAACGAGACTTAACAGCAAAACAACAACAAAAAAACAGAAACCTGACAGCCAAGAAACAGTAAGAATAACAATAGAGAGTAGTAGAAGCATGCAGCTACTTCTTGGCTACTTGATCAACACTGATCTTGAATTTTTTCCAAGCATGAAACATATCCAAAGTGGTCATGTGGGCAGCATCCGTCTTGTCGAGCTCCTCGATGATTCTTTTGCTCTCTTTTTCATTGCCCCAAAGTGCAGCCGGGACACCCCTGAGGTTGGAAACACTTTTGGCATGACCCTCGATGAACTCCTCAATGGCCCTAAAGGCGGCAATGTTGTAATCATGCCTAGTCTTAGCCTTCCCTAGGTGGGAGTCCAAGGAGGTCAGTTTTTTGTATATGTCTTCAACCTAACTGTTGGCATCATGATCAGTTATCATGAGATGGTTGGTGGTAATTTTTAACTTAACCCTTATCTTGGTTTTAACTCACCTACTAGCTCGATGAGATACTTAGAAAATATAGCGATAATGGAAGCATAAAACTGAAAACCCATTTTTCTATTTTTTCTAATAATTTTTTACAAGTTTCATCATGCAACTTATTGACATAGTTGGTCACTTCTACATATCTACTCTTTTCTTTCTGTTGACGCCAATCTTATAGGCACCGCAACTTCTCCATACAAAGTCCATTTTGTCCCATTCAAAATGTGTTGGAAATATCTCATTTAGATATTATGCAATAAACTAATTTCAGAACTCATAAATAATTTCTAAGTTATATGTATCCTTCAATTCTACCCACTACACCTGATCTCCCATGAACGATATATCTCAGATATGATGTCCATTATGACCTATTTAAAATGTATTTTAAAGATGAATCCAAGCTCTTCTATAAGAAATAGGTTTTGGGATATTTATAAAACATATAATATATGAAAAATCCTCCAAATTAGGTTAAATTTGGTCTACATCATCTAAAGGGCCTTTAGAACTAGGTACATCTAAGTTATCGACAATAATATTAGTATAAGTAATGATATTAGGATCAACACATGAGGAAGGGCCATGATAAAAATAATTAAGACATAAAATATAAACTATAATCCAAATCAATTTCTTTCATAAGAGGTATGAAATACACACTATTAATGATATTCATGCATTCAAAGAGATATTAGAGACACATGGGTAACATTAACATTTTATGAAGCAAAAATATGAACATCATCACATGTAGAAACATAATTATGAATAATAAAATCACTAGAAATATAAATATTATTACGAATAACAACTTTAATATGAATAGAATCATCATCATGAATATTAAAATTATTAGAAATATACACATCATCATGAACATTATAAAAATTAAGAACATCATCTAAGATAGTAACCTCATCATCACATGAAATATAAAAAATATTGTATGCATCACCATCTATTGAAGTAAAACAATGTTCATCATCACTATCATCCTCTATGTCAGTAACAAGAAGGAAAGTAGAACTATTGGTTTTAGGAATTTGCATATGACACACCCATGTAACAGAGAAGATGCCATCATTTGAAATGGAGTTATACACACCTTTAGTGGATTCTTTAGGATATAGTGCAAGAATATGAGATTTAGGAAACTTAACAAGAATATGGTAGGTTAGAGCTTGATCTCCACTATGCTAGCAACTAAAAATAGATGCATATTTATAAATAAGGTAATTATAAAAATAGGAATTAATTATGTCATCAGTGCTTCATAAGTTAAAAATTCCTCCATGTGAAAGGTCTTATCAGGTGCCCCTAAGATAGGTAGAAATATAGCTAAAGAGACCTCAATATAATGTGTACTAATAGTCAATGTAACACGAGGAGTAATAAAGAGATGAGTATGTTGGGGAACAAGATGAATGTAAGATAATTTATCATCATAACCATAAAATCCACATTAGCTAGAAAATAAGTAGTGGAAGCATAGGCACCAAGTTATGGTACAAATAAAACCTTCCTTTTCAACCCAAAATAGGTTTGGTTTAGTTAAAGGGATGGTAACCCTTGTCATTTTGTAAAGCATTATGAAAAACCATATATATCCCAATAAAAACCCTAAAGATAGTGAGGGTTTGGAGATCACAAGGTCTAACTACTAAATATATAAGATAAACCCTAATCTAAGTAGATGGTTCAAACAATAAAGAGTTCACCAAAATGTATTGCCCCTAATTTAATTATAAGATATTAATCTAAATAATACAATTAGTATTGAATATTATATTATGTAGGGGATAGAATAATTCAATAATTCATAAATATACAACAAAAACTAGGGAGTTTACAATCATGTAAAATTTATAAAACAATTATAAGTACAACCAGGGTTTTAAAGGCGACTTAGTTGATTCGAACTGATTTATAACTATTATACCTAAATCAACATTTTCTTGTTCAAATCATGCAAGGTCAAGATCATACAAAAGGTATCGAACTATAAAAATTTTTCCCACTCTTCTCGCTTTTTCAAAATTTTGACCAAGATCACTGATAACTATGATAGATTCTTATGATTCAACTTTGAGCCCCTCATAACATATTTTGTAACGTATCATATCACATCCCTCTTAGGTCTTATAAATATGTGATTGCTATGTCTCTAAAGGTTACATAAGCTGTCAAGATGTACCCTAAGTTTTTAGATTGGATTCTTTCTCTGTAGATTATGGGCGTTTCTATGGCTTCAAGAGACTTGTTACTGATTGGAAAAATTATGAGCCCTGGGCCCCCTCTGGAAGACATCAAAAAATGGTCACACATAAATTTGGTCCCCTCTACCCCTTTAAGATTGTAACTATGCCAAATGGTTTCATCCTCTTTACTTTTTTTCATAAAGAGGATTTTTCTCGGGTGCTACTTAGGGTCCTTGTTCTTTGGAAGGCATGGATTATATCTTAGGAATTAGATCCTAGGTTTTAACTCTCATACAATAAAAATTACACATGTATAGATCTGGGTTCATTTTTCAGACCTCCCACTAGATTTCTGGGATATTGCGGTTATTGAAGGTATTACTCTCTCTGTCGGTTCTCTCAATATTATTGATCAAGTTACTAGACAAAAATCTAGGCTCATTCATGCAATATTTTTTTTAATGCTGATGTAAGTAACCAATTTACCAAATCCATTTACATCCTCTTAGATTTTTGTATATGGAAACAACCTATAGAATATGAATATGTTCCACAAGCCTGCTCCATTTCTAAGAGCATCAGTCACAGGGCCCCTACTTTCCCCTCGATGCAAGATCCAAAATAGAAGTATCAGGTGCCCACACCAAAGTTGAAGGGTAAATATATTCTAAAAAATATTATGAAGGTAGGAACCTCCAATCCCTTTTCCACTTTTATGGAATAATGTGACATCACATCCTCACACGTTCCTCCTACCCAACTAATTCTTGATCCCCTGGTTGATACCATTCTCCTCCCACTTCTTTATCACTTTCCACTCTATTATATCTTCTACTTAATGTTTATCTCCATCTCCTTACCCAAAACCCTTAGGGGATGTTATCTATTCTATTCTATTCTTACTTCCCCTACTCCAATTTCCTGTTTGGAGGAAAAATCATATTTTCTCTCTCCTACATCCTTGTTGATTGAAGAATGTATCCCACTAAAAAATACTAGAAGAAAATATTAAAAAAATGGGATCTTAGAAATAACAAAAAGAATGGGAGGCCCACTAAACAGGTCAAGATACAGTATGAGACGGCTCAAAATATTATGCAGGGAACTTGGGGTATTCTCAACGTTGAGGCTGGAGGGAAAATCAAACCAAAAAAATGAAGATTTTCTCTTGGAATATTAAGGGGATTGTTGCTCCCCTAAAAATAAGAGTAATTAAAGACATAAGATTAAAAAATTCTTAAGACATTATCATGTTGTAAGAGACTAAACTCAAGGAGGATAATATCATGCCAAAGACATGGCCCTCATCCTCCTTTTCCTCTCGTGCTTTAATAGGTAACTATGGTGGCCTTCACACCTTTTTTAATCCTAGGGTCCTTTTTGGTGAATGTATCATCAACACTCTTCTTTTTTTGGGTATTTTATTTCAAGAAATAGGATCCAGTCTAGGATGGATTGCTATGAATGTCTATGCCCCAAAATTAGAATCTCAAAGGAATAATATCTAGAAATAACTTCTAGAATTTAGAAGCAACTACAAACATTTACCTTTCCTCATTGTTGGGGATTTTAACACCCCTCTCTTTCCTTCAAAAAAAATAGGGTGGCACTCCAGCTAGTTGTAACAGTATGGAATCTCTTGCCAACTTTATTAGACAAGGCAAGTTCTTTGATTTTTACCTTCATGGAGCATCCTTTACATTGTCAAACAAAATATTAGGTTTTAATCATATTCAAATTCAGTTGGATAGAGTTCTTGGCTCCCTAGATTGGCTCTCACATTTCAGTGAATTTTATTTCAAAACCCTCCCCAAGGATGCTTATAATCATAGCCCCTTTCTTTTGAGTGAAGAAAATTTTCAAAAGTGTAAGATTCCCCCTTTTAGATGTGAATTGGTCTGGTTACATAACCATAACCTAGATAAAATCATTGAGGATTAGTAGAAGATGGAAATACAAGGCTAAACAATGTATAAATTCACAAAAAACTTAGCTTCATAAAAAAACAACTTAAATTTTGAAAAATCAAGACCTTTGGGGACATAAGAGAGAAGAAACATCAACTTTACTGAAAGATAGCTAACATATGAGCCAATATTGAATCTAATGACAAAACTCCTTTTTTGCATCAACAATAATTGTCACTTCTTGGTGAACTTCATAATACTCTTGTTGAAGAGGAAATGTATTGGAAAAAAGTATCCATGGCTTTTTGGCTTCAACAAGGAGATCATAACACCAAGTTCTTCCACACCACTTCCACCAAACACGAGAGAAGGGACAAGATTAAGGATCTCCTGACTTTGGACAATGGACATTTGAATTCTAAGGATCACATTTTAGTGGAATTGATCAACTTATATTCTAAACTTCTCAAGGATGAAGGTCCCACTAACGAGGAGTATATTTTATAAATGCTCCAACACATCCTAAAGTCAATTTCAAATGAAATTAATGAAAAAATAACCAAGCCTTTTTCAATTGAAGAAGTTCATAAAGCTATATTTTCTACGAAAGGTGACAAATCTCCAGGTCCTGATGGTTTCCCTACAACATTTTTTCAAACCTTTTGGAACAATATAAAAACTAACTTGTAAGAATATGTTAATGAGTTTCAAGAAAATGACTCCATTTTAATAGAATGGAACAATACTTTTCTATCCTTAGATCTAAAATATTTTGGTTCCAAGTAGGTTTCTAATTTACAACCCATTAGCCTTTACAATACTTCCGATAAAATCATTACAAAAATGTTGAATTCTATATTGAAACCTTTTGTTGATATTCTAATTTATGAACAACAAAATGGCTTCGTCGGGGTTCATATAATTCAAGGAGGAGTGATTTATATCCATAAATATATTTATATGGCTCATCATTCTAAATCAACAGGGATGATTATCAAGTTAGGTATACAGAAATATTTTGATAGAGTCAGTTGGTCTTTTATTCTCAAATTTCTTAGAAAATTTGGTTTCTATGATATGTGGTACAATTGGATTCATAAATGAATCTCATCCCCACACTTCTCTATTTTGGTGATGGTATTCCTTTAGGATACTTTGCTATTAGTAGGGGTATTAGAAAAGGGGGCCCTCTTTCACCATTTATTTTACTTCTAATGGTTGATACTTTAATTATATCCCTGGGCACTGCTAAAAATGTTGCATTCATCTTAGGTTTAAAAATTACTTCTAGGGTTTTGACGGATAATCATAGTTAATTTGATGATGATACTCTCCTTTTGGGTGCAACATCAATTTTTAAAGCTATAAATTTGAAGAATATTATTGTCTGTTATCAATCTTCTTCTCAGTAACTCATAATTTTTTCCAAAATTAGTGTTGCTTTCATTAATACCCCTAGTAGGCAAATAAATATCACAAATATATTTTGTTACAGCATCATTGATCTCCCATCCTCCTATTTGGGATGTCCTCTCTTCAAAGGAAGGAAGATAAAAAACCTTTGGATCTTGGTTACTGAAATATTTGAGAAGAAGATCGTGGGCTGGAAGGGATCTCTCCTTAGCGAAACAAGTAAGTTGAAGCTTTCCAAGAAAAATCTCCAAAGTATTCTAATCTATTTTATGTATCTTCTTAAGATGCCCTCTATGGTTACCTCTCATTTAGAACAAATTAAAAAGCACTTTATACTGTCTAGATTTGAAGAGTGAAAAATAATTCACCTGGTGTCCTGGAAAGTAGCATATAAACCTATATTTATAGGGGGCTTGGGCTAAAAAGTGTGTTGGAAATGAATGAAGCCATGTTGGCTAAGTTGGGTTAGTCTATTACTACTAATGAGCGTACTCCTTAGGTGAAAATAATTGTTTGTAAATACCTCTCTCATTTGGAATACTTCCTATCTAAACACATTTTGAGAGGCTCTTTAATCAATAACTTTATTTCTAGAAGCCAACATTTTCTAAAAGAAGGTACTAAATGGAACTTGGGAATGGTGTGGGAATTGAATTTTGGAAGGAATGGTGGATTGCTGACAAGAATTTAGTATCAGATCCTTTTTAGGACCTAATGTTCCACTATTTTTCTACTATATGTAGCAAGATGGTCTGTGGGTACATTGATAATAATGGTAATAAGCCTAGTTTGTGCATCCCTTCTTGGGAAGGATGTAGCTCAATCTAGATGCAACGTATTGATAGTTTTAAGATCTTGCGTTCCTCCTAATATATTTATTTTTCCCCATCTCAAGATGTATGCATTTGGCTAAGCTCCCCATTAGGTTGCTTCTCAGTTTAATTTTCCTATCTTTCAAAACCTCATCCTCCTTGTGATCTCTCACTTAGAAAAATTTAGATCCCCCAAGTTATTCCTAAAATTAGTTTCGTTTCTTTTCTCACCTTTCAGGATGCCATTATTTGTGGGGAAAACCTTAAGAAAAGAGGATTCTCTCTATCCAGTCATTGCATCCTCTATCTTAGTGATGTGGAAAGATCTTCTCACCTTCTTCTCCACTATCCTTTTCCCCCTCTTCTCTGTCTGAATATTTTTCTCAATGGAAATCCCAAATCTAGTAACCAATGACTTCCCTTACCTAGAACATGTTGCTTCCTCATGCTCTTTAGGGAATTTAAAAGTAAAGGAACATGTGGATATTCAAGGAGAAAACTCATGATTTGTGGTGGGACATCACTGGCATGGTTGTTAGATCACAAGAGGACTTGAACTATTGTATCTAGAGGAAGCATAAATATAAATTTGATTTAAGTCTTTCAGAACCTTGGACAATAAAAATTCTCATCCCCATATAAATGTCTTATTCAATTTTATCATAAGATAATACATCTTGGTCCCCCGCACCCATGGTCTAGTTAAAGCTTAATACTAATAGTACATCTTAAGGTAACCCAGGTGTGTTAGGTGGAGGTTTTATCCTTAGGGATGAGTCTGATAAGACCCTAACTATTGCTATAACTTGTTTTTATACTAGTAAAAATCATAGATCTGAAGCCCTGACTATTCTTTAAGGTATCAATTTGGCCCTTAATATTGACAATAGGAAACTCATATTTTAAAGAGTTTCTCTTAATCTTGTAATAATTCTCAACTCAAATGAATCGGTTCATTGGACTATCCACAACATAGTGGAAGATATTAGAGTCTTGTAAAATCACTTTTAGAGGATCAAAGTTTAGCTTATCTAGAGGGAGGGAATTAGGGTTGTAAACTACTTGCATAATATGTGTTTCCTCTTTGATGGCTAGAATATTTGGATTGGAGATTTTCTGGATAATCTCCTTACTGTTATTGTAAATGAATTCCTTCTAAAAATTTAGTTCCTTTTGGATTCTTTCCATCCTTTTAGTTTTAGCTTCAACTAGATGTAGCATGACTAAAATGATTTTCTCCTTTTACAGCAGATGAGATAATGATAATAATGGTGTGACATTTAATGTTGTTGGGGTTAATCACACAAGTTGTATAAATATATATCAGATATAATCATACAAGAAATAAAAACAAAAATAAACTAGAAGAAACAATACATAAGATATAACGTGGTTCACTCATTGTGGGATACGTCCACCAATAAACAACCAATATATTATTCAAATCTTCATAGAGGATATACAATGAAGATCTAAAATATTCCAGACCCCTCTTGATGTACAATATTTTCTTCCTCACAAGCTTATATTTTTCTCTCACCAAGAATTCCTTCTTATAATTCACCCAATTATTAATTATTTCTCACCTTATAACCCTAGCTTTCTAGCTTATATAGGCATATACAAACTTAGGAAAATTTAGATATGAAATTACAATCATTAGATAAGTTCTATAAAAAAGGTTAGATTTGATTCCTGTGATTTAAATAAAATAATCACGCACAGGAAATCGATGTCAGTTACCCTAACTAATTTCAGTTCCTCTTTTCCTTGATTGATACTGGTCCCTAGGTGACCGACGCCGATCTTCCAACTGACACTGGTTACTGTGTATTCTAGCAAGTTAATCAAGTATGATAATGTGAAGCAATTAAGCTCCACAACTCAACAATATCCCACTTGGAGATAAATTTCTACAGTGTATCGTACAACTCCATTCTTGGATCCTTTCCTTGGTTTGTTTCTCCCTCTTCAAGTCTCAAACTTGAAGACTAGTAGAATTAGAGTGTAGCTCCAACTTATCCTTTACCAATGAATTTGTTAGCATATCTACAAGGTTCTTATTTGTATGAATTTTCTCCAGTTTTAGGTGCCCAACTAAATGTGTTTCGTTATTAAATGAAATGATGAGTTATTTGCTAGATGAATAACACTTTGACTATTACCTTACAATCTCTAATCCTCTTGCTCCTTTCCCAAATCTCCCATGAACTTTCTCATCGATATCATCTCTTTTCTAGCCTTTGTAGCTACAACATATTCAACCTCTATAGTAGACAAGGCCATAATCTTATGTAATCTAAAAATCTAGTCAACTGTCGTCCCACCTACTATGAATACATATTCAGTGGTGCTTCTCCTACCATCCAAATCTCTATCCATATCTAAATAAAAATATCTACATAAATAAATATATGACCCTCCATAGCATAACTACATGCTAGATATACCTCTCGAATACCTGAGAATCCATTGGACTACTTTCCAATGTTCTTTACCTAGATTGGTCATAAATCTGGTCACAACTCCCATTGTCTGTGTAATGTCTGGTTAGGTAAAAATCATATCATACATAATAATTCCAACTACTAAATCATATGGAATTCATGTCATGTACTTTACCTCCTCATGTGATGTAGGAAACTGGTCTTTTATCAATTTGAAGTGTCTAGCTATAGGTGTACTTATAGGTTTTGAATTCTACATATTAAACCTTTCCAAAACCTTATTGATATAATGTTCTTGAGAAAAATATAAGTTCTTGTTATTCATGTCTCTATAAATTTTCATGCCAAGGATTTTATTTGCAGCTACCAAATCCTTCATTGAAAATGTATGAGCTAACATTTGTTTAAGATCACCAATGTCATGCATACTAGATCATGTAATAAACATATCATCCACATATAGTAACAAAATAACATAGCTTCCATTTTCAATATTATTAAAATAAACACAATTGTCAGATTAAAATCTCATAAAAACATCCTCATGCATGAAACTATCAAAACTCATATACCATTTCCTTGGGAATTTCTTGAGCCCATAAAATCTCTTTTTCAACCTTCACACAATTTTCTCCTTACCCTTGACTTCATAACCAAGTGGCTACTGCATATAAATCTCTTCCTCCGAGTCACCATGAAGGAAATTTTTCTTGACATCAAGTATCTCTAAATGAAATTCTTCTACTACAACTAAACTCAAGACAATATGAATAGAATTCATTTTTACTACAGGAGAAAATATTTCACCAAAGTCAATATGTGATTTCCATGCAAATCGTTTTACTAAAAACCTTTCCTTGTATCTTTTATGTCCACCCTCTTCTTCCTTAATCCTATAAACACATTTTTTCTGTAATATTCTTTTACCTGCTGGCAACTTGACCAAATCCCATGTTTGGTTCTGCTCTAAGGATTCCATCTCCTCAACCATGCCATTCTCCCATTGCTTGTCAGTTTAATCCTACATTGGTTCTTCAAAAAAATCTAGTTCACCACTATCAGTCAATAATAAATAAGATAAGGAAGGTGTAAATATGTATGGAGGTCTACTTACCTTTTGTGACCTTCTCACTAAGATCTAGGGTGTCGGAGGCTCAATCTGCTCATTCTAATTTTTTTTTATCAATCTCAGTTAGTGAACGATGTCAGTCACCTGTAGCTGACGCCAGTTTAACTAACTGAATCTAGTCTATCTTTTTTGTAGCCAACATCAGTCTGATAAATCGACACCGGTTCTGTTTAACTAATACCAGTTCAAATTGATCAACATCGGTACCTATAAATTCCTTTTCTAAATCTAAGAATGAGTTTTCTTCTACAAACTTTCTAACCGGTTCATTTTTAGGTACCAAAACTTGATCCCTTTACATTCTATTTTCATTCCATTCAATATCACAACTTCTAAAAATATTAGAATCTTCTAAATTCCAAAAATGGAATTTGAAATCACCAGAGCCATAACCAATGAAAGTACATATCTTGGATTTAACATCCAAATTTTTCCTTTTTTCTTTATCAACATGCACAAAATATTTTGAACCAAATACTCTAAGAAAATAAATTTATTCCTCTTTTCCATTCATAGCTTCTTCTTTTATTCCACCATCCAGTGCACTTGAAGGCCCATGGTTAATTGTATAAACCAACATGTCTACTACTTCTACAAAAAAATTCAAGGGTAATCTGACATGTATCCTCATGTTTCTTACACGTTCCATGATTATCTTGTTCATTCTTTTTGTAACACTATTCTCCTGTGGTGTTCTAGGAATCATTTTTTCTCTATGTATTCCATTCACTGAACAATAATCATTGAAAACCTTACTGCAGTACTCACTGCCATTGTCAGATCTAAGGAATTTTATCTTTGAATTTGATTCATTATACATAAGGGATTTCCATATTTTAAAATTCTCAAAAACATCAAATTTACATTTAATACAATAAACCCATACCTTTCTTGTGGCATCATCAATGAAAGTCACATAATATTGGAATCCTCAATGAGAAGCTACCTGGGTTGGTCCCCACACATATGAGTGCACAAGCTATAATTTTTGCTCCCTCTTTATTGACCCAACTTTAAAAAATATCACTCGTGTTTACTTTCCAAATATAGAATGCTCACAAAAATCAAGATCTACATCTCACCAAATATAGAATTTCAAGGATCTTTTTCAGAAAGGTCAAGGGATTGAGGAGAAGAATCAAAAAAATATCCTGAACCTGTTCCAGAAATTATTCTCCCCTGAAGAAAATCACAAGCTCTTAAGGATCCCTTCTAAGGAGGAAATCAGATTTGTTGTTTTTGATATGGAACCTGACAAGTCACCTGGGCCTGATGGTTTTTTAGGCTTTATTTTACCAAAAATTTTGGGAGCTGATAAAGAAAGAAGTCATTGAAATGGTCCAATATTTATTCAATAATGGGAAGCTTCTTAACCATCTTAATAATACTTTCTTGGTCCTTATTCCAAAAATTACAGGGGCCAATGAAGTCAAAGATATTAGACCGATCAGTCTTTGTAACACGAGTTATAAAATCTTGACTAAAATCTTAGCTGGCAGAATCAGATTGGTTCTCTCCCATTTTATCTCTAAAAATCAAGGTGCTTTTTTCTTGGGTAGGAAGATTACTGACATTATTGTGGTGATTCAGTAAGCCATCCACTCCATTGTTAATTCCGATAGATCGGCTATGTTCCTTAAGTTAAATATGCACAAGGCCTATGATAGGATTACTTGGTCTTTCCTTGGTGCCATCTTGAATAAAGTGGGCTTTGATAATACTTTGGTTAGGATGATTATGACCTACATATCTACTGCTAGTTATTCGGTCTTGGTTAATGGCAGCCTAGAGGGTTTCCTCAAATCTGGTAGAGGCTTGAGACAAGGTGACCCCCTATCTCCTTTCCTCTATGTTATAATGGCTGAATCTTTGTGTAGAATTTGTAAGCAAGCTTTGATTTCTAGGAGTATTCAAGGAATCAATATTTCTAATGGTCTCCCTCTGATCTACCTCAACCAATTTTTTGATGATAATTTCTTGATGGGAAAGGCCTTTGTCCAAGAAGCCACCAACTTCAAACTTGCTCTCAAGGACTATGAGTCAGTCTCGGGGAATATGGTTAATTGTCTCAAAAGTGTTGTTTAGTTTATTAATGTTGATAAACAAGTCTAATTAAGGCTATCTCACATTCTGGGTTGCAAAATCAAGTGTTTTCCAAACTCTTACTTAGGAATGCCTCTTATCTACAAAAGGCTTGACATCTCTATTTGGAATGCCCTGTTGGAAAGAGTTAACAAGAAACTTTCCTCTTGGAAAGGTTTCCTTCTCTCATAAGCTGGAAAGATTCAACTCCTTATGAGCTCTTTTCAAGGTGTCCCCATTTACATTATGTCTCTCTTTAAACTCCTGGCCAAAATAATTGATGCTCTGGAAAAAAAATTCAAAAGAGATTTCTCTGGGCTGGGGCCTCGAAAAAGTTTAAATTCCCTCTGGTGGCCTGGAAGAAGGTCACTAGGCCAAAGATGTGTGGCGGTCTGGATTTTAAAAGTATACCTATCATGAACAAAGCTTTGGTTGCTAAAGCTAGCTAGAGATTTGCTAGAGAGGAAGGACTATGGATTTATACAATAAAAAAGAAAAACCTATGGAATTTAGGCAGAATTGACTCATTCTTCTTTCATGAAAATCTCCCTAGAGGATCCTTCTTCTAGAATTCTCTGTTGGAATCAAAGTATATCATCTCAAAGGGATCCTTATGGGAGATTGGAAAGGCGAACATGATCAAATTCTTGTGGGATAGTTGAATTGAAGATTCCCCTTTAACAAATCAGGATATATGGAAGGAGGTTACTTAATTCTATGAGGAGAATGGTAAAATCTGGATAAGAGATTTTTGGAGTTATGATGATAAGGTACAATGGGAAACCATAGACCCTCCTCCTGATTATGATGGTGATATCAAACCTTTTCAAGATATCAATAAGAAACTCAGGGAAGTCCACATCCCCATCTTCCAAACTAAGGAAGATTCCATCATTTGGAAAGAGGAAGACTCTGGAAACTATTTTGTTAAATCTACCTATAGCTTACACTTCAAGAAAGATTTTCAAAAAGAGTATTGGGGTAAGTTATGGATCAAGGAATTGATCCCTAAGATCAATATTTTTTATTAGCTAGCTGTTCAAAATAGAATCCTGTCGGTTAAAAATCTTATAAAAAGAGGAATGCAGATCCCAAATAGGTGCTCTCTTTATCAGAGAGGGGAAGAGAATGTGAATCATATTTTTTTACATTTCCCTTTCTCTAAAGGTGTCTTCTCACTGATTTTAGAACTTTTCAACATGCAATGGATTATGCCTTCAAATATGGAGGATTGTTGTACTCAATGGGAGAGCCCTTTTAGGTTCGCTTATCTGGCCTGGGCCTGTAAGATTACTCTGCCTCATCTCTTATGGGGTTTGTGGAAAATAAGGAATGATAGTGTTTTTAGAGATTAGAAACCTCTTATTATAATGGCTAAAAGGAAAATCCTAGCTGCCATAAAGGAAAATCTCAAACTGTTTAAAGGTAAAACAAACAATCCTTGCCTGAAATAGGAGTAGGAAGTGCTGGATAAGTTCACCTATAGTCTGGTCAAGATCAAAAGCCTTGGTAAGAATGTTTACTGGATTTGACCTATGGGAAATATGATCAAGATCAATTTTGATGGGGTTTCAAAGGGGAATCTTGGTCAAGCTGGGGGAGGGGGTATCCTAAGGAATAGTGAGGGTGATCAGTTGTTTGTGTATGTGGGTCCCTTGGGAAAGCAGACTAATAACATGGCTAAAGCTAGATCCCTCCTATGGGGTATTTTGGTTGCTAAGGAAAAAGGCCTTAAGGAAATCCAGATTGAATGTGACTCCTTAATTATTATAAATTCTCTCCTCAATAGGAGTAAGATCAATTGGTCATTAAAAAACATCATTCAAGATATCAAGAAATTGCTAAAGTATTTTGATAAGATATCTATCAATCATACCTTAAGGAAGGGAAATAAATGTGTGGAAAAGATGGCCAATGTGGGATTCCTTAGTAATGAGTACAAAATTTGGTGTAAAGGAGAGAGATTACCCTCTAATATTAATGATGAAATCATTAAGGATAGAAGGCTCTAGGATAAATGATGCTGACACAAGTAGGGGAAAGTATTCTAGGTACCATGCTAGCTTTTACAAAAATCATTGTTTCTATTTGACCTTTGATAGGGTGAACAACTTGTTAGTTGTGGAAATGTTTTGCTGGGACGGAAACTTTGGCAACAATAAAATAGGTGGAGATAGGATTTGAGTGGAACCCGCTAGTCAGAACATGGAGGAGAGTAACCAAGATCTTTGGAACAAGCTTAAAGTTAGAGGATTTAGCAATTATATTGCTAAATTACATGGTCACGACTCATCTCTTTCAAAGGACTTTGGAAAATCCTGGAAAGATGGGATTTTTACTATCTGCGATGTGGAGGTTGAGGTCTCTGAGTCTAATATTACTAGGGTGATTGATATGAAGATGAAAGGGTTAAAGATCTACAAGGATAGAACCCGTAGAGATCTCGAGATTGATTGATTTTTCATTGGCAAGGAGAAATGTTACTTCTTCACGGATGACATTGTGCATTCATGAATTCTTGGGGTCTAGAAGGATGTTTTCCTTCAAGTTATGAAATATATTACATTGGAGGGTAAGTATAGAAAAATCTATACCCATCACATGGCCTTCCTCAACATGTTCCATCACAAGTTTAAGGCTAGTATTTTATTTTTTCTTGCCACCTCTCTTTCGAATTCACTGATGGCTTTCCAAAATGAGAAATCTGAGTTTCCCCTCCATGAAAACTTGATTTTTCTTTTGGTTGATAATGGAAATCTAGTTATGGAGGAGCAAGAAGAGGAAGATGTTATTACTCTTACTAAGTGTCTAACTAAAATGAAAGTGGGTAAGGGTATCCTTCAGGGGAATGAGAAAGATAAAGAAAAAAATGAGGGTGGTGTTGGGGAAGCCAACGCTTCGAGGAAGAATGAATATGTGGGAGACCCCAATGTATTTGAAGAATGGAGCAAGAAGATGTTGTATTTATAAGGGGTCCTAAAATCCATGGAGGACACGAGATGGGAAAAGGGAGTCCATTCTGAACATCATCAACATTTCAAAGAAGATGGTCACAGATCAGGTCCATATAAAACATGGAATGAATAAGTTGGAGATTCAGGTTAAAGTTCTACTTGAAAAAGTGGAGGGGGTTGAAGGTGAAAAGAAAAGGAGGAGATTCAAGCTTCACATAAGTAGCTCAGAGGAAGAGTAGGTGATGGATGGTTCTTGAATCTAGGACGGTTGCTGCTGGCTTGGGGCCTCTAGTAGTTTTTTTTGTTTGTTGCAGAGGTTTTTTGTTCTCTAAAATGTGTGCAGACTGCTAGTGAATTGTGGTGTCTTGCTGCCTTTCAGTATTTTTTTCCTCTCTGGGGTCCAGATCCTACAATGTAAGAGTTAATACTATTTAACTCATCTTTCTGGGACCCCTTTCTAGTTTTTTTTCCTGTTTTGTTTTTGGTTGTGTTTCTCTCTTTTGTTCTGGCCCTTGGGAGATGATCCCTGTTTTTTGCCTAATATCATAAAAAAATCTACATCTTTCAAATATGATAACTTACCCTTAGCCTTTAAGATATGCATTCCTTTTTTATTCATATGGCATAGTTTATTATACCACATGCTTGCATATAAATATGAAGTAGATAACAAAGAAAAGGAATCAGTAATATAGGTGTACATATACAATGTTCCTACCTTCTTTCCTCTTTTTAAAACAAGATATCCCTTGGTAACCTTCCAAGATTTGGTTGTGAATGTAACCATGCAACCAAATTCACCTAGTTATTTTATAGAAATTAGATTTCTCCTAAGGCTTGGTACATGCCTCACATATTTCAACATTCATCTATTTCCATTCTGTAATTTTAGATGAACTTCTCTTTTACTAATAATACTGCATGGTTCATCATATCCTAAATAAACATGCCCAAAATTACCCTCAACATAATTTTTGAAATAACCCTTATTAGGGGTAACATGGAAAGAAGCTCTTGAATCTAAAAACCATGATTCAATTTTATTATCCAAGGAGAGAATAAGGGCATCTTGCATTACCTCAAATGATGCAACAATTTCCTCTTTACCTTTCTCGTTGTTTTCCTTGAACCAACAATCCTTATTTGCATGTCCTTTTTTTCCACAATTCCAGTAGGTTATTCCTTTACATCTGGATTTAGATCTACCATTCCTAGAATTTGATTTCCCATTATTATTTCTCTTAGATCTCTCCCTTTTCCTTCCTCTATTTTGTACATTCAAAGCATGACCAGATGATAATTCTTCTATAATTTTCCTATGCATTTCTTCATTCAAGATTATACTAACCACATCATCAAGCTTTAAAATATTAGTAGCAGATGTTGTATGTTTTTTGGAATAAAAGTAAAGTAAGGGTTTTATAAGGTCTCACAACCTTTTAAAAAAATACCAACTGGCTAAATAGAACGATGAAAATTACATTAGTGATACCCATGAGAATTCCAAAAAAAACACCGAATAACCAAACAAAAGATAACAAATGAAACAAAAGCATAGAAAAATTGTATTGCCCGTTTAAACAACCACTTCAGACCCAAGAAACAGCCTAGGGTTAGCTAGAAAATTAGGAGATAATTTTTAATTTTTAATTTTTTTTGAAGTGTCTACAACCAAGTTACAAGACATCAGTTTTCACTAACAGGTTTCTAAAACCAGACCAATGTACTACAACGCAAGTTTTCATTCATTAACTAAAATCAAGTTCACAAAGTTCAAACTTTAGGGTTATATGTTTTAGTTAGGTTTAGGGAGTAATTTACCTCCATGTCCACTCTCTAACAGGATCATATTTTTAACAAGATTTTTATCTTACATAACACTTCCAAAATTTCCCTAAACCATTCCCAATGGATAGGAAATTTTCTCACCTTTCTGGTGATATAAAGAAGTCCTCCTAACTCATTGTAGAACTCAAGATATGAGCGGGCAGATTTCTTAGGTCAAATTTTCCCTTAGGGGGATATGTGTCAAGAGGTGGGGAAAGCACCTAGAATGGGTTGGAAGGTCGTGGGGTGGCCTAGGGGAATTTTTCATATTGCGCGGGCTCTAAGTCACAAAACATCCCGCGCCTCTGCGGGTCCTCTAGGGACACGTGGCGACCATAGATTCAATTTCGGGGAAACAGGGAAGAGCGGGTTGGTGAGAGAATGTCGTGCGTTGTGCCCAACAAAGGAGGAGAAGTCAACGGCACCCACATGCCCACGGGTCCATCCGAGGACACATGGTGCTTGACAAGCCATCAGAGATGATGAAGAGGGGAGGGCAGAGTGGCGGGAGGAATCAGACACATTGCGCCCGAGAAGGAAAAAGGGAAACGAAAGGATGCACGGGTCCCCACGGCCGTGGAAGAAGAGGATCCAATGCAGAGGTAGAATTACAGGCCACAGGGAGAATTTTAGAAGTTTTCCAAAGCCCAAAACTAAAATAACAAAGGGTCTCTCCCCCACCCCCCCTGGGTTGCCACCCCCAAGGTGCCACATGGCACCCTCTCATTGGATGCGGGTAGGTGGGGGTAAAAATGAAATTTTTTCTCCAAAATTTTCAAAAAGGTTAAGTTAAAAAAGGGAACCACACCTTTTCCATAGCCTCAAGAGGACATGTGGTGCCCTCTGATTGGTTGTGGGCTGGTAGAGTAAAAAGTGAAAAAATTTCAAAGGAAAAATTTTCAAAAGATAAGTTTAAGTTTGGTCCACCCCTCCGAGGTACCACGTGGCAGATCTCGATTGGTTGTGGGGTGGTGGGAGCCACGGAATTTTTGTGGAAATGTTTCCAAAGTCAAAATTTAATTTTTTTAAATTTTTTTAATGATTAGATTAAATTTTATTCCTTTTGAATACCAAATTGAAATAAAACTTCAAATGGCCATAACTTGAGCTAGAAATCTTGGTTTTGAGAAAATGAGGGCTTTTCAGAAATCTCTCGATGCCCTCTTTGTACAGAAACCATAAAAATTTAATTTTTGATAAGTTTTAAAGGGTCAATTTTGAGAAACCAATCTGCAGGTTTTTAATTAGTGAACTGGCAGTTTTCAACTTCTCAATTTGGTTAAATTAGATCTCCTCCTTCACTCAACATGTCAAACAGACATGGAGGACTGGTCTAGGGAGGTTTTTAGAGTGTTTTAGAGAAGTTTATTTGCCCAATTTATTTCAATTTGTAATTTTCCAACAATAGACAGAAAAAATGACCCAAGAAGCGATTTGATTTGATTTTACAATGGTTAGATTGTTTTCTTAAGTTTTTCTTTATCAATTTGAGTTCATTTAAGATACAACATACTAAATTTTAACATTTCCAAGTTAATTAATATATGCAGGCCTGAACTGTACATTTATATTAAAAGGAATTATCAGTGTAAAGTTTATAACAATGATCTTTTCTTTTAAGTCTGTATATCAATTTTATCATTTACATTTGTAATAACTTGTTTCAAAACTAGTCTAATACATTTTCTTGTTTAAATCAACCATTCAATTCCAAGTTAAATTGCAGTTCAAATTTCAAAATTTCAAAACATTTTAAAGGAACTACAACATTGTCTTTTCTTCACACGCATTCTTCCTTTACAAATAGAAATCTCATTCTTTAACAGCAACTCAAATCCGATACACAATACAATTTTGAGAACTAATGCAATCCTTTATTCATCTTTGATACAACTTTACAATTTCTCATTTCCATTTGGTTTCAAATATAGTATATAAAATATACAACACTCTTTCACATTCATTTCCAAAACAAAAAATGGAAGATAGTTCTTTACATTACACAATTTTAAATTCAATCTTTCCTCATCAATACAAGCAATTTCTCATTACAAAAATTTATACAATTCATCCACTTCAAGTGGGAAGGAACACAATAACTTGTTCACAAGAGGATATCATTAAACTATACATTTCTTTCACTCCAAAACAGTAACATGCTCCATTTCTTCTTCTATGAATGATCACAACAAAGAGGGGGAAAGGAAACTCTCTCCACCCAACCAAGACCTCCAATGAAAGGAGAAGCCTTCCTTCATTATTGGCCCCTGAGCCCCAACAAAGATACAATAGAAGGTGCAATTCAACCATGGCAACAACTGGCTTCCACACATAGCATTCTTTCACATACACATTTTCTTTTTAAAACACAATACAACACCCCAAAAGCAAACAGCAGTTCACAACTGCATTTGAAACATATCAAAATAGAACTCAGGCTTGATCTTGCAAGCCAAAGAAGCAAGGCCTATGGGGGAATCTACTTATGCCTCCCAATTGTGAATTGGTCATCCACAAAATACAAATTTCCAACTGATTCATCACAAACATTTCCTTATGCCCCCCACAGAATCTCTCCTTATGCCTCCCACAAATTCTCCCTTATTCCCCCCACAAAGTAAGAAATGCAAGCTATTTCTTTTCCATGGTGGATCCCAAACCCAAACTCCCTCCACAAATTTCCATGATGCCAATGGCATTCCCTTATGCCCCCCCATAATAATTCCCCATAGCCTTCTCCTACACCTTCCCTAAGGCAGTCTACCCAACCAGCCAACAAAATAACAACCCAAAAGCATGCATTTTTCACACCACATAGCAATAAATAACAACAATAAAACTAGAAAGTTAAGTCCCTACCTTTCCATGGTTATTTTTCTTCCCAACTACAAGTTTTCCAAGACAAAAACACAGCTCCAAATAGTAATATTTTAGAGATAATAACACAGATCCAAAAATTCTTTCAAAATCAAGACCTCTCCCAAGAAAATGCTCCCCCAAGGAAGGATGTAAAATGATTCAACAACCCAAAACAAGAAGAGAGTTTCAAATATATATAGAGGGGGGTAAGGAAGAGGATGATGTGGATCCTTGTAGGATGCCACATCATACATCCTCACATTCAAACACAAAAGACAAACTTCAAACTCCAAGGCTCTATAAAGAGGTGGGTGAAGAATGAAAAGTTACTTTCACACTCAAAAACATCCCACACCTCAAGGGACAGCCATTAAATTAAAATGTAAGAAAGTGCAATTAAAAACATGGACAAAAAGGAATAAAAATGCATTATAAAAGTCACAAATCACATCTTCAACCATAAATATGGTTAGTAACATAAATTTAGAGGCATGGGACAAGTTTTACTTGTCCCACAAGCTTCCAAAAATAGCCCCCAAGGTCAAATTCGAATTTCCATGGAGGTGGAGTATTTCTTACTCTAAAAACTAACTTACACAAGCTCTTACACCTCTTACACATCCCTTAAAAATTAATTATAAACAACCAACAACTCTAATAATTACTTTCCAAATCCCAATTTGATTTAATCAAACTTTAAACATATGATCTCTCACATTAATCCATCACAATTAATTAATTAAAAGAAGAGAACACATTATAAATAAAATACATACAACCATAAATAAAAATTAACCATAAAAATAAAATACACAACCCATGGTCACATATAAAGATGATTTCCCCCCCATGGGAATCTCTAACAAAACAACACACAACACAATAAAACGAGTTGCCATGGTGACCGTGTTGAATTCACCTAGAATTCCATTTTGGTTGGTCTCTAATCCCCCGATGTTTTGTTGCGATATTTTTAACCTACAAAATGCAAATACCTCCTTTGGCCTCGTGGCCATATCAAAACATCCAATATGATATAAAAATCACGAAAATCAACTACACAATGAATCACAACAACATCGAAGTCGCTTATTACATCATTTGCATTTTTACTCAACAAATATATCCCCATCATAAAATACTCATATTCCAGATCAAATCAAAATATCCAAAAATCACATATCCGACAAAATCCATAAAATATCCATGTCCAATAATATATCATCATCCACATGTCAGGTGTCTCTAATAATCATCATGCATCCTAATCAAATAAAAATCCACAAGAATCCATAATCCAATGTGTAGCAGCATACTAAATCAAAATATAATAATGTCTATAATGAAATCCATAGTATCAGCATAAGCATCAAAATGTGTCAAAGGGAACTGGGCACTACATCTCCCTCCCCTTAGACTCAACTTCCTCTTGGAAGTCACTAGAACAAAAGTGGAAACTGTACTCGTAATGAAGTAGCATCCTCCTAGGTAGCTACATTCTCGTCATATCCATCCCACTGTACCTGAACCTGATCAACCTCTCTGCCTCGAAGCTCTGGGATCCTGTGATCTAGGATTTGAATGGGCTTCACCATCACCTGCCCCTGATCCTACACCTACAATGATGTCCAATCCAACACATGAGACGGATCTGCAATATATCTCCTAATAACCAAAACATGAAACACGTCATGTAAGTGAGACAAGCTGGGTGGTAATGCTAGATGATAGGCCAAAGGCCTGATATGCTCCAAGATCTCAAAAGGGCCAACAAATCTAGGAGCTAACTTAGAACCTTTTCCATAATGGATAGGGCTCTTATGTGGCCTAACACAAAGGAACACCTTCATGCCCACATCAAAACTATGATCAATCATATGCTGATCCACATACTTCTTCTGCCTTTCATGTGCCACCTGCAATCTCAATCTGATCAACACTACCTACTACTCCATGTCCTACAAAAGATCTCAGTCCAAGAGATACTTTGTCCTCTAACTTGTCCCAGCTAAGGGGTGTCCTGCACTCTCTACCATACAAAGCCTGAAAAGGGGCCATGCCTATAGAACTCTGAAAACTATTGTTGTAGGAAAACTCCACTAAGTACAGGTAATCCTCCCACTAAAACTACTGATCCATCACATACATCCTGAGCATATCCTCTAAAATTTGATTCACTCACTCGGTCTATCCATCTGTTTCATGGTGATTTATTGTGCTGAAGTTAATTTTCGTCCCGAGGACATACTGCATGGTAGTCAAGAAATGTGAAGTGTACAAAGTATCGCGGTCACAAATGATCATCCACGGAATCCCATGTAACCTGATGATCTCATCCAAATATACTCGTTCCAGCTACTCTAGCAATATAAGTGGTCTTCACTAGAGAAAAGTGAGCCAATTTTGTCAATTTATCAACCGTGACCATAATGGCATCATGGTAATATCTCGACATCGGTAGCCCAACAATAAAATCCATGGAAATGGTGTCCCACTTCCACTTCCGGTATGGCATGAGGATAAATAAGGCTTGTTGGATGTTGATGCTTGGCCTTAACCCTTTGGCATGCCAAACACTATAACACAAACTAAGCCACATCTTGACAAATTCCTCTCCAATGGTATAACTGTCCCAAGGTGACGTGCATCTTCTTCACCCAAGGATGGGCTAAATAGGGTACACAATGTGCCTCTACCAAGATTTTCTACCTCAAGCTTCTGTCTCTAGGAACATATATCCAACCTCTATGCCTGAGAATACCATCTACCTCTAAGGAAAAACCATTAAACTTCCCCTCAAGGGGTCTCTGTGACTCGATCTTTGCTCGTAATGTAATGCAGAAGCTATCAAGAGGAAGTTGCTAAAGGTTCCTGATCCACAAATATGTGCTCACTGAGGAGGCCATAACCACATGTCTCCATCTGCTGAGAGCGTCTACTACCACATTTTCCTTCCCCTTCACATGTTCGATCTCCATGTCATACTCACAAAACAACTCCATCCAACACCGTCATTGATGAGCGTTGAGATTAGGATTGCTGTGAAGAGGTGGCGAAGACTCAAATGATCTGTCTTGAGTGTGAATTTTCGTCCAAGAATAAAATGTCTCTTTCTAACCAAGGCATGCACAACTACCACAAGATCAAGATCATGGGTTGGATAATCAAGCTCGTGATCCTTTATTTTGTGAGACTCAAAAGCTACTAATCTTCCATCCTACATCAACACACCTCCAAGTCCTACTAACAAAGCATCTGTGCAAACAAAGAACTCACCCTATGGATCTGGCACTACAAGAATGGGTGTTATAGTGAGGCACTCCTTCATTTTCCTAAAGGCCGGCTCATATCTATCTGACCAAAAAAACTTCTTTCCTTTCCTCTGAAGGCAAGTGATAGGGTGCATAATTTGAGAGAAGTCCTGAACAAATCTTTGGTAGTATCCTACTAATCCCATGAATTTGCGCACCTCGGTCACTATAGTGGGTGCTGGACAATCCATAATGGCTCTAATCTTGGAAGGATCGACTACGATACCTTCCCCAAAAATGATATGGCCCAAATACTGCACCTCTATCTAAAAGAAAGCACACTTCTCCAAGTTCCCATAAAGTTGTTTCTCACGAAGACACTAAAGAACCTGGAAAAGGTTCCCCTCGTGCTCCTCACATGTATGTGAGTATATCAAAATATCATCAAGGGAGATAAGCATGAAGCGATCTAAAATGGTCCTGAATACCCCATTCATCAAACTCATAAACATTGTAGGGGCATTCGTCAAACCAAAAGGGACCATTGTGAACTCATAAGTACCCATATCTCATACAGAAATGCGGTCTTATAAATGTTCCCACCTCCGAAATCCTCAACTGATGGTACCCTAACTTAAGATCAATCTTTGAGAAAATTGTGGCTCCCTTCCTCTGATCGAATAAGTCATCGATACGAGGAAGAGGATAATGATTCTTGATTATTACCTTATTCAACTAGTGGTAATCAATACACAACCACAAGGATCCATCCTTCTATTTCACAAAGATCACCAGTGCACCCCAAGGGGATACACTAGGATGGATAAGGCCCTTCTCCAAAAGGCCCTCAAGCTATAACTTGAGCTCACGAAGCTCTAGGGTGGTCATCCGATAAGGTGCACTCGTGAGATAGGCTCTGCTCCAGGAACTAAGTCTATATGAAAATCAATCTCACGTATGGGTTGGTATCCCCGATAGCTCCCTTGGAAAGACATCAAAAAAACTCTCTCAAGATGGGATGGTCATCTAGTGATGGTCCACTAGACCCATCCTCTGATCTGTCACTAACTGTAATAGCATACATCTGATAACCCCATCACACACACTGCTTAAGCTGCATAGCGGAGATGGTGCAAATAGAAATGGGTCTCCTGACCCCCAAGATCACCGACTCAACTCCCAAATCATCTACACAATCTATAGTCTTTTGATAACAATCCATCCTATACCTATGTGCAGATAACCAATCCATACCTAAGATGACTCCATAGGAGCCCAAAGGAATAATATGGAGATATGAGGTAGTGGTGAAAGGTCCCAAATCCACTACACACTCCTTAACTAAGGAGTCCACAGATATCTTGGCTCCAGATGCCATCTCAACATCCCAACTAAGACCTTTCCTAACTGCCACCAGCCTGCATCGCTCTACCAAAGATGGTGCAATGAAAGAATCAGAAGAACCAAAATCAAACAATACAGAGGTAAGAATACCACCAATGCTACCTATGGTCTCAGTGACTGTGCTCTGATGCTCTACCTGGCAGTTCTCAACCATTGCATAAATCTTGTGGCTGCATCCCATGTCATCAATAGTCAGCTCTGAAATTTGTGCCTTACCCTTGTCATTAGGGTTCTGTGGGAAATCTCTCCAAAATTTTCTAGTAACTCCACACCCAAAACATCCTCCTGATCCTCCCCAATGAGTAGCACCTTCAGTAGGTGCCCTAGAAGCCTGTGGTGTGGATCCTGATGATCCAGCTAAGGTCTGCTATGGCCTCTACTGGAAAGCTCCAGCTGAGTGAGCTCTATGTCCACCCTGTCTCCTGATGGGACCCCTAGGAGGAGGCCCCATACTCTAACCTTTTTATGCATCAGCTCTCCTGTGGAGGTCTATGGGGGTGGGTGATGACTAGTTGTTGTTACTGCTACTGTGGCCTAAAAGATGACTGTATTGTACCCTGGCCACCACGAAGAAGGGGTACTGACCCCCCTCGATCTATCATCCTACATCTGCTGAATGTGGGGTCTGGACTCGAGTCTCTAGCCTGATGGGTCTTACCCCGACTCTCCTTTGTAATATAGGCCTTCTTGACGGTCCTCAACTAATTTCTATGGACAGTGGATCTGCACTAAACCTCCGATATCCAAATTTAGGTCCCTAGATGAACCTATGAATCTGTACCTGCTCATCCTACATGTACTCTACATAATGAAGTAGATCTAGAAATCTACTCTCATACTCTACTACTGAAAGAGAATCCTGTCAGAGGTCATGAAACTCATCAATCCTCTACTATATAAACCTCCATAATAAATATCTACTCCTGAATCTCTCATCAAATAGCTTCTAGGTCACTGTCTCTGAATCTACATGGAGCTTCTACTCCTCTGTCCTCCACCATACTCCATATCCATCCCTTAGTAGATGGATCATGACACGAGCTTTCGTGTTGCTAGAACAAGGACAAAGCTTAAAGTAACTTCTCAAGCTCACTAGCCAGGCCTCTGCCTAAAATCTACATGTATCACCTAAGTAATGTGAGGGCCAAATCTTGAAGATCTCCCTGATGTGATATACAACTGTGGTTTTTCTGCCTCTAGGTCTATCTACACACTCATCCCTAAGCCTAGGGATCCGAGACCTCCCTCTATGATCTGGAACTCTGTCACTCTATCTTCTAGGTGGTGACTCTACTATGACTAACTCTGCATGGGATTTCCCTCCTCTATGATCCTCACTAAGTCGAGGGGATACCTAGCCCTCGATGGAAGGAGCTCTGTCATGACTAGCTACTTGTCCTCCACCTAATCCTCCACGTAGAGCGGCATTGACATCCTGAAGGTTCTGTAGAATTTTAGGTAGAATGGCTACCACACCCTAATCTAGTGGCAGTGGTGAGTCTGAGTCTCTGCAAATATTCCTCTCACTCCATCTGAGCCTCCTGCATAGAAAAAAGTGAGAGTTAATTCATTTTTCTAAGTTTATACAACTTCCATGTTTAACTAAAATATACATATTCTTACTAAGTTATTTTCTAGATTTAAAGTGTGCTAGGTTTAAGTTTTCATGTCTTAAATTTTCTAGTGTTCCCAATGGTCCAAGCATTTGAACCACTACTCTGATACCAAACTATAGTGCCCGTTTAAACTACCACTTGATACACAAGAAACAACCTAGGGTTAGCTAGAAAATTAGGAGATAAATTTTTTTTATTTTTTTATTTTTGAAGTATCTACAACCAGGTTGCAAGACATCCATTTTCACTAACAGGTTCTGGAACTAGACCAATGTAATACAATGTATGTTTTCCTTCATTAACTAAAATCAAGCTCACAAGGTTCAAACTTTAGGGTTATATGTTTTAGTTAGGTTCAGGGAGTAATTTACCTCCATATCCACTCTCTAACAAAGTCAGAGTTTCAATAGTAGTTTTCTCTTACTTAACATTTCTAAAATTTACCTAAACCATTCCCAATGGATAATAAATTTTCTCACCTTTCCAGTGATATAAAGAAGTCCTCCTAACTCCTTGTAGAACTCAAGATATGAGTGGGCAGAGTTCCTAGGTCAAATTTTCCCTTAGGGGGACACATGTCAAGAGGTGGGGAAAGAACCTAGAATGGGTTGGTAGATCATGGGGGGGCCTAGGGATTTTTTCCCCATTGTAAAGGCTCTAAGTCATAGAACATACCATGCCCCCGCAGGTCCTCTAAGGACCTATGGTGACTGCGGAGTCAATGCCGAGGAAACAGAGAAGAGCGGGTCTACGGGAGAATGTCACGGGTTGCGCCCGATGGAGGAGGAGAAGTCAATGGCACCCATGTGCTCACGGGTCCATTTGGGGACACGTGGAACTTGACAAGCCACCAATGATGATGGAGAGGGGAGGGAAGAGTGGCGGGAGGAATCAAAGCATTGTACCCGAGGAGGAAAAAAGGGAATGAAAGGACGTGCGGGTCCGTGTGACTATGAAAGAAGAGGATCCGATGGGGAGGCGAAGTTGTGGGCCACGAGGAGAATTTTTGAAGTTTTCCAAAGGATGAAACTAAAATAACAAAGGGTCTCCTCTGCCGCCCCCCTCGCTGCCACCCCCTAAGGTGCCATGTGGCACCCTCTCATTGGATGTAGGCCAGCGGGGCCAAAATGAAAATTTTTCCCCAAAATTTTCGAAAAGGGAACCACACCTCCATCATAGCCCCAAGAGGACACGTGGCACCCTCTGATTAGCTGTGGATCGACAGAGGAAAAAGTGAAAATTTTCCCAAGGAAATTTTTTCAAAGGATAAGATTAAGTTTGGTCTGCCCCTCTGAGGTGCCACGTGCTAGTGGAGTGGTGGGAGCTGTGGACTTTTTGTGGAAATTTTTCCAAAGTCCAAATTAAATTTTTAATGGTTAGATTAAATTGTATTCATTTTGAATGCCAAATTGAAGTAAAACTTCAAATAGCCATAACTTGAGCTAGAAAGATCAGTTTTGGGAAAACGAGGACTTTTTACAAAGCTCTCGATGCCCTCTTTGCATAGAAACCATAAAATTTACATGTGTAATAACTTGTTTCTAAACTATTCTAATACATTTTCTTGTTTAAATCAACCATTCAATTCCAATTTAAATTGTAGTTCAAATTTCAAAACTTCAAAACATTTAAAAGAAACTACAACATTGTCTTTTCTTCACATGCATTCTTCCTTTACAAATAGAAATATCATTATTTAACAAAAAAATCAAATCTGATATACAATACAATTTTGATAACTAATGCAATCCTTTATTCCTCTTTGATATAAATTTACAATTTCTCTTTTCCATTTGGTTTCAAATACAATATATAAAATATACAACACTCTTTCACATTACTTTCCCAAACAAAAAATGGAAGATAGCTATTTACATTACACAATTTAAATTCAATCTTTCCTCATCAATACAAGAAATTTCTCATTACAAATAATTATAAAATTCATCCACTTCAAGTGGGAAGGAACACAATAACTTGTTCATAAGAGGGTATTGTTAAACTGTACATTTATTTGGCTCCAAAAAACAACATGCTCCATTTCTTCTTCTTTGAATGATCACAACAAAGAGGGGGAAAGGTAACGCTCTCCACCCAACCAAGGCATCTAATGAAAGGAGAATCCTTCCTTCATCATTGGCCCTTGAGCCCCAACCAAGATACAATAGAAGGTGTAATTCAACCATGAAAACAACTAGCTTCCACACACAACATTCTTTCACATACGCATTTTCTTTTTAAAACACAATGCAACACCCAAAAGTAAACAACAGTTCATACCTGCATTTAAAACATATCAAAACAGAACTCAGGCTTGATCTTGCAAACCAAAGGAACAAGGCCTATGCGAGAAGCTACTTATGCCTCCCAATTGGGAATCAGGCATCCAAAAAATCTAAACCACTAAGTAATTCATCACACACATTTCCTTATGCCCCCCACAGAATCCCTCCTTATGCCCCCCATAGATTCTCCCTTATGCCCCCCACAAAGTAAGAAATGCAAGCTATTTTTTTTTCATGGTGGATCCCAAACCCAAACTCCCTCCACAAATTTATGATGCCAATGGAATTCACTTATGCCTCCCAACAAGAATTCCCCATAGCCTTCTCCTACACCTTCCCTAAGGTAGTCTACCTAACCAGCCAAAAAAATAACAACCAAAAACATGCATTTTCTACACCACACAACAAGAAATAACAACAATAAAAAAGAAAGTTAAGTCCCTACCTTTCCATGGTTATTTTGCTTCCAATTACAAGATTTCCAAGACAAAAACATAGCTCCAAATAGAAAGTTTTCCAAGACAATAACACAGCTCCAAAACTTTAAAAGCCATAGCTGTCCCAAGAAAATGTGCCCCCAAAGAAGAATACAAAATGATTCAAAAACCCAAAACAAGAAGAGAGTTTTAATATATATAGAAGGGGGAAAGAAGAGGATGATGTGGATCCATGTAGGATGCCACATCATACATCCTCACAGTCAAATACAAAAGACTAACTTCAAAATCCAAGGCTCAATAAAGAGGTGGGTGAAGAATGACAAGTTACTTGCACACTCAAAAATAGCCCACACCTCAAGGGACAGCTATTAAATTAAAATGTAAGAAAGTGCAATTAAAAACATGCACAAAAAGGAATAAAAATTCATTATAAAAGTCACAAATCACATCCTCAACCATAAGTATGGTTGGTAACATAAATTTAGAGGCATGGGACAAGTTTTACTTGTCCCACAAGCTTCCAAAAACAGCCCCCAAGGTCAAATTCAAATTTCCATGGAGGTAGAGTAATTTCTTACTTTAAAAACTGACTTACACAAGCTCTTACACCTCTTAAATATCCCTTACAAATTAATTATAAACAACCAACAACTCTAATAATTACTTTCCATATCCTAATTTTATTTAATTAAACTTTAAACATATGACCTCTCACATTAATCCATCACAATTAATTAATTGAAAGAAGAGAACACATTACAAATAAAATACATACAACCATATATAAACACTAACCATAAAAATAAAATACACAACCTATGGTCACATATAAAGATTATTCCCCCCATGGGAATATCTAACAAAACAACACACAACACAATAAAATGAGTTGCCATGGTGACCATGTTGAATTCACTTAGAATTCCATTTTGGTTGGTCTTCGATCCCCTGATGTTTTGTTGTGATATTTTTAACCTGCAAAATGCAAATACCTCCTTTAGCCTCATGGCCATATCAGAACATCCAATATGATATAAAAATCACAAAAATCAACTACACAATGAATCATAACAACATCAAAGTCACTTAGTACATCATTTGCATTTTTAATCAATAAATATATCCACATCATTAAATATTCATTTTCCAGATCAAATCACAATATCCAAAAATCACATATCTGACAACATCCATAAAATTCCATGTCCAATAATATATCATCATCCACATGTTAGGTGTCTCTAATAATCATCATACATCCTAATCAAATCAAAATCCACAATAATCCATAATCCAATGTGTAGTAGCATACTAAATCAAAATATAGTAATGTCTATGATTAAATCGATAGTATCAGCATAAGCATCAAAAGGTGTCAAAGGGAAGTGGGCACAACAAAAAGTATAAAATATCATAGGAGATTCTTTAGCTCTTTAAAAGTATTCTTAGCGTGGATAGAACCAAAATCTTTAGCCAACAAATCAGAAAGGGTGATTAGTTCAAATAAGTCTTTGATAATAACATTCCTATTATTTTCATTATAAGCTTCCCAAGACTTTAGGAAAATGAAAGATCTCTGGAGTTTATCTAGGATAGAAGACACCAAATCAACTTGGTTATCCTTAGGTTGAGTATTATCATCAGTAGAAATTACATCATTCTCCCTCGAGTTAATCCTAGCCTGCGTATCTTCCACTTTAGGATGAGCTTCAGTTAGCATATCATGGTGAATAATCTCACTATCAACCATTTTAAATTCATCAGTCCCTGGCTAAACAATATTCCCCTCAACAAGTAGCTCCTCTTCCATATCTATAGGTCCAGAATCAGGGGATTCTAGATACAATGTAGCTAGCCCTAGCAGAGCTTCCGAGAGAAGGAGATTTGAGCTAGAAACCGGGGAGGTAACAGGAACCAGAGGATCAATAACAGGGAATTCGAGACATGGCTGACATAGAGAAAGTGGTGGGGATATGGTGACATCAATAGAAACAAAACCTTTGAAGAAAGAACCCGCAATGGAAACCTTAGAATAAAAATTAGATAAAAAAATGTAGATGGTGATGCTGACAGGAGGTGGGCTAGGAATTGGGGGAACGAAGAGGAGATGAGGTGGGGATGCGGTAGAATTTTCCATATTTGACAGGAAAATGAACAAGCTCTGTAGGGGAAGCATAATATTGAAAGAGGAGATAGAGAAGGAATTGATGGAGAATGGGGCCTTCTCCCTCCTGGGACATATTGATTGAGTATTCCAAATACTGGTATAAAAGGCATAAATATTAATTATTTTTCCCCAATACAAGTGGGAAAGGATTAAAATATGGGGTCCAAAACCTAGCTTGTAGCGTTTTTCAATTATAAATTATCTCATAATAACTTCATCCACTCTTTTCCATGGGGAACGCAGGGACTCCTACACATATCCCTAGAGATATTTGGTCATATTTTCACCCTTGTTGATGAGCTAGAGCTCCACTTTTAAAGACCTATTGAATTAAACCACCCCAAAAGCTAGTAAGCCAGTCACCAAGGCTATGGCATTGGTAGAAATGGTAAAGAAGGTGTTACCAATTTAAGCCCTACCCCTTGACCAGGTAGCCAAGACCTCATAAGAGACAATAGACGAATAACTCGAAATTAGTTCCAAGAAATTAGTGATGTCATTATATTTTAAAATATTCCAAACTTCTTCATCATGCTACAATTCAGCACAAGAGACTGGTTCAATTCTTTTAAGATGATCACCCATGTTAATAATCTAGTTGTGATACATAGAGGTGAGATACCTCGAATTAAATTTAAATAGCTTGTTTAATTTGTGTGAGGCTTCCACGTCAAGTGTCCATATGTCCTTACCATGATTATAATGTGAAAAGGCACATATGAAATAAAGATCCGCCCAAGTGGTATAACTCTTGTCATATGTGCCAAGGCCCTTTGACTGTTGCATCATCATAATGAAGTAGTTTTGTCCACCACCATCATAGGTAGTAGAATCCTTATTTTTGTTTATGTTGACATCAGGAGCAACATAAAACCATCACAGGAAATTAAATAGAAAAAGAATAGTCATTATGAATAATTTGAAGGAGGTCATCACAAAATTTTCCTAACCAAGTTTTTTATCGTCAAGGAGGACACCAATATTATCCATACATTTTTCTGCCCTATTTCCTTCCCTGTAAACATGTTGGAACCAAATTTTATGAAATTTACTTTGAAGGATGCAAATGTCAGCAATAATATTTTTGATAGTCCATTTTCTTGGGTCTTTCAAATTTAGGATATTTATTATGTTGAGAGAATCTCTTTTGATAATTAAAGGGACATTTCCAATTTATAGAGTAAGTTCAATCCCCTTAATAATAGCTAAATCTTTAGTGTGGTGATTGGTCCCAATGTAAAAATTTGTATCTGTAGCTGTTAGAGGACCCCCCTGTTATTACAGAGAATCGCACCCCCACTAGAATTCCTAGGATTTCCTTTACAGGAACCATCTATGTTTAGCTTAATCCATCTAGGGGGGAGGGAGCCAAAAAACTTTAGAGTGAGCCAAGGCTGAGGGTTTAGCCTTAAGTTGAATCAAAATATGCTGACACCACTCCTTGTTGTCAAAAAACTAGATTTTTTACTGATATTTCTTCTAGAGGAAACTATTAAGATTATCTTGGAAGAGTATAACAATATAATTAGCAACTTGCGTAAGGTCCATGCTTTTATCTTTGAATATTATCCTATTTATTTCCTTCCATATACCCCAAAGGCTATACAAAAGGATAAGCTTCCAAGTGAGAGAGAGGGTCGGGTGTGAAAAGGGGGAACACCATTGACTGAGGGAATTTTGAAGGGATTCGGAGAAAATCCAAAATACTCCAAAATGAGTCAAGAAACAATTCCATATATCTTGGGAGAAAGGAATATGAAGATGGAGATGGGAGGAGGACTCCAAATCTTTACAAAAGAGAACACAATGATTAGGAAGAGATAAGCCTCTTCTTTTTAGGTTTTCCTCTGATAGGAAAGCATTCTTAAATGAGAGCCAAGTAAAAAATCCCATTTTAGGAATAATTTCTTTGGGCCAAATATTGCTGAGAGGAGGGCCAGAGCTGGTTCGAGGCTTGGAATCATAGGAATATTTAACTATAAATGAACTGGAAGAGGAGAGGGGTCAAATACAATCATCAATGGGTAAAAATAAAGGTATTTAATGTGTGGAGAGGTTTTTTATCAACTATTTCAAGAATTAACTCTAAGCTTCATTGATACCCATCCAGTTTCAAATATACCAAGAGGGAATTGAATTCATTGATCTCTAGTAACCATTGACTTTATTTCCATGACGATTAATGAGGGGTATTTTTATAACAACCCAAACATGGTCTAGGCATAGAGGTTTATCTCCAATCCACCAATCCGGCCAGAATTCAATGTGTATACCATTTCCCATCCTCCATTGGGTGCCAAAAAGAAAGAGAGGGAGAGAGATAGTGCTTGAGTTCCAGATGGAAGAACCATGTGGAGGAGAGGAGAGAAGGAAATATCCTGAGTGAGTCAAATATTTGGCTCTTAAAAGTTACACCCAGTGTGAGTTTCCATAAGCCACTTCCTAGATAATCTTATCTAGTAGGGATTCATTCATATCATCTATGTGTCTAATCCCAAGACCTCCTAGTTTGGTCAGCTTACAAACTTCATTCCAAGAGACAAGGTGGATCCTCTTCTTATCTTCTGCACCTGACCAGAGGAATATTTTTTGAATCCTATTAATAACATTAATCACTGAAGAGGGAATTTTGAGTAATGACATAAAATAAATTAGCAAAATTTGTAATGTAGTTTTAACCAATCGAAGTTTTCCTTCTTGACTTAGAAGAGATCCCTTCCAACAAGCTAGCTTTTTTTGGTATCTTTTAATGACCGAGTTATATATACTTTTAATTTTCTTTCCCTTGAAAAGTGGAATGCCCAGATAAGAGGAAGATAATTCCACATTTTTGTAATCAAAGATATGAACAATCCTCCTTTAAGTTTGAGGAGAGGTATTTAAAAAGGATACGCTACTTTTAGTGAAGTTAATCATTTACTGAGAATTAGATTGATAATTTTCTAATATTTCTTTAAGATATCTTTCCTTGATCATTGAAGCAACACTCAAGAGAAGGGTGTCATCTATAAACTAGCTGTGAGTAGCAGCAAGGGAGCGAGTGGTGATTTTTATACCAGATATAACAGCCTATCTCATGACTACCCCTAAAGCTCTACTAAGGGTGTTCGTCATTAACAAAAAAGAGGAAGGGTGATAGAGGGTCTCCTTTCCTTATACCTCTACTATTTTTGAAGAAGCCAGCCAGGATGCCATTTATGAGGATTAAAAAAAAGGGGTAGTAATGCAAGATAAAATCCAGTTGCACCATTTGTTTTCAAAACCATAACTTATCAACACATGAATGACAAAATTCCAGCTAAATCTATCAAATGATTTTTTCATATCTAATTTAATAATCATCCCTGCTAACTTTTCTTGTTGGACTGAGTGAATGGATTCATGAACTATAATAATAACACCTTGAATAAGCCAATCACTAATGAAACCATTCTATTGTGTAGAGATGAGGTCATTCATAAGAGGTTTTAGTCTACTAACCAACATCTTGGTGATGATCTTATAAGAGGTATTGTAGAGAATGATCGGTTGGAAGTTAGAAATACTCTTAGACCCTAGAAATTTGGGGGCCAGAGAAATGAAAGTCATATTCCATTCTTTCCGAAGAGAATTTCTAAGCTGAAATTAATTCACCGCATTAAAAAGGTCTTGCTTGATGATTCCCTAGAAATTTTGGAAAAAGGTAGCGTGGAATCCATCACGGCTAGGGGATTTATCCCCTTTCATAGTGAAGACAACTTTGTGTATTTCTTCCATAGAGAAGGGCTTCATTAATTTTCCATTCATTTCATCAGAGACTAATTTTGGAATGTGTTGTAGTATCTTTGACATAGAATTTTCACTGGAGGGTTCCTAAACATGTAGGAGATTATGATAAAAAGAAACCAATTCATTATAAATATCAAGATCAGAGGATAAAATATTACCTTCCAGGTTTAGCAATTATTTGATTTTGTCTTTACTTTTGTTCTTGGATACTGTAATATGGAAAAAAATCATATTACGATCCCCATGATCAAGCTAAAGAGCTCTTGATATTTTTCTCCAGCATGCCTCCTCTTCTTTCAAGGTGTTATGGTATTCACTAAGAAGAGTGATTTCTTGTTTGTGAAGATGCTCTGTTCTTCCTTTTGCCTCAACATGTGTTGAGATGTTAGTAATTTCCTAAGTCAACTTTTGTTTATACAGCTTGATGCTATTGAACACTTTGACCTTCCAAAGCTTAAGTTGTTTTTTGATTTTGTTAAGCTTACTAGAGAACTTAAACATATCAAGTCCATGTAATTTGATATCCCACCAACTCTTAATAAGAGGATCCAACTTGTTATTTTCAAGCCAGACCAATTCAAATCTGAAGGGTGGATTTTTGGTATTTATCTTTTTGTTAGCACAAATCATCAAGGGGGTATGGTCTAAGGCATCTCTAGATAAATTACTAAGAAAAAATTTAGGATATAGTGAGCTCTAGTCCAATGATCTCATTTCCTTGTCAAGCATGCTTTGTATATGATTTCCTCTAACTTTGTGGTTGGACCAAGTGAAGGAGGCTCCTTGAAGGTCCATATCTAAGAGTTCCTCATAGCGTAAGAAGTCAGCAAGATCTTCCAATGTTAGAGGGATTAGTAGGGGATCCTCCTTGTTTTTCAGAGGGGTAGAGAGTAATGTTGAAATCCCCCATGATAAGAATAGGAATATTGTTGTATCTTCTTATGAAATTTGAAATATCCTACCAATGTTTTTCATGATGAGTCTCTAGATTTGGAGCATAGAAATTGATGGTGATCCAAGTAGAGTTTGAACCTGATTATTGGGAGAGAAAGCACAAGAAATTAGGATGTTGTAAAATGTAATCAACTTTAAGAATTTTAGGATCCCAGAGAGTGCATAAGCTGCTTGGATTACCAGTTGAGTGCTGGGTCACAAAGGATGTAGAAGGAAAAATTTTCAAGAGACTGTCATCATTTTTAAGTTTAGTTTCCTATAGCATAATAATATCAGGAGAGTGGTTAAACTTCATATCCTTGAGTACCCTCTATTTTTGTAGAGATTTGAGACCTCTTATGTTCTAAGAGATTATTTTCATTTTTTGCATTTGTATTTTCTCCCCAAAACAATGGGGATGGTACTCCGGGTTCCTTGAGCCATGTTCAGAGTTGATTCTTGTTAAAGTTTAACATTTCTTGGAGTATGCCCACACATTTTATTAGTGCCTATATCAGGTTTCTTGCTATTACTTTGGGTCATATGAAGGTTATTACTATCATCAGAGGTTTGAGTGGATGGGGAGAGCAGAGAGTCAAAGAGAGGGAGGGTAGAAGGACTAAGGGAGAGGGATCCAACAAAAGGAAGCTCTAGGGATAGAATCAGAAGAGGTGGGAGGGTGAGAAATCCCCTGATGGAGAGGGTAGGAGGTGGTGGAGAAGGGGAGACATAAGAAATGGGGAACCAAGAATTAGCCACAGAAACGACAGTAAGAGAGGAAATATAAGGGGAAACATCCAAAGACAATGGGAGGGGGGTAGCAAGAGGAACCTCTGTGGGGATAACAACCAAAGAAGAAGGAAGTTGGGGGGCAAGAGGAGCCTCCATGTGAACATCAAGGGTGATTTCTCCTTCCTCGAGGAGAGAAAATGGGTTATATGTAGGGATGACAGGAGCCTCTTCATGTATCACTTTTGGTACATATTTCACTTTTTTCTTGGGAGAAGCTTCATGGATTTTTGGTTTGGGATGTGGCTTAGTGGGTAAGTCAGTTTCTCAATGGCCAATAATTTTACAGATGGAACACACTTGTGGAACATATTAATATTCAATGGGTTGTGTCCATATTCCAAAATATGAGAGAAGATCAATCAATTTTGCGAGTGGAAAACTAACATCAACATTGACATAAAAATGAGAATGAATGAATCTAGTTTTAGATTTTGTGGCCTCATCAATTTCTATAAGAGGTCCCATAGAAAGAGAAATACCTTTAAATAACTATTGGATCCCAAAACTCCAAAGGAAGGTCTGGGAGATGAACCCATATTTGGGCTTGCGTCATGGTTTCATTAAGCGGATTAAAACCTAGAGTCCATTTTTGAATGTAAAACCTCTTCTGCCAAAAAACCATGGACCACCCAGAATTGTATGAGTAAAGTATTGTTTAAATTTGAATGAAAATAGAACGAATCCATTTGGCATGGAAGCAATTTTTAAGGAACCACAAGGGTTCCATTTCATGTGCACTCATTTTTTGATATCTTTGAGAGGAGGTTTGGGACCCATCATCTTACCCACTAGAGACAGGTATATAGAGGTAACAACCACCTCCATGATGTGAGAGGGTAAGTGAAGAGAGAAGGACCTAGTTGAGAGGATGAGTGAAAAATTCTCCAAATGGGGTGCAGAAGTGGACCCTTCCACCTCCTTTTTCCTTGCCTCGAGAGGAGGCTAAGGAGACAGGCCCCTAGAGGACATAAGGTGGGACTCCCGATTTGGACCAAAAAGGTATGGCATCAAAGAAAGTACCAGAGGTCGTAAGAATTTCAAAATTCAACAAGTGGGAAAGGCTATGAACAATTTCTAAACTCTGGATGGTAAACACTTTTATTATACCAGAGCTATGAACTGGATTAGTAGCAGACATTGTATTACTAACATCCATTACCAAGTTATCCCAACTATCTGGCAAATAGCATAGAAATAAAATTTCTTTCACTTCATCATCAAATGGAATATTTCTAGATTTTAATTGATTTACAATAGAACGGAAATCATTCAAATGACTTGATGAAGATTCACTTTCTTTCATCTTAGAATTAAATAATTTCTTCATCAAACAAAATTTATTTAAAGAACTAGGTTTTTCATATAAATTTGCTAAATATTTCATCAACTCTACCATGGTTACTGCTTCGGTAATATTCAAAGCCATAGATACTATGACGTTCAATATTATAGATCCCAGAGCCTTTCTGTCATGAAATTTCTATTCTTCATTAGTCATCTTTGTAGTTTTTCCCTTCCTATCCAATGGTAAGTATAGATCTTTCTAATACATATAACCTTCCACCTACATCTTCCATAATTGCTAATTACGGCCGTAAAATTTTTCAACATTATATTTTCCATTTACTTCCATTTTTGTAGCTCCCACTCAATCGTAAATCCCTCTATGAGTAAATCAGTCAAGACACAAAACCCTCAAACAAAAAATATTTGATACCAGTTGTTGGGGTTAATCACACTAGTTGTACACACACACACACACACACACACACACACACACACACACACACACACACACACACACACACACACACACACATATCATATCTAAGCATAAAAGAAATAAATATGGAAATAAAGCAAAAGAAACAATACACAAGATATAACTTGGCTCACCCAGTGTGGGCTATGTCCACCAAGAAAAAACCAATATATTATTCAAAGCTTCAAAAAGGATATACATTTAAGATCTGTAATCTTCCACACCACTCCCAGATGTACAATACTTTCTTCCTCACAAGATTCTTTTTCTCTCTCTCTCTAAGAATTCCTTCTTACAATTCACCCAATTATTAATGAGTTCTCACCTTCTAACCCTAGCTTTATATCTTATATAGACATACAACCTTAGGGCACTTTAGCTATGAAATTAAAATAATTAGATCAAATCTATAACAAAGGTTAGATCTAATTCCCACTAGTTAAATAAAATAGTCACGCATAGGAAACCAACGTCGGTTACCCTAACTGATGTTAGTTCCTCCTTTCCTTGACCAATACCAGTCCCTAGGTGACCGACGTTGGTCTTCCAACCGACATTAGTTACCGTGTATTCCATCAAGTTAATAAAGCATGCTAATGTGAAGAAATTAAGCTCTAGAGCTTAACAAATACCATTTTTGTCTTTGTTGATTTACACATGTGTGATGGATGTGTTTGCTTAATGATGTTTCACTCATGAAAATTTTTTATCATAAAGAATAACATTCATTTCAAATTTCCATAGACACATGTGAGTTATTGGATAGATGGGCTTGTCAATTATATTTAATCAATATCCATTTTAGGATTATGGAAACTCTTGTCACTATCTCTCTGTTCATAATGGGTAACCTGATCAAAATAATTGAACCATCTTCATGTGAAGAGGTTAAATTGGACCATGAGGTTTAGAACATCCTATAGGTGGATGGAATTATGTATTTCATGGAAAGGTTATCTGGTCACTCTGTTAGAGTGACCAATAGTGTGTTAACAACATGGAAAAAAGGGATAGATAAGGTGGGGAAAACAAAATACCTCATTTTTCCAGAGATAATCTTAGAAGCTACAAGGTTCCTTGCGATGGGAGATTTTTATCTCAAATGCTTATTGAGAGATGATCTAGATGATTTTTTATTCTAGGGTGAAAAATTGAAGAAATATCAGTTGGGTTTTGAAAGGGAATTGCTCCCATAGCTGTGGGACAGGGTTGTATAGAATCTAATGAGATATTTCTCTCTAGAGTGGAGATATAAGTTGATCTATGGTTCCTAACTCTTCCTTCTATCTCATCTTCACCATGATAGACAAGTAAATTTAGTGGCCTTTTTCTTTCAATCACTTGAATTGTCTCTACGTCTCACTGAGGAAAAGGCCCATTTCTCTACCAGGGCCTCCTTTACCTGCTCTTCAAAGTGGTGGCTTCCCATCACGAACTTTCTTGCTTTCCTCCCAAACTTGGCAAGGAACAACATACCCATGCACCCACTTAGCATTTTCCGTTATTTCCCTCTAATTATTCCACTCCTCCCTACCTCCTTCATCATTGGCTTCGTCTTCCCTCTAAATCACACTCATATTTTATGATCATTTTCTAGAGTGATATGGTGGTTTCCCCTATCTCTGCTCATCTTTTACCCTCTTTATCTCTATTGAATTTTCTCATTTCGAAGCCGTTTGACCTTTTTCCCATTTCCAATGTTTCTCTCATTGTTTTGAATTCCCCTTCTCTGGCCTCTTTTGATGCAACTATGATCTCTTCTTTTGTTTCCTCTAATGTTTCCTTAAACCCTCCCATATTTGTTACTTGTACCTTGGAGGTCCTTGATGTTGTTCCACCTTCATATCCCATGTATATTATTATTATTAAACACGGCATCCTTGATGTTCTTTTGGGCCTCTCTTTGGCTTACCCTGACGCCCCTCCTCCTATAAAATTGGTTTCTCCTACCATATATATTGAGGAAACTAATATTGTTACAACTTTAGAGAAACATCTAGAAAATATATTCCCTACTCAACAAGAATTTGATGAGGCTGATATTATTCAAATCATTCTCAAGAAGTTCAATAGGGAATTTTTGGCCATCAAGAAATGGAAGAGCTACACTGATAGGAATTGGGAAAGCATCAATGAATACTGACTCAAAATTATTAAGTTAGCATATGTGTTGGTTAATCAAAAATGATAGTATTGCAACTAAAGATGTTTCCGATGCTCTTGAAAAAATTCATACAATGTAATGACCCTTCTTGTTGCGGGTCTTTCGTATTTTTGGTTTTTACTGTCTTTGGACATGTTCTCTTTATGCTTTAACAAATTTATCTTTCCTTAAGGGATGTTTATAAAAGGATGAGGGTCATTTCAAAACCCCCACTTTTACCCTAATTCCAAAAAATATTGTACAAAATGTTATGACCATATTCCACAACCTAACCCTATTTTACTATCTTGGACTGGTAGGTGGTAGAGTTCTAATCATTTTTGCAATGTACCTACAAAATAGACCTAGATTACTATATGAACCTCAAACACTCATAAGATAAAAAGTAAAATATGAAAATTATTGAATCATGTTGACCCTAAAAATAACCCCATTCATGAGTCACTGAGTGTTGCACCACAATTCACACTCAAAATAGTTTTCTTAATGTGTGTTTGCAAACTTCTCCATGTAATCTAAAATCCTTGACCTAGAGTTTTCCTTATGATTGCACACCAATAAAGAGATATGATATTTCTATCCTATATAAACCCTTGTATAAAGATGTGAGATATATTTTTATGGCCTCTTGTTTTGTGATATATAATATGAAGACAATATTATTACTTAAAATGGAAATACTTCCTCTTTCTAAGATGACTCCAAGTAACAAATGAATGGAAAATGTATTCCTAAAGAATATGATAACTACCTATCAAATATATTTAATATATAAGGTTGAGGAGATCAATAATACACCAAAACCATGCTTCCCACCATGAAATCATTCAATTGATTCAACTAGGTGTTTTATTCTCAACAATCCTCCTATGTATGCTAAATCAAGTCACCAAATGAATATTTATTCTTATAAGGGTGTCTTCATTGGTCTTCAATGATGCTTCAAATTTTCCATTTGTAAGTCTCCAAAATCCACTTGAGGTGTCCAAAACCTTTAGTATAAATTCCTTGTCTAGAATGACCACCATTCCTCAATGTTAGGAAGGTTTCAATTTTGTTTATGTTCCCAAAACTTGTCTTACATATGAATTCCATTATGTAGTATGACTTATAAGCTATCTTGTGATTATGATTTGAGCTCCTAAAACCCACCCATAGTTCATGAAACCTTTCCTAGAAGTTGGTCCTTCTTTAATTTTCACACACTCATTTTCCTCAAAAAGTGTCTATAGAGAAAGCTTTCCAAGGACCATTTTAAATCTCACATAATCTCTTTTAAACCATACTGTCAAAAAGAAAACTCTAATACGTTTATGTTGACTATAAGGTGGGATCTTGAAATTATATAAGGATCCTAAAATATTTCCTAAAACTTGGTTTTTGAAATGAGATAATTTGGAAATTGAAACAATTTTGACAAGTTTGACTGAAAAGAGGAAAACATTTGCAATAGGGTTATCAATTAAAATGCCTAAACATTTTACATTCCAATAACTAGATTTAATTTTGTGACTTATCTTCAATTGGAAAAATTAGAAAAAAAGCAAAGTAGGAACACTAAAATATAAGGACATTAGGCAGACCAAAGCCTTATCTATTGGGAAGAATAGAGCTAAAGGGAAACACCTTCTTGTGGAGTATTTATTGAACACCACACACACATAAAAAATGAAATAATAAGGGAAAAACGGGAAAAATCTAAGGAAAAAGAAAACAAACATTTCTCACCTATGTACAGGAGGGGGACATCTATCTTTCACTGTATTACTTGTTCTCCTCTAGATGTTACCCACATACGAGTAACACCAATGACGTTTCTCTATAAACCCATTGACTACTTCAATGAAGCAATACCCCTTTCTCATTTTCTTGGGAAAGTTAACTACTAAAGAGATCTTCATATACCTGAGAAAGAGAATGTTATGTGTTTCTTCTTAAGAAAATTTGTATGACTCTTTGAGAAAGTGAAAATACATCTAAATAACTCATTGTATTTGGTACTCTGAAATTTCATTTCCATTTTCTAGTCCATTTTAAAATTTAACCATGCTTTTTATTTCTCATCTATCACTTCACTACTACAATATTAATTATTTATCATACCATATGTATCATGGTCACAACTAGGCTTGTGGTCTTCGATGGAAATTTTCTCTTTTTTGTCATGCTCCATGTGACCATTATTTCTATGGCTTGGTTCTTGGTAGGGATCTTGATATTTCCAACACCATTATAGGCTTATTAACTATATATGTTTACCTACTACTCAAAATAATCCTCCTTCACACAAACCAATACATTTTAATTTGTTTATTTCCATGGTGTGACTCACATGATGTTTCGTCCTCTTAAAAAGAGAATGAACACAAGGTTGGGGCTTAAATTTGGAGATCATCAATTTACTCATCGTGACCATCTTGAGCTATAATAATCATCTTCGTGGTGGATATATATTATTATTAAGTGGAATCATCTTTGAGAGACTCAAGCACATTTCCATATTTATGTTCCTCAATGATAATTTACTTTTCTCCAAGTAAAAAAGAAAGATTCATATTCACAACCATATTCATTAGGTAGGTATTCGTGCTGAATATTGGGAAGATGATTGGAAATTTGGGGGCTTACATTTCTAGAATGCATTTGATATCAATTTATCTCCATGATTTTTTTTTGTTATCATTTCAAGTTTGTTTTTTTGCAATTCAAAATATCTATGATATGTACTTGTTAGACACCACAGGTATCATCTTAAATCAATATTTGGTACTTAAATTTGTACTATATAGATATTAAATGCTTAAGGTGAACTTGTATATATAGGTGTCTATCACTTTGAATTCACATATTACTGGCAGATAAATACTACCTTGGTATTCCATGCCAAATATGATGAGTGTTTTTCCTTGGTCTACTAATATAATTGTCTATTATGGAAAAGATTAAGGACCCAACTATCAAGTGAAATATTCTTCCTGGGGAGTATGGGTGCAAGGGTTAAATAAAGATAATATGGAAAAGATAAAATAGTAATGAAGGGACCCAATGGGAAATTTTTTCCCAAAAATTAAAAGGGACATGACCATATATCTCAATTAGGACCGTACCAGGGTCTTGACCAATTTATATGGTCTTAGACAAAAATAACCAAATATTAAAATAAATCATTTTAAAGGTGAAATTTCTCTATGACATAACACAATAAACATAGAGGATAATTACATAAGTAAAAAATTCAAAGAAAATTAAAGTAATATGAAAGTGAAACAATAAGTACTAACCCCACTAAGTCTTAGTTTCATTGTTCAAGAATCACATGCATAAAGTTTTTCAAGATCATGATGTATTAATGATTTTGTATAATTATTTGTGTCTATACTCACATATGTTGGATACCCCTTTACATCCTTATTATACAATTTATAAAATATTTGTGACATCCTCTAAATTTAATATTCACTATTTTCATCTTTCTTTATATTTTAGTATTTTTAAAATCTATTTATTATCTTATATATTCATGTTTTCCAAAATCCTTGTGACAACGTAGGGGTTTATTTCTGTAATTTTTTAATTAATTGATCCCTTAATATGTTATTTATCCATATTTTGATTTATATATCATTAGATATTATCAGATGTTATGTTTGTGTTGGACCTATCATAGGTTTATAGTTATAGTTATTATCATCTCTAGTGATATGCAATTCCTATACTGCATAGTTCATCTACTTTAGCCTTCATCATGTAAAATAACCATTCCCATCTATTTATGATTAGTTATAAAATTTACTTGCCATTATATAAGTATCACATCCATGTAGTCTTAATTTATTCCACTTCTTCTCTCACTTGAGGAACACTTCGGTCAAATATGAGATCACAATTTTTCTTATGGTAGGTCTAGAGGTACCTAAGCATCATGGTTTTTAATTCTCCTTTGTAGTGATTAGGTGTAAGATCTATTATGTTATTAATATCTCATACCCATTATATAAACCTTATAATTTTTTATGGAGGACCAATAATAAAACCCAAAAATAAAATTTAAAATCCATATTATTAAAGAAAAATAAAACAAAAGGCAATAGAAAATGGTAATTATTAGAAGAAATAAAATTTAATCACAAAAAAATTATTTGATATAATCATATTTAACATATATCTTATCTTAGTGTAAATATCAAACTCTATACTTGGCCTTGTTACAAAGCCTGAGTGCCTTTTGGGTGTAATTTTTTTTTGTTAGGGTATAGGGTTTCATATGAATCATTTAGTGCACACTTACCTTTCACACTAGTACCTAATCCTTGTAGTAGGCCTATAGATACTTAAGTGATGTCATGAGGAATGGGGAAAATGTTCTAGGAAGATAAGATACATCATTGATCATATTTTATCACATTATGTCTATTTATATGCTTATATCTCGAGGGATTTCTACCAAATTGGGGAGATATATAATTTAGGGCACCTATACAAATTGAGATTATCACAATCACATCTTGCTACACTATTACATTGCATGCAACATATTACATACAACATATGTTATATGTTTCTTATATTTGATGACCAATTTACATATTTCTAAATATGGACTCAATTACGATCCATACTTACATGTTTTACTAATTTTAGTAGTTCACTAATATTGGCCATAAAATACTATTTAGGATATCCTTATTTTCTTGTACATGACATTAATTGATTACAAAATTGTTTGATCACATTAGAATTCTTATTTACACAAGTACTTGCTCGCATTACATTGTTTACATAAACAAATTGATTTTTGTATCACATTTATTGACTTGAATGCTCCATGCATTTGCATGTTACACTCCTTGACTACTTTAGGACATTTATTTATGTGACTTAACTATATATTTACATTTTTCAATCTTTGATTGTTTTTTATATTGATTGATTGAACTTCACTATACATTTTATTTTTGTATGCCACTAATTTTTGTACGACATTGAATCCTCTATGAACTTGTGTGATTACTATGCAATATTGTCTATCTTGTTTCTTTTAAACACTTGTTTGAGTTATAATATTGTTTACTATAATTACTTTGTGTAATTATATGTTATTTAACATCTTTCTCTTACTTTTTTACTCTATAAATTATATATTTTATACACTTTTGTGCTATATGTTGTGTTTTCATGGTAAACTTATTGATCTGTGTCATGGAACCCATGACCATATGTAGAGTGACATTATGAGATAGTTGTATCAAAAATTATTGTAAGAGAGTGCTCAAATGTTATTAAATTAAATGAGCAAAACATAACATAATGTTTAGTGGAATAATATTTGCAAGAAATAATTTTTTTATTCATTAATGATGGATAGGGAAATGTATAACTATACAAAATAATGAGCAATACTAAGAGTGAAAGATCTTATATTATAAGGGGAATGCATACTTATTGATTGTATAGACTACTATAAAAATTTTATAATTAGAGTAACATGCTTGAGAAGAACATGACAATACTATCTAAAGTACAATAGAGGGAAATGTCAATATCTATCTATCTAGGTGTTAGTTTCCATTATAGTGATTATAATACATTCATGTAATGTGTAAAGATTCATAGAATAATCCATCGTTTTGATGGATTCAAATACAAGTTACTCCATCTTTAATATGTGATGTTTAAGTTACCTTCATGATTTATACAACAATAACACTTCTGACACTAACTTATATGGAGGAGGATTGCAAACACATCACATAACTAGGAAGGTGCCACTTAGAAGTCCACACACAAAAACTATAAGATTCCAAAGGATGATGAGATTCATCTTGGTGTAACACAAAAGGTATATAAGATTGAGGTGGGATAATATTGGCACGTGTAGGAAATATGCTAAGTGTTACGAGGTAGAGAAGCACTAAAAAATATGCAAGAGTGTGTAACTACAAGTTTGTGTAATAAGGTTGTAACGATTTACAAGATGATGTTTAGTGTGAAAATACAAGAAGTACAAGTTAAGTGGTGTTGTTTGCAGATGTAAGAGAGGTTTTTTGGACTCTATATGATTTATTCCATATTGTCTTCAAAGTGAGTTGTGCATTAGAGGGTTGTGCACAAGTGAATACACAATTAATAAAATGAGGAATGAGTGCATATATATGCTTTGATATTTTTCCCTTTTTTGAAGAGAGATGGTCCCTATTATGTTGGTGTTGAGTTGTTAAAATCAAAGTTTGAGTTGTTGAATGTTATACCACTTATTTTTATCAATATATTACCCAACCTTGACAACTATGAATGATTTTTGAGATCCTTGATATGGGTATGTGTCTATGAATTCAATAATATATCCTTATTTGTAAGGTGAAAGTGTTCATGGTCCATATTGGAAGGGTGGTTTTTTGACATTATCTTAAGACATAGAGGAAGGTAAGGCTTAAGAATATCAATATTAAAGATTGAATGCATACCCAAGTACAAAGGTAAATCAAAATTAAAGGAATTTTCACTAGCTTCACAAAGGATAATATATGGACCAAATAATAGAGGATTGATCTTCAGTTGTGGACCTTTTTAAGAATTATTTTTGAAGATGTAATAAAAATTTGTCACTTAATTAGAATGCACGATGTTAGAGATATAAATTATGGTGATCTTTATATTTATGTTGTGAGTGAGAGAGAATCTATTGAACTTGTTAATAAATATATGAAATGTGATAAAAAAATCCTTGTCCACTTCCTTTCCTAAGCACATAACTTAGTGTTGGCTCATGCACTATAGGATATTCCTATAGATATTTCCAGATGGAACACAAAACATGTCTAGAATGTACTATGCCTCGTAGAAATATGGATGGATCTATTATAAACATATTGTATGTAAATTAAGTTATTATACCAAGTGTGAGAACGTGTAATTTTTTACATGTTCAAAAGATGAATGAACATTTAATTGAAAACTTGCAATTTTTTTCATATATCAGAGGAGGAAATGTTATCGATCAATCCAATTTTGTACCCATAAATTCACATAGTATTTTCTAAAAAAGACCAAAAAATAAGGATCACAGCCAAATATTACTGATATGGGGATCTGAAAGTGAACCCAAACCTGGTTAAAGAATGCATGTGTCGTGATGTATATATCAATTCTCTTCCCATAAGGTACCATGATGACCATCTTCAATAACCTATCCACTATAATAAATACTACATTGTGCTGACATATTTTCATAAGGAGTCCATTCATGTTATCTATGATTTCATATTTCCATGGTTTGTAGGAAAATGGTAGAGGTGTTTAGAGTCCTGTATTCCTATTCATGGGCTTGGTGATGCAACAAGAAATTTTATAATTGATATGGCACTCCACATTTATGATGAAGTAAGTTTAAAAAAAGTGTGACTACAATGTTTCCAGATCTTTTGTAACATAACATTAACCCAATGTATTAGTGTAATGTTCCTCCTAAATAAGTCTCTAATGAGGTAAAAAATAAAGTACACATATGTGGTTGAGTTTGTAGCAAATCTAGTCATGTAGGTAAAACTCCCAAACTTGTTCATTTTTCACAAGAGTGGTGTAAGTGTTTTTATAGTCCTTATAAGTTGAGTAGAGGGATAACCAATTTATGAAATTGTGTCTGCACATGTCTAACACTGTGATGAAAATGTGTATTAAGGCAATATGTTTCCTTATTATCCTTTCCCTTACTATGATTTATCAAAACATGGAATGATTGAAGGTAAGTCTTTCACTTCACATGTCACACATTCTCAAGATTGTTTTGCATTTACAAAAACTAAAGTGAATTATTATAAAAATGAATTAAAATAGTGTTTCCCAATAATTTAGTGTCATAATTTATTGAATAATTGCACAATAATGTACAAATATTTTCCTTACTAAGATTAATTTTACATTGTGTCACTGAACATTTTCAAATGGTAGGAAACTAGATGTCCATGTTGCATGAGTATTGTACTACATGTATAATCCAAGGCATTAATGTGAAGTTTAAAGGAGTGTATAATGTCAAGAATTAAAAGAAAAAGTGTTGCATAGAGACATTTATTGAGTACCTTGAAAGCATGATGTTTTAAATGAGTCCATTAAAACTTGGTTTTTTACACATGTGATTTGAATGAGTGGCTAAGAATGATGCAAAAACCCAAGGAAGAAATTATGGTATAAATTTTTGAGCCCAAGAAAGCTCTGTAAGTCAGAAATATTGTGAAGATTAGGAAAAAATTGAATCACATTTTTCTTCTATATATCTACATGTATCCTTTCTTGATCCATGGTGTAGCCTAAGTATTGAATTTTTGTCACTCAAAATGTACACTTTTCTAAGTTTTCATATAATTTTTTTTGTGTAAAGTATCTAAGACATGTGAAATGTGTTTAACATGTTCTCCCAAGTCTTGATAAATATGAGGATATCTTACAAATAGATTATAAATAAGGGGTTGAGAAAGTATCAAATAAAGTCATCCATCAAGTGCATGAATGTTGTTGATACATTTTTAAGATGAAGGACATAAATAACTATTTATACAATCCTTCCCATGTATTAAAAGTTATCTTCCAAATCAATTAGGAATTAATTATAACCTAGCTTTAGGTTGATCTTGATAATTAATTTTTTTTAGATTAGATAAATATTTGGTTTTGGGGGGATCCAAAAAACCCATAGTACATATATAACTAACACACAAAAATCAGGCCAAAACTCAACCCAACAATGGATAAGGACTCAAAAAAGGAAAAAATATTTTGACCCAACCAAGATCCTAGCAAAGGGAGAGGTCAATAGACCTCAAATTACTACACATTTTTTTTATAATACAAACCCTTATACTATAGCAACAAGAAAGTAACCTAGACAATAACATAGACCTACTAAAAATACAAAAACAAACAAAATTTAGAAAGAACCCAAATAGGTCATTCCGCTAAAAGTCTACTAACAATTTTGCATCTGGGTGCTTCTAGTTCAGGTTCTCGAGCCACATTCTATACTAATAGGGGTTACGTTTTGTCTATTCCTATGTGCAGTATCATCTCTTGAGGTGCTCTTATTATTTGAGCTTCTCAGGACTGTGTTGACCCCTCCTTTTAAAGCTTTACTAACCGGTTGGTCTTAGATAATGGATATTCTAGTCTCGTACATTTCTAAGTCATATTTAATGCCATTAATCCTCTTGTCCTACATGGTTTCCTTCATGATCCATTCTCTCATTTCTTCAATCAGATGCTTCATGATATTTAACAAGGAGCCCACCGCCATCTCCAGATTAGAAATCTTACACTCATTACTAGACCCCCCACTAGCATTGGTATCAATATAATTCCCCTTTGATGACTCACTATTCCTTAAGTAAGAAAGAACATCCACAACCAAATTCTCTCTATTTTCTTTCACCTTTTTTTTCTTTTTTTCTCCAAATTCTGCTATCCAGAGTTTCCTCATCTGACTCAGAAGGATGCAAAATAGGCAGGATGATAGGTTTCCCTTTCTATAACAGCTAGAGAATAAAACCATGATGTATGGGGGAATCACTTTTACCCTTTTGAAACTCCTCAATCATGACATTTAAAGACCTAAAGATAAAAAAGGAAGACTCATCACCTGATTCCTCTTGAAGAAATTAAGGATGGATAAGTGGTGGGTGTATATTTTTTTGAATGTTCCCTCTAAGGTGATATACCCCATAATCACCTTACATATGTAATCCCACCTTTCACATAAACAATTTTTGGAAATCCTATCATCAAATAAATGAAAATTTTCCCTCGGTCTAAAAAATAGAGATATTCCATGGTTTCTTCATTTCTTATCTTTGAATAGCTTCAATCCCTTAGTTTACATCCCTGTGACTTCTGTGATAAAATATTTAGTGACATGAAGTTCCATTCCCCTTAATTTAACGTTCCCCTTGTTCCAAGATGTAGAAAAATCAATGGAAGACCCAGGATCATTTCCTTTAATATTTTTTTATGAAATACGTAAATCCCCCTTTTCTCATCAGTCTCCAGATAGTGGCATCCTATTTGATGGCTTGATAGGAAATGGATTCCAACGAAAATATCCCCCTTCCCATATTGTTCTTGAAGATATCCCTCTAGTTCAGGCCACTCGTCTTCACAAAAACTACAAGAAGATAAAATAAAAACAAAGGAACACCTTTTTAGTTCCAACATTAACTTTCCAATTCGAGGCTTCCAGCATTTCTTGCCTCAATCTTCCCCGGTTCATGCGATAGTAATTATATTTTTTGTTCATTTGTGATTATCTCTTTCACATTTCCCCAAGGTACCACCTCCTTCCAATCCTTCCACTCTGGAAAATAATTGCCTTGATTTTCCAAACTATTTGGACAAGCATTGGCCTCATGATAAGCGTGACAAACATCCACTTCCTCAAAATAAGTGATGATGCACTTAGCTTCATTAATAAAGTTCTCAATATTCCAAATAGGTATATAATTTTCTTGAATGCCTTTGATCATGAGGAGTGATTCACCTTCAAGCATAATTTTATTAATATTAATCTTCTTGGCTAGTCTAAGCCCCTTAACAGCTGCCACACCTTTAGTAAAATTATTTGAATTTTCTCCCAGGGTACCAACATACACCAATATAAAATGCCTAAGATGGTTTTTAAACAAAACTCAATCTCTAGATACTTTCTCCCTATGTTTTTATGATCCATCAGAGTTTATTTTACACCATCCTATGGGTGGGGGTTTCCACTTTGAGATAGCCCTTTTTTTCATTTTTTTAATCCACCTTGGTGCTTTTTTTGGGCTGATATTGAGATCCTATAATATATTAGCTTCTTCCTTCAAAAAATTCCCTTTCCACTTATGCTTATGAACAACTATATTTTCCTTTAGACTATGTAAAATAATGTTCACAATTTTCCAAGGTTTAGCTTCCTTATTTCTAAATACTCTACTATTTCTCTCCTTCCATATATTCCAAAGAATATATGGGAGAGATCCCTTCCATGGATCCTTGATCAATTGATCTTTTTAGGGTATATTCCATTTCTCCATGACATTTCTAAGATTTCCCAGTAGAGCTCCTTGAATTTTGAACACGTTTATTATTTCCATCAGAACCTGAGAAGAGAATTTGTATTCTAAAAATAGATGTGTAATGAATTCATTCTCTTCCTTGCACAAGTAACATCTGTTGGTAATGATCATGCCCTTTTTCCTAAGATTTTCTATTATTAGGATCCTATTTTTAACAGATTTCCTGAAGAAAAAATTCACTTTGGGTATAATATATTTATTGCACACCTTTGAACAATGGCTATCTTCCCCATCATTCTCAAAAACCATATTATACCTAGATTTGATTTCATATTCCCCTAAAGAAGTTCTACTCCATATCATCTCATTTGTAGCTAATCCAAGGGAGATTATATGATTTTTCAGTTTAGCATTAAAATCATCAAAAGTGTCTTTTGGACTAATGTAGCCCAGGAGAGGGCATATAGTAATCCAACCATGTTCTTGATTACTTTGTATCTAATAGTCCTTAACTTTATCTCATATTCCTTATTTGTAAAACTCTTTGAGTTCATTTCATGGTTCTTTCACCTCTAGGGTAGATTTATCCAACCATATATCCTCCTAAAAACCAATTCCTCTTCCATCCCTTATGTTTCATTCGACACCTTTACATAACAAATGTTTTTTGTTATAAAAATATCCCAGAAATACTAGCCCTTGGGTGAATTAGTATTGGATAAAATGACTTTTCTTCCACCAAAATTCTGTAAGTATTTCACTTGCAACATATTGACCCACAACCCTTGTTCTTTGGAGATTCTTCGACCTATTTTTTCTATCAATAATTCATTCATGATATTCATATTTTTTTAATCCCAATTCTCCATTCTTCTTAGGTTTAGTCACTTTTTCCCAAGCCACAAGTGGTATTATTATTTTATCCTTTGTTCCTGACCACATGAATGCCTCTCGTATAATTTCTATTGCCATTCTAACTTTTCTTGGAATTTTGAAGATAGACATAACATAGATAGCCACCCCTTTATAGAGATTTGAAGAAATTAAACCTTACTAAGTTAGGTAAGCAGGGTACCTTTCCAGGAAGCTATATTTATTTAAAACCTCTCTATCAGAAAGGTCCATGACTCCATAGGCATATTATTACCACACAAGGGAATTCCAAGATTGCTATTCGATAAGGATTTTATTATACATCCCATAATATCAGCAAGTCTATTTTGTTGATTCTACTAAACATTTATAAAAACATGATCTTTTGTGGAAGTTAATTTGTTAACTTAAGACAACTTAATATTATTTAATGACCTTCAGTCTACTCTCCCTCATAGTATAACAACACAATCTGCTAAGGGATTCTTCCACAATGATGTATAGAAAGGGGGGAAATGTGTCTCCTTGTCCCATCCCTCTCTCAGCCTTGAAGAAGCCATGAGGCTTATCATTTATCATGATAGAAAACCTAGGAGAAGAAAATCATTCCTTAAGAAGATGGATAAATTTAGGATTGAAGCCCAGTTTGGATAGAATATTCTTAATAAAATCCCATTCGACCCTATCATATGCCTTATGCATATCAAGTTTAACCAACATGGCCTCTCTTTTTTATTTTTCCACCAAATGAATAGTCTCATGGATGGAAATGATGTTATCAAAAATTTGTCTTCCTGGTACAAAAGCTCCTTGGTTTTGTGAGATAAACTTATGCAGCACACCCCACAACCTAAAAGAAACAATATTAGGGCATAAATTATATATGGTATTGCATAAGATGATGGGTCTAAAATATTTGAGATCCTTAGCTCCATTGACCTTGGGTATAAAAAATAAGAAGGTATGACTGAATTTCTTTAAAAACATTACCCAAACAAAGAAGTCATGGATAGCCATAACAACCACCTTCTTGAAAATCTCCAAGTACATCTAAAAAAAGAACATAGGGAACCCATATGGCCCTGGTTCTTTGTTTCCCTCCATCAAGAAAAGAATAGCTATAATATCATCCTTAGTTGGCACTTTCAAGAGAGACCGATTCTTATTATCTTCAATAACCTCATCAAACATAGCCAACACATTCTCTAACCTTATCCCTTCAGCTAGGATTCCTTTCTTAAAAAGTATTTTTGAAGCATGAGATTATGGTATCCTAAATTTCCTCTTCCTCCTCTGTACTATAACCATCCTCTTCGTTAATTTCCATAATTTTTGTTCTATTAGCTCTGATAGTAGTTGAGACATGGAAGAATATAATGTTTTGATCACCATCCTTTAGCCAGTTTATCCTTGAATTTTGTCACTAATACATCTATTCTTTAGCTAAGATATTTTGATATTCCAAGAGAAAATTTCTTTCCTGATCTCTCTCCTGGCATTCCCACTCTCCATCTTCCATAAATTCTTCAAACACTCTAAATTCCTCCTTGATTCTAATTTTTTGCAAGAAGATGTCATCAAACACTTCTTTATTCCATTTTTAAATATTTTGATTTATGGTTTTTAGTCTTGAAGTGACTCTATAAATTCTTCTCCAACACACTAATAAATTCCACCATTCTTCAATATTCTTTTGCAGATCAGGGTGCATGTTCCATTTTTTTTCAAATTTGAAAGGTATCATTTTCACAGGCTGGGCCTCATCAAATATTAAAATGAGGGGCCTATCATCCTATCCAATTCTTTCCATAGATGATAGAGAATGAAACATGTTCTATGGACCCATTGGAAAATTTGTAAGAAATTTGTCTAGTCTTGACTTGAATTAACTCTTATCTTCTATACATCTATTTCACTAAGTAAACTTATATCATGAGAGTTGTAGATCTAATAGATTCCATTATCACTTATGAAGAAAGATAAATCTTACATACTCTCAAGGGAAATAGATATTACTACCATGTTCGTCTACAGAAAGAAGAGGTGTATTGATTTATCCACCAATAATCCATAGTAACCTATCCCTAAAAATGCATTCTTAAAAGCAATGATTTCTTTCCAAAGTTATTTCCTTCCCCCCAATGAGTTTGGAGCATAGAAATTAGAAAATATCCATCTTTTATTTGTAGCTATTTCTTTAAAAAACATAGCTAGGTGATGTCTACCCTAGAAAAGAACCTCACCTTTAACAATGTTTTTTATTCCATAAGCAAGATAAGCCTGCCTGAAGCCCCTATAGAGTCAACATAGCTGAAACTTTCCTCTTTCCAAAAAACCTTCATGATCTCCTTAAATCTATATTATTTCATCTTAGTCTCCTGGATCATTAGTATATCAACATTGTTTTTTTTCCTAATATCGTATAAAATCCTATACTTATATGGGTTGTTTAACCCTGTGATATTCCTAAGATTGTATTAACATTTAAATAATTTAGTTTTGTTCTTACCATATGCCAAGTTGCTTTGAGTACCTTGTTGCTACCTCTTGTTTGGATATTATTTCTCTGGTAACTCTTTTTGGGGGTCTAACCGACACTATTTTTTTATCCTCCTACATCCACTGTGGGTGTTGAATATTTTATGAACTTTCTTAAAAAGTGGCTTTGGTGTGGATTTTGGGCTAATGAATGTTTTCAGCAGGGTCAATATCCTCCAACCCAATCGATGTAAAACTAATTATTGAGAGGAAAGGGGATAGTCTTCCATCCTTTGGAGAAAAGAAACTTGGGACTACCACAAGATATCCTCTACTATGAGTGAATCCAAAATATGCTCTTTCTCTAAGATTCATTCCTTCTTTTCTACTCCATCCCTTTGTTTCCTTTGATTTATCCATTCTTGACTTCCTCTTGGATTTGGGTTTGTTCCTTCACCTCTTCATTATTCTAAATCTATGTATGTCTCCTACAAGGGCCTCTGATTATGGTGTTATCTTTACCTAGGGATTTCAAAATTTAACTACTATAGAGATTTCTCCCTTCTCGTTCTTACCTTGGTTCACCTTGAGTTGGTAGATCAGCCTATTTTCCTTTTTTACCTCTTTATTCTAAGTTCATGCCTTGGCATTGTGGCCCACCTTATGACATGAAAGACATAGTAATGGGATTGTTTCATAATCAATATTCTACTGCTACTCTCCCCATTTGGATGTTAGTGTTGCATTCCTAGGAAGCTCCTTATCCATAGGTACATTAACACAAAATCTTACATGCAATAATATCAACCTTTCCCTTGTCATAGGATAAACCACAATGAGATCACCTATCCCTTTGGAAATGCCTTCAATCACCTCAAGTTCTCATTATTCCAACGGTAGTCCAGGGATCCTAACCCACACAAGGCATTCTCTCATCTATTCATCCAAAGGATTAAATCCTAGTTTCCATCTCTGAACAAGCACTAGATCCCTCCCCATAAACAAAGGGCCTCTAGCTAGGATATTACTGACATATTCTATCATAGTAAGAGTGATAACAAAGAAGGCATTAGAGTATGCCATAATATCCATAGCACCATTGGGCATCCACCTTTTGATGGCCCATTTGTGAAAATCATCAATGTTTGGCCTTCCCCCATGGATCCTAGCTAGAATGGTGTGTTCCATTTTAATATTATCCCTATTAACAGCTGAATCTAGAATAGTCAAGGTGATTCCATGCTCACCTACCTTGGGTTACAAAGGAAAAGCTAGTCTTTATGCAGGAATCTCCCCCTGGACCCATCTAGCCCACGTGGTAGGGCATGTGGTTGTCAGTTTCTCCTTTTCCCTCCATGGATCAGCACCCTCCTTCCTGCTAATTGGATCCTGCACATGATCCTCCTCCTTCCACTCTATATTTTTTTTCCTCTGATCTGTAGAGGATTCCTACCCACTCATATTTTCAAATTTTTTGTTTCATGCTCCGTTGCTCTTTCTCTCCATCTAGATTGTATTTATCTTTGTTCATTTTTCTTGATAAATAATTTAGTACCCTAGAGATAATCCATAATTCCATCAATATTTGTTAGTTTTTATCAGTTCTTCATTGTGATCATGTTGAGTGTTGGACACTATCTGGAGAGTTTTCATGTCCCATATTTATTTGACATTATAATCATCAAGATGTAAGATGAAGAGATGGGATTGATCTTTCCCCAATCTTGAAAGGAATGATAAGAATATTGTTTCAAGCCGCAATCTTAGATGATAATATCACACCACATTAGATTTGCAAAAAACAAAAGAACTAAAATACCATACATGGAAATCCATCATAATCCATATTGCTAAATACATTACAATAGAATGAATTGAATTATTCAATAAGAAAGATGTAAATATATGAGGAGGGAAGTACAACTACTACCTAATTTCAGTGGTGAAGCACTCCCACTAAGGGATACTGGTAGTTAAGTCATTAACATCCATAAGTTTAGTAAGCTAACTCTACATAACTAAGAAGCTAACTCCACACAACTAGTACACCTAAGCAAGCTAACCCAACAAGTGTGGGGCTAGCAAGAAGTGTAATCAATTCTTCCTAATAGATATGACTGAAGTAAAAGGATAAATAATAACCTACATGATTAACACCCTCCCATAAGCATAGCTTAGGCGGGTGGAAAAGAAGGTAGGTCCCAGAAAGAAGGTCTGATGAGGTACCCACGTAAAATAACTAGGAAAAATGGACATCGTAAGGTACCCAAAACCAGTAATAACAAAGTAGAGAGCAAAATCCTGCTGCAAGATATCCTTAGAAGCTCGACTCCAAAAACTTGTAAAATGCTGAAGAAGTGTGGTGCACACTATGGTTTGATTCCACTACTCAGCCATATAACTCAAAAATAGCTAACACTGGGCTTCACTTGAATATCTCCATGCAAGGAGACTATCAATGGAGTGATGTTGAAAAGTGAAAAACAAACACCAAACATAATTTGATCAACTACTACAAATAGGTGTGCCACGATCCAAGAAAAACCAAGGCAACAAGGTAAGGGCACGAAACCTAAAGAAGCAGTATCAACACCACACCCTCCCATACTGCAGAATGGGTAGAGTGACACCACAAATATATATGAGTTGTCAAAATCAACTACTCGAACACTGACAAAATAACACTCGGCTCCACCAGAATAGCTCCCCCATAAGACAGACTGTCAACATGGCAAAAAAAGTGTCGAAAATACAGATCCAAAATATCTCAACAAACAAGAGAGATATAAATGTATACACCCATAGATACAAGAATGTAATACCCAAAATCTTAGGACATAGGGCTCAACCAAAAATGCATCCACAAGTGATCACAACTCCCTCCTGAATTTGACACTTTATAATTGAGTGCATATAAATATTATAATGAGTAACAATACCTTTTACATTTGAAATATGTGTATAAAAATGTCACTAATGCATAGATCTCGAAAAAATACACAATTTCAAACAAATGATCACCTTAATCCGAGCTATAGATCAAAATTTATGAGCTCTACAAGGTTTTGTTATTAAAATAATATTTTAATGTTGATCTTTTTAAAAGGTACACGTGACACCCAAATGTCCAAAGAGTAAAAGAGTGCATCCACACGATTCATGCTTGTGACCAAAGGATAAAAGCTTGTGCCCAAAACCTAAAATAACCAGACGGTAAATCATTGCATCCAGAGGGTACACGCTTATATCCAATGGATAAAAGAATGCACCCAGAGGGTACAGATCTACATCCAGTGGATAAAAGACTGCATCCAAAACTAAAATACCCAAAGGGTAAAAGAATGCATCCAAAAGGTACATGTTTATATCTAATGGATAAAAGAATTGACCCACAGGGTACAGATCTGCGTCCAGTGGATGAAAGACTACATCCAAAACCAAAATACCCAAAGGGTAAAAGAACGCATCTAGAAGGTACTGTTGTATATATTTACCCCCCCGGGTAACTGAGAAACTAAATTCAAGCATAATCTAGTAAACTAACTCGGAACACAAGGCTAGTAGAACCTACAGCAAGTTAACCCAACAAGTCGTAGGGTCTAACATAACCCGTACAGCAATTATCTTGATTAGCATAAGTCGCAAGGATAAATGGAATAACCTACACATAACACCCTCCCGTAAGCATCGGGCTTAGGTGGGTGGAAAAGCAAGGTGGGTCTCGGCAATAAGGCCTGATCGGAAGGGTTGGAAACCCATGTACAACAACTAGGAAAATCAGGACACTGCAAGGTACCCAGGGAAACCAGTAATAACAAAGTATGAGAGGGAAAACATCCTACGAGCAAGATATCCATAACCCGATGCTCGGTGCAAAGGAGAAACTCGTACAATGACTAGAAGACAGTGTGGTGCGCGCTGTGAAATATTGAGATCCACTGCATCAACTTTTCATAGGGAACTAAAAAACAACTGACAAGGTTGGGCTTGACTAGAATAGCTCTCGGTGTCCTCTAAGGAGACTATCGAATGGAGTGATCTTCAATTGGGTGAGAACAAGTTCTTAAACATGCAAACATAATTTGATCAACTACTACAAATGAGGTGTTGCCACAATCCCAAGAACAACCATTATGGCATGAGTTAGGTAGACAGTCTTGGAGGTGGATGGGGTAGAATCTGAAATGGGAGTGCTTTTCACGATCATTTTTTCCTCAAAAACCAAGGTATCAAGGCAAGGACACAAAACCCAAAGTTGGACAGTCTTGCTTTGGCCACACCCTTCTTCATACTGTAGCAGGTGGAGTTGTAGAGCTCAACACCTCACATATCTGTATGAGTTGTCAAAATGCAACTACTTCGAAGACTTGACAAACTTTTTACAGTGTATTGTACCAGAATAGCTTCCCCGAAACAAGATGCATGACTGTCAACATGTTTCTCGACCCTCTAAGTGTCAAAAATACAGCATCCAAAATGATCTCAACAAACAAGAGAGATATAAATGTATACACGTGCATAGATACAAGCAATGCAACACCCAAAAGTTTACGTTTACGTCGGACTCAACATGATGTTCTACATTCCACAAGTGATCACAACACCCTCCTTAAATTTGGCACTTTATAATTTAGTGCATATAAATATCTATAACAAGTAAAAATACCTTGGTACATTTGATTAAGTTATGTGTGTAAAAATGTCACTAATGCAAAGATCTCTAAAAAATACATCTGAATTCAGAGGAAAAGGAGCCGGCCTTAATCCGGAGAGCTTTACAGATTTTAAAAAGTCCCATGAGCTCTGGGAGAAGGTTTTTGCTATGTGAAATCGCACTAATATTCTCGACCCATCGTGTTGCAGAGTCCTAGGGGTTTTAAAAGGTCGACACCAATAGGTACACCCAAATGTCCAAAGGGTAAAAGAGATGCATCCACATGATACTTGCTCTGCGTACCAAAGGATAAAATACTGCGATCCAAAACCTAAAATGTACAGAGGGTAAAAGAATGCATCCAAAAGGTACACGCTTATATCCAATGGATAAAAGAATGCACCCAGAGGGTACAGATCTGCGTCTAGTGGATAAAAGACTGCATCCAAAACCAAAATACCCAGACGGTAAAAGAATGCATCCAGAAGGTACAGGCTTATATCCAATGGATAAAAGAATGCACCTAGAGGGTACAGATCTACATCCAGTGGATAAAAGATTACATTCAAAACCAAAATACCCAGAGGGTAAAAAATGCATCCAGAAGGTACACACTTATATCCAATGGATAAAATAATGCACCCAGATTTGACTGTCTCAAAACATGGTCAAGTTTACAATCGATTCTAGGGTTTTGGCACCTTCCAAATCCAATTCCACACTTCATTTTGCATAAAAATGCATTCTGCAAAAAATTACTAACAAATTCCATATACATGAAAAAAATAAACCCTTGTTTGTAAGGAAAAACTTACTGGATGTCTACATCATCTAGCGCTCTGATACCATGAAAATCACAGGACTTATACTGTGAACATGCCACTTCTATTTTGGTCCCTAGCTTCACTTGAGGGGGGGTGTTAGAGTAGGTATTTACCTTAGCTCATGTTCACCTAGCTACATTATTTACCTTTATTGTATTTATCCTCGCCCACTTATGTGTGTGGATATTTCTTTTTATTTATTTATTTATTAGGATAATTATTACACTTTTGCTAACCCTACACGTGTTGGGTTAGCTTGCTTAAGTGTACTAGTTGTGTGGAGTTAGCTTCTCAGTTATATGGAGTTAGCTTACTAAACTTATGGAGTTAACTTAACTACCAATATCAGTTAGTGGGAGTTATTCACCACTGATTTAGGTAGTAGTTGTACTTCCCTCCTATATGTACATCTTTCTTCTTGAATAATTCAAGTCATTCTATTGTAATGTATTGAGCATTATGGATTATGATGGATTTCCATATATGGTATTTTAGCTCTTTTTTTTGCAAATCTAATGTGGTGTGCTATTATCATCTGAGATCATTGCTTGAAAAAATATTCTTATCATTCATTTCATGGTATCAGAGCTACACAACTTGCCATCACACCAAAAGTTCAAGCTTTTGGTGTGACGACAAATTGTGTATCTTTGATACCATGTAGTTAAGCGTGCCAACCCCAGAGTAGTTATGGGATGGGTGACCTCCCAGGAAATTTCTGGTGTCACTTCCTTCTAATGTTGTTGGGCCTATTTGGGTGTATACCCGACTCCATCGTGTCGGAGGGTATTGGCATAGCAAGTGATTAACATGATGAGATCCCTCTCCACCATTAGCTCTTGTATTCAGACATAGAATTCATTATTCTTCTTGAGTGATCTATGATACAATGAGATATTTTGGAAGAGGTGATCTAAGAAGTAAATTGATATGGTCGTTTACTATGTAATGTGTTGAAAGGTCATGTATTTTCATGAATACTTCATTTTGATTACTTAGTAACTTATCAAGTTTTTGTTTTGAAAATGTTTGTGTAGTGTGTGTTGCTAATGCATTCTTTCTCTCCTCAACAATTTCTTATGGGTGAACCATGGAAAACACAAACTTATGTGTGTGTGAGATGACTTTTTGGAATTGCTTGGTAGAGACAAATGTGAACTTGGATACCAATGAGGAATCAAATATATTGAAAAAATAATATTTTTTCCAAATAATCCATCCCCTCACCTTCACCTAATATGTAGCATCATGATCAAATAAGTAGGTTTTTCCCAATAATATGTCATACACCTCAAGAAGAGTAATGTAGAAATTAAAAATATCATCTATTAGATTGAATATATTTTGAACAATACATCATCATTGGACCTGCATATCATTTCCTAACTAGACCCACTCGAGTGAGTAATGTCATGAGTGTGAAATGTGTTGAACCCACATCTTAATAGATGTCACTCTTTTGACTCCCATTGTCGATGGTGATATGGAGGGATTGGCATTTTACCAAAAATTTTGTGTGGAAGAGGTGTTTGTGTTCCTTAAAAATGATCATGTAAATGAAATTAGTGCTTAGATAAGTGTTTTCTAGATCTATATCTATAATAAATGCGATATCTAGTATAGATTACACAAGAAAAAATTATTGTGTGCAATATTCATAATCATCACATGTGTGTGAGTGATGTTGATGATAATACTTGTCAGCAATATTTTTATTTCCTTCAGAAATATTGTTTAGTTCTATTGGCTATTCTTCTTAGGCTACTCACTTCTACATGACTTGTTTTTCTTATTTGGTGCATTGTGTGTGGGATGAATCTTACAAATATCATTGGATAAATATTTGAAGTGCTAATTCATCTTATTCTTGGATTTAATCTTTAAAATATTAAGGTATGCTTCACCTAAAGAGAAAAAATTCAAGAACTCCTTAACACGTGGACAATATGAAAATCCAGTAACATACTTCAACACCTTATGCTACTTAGAGAGGTCCTTGCATAGTCATAAAATTTAGTCATGAAAATCATTAGTGTAGTCATCAAAAAATTTCTCCTTACATTTCCACAAATGATATAACTTCGTATATTTATCCTCATAATGATTGAGTGGATAATATTCCTTCTGAATAGAACTAATAAAGTCACCCCAAGCTTGGATTGGCTAGAAGTCTCTATTGTGCTACATGATAAATGTTTCCTTCTAGTGGGACACTAAAATGGACATCTTCAATGCATTAAAGGTTATCTTATCATCATTATTAAACTTATTAATAGAGAAACATGCCTCAATTTTGTGTAACCAATTACCCAATGTTGTGACATTGGTATTACCTTCAAATATTATGATATATAGGTTAACTTAGGCGTTAAAATGGGTCTAATTCAAAAACCAAATGTGAGAAAAATAAGAAAGAGAGGATATGTTTTCTAGGTTAAGTTCCATCGTCAATTCACATAACTAACCAAAGAGCTCATTGTGTTGTGCCTCTAAATTACCTTGAATGAGATATTGAATTTATGGAGTGGCCTTACGTTAATTTTTGGTGTCAACCATATTTCTCAAGTGTTATGACATTGTTTGAGGTAGGTAGACATAAAACTAACTTCTTCTCCTTCTCTCTTTAATTTTTCTAAAATGTTAAAATGCATAGAGGAATGTGTGAGATCTATAATTTGATACATATGATCCACACCATAGATCCTAGTAAAACATGTGTAGGGATGATTCTATGCTAGTTGGAGTAGCATAAGATATATGAGAGCACACAAGGTTAATTAAATGAAATAATTAAATCATAACATAATGTTTAGTGGAAGAATATTAATAGAAAGTAAAACTTACTCATTAATGTTGAATATGGAAGAATAGAGGTGTAAAAAAATGTGATCAAGACTAAGAGGGAAAGATATTATATCATAAGGGGAATGTATCCTTACTAATTGTATAAACTAATAGAAAATCATTATAATCAGAGTAGTGTGCTAGAATAGAATTAAGAAAGACTATCTAAAGTGTGAGAGAGGGAAAGATCAATCTATGACTATTTTCATGTGTATATTTCTACACATGTTTGTTTCCACCATAGTAATTACAATATATTTATAAAATGTGTGAAGGTCATTACATTTATTTTTGGTGATATATGAAGTAACTACCAATCACTAAATCTTTCATATTTTATGTATCTATCACCTTCATGATTTGTGTGTCAATAATGCTTCAAACGCTGGCAATTATAAAGGAGGATTCCTAGCTCATCAAAAAATTGAGAAGGTTCCACTTGGTAGTCCATAAAAAAATTATAAGATTCCATATGGATGCTAAGATTCATCTTGGCTGAACACTTCAGGTGTGCAAGACAGAGGTGGAGAAATATTTACATGTGCATACAAGATGTTGAGTTTTGTGAGGTGTGAAGCTAAAAAAATGAACAAAAATACACCATTATGAGTTATCCTAAGAAGGTTGAAAAACTTTTCTTGATTGTATTTAGTGTGGAATTGTAGTTAAGTGTAAGTTATCTAGTGTTGTGTGTACCTGCATGAGAGGTATTATGCAGTGTTTTATTTACACCATTCTATCTCTAAAGTGATCTATGTGTAAGTGGAATACACACAAATGGGTGTGTAATTACATACATAATGAAATAGAGTGTATGAATTATTAGATAAATCATATGATCTATGCTTTGATTTCTTATATACATGGATTTATAGAAATTATTTCAATAGCTTTTTGATTTTATGCTCATTTACATTATGGGCACTATTGTTGCAAAATAGCAGCACCCCTGAATGTTGATCAGATTTCTAGTTTGATCATCCTAAGCATCCAGTGTCATTGCACAACATTGAATCCTTTCCCCAAGTGTGGGACTTGTAAAATGGGAAAGAAATCTCCAAATTAGAGGTTGGTTCCTCAACTCCTCTGATCAGATTTATCACTTACAAGTTGCAGAGGTTTATATTCCTAGTTCCTACTCTAAATTTCAAAAGAGGAAAGAGATAGAGAATGTAAAAAAATAAAACTAAAGTTAATGGGTGATGCACCAAAGGAGTGGTGAGCATTTCTCACTTCTGTAGATTGACATAGTTCAAAAAATGCAAAAAATCTTCATACACAAACTGATAAGTGTAATGGAGAGTCAGAAATTAGTCAAACAATACAAGCAGAGGATAGAAACTTAATCATAGGGCCTGTATTGTTATTTTAACATCAAAAATCACTTGCATTACGACACCTGAGAGGCAAAAAAGGTTGTAGTCTTGAAAAAAAAGTCTGATATTCCACCAAAATGACTTTAAGTGACAAAGGGAGCCTGCAATACATGGAAAAGATGTTCAACCCTTTGAAAATGAGCCAAATCTAGCTTTTATAGTGCAAGGGACGAGCCCAGGAGAGAGAAACGTGGGAAAACATGGAAGGGATTCAACCATTGACCAAAATGCCATAAAAAAATCATGGGAATCCTTACAGACCCATTCCCTGACATTTTTAACCATGTTGGGAGAGAATGCGAGTCATTCTTCATTAAAAACAATGGTTGAAATGTCATTTCTGTCCATGACCATGTGCCAAAGGCATTTTTCAATTTTCTCTCTCCAAAATCCATCAAAATGAAAAAATGACCCTAGAATATTGTAGAAAATTTTACCATCTTTGCTTTGATATAAATAACGTAAAAAACCAAGCTCTGGATCGAAAGATATGGCCATTTGAAATTTTAGGGCAAAACAGGGCCAAATCGGGTTGGTGGGCAAAAATTTTGAATTTTTACCTTTTTGGTCATTTGGAAAATTTTCCAAAATTTCCCCGCGTCCTGCCATTCAATGTGCCACGTGGCATGTTTTGATTTGGCATGGGCCCTTCCTGTTCCATTTTCCTTTGGAAAAATTCTCAACATTTCCACGCCGGGCCAGAGAGTTTGGGACACGTGGCAAGAGCTAATTAGATGCGGGCCTGTCTTTCCTAAATTTTCCGCGGGTCACTTTGAAATTTTTTCAACTTGGACATGTGTCAAAACTCCATTAGATGTGGGTTTGGCCCTCCCAAAATTCCCTGCGGGCTTGACTTGAGTTTTTTGGCACCACCTGGACACGTGGCAAGGTTCTATTGGTCCGCATTTAGGGGGCGGGCTTTTCCCTGTAAAATTTCCTTTGTCTCTTTTCTTGGGAAAAATTCCCAATTTACCTCCACCCTCTGCCAGTCCAAGACATGTAGTGGTATCTCATTTATTGCGGGACATCCACAAAATTTTTCACTTCTACGTAAACACTTTGGGAAAAAATCCCGAATTCCTCCCACGCTTCGCAGCTTCGACCCCTGTGGACACGTGTCAAAACATGATTGGTTGGCGAGCGCAGCGGGCCGAAGCACCTCCTTTGAAATTTGGTGAAGCACTTTTTCCAAAAACCCTACTTCTCCTCCGCCCTCTGAAACTCCCACACCATAGGACAAGTGGTGCAATATGATTAGGCGCGGACATTCCCTCCAAAATTTTCCATGTGAAACACTTAGCCAAAATTTTCAAATTTCTCCCCTGGACATGTGGCATCATCTGATTCGTCAGCGGGCTTGTGGGGAAAAATATTCCTTTTGAAATTTTGCTCAAACACTTGGCAAAAAACCAAGTTCTTCCTCGACCCCCGCCACTTCCCTGGACACGTGGTGGCATCTCATTGGCTGCAGGCCCTTCAAGGGAAAATTTCCCACAAAAAATCCGCCAAGCCATAACTTTAAACATACATTGAGTTAGGAGGAAAACTTTACCTTTCTGGAAAGCTAAGAAAGATCTCTATCCAATGGTGCCATTTCCAGAAAGTTTTGAGTTCTTTAAAAGAAAAATATTACAACTGAGGCACAAGAAAGGGGAGAATCGAAGGAGTTAGCCACAAAATGAGTAGGGGGCACATTTTAGATAACAATTTTGGCGACTCAGAGGGGTCATCTTCCTGCTGGATGAAGTTACTAGTTGCCTTAAGCAATCCATTGGGCATGGAGTCATCTAATTCTCTACCTGCTACCCCAACTGACTAGAACACTGCAAGGAGGATGATGGAATATCACCTGATGGAGCGAGGCCTGCAAACACATCTCCAGGAACAACAAGCTTGTGTAAGAGCACTTAGGGAAAACAAACTAACCTACAACAAAATAATGTGCACAAGCACTTAGAGGAATGGAAACCTAAGCTAATATGTACAAGGTGGAGAGTTCCTTTCAATAGAAATGCTTTAGATGGATTCCATTGACTGGAATCTGTAGTTCTTCGCCATCTAATGAAGACAATTAGAAAGCATTGTTGTCCTTACACTTTGTGACCATGTATGGGCCACTCCAAATGGCATCAAATTTTGAATACCTTCCCGGTTTTTCTCTATCTGCATCCCATTTTAACACTAGATCTCCAACTTGGAAGGATCTATTCTTGGCCTTTCTATCAAAGGTCTTCTTTATCAAAGCCTGATCCTTCTCCATTGCTTGGGATGTTTGATTTCTGATTTCTTGGAGCTCCATCAATTCTACATATCTAACCTCCATGGGCTCAAATTCCAACAACTCCAACTGTTTCATGAGTTCCAATGTTGGCAACTCAAGTGTCATGGGAAAAATTTCCTCTCTTCCATAAACAAGTTTAAATGGAGAGTTACCTATAGATCTCTTGGGAGTTATCCTATCAGCCCATAAGGCTGATTTCAATTTAGTATGCCAAGACCTCTGATTTTCATCAAGAGTCCTTCTAATGATTCTCAACAAGTTCTTGTTTGTAGACTCAGCCTGGCCATTACCCTAGGGGTAATAGTTTGATGAAGTACCTAGGTAGATCCCGTTCTTGACAGCCCACTCAATCACCTTGGATCCAATGAATGACAATGCATTATCTGATATTATTGTAGCAGGTATGCCGAATCTGGTTACTATTCCCTCATAGAAGTCTAGGATACTAGATTCATTTGCTTCCTTGAGTGCTACCGCTTCAGTCCACTTGGTGAAGTAATCTGTGGATGTTAAAATCCACTTATGCCCTTGGCTTTAATTAGGATTAATGACTCCAATGAAGTCTAAACCCCATTGCATGAATGGCTGGTCAACTAAAATTGGATGCAATGGAAGGGCAGCTAGTCTCTCTTTACCTATGAAGAATGCACAATTCTCGCACCTCTTGATCCATGCATAACAATCACTGAAAATCTTGGGCCAATAAAAGCCAGCCCTCATGATCTTTAGAGCTGTCACTCTTGGTGCAAAATGACCGCCAACTGGTCCACCATGGAACTCTTCCAACACCCTATGAATCTGATTTGTACCAATGCATCTCAGTAGTACTCCATTCGCATCTATTTTGAACAAAACACCATCAACAAGGGCATATGGGATAGCCTACAATCTGAAGTGTCTTCTTTGGGTCTTGTTCATCTTTGGAGGGCATAGGCCTATGCTTAGGAAGTGCATTATACCTTGGGTCCAGCAAGGAGTGGGGACACCATTATTTTCTTCTTGAGTGCTTCCTTTCTCATAGTTGTCTTGCAATGCCAAAATAGTCTCTTTCTCATTGCATGCTTCCTTTTGTTTGCTCAAAATCATCTTCTCACACAATCCTTTTCCTCTGACTAGCTTGGTGACCTTGATCTCAATGTCATACTCCATGACACAAGTAATCCAACCTACTCTCTTTTTATTCAAGTCTTTTCTGAGGAGGAAGTATTTAACTCCCGCATGAGAAACCAACAACTGAACCTTGTTGTTTGAGACTAAATTCTTGAATTTCTTCAAGCTTCTGATTAATGCAAGAACATGCTTCTCAATGAAATAATATCTCACCTCATAGTCCTCTAGGATTTGGCTGAAGAAAGCAATTGGCTGCTCATCATTGTCTTTGTTCTGCTGTACCAAAATTATAGAAATAGTATCATCACCCCCAAATGCATAGAGGATGACATCCTTGGAGAAATCTGGGTTGATGAGAGTTGGGGCTTGAGAAATGTATTCTTTGATTGCTTCAAAAATTTCCTTGCCTTCTGCTATCCATTTGAAATCCATACTTTTCTTTAACATCTTGGTGATAGGTTTGACAAGGGCTGAAAAATTTGGGACAAACTTCCAAACAAAATTTATTCTCCCCAAGAAACTTTGAAGAGCCTTCTTGTGGCTTGGCAATGGTAGTTCCCTTATGGCTTCAAATCTTTCTGGATCAATTGTTAATCCTTCTTTAGAGATAATGTGGCCAAGGAGCTTTCCTTCATGAGATAGAAAATAACATTTTTTAGGATTCAAAGAGACTCCAAATCTTCTACACCTTTGGAACACTTGTCTCAAATGGAAGAGGTGATCTGTTGCATTTCTTGAAAAAAAAGTGATATCATCAAGATATATCAGCACTATGTTGTTAATCAAACCCTTGAACGCCATGTCCATTGCTCTTTGGAAAGTAGCTCCAGCGTTGGACAACCCAAATGGCATTTTCCTGTATGCATAAGTTCCCCATTTGGTTGTAAAGGCTGTCTTGAACTGATACTCTTCCTTCATCATAATTTGATTGTACCTTGAATAGCCATCAAGTAATGAAAACCTCTCGGAGCCAGCAACAACTTGCAAAATTTGCTTCATAGAAGGAAGTGGATAATGATCCTTGAGAGATGCTCTATTCAAATCTTTGAAGTCAACACATAATCTGATTTCCCCACTCTTCTTCCTAACTAGAACCAAGTTGGCCACCCAACTAGAATGCTTGATAGGGAATATGATTCTTGATTCTATTAGCTTATTCAATTCTTTTCTCATGAGAGGCTCTATGTGGGGGTTGACTGGCCTTTGCTTTTTCCTGATGGGCTTAGTATTTGGATCTAATTCAATGGTATGTTGAGCTAACTCGGTAATGAAACCTTTTAAATCTTCATAGCTCCAAGCAAACACATCAGGGAGTTCTTGACAAAGCTATATGAACTCATACCTTTCTTGCTCAGTTGTCGTCTTACCAATTTGGATTGATTTTCCTTCTTCCACCGAGATGGAGACTGAATCTTCTCCCTTGATTTGAATGTTTTCTTTCTCCTTCCTAAACTGGTCATTAGGATTGAAAATGGACTCCAAAGTAATAAGTCCCTTTCGTAGTTTTTTGGTTCTCAGCTGTACCACTTGGTCACCATATTGCTGCTCCAACTTTTCCTGATTCTTAGCTGAAAACTCAGCCTCTTCTTATAAGAAATGGATGATTTACTGATCATTTTCAAACACTTGCCAACTTACATTGTTGTCCAACACTAAAGGCCTCACAATAACATGGATGCTTGGCTGTACTTTTTCTTTTTGAATGCCTTCAACAACGTCAAAGGCTGCCCCAACTGCTGCAAGCCTGTCAGCAGCTTGGTTCTCTTTTCTAGGAATGGGTTTTATGCCAAAACCCTCAAAATCCTCAATGAGGTCCCACAGCATGTTCAAGTAGCATTTGAGTAGATCATTCTTGACAGCATGCTGCCCCCTAACCTGGTTGACAATCAACTCACTGTCACCAAAGACTTGCAAGTTCTTTATCCCCCTTTTGATTGACGAATGCAATCCTTATATCAAAACTTCATATTCAGTAGTGCTATTAGAGCATGCAAACTAAAATCTAAAAGCTGAATAATACTTAACTCCTTGTGGTGAACAAGCATACCTCCTCCTCCTACCCCTTGTTTACTCCTTGATCCATTAAAAAACAATTGCCATACCTCATTTTCATCCTTGTGGTCTGGCTTGGTGATGCTAGGAATAGGCTGACTTTCTTCATGCATGCAATAGACTCCTAGCTCAGATTCCTCTATTTATTGATAAGGATCAAAAGCATGCACCTTGTTTTCCCATTCATCAAGAGTTAGATCTGAGATACTTCCAACCTTGGTATCATCTTCATCAGTGCTTGGATAATCTTCTTGATCAAATGCTAAACAATTTGTATTGATCTGACTTGGGGTGTAATGCTCAATGTGAAAGTTTGCAATGGGTTCAGATCTGATTGTGGCTTTAGTTCCATATCTTTTCCTGAACAACATGTGTGACCAATCAGTAGATAAGTAACCTCCAATATTGGCTGTGAAATCCCTTGACAAACATAGGGCAAAGAGTGGTGGAAGGTTTATTACTGAGACATCTTGCAAAAAAACAACATTGGAACATGCATGCAAGGTAAGACTCAAATTTTTTATCACTCCAGCTGTTGTTACTACTGTCCCATCCAATTGCACTAACCCTTTGGATATGGTTTCATACTAGAGCCCAAACTGATCAGCTATTTGCTTGGGCATTACTGAACTACTCGCCCCAAAATCAATCATGTAATTGTGTAATAGTTGATTTATAATGATCAATGAAACATAGAAAGGAGGGGGCTTCAACATTTTACCTTTCTGTCCTCTATGATTCCCCTCAGGCTGGGCAGCATTTGTGAGCACTTTCTCTTGCATTTGGACTTGCTGATTTGAAGTTGACCAGTCCTTCATGGCAGCTTGTAGCAAATCTCTTTAGCCTGGGAAAGATAGTGATTCCCACATTGATATGTTTACATTTGTCTCCTTCATCTGATCAATGATGTTGAATGGAGATGAAGCATCTCTTTGCTGTCCCTTGGCCTGCACATTCATTCCTTGCACATGGGCAGCACCAACTGGCATTTGAGTTGGCTTAGGAGCTATTTTGGGCAGTCCTTGTGTGTTTAGATTTGAATTTTGTTTGCCAATAGTTTTTGGAGTGATAGAAGATTGAGGATTGCTTGGGGATAATGGCTATTCTTCACCCAAATTTCTTATTTTTGATCTTGTGTTGGCTACAACACTTTAGGAAACCATTTGATTCATGCCACAAAAATATTCTACCTGTCAGTCTACAAGTGTGGTATCATTTGGAGTTGACTGCTGCTGGAATGTTTCTTGACCACCCTCACCCTCCACACCAATTGTTGTCACCATCAATGCTTGATTGAAGGCACCATTGAAGCACATGGATTGGTTGTGAGGTTTGTTGCATGGGAAACACCAATCATACTCTTGAGCTACATTTTTTTGTACTGACACTAATGCTTTAGAGGCAGATGTAGCATTGGGGTTATAAGGCTAAAATGGTCTATTGGAAGGAGGCCTTGTTTGATTCAAATTTACAGCTAGGTTGGGTGGTCTTTGGGGTTGATATGGCTGCTTGTTAGGCTGAGCTTGGGGCTGGAAGGGAGGTCTGAAACCTTGGGATTTTTGCCTCTTGAGTGTAACCATCTCATTACCTAAGTTTTGTATTTGCTTCATGACTTGCTGAAGTTCATTTGAGGTGCTAAAAGATGAAGTGGAAGCTTCACTTGGATTCTGATTTCTAGGAGTGGGAATAAGAGCTAAATTAGGTGTTTGATTAGTGTTTGGGCTCTCTAAACTTGGAAATAGTGGCATTGGGGGCCTAGGAGCTAGCTTTCCAGCTTGAATCAAACAATTTTCAGCTCTAATGGAAATGCTATAAGAAATGGGGATAGTTGTGCCTCCCATGGACTGAATTAACATAGAAATATCAAAATTTAAAGCTTTGAGGTAATAAAGAAAGGCACCTTTTACTGTTGGCCTGACTGCCACTAGAATTCTTGAAATCTGAAATTAAAATCAGTCAGCTACTCATTGGGAGCTCTCTTGATGGTTGTCAGCTGCTCTAAAAGGGACAAGTTGTCTCCCTTTTCTCCAAACTACTCATGGAGGGCTATACATAGCTGATTCCAATTTTGAATAGAACCTGAGGAAAGACTCTTGAACCATTGCAAATATTTCCCTTTAAATGAAGATGCCAGCAGTTTGATAGCAACTTGCATCTCATTGATCTCATGGATTGCACAAATATTGGTAATGTCCTTAACATGATCACCAGGAGTAGTCTGATTCTCTCCAGTAAAGTATGGGATGTTATTCAATGTTGCAAATGGAATTGGGTTTTGTGCATTGAGAGAAAGTGGGCTGCTACCAGTGAAATTGACATAGGGGTTGTTTTGTGCCATTCTGATTGGCCTTAGAACCCTGGTTGATTGAATGAAAGGCCTGCCAGGTGGAGGAGTTGAGAGAGTTCTATTTGGTGGAGATGGAGACCTTTGAATCCTCCTCCCTCTTTGCCTTCTTCTTGGAGATAACTACAGATACTCAAACAACACCTCTTCTTCTCTAACTCCTAACCTTGTGTTGATTCTTCTCATGAGTTTTTAGGCCTGAATGCTAAAACCAGCTGATTCTTCTTCCTTGGAGTCACCAGATGTGCAGTTTATAGCTCTTTAAAGCAAGAAAATTGCAAAAAATGCACATCAATTTTGTTGCAATGAAGATGAATACTTCTAGGTCCCACCGGGCGTGCCAAAACTATTGTTGCAAATTAGCAACAACCCTTAATGTTGATCAGATTTCTAGTTTGATCATCCTAAGCATCCAGTGTGATTGCAAAACATTGAATCCTTTCCCCAAGTGTGGGACTTGTAAAATGGGAAAGGAATCTTCATATTAGAGGCTGGTTCCTCAACTCCTCTGATCAGATTTATCACTTACAAGTTGCAGAGGTTTATATTCCTAGTTCCTACTCTAAATTTAAAAAAGGGAAAGAGATAGAGAATGTAAAAAACTAAAACTAATGTTAATGGGTGATGCACCAAAGGAGTGGTGAGAATTTCTCACTTCTGCAGATTGACACAGTTCACAAAATGCAACAAATCTTCATACACAAACTAATAACTGTAATGGAGAGTCAAAAATTAGTCAAACAACACAAACAGAGGATAGAAGCTTAATCATAGGGCCTGTATTGTTATTTTAACATCAAAAATCACTTGCATTACAACACCTGAGAGGCAAAAAAGGTTGCAGTCTTGAAAAAAAAGTCTGATATTCCACCAAAATGACTTTAAGTTACAAAGGGAGCCTGCAATACATGTAATATATGTTCAACCCTTTAAAAATGAGCCAAATCTAGCTTTTACAGTGCAAGGGACGAGCCTAGGAGAGAGAAACGTGGGAAAACATGGAAGGGATTCAACCATTGACCAGAATGCCATAAAAATAGCATGGGTGTCCTTACAGACCCATTTCCTGACATTTTTAACCATGCTGGGAGAGAATGCGAGCCATTCTTCATTAAAAATGGTGGTTGATATGTCATTTCTATCCATGACCACGTGCCAGAGGTGTTTTTCAATTTTCTCTCTCCAAAATCCATCAAAATGCAAAAATGACCCTGGAATTTTGTAGAGAATTTTACTAGTTTTCCATTGATATAAAGAATGCAAAAAACCAAGCTATGGATCGAAAGATATGGCCATTTGAAATTTTAGGGCAAAACAAGGCCAAATCGGGTTAGCGGGCAAAATTTTTGAATTTTTACCATTTTGGCCATTTGGAAAATTTTCCAAAATTTCCCCATGCCCCGCCATTCCAGGTGTTAAGTGGCATGTTTTGATTGGGTGCGGGCACTTCCTTCTCCATTTTCCTTTATTTTTTCCTTTCGAAAAATTCTCAACACTTCCCCGCCGGGCCGGTGAGTTTGGGACATGTGGCAAGCATTGATTAGACGCGGGCCTGTGTTTCCTAAATTTTCCATGGGTCACTTTTGTTGGTTTAAAAATATGTCACTTGGATAGATCTATGGATAGACGAGCCAACCGTGTGCAGGGCATAGCCCCTCTTTGAGACAACAAAGCAAAACTGGTTTATTGTTATTCTATCAGCAGGAACCTGTGCAAGTCTTACAGTATTCTGCCTTCAGGGGTTTGGGATCTCATCCCAGTAGAGGTAGTTTTGACGAAGAATAGAAAGGAATGAAGGAAGGAAAGGAAGGAAGATGGATCTAAAGGGAGAAAATAAATGAATTCCAAAGTAGAAAGGTCAGAGGGTCTATGTTTTCGGCTAGTAGTAAATAGAGCCGAACCTACTTGCATAGATGAACAAAGCAATACTGATGAATAAATGACAATAAAGTAGAAGTAGATTCAATAGAACAAACATAAAAATATAACATAAGAAATCTCTGATGTATAACACAATTATTCAGCAGAAAGTCTAAATATTGTATTAATATTTCCTTCTATTACAAAAACCTCAAAGTCTTTTCTTCTTACTTCTATTTTTCTATCTGAAAAGTATCCACCCTTGAATACAACAAGTATTCAAGTATTTATAGAAGAAGAGAAGAAGAGAGGGAAAAAAGGAACCAACCACTTAATTACAAAAATATCTTACAAGAGATTCCAAAGTCATTTGTTGACTTTTGACAACTTTGTGGATGACATCATCCCATGGTGCAACATGGATGATGTCATCATTTGTGTCAACATACTTTAGATATTTACAAGGAGAAGGTCGGCAAGAAAGAGATTATTCATCGTCGTCCCGCGGCTGAAAGGGGGGGGAACATGCTTTTGCTGCTGCTCAGGTGACGAGATGTGGAACTGGGCACGGTACTCCATGAACTTGGTGATCATGGGCTGAAGTTGATCCTGGGAAGGATCCTTGTGTCAATCACTGATAGCTTCGCAAGTGTCCCGCTCATCTGTGAGCTTTTCTGGGAGTTTGGAATATTCATTTTCCACATCTATCAGGTACCCAATGAAGTCACGATAGGCCAACAGGTTGTTGATGGATTCAGCATCAAAAGTGACCTCTGGTCCCAGCCCCTGCGAAACGATCTCCTTGAAGATCTGAATAGTTTCATCCACCTTTCTTAAGGTGAAAGAAGGAGTGAGAAAACCCAAAGACATTCTCAGGACAATTTTCTCCATTTGATGCATTGCATCCAGGGCTTCTTCCTTGATTTTTTCAATCTTCTCCAGGACAAACTCCAGCTGATCAACCCGGTAATCCAGAGTAGAAAGGATTTTGTTGAGGGCTCTGGGATGTCCTAAGACGCTGAACTTGACCAGATCTTTGACTGAATAGTCGAGTATTTTCTGAAATGTCTCATGCTATATCCTAGCATGCCCTAGCTCTTTGTTCATCTGATTGATATTCTGATATAATCTAGTGAACTTGGCAATCACTCCCTCACTTTCTTTGAGGATTTGGCTCCACCAGGCGGAAACTGCCATACCCTACTCACCGATTTTGGCGTATTCATTAATCTTGTCCTGGCTCAGAGGCTCAGGAGTTTCAGTGGAAGTTGTGGGAGGTGCGTTGCCCATCTTCTGCAAGGCATGGAGGAGATTTTTATTTTGTTCCTTTAATAGCCTATTTTCCTCCTTTGCTTCCTGGAGCTTCTTGCAAAGGGCATCAACTGCAGATAGGGCCTCTCCTTGAAGGATTTCTGAAGATGTCCCCATTATGACTTGGGTCACTATGTAATCTATCGAAGACATATCCTTTTTATCCTTTAAAGGATTGGGGTATGCTATCTCCATTACTCTCTCTCCTGACGCACTCTGAGAGAAGCAGGTTATAGGATTTTGCTTCTTGGTCCCCTTTGCTGGGATAACGGAAAAGTCCATCGGTGCGATGGGAACTTTCCTCTTTTGTTGGCTCAGGTGCTGAGAGATCCATGATGGACTAATGAGAGAGGGTCCGGAAATAGAAAAGGGAGCAGCTGCAGTAGTAGAAGGAAAATACGTGGAGACACTTGGAGGTGGCATCGAGAAGGAGGCTGACGAAGTGCTCACGAGGGGAAGAGATACTATAGGGGAGGTAGACATACTCCATATCAATGTGACCAAGTTCTGAGTCTCTTATATCCAGGTCACACTCTGCCTAGGATTCGGGCATCCTGACCCTCTGATATTTGTACTTCATTTCTTCCTCTGTGAGCTTGGCTTTGCCCTTAGACTTGGTTGGTCTCTTACTTGATGTTGACATATGTAGTTCTTAACTCAGTTGCTGATCTGCAAGAAGAAGAAGTGAAACCCAACGCAGGAAAGTCATATTAGCTATTTGATCTTCCATTAGACTTGGTTGGTCTCTTACTTGATGTTGACATATGTAGTTCTGAACTCAGTTGCTGATCTACAAGAAGAAGAAGTGAAACCCAACACAGGAAAGTCATATTAGCTGTTTGATCTTCCATTAAAGTGTTGACAGAAAGAAGAGTTAGCAATTTTAAGGCCTTAGGGTGCAGGGCGCATGAACACTGCAGGATGCAGGGTTAAATAGTATGGTGCATAGAAAAGGTGTGCTGCAAGGGACAAATCAGTGCCAAAGGGCATAGGGTGCATGGATACTGCAGATGACATTTTTTGTTGTTGCAAGCGGAAGTGCGCCTATGCCATATATATGCATTTTATAACGGGCGCTAATATTTTTCATGTTACACGGGTATAGGATGCGCTAAAGGGCACAGGTTTAATGCGTGTAACATCATTTCTTCATGTGCCATAGGGGAACTTGGCACGGCACATGGGAGGTCTACATGACATGATGTTGCTGTAATAAGGGATGCGCCTGTGCCGTTAACAGTTTTGTACTTGGCGCAAGTAAGGTTGGTGTTGCATGGATGCAAGGTGTGCCAATGGTGCAAGTTTTTGCAATGTTACACATGAGTTTGGTGTGCCAAGAGGGCGCAGGGTTAGCAGGTGTTGCAAGCAAGGAAAGTGCACATTGAGGCCGCAACTATTTTTTATGCAGCAGGCATGGTGGATGCGCCATTGGCGTGACTGTACTTCATGTTGCAAGGGTGGCAACTGTGCCAAAGAGGAAAAAGAGTAGTTTATCAATTTTTAAGTCTTTGTTCTTCCTCTGGAGGGGTTACATGTGTTTAAGCCTCTTCTGCAGGGTTGCTTGGATGATGAACAGGCTAAAACAAAGATATCCAAGTGATTTTTTCAGAGGCAGAGTCCTCTTTACCAGCAGATCTGGAAAGAAGGAGAAGTGCATGGGGGAGGACAGAAAAAACAACAAAGGGAGGTTTCAAGGTTTCACAGATCATTCTATCTAACCTCACGAACAAACAACCAATAACCAAAACATAAAACATGAGAGCAATAAGGACCACTTACCGGGAATATATATAATGTGACAGGTGAAACTAGGTCCATGATGGGATACGAGAACAGCAGGCATGCTGACAGGTGTAGAGGAAAAAGAACAATCACGTGTTTTCTGATTGGTGAAAGTGACAGGGCGGATGCACCTATATACAGGAAAAGTTGTAATAAATGTGCCAACCACTTTTTGAAGTGGTGCATCAAAACTTTTGTCGACACTGGAAAGCTTGCATCCTTTGGTGCATCAAAACACATGTTAACATGAAGTTATGTGTGCCCTTAGCGCACCAAAAGTGCTTTCAACATGGAAATACGTGTGCCCTTTAGTGCACCAAAATGCAGCGCAACAAAAATATTGTTGACACAAAGGCGCATACGCTTTGGCACATGCAAGAAAGGTGCAACATGGTGAGGCACACAAAAATGTGTGTCGACATTAGAAATTTTTGCGCCAAAGGAATTAAAGGGGGGCACATGCTTACTCTATGTTGCATAGACATTAGGTACGCCCGACCAAAAAGACCAAAAATGGCTAAGTTCAGAAAAATAGATTTCTCGGGAAGGAATTAGCAACATTCTGAATGCAGAGGGGTCCCTGACGAGGGACCAGAATAAAATTTTGGTATGGTTACCTGTAAAATTACCCTTGCCAATTTTACGAGATAACAGCTGGCTCTTTCTGGGGACTATCTTTGAATGGAAATCAGGGGTAGAGAATCCCAGATCCACACATGCCTATCCATTGGGTAACAGAGTCAAAAACAAGGGCGACCGCAAAAGGAAACACACAACCAACAAAAGAAAACACATGACAAAAACAAACACACAACTGAAGTAAACTATACAAAGAAGAGAGCAAGCTCTACTTCCTAAATATTTTTAGATGCTACCCGCTATAGGGAAGCGGGAGTCCAGTTCCGTCCAGATACAAGAGATAGAAAGTATTCTCTCCATTGAGCTGCTTGATCTTGAAAGGCCCTCTCCACAGGGAATCAAATTTTCCGTGCATGCCCTTTGGCTCTCTTTGTTTGTCCCACAAAAGGATGAGGTCTCCCACCTAGAAATTTCTTTGCTTAGCTTTTTTATCGAACAATATTTTGACTTGATTCTGATGTTCGGTGATCCTGTCGACCATTCTTACTCTCTTTTCTTCGAGCTCTGCTAGATACATGATCCTCTTCTCAAGAGAATTTTAGAAAGTCTCATCTTCGATTGCTCGGGCCAAGCGCAGAGCAGGGAGTTCCACAGAAATGGGAAGCTTAGCATCAGTGCAATATAACACTTGAAAAGGTGACATGCCGAGAGACCTCTTGGGAGTGATGCGGTCCACCCACAAAGCATTGTATAATGACTTGTGCCACATCCGTTGATTCTCATCTACTAGTTTTCGTATGATGGTTACTAAGTTTTTATTACTGGATTTTGCTTGACCATTTCCTTGAGGGTAATAATCTGAGGCGTGAGCCAGAGTTATTCTATATTCATAGAAAAAGCCAACAACTTCTCATGAGGAGAAGTTAGAAGTGTTATCAGTAACAACCTTGTTTGGAATGCCAAACCTAACAATGATATTTTCTTTGATGAAACTGTAAACAACTTTGAAAGTGGCATGTTTGACAGGTATGGCTTCTACCTATTTTGTGAAATAATTTGTTGTTGTCATGACATAACTATGTTCGGCACTCGATTGGGGATTGAGTGCACCAATAAAATCAATTCCCCACTGCTTGAATGGTTCGTTGACAATGACCGGCCTGAGGGGAAAAGCAGCCAACTTGGGCTTGCCAACAAACTGCTGGCAAGGTTCACACTTTGCTACCCAGGTGGCTGTGTCCTAGAAAAGCGTCGGCCAATAGTACCTGTCCCGGATGATCTTGTGTGCTGTCACGGAAGAGGATAAATGGCCCCCACAGGCTGAATTATGAAAACTCTCAAGTAACTTCACTTGTTGTGGTTTGTCAGCACATCGCAAGAAGATGCCATCTATTCCACATTTGTATAAACCGTCATCCCAGATGATATATCTGGATGCTCTGAGCTTTATAGCACGCTTCTCCTTTGTAGTTAGATGAGCTGGGCATTCGTCATAGGTGATAAAGAAAGCAATATCGGAATACCACTCGTCACTAGTTGTGACATATAGGACCATCAACGGTGAATCGGGTTTCTCGAGTTGTCTTTGTGCTCCATGGGTGGAATCATCTTTTCTTTTGGAAACTTCTGAATCTTGGTTTTCAGCCATAAGTTGACATAGGCCTTTACCTCTTACTAACTTGGTTGGTTTTATATCCAGATCGTACTCCTGGACTTCTTCAATCCAATTCCCTTGCAAGCTTCCTAACTCTTGTTGAGTTAATATTGACTTGATTGCCGTGTCAAGGACCAGCACTATTGTATGAGAGTTTAGAATGTAATACCTAAATTTCTTGACTGCCTTGACAATGGCAAAGGCATGTTTCTCTAACTGGGTCATTTTTAATTCGTGAGGCTTGAGAGGAGAGTTCATAAATGTAATCCGGGATTCAACATTTTGAGAATTCCTTTGCATTAGGATGGCCGATACAGTGTGCTCGGATGCGTAGCTATACATAATAAAATCTTTGGAGAAATCGGGACATACCAGGACCGGCGCGTGAGTGACGGAAGCTTTTATTTCCTCAAATGACTTCTTCCCTTCTTCACTCCATTGGAAAGTCGGTGACCCTTTCATCATGTCTAGTATATGACGAGTCTTTTCAACAAAGTTGGGAACAAAGCGCCCGAGAAAATTCACTTTTTCGAAGAAAGAGTGAACGGCGGTCTTGCTTGTAGGTAAAGTAAGGCTTTGAATAGCCTTAACTCTTTTGGTATCTATCTTTGTCCCTTCTTTACTAACAACATGTCCTAGCAATTTTCCTTCTATGACTCCGAAAATGGACTTTTTCAGATTCAGGGAGATCCCATGCTCTCGGCATCTAATCAATACTTGCTCCAAATGATCACAATGATCATTTCGCCATTTGAAGAACACAGTTAAGTCATCTAAGTAGACTACGATGACCTTCCCCATCATACCTTTGAACGTGAAGTCCATCGCTCACTGGAAAGTGGCACCAGCATTGGTCAGGCCAAAAAGCATCTTGTTGTAAGCAAACGTACCCAAAGGAGTAGTGAATGCTGTTTTAAATTGGTCTTTAGGTGAGACTTCAATCTGATTGTAGCCCGAAAAACCATCAAGCATGGACAACATTTCTGATCTAGTTAGTGCTTGCAGAACCTGGTCCATTATGGGAAGTGGGTAGTTGTCCTTCAAAGATGCTTGATTCAAGTTTCGAAAATCTACGCATATGCGTATTTCACCATTTTTCTTGCATACTGGTACAATGTTTGCAACCCAGGTACTGTGATGGATAGGAAAAATGATCCGTGCGTCTAGCATTTTCTGAATTTCAGCCTGGATAGTACTTGAGATCTTAGGGTTATAATGTCTCTGCTTCTGGTGAAAATTTTTGGCATCTTCTTTCAATGGGATGTCATGCTAGACGTCCTTCGGCTTAAAAGACTTTAGATCGGTGTAGGACCATGCCAATACATCCATGTATTTCTTCAACAATTTGACAAACTTCCGCTTTTCTTTAGGTGTGCAACATTTTCCAATGTTCATGAACTGCGGATGCTCTACTGAACCTAAATTGACCAGTTCGGTTTCTGGGGAGGAGTGAGAATCATCTCACCTTTTATTTTTGACAAAATGATCATGCCTATCAAAAAACTACTCTAGGGAAACCAGGATTTTCGGGATTTTATTTCCTTTGAGCTGACATATGCCGTCATTCCCTTCGGATTCCCCATTTTGATCGGTAACTGATTTGCGGCATGTAGAAGTGGATCCCTCAAAATGGAGTTCACTAAAATTTTCTTCCTTTTCTAGGAAGGCAATGAGTTGATTGTCGTTGTTGAATACTTGCCAATGTTGTGAATTATCCGACACGCTTGGGTGGAAAACCACCTCAATGGTATATTTGTCTGTTTTCAAACGTGGGTGAGGGAGCATGAGGGATGCTGAAACGGCCAATGAATCAGCCATGTCATTCTGAGCCCTTGGGATAGCTTTTATTGAAAAAGCCTCAAACTCTTCAATGCTGTCCCATATTGCATTGCGGTAATGCCTGAGCCTTTCATTCTTCACTTGGTATATTCTTTTAACTTGGTTTACGACTAGCTCCGCATCAACTTGTACTTTCATATTCTTGATTCCTTTTTCCTTTACGGCTTGCATACCAAGTAGTATAGATTCATACTTAGTAGTATTATTTGTGTTAAAAAAATGTAACTTGAAAGAGAGAGGAATAATCTCCCCTTCGGGAGATATTAGCATAGCTTCGGTGCCACATCCACTAGTTGTGCAACTGCCATCAAATTGCAAAGTCCAGATCTTGTTGAGATCTTCTTCTTGGACGAGAACAACCATTCTGTCAGACTCGGTAGACAAGAAATAGTTCCCCATTCTTGATGATTCAAAAATAATTTGGGCTTTGGGGTCCTCAGAGTTAGTAACCAAGTACTTCTTTTGTGATTCTGGCTCCAATGTTTGCATTACACCTTTGACGGGGATTCTAGCCTTAGACCAGTCCATATGAATTTTCCCACCCACTTCACTGCAAAAACTTCTTCCCAGCAGAATTCCATAGGATGCTGGAATATCGGCAACAAGGATGGTCATTTTTACCCTTTTCTCCAGGAATGCTGCAAATGCGAACTGAGCATCTTTTATCTGACCAATCAGCGGAACCTGCTTGGTTTCTAAGGAATAACATCTGCCAAAAGGCTTGGTAAGGGTGAGGCCCAAAGCATGGGTGAATTTGTCTGGCATGATGTTATCAGAAGCTCCAGAATCAATTATGCAGTTACTTAGCTTGTGGCCATTGATTAGGAGGGAGAGATAGAAAGGTTCTATCTTTCCTGATGCAGATGTTGAGGCAACATTTATGCGGGATGCAGGAGGAGTGGAAAGGATTACTTTTAGGGAAACCTAGGGAGTTATGACAGCTTGAATTTGAATGTATTTAGTTAACCTTACAAGTTTCTCAGGGTTTGATTGAAGATACTCGACTTCAGACATTTGGATCTTGGTATTTTTAGCGTGGTCAATTATGTCAAACGTGGCCAAGGGCTGCGTTGATGAAGGAATGAGTCCCTCATTTTGGGGCGGTAGAGTAAGGCTACTGGCCTTTATGGAAATAGAAGAAGTTTGATTTGGAGGAGAGATGGGGGGAAAAGATTTCTTTGTAAAAGACTTAACAGGGGGTTGAGCAAGAAGAGGATTACCTCTTTTAGCAATGGTTGGAGGTGTGGATGATGCATCCTTCTCTTTCTACACATCAGCAGCGACCTCTGCTTCTTTTCCTTCCAAGCAGGTAAAAACAACATATGATTGTCTGCTTGCGTATCCTTGGGTACCCTCTTCTTCGTTAGATTCTTCCTCATCAAATTCCATATACCCAATAGTAGAGTCGTTAGTTAGTTCACCGACATCTTGATCATCTTCACCTTGAGATGAAGGTTCTTCATAATTTTTCTCTTCTTCTTTGATCTCAGCTAAAGCGTTGACCAGAGGAGCCTCAAGTGCCAATCACGGAGTAGTTACAGGCAAACGTGGCCTATGTGGGACGCTGTTGGGAGTGAAAGTTCTTCATGGAATATCCTGGTATGAGGAACTGGGGGAAGCTTGGGATAACTGCTTCTTTAATGCGAGCAAGTCATTCGCCATCTTTTGAAATGCCGGATTAGACGAAGTAGTGGGAGAAGGGTCCGAAGATTTAAGCTTGCATGATTCCCTTTTTAATTCACCAGATATTATCAAGTTATCTTCGATTCGGATGGCAGCATCTTGGGTGAGGATCAAGGTAGCCACTTGTTCTTGCAGGAGTAGGAAACTTACTTTTGAACTCATAGCGTTTACGAAGAAACACTTTTGATTCTCTGGTGTTGGAAGCATGGTAGGCAGAACACGGTTGATCAGCGAATTGAAACGGATGATAAAGTCACGCATAGTTTCATTGACCTATTTCTTTAGGTGAGTGATCTTTGACAGTAACACGAATGTGTCTTTGGAAGGCTTATACCTGTCTTAAAATGTAGCCCGCAAGGTGGCCCAACTAGTAATAGATCCGGCCAGCAAATGCCGAAACCATTCAGCCGCGGGTCCTTGTAAGGTTTCCAGAAAAATGTGAACCGACACATCTTCATGGGTCACATCTAGGATACTGCAAGACATGATGAATGTAGATATATGTGAATCCATGCTTTAGTTTCTACTCCCATCAAATTTGGGAAAATTCTTTCGATTTCCATGTGGGAGTGCATGAACAGGATGCGAAAAAGCCAGGGGGCCCATAGCATTTCCCCATGGTACTACCATTTGGATGGCCGGAAAAAGAACACGGGCTAGAAGCACAGTTCTGCTGAGTAGCAAGGCACTATAAAGTGATGTAGAAGTTCCTAATGAGAGATGCTTCCTTCATGGAGGTGAGACACTCCTGGATGACCGGTCAGCTAAACTCAGTGACAAGAAGTGAGCTAGTGTTATAATGAAGTTGTGCCTTTGAAGTAGGTCGAAGGTAAGATCGACTTCTCCATGAGCTTTCCTGCTACGAGTAAATGGTTCACTTGCTAGTTTACCTTCCAGATCTGTAATTTTTGGAGCGGATTTAAGAACTCTTTTTGGCTGTACCTGCTGATTTTTTTATTATTCTGACAAAAATCAGCAGCATGTACTTTTCTGAATATTTAATTTTATCCTCCTCTTGAAAACCGACTGCGGTTTATTTGTTTGATTAACGAGGATAAAATGATGGTAAAACTTAGTAAGTTGATATTCAGATCTAGAGTTGACTTTTTACAGAGTTTGAAAATTCTAGTAAATTGTCAGAAACTCAGATCTACGGAAAAATATGGATTTTTGTAAAAACTCAGCGAACTAAAGATCTAGAGTTGACTTTTTAAAGAGTTTGGGTCACTTTTGCAAAAAAATTAGGTTTTAAGCAAAAATTCAGATTTGTAAACAGGTAATGATTTTTCTAATTTTCACTAATTTTTTAAACACACCACCATCATAGATCTGATAGATCTGTTCGATCCCCAGTAGAGTCGCCAAAAACTATTGGTTTGAAAATCTGTCGCTTGGACAGATCTATGGATAGACGAGCCAACAGTGTGCAGGGCATAGCCCCTCTTTGAGACAGTAAAGCAAAAATGGTTTATTGCTATTCTACCAATAGGAACCTGTGCAAGTATTACAGTATTCTACCTTCAGGGGTTTGGGATCTCATCCCAGTAGAGGTAGGTTTGACAAAGAATAGAAATGAATGAAGGAAAGGAAGGAAGACGGATCTGAAGGGAGAAAAGAAATGAATTCCAAAGTAGAAAGGTCAGAGGGTCTATGTTTTGGGCTGGTAGTAAACAGAACCGAACCTACTTGCATAGACGAACAAAGCAATACTGATGAATAAATTACAATAAAGTAGAAGTAGATTCAACAGAACAAACATACAAATCTAACATAAGAAAGCTCTGATGTATAACACAGGTATTGAGCACAAAGTCTAAATATTGTATTAATATTTCCTTCTATTACAAAAACCTCAAAGTCTTTTCTTCTTACTTCTATTTTTCATCTAAAAAGTATCAACCCTTGAATACAACAAGTATTCAAGTATTTATAGAAGAAGAGAAGAAGAGAGGGAAAAAAGGAACCAACCACTTAATTACAAAAATATCTTACAAGAGATTCCAAAGTCATTTGTTGACTTTTGACAACTTTTTGGATGACATCATCCCATGGTGCAACATGGATGATGTCATCATTTGTGTCAACATACTTTAGATATTTACAAGGAGAAGGTCGGGAAGAAAGAGATTATTCATCGTCGTCCCACGGCTGAAAGGGGGGATCCTGCTTTTGTTGCTGCTCAGGTGACGAGATGTGAAACTGGGCACGGTACTCCATGAACTTGGTGATCATGGGTTGAAGTTGATCTTAGGAAGGATTCTTGTTTCAATCACTGATAGCTTCGTAAGTCTCCCGCTCATTTGTGAGCTTTTTTGAGAGTTTAGAATATTCATTTTCCGCGTCTATAAAGTACCCAATGAATTCATGATAGGACAGCAGGTTGTTGATGGATTCAGTGTCGAAAGTGGCCTTTGGTCCCAGCCCTTGTGAAATTATCTCCTTGAAGATCCGAATAGTTTCATCCACCTTTCTTAAGGTGAAAGGAGTGAGCAAACCTAGAGACATTCTCAGGACAATTTGCTTCATTTGATGCATTGCATCCAGGGCTTCCTCCTTGATTTTGTCAATATTCTCCAGGATGAACTCCAACTGATCAACCCTGTAATCTAGAGTAGAAAGGATTTTGTTGAGGGCTCTAGGATGTCCAAAGACGCCGAACTTGACCAGATCTTCGACTGAACAGTCGAGCATTTTTTGAAAGGTCTCATGCTGTATCCTGGCATGGTCCAGATCTTCTGAGATGGCTCTTGCTATCGCCTAGAGATCTTTGTTCATCTGATTGATATTCTGATATAATCCGATGAACTTGGTGATCACTCCCTCACTTTCTTTGAGGATTTGGCTCCTCCAGGGGGAAACTGCCATACCCTGCTCACTGATTTTGGCGTATTCATTAATCTTGTCCTGGCTTAGAGGCTTAGGAGTTTCGGTGGCAGTTGTGGGAGGTGCGCTACCCATCTTCTGTAAGGCATGGAGGAGATGTTTATTTTGTTCCTTTAACAGCTTCTTTTCCTCCTTTTCTTCCTGGAGCTTCTTGCAAAGGGCGTCAACTATAGATAGGGCCTCTCCTTAAAGGATTTCTGAAGATGTCCCCATTGTGACTTGGGTCACTGTGTAATCTATCGAAGACAGATCCTTTTTATCCTTTAAAGGATTGGGCTATGCTATCTCCATTACTCTCTCTCCTGACGCACTCTGAGAGAAGCGGGTTATAGGCTTTTGCTTCTTGGTCCGCTTTGATGGAATAACGAAAAATTCCATCAGTGCAATGGGAACTTTCCGCTTTTGTTGGCTCAGGTGTTGAGAGATCCGTGCTAGACTTATGGGAGAGGGGCCGGAAATAGAAAAGGGAGCAGCTGCAGTAATAGAAGGAAAATGTGTGGAGACACTTGGAGGCGGCATCGAGAGGGAGGCCGAGGAAGTGCTCACGGGGGGAAGAGATACTACAGGGGAGGTAGACATGGGAATGGAAGGGAGCTGAGAGATGAGGGAAGAAATGGTGGGGGACAGCTCCGCGAGAGAAGAGAAGATGGATGATGAGGAAGGGGGAATATTTGAAGATGGGGAAGAGGACACAACCAAAGGAATGGTCATTTGGGTCACTTGAGGAGGGGAAGGAGGAGAGGGAGAAGGGATAGAAGGGACTTTAATAGTTATAGTAGTGGAAACATCCTGAGTGGATGTGCCTATCGGAACATCTTCCGCTGCTTCTTTTTCCACACTTTCCGGGATTACAACCCATTCTTGTGAAGTGGAAGGAGGACTTTCAGGAGCTTCCTCTTGGGTGGAGCTTGACTCACCCTCCTTGTCTTTCCTTTTGCTCTTTGGAAGATGTTTTGGCCTGGAAGGTGCGTTGCCCAATGGAGATGTGGTGAAATCAACTTTGAGGTAGATGAGGCCATTCATTCTACACCAGTGCTCTGTTCTTCGCAGAGTTTCTTTGACCCTTTCTTCTATTGTCTGAGGTGCTTTGGTTCTATCAATTACAGTGAAAGGCCAGTCATCCCCACCCGTGTCAAGATATACCTGATCAACCTCTTGATCAACAGTTTGATAACCTTTTGGGACGATCGCTATGCTGTACTAGATGATTTCAGCCAAGGCCAAGCGGGAATGGACTTTCCTTCTGAGCTCGACCTCATGATACAGGTCGATATAAATATCCTCGATCTATGGAACGTGGATTAGATCAAGTTTGGCTCTAGGCAGGCAATTCCTTGGGTCAAAAGTGGGCCTCACCGGGAATTTTTGCTTTAGATTGAGTAGCTCCAGCTCAGCAAACATCTCCCGGGCTTTGTGGTGAGAAATACAAGTGTACCTGCCCACTATGAGGGGGAAAGGAGTTCCACCCTTCTTTCTCTTTAAGCACTTCTCATGGTAGGTTATGAGCTTTCTTGATAGCTCCAACAGGATTAGCTTGGGGTCAGTGTATCTTAGCAATTTGGTTGGTTCTCCCAAGAAGTTGGCTGCCCTTAGATAGGTGAAGGTGGGGAATTGTGTAAACAAGGCCCCCCACTTCTCTGTTGCTGCAACAATGCTCTTAGTCGTATGATCGTGAGTCATGTTTGGCTTCAAAAGGCACACGATGCTATAGAAGAAGGCATCGTTAATCTTTGTAAACTGAGAGATATTGTTTTCTAGCTTCATCTCTAGATAGTATTCATATATTTTTACTAAGGGCCAAACCCCGCACTGCATCAACGTTGGGTAATCTCTCTCTGAGGCTGCAGTGTAAACTACGTAGGAGTTCATGTAGAATCTCCTCGTTGTGGTAAGTTATTGGAGCTACTCGGATATAGTGCTGCTTATGATCTCCGCCCACTCGAAGCGTTGATCTGGCACATTCTTGTTCATTCTCTCCAAGTATCTCAACATCCATTTATGAAAGTAGTGGGCGTCAAGAAGCCCAAATACTCTACTTAGGAACGCGATTGTATCACTTAGTTCCTCTGAGAAATCACTGCGATGAATGACTTGTGGCCATCTGGTCACCACCTTCTTGTTTTTTAGGTATACCTCATTCATTAATTACATACACTGGTCTTCATTATCATCCCAAGCCTTGGTGCAATCTTCCTGGCTTACAGCTACAAAGTTCTAGTGGTGAGGAATGCCAAGCATTATTTCGAAGTGTCGGGAAGTGAGGTTGATCACGACCTCACCTTTCTCATTCTGCACACACCTTATGTCTTTGTTGTAGCAGCAGGCTACTACCATCATGAACTCGTTATTCACAGCACTGACTGGGATCCCCCCAGCAAAATGCAGTCCACTGCCTACCAGTTTATCCATCCAGGGACTTCCTGTGACCCTCCAGGTTCTGGCCCAGAAATCCTCCATATCAATGTGACCAAGTTCTGAGTCTCTTATATCCAGGTCACACTCTGCTTGGGATTCGGGCATCCTGACCCTCTGATATTTTTACTTCATTTCTTCCTCTGTGATCTTGGCTTTGCCCTTAGACTTGGTTGGTCTCTTACTTGATGTTGACATATGTAGTTCTGAACTCAGTTGCTGATATGCAAGAAGAAGAAGTGAAACCCAACGCAGGAAATTCATATTAGCTGTTTGATCTTCCATTAAAGCGTTGACAGAAGGAAGAGTTAGCAATTTTAAGGCCTCAGGGCGTAGGGTGCATGAACACTGTAGGTTGGTGCACAAAAAACAGGTGCTGCAAGGGACAAATCAGCACTAAAGGGTGCAGGGTGCATGGACACTGCAGATGACATTTTTTGTTGTTGCAAGTGGAAGAGTGCCTGCGCCATATATATGCATTTTATAATGGGCACTGATATTTTTCATGTTACACGGGTATAGGATGCGCCAAAGGGCACAGGTTTAATATGTGTAACATCATTTTTTCATGCACTACAGGGGAACTTAGCGCGGCACATGGGAGGTCTGCATGACATGATGTTGCTGTAATAAGGGATGCGCCTACGCCGTTAACAGTTTTGTACTTGGCGCAAGTAAGGTTGGTGTTACATGGATGTAAGGTGTGCCAATGGCACAATTTTTTGCAATTTTACACATGATTTTGGTGTGCCAAGAGGGCGCAGGGTTAGTAAGTGTTGCAAGTAAGGAAAGTGCGGTTTGAGGGCACAACTATTTTTTATGCAGCAGGCATGGTGGATGCGCCGTTGGTGCGACTGTACTTCATGTTGCAAGGATGGCGACTACGCCAAAGAGGAAAAAGAGCAGTCTATCAATTTTTAAGTCTTTGTTCTTCCTCTGGAGGGGTTACATGTGTTTAAGCCTCTTCTACAGGGTTACTTGGATGATAAACAAGCTAAAACAAAGAGATCCAAGTGATTTTTTCAAAGGTAGAGTCCTCTTTACCAACAGATCTGGAAAGAGGGAGAAGTGCATCGGGGAGGACAGAAAAAACAGCAAAGGGAGGTTTCATGGTTTCACAGATCATTCTATCCAACCCCACGAATAAACAACCAATAACCAAAACATAAAACATGAGAGCAATAAGGACCACTTATCGGGAATATATATAATGTGAGAGGTGAAACTGGGTCCACGACACAATACGAGAATGACAGATGTGCTGACAGGTGCAGAGGAAAAATAAAAATCACGTGTTTTCTGACTGGTGAATGTGACAGGGCAGATGTGCCTATATATAGGCAAATTTGTAATAAATGTGCCAACCACTTTTTGAAGTGGCGCATCAAAATGCCTGTCGACACTGGAAAGCTTGTGCCCTTTGGTGCATCAAAACACATGTTAATACGAAGTTATGTACGCGCTTGGCACACCAAAAGTGCTGTCAACACAGAAATACGTGTGCCCTTTGGTGCACCAAAATGTGGTGCAAAAAAATTATCGTTGACACAAAGGTGCATGCACCTTGGCGCATGCAAGAAAGGCACAACATGGTGAGGTGCACCAAAATGTGTGTCGACACTGGAAAGTTGTGCGCCAAAGGAATTAATGGGGGGCGCATGCTTACCCTATGTTGCATAGACATTAGGTGCACCTAACCAAAAATACCAAAAATGGATAAGTTTAGAAAACTAGATTTCCCGGGAAGGAATTAGCAATGTTCCGAACGCAGAGGGGTCCTTGACGAGGGACCAGAATAAAATTTTGGTATGGTTACTCGTAAAATTACCCTTGCCAATTTTACGGGATAACAAATTTGAAATTTTTTTTGACTTGAACACGTGTCAAAAATCCATTGGACGCGGGTTTGGCCCTCCCAAAATTCCCTGCGGGCTTGACATGAGTTTTTTGGTGCCACCTGGACACGTGGCGAGGTCCCATTGGTTCGCATTTAGGGGGTGGTCTTTTCCCTGTAAAATTTCCTTTGTTTTTTTTCTTGGGAAAAATTCCCAATTTACCTCCGCCCTTCGTTGGTCCAAGACACGTGGTGATATCTCATTCGTTGCGGGCCATCCACAACATTTTTCACTTCTGCGCAAACAATTTGGGAAAAAAGCCCAAATTCCTCCCACGCTTCGTAGCTCTAACCCCTAGGGACACGTGTCAAAACATGATTGGTTGGTAGGCGCAGTGGGCCGAAGCACCTCCGTTGTAATTTGGCGAAGCACTTTTTCCAAAAACCCAACTTCTCCTCCGCCCTCCGAAACACCCACACCATAGAACATGTGGCACAATATAATTGGGCGTGGACCTTCACTCCAAAATTTTCCATGCGCAACACTTAGCCAAATTTTTCAAATTTCTCCCCTGGACACATGGCATCATCTGATTCATCGGCGGGCCTGTGGGGAAAAATCTTCCTTTTGAAATTTAACTAAAACACTTGGCAAAAAACCAAGTTCTTCCCCGATGCCCGCCACTTCCCTGGACACGTGGCAGAATCTCATTGGCTGTGGGCCCTTTAAGGGAAAATTTCTCACAAAAACTCCGCCAAGCTATAACTTCAAAAATACATGGAGTTAGGAGGAAAACTTTACCTTTCTAGAAAGCTGAGAAAGAGCTCTATCCAATGGTGCCATTTCCAGAAAGTTTTGAGTGCTTGAAAAGCAAAATATTATGACTGAGGCACAAAATAGGGGAGAATGGAAGGAGTTAGCCACAAAATGAGCAGGGGGCACATTTTGGATAACAGGAACACTATTTATCCTACTTTCTACAACACACACTTGTATTTTTAGAATAAAAAAACATACAATAATATTGTAGACACCTAATTTTGATTATGAAATTTTAATACTGAAATTGCACTAATTGTCTTCTTTCCCGTCATTCCACTACAATTAGTGATTTTATGCTAATTGACTAATATTCCCCATCTTCTCGGCCAACTAAAAACATTTTGTTAATTAACTATCCTTGTCCCTCATCTTGGATTCCAATTAATCTCACCACATTAGTTAAAATCCTCTTTTAATTAATTACCCATTATTAATTAGTTTCCATTTCACAATCTCGTATTTAATGAATAATTCCTCTTATTACTTAAATCCCCCTCTCAAACCTCTCAAATTACACTCATTTCTAGCCAAATCATCTTTAAATGGATTCTATAAGCTAAAATTGGCATATTTATCAATCATAATTGATTAATTAAACCTTCTCAAACTCCCATGAGTTAATAATATCTAATTAATCTCTTCTATTCATGCTTATCCTTTTTTAATTCTGCATTCACTTTATCCCATATTCAATAGGTTGCAAGATTCTCCCAAGTTGGAAATCTATATAAGAAACATAGTACACCTTGTCACCCTTGGCACCTTCCTTGTAAGACATTTGATATCTCAAGAGAGCATTTCTATCACAAGAAATCTTGTATAAATTGAGAAACATCTTTTTCTAAAGTTAGTAGGAGAAGATTCAAAAATGACACTTAAGCCATATTGATGAAATCTATTCCACTTTAAAAAAATACCTTGATCATGTTTAATTTGCATTCGTCTCACATAAATAAGTATCTACATATCAGAGCACATCTAAAAATCAAAAGGGAGGTTTTCATTTAATGTTACATTTATATATTATGTAATTTCATTAAGCTTTTCCTTTTTAGCTCAATCTTGATGTATTTGTTTAAATAAACTAAGTTAGGATTTACTTGGTGTTAAATTCATTCCATTATCTTATTTTAATTTTAGACACAGACATATGGCATGCCCGATGTGACACCTCTTTGTCTCCTGCACATTTATTTCTTTCTTAGTTTGTCTTCATTTACCATTTTCATGCAAGTTATTTCAAATTTGTTGAAATTTATATGTTTTTGTGCATGTATGCTGGTATTTGGTAGTGTTGAGTCTTTTTTGTAGGTATAAAGGAAGCAAAGTGCTATAAAAAATTGATCTTGATGAGAAAAATTTAAGCTTTTTGCTATTTTTTTCGTTATTTTTTGTGATTTTCTATTTCAGGGCCTTGACCTATAGACTTTTATAACATTGCTTTACAAATTCAGCTACCTTGATGGCTTTTTTAGAGTTTTTCTTATTTCTTGATGAATTTGTGGCTGATTTTAATGGCCTTGTCTTGTGTAATGACTTTGTTATCTTGTCTAGCAACCTCGACCTCTTTTAGTAGCCTTATGCCATGTTTTGGATGTCTCACCTTATCGAATTGAACACTCATTTTTATAACATTTTCTATCTTTTTTGAGCTACCTTTATTTTTATTAATGTTGTGTTATCTTATATCTTTATTATTTTAGATCCATTTCTGCATAATATGTACTTAAATGCACTTATTTACATGTTTTAATTAAGATATGAGTGTTTATTGTTTGTTTTGGGCTTATAGGTACCTATTTTGAGAATATGGTGAACTAGAAACATTCTATAACAAAGAAGAAAAGGAAAAATATACTCCAAAAGACATCATGAACATAAAAATAAGCTAACTATACTAATTTGTAAGACCATTGTTATTGTTCCATGACATTTTCATATGTTTTAGTGACCTTTCTTTGTTTTAGCAGACTTTTGTTTTGCGGTGACCTTACCTATAGTGGTGGTTTCACCTTGTAGTGAAACAAACTTGATAATTTTTAGCATCATTGCAATAAATTTAAGTGGGTTTTCTATTCAATGGTCTAGTCATGCTAAAAAATGACCTCAATGAATCTATCAATGATCTTGTGACAAAGATTTGCATTTTGAATTATCTCACGATTTTTGTCACGTAGAGTTGTTTTTGAGAATTTTTATTGTTCAAACCTCATGATTCTTTTGTGTAGATTTCCATATTCACTTTTTAAAGACAAATTACTCAAACACAAAAAACCAATTAAATAAAAATACCAAGTTGTGTGAACAATAGTTATTATTTTACTTCGCACTTTACTTTTTTTACTTACGAAATCTCATTTTGCCTTTGTTATTGGCATAACATTATTCGATAAATATTTTTGTTAAACACATAGGTTACTTGGTTATTATATTAGATTTATTTTTTCCTTAAGACATTTACATTTCTTACAAATCATCATATATTGGATTGATAATTATCTTAACCATTTCCAAGGGTGTTTGTTTACATTCAACATAATTTTTTACATGATTGTACCTTTTCCTAACTACAAATGCTATTTCCACTTGATGAAAGGTGATCTTGGAAATTAGAAATGGTTTCAACACTGTTTATATTTACTAAGGTTTAGTGGTTATGTGGTTATTACCTAATCATTTGGATAAATCCCATGTGTGAGTGGGCTATATAAATTCATGGGAGGACCAGTCATTTTTGGATAAGTAGGGATTCACTTTTACATGGATCCTATGAAGTGAGGGGTACCTTTTCCTCCAATACCCAAGCCCTAAACTAGAACCCACAAGAAACAATTTTCATTTTCTACCAAGCTCCACAGAAACCAATGTAGGGAATAGGATGGGGATTTGACCATTTGAACCATGTCTTAGATAACATTTCCTTATTTCACAGACTTGTGTGTAACACACTAAAAATTATATTGAGGATGCATTAACAACTTGTTCATCCTAGCTAGATGGAAACATATTAGGGAATAGGTTGTGACTAGTTGATTTCACCCAAAAATTGTATGTGTAAACAAAAATATACCAAAAGGTGGTACTTAGTCCAAAATCCTTGATTTACAAAATCTTACACAATGAGAATTTGACTAAAGCTAGGGACATACTTCTTGAAAGAGAATTAGGTGATGATTTGGCCAAGTTAGAAAAAAGGTGTTTTTCTAGATAAAAACTTTGACTCATCAAATAATCGTGAGGTGAGACTTTGACAAAGCTAGGGAATTATATTTAGAAAGAGAATAGGGTGATGCTTTGGCCAAGTTCAAACTAAAACATGTTTTTTTCTAAAGTCACAGATTTAGTCCATATTTTTGACTACACATCGAAAAATAAAAATGTTTTACTCTTCCAAAATTTAAAATTATTTGTATATACCAAAACTTTACAAAGAATTTTTTTTTCTAAGTCAAAACATTATTTTAGTGATAAAACAAGGTAAAACTATGTCTGAGTTGTGTTGTGTATCTTTCATCACAAATCATACTTCTCTCACAATTTTTTTTTATTAGAAGTAAAAAGAGGGTTAAGGGGACCCTACCTTGTACATCAAGAAAGCTCCATGAGAGCAGATAAATAAGATTATAATAACATCAAAAAACCATAGTATAAGAGTTCATAGTAATAAGAGCACTTAGAAGCCCATATAGTGATACTAACATTAACAAAAAACCATAGTAAAACTAACAACCATAGACAGAGATAGTGAAAAAATTCTCTCACAATTTTGGCTCTATTTATCAAAGAGAATAACCTGAAACTCTTTTAAAATTTTCATCAAAAATTTTTGACACACATTTGAAACTTTTTTTCCAAACTTACTTGATTATTAAAATTGTGTTGTTATACTATCAGATTTTTCCAAGTCTCCTTAGACAAATTTAGACATTCAATACTAGGAAAATACCCATTTTCAACTATTACACTGCCAAAGTTTTATAGTTTTCCTTAGAAACATTTACACACCTCAATCTTAGAAATCAAGCATTTCTAGTCTTTAGGAGAGTAATTTTTCTTATATTTTCTTAAGTAATCCTCATCACACATTCAAAAACTTGGGAAATCTTCACTTTGTATCTATTATGCTGCCCATTTTTACTTAGAGTCCTTGTGATAATCACACAAACAATCAAAATCTCCATAAAATTTTCAATTTACAGCCATTACGTTATTTAAATCACCTTATAAAACCTCTATACAAGCCACATTCCATCGTAAAATATATAATACATTTAGGACACATGAGACGTGCATCTTATAACTTCCTTTGGAACCCTTTCGAACCATCTTATGATGAGGAATAAGGGTTTTCTAATCACAATGTAGATGATAAAGAAACACCCTATAACATATTTTAAAATGATCCTGCCCATGTAGATAACTTATTTTTTCAAAACAAAGACCAAGTATTGCTATGCCTAGTAGAATTAGGGGGAAAATTACTCTCTAATTTTGATCAATCCTTCCTCACTAGAATGATTTGAGAAGAAGAAGGAACATAGCCTCCTCCTTTTAGAACTGTCAAATACATATTAAACCATGAACATGCCTCTACCTTGGCACAACCTGAAGGTAAAACAAGGGATTGGAAACATCTAAAAATAGAATAGGAACTTGTATACCTTTTGTTATAATCAAATCTGAATCCAAAAAAGAGGATGAAGAAACCCAACATGAACCAAAAAATGAAGACGTCACTATTCATTAACAACTTCAAGCTATTATTCACCAATTGGTGAATCTCGCTTCCCATGTTGATAGTGACATACATAAATATTCTCACAAATATAAACCTAAGGTGACATTTGTTACACACTACACTAAAAATCATGGTGGAAGCCTCTAAATCTAATTATACACATATACCTTCCACGCAATCCAGTGGACAAATATTTGACCAAGAATGGTAGTATATGAAAGATCCCCTTGTTGGATTACATAAAAATAGTCTGGGACATAATAAAAAGTATTAGTTTGAAGAACTGTGTATCCACACCTTTTATCAGGAGATCTTGCGTACTCCCTTTCCACCAAGCTTTGAATACCCTAAAATTTGCAAATATAGGGGAAAAGATGATCCTCACGATCAGGTAAAAGCATTCTTCATGGCCTACCATGAAGTTTATTATAATGAAAATTACCTTATTTACTTATATCCATGGAGTCTTGGGGGAAAACACTTTAATGGTTTCTTCATCTCCCCAAGGTTATATTTTCACCTTCACAAACTTATCTTAGAAAATTTTCACCACTTTTCATTTAACATGGAGAGTGATATCATGATTTTACAAATATGTAGCACCAAACAAAAAAATAATGATAAATTCACTTATTTCTTATAAATATGGCGGGGGATGGATAGTCATTTCCCTTGCTCCATTCCTGAGAAACAAATTATGCGTGTATTTGTGCAAAAATTACTCCCTAGTATTGCCTTCCATTTAAAAATGCATTGTGTAGACACTTTTAAAGAATTCATTGAAAACGGAAACCAAATAGAAAAGGATTTTTTAGCCAAAGGGGTCCTAAAAACTCTTTCAATGAGATGATGAAATAAAACCTATGGAAAAATTAAAAAATTCAATAAAAATAAGAATGTTATAGGTGATGGAATCACTGATTCCAAACATGTCCAAGTGGTCCAAAACACCCCACATTTAAAACTCACATGAAGAGAAATTAAACCAAAAGTTAAATGAAAGAAATATACTCCACTAACGGAATCCCTGTGATCAATCCTAAAATAGCTCGTAAGATGGTTATAGACACAAAATCATGTACTTACTACTATATACTATACTGCTAAGTATGTTTTTTTATATATGGATCTTACGTAAGAAAATTATTCACTAATGGCACATATCCTAGTCCATCCACTTGTGTCATTTTATCTCTATTGTTTTTATCTTTCACACTTGTCAGTCATACACCCATTTTTGGTCAGTTTACAGAGATCCTTGTTTATTAGTCTTTACTTGCTTTTTGTCAATTGTCTATGGAAATAAGTGCTCAAGACTACACAATAATTACCAGACACTCCTATCCATCCTAGGTGCCCATTTCATCTTTGTAATTGATCTTACTTTTGACATTTGAGGTTGGTATTTTTAGTTTTCCCACTCATATCCCAAGGTACTAGTCGGCATGTTGATCATTAGTGTTGAAATTCAAGCAAGAGATCCTTATATAAACACAACATATATACCATTATAATGGAGGGGAATTTAGATAAAGGGATGTATATCTACACATCAAATGGGTTACATCTTGGGCTTATAACTCAGCATAAACACTACATAGGAAGGGGAAGTTCATTCTATTCCATCCACACATTTGTATTCTATCTAGCTATCACCCATTATCTTGGCATCATTATCGTCAGGAAAACCTAGGAGAACTATTACACACACAAGAACATAAACCTATATTAGGTCTAAGATGTATTACAACGCTTAATCATAAGTTTGCTAGTTGACAGTTGAGGACAGTTCTACCCCTCATTTTGTGTCTTTCTTTTCTAGGATTTGATGTATTTTTTAGGGTTTTGTAGGAGATATTTGTGTTGCAGATTCATAGGTACTATAATAGTCAAAGTGCGACATAGATGTGACAAAAGGATAATAAGTTTTAAACCCTAACAACAATGTCGGAACCAAGATGCAAATTTTTTGACAGAATCAGGTGCCCCAACAGAGGTCTAGGGAAGTTGTAAGTTCCCTCACCCTTACCTAAGAACCCGTGTCTAGGTATTTCTGACATCTCTATAATTTTTTGGGCATGATTGCAATAGTTTATATTTATGTTCCATGAAATTCTCTAACCCAAAAACACTTCTAGATAAGAAAAATCAAGGTAAGTTCCCTATCTCTCCCATTTTTCTTAATTAGATCAAATAAATTGCCTAACATCTGTATTTCATTATATATCATTTTTAGCAAACACTGCTTTCATATTTTAATAAAATGAATTCAAATTTTTTTGAATTATTTTGGTGAAACCGTAGCTTAGAACTCATTTCCCTAGGATCCACTAATGGCTAAGAGTAACTCTTATTCTCCTAGGGAACCCATGCATCATGAGAGTGTTAATCCTATCCTTGAAGATTTTATTGAGGTTGAATTACTTGATATTTATCATTTTTTCAATTTTATGATAATGTTATAAAACAACTATATTCTAATAAACACAATGTGATCCCTACTAGTTTAGAAAATTCTACTCTTTACATTTTTTTTGACCCACAAAACTTTTATGGATGTACTCCTTGTTCCTCATTTAGCAATAAGGTTATTCCACCTTCTTCTATTTTTGGTGAAACTCTAGATGATGTTATTATAGGTTACATCCTTGGTCTTGATTGCAATAAAACCTATGAGGAAAATGTACAAGTGCATGATGTTTCTTCTCACACTATTCAGGATGATTTTATTATTGCATCTCATTTGAATTTCTGAAAATGTCTCTAATGATTGTTAAAATACATCTCTTGAATTTTTTTCTCCTATTTAATTTTATGTTGATGATAAAATTGATGAAATCCTTGCATGTAAATATTTATCTGAAGCTAATGATACACATGATAGTAATAATTCTAATTATTTACATACCACTTAATGTGAATTCTCCACTCCGATTTCATCTTCTTCTGAGATTGTGTCTAGTAATATGCATGACAAGTATTCTCCTTCAAGTAATTTCTCTTCCAATTACTCATCTGATGTTATTACTATTAGTTCTATGGATATTCCATGTTCTTCACCACCTATTACTTCTAATATTCCTATGATCACTCATAATAGAAAGATTCAACCACTCAATATCCCATTCACATATGTTTCCATTCCATCACATGATATCTTATCACTCATACATGTTGTTGGCTAACTACAATCTCAAGTCCAATATCTCACACTTGAAAACAATGCCTATTATGCTTCACTTTATAAAAATTATGTACATAGCAATCCTATTCTAGAAAATATTCACAATTCAGCATTCCCTTAGGATTTTTATTATCCCTACATTTTCATGCTTTGATGGTACTAACAATACATACTTACATCTCAAGCATTATCATCTTGTTATGGATTCTTACTACAATGATCAATTATTGATTAAATATATTTTTCATAGTCTTACTAATGACACTCTCTAATGGTACACACATTTACCTTTTGGGTATGTTAGGTTCTATTATGATATGGAAGAAGTATTTCTTTAGTGTTTTATACTTAATAATGGTCCTAGAAACACACATGACCGCTTACCTAGATTACATCAAGGTAGAAAAAAACTTATTATTGATTATATTCTCCATTTCAATGCTTTCATGTATCAACAAGTCTTTTATCCTATTTTTTTTGGAATATATAGGGTAAAAGGAAGGTTTTAGAAGGTCCCACAACCTTATACAAAAGAGCCTAGCAGGCCAGATTTAGCAATAAATGTAGCAAAGCAAAAAATCACCCAAGAAGATTCGAAAAAAGGAGGTCGAAAAGGACAACAGAAGGAAAGAAGAAAACATCATAAGAGTTTTTTCAGTTCAGAGACAACAGTTCTAGCTCTAGGAGAGCCTGAGTCATTTGCAAGTTGTTTGGCAATGTTGATGAGCTCCGAGAAATAATTGGCAATTGCAGTCTTGGTAGAATCAGTGAAAGCCTCCCATGCTTTCAAAGCCTTGAAGGCACACTGAATATTTTTTAAAATAGAAGAAACCATGTCGACTCTACGATCATCCCTTTGAGTGTCAGCAGACTCAGGCACATCGGGAGTTGAATTCAGAATCGGTGAGGATTGCAAAGTGTCAGTAGGAGGAACTTTGTCATCGAAGAGAGTATTGTTTCCCACAGACTAAGTGATGGGACATCCACTGGTTGGTTGTTCTCCAACTACTTCAAGTCCGGGGAGTCAGGGTAGAGCTTAAAGAGGCCCAGAATGTCAGTAGCTAGAGAGGAATCAGGGCTAGAGACTGGAGAGGTAGCTTTAAAGCTGGCATCAGTTCCTTCTAAAAACAAACAAGAGAGGGGCGTGGGGAAAATAGGGGTGGCAGGGGGCTGAGAGGGAGTGAGGGGAGGGCTAAGAATGGAAACATCAAATTTAGAATCAGATGAAAGGTGTAGACGATGTTGGCACTGAGAAGAGCAGAGGGAGGTGGAGTAGGGGCGAGGGGAAGGCGAGGGAGAGCAGCGACGACGACTAGTTTTGGGGGGAAGCGAAGAAGGTCAGGATGTGAAGAAACAATAGATAAGAGTAGGTACAACAAACCTTTATGGAGAATGGCACCTTCCCCGTCATGATCTAGCTAGACAGAGTGCTCTAAGGACTGAAAAAGGAAAGTCGCTAGATTAATTTTCTTCCCCCATTGTAGATGAGAGAGGATGAAAAAATGAGGGCCATAAACAAGCCAATATCTACCATAAATGGTAAAATAATGCATTATGACCTCCGTGACTCTGTCCCATGGAGGAGGTAGGGAGTCCCGAGTGTAACTAGAGAGATATTTAACTGGTTTGTCCCCAGGATCATTAAAATCCTACATTTCCACATGCAGCGAGTGCTTGAAGTAGATGTCTCTGGTGGCAGGAAGACCAGTGGCATCGGCGATAGCATTGGTGGAGATGGTAAAGCAAGTGTTGCCAATCTAAACCTGACCCTTCGACCAGGAAGCTGTAACTGCATACAAAACAAGAGCTGAGTAACCCGCCATTCTCTCCAGGAAGGTAGCAATTCCATTCTCTAGCATTATGTTCCAAACATCCCCATCATTTTTAACCGAGTCACAGTTATTAGGCTCTAGACGCTTCAGCTGTCCCCCCATAGTATAAATTTTTGAAAAAATGTAGAAGTGAGAGAAATAAGGGTCATTTAACAACCCAGTTAGGGCGGGGGAGCCGTAGGACACGTTATCATTGCCCTCCCGCTATATCATCAAATGATTAATGTGAGGATTTTTCCCATGCCTGTGGAGATCCTCTGCATCATTACACATCACCATCATCAAAAGGCTCTTCACCAAGTGTCAAATCAATTAAATTTGACATGAATGCTGCCGCCCTTTGAGAGGGCCATAAAGATTTTGCTGAAACCCAAATTAGTCCTCCATTCCACTAGTCAGCATTGGGATATATCATTTTGAGAGGGCCATAAAGATTTTGCTGATTCTCAAGGAGAACACCAATGTTAGCAAGGTGGCCAGCTGCTTTGTTTCCCTCCCGGAGGACATGTTGGAATTGGATTTGCTGGAAAGATCTTTGAATAATTCTGATATCAGCAATGATATTCTGTATCGACCATTGATCAGAATCATTAGACTGCAGGAGCTTAATGATGTTGAGGGAGTCACTTTCAACTTGGAGGGGATCATCACCAAATTTGATAGCCAGCTCAAGGCCTTTGAGGATGGCCAAGGCTTCCACATGATGGTTGGTACCATAGTTAAGGTTATGAGAAGAAGTAGCAACTATATAGCCCGATGAGCATCGAAGAATGGCTCCTCCACCAGAATTACCAATATTTCCTTTTGAGGCCCCATCCGTGTTAAGTTTTTTCCAGCCCCTGGGAGGGGGAAGCCAACAAACTAAATCATGAGCAGTGGAAGTGCCTTTACTTTGAATGGCCAACAACCTCTACCACTCCTGGGAGTTACAGATTTGGATTTTTTGCTGATATTTGGTCCACATGAGTGAGTTGAGATTTTCTTGGAAAGCAAGAGCAATCTGTGTAGCCACCTGATCAGGTTCAAGACTTTTTTCTTTGAAGATTCTTCTGTTCCTTTCTTTCCAGATGACCCATATGCCGTGTGGGAGGAGTTTCCAAGCCAAAATTAGATTCAGATGAGTGAATGGAGAGCTCCATTGAGAGAGGGTGTCATGAATGGACTCAAAGAAGGTCCAAAGCACTCCCATCCTCGATAAAATCCAATGCCAGATAACTTGCAAAAAATAATATTGGATCAAAAGATGGGCAGAGGATTCCACCTCCTTAGTACATAGCACACATCTAGTGGGGAGAGAGAAACCCCTCCTTTTCATATTTTCCCCAGATAGGAAAGCATTCTTAGAAGAGAGCCAAGAGAAAAATCCAATTTTGGGAATGATCTCATTCGGCCAGAATTTGAAAAGGGGGGGACCAGAGTCAGCACTATACATCGATAGATAAGCAGCCTTAATCGAGAAAGAGCCAGACGGGGAGAGGGGCCCAATTAGCTCGTCCTCATTTTGGGAGAAGGGGGTGTATATGGAAGCAAGAACAGCTATGAGTGAAGTCAGGAGCCTACTATGTGGATCATTGATATCATCCTAGACATTAATATCCCAGGAGGGAATGGAATTCACAATTGTCTAATAGCCCAAAAATAATCTTCCTTGCTTATTAATGATGTTTCTTTTCATAGGGTCCCATGCAGGATCGTGATCAAGAGGCTCGTCCCCTATCCAAAAATCCCTCCAGAAGTCAATAAGACGATCATTCCCAAATCTCCATTTAGTGCTAGCCCGGATAATGGGGAGGGAGCTAATAATAGAATTCCAGATGGCAGAACCTCTAATTGGATTGGAAGTGAGAAGATCTTTGTTATTTGCTAGATACTTAGCTCTGAGTAGTTGAGCCCAAAGAGAGTCACCTTTAGCCACTTCCCATGCAAGTTTGGCCAGGAGGGCCCCATTCATGTCAGCCATTTTTTGAAGACCAATCCCTCCTTGAGAAGTTGGCTTACACACTTCCTTCCATGACACAAGATGGATCCTCTTCCTTACATCAGTCCCAGACCACAGAAATTTCCTTTGGATTTTTTCCACAACCTCCCTCACCGAATTGGGGACTTTGAGAAGGGACATGAAGTAAGTAGGAAGGATTTGAAGGGTGGCTTTAACCAGTTGGAGCTTGCCATCCTGACTGAGCAGAACCCCTTTCCAGGCAACTAGCTATTTTTGATACCTTTCAATGACTGGATTCCATAGAATTTTAGATTGCTTACCATGGAAGAGGGGGATTCCAAGATAAGAGGTGGGGAGATCCACAATATTGCAACCAAAGATATCAGCAATCTTTCTCTAAGTCCTAGGGGTAGTGTTGATGAAGGAGATGCTACTCTTGTTGAAATTGACAATTTGCTGAGAAGTTGATTGGTAAAGAGAAATGATATCCATTATAGCCCGATCCTCAATCATGGAGGCTAAACTTAGCAACATAGTGTCATCAACAAACTAGCTATGTGTGGCAGAAGGGCAGCTTGAGGTGATTTTCAAACTAGAAATAATAGATTGACTTTTAGCCACATCCAGAGCTCTGTTAAGGGAGTCCAAAAGGTACTTGTCCAAAAGGTACTTTTTATGGATTTTCTATTTAAGCATCCCAACTTTTTATGCATGCATCCCAACTTTTGGGATCCCAGAAGTCTAAAAGGGGATTTTTTGTTCAAGCATCCCAACTTTTTAAGCATCTCAAATGGCTCGAGAGCATTTCCTCCAATAGGTCTTCTCTTCTTGAAGTGTATTATGATAATCACTGAGGAGGGAGGTTTCATGTTGGTGAAGATGATCCAATCTTCCATCAATCTCTATTTGGGTAGAGACTTTAGCCAAACCCTAAATTAGCTCCTGTTTGCAGAGCTTGATGTTGCCAAAGACCATCGACTTCCATATCTTGAGTTGTTTTTTTAATTCTTTGAGCTTGCTGGTAAATTTAAACATACTAGAGCCCTCAATTTTGATATTCCACCAATTAGCAACAAGAGGGTTCAGGTGGTTGTTTTCAAGCCATGCAAGCTCAAACCTGAAGGGAGGATTCTTGATATTCAACTTGTGATTTGCACTCAACAGAAGAGGGTTGTGGTCAGAGGCAGCCCGGGGGAGGGAGTTGAGGTAGAAGTCAGGAAAGAGAGAAATCCAGTCCAGAGAGCCTAGAGATCTATCCAATCTACTTTGAATATGGTTCCTGCCCAATTTGTAGTTTGACCATGTATAAGATGAGCCATGGAGTTCCATGTCAAGAAGTGAATTCTCCCTGATGAAGTCAGCTAGAGCATCCATGTTGGCGATCATGGAAGGAATACCTCCCTATTTTTCCAAAGGATAAAGGGGAAAATTAAAATATCCCATTATTAGAATGGGAATTTTACCACAAGTGATGATGAATTTAGTGATATCTTTCCATAATTTACCACGATGAGTCTCCAAGTTGGGGGCATAAACATTGATAGCAATCCAAGTGGAGTCTGCTCCAATCTCTTGGAAGAGCATGCATAAAAAGTTTGGATGCTTGAAAAAAAAATCCCCTTTGAGACTTCTGGGATCCCAAAAGGTACAAAGACCCCCTGAGTTCCCTGTTGATGGTTGAGATTGAAAAGAGGCTGCAGGCAAAATTTTGAGGAGATGATCCTCTTTTTTTAGTTTAGTTTCCTGTAGCATTATGATATCAGGAGAGTTCTGGAAGTTGATGTCTTTGATAACTCTTTGCTTTTGAAGAGAGTTGAGCCCTCTTATATTCCAAGAAATGAACTTCATTTCTTTGGTTTGGATTTTCTCCCCACCACCATGGGGATTGTGCTTTGGGTTCCTTGTGCGACATTAAGATCTGCTTCTTGTTGGAGTTTGATATTGCTCGGAATCCTCCCCCAAAATTTTTTAGTGCCTATATCGGGTTTCTTGCTACTACTTCTAGTAAAATGGTGGTTGAAGCTATCATCAGAAGAATGACCCAAGGGGGAGGTAAAAAAGTCTAAAATAGGGGGAAAGAGGGGAGGCAGGGGGAAAGAGTCAAGGAAGGGGGATCTGAGGGAAGGGGGGGAAGGGAAGAGGAGAAGACAGTGGAGAAGGGGGAGAGGAAGAGACAGCCAAGGAGAGGTTAACTCCTTCAGAGGAAGAGGGGGGGAGAGCCGAGGGAGACAAAGGGGTGATGAGTGATTGAATGGCCAAGGAGGGGGGGACAACCATGGAAACAAGATCAGATGAAGTTTTAATTTCTCCATCTTCCAGGAGAGAAAAGGAATTTGAGGTGGGGATGATAGGGATCTCAATAGAAGACGTTTTAGGAATAAAGATTTTATTGACTTTTGGGGAGAGGATTTGGGTCTTGGGTTTTGGCTGAGGTTTGGAGGGGAAAATAGAGGCCCGATGACCAATGTTTTTGTAAAAGGAGCATGCTTGTGGAATATATTCATAGTCAATGGGTTGTTTCCAATTCCTCAAGTCTGATAGAAGCTCTATCTCTTTTGGGAGGGGACAACTGACATCAACAATTACACAGAATCAAGCATGAATGAATCTAGTTTTAGCTTTTGTTACTTGATCTATAGCAATTAAAGATCCTATTGAGAGAGTAATAACTTCAATAACCGCTGGATGCCAAAACTCCAGTGGGAGCCCCGGGAGGTGACCCATATTGGAGCTTGGGTCATGGATTCTGTGTGAGGGTTGAAGCCAGGAGACCATTTCCTGAGGTAGAAGCCCCACCTGCCAAAAAACCATGGACCACCTAATAGAGCTCTAGCGAAATCTTCTTTCATGCTGAAGGAGAATAATATGAAACCATTATGCATTGCCGCTATTTCAAGCACTTCACATGGTTTCCATTTCAACCATGCCCATTTTTTGATATCTTCCAATGGGGGTCTAGCACCCATCAGTGTACCCACCAAGGAAAGATCACGAGAAGTAGCAGAAGCCTCCATGATGTGAGAGGGGATGCGCAGAGAGTAGGACCCATCTGACAGAAAAGGGGATAGCTTTTCTGAGCTAGGAGCGAATGTGGAACCCTCCAATATTTTATTCCAAGCATTAGGAAGCTTTGGAGAGAGGGCCCCTGACAAGAGGGACCCCTGAACCAGACCAGAGGGGTCTAGCATCCGAACCAGCACCAGGGATAGCAGACGACAGTAGGTGGTTTCAGTAGGGACCTAAAATGTGCATGACGAGCTATAGTGCACACATAGTCTTTCATCCTATTGATTTAGAAAATCAATTCATATTTTTTGTGGCTTGATTATTTCTTTAAAAGAGTTCTTTCAGTATGACACATGTTAATCATTCAAACTCTTATATTATAAGGTCATCAATATAGAATAATATCCCATTGTTACACATGTTATAGATCCTCCTATTTCTGTTATTATTGCATCATCTAGTTCTTATCCTCTTCCATCTATTAAGCATCCTCCAAAGTCTCCATCTCCTCTACCTTACAATACAATAAATATCAATATCCTCCATTGCATAAGTGTCCTTAATCTCCTCCATTGCACCAGGATCCACGAGAGCCATTACATTTTTCTCATGACATTAGGCCTCATGATGTATTGTGTTCTTTTCTTGAAAAGTGCTTGATTTCCTTACCTTATAATAAACATCATCCACCTCATCACTTACAACATCAATATGATTGACCTTATTATAACTATTATCACTTCGATGGCCACTGTGAAAATGATTTTTTCACACTTCATGATCAATTACAACAATTAAAAGACAAGGGTGTCATTTCCTTTTCCTCTCGCTTTCGTGAGTAGTCTATGTATCCAATTCAAGTCAAGCCTATTGTTACTCCACTTTATTTATCTCCCTCACTTGCTTCTAAGGTCATTATTCTTCCACAAGTCATTATTAATCTGATCTCTCCATCTCATTCATCCACTATTGCACATTTTCATCCACAACAGAATGCTCCTACTACACATTGTCTTCCTAAGCCATTAGTGTCTGCATTTTCCACCACTGCATATCTCATCATTGGAACCATTTCATCAAGCATTCAAATTGGTTCATATAATCATGATGCTTCCACTTCACATGCTTCCACTACTCCATGCCCACTTGGTCTTTGGTAGGTGACTTTTATCACCTTACCCCCTGATGACGCACTCATGTTCTCATGGTGCTTACATGATTGTTGAGGTATTTGTTAAAATAATAACCCCATTCCATATTTTATTCTACACACATCATCTATATATCTATCTATCATACCATTGGAAAACCCTATAATGCTCCACTCTTCTTCGTAGTACAGTCAACTCAATAGTCTGTTATAAAAATCACATCTATAACTCCACATACTGAGTAAATACATCCCTTTCTAGGGGACCAACACTTGCCACCTTTTGATCTCATTGTGTATCCTCTCATGCCTCATATCTCTCACTCAATATCATGGTACAAGTCACCACCACTACCGCAAATGGATAAAATAGCTGATCATAATCAGCCACAATAATATCCACTCACTCTAGCATCCCACCTCTAATGATCACACTGGTGGGCACATTCCACGTCAAGGTTTAGATCGAAGTGTCCACAATCAATGACTAGTAAGCATCCCTTGTAACAATCTAAAACCTCATATTAGTTCCTATCCACATGAAAACATCATTTAATAACCAAATAACAATCCACAAATATCAATACACATATACTTACGATCTGATATCACCTCTTCCACATCATCATCACCAGCGGAAGGTACATGTCCCTCGAATCCTACTGGTGGTGCTTCTATCACATCGACAACTGGATATAGTAGCACCCATTGGTACGCTACCCACCAAGAACTATATGCCTTAGTAAACCCCATGTCTTCTACCTATATTAGCTCTATGGCCGCATCAGACTCATCTAGACTAGGAGGTACTAGCTATGCTCCTATGGGCCCTTGTCTATATCCGGTCCGCCTCAGTGTCCTAGTGGATGTCACCCATATATATGGCTCTAGGAGAACATTCCAAGCCATGTAAAACTACTGTGACACACTCTCTCCCTAAAAAAAATCCACCACCCCAGGAATATCACAATTACATCATCATCCATTTACTTTAGCTCAATGTTCACTCTCATCATCACTCTCCCTCTCTCCAAAAGGGGTCCATATAATTAGGGATTCCTATAATCCCCATCACACCTATAATACCCCTCACATTATTACATTATCATTCTACATCTCTAATTCATCATTCTAAAAAATTTACTTATACATCATGTGAGATTTCACACCATTATCTACCAATTCCCCCTAATGACCTAATATGGGGGAAACAAGCATAAAATCTCTTTATGAGTAATCAATCACACACATTCAAAATATCAACAAAAAAATATTCTACTATTCAAAGTCACATCAATCAATCAACACAACATGGGAAATTATTATAAATTTTGTACCACTTTGAAATGACCTAACATGGAAGCCATCTCATACATACCATGACACTCTTAGAGTGGAGGAAACGAGATGTCATTTCCTTTCATATACTACTCTTATATGGGTTATTATTATTTTATCGAAATGAATTGAAATTTATAGAAATGAAAAAAAATTGTCTTTGTTCGTCTGCAGTGGCTATACCTTTTGAGTATGTAATTAAATTTGGAGGGTAGCACTAGACCTCTCTCCCTACACTATTTCTCTAGTGGTAGAATGCCTACATCCCTAGTTTTTCACACATACAAAATTAGGTTGGGAACTAATCACTCCCTACCCTGAAAAATTTCCATTAGTGAAAAAATTAAAATATCCAATCACTCAAAGTTGAAATCATCAATCTTGCTTAGTTCTCCTCAAAAAATTTCCTTCTCTCTTTATGTGACATGGATTAACACATTGATCCATGGTTTACCACTCTACATGTTCTTATTATGTGCGTACTTCTGTAACAAGGATTCTCTAAATTTCCTTTACAATACTTGAATTTAATAAAAATTAATATAAAGGGGGGAATATGTAGACACAAAATCATGCATTTACTACTATTTACTATACCATCAAATATGTTAGTTGGGTAAGTGCAGGAAGTTGATGGACAAATATAGGGTCATCCGTGGACATCATATTGCAAATAACAACATAATATCAACTTGTAGGGATTATTAGCAATACATATCAAAATTAGACAAAATTATATTAATATGAATCATAGCATCTGGAATCTAGTTTCTAAAATACTAATTTTTGTAAAAAATGGAAAATATTAGCTATATTAAACACTCAAAATTCAATGACTTGGTTTTTTTTTTAAAAACGCCGATAAGATTATAGTCTGTTTGCCCACAATTTGGATGACCAAAAATTGATATATATTTTTTTCCTTTGGTGAGAAGTTATATGCCACTATCTATCTTGGGATGGATTTTATTTTGTATTTTTTTTAGTAATATTTTATTTTTTATGATTTTTTCCGTGAAAGTGGTATGAAAACATAAAGAAAACAGAGCACTTTCCGTTTGCCCGCCATAACTTCATCAAAAAGTATTGAAATCAAATAATTTTTTTTGAACATGTATATAATTTCACCATGGTTGGGATGGTATAAGTTTTATCACATTCTGATAAGTGAAAACAAATTTTGCAGTCTTAAACGTAGACTATAAACATTTACAGGAAAAAGAGTCTTAAAGACCTACTATTAGTAAAAAATTATAAAATGATATTTATCCTCTTCTATTCACTTTAAAATCATTATTTCTACAAAGCTAATAGTCTCCCCTACGCAATGGTACCATTTTTATGACATAGTTTTTACTTTTCGGCATGGTTCAAGTCCGCGGAAGACTAAATTTGATGTTTTGTTGTTTTTTAATGTAAAATTCAGGATTTGATGTCCACCTTAATTGTCCCCCAACTTGGTGCACTTACCCAGTTTACATATGGATCTTGTGTAAGAAAATTATTCACTAATGGCACATTTCCTAGTCCATCTGCTTGTTTCATTTTTTCTCTATTGTTTTTATCTTTCACACTTGTCACTCATACACCTATTTTTGGTCAAGTCATAGGGATCCATGTCTAGTATTCTTCACTCACTTGTTGTCAGTTGTCTTTGTACATTAGTGCCCAGGATTGAACACTAGTGCCCAAGAACTCATGTCCATCCTGGGTGCATGTGTCCTCTTTAAGCTTGATCTTATTTTTGACATTTGAGGTTTGTTGTTTTCAGTTTTCCCACTCATATCCTGAGGTAATAGTCAGCATGTCAGGTCATTAGCATTGAAATTCAAACAAGAGATCCCTATATACACACAACATATATACCATTATAATGGAGGGAAATTTAGATCAAGGGATATCTATCTATATATAAGATGGGTTATATCTTGGGATTATTACTCTGCATACACACTATATAGGAAGGGTAATCTCATTCTATTCCATCCACACATTTGCATTTTATCTAGATATCACCAGTTATCTTGGAGTTATTGGTGTGATGGTAACCAAGGAGCACTATTTCACACACAAGAACATAGAACTACATTGGGTCTGAGACGTAATGCAACACTTAGTCAGAATTTTACTAGTTGAAATCTATGGAAAGTCCAACTCCTTATTTTACATCTTTATTTTTTAGGATTTAATGTCTTTTTTAGGGTCTTACAGGAGATATTGGTGTTGTAGATTTATAGGTACTCCAGTAGTCAAAGTGTGACATATAGGTGACTCAAGGAGAATAAGTTTAAACCATAGAAATAAATTTTTAACCAGAGTCTGAACATTTTAGTAGACTCTAGCTCCCTCACAGAGGTCTAGGGCACCCGCAGGTACCCTCGCCCTTACCTAGGTGCTAGTGTCTAGGAATTTATGACATCTCTACAATCTTCTAAGTGGGATTGTGGTAGTCCATTTTTTTGTCCATCACATTCTCCAGCCCATATGTGATGCCCACTAAAACAACCCACTTGAGACCTAAGAAATAACCTAGGATTTGTTAGGAAAATTATGGAATAATTTTTTTATTTAAAGGATCCAACAACCAGGTTGCAAGACAAAAATTGTCCCTAACAAGTTCCAGAACAATTATAATTTACTAGAATATAATTTTCTTTTATTAAAACTTATTAGAGGTCACAAGGTCCAAAATTTAGGGTTAGAAGGTTCAACTAGGTTCTGGGGGTAAATTATCACCATACCCACTCTCTAACAGGCCTAGAGTTTCAACTTGATTTTTCTCACTGCTAATGCATTCAAAATTTCCCTAAATCATTCCCATTGGATATGAAATTTCCTCACCTTTCCAATCATATAAAGAAGTCCTTCTAACTCCTCATAAAACTTAATTTATGGGTTGACAGGCCTTGGGGTGAATTTTTTTCCCCAAGAGCGGCCTATAGGCCTAGGGATGAAAAATTGCCCAAAAGGGCAAGTTGGCGGGTCGCGGGAAGAATTTACAAATTTTTCCTATACGTGGGGGGGTAATCCAATTTGCGCTCACACCCCCATGGGTCTGTCAGGGACACGTGTTGAGCTCTAAGCCAAAGCAGGAAAAAAATGAAGGAAGGGTGGGGTGGTGGAGGTGTTTAGGGAATTTTGCCAAAGGGGGTCAAAGGGGTAAGTTGCATAAGTAGGCCCATGCGTTCACAGAAGGGATTTCTCTAAGGCAAGGGTGGGAATGTAGGGCCGCGGTAATTTTTGAAAAATTTTCCAAAAACAAAAATTTGTCAAGAGAGATAAAGTTTTAAGAGCTCCACCCCTCCATCGTGCCATGTGGCAGTACCTGAATGGATGCAGGCTTGCAAACCGATGGAGGAAATTTAAAAAAATGCAAACATTTTAAAAAACTGCCAAGGAAGAAAATGGTGTCATACCTCCTCCATTGCCTCATGAGGCCATGTGGTAGCTTTTGATTGGCTATTAGGTGGCAGAGAAAAAATTAAAAATTTTCCAAGAGAATTTTTCTAAGTTTTTAAGGGAAAATTTCGGGTCGCGGGCCCGCTATGAATTTTTTTCCCAAAATTTCCCGCTAAGGAAGGAAAACTTTAGAGGGCCATAACTTTTGATAGAAAGATCAGTTTTGGTAAAACAAGGACTTTCTAGAAATATCTCGATGCCCTCTTTGAATAAGAATCATTAATTTTAAATTTTGATAATGTTTAAGGGGTAATTTTAATGAAAACGTTCTACAGGATTTTTAAAAGCAAACTGGTAAAGTTTAACTTATAAATTTTGTTCAATTTGATCTTCTTCTTCACTCAACATGCCAAACAGACATGGAGGATTGTTCCCAGAAGGATTTATGATGTTTAGGAAGGTAATTTTACTTGCTTGATTTTCCAATTCACATTTTCCAACAATTGACGGAAAAAGACTGTAAAATAACTGTGAAAGGTTTGGGACCGATTTTGTAATGTTTTAAATTATTTTCTTAAGTGTTTTTTTGTCAAATTTAGTTCATTGATATCATAGCATGCTAAATTTTATTATTTTGATGTTGATTATTGTTTACAGGTTCAAACTGTGCATTTTAAATAAATTATTTGCCAGTTTTAAATTTACAATAACAGGGATCAAATCTTGAGGGATCTATTTGACATTTCTTCTTCCAAATATGGAAATTTTATTTTTACTCTAATCTAATACATTTAAGTGATTTAATAAAACCATTCTAAACCTAAAATACAATTCTAATTCTAATTTTATAAATTTCTAAATGAGACAAAATACTGTTATTTTCTCACAGACATTTCTTCCTTTCAAACAACGATTCCAAAACATTGATATATCAATTTCAATCCAACAATACAATTTGGGAAAATCATTTCATTCATTCAATGATTTCCAAAGGCAATTTTTTTTACAACTTCTTTCTTTTATTCCTTCCAAATTTCATCATACAATTTTCATTTCCTTCACGTTCTTTCAAAGAAAAAACAAAGTCTATCTCTTTTTCATTTCACTATACAAATTTCATAGACCATACAACATCTTTCATTTAAAAAAATTTACAATTTCATCCACTTCAAAGTGGGAAAGGTTACAAAAGAATTCTCATAAGGGACTGTCAAATTGTATTTTCCTTTGCTCCAAAATAACCACATGAAGATCCTCCATTTTAAATTTCGATCACAACAAAGGAAGGGGAAAGGCAACGCTCTCCACCCAGCCAAGACATCAAATGAAGAGGATAATCTATCCTTCTTCATTGGCCCCCGAACCCCAACAAAAATGTAATAGGAAATGTATTTCAACTCATGGCAACAACAAGCTTCCACAAACACACAAAATTCTTTCAACATGCACATTTCAATTTAAAAACAAAGTCCAAAACAAAATAATATTTTACAACTACATGAAACACCACATAAAACTCAGGCTTCACCATGCAAGCCAAAGAATCAAGAACTATGTGGGAAGCTACTTATGCCTCCTAATGGGAAATGGGAATCCACTTGTAATAAATTGCCAATATAAATCATCTCATATCTCCTTATGCCTCCCACAATCCCTCCTTATGTACCCCACAAATTTCCTTATGCCCCCCATAAGTAAGAAATGCAAGCTTTTTCTTTTTCATGGTGGATCCCAAACCTAAACTCCATCCACAATAAAAATGATGCAACTAACATTCCCTTATTCCCCCCCACAATGATTCCCCATAGCCTTATCCTACACCATTTCTATCGTATTCTACCCAAATAGCCAATAAACGCACAAAACATTCACCATTCACACAAGCACAAAAATAAATAAAGCATAAATGAAGAGCTAAGCTCCTACCTCTCCATGGTAGAATTTGTTCCAACACAGCAAACTTTCAATGTCAAAAAAAATACAGTCCCAAAATCAGCAACGAACAAGCATGAAAAGTTCTCCAATCTCCTTCTAAAAGTAAGAGCTTCAAGCACAATAAAATTCACCCCATAGAAGCATGCGAAATGTTTCAACAACCCAAAACCAAGAAAAGAGTTCAAATTTTATAGAAGAGGGAAGAGGAGAGGATGAGGTGGATCCATGTAGGATGCCACATCACACATCCTCAACTCCAACACAAAGTCAAATTTCATTCTCAAATGCACAATATAGAGGTAGGTGAATAATATGACAAATAAACTTACAAACTCCAAAAAGCCCACACCCCAAAGGATTGAATTTAATAAAATGTAAGAAGGGTGCAATTAAAACTTACAATTTGTCTTCCCAAAATACATTATAGAAGTATAAATTTAACCCTCCAACCATAAGTATGGTTGGTAAATAAATTTAAGAGTTATGGGACAAGTTTTACTTGTGCCACAAGCCTCCAAATACAGCCTCCAAGGACAAATTCGAATTTCCAAGGAGGTGGAGTGTTTCATACTCCAAAATATGACTTACACAACTCTTACACATACTTACACATCACTTACATATTTAATACAAAAGCCAAAAACTTCTATAATTACTTTCTTATATCCCAATTTGATTTATTTATTTATTTTAACAATATGATTACTCAATTTTTTTTTTTAATTAATTAAAAGAAAGGGACACATCACTAATAAAACACATACAATAAAATAAGAAACCACATGAAAAATTACACAAAACCCACGGTCACATTTAAAGGTGATTCCCCCCATGGGAATCCATAACAACAATAAAAAACAAACATACTAAAACAAGTTGCCATGGTGACCTTGTTGAATTCATATAGAATTACAATGTAGTTGATCTCCAATCCCCCAATGTTTTTTGTGATACTTTAACTTGTAAAAACATAACTAAATCCTTCGGCCTTGTAGCCATATCAGAAAATCCAACATGATATAAATATAATCACAAAATCATCTATACATATGAATCACAACAACATCAAGGCAATCAACAATATCACTTACAATTTATATCAACAACTATATCATCATTATATAATGCCCATTTTCTAAGTCTACTCACAATATCTAAAAATCACATGCTTGAACAACATTCACAATATATCCATGTCAAATAGTATATTATCAATCACATATGAAGTCTCTCTAATAATCATCATGCATCATAACTAAATAAAGATCAACAATAATCCATGGTCCAACATCTAACATCATACTAAATCAAAACCATAAAAATGTCCATAATGTAATCAAAATTATCAATATTAGTATCAAAAATATGTCAAAGGGAAGTGGGCACTACATCCCCCTCCCCTTAATCTCGAATTCCTCCTGGAAGTCACTAGAATAAATGTGGAAAATGAACTCATAATAAGGTAGCATCCTCCCATATAGCTGCAGTCTCATCATATCTGTCCCACCGCACTCAAACCTGATCAACCTCTCTACCTCGAAGGCACAGGGTCCTATGATCTAGAATCCGAACAGGCTCCACCATCACCTACCCTTGATATTTCACCTGCAATGATGTCCAATATAACACATGAGAAGGGTTTGAAATATATCTCCTAAGACCTAAAACATGAAACACATTATGTATGTGACACAAGCTAGGTGGCAATGCTAGATGGTAGGCCAAAGGGTCGATACGCTCCAAGATCTCAAAAGGACCAACAAATCTAGGAGCTAACTTAGAACCTTTTCCATAATGGATAGGGCTCTTGTGTGGCTTAACACGAAGGAACACCTTCATGCCCACATCAAAACTATGATCGGTCCTATGCTGATCTGCATACTTCTTCTATCTATCATGTGCCTCCTACAATATATGCCTAATCAACACCACATGTTTCTCCATGTCCCGTAGAAGAGCTGGTCTAAGAGAAACCCTATCCTCTATCCTGTCGTAGCTAAGAGGTGTCTTGCACTCTCTACCATAAAAATCTTGAAAAGGAACCATGCCTATAGAACTTTGAAAATTATTATTGTAGGAAAAATCCACCAAGCATAGGTACTCCTCCCATTTAGATTGTTGATCCATCACATACATCCTGAGCATGTCCTCTAAAATCTGATTCAGCTACTCAGTCTGTCCATCTGTCTCGGGGTGATATGTTGTGCTGAAGTTGATTCTCTTTCTAAGGGCATACTACATGGTAGTCCAGAAATGGGAAGGGTACAAAGGATTACGGTCACAAATGATCTTCCATGGAATCCTGTGTAACCTGAAAATCTCATTCAAATATACCTGTGCCACTACTCTAGCTATATAAGTGGTCTTCACTAGAGAGAAGTGAGCCACTTTTGTCAATTTATCAACTGTGACCACGATGGCGTCATGGTGATATCTCGACATTGGTAGCCCAATAATGAAATACATGGAAATGGTGTCCCACTTCCATTCTGGTATAGCATGAGGAAAAATAAGGCCAACTGGATGTTGATGCTCGACCTTAACTTTTTGGCACTCTAAACATCATGACACAAATTGGTCCACGTCTCTATGAAGTCCTCTCTAACGATACAACTGTCGCAAGGTGGCATGCATCTTCTTCACCCCATGATGGGCTAAATAGGGTGCACAATGTGCCTCTTTCAAGATGTACTACCTCAAGCCTCCATCTCTAAGAACATAAATCCATCCTCTTTGCCTAAGAAGACCATCTACCTCTAAGGACAAACCATCAAACTTCCCCTCAATGGGTCTCTAAGAGTTGATCTCTTCTTGAACTACAATGAAGAAGATGTCAAGAGAAAGCTACTAAAGTATCCTGCTCCAAAAATCTATGCTCACTGAAGTGACCATAGCCACATGTATCCATCTACTGAGAGCATATGATAATACATTCTCCTTCCCCTTCACATTCTAAATCTCCATATCATACTCAAAAAGAAACTCCATCCAACACTGCTGACAAGCATTGAGATTGGGCTGCATGAATAGGTGGCGAAGACTCAAGTGATCTATCTTGAGTGTGAACCTCAGACTAAGAAGAAAGTGCCTCCATTAAACTAAGGTTTACATAAATAATGCAAGCTCAAGATCATGAGTTGGATAATTAATCTCATAATCCTTGAGTTTGTGAGACTCAAAAGCCACTACTTTGCCCTCTTGCATCAACACACCTCAAAGCACTGCTAAGGAAGCATCCGTACAAATGAAAAACTCACCTTGTGGGTCTAGTAATGCAAGAATAGGTGCTATGGTGAGGCATTCCTTAATTTTCCTAAAGGCTTGCTCATATCTTTCTGACCAAACAAACTTCTTCCCTTTCCTCTGAAGGGAAGTGATAGGGTGTGCAATCCAAGAGAAGTCCTACACAAATCTCCAGTAGTAATCTATTAATCCCATGAAGCTACACACCTCGTTCACTATAGTGGGTGTTGGATAATCCATAATGGCTCTAATCTTGGAAGGATCGACTGCGATACCTTCCCCATAAATGATATGACCCAAATATTGCACCTCTATCTAAAAGATTGCACACTTCTCCTAGTTCTCATAAAGCTGCTACTCCTGAAGACACTAAAGAAACTGGTGAAGGTTCCCCTTGTTCTCCTCATGTGTATGTGATTAAATCAAAATTTCATCTAGGAATATGAGCATGAAGTGATCTAAGAAGGTCTTGAATACCCCATTCATAAAACTCATGAAGACTGCGGGGGCATTAGTCAAACCAAAAGGTACCACTGTGAACTCATAGTGGCCATATCTGGTATGGAAGGTGGCCTTTTGAATGTCCACCTCCAAAATCCTCAACTGATGATATCCTTACTTAAGATAAATCTTAGAGAAAGTTGTGGATACATTCATCTAATCAAACAATTCATCAATGCATGGAAGGGGATAATGATTATTAATTGTTACCTTGTTCAGTTGGCGGTAATCAGTACACAACAACAAGGATCCATCCTTCTTCTTCACAAAGATCACCAGTGCACCCCAAGGGGATACACTAGGATGGATAAGGCCTTTCTCCAAAAGGCCCTCAAGCTACAACTTGAGCTCATAGAGCTCTGGGGTGGTCATCCGATAAGGTTCTCGTGAGATAGGCTCTACTCCAGGAACTTGGTCTATATGAAAATAAATCTCACATAGGGGTGGTAACCCTAGTAGCTCCCCTAGAAAGACATCTACATACTCTCTCAAAAGGGGGTGATCATCTAGCAATAGTCCACTAGACCCATCCTTTAATCTATCACTAACTGTAACAACATACATCTGATAACCCCATCGCACACATCACTTAATTTGCATAGCGGAGATGGTGTGATTAGAAACAGGTCTCCTGACCCCTAAAATCACTGACTCCACTCCCAAATCATCTATAAAAGATATAATCTTGTGGTAACAATCCATCCTGGCCCTATGTGCAGATAACCAATCCATACCCAAAATGATTCCTTACGAGCCCAAAAGAAGGATACAAATATCTAAGGTAGTGGTGAAAGGTCCCAAATCCACTACACACTCCTTAACTAAGGAGTATACCGAGATCTTGGCTCCAGAAGCCATATCAATGTCCCAACTATGACTCTACCTAACTGCCACCATCCTGCATCACTCTACTAAAGATGGTACAATGAAAGAATCATAAGAACCATAATCAAACAATATAGAGGTAGGAATACCCCCAATGCTACCTGTAGTCTCAATGAATGTACTCTGATGCTCAGCTTGGTAGTTCTTAACCACTACATAAATCCTATGGCTATGTCCCATGTCACAATTAGTCGGCTCTAAGATCTATGTCTTATCCTTGTTATTAGGGTTTTGTGGGAATTCTCTCCAAAAATGTCTAGTAACACCACAACCAAAGCATCCTCTTGATCCTCCCCAATGAGTAGCACCTCTAGTAGGTGCCCTAGAAGTCTGTGGTGTTGATCCTAATGATCCACCTGTAGTTTGCTAAGGTCTCTACTAGCGAGCTCCCACTGACTGAGCTCTAGGTCTACCCTGTGTCCTGATAGGACCCCTAGGAGGATGCCCCATACTTTGACCTCGTTGAGAATAAACTCTCTATAGAGGTCTATGAGGTGGGGGGGACTACTTCTATTGTGGTCTAAATGATGATTATGCTAAACCCTATCCACCACAAGGAAGGGGTACTGACCCCCTCTATCTATTGTCCTACATCTACTGTATGCAGCTCCAGACTCGGTCTCTAGCTTGTTGGGTCTTTCCTTGAGTCTCCTCTGCTATATAGGCCTTCTCGACGACCTCAACTAATATCTATGGACAATGGATCCACACTGCACCTCCAATGTCTAAATTCATGCCCCAGATGAACCTGTGAATCCACACCTACTCATCCTACATGTACTCAACATACTAGAGTAGATCAAAAAATCTACTCTCATACTCTGCTACTAAAAGAGATGCCTGTCGAAGCTCATGAAACTCATCTATCTGTTGTTATATGAACCTCCCTAACAAATATCTACTCCTATATCTCTCCTCAAATAACTCCTAAGTCACTGTCTCAGAATCAACATGGAGCTTCTGCTCCTATGTCCTCCACCATACTCTTATTCCATCCCTCAGTAGATGGATCGTAACATGAGCTTTTGCGTTACTAGAACAAGGAAAAAGCTTGAAGCAACTGCTCAAGCTCACTAGCTAGAGCTCTGCCTAAAATCCACCTGTGCAACCAGAATAATGTGGGGGTCAAAGCTTCAGGATCTCCCTAATGTGATCTATAGCTGTGGTCTGATGACATCTAAGCCTCTTTGCATGCTCATCCCTAAGTCTAGGGATTTGAGACCTCTCTCTATGCTCTGAAACTTGGTCACCCTATTCCCTATATGGTGACTCTACCCTGGTTGACTCCACATGGGATTTCTCTCCTCTATGCTCCTCGCCAGGATGAGGACATACCTGAACCTTAATGGAAGGGGCTCTGTCATGGTTGGATACATGTCCTCCTCCTAATCCTCCATGTAGAGTGGCATCAAAATCCTGAAGAGTCTACAAAATATGGGGTAGGATGGTTGCTACACCCTGATCTGGTGGTGGTAAGTCTAGGTCTATGTGAAAATTCCCCTCATACCGTCTACGCCTCCTGCATAGAATAAAATGAGAGTTAGTTTTGTATTCTAGGTCTTACTCAGATTTCCATGTTTACTAAAATATTGTAATTTCAAAACTAAGTTGTTTTCTAGATTTAAAAGTGTGCTAGGTTTAAGTCTCATGTCCCAAGTTTTCTAGTGTGCCCAATGGTCCAAGATTTTGAACCACTGCTCTGATACCAATTGTGATGCCCGATAAAACAACCCACTTGAGACCTAAGAAAAAACCTAGGATTTATTAGGAAAATTATGGAATAAAGTTTTTTTGTTTAAAGGATCCAACAACTAGGTTGCAAGACAAAAAATATCCCTAGCAAGTTATAGAACAATTCTAATTTACTAGAACATAATTTTCTTTTATTAACAATTATTAGAGGTCAAAAGGTCCAAAATTTAGGGTTAGAAGATTCAACTAGGTTCTGGGGGTAAATTATCATCATACCCACTCTCTAACAGACCTAGATTTTCAAATTTATTTTTCTCACACTTAACTCATTTAAAATTTCCCTAAATCATTCCCATTGGATAGTAAATTTCCTTACCTTTCCAATCATATAAAGAAGTCCTCCTAACTCCTCATAAAACTCAAGTTATGGGCTGGTGGGCCTTGGGGTGAAATTTTCTCCCCAAGAGTAGGCCCGTAGGCCCAGGGATGAAAAATTACCCAAAAGGGTGAGTTAGAGGGTCGCGGGAAGACTTTGTAAATTTTTCCTATGTCGGGGGGTGGGGGGGGGGAATCTAATTTGTGCCCTTGTCCCCACAGGTTCGCTAGGGACATGTGTTGAGCTCCAAGCCAAAGTGGGAAAAAAACGAGGGAAGGGAGGGGTGGCGGAGGTGTTTAGGGAATTTTTCCAAAGGGGGTCAAAGGGGTAAGTTGCATGCACGGGCTTGCACATCTGCAGAAGGGATTTCTCCAAGGCAAGGGTAGGAGTGCGGGGCTACAGAGGTTTTTGTAAAATTTTCCAAAAACAAAAATTTCTCAAGAGAGACAAAGTTTCAAGAGTTCCGCCCTCCACCATGCCACATGGCAGTACTCGAATGGATGCGGGATTGTGAACCGACAAAGGAAATTAAGAAAAATTTCCAAATTTTTTTAAAAACCACCAAGGAAGAAAATGGTGTTACACCTCTGTTGTTGCCTCATGAGGCCACATGGTAGCTTTTTATTGGCTATGGAGCGGCGGGGCAGCAGAGAAAATTTTAAAAAGTTTCCAAAATAATTTTTCTAAGTTTTTAAGGGAAAATTTCGGGCCGCGGGCCCGTCAAGGAAGGAAAACTTCATAGGGCCATAACTTTTCATAGAAAGCTCAGTTTTGGGAAAACAAGGACTTTCTGGAAATCTCTCGATACCCTCTTTGCACAAGAATCATTAATTTTAGATTTTGATAAAGTTTAAGGGGTCATTTTCATGAAAATGTTTTGCAAGCTTTTTAAAAGTAAACTGGTAAAGTTTAACTTATAAATTTTGTTCAATTTGATCTTATTCTTCACTCAACATGCCAAAAAGACATGGAAGATTGTTCTAAGAAGGATTTAGGATGTTTAGGAAGGTAATTTTACTTGATTGATTTCCCAATTCACATTTTCCAACAATTGACAGAAAAACACTACAAAATAACTGTGAAAGGTTTGGGCCCAATTTTGTAATGTTTTAAATTATTTCTTAAGTGTTTTTTTGTCAAATTTAGTTCATTGATATCATAGCATACTAAATTTTAATGTTTTGATGTTGATTATTGTTTGCAGGTTCGAACTGTGCATTTTAAATAAATTATTTGCCAATTTTAAATTTACAATAACATGGATCAAATATTGAGGGATCTATTTTCCATTTCTTCTTCCAAGTATGGAAATTTAATTTCTACTCTAGTCTAATAAATTTAATTTATTTAATAAAACCATTCTAAACCTAAAATGTAATTCTGATTCCAATTTTATACATTTCAAAAAGAAACAAAATATTGTATTTTTCTCACAGACATTTCTTCCTTTAAAAAGGGGATTCCAAAACATTGATATATCAGTTTCAATTCAACAATGCAATTTGGGAAAAGCATTTCATTCGTTCATTTATTTCCAAAGGAATTTTTTTTGCAACTTCTTTCTTTTATTCCTTCCAAATTTCATCATACAATTTTCATTTCCTTCACGTTCTTTCAAAGAAAAAACAAAGTCTATCTCTTTTTCATTTCACTATACAAATTTCATAAACCATACAACATCTTTCATTTCAAAACATTTACAATTTCATCTACTTAAAAGTGAGAAAAGTTACAAAAGAATTCTCATAAGGGACTGTCAAATTGTATTTTCCTTTGCTCCAGAACAGCAACATGAAGATCCTCCATTTTCAATTTTGATCACAACAAAGGTAGGGGAAAGGCAATTCTCTCCACCCAACTAAGACATCCAATGAAGAGGAGAAGCCATCCTTCTTCATTGGCCCCTGAGCCCCAACCACAATATAATAGGAAATGTATTTCAACTCATGGAAACAACAGGTTTCCACAAACACACACCATTCTTTCAACATGCACATTTAAATTTAAAAACACAGTCCAAAAAAAAATAGTAGTTTACAACTACATGAAAAATCACACAAAACTCAGTTCACCATGCAAGCTAAAGGAGCAAGAACTATGGGGGAAGCTGCTTATGACTCCCAATGGGAAATGGGAATCCACCTGTAACAAACCGCCAATATAAATCATCTCACATATCCTTATGCCCCCGAAAAAGTTCCTTATGCCCCCCACAAGTAAGAAATGCAAGCTATTCATTTTCCATGGTAGATCCCAAACCCAAAATCCCTCCACAATAAAAATGATACCACTAGCATTCCGTTATGCCCCCCCCTCAATGATTCCCCATAGCCTTCTCCTAAACCATTTCTATGGTAGTCTACCCAAACAACCAATAAACACACAAAACATTCACCATTCACACAAACACAAAAATAAATAAAGCATAAATGAAGAGCTAAGCTCCTACCTCTCCATGGTAGAATTTATTCCAACACAACAAGTTTTCAATGTCGAAAAAAAAAACATAGTCCCAAAATCAAAAACCAACAAGTATGAAAATTTTTCCAATCTCCTTCTAAAATCAATAGCTCCAAGCACAAGAAAATTCTCCCCAAGGAAGCATGCAAAATGTTTCAACAACCCAAAACCAAGCAAAGAGTTTAAATTTTATGCAAGAGGGAAGAGGAGAGGATGAGGTGGATCCATGTAGGCTACCACATCACACATCCTCAACTCCAACACAAAGTCAAATTTAATTCTCCAATGCACAATAAAGAGGTGGGTGAATAATATGACAAATAAACTTACACACTCCAGAAATCCCACACCCCAAAGGACTGAATTTAATAAAATGTAAGAAGGGTGGAATTAAAACTTACAATTTGTCTTCCCAAAATACATTATAGAAGTCTAAATTTAACCCTCCAACCATAGGTATGGTTGGTAAATAACTTTAAGAGGTATGGGACAAGTTTTACTTGTCCCACAAGCCTCCAAAAACAGCCTCCAAGGACAAATTCGAATTTCCAAGGAGGTGGAGTGTTTCATACTCCAAAATCTGTCTTACACAACTATTACACATAATTACACATCACTTACATATTTAATACAAAAGCCAAAAACTTCTATAATTACTTTCTTATATCCCAATTTGATTTATTATTATTATTTTTTAACAATATGATTACTCAAATTAATTCTCCACTATTTAATTAATTAAATGAAAGGGACACATCACTAATAAAACACATACAATAAAACAAGGAACCACATGAAAAAATACACAAAACCCACGGTCACATTTAAAGGTAATCCCCCCCATGGGAATCCCTAACAACAATCAAACACAAACATAATAAAACAAGTTGTCATGGTGACCTTGTTGAGTTCATCTAGAATTCCAATGTGGTTGATCTCCAATCCCCCGATGTTTGTTCTAATAGTTTAACCTACAAGAACACAACTACCTCCTTTGGCCTCATGGCCATATTAGAACATCCAACATGATATAAATATAATCACAAAACAATTTATACATATGAATCACAACAACATCAAGGAAATCAACAATATCACTTACAATTTATATCAACAACTATATCATCATCATATAATGTCCATTTTCTAAGTCGACTCACAATATCCAAAAATCACATGCCCGAACAACATTCACAATATATCCATGTCAAATAGTATATCATCATCCACATATGAATTGTCTCTAATAATCATCATGCATCATAAATAAATCAAGATCAACAATAATCCATGGTCCAACATCTAACTTCATACCAAATCAAAACCATAATAATGTCCATAATGTAATTGACAGTATCAAGATCAGTATCAAAAAGGTGTCAAAGGGAAGTGGGTACTACACCATACACACTTTGGGAAAATATAAATCAAGGTAAGAACCCTATATCTCCCATTTGTTTTCATAATTAGATCAAATAAATTTCCTAACATCTTTATTTCATTATATATATATATATATATATATATATATATATATATATATATATATTAGCAATAAAATATTTGATATTTAAAAAAAAATCATATTCTATTGAATCAATGGTAAAATTCCCAAACATCGCACCTTTCGTAGATGATGCACCTAAACCATCATTGTAGAAAGAACATAAATATTGTGAGTATCACCGTGTCAAAGATCACAACACTGATAAGTTTATGAAATTGAAGAACTTGTTTCAAGATCTTCTAGATCAAGGAGATATCAAACTTAAACACAAAAACCCACCTAAAAGTCTAATTTAATGAATTGGAAATTTACTAAGAATATCTCCCAAAACATAAACAAGTGGAAACAAATCTGGATCAAGGTTAATCCTCACAGGATAAAATTACTAACCATTTTGTTACTCAAACATCCCATCCTTTCATCTCTCTTATTGGATACATCCATCCTATCACTGACCATATCAATAAAATCAAAATCAAATCCCAAGAGTGTTTTGTTACAACATGACATACTTACCTTGGTTTTTAAGGACCCCCTCTATCTACTCCTTCGTATAGTCATTATAATCTCCTAGAAAAACGTGAGAAGACAACTACTAAGATTTATATCTTGGATCTTCTTAAGATAACTATATTTCACATGGACGTCCTTTATAAGATCCTGCATGAATCAAAATTTACCATGGAAATTAATTATTCACACTTCTAATCCTTCGTTGCATAGACCACCCCATTTGACCAAATGTTTTTTAGCCAAAATGATATTCCTACTAACAATTATACACACAATTTACCCTTGTCTATAGAAGTGATCATTACTGATAAAACGTTAAAAGGATGCTTGTGCACAATGGATTCTATTGATGTAATTTCTCATTCATTTCAAATTAATGAGTTAGATAATAAATAAAGTACACAAGTCACAACATGGAGGGTTTATGGTACCTAAAATGCATGATATGGATAAACACGTGCAAAAAGTAATTGATCCTCACTGCTACAAGATGATAAACCAAAACTCAAATACACTAAATAAAAATGACTAGATAATATGTGTGAGGGTTTCCCGAAAAAGATGAATCCAATAATTATTAGATTCCTTTTGTTGTTGTTAACCCCCGTTTTAAAGAAAAGTGATATAAAAGATGAACATGAAGAAAAAAATCAAAAAATGAAGAAATACAAAAATCTGAAAGTAACTAAGATTAGATCTAGAAGGTGATTTGATCCAAATAGATGTAAATTAAATAATACCTGGTTTGAGTCGATGACAACATAGATTGTGTAGAGGAAGGTCGACATAAACCTAGGAAGCTAGATATGGAATGTAACTAAAATATGCAAACCCTACAAGATCTAGATGTAATATGGATGTAACAGAGGCTTGTGTATGCTGGAGTCAACCTGTAGAATGGATATGAGGGATAAGAAACTAAAAAATGGAAAAATTCAAGGGTTATAAAGGGAAAATTTGAAATTAGGACCCTAGTCAATGAAAATTAGGGTGAATCGATGACAAATGGGATGAAGAATAGGTTGGTTTGAGATAACAGAGGAGTAGGATGATGACTCTGGTAGACTAGAACAAAGAAAAAACATAGGAAAAGGCCAGAGAAGGATATGGGGATGGAAAACACAATGACAGAGCACTGATTTGACAATGACTCAAGATGGGAAAAAATGAATGTAGCAGGGTAATGCAAGGCCCATAGTAAGAGTACTAAAAAGGTAATCTATAAGAACAAAACCTGGAAGAGTAACCTGGTAACAGAGTTACGACTGTTGGTAAACTTGCAAGATGTTAGATTGGACAAGATAACAATAAAAATGATAGAAGATAGTAGAAAAATCAATGTAAATGTACCGATGTTATGCAGATGATCAATAAGATCTTCCAAGGGCTACAAGAGGATTTCTAAGATGATTTGGTTTGAAGGAGGAATTGTAGAATGGAAGTTGTGCATATGTGTTTTCTATGTTTGTATTGTGTCCTCATTTTGTTCTTGCTACGTTATGATAATTTTTGCTTGATTATGGAAATGTGCAACTTAGTTTTATAGGGTCGATGGTGACTAGGCTGGGTCATCGTCGATTGTGGGGAAAGTTTCCCCAAATGGGCTGCTTTTGTGATTTTTGAGTGATTTGGTGTATTTAAGAGTGAAAATCTACTTTAAAGCATGTGGGTGGGATTAGGTAGTTATAGGATGAGTCATGGGTAGTTAGAAGATAGGTATGGGTAGAAAAAGCATAGGGATTTAGATTTACGATTAAAAACATATAAAATAGAAGGTTTGTTAGGGAATATGGATAGATATTGATTAATTAATTAATTAATGGGAAGTGGATGTGCATTAAAGGTGATATGATTATTAAGTAATAATTTAAATTAAATTAAGGAGTCTAGCTAAGACCATGTTAAAAATATTTGCACACAAGCGATAAGGGTATAGATACTAAATTTAGGTGTCTACAATTTTCCTATTTTTGTTAAGTGGTTTACGCTAGCAAGCCATGAGAAAAAAATAATGAATTATGATTAGGATTGACGAAAGGTAGATGATGAGATACCCCTCAAACATGGGGTTGATGACGTCAAGGGAAATCTATGACATGTTTGAAAAATGGTATATGATACAAGGTGGGTGAGTGAAGAAAAATGGGTAACATGACTACCGAGGAAAGATTCCCCAAACAAAAAGGACTGCAATAACAATACAAACTATGGCAGTGACTCTAATATCACATCGATAGAGGACAATTATGGTCTCAATAGATATATGATACAAAATTCTATGGGCTAGTGACTGGGTGAAGACCACTACAATATGGATGCAAACTATGATGACCAATGAGTCATAGGAATACATCAAAGTATGTGCAACTTAATGTGAAATCCTTCATACACAAGTAATTAAGTGAAAAGTTATGCATTCACAAGGGAAGAAGATAAAAATTTATTGTGCCCCAGTACATGACACGAAAAATGGCTAAGAAGGAAAAATCAAAAAGTAGGCGATGAAATAATATGCCCCAAGGGGGGAGAAGTATGGTCATGAGATGGACTTTGTGCACAAAGTGAATAGGATTGTAACATAAAATTCTTAAGGAATGAATAAGTATGGCCTGGTGGGACTTTAAATGTATAAATTAATAATTTGAATGTAGATTTAAAATACCCAAAGGGAAAATAAAGATGGCCAAAAATGTGGACTTTCAGGCTACGAAGGAAATGGAAGAAAGGAAATATTGAATAAAATTCCTAATGGGTTTGATGAACTCGGTCTTGGGATTATTTGATCTAAGCTTGATTTGGCCTTGCTCAAGGGAATGAGTTTCAATTTTATGAGCCATGGTGAAGGATTATTTGAATGTTTGGAAAGATTGGATTTTCAATGTAGAAGAAATAGTATTTACACAAGAACATGAGAATATTTTGATGAGCTCAACTTGTGGAAGAGTAAACAACAGTTGACTTATAATGTTATGCCATTGAGCAATGAAATATATGATATACTTGTTATCAAACTGTTTAATGGCATATAAGTCATTGATAGTGCTTTTTCATGCAATATTAATAGAAAAATACTCTATGAATAATTGCACGAGTTGGGAAAAGGATAATAAGGAATATTTAGGAATCCCATTGTACCAATGTAGTGCTGGACTGGCCAAGGATATAGGGAAGGTGAGAATCATAAGTTTATGATCATCAGTGATAAGGTAACATGAGTGTTTAAATGCATGGAGATGTTTTGGGGGATATTCCTTACTACTGAACTTGGTAAACTTGGGAAGCTCCTAATGAGGAGGGTAAGGTTTGACTAGAACTAATGGGTGAATGGGTTCATTACAAATTTTTTCGTAAGATAATGTAGCGTTGGGACCCAAGGTAGCATCCTCTAAACTAGCCAACCTATTCATTAAGGCATGAATAGGATAGTTTGATGTGATGATATGTTGGGATTGTGTTTTTATGGCATGAAACATAGTTTGATAAGGTGGTTGACAAGTTTGTGGATGTGTGGGTGTTTGGGGAATCATTTGATAAGGATTAATATATGTCATGGGTTGAGATTGGATAATTTTTGGCAATGATTGATGTTGAGAAATAGGGACATGATGTGATTGTTAGGATTTGGAATTTTTTTTGGTAAAGGATGAGAGAGGATATGAGTGTTAAGAGGTTGATATGGTGGGAACATACTTATAGCAGATGAAATAAGGATATAGTTAATATAAAGTGACGTGGTTTGAATGGGATCCACTAATTGAGTAGATTGATAGGATTGAAATATTGTGGGAGATTTACGGAATAAGAATTCATATATGGTGCTATAAAGAGGCCCAAGAGTTTCTAAAGGATCTAAAGATGGTGGTGTAGTTGGTCTAGAAAGGTTGGATTGATGAGAGATATGAAGATTGGTTTCAAGACAAGGATGATTTTGGATGACATGGTCTTCAGGAAGCGAGACCATGGAGACAAGGGGTTTGGTAACCAAAGGTATGGTCTTAAATTTAGAATCTTGTTGAGAGATATCATTAGAGGAAAGAATGTTATTAGATGGAGTGGATTGTTGTGTTGTTTCAACTTGAGAAAGAGTGAAAATATGCATAAAATAAATAAACATATGTTTATGTAATTTGTTAACAAATAAATCAAGCAACAAGTTTCTTATCATCATGATTAATTAGAATGTATGCAAAGAAAAAAGAGTACATAATAAAGGTACTTAAGGAGCGACAGTCTATCACTGATTTCATGTAGTTTTGGCTAGGGAGTATTTTGGGTGATTTCCTATTGGGTGATGAAATCCCAATCAACCAACCAGGTAAGGAGATGTTTTGATGTGTTGATTAATGCATGAGTTTTAGGTTTTGTGTGAGGATTGTGAGATGTAATAATTTAACCTCCTACTTAAGCTACGTGAGAAAACAAGATGCATAAAATAAATGTTCTTTTTAAACCAAAATGAAGTGTGAAATTTTGATGAAGACACACATAGGAAAGGGAAATACGATGTAGAAAAGAGAAAACAGGAAAAAAAAGAGGAATACCTAGATAAAATCTTTTCCTTTTTATCTAAACTTTAGGGGAAGAGTGATCAAAGTAGCTGAACCCAACACAAGTTAGAAAAAAATAAAAGCCTTGTGTTGGAGTGTTAGTAAAAGATAAAATAAGAAGAGAAAAATAAAAATGCATCACGTAAAGGTTGATTCCACTATGCATGCCAAGAATGTTGATGTAATTTCTCATTAATTTCAAATTAATGAGTTAGATATTAAAGAAATTACACAAATTAGATCATGGAGGGTTTATGGTACCTCAAATTCTTGATATGGATGAACGGGCATAAAAAGTGATTGATCCTGCTACAACCTGATAAATATGTAACTCAAAGACATTAAAGAAAATTTATTAGATAAGATGTGCGGGGGTTTCTCAACAAATCTAGATCCAAGAAGTATTAGCTTCCTTTTGCAGATGTCAACCCCTGTTTTAAATAAAAAGTGATATAAATGATGAACAAGCAAATAAAATGTAGAAACTAAAGGAATACAGAATATAAAAGTAACTAAGATTATATCTAGAATCTAATTTTATTTAAATAGATGTAAATTAAATAATACGTGGTCTAGTTTGATGACGAACCAGACTGTGCAGAGGTAGGTCGATGATGACCTTGGAAGTTGGATCTAGAATGTAACTAAAATATGTAAACCCTGTAAGATCTAGATGTAATATGGATGCAACAGAGGCTTGTGTATGATGAAATAAACCTACAAAAGGGATCTGAGGGAGAAGAAACTATAAAATAGTAGAAGCCAAGGATTGGAAAAGGAAGATTGGAGATCAGGACCCTATTTGATGGTGACTAGGGTGAAGTGATAATGACTAGGATGAAGAATAGGCTAGTTTGAGATAAAAAAGGAGTATGATGATTACTTTGGTAGATTGGAACATAGAAAAAACAAAAGCATAGGATGGAGAAGGCTCTAGGGATGGAAAACATAGTGATAGAGGTTTGAGTATATAATGAATCGAGTTGGGAGATAGTGACTATTGCAGGGTAAGGAAAGACTAGGATTAAAAGGACTGAAAAGGAAACCTGTAAGAAAAGAAACTAGAAGAACAATCTGATAAAAAAGTTACGACCGTTGGTAAACATGGAAGATGTTAGATTGGACTAGATAGTAATAAAAATGATTTAAGATAGAAAAAAATAAATTTAAACCTCCAAATTTTATTCGAATGATCAAGAAGAGCTTCCAAGGGCTATAAGAGGGTTGATGAGATGGCCTGGTTTGAAGGAGGAATTGGAGAATGGAAGGAAGTTGTGTTTGTGTGTTTTCTATGTTTTTGGTTCTCATTGTGTTCTCTTTGTGCTCTGATGATTTTCTCTTGATTATGGAAAGGTGTAACTTAGTTTTACAGGGTCAACGGTGACCAGGCTAGGTCACTACCGATTGCAGGGAAAATTTCCCCAAATGGGATGCTTTTGTGATTTTGGCGTGATTTGGTGTATTTAAGATTTGGAAAAGATGCTTTAAAGCATGTGGGAGGGATTAGGTGGGTTTAATATGAGTCATGGGTAGTTATAAAATAGGGATGAGCAAAAAAATCATAGAGATTTATATTTAGGATAAAAGTATCCAAAATAGAATGTTTGCTAGGGCATATGGATAGATATTGATTAATTAATTAATGGGAAGTGAATGCACATTAAAGGTGATATTATTATTAATAGGGAATTTAAATTAAATTAAGGGTTCTAACTAAGACCATGTTAAAAACATGAGCACATAGGTGATACAGGGAAAATTTTAAGTGTCCCTGAAAAAAAGCCTTAGAAAATATTTGGCGAATATTGGTAAAACCACTTTTGCATGTCTAGAGAATTGCAGGAAAATTTGCTTTATACAGTAGGTGATTTTTTAACATGATTATGGGAATGGTTGGGCCTTATTCATTGTCCTTATAATGCAGTAGAAAGAAATACAACAATATATGGATTCCAGATGGGAGAACTATAAATGCTACTAACCATTGGTAGCATTCTGCATGCTATGCATTATGCATGCTACCAACTGGTACATTTTGCATGCAACTGACCAGCAGAAGCTCATTGGCTGGTACATCCTGTTATGCTACCGGATGACACCATGCAGAATGTTAAGGATGAAAACATTAAATATGCCACTGATTGGTAACATACATAATGCTACCAGTCGGTTGCATTGTTTATGTTGTTGGCCAGAATATACATGTGTTCAGTTGGTAATTTTGTATATGTTAGTCAATATCATTTATGTTCACCTCATTAAACTTGTTATAAATACCTGAAGGTAGTCATTTTCACTCGATACAATAGAGAGAAGCTATAGCTGAGACCATATGAGGAAAATTCCAAAATATGAAACTTTAATGCCAAAGGACATACAAAAGGAAAGAATACAGAAATGACAACTAAAACCAAGAATTTTCATAACAGATTCAAAAAATTCCTAGAAGAAAGAACACTTCAAGAGAGCCCAAGAGCCCAGGTGTGTCAAAATAAAATATGAAGAAGTTTTTCATTCAAGAGCGTAGAATTTCCTCAACTGTACACATTTTTAGAGGATACTACTATGTTTTCCCAATGGATCAAAGTGGCTAGTTTCACAAGGCTAGTGTATATGCCCCAATTTTGGACAGACCACAGAGCACTTAACAATATTCTACTCAACTACAAAACTTCCACTTTAACATTTCATTATACACTCCCATCTCATGTAGAATCATTTGGAATGTCACTTGATGACATTGAATGTCTCACAGGACTACCACACAAAGATGTGGATCCTGTCACGATGAAGGATTTTTTTATCAAATGAAGAATGCAAGTATTTGGAGTCTAGTTTTCAATTATCTATTGATGCAATTACAACTATTACTGCTTGTAAGTTTATTTTCTGTTTTACAACATTACATTTTCATTATTTTCAATTTAACAAAATTTGATTACGTTTAAAATTCACTACTAATAAAATTATTCTCCTTGTATTGACAATTATAGCTTCCCAAAACCCTTAAAAAAGAGGGATTCAACTCAAGGATTTCAATCACCCATTTTTGTTGGCCATTGTGTAGTTTTTCCAAGCTAGAATTATTTTATAAGGTCAATATATGGATATTCCATGGTGGGCATTGGCATATATTGTTTGCACCTTAAGTGGGTAGAAATTTGACTAGTTTAGATTCTTATCCTCTAATTTGGAAAATATTCATTTGAATGATAATGTTACCATCAACTAAAAAAATTATTCTAGGTTTATATTATGAATCTCTCTATATTTTACGTGGCACCTCTCTTTCGACAACAATGCATTCAAAGATAAAGGCTTTGTCGTTAACACTGTCAATTGAAGGGAAAGAGGTGATTCTTAATTTTTGATTAAATGGTTTTAAATTATTATTTTTCTTATTGTAATATTTATCTTTTAAAATTAAAATTTGAAATTAATTAATAGTTTACTATTAAATTATCATAGAAGATGGTAGTTGCGGCTGCATCACGAAGGGAAGCTACTATCAGAGGTCATTTCCCACCTAATTTAGGAGATTTTGTTACTATTTCTAACGATCAAAAAATAGAGGAGGACACCCCTCCACATTTTGCTAAAGAGATGAGGAGTTATTTAAACCCTCAAACTCAATCATCTAAAATACCAAAGACATTAATTGCAGGTATTTTAATTTATGATGTATATATGTTTCAACTTTCAAAATGTATGAAAAAAAATGTAATTAATTTTGTAAAACTTGTGTGCTTCAAAAATTTCTTAAAATTTATATTAATTTTTTGTAGAAACCACCAAAAGAACATGATCTTTTCATTGGGCTAAAACATAGGAGGTAGAAATATCTTCAATACCTCACTCTGTTACCCCAGGTTTGAATCTCTTGTTTCTTTTTTTACTGATATTTGTTGATATAAATTCAATATTCTAATAGATCTTTAATTATTAATTAAATTTTAGATCACACCTACCAGTCTTTTCATTCTACTCCTCCACAACCACCACATCAATAGAAACAGGGTTCATTTTCACCTCAGCAACAATCCTCTCAACAAAGTAATATTTATAATCTTATATGAATTTATTTATTTTTCATTGCTATTATGTTTGAATTTTGAATTTTTCCATATTATTTACAAAATTACAATTCAATGTCTCAAGGCCTCCATTTCCACATCCAAATAAATGAATATGCCACCTCCACCACCCCCACCACAAAATATGAGGACTAGGTTCCTTAGAAATAATATTTAATTCGCTCATCCAACTTTAAGGAAGGGAGCCCTTAATTTTGCTTATGATTTTCCAACATTTTCATTGGGCAATGCTCCTATTGGACAGGGTGTTTTGAGTGTTGAACAATATTGATTTGGATGAGGAGTATCTTGGGATTGAAAGCACGATATTAGGAGCATGGAACATTAAATCCCAGGATATGATTCATGTGGCAATCCAGCCTACTCCAATAAGAGAGGATAGATCAAGAACACCATCTCCAGTACAGACTGGCATTGCCTTAACTGATGACCAGAAAACTACTTTTTCAGTTGATGATATTTTGGCTGATAATATTGAAGCCAATATTGATATTATTTTGAAGGAGGTTAAAGAATTAAAATTGTGGGATTTTAGGGATAAATTTATGATTAAAGAAATAAATTCATGATATAAAAATCACAACCAAAGAAATATATTGTATTCTTCACATCAAAATGAGCCATGAAAGATTGATATTTTGTTGAATTAGGTTTTTTATGAATCTGTGCAATTTTAAAATGATTATGAAGATGAAGTGTTGAATGTTATGTTGATCAGAATTGAGAATTTAAATGTTGAAGCACAAGCATACCACAATATGTGGTTGAGAGACAAAGGCCTTGTAGTTATTGCAAAAGTGGAACGAGATAAGGCATTGGTAAGTCTTACTAAATTTTCAAGTATTATTTTCATTTTTTTGAAATTTTAATAATAGATTATCTCTTTTCTAATGCAGTCAAAGTCCAAAAATTTGAAAAATGAGGCTAGTGTGCTTGATTTGCATTTACAAAGTTCCAAGAAAAGTTTAAAGGCAGCAGTTGAATTGAAAGAGAAGCTTGTTATCTTAAACAAGTAGAATAATACCTTGAGAAGAATAATAAAGGAAAATGGAATGGATCCAGAGATACTATTGAAGAAGAAAATAGAACAGGATCCTACCTTACTATTTGTTGGTGATGTGGCAAATCCTGAAAAGGAGATTCTTTCGAATATTGAAGCTTCTGCAAAGGATCTGGTTCATTTGGGTGTTGTAAGAGAAAGTTCTTTAGTGCAGGAGAAAGAACCACATAGAGAAGAATATTCTCAAGGATGAAGCTACAGAAAACATTGTGAAATTAGAATTGTTGTTGTAGAATATTTTATAAAATTGTTTCAATTTGTATGACAATATTGAAAGTTTCAAACTTTAATCAATGTGGATTGTGGTGTTTTACTTTTACTTTTGCTATATTGTGCATGAGCTATTCAAACTGATTCTGAATGTGACTGTTATTCTCGATTGTATTTGATATATTTATTAAATGGTACATTACTAATTATTATCATTTTCAAATACTTTGTAGACAAAACAATGAACTACATATATTTACTAAAAAAATTATATGGTGTTTTATATGTACTATATTCACGCGTAAGAATGAAAAACATTGAAAATTATCCAATTATGGAATTATATTTTTTCGTTCTAAAGACAATATATTAATAATTATGACACATTTAAAAAATCTAAATAGTAAACACATTGCAATGTTGAAAATATTATTAAAAAATGAACAGGTGTATAACAAAAATAGCAATATACATAATTATGATCTGAATCCTAATATGAAATTTTCTTTCTTGAATAAAAATATTACAAGTCATTCTTCTTTACTCAATATCAGCTAGATCAAACGCAAAATTATCTTGAAAATTTTGTTTCCCAACACTTTTATCTAATCTTTTGCTATAATTTTCAGTCACAATTTCATTGTTAGCAGTAGTTCCTATATTAGTATTATTGATCCCTCTTCTCTGCAAGATAATTCCATACATCCAGTACACATTCATAAGGAAAGGTATCCACATCATATCGTGAAACATACAATATCAAACAGGTCTTAAGATTTTATCAATCCTATTCTGATATTTTGATTTTAAAAATGTCAATGCACTGAAAAACTCTTTTGTCTTCAAATGATCCCAATATCATTGTCGGACACTGTTCATACAATCAGAAATACTCACTTATGATTTCATGAAGGATGGAACTAGGATACAACCTTTTCCATAGAAGTGTAATTTATCCCTTCTCTATTGGCTCTTCTAGTAATTCAAATTATTCCTTCATTACCTATTTGAAATCAATTGATTGCAATGCAAGAGTTTCCTTTTGAAGAATACCATTAATATGAAATCCATTACATTCAAATAATAATCTAGAATGTTTAATTATAGTACTCATGTGTCTTTTAAATGAATCAGCTACAGTTCCTCCTACAAGATTCCAAAAGTTAGGATTGACAACTCCCATGGCCTCAAGAAGCTCTCCTTTTTTAAAATGATCTCTGATCTCACTAGATAAACATTGTGAGATTTTCTGAAAAAATTCCTTATTTTAGATATAATACCATCATATAAATTATGTGTAATAGGAACTTCTTCAAGCTCTACTCCAACAATATCCACTCATTTTTTGAATGTGTGCATTTTAATCTCCTTCATGTTAACAAAGATACACAGATGACCAGATATATTGAATCTGAAGTAGTAGTTAGGATCCTTTAAATCTATCAGAGCTTGATAGTGACTGAATACATGTCCTTTAAAATAGTCATCAGAGTTATATAACATATCTAGAGTCTGACACACCCTTTTCCTAAACCTAATGAAGTATGCTATATATATGGATCATTCTTGTGAAAGTTTTGTTATACAATTCATCTCATGCAACATTGGAAGAATCCCACAAAGTGTTAACAATGTTTCAAAGTCTGTAAGGTGGTAAAGAAAATATTTTTCCCTGTCAACTTTGCCTATGGTTCTTATGCATAAAACCAGTTAAATATGGATATTCCTCAAAAACTCTACGTGTAGGCTCATACATAGAAATCCATCTAGTATCAACATCTTTAAGAAGTTTCTTACCATCTGTGACCCAAAGTGAAAACTTCTAAAACTCTAGAAATATTTTCAGACTTCTTGACATATAGGCATGCACTTCACAGATAAGCTCTTCAACTTTCTCAACACATTCGAATGTGCTTACTATCTTATATGCAAGATTCATCCTGTGAGCCATGCAATGAATAGGAATCATGTAAGGAGAAATAGATGTTTGGAGACACACACATAGACCATTTATGTGACCCTGCATCACTGATGCACCATCAACACCAACACAAATCAGCTTTGTGGCTATAGAATAATTATCCATTACTTTTATGTCCTTCAAATTAGATATCACCAATTTGGAAATATTTTCAGCATTACAGTTTTCTTGCATTTTATGAACCAATAGTAGATGAGGTGTCTTGGTGTGGTTTTGGAATGTATATACATGCATGCAAACCCAAGAAGTGTTTTCAATAGTTGTAACCTCATTAATTGAAAGGGAGATGAAACTTGCATTCTTGACATTTTCTTTCAGATCTTCTTGTTCAATCATCACAAGACATCTTGCCATTTCCCAGGCACTTCTCTCTAAGTAATGTGAATTTGGAAGGTTTGGAAACCCATTGAACTTGAATTTTTTTTTATATTTTGAAAAAACTGAAATTGGTCTACCCATTTTCAAAACAAAGAATATGGTAGAAAACTGGGAGGTTTTTGCCTTTAAATTTTCATTTGCGGCTTTTCCAAAATCTTCATTTATGGTTCCTCCTTTATCCTAAAGTTTTTGAGTGTTTTTCATCTTATTGTCATACTCCTCCTTATATCTGACATGCATGCACTCTTTTGCAGTTTTCCATCTATGAGTCTTCGTTATTTTTCCATCATTGTCAGTGACTGTGTAATATACTTTTCCACAATGTTTCTCTATAGTGTCCAATTTAAGTTGCATTCTATGTTATTTACCCAATTTCCAAGTATAAATAATACATCTACATTCTTTGGGAGTATCACTACCATTATTTGGTTGTACAGGCTCAATAAATGGGTATTTTTCTACCCAATCTACTTGAAACAACCTTCCAATTGTCTAGGATGTTTTCTTCTTTCTCCCAGACTTATTTTTATGAAGGTTTATGTCATTATCATCTTCAGCTAGAATCTTTTCATTTGAACATTCTTCTATTAAACACATTTGGAATTCAGGACAATCTTCAAGTTCTAGCATATCTGGGTCAATAAAATATTCATCTAGTGAAATAATTGTTTCCTTAGGGTTTATGTTTTGGTTTACTATTTCATTCTGAATAAAATTAACATAAGGGGTTTTTGTTTTCAAAAAAAAAGTTTTGTTACAAAGATATTAAAAAAATTAAACTGTACTGACGAAAAAGAGGAAAAAGGTTATGATAATCTGTTACAACTTACCAGTACCCGTGTTAATGTTTCCAGTGGAAGCAACTTGGGTCTTCAGTTTTTTTGTGGGGCTGAAAAAAATTGTTATGCTACCTTTTTTTTTCCTTTTGTTGATTGTTTAGAGAAGCCATTGTACCTATCCATGAAAATATTTAAATTAGATAAATGTAATCAACATCTAAACAGTTCTAAAATTTGTAAATGCAATCAAAGTCATACAGGATGCTACCGGATGGTAGCATAATGCATGCTCTCAGAAGGAAGCATGCAGTAAGCTCCCAACCGGTATCAAAATGCTATTATCATACTGGTAGCATACTGCATGTAGTATTACCAGTTAGTAGCATGTTGTATGTCTACCAGGAGATAGCATTATGCATCATGCTACCAGCTGGTAGCATGGAGCATGCTACCAGCTAGTAGCATCCTTGCATGCTATCAGCTGATACATTCAATAGATGTCCAGTATAGTAATACAGTATGCTAGTGGTAGCATGTTGCATGTTACCAAACATCAAAATGGTACCTTGAAAGTAGAAATAAAATGCTACTGTCTCTAGTAGCATCCTTCATGCTACCAATCGACATCATGCAGATGCCAGATAGTATGCTACCTACGAGCTATAGAAAAACTAAAGTACCTTGAAAGTAGAAATAAAATATCTGCTCCTGGTGACCATTCCTCTAATTTTGAAATCAGAAATCCTAAATGAAATATTTGGTAATCATGAATTTATAGAAGGGGAGGTTCCAAAGTTTTATTTTTAGAACTATGAATAATGAATTATAAATACTTAAATAGAATAAATATATGAGGTAAATTTGACATATTTTAATTTTTCTATAAGGGCGATTTTAATGATAAATGCCAGGTTGTCGATGGAAACTCCTTGAAAAACCAAACCCTAATATTAACTTGTACCCAAAAAAATTGGCAACCCAGTCCCTATTCATACCTGAATTTTTTTTCAATTTCAAATTTTGAAAACTGGAATATTCTTGAATTAACGAATATTTACCACTAAAATTTCCCATGGGGTGATAAGGGTATAAATACCAAATTTAGGTTTCTATAGATTCAGCCTCAACATATGTACTCTAAATATTGTGAAACAATTAGGGAATATTGATGCTCAAATAGATCCTAATGTGATCACCATTAAGGCTTATGAAAATGTAAAATGATAGTTAGTAGGAACAATTACTTTACCTCTGGAACTTGGGCCTATCACATACGATTCAAGATTCCATGTCATTGACTTGGAAATTCCCTATGACATTCTCCTCAATTTATCATGGATCCATGCCATGTAATTTGTTTCATCCACCTTTCACTAGTGTATTAAACTCTATTACTAAGGACAAGAGATTACAATTTCAGATGAGCCCCAACCCTTTACACATACCCCACAACTTATGAGTGTCCTTTATAGAGTTTTCTTTTGAGATTATATCATAGGCCCTCACCTATTGTATCAATCTAGATACACTTTGGTATCACAAAAGATGTGCTTCTACCTCCATATTTCCTTTTTCTACATAGGAATCAAAATTGAAAATCCTTCATACCAGCTATGGGGAATATGACCTCCAATAGGCCCTCCTTGTATTCAACCAATAACACATGGTAGGCCCAAATTTTAATTTTAAATAACTCATGAGCTCTACATTATCAAAAAAGTAATCCTTGGTTTCCTTCTGAAATACGAACACTTAGATAACACCTATACATCCCAATCAATTGATGAAAACATGGCCTCTTTATATTAATCCATGAAATATGTTATCCATAATAAGATGATGTTCGTCATAGGATAGAAAGGATATGGATGTGGTTTAAATGAACAAGGTATGCATGGAGCCTCTTCCAACACATAAAAATATGGATAGATAGGATGTTGGTATTTATCCTTATGAAGCACCACCTATAGAATTTGATGCCACCTCTTCTGAATGTGAAGATATCTTTTTTGATTACAACAATGAACCAAGATCCCCTTGTAGTCTCTACAAAGACATTGAATCCACAAACCTATTTTTTGACACTGTTATTTTAACCCTATCCCCCTCCATGACTGAACTACATCTTATACACCCACCCCTTATTGATTGGGACCAATAATGACATATAACGATTGATTAATTTTAGAATTAATAAATAATTGGAGAGTTCATGGGGTTACGTAATTAAATTACTATAAGGGGTCACAAGAAAGGATTCACTATTAACCTTGATGCATGCGTATTTTGGGGAGGATGAGTTCTATGGTCAGTAAAAATAAAAAAATCCAAAATATCTTCAAATAATCCTATTAATAAAAAAATCCAAGTCCTATAGTGAAAAACTATTTGAGAAACTTGTAGATAAAATAAATGTAAAATCAAAAAATGAATACTATAAGTGATCATTCTATTCGTGAAAATATCATTGAGATTTCAATCAAGGAAGAGATCAACCTCCCTCCCAATCTTACGTGTATTGAGGATGGTTCAAATTTATTTATTGAAGAGACTATTATTATTAACATTGTTACAAAGGATGAGCCTAAAATCATCAAGCTACGAGCTTGTATTTCTCCACATACATAATTTTTTTTACTATAATACTTACAAAGTTTTCTAATGTGTTTTATTAGTCCTATGTATAATTTCATTCTTATATAGTTATTTGGTTGTGCACAACCTAGTTGTACATGAATCAACAAAACCTATCAAATAGAAAGTATGTAAGATGCATCAGCATGTATCTCTCTTGGTCAAAGAAGATCTTGGGAAGTTAATTATAGTAGGTTATATCATACCCATTGATTATTCAGAGTGGATATCTAATTTAGTTCCCATTTGCAAGAAACTAATTGGAATCAATATCTACACAAACTTCAGAGACATTAATAAAACATGTCCGAAAGATGATTTTTCTCTTCCTAATATCAATGTGATTGTTGATTCTACAAAAATTTATTAAATTCTATCCCTGATGGATGGATTTTATAGCTACAACCAAACTAAAATAGTTGAAGAGGATCAACATAAAACTAATATTACTACTCCATAGGGTACCTTCTTTTATCAGGTCATGTCTTTTTCCATTAAGAAAATAAGTTCCATATATCAACATGCCATGAGTGTCGTATTTCATGATACGTTACATGATATTGTAGAGGAATATGTGGATGAAATCCTCGTTAATTCCAAAAATTAAGAAGAATAGGTGACAAAAATTCATAATATTTTTAGTGACTATGGGATTATAAGGTCAGATTGAACCCAAAAAAGTGCGTGTTTGATGTTATTTTAAGAAATCTATTAGACATCATTGTGTCTAGATAAGGAATTAAAGTGGATGTAAAAAAATTCATTGTTATTATTGAGATGCCTCCCAAAAAATTTAATTAGTTACATAGATTACAAGGTAAAATTCAGGCCATTCCCAGGTTCATCTCCCAAATTTTAGATAAATGCCATTCATTTACCCATCTCCTCAAAAAATGAAATTGATTTATAATGGAATCCTAATTTTCAACAAGCCTTTTCCTAATTAAATCAGTACTTGGCCAATCCACCCATTTTAATACCACATACCTCAGGTGAACAATTGTTGGTTTATATATCTACTACTCAATTTTCTATGGAATCCCTCTTAGCACAATATGATGAGTAACACAAAGAAAGAACCATCTATTATATTATACATTCTTTAATCTCTTATGAGATCAATTATCCAAAGATTGAGAAATCATGTTTGGCCATAGTTTCACTTTCCAAAAGCTTCACCATTACTTGCTTAATAATAAAACCAAGCTTATATCAAGAGTTAACCTGCTCAAATACTTCTTATAAAAACCTATGATTATTGGGAGGATGGCCAACTAGATCATAATACTCAGTAATTTTGACATTGAATATGTCAATGAAAAAGTAGTGAAAGGACAAGTGCTTTTTGATCAACTAGTGGAAGCACCATTACCAGGTACAAAAGCACTAAGTATGGATCTTCCAGATGCATCCATTTTATACATTGAATAATATTCTACATGAAAAATCTAATCTTCTAGGTCATTTAAATTTAATGGGTTGGGGGAAGGATTTATTATTACCCCTACAGGTGATTTTATCCCATAATATTTCAGACTCAAGTTTCCTTGTAAAAATAATATTACTGATTATGAATCCATCATTACTGGTTTAAAAGGTGATATCAAATGGAAAATAAAACATGTTAAGGTTATAGGTGACTCACAACTCATCATTAAATGAGTGAATGATGAGTAAAAAGTTAAATATTATAATCATATTTTATTTAAACACATGGTAGACATCCTACAAGAGTAATTTGTTTAAATCACCTTCCAACGGGTCCATTGAACATAAAATAGATCAAAAGATGCTATGGGTACCATTGTATCTTTGTTATGATTGTCACCAGACACAAGATATTTCTAGTTCCTCATTGATCATCTAATGATACCTACTTTTGAAATACCAAAATCATGTTTGGTATGTGAATTTTTTGGTCCCTTTCCCATGGTATGTGTAGACACTAAGTCATGCACTTTGGGTACATTTTTAGGTCCTAATCACATACTACTATTCTCATTCCTAAGAAATAAAAGTACTTATTGAACACTGTATTAAGTATATTTAATTTTTTTCTCATTTTCTTCTTGGTCCTATACACCCCAATACCTAGTCTAACCTTTGTCACTTTAGCTTTATTGATTCTAGATACCAGCACCCAAGTAGGACACCAGTACCCAAGAACCCTTGTCCCCTCTATCTTGGTCACATATTTTGGGTCTTTCGAGTTGTTATGCATTGTATTTTCTTGGTGGTTAATTATGAAATTCAATCAAGGGGATCATATAAATAGAAAGATATGTGATCATAATAAGGGAACAAGCTCTAAGCATATATTATTATCACCTAAGGTTACACCAAAGGAATTTCAAGAGCATCAAAGCATCCATCTAGTATCCATTCAATGGATAATGGATTTCATTATTGTGTATACATTTCATAGGATGAGAAGTTCATTTTTAACATGCACACATCTATTTACATATTCTACATCTACCTATTGCTCACTATTCAAGTTTACCTTGTACAAGATCCACTTAGGGCATGATATTTACTTCTAGAGTTGGTTTTAGCTTTATATTTCCTTCTAGTTGAATATGATTTAACAATGTGATTCCTTTAAGTTGGTGTATTTAGTTCGATGTGTGTGAATAGAGGTTAGGTGCACTATGGGAAAAATGTCAAAATAGGCTAAGCTCGAGGAAGTTGAAGCTTATAATCACTAGATCTAGGAATAAAACTCTCTCATGTGATCAATGTATTACTCCTTGGAAGAGGAGAATACTGTCTTGAAATTAGAGTAGTAAAGCAGAAGCATTTTGGGACCATAACCCACATGTCTAATATTGAGACCAAGTTTTTGAAATGAGAATAATGTAACAGAGAAGAATAGAGAGTCCACTGTAGTAGAACTTACGATGTGGTAGCAGAGTATTTAGATTCAAGATAGGGTGAAAAATATTTTAGTAAGATTTTGGTAAAAAAAATCATTTCCCATTGGGGAGGTGTGATCTGGAGGACATTTCGGACCTTCAAATCTTTTGAGAATTGATTGCAACATAGTAAATATAGAAGAGATTTCTAACACATTTTGAACAAACCAAATCCGAGTTTGTATATGAAAGATATGTGCAGTCAAATTTCTGGTCAAACCTGACAAAGAGATGAAGTGACATTAATTTGAATACTCTTGGTGAGTGACATGTGGTGTTATTTTTTATGGGCATGTGAGTCTGTTGGTTTTGGAAACTTGGCAAATTTTATCTTGGCATGGGTTTTCTTTAAAAAAATAAACCATATAATAAATAAAAATCTATTTTTATTTTTTAATGTGGGCAACCCATGTGGGATTCTCCATCCCTATTAATGTGGGATATTCATGCATCCCATATAACAATAGATATGGTCCGTGAATGCAATAAGGTCAATATCCATGTGGAGGGGCCATATAAATGAATAAGCCTATTTAAAGGCTAAGCTATGTGGAAGTACATTAAAATGACTATGTGGTCAATATGGGATGTTTTGCCACTGTTGGAAAATGACTCGACAGAGAGCTCAAATATGCAGTTGATGGTTGAAACTTGGTAGCAAATGGCTGAGTGACATGTGGGGTTAGAGGGAATGTGGATGGGGTTAGAGGACTTAGCAGCAGCGTGACAATGGTCGAAGGTGATGTAGATGGCTCACAGGGGGTCAAAATGGTGAAAACTATGGGCACATGGACCCACTTTTCATGGATAGGGATCACTCCAAACTGACAAAAAAAATAGCATTGGAAACGAGATTTGAGCCGCCGACATTATCTCCACAAGGCTCATTCCCTATCCAACCTTTCACTCGAGCTGGGTATGTGAAAATGTGGAGTGATAAGGGTTATCAACACAAGTTTTGGGACCTTCTCTAGTATATAAAGGCCCTCGACCCCTATCCTTAAGAAACTCTCATTTGAGATTTCTTCAAGCTCCTCCCAATCCAAGATATTCAAAGGGCAAGGCATAGAAGATTAACGTGAGGAGATGGAAATATATAATGTGCCCTATATTATTTTTTATAGGCCATTATGCTGGGCCCTAGGATATTGGATAAGTACAAGAAGGTGTGTGAGTGTGCAAGACCTATTTGAAGAATGGTGTGTAGAGTGAACACATGTAGGGAAGGATTCTAGCAAGGTTTTACAGAGCACACGATGCGTGCATAAGGAAATACATGTTTTAGGACTTCACCATCTTCGAAATTCTAGGAAGAACATGAGAAGATTGTTACCTATCTAACATGTGGAATGGATAAGGTGTCAGCTTAGTAGGTATAGGATCAAAAATGGAATATTCCATGTATGTAATGGAAGGTTCCATAAGAACATCATTGCACAGAGTGGAGAGCTCAGATCAAAGGAGGCATGATCCATTAGAGGACCACTTGGACACTTCGCAGTGAATCTGTTACCTCAAAAGGCATGGTGGTGAAGGTAGAAAGCTATATATCGAGGTGCACAGATAGCAGAAATATAGACAGATATACATTAAATCATCTTGAGAGAGCAGAGGTGGTGGTATAGGGGTGAAGCTGTACATAAATACTATGCAGGATTCTATGGGTTGGGATTAGAGGAAATATATGAGTGATGGCATATTTAGAGGGTTGGATCTATGTTTAATCTTGTAAAATTAAGGACATGGTGTAGTTTTTGATGCATGACCTTGGTCTGCATGTTTACATGGGTCTGTTATGGCCCTAAGGAATGTAATGTGGTTATTGGACACATCAATATGAATATAAGACTATGTTATAAATTATATGTGTGTTCATGGGCTTAATTCTAATACATTTCCTTTGTGTTATGGATCATTTCTATTTGTTGTCTGTCATTTCTCTTTTAGGAATGTAATGAGGTGATAACTCATCCTAGGTTCTCAAAGAATGATGCATGGTTATTTTTCATTCCTTTGCACTTAGTTTCTATCATAGATTATTTATTCTCACAAGACTCACATAGAGGAGAGGCTCGATGCCTACGCGTGCCTCGGGTGAGCACCTAATGCCTAGTGGGTGATAGGTCAGCATACATGGGATTTTACTATTAATCTAAGGGTATAAAAATGAATACATCTTGGTTTCATTGCCGGAACCTCTTTTCAAAGTTGTTATGAGAAATGGCATACATCTTAGTTCCTATGATGCATGATAATAGAACGTTTTCACCTGGAAAGTATTAAAAGATGGTTCAAGAGCACGGAGGATGAGTTTTCTCAAATATTCAACATTGGATCTGAGTTTGATGTATGTAGATGGGTAGAAGAGAACCTGTACCATGAGTTGTATAAGAAATTATTCTGATGTTTTGCAGTAAAACTATATGAATGGATTTTAACATATGCATCCAGATTGAGTTGGTACTAGAGATCACACATATGGACCCAAGATGATTATTAGAGGTTGCATGCTGCATATCTGACTTGGATGCATGTTATTTATCATTGGTGGAAAGGAGTTTTGACTAGTTATACTTTAGAATACATTATCTCTACGTATTATTTCCTAGAAGTTTCTGACTTTGAGTTTCTAAGGGAGCCCAGAGGATCATTTTTGCATGTTATTCTTTTGGTTATGAATATCTTGATCATTACCTTAAGTTTATAGGCATTTCACACATGGCCAACTAAGCTTCTCTGAGGGCTAGGAGAGGAATCAATGGTGGAGGAAGATGGCAGACATTATGGTTGAGAAGGAAAGGGAGGAGAGATGACTTAAGTATAACAAAGCTCATGAAAGGAAGATGACTAGATAATGTGAGGTTGCAAGTGTGATGGATCTATGGTGGAAAACATTGCGGGAGGGTGTTTGAAATTCACTGGAGGACATAGATCCTAAGAATTCTATGCTACCCCCATCTTAGAAAGCATGGGAGAGAAGCCCCTTTAGCTTCTGATGAGAGTTTGTCTCATGGAGAAAGGAGAAGCCATCGGTGTACATCTAAACCCACCAGGAAACTAACCCTTGGCGCTTAGTTTTCCAAATCAGAGGGATAAGTATTGATAACCCAATTGGTATCAGTGGGAGTGACTGACCTGACACCCAAGAGGTATAATTTCTCATGTTGGAGACATCCATGGTTGTGTACACATGCCATTTCGAGTGTTTGAAGGAACATTTCAGGTACAAGGTAGAAGTATGCAAGGTTTAGTTAATGTACATCTAGTGAGTGACACGTGATACACTTCTGGTAAGTGGGATCAATCTCATAGACCATTGGCAGTGTAGTTTAGTGGGATGTTGGGGACACTAGACATAACCAATTCATGCCCATTTTATGGTTACATGAGGTGGATCTGATGGTATAGGGGTTGGAGGACATGGTGGACGTAGTGGATCTAGAGGAGCTGGTGGGTCAGGAGGAATAGGACCTGGTGGATCTAGTGGATTTGGTGGAGGAGGAAACACTGGAGGGAACCAAGGTCTTGATCAGGAAGACAAGGGCCTCATCCACCTCCTCAAGTTTTTTTTTAAATGTCATTATACACTTTTTAGATTACTATGGGTATAGAGGATGCTACAGAACATGTGCACAAGTGTGAATTGCTATGGCACACTGAAGGGGATCACTACCCCAGAGTAGAAGGAAAGTGAGTTTGCAAAAACATTGCACCATCGATGCACACATAGCTAGTACAAGAAGTATGACCCCTATCAGATGGTGGTAGACTACACCACATTGAAGAAAACCTTCCCAACAGAGTTCCATATACCTAGAATTTCAAACAAAATATCATCGAACACTTTGAAGAAGATTCAACAAGGAATGGTAGAGAGTGTGTGGGAGTATGATGCATGGTTTCAAGACTCTCTTGTTAAAATTATCATATGAAATTCACCCTTCACAACATGCTCAATGGTTTATTAGGGGATTGATATCACTCCATTTAGGAGGGAATCTATCCCATAAAGACATTTCACTGACTTGCACAATGCTCTTAGAAGGTTGCCTTATGCACTGAAGCAATTGAGAGCATTGATACTAGTGTGAGACCTCTTCTGGAGGCTCAAATCACTGCCATAGCCAAAAATGTTAGAGAAATATATCTACAAAATCTAGCACATGAGACTCGTAGTGGTATTTGATTTATGGATTGTGAAGTTAGAAGCGCATGCCAAGGATAGTTTGCCCCCATAGAAGTCAGGTACGTACCATAGCGGTAGATTATGAAATTTGTCACATGGAGACCATGATGTAAGTAGATGCCCTCTATTATAGCGTGTAATTCTGGAATAGCCTTGTCTTACTACTGTAATATCTACACCTCTATGACCCATGATACTAAGGATTGCATAGGCTTGATTAACTCAGATCCATGAGGGCCATTGATCATGGTGTGCACCAGAACCAGCCTTGCTAGTAGTTCCAAGGATAAGACGATCACCATTATGAAGGATCACACAAATGGAGGGGTGCGTATGGAAGAGGTTTCTCACAGAGGATTCTCATGGTCACATTAACCATGTGAAGGAGGAAGAAGTGAAGTTCCACATGAGGAACCTGCTATAACTATAGATCTACAAAACATTTTACATGCGTGAGTGTCCCAGATTTATTGTAGTGCTCGCTGGTGCAAGAAAGAAGCATAAGTATGAGGAGTACCCTGAGCTTGTTTGAGCACATGAACCTAGCAACACTAGAACAGACAAGGGACACTAGGATGGCAAGTATAAAGAAGGATCTGACATCATAGTGGATGCCTAGAGTGGCACGTGAGTCAGGGTTAGAACCTGTATTCTGATGACAATACGAGAAGAGGCTACGCATACCAAATAAGATACCAAGGAAAAAGGAGACTAGTATCAAGAGAAGAGGTGGTGCATTGGAAAGTATCTAGACCCTGCCCACTCAGAAGGAAGTGTAGCAAGAAACAATGGATGTGTAATTCAGAGTTTGTAAGGGAGAAATCCAATGTCTAAAATGAGCAGTCCAGGTAGCAGGAGCAAAGTAAGGAATGCTAAGGCTCCAAGAGGATAACCTCGATGAGGTCAAAGAAGTATGTAAAATGCTAAGACAAGAGAATATCACTCCCTTGCTAGGTTAATTTTTGCGGGATAATATGTCATGCATTGGAGCAGAGTGTGAAAGGAAGATGTTGCATGCAAACCTCCCCCCCATAACCTTGACTATGAAAAATAAATCACACTAAATGAAGTTGTGGATGGTTGGGTTCTAAGAAACATATTGATTGACATAGGAGTAGAATTCAATGTTCTTACATTGGATGTCTTGACATAAAATGGGAAGGCCCACATTATATCCATATTTGAATGTGTTGTATATGGAAAACAAAAATAAGGAAATGCCCATTGGAGTATTAAAGGATGTAGTTGATTACCATTCAGGGGGGGCAATTTTACTGGAGACTTTGAAGTCTTGGCGCTCACTGAGGTAGACAAATTTATCCAGCATTGCTTGGGCATCCCAAGGTGCTATAAGAAAAATGTTGATCCTTAAGGTTCAACAAAGGATATATCATGTTTCCAGAACAAGGAAGAATGGGTCATCATCCCTCAGACGGATGGGAAGTCTAAATTCCTTACATTGAAGCCTTTGGGAGAAGAATTCCTTGATAGAATTTATGTGTGACTGCATCAGAGACCCAGAGATAATTCATCACTACATAGAAGGAGTTATCCAGTTTAAGGATGCCTCAGTTTTTGAGTGACACCACAAGCATGGCATGTGACAATTGAGTGCATGGGACCTATGAGTTTAGTTGGGAGACAACTGAGGGGGTATGTAACAAAAGTGACCAAGGTGCAATCACTCAAGTCCCTAGGAAGAAAGAAGCTACCAAGTTACTCTGGAGGGGCATACCCTAAAATTTTCTTATGGGACATGGAAGCTCAGTGGAAAGAATGAGGATGAAGAGAATATGGAATTCTCAGTTATAGCCTACACAAGAACTATAATGTGCTGGTGGGCTACAGCATCGGGAGAACCTCATGGAATTGTGCAAGGTAAAAGAACACATGTTACTGTGAAGGTTTTCTAGGAGCAATGTGCCCACGGTCATTCAAGACTACCATGGTAAAGAGACATGCTTCATTTCATATCCAAGCATGTGAGAAGGCCTAGATAGGAAGTGCATAGAAGCCTTGCCACCATCATTATGGGTACATAAGATGTATTCCACACTTTCAAAGCTGTGCATGTGTGTGGTATATATCATTCAGAAACATGCCACATCAGAATACGAAATTGGCAGGAGCTGGTGGCTGATCTCATCCAAGCTTCTGAATATCGGAGCACAAAGCCATCAATGGATAAGGCATTGACAAGTGATCAAGCTTCTTATGATGTGGAGATAGTGTCATGGTGGAAGATAGGCTACTATAATTGCTGGGTGAGCCCAATTTAGAGGCACATGTGCCTCAATGACGACGAGTCAGAGGAGAGTGCAGTTTGAGCAATGCATGCATAGAAGAGGAAAAAGGAAAAAGATGGTTTATGTCAGTAGATTGGAGAGGAAATGGAGAGTCTATCTGGATATTAACCATTCTATGTAGGTATGCGTGATGTTATAGATAGTGCTAATGAAAGAGAACGTGCACTTACCATGAGCCCTTGAAAAAAAAGAAATTTAGCATTGGGATCAGAGATAGAACCCAAGGAAGCAATCATTGAAGACTATTGGTCAGAAAAGGGGGGTCTCAAAGGTATCATTGATCTGTTACATGAATTCTAGGATTTATTCCTTCGGAGGTATCATGAACTCAAAGGCATCCACCATTCCTTGAGGGGAGATGAACATAAAACTGAAGGAAGGTACGTGCCCAATCTCAGAAGAGGCCATACTCAGATGAATCCAAATTTACATGTATGGGTCAATGAAGGATATTGAAAAAATGATAGCATCATGGTATCATTGTAGGTTTTGGAAGAATTATGAACGGATAAGCCCAATGGTCATCACCATCAAGAAGGATTATGGAAGGATAAGGATCTATGCTGGAACTACAGGGACCTGAATGTAGTATGTGTCATTGATAGTTTCCCAACCCCCTTGACTAGATATATTTTAGAGGGAGTGGCCGGGGTGTGAAGAATCTACTCCTTCACATATGGGTTCTCAAGGTATCACCAGGTCATGAATTGCAAAGGAAGACAAAAGAAAGACAATTTTTCACCACTGAATGGGGAAGTTTTTTCCTATATAGCCATGCCTTTTGGACTGAAGAATACGTGCTCTTTTGTTCTTGCATGCATTATGGTACAAGCCTTTCAGGATTTCATCCATCAATTTCTTTAGGTCTATTTAGATGATTAGACTATGTATGGGTCTTGTTAAGGACCATTATGATAACTTGAAGACTAATGTTTGAAAGGTGTCGATAGTTGAGGATATCCCTCAACAGCAAGAGGTGTGTCTTTACTACTCCATTTGGAACCCTGCTAGGACATAGTTATATGGAAATAATGCTTACGTGGTGGATCACCATTAGTAGTTTACACAGACCATTGTGGCATTAGGGGAGCCTACTTGGTCAAAGCATAGTGTCTGGATTCCTTAGGAATATAGGGCACTATACGTACCCAAAATTTTAGGGTACTGCACCGCCAGAACAACATTACACATGCCCCAATGATGATACAGGTCTCCTCGCAAGGTGTTCAAAATTCAGAAAAGCTCTCCAAGCATGTGCTAACATCTCGCATGCCCCACGTAGCCCCTGTGTGCTTTGTTTTCTCTTCTCCCCTCCTTTTCTTTGTGTTTTGGTATTCAGTGATGAAACCGTAGCCACCCTGGGTGGCGGTCTCGTGATCGCCGCCTAGGTAGGGCGGCGGTCTTGTAACTGCCACCCTGCTCAGGGTGGCGGTCCTTCACGAATTTTCCAGAATGCTCTTTTTAATGCAACTCATGTAAATTTTTCAACTTTTACCAGCATTTTTTCACCACCTTTGCTTGTATTTATGATTCTGGTTCCCTGGAATAGTGTTTTGGCATTGTTTATGGTTTAAGAGATCAATTTGGTTTTCACCTTTAGGTAAATGGGATTCTATAAATAGTTGGCTTGTGCTTAAGAAAATGGCCCCTCAAATTCACCTTTGAATTTCTCATTTCAATAGCTTAGCCTTTCAATTTTTCTTAGGATTCATAGTTTCATTTGTTGTATGCATGGTTAGTGTTGTTTAGCTATTAGAAAGCCACATATTCTCCTTGTGCAAGTGCTGTTATTATTTCATCCAATCAATTGGAGTAGGATAGTTTGATTTTCAGTAGGAAGCCATTAAAGTTGCAGGTTTTTCTCATCAAATAGGATAGTTTTAGGTTCTAGATGTTTTATGTTGCATGACTCACAATAAATCCCGCTAGGAATTACATAAGCCAAGCTCTATTCTCTTGTGCTATCCCTCTCCTACTCACATTGTATTCAGTCTGCATCCTAAGCTGCCATTATTCCAATATCTACTTCTATTGATGCTAGCATTACATGCTTTTCTGGATCCACGTGAGCATGAAAGAACGAGGAGATCACACTAAGGGGACAAGGCCACACACCATCAGATTCACCACTATTCTATAAAATCCAGGTTCAATCTTTCAAAGTTCTAGTTAAAGCATATCAAATAGAGTAGCCAATCATTTCATTTCAGTTAATTTTACTTTTGATATTGCCAGGGAAGTTGTGGGGATTGATAGTTTCTTAGAAACTATGATTCACTCCTCAATTCTGAGGTAGGATCGAGAGTCTTTAAAATAGAGTAGATCAGTTATCTATTCATTTAGAGTAGGTCTACAAACTACACAGACAAGTAGCTATACTAAGTTACATTGTCTATTTTAATTGTGTTATTATTTCAATTGTCAATTGCCAGATATATTAGATAATTGCTCTTTTAAATTCTGTTCAGTAGCTTATCAATAAAATCAGATTTAGGAATATACATAGATATATCTTGTGTAGTTAATTTATTCTGTCATTAGTTAGATTTATATCATTTCCTTCTTGCATGACAATCACGGGACCTAGAGAGCCCAGAGAATACATATTCGAGCCAATAGTGCCTCCACCTAATATTATTATGGCAATAACTGATATAGATCAGAACCTGAGAATCCAAGTCATCCAAACAACAACAAACTTATGACAAATCAGCTCACAGTTAAGAGGATTAAACGTAGAAGACGACAAAGCGTATAGGTTTTGGTCAAACCAATAAGTCTAAAGGTTAACCTAGATAAATATCCACATGACTGTAGAAGGGCTTGAAAGAGAGAAAATGTTTGGTTGTGATCCTTTGGTCCCACAGCCAGACGCAGGAGACACTCTCACGGACATAGATACTAGTTTAAGAATTCAGGTTGCAAGAACACCTGTAAGATACTCTGAAAAGATTGCACAACTTTTAATTCTAAACATAGAGGTTGAAAAGGCATACGACTATTAGATAATAGGGATTAGGGAATGATTCCACACATTACCATAGCAGGTCCACAACAACCACGAATCTACGGTTGTGATTCACAAATCCCACAACCCAACGAGTCCACAGGTCAATCTGACGTTGATGTTGGCTTACGCACATTAGTAGTCAGATCCACTCCACTTCCACCAATCATAATCACACAACTATCCTCACTAGACACAATAGCTAATCAAGCCAAGGATTTCTGGACTAGACCAAAGACCATAGAATCCACCATATAGTCCATCATTCGTTTCCATGACCCTATCTGGAGGCATATACGAAGCACCCACAGGTTATCTTCCTGTATATTCCACAACCCATAGATCAAATCACACCAGAGCTCGATATTGATTGGAGCCTTTGAGTAGTCATCCTTGCTGATCGATCTATCATGCCAGTTTAGGTTAAGATGGCCTTCTTTGCCTTAGATTCACAGATTCCACTAGTGTGCATCGAAGACATAATACTGCCTAACTATTTTTTCTGCATCCCATGCATATTCCATCCCCACCAGCTATCTTGGCATGACCTCGAGAGGTTGGGTGCAAGGAAGATTTACTTGTAGATTCCCACGCTCACTTGTCACTTTTCCATCGTACAAAATTGGTGAACCCGACGTGAACAACACAGTGCTTCCCCTTTTTATCTCTTTCTTCCACCTTTGCTCTTTCCCAATTATTCTGCGGGTATTCATATACCCCCCGAATATGTCAAGATTTGATGCATATGGCAGACCTCTCCTAGGTCTTGAGGCATACTACGCTCAACTGAATAGACAGTCATCACCCTCACTCTCAGTATGGGGTGACAACTATTCAAATAACCAATTACCAACACAAACTCCACCTCCAAGGACTAGATATAGTTTGTCTTTCCAAATAGAGGAGTTGGATCAACTTGCACAAATGTTTTTTTAACAAACAGAGCCTTCAGGCTTGAAGAATATGACATTCACAGGTGAATCTAGTTCATCTCCTCAGGTGCTATTTAGACCAAAAATTAGTAGACAATCAGATCCATACCTAGTTTTAGATGATGAACATTCAGTGTGTTACGCCAGGAATGAACAATGCTCTAGGAGTATGTACCCACCTATAGGAAGTTTACAAACATGACTCGAGGTCTCTTTTTAAGAAAACACCTCCATGCCATTACCTATAGGAAATGCCCTCGGTGAAACTTGGCAGGGCAACGATCAATTCATAGTGGGGTATCAATTCAGAATATACAACAAATGCCACCAAGGAAAAATACTGTGACTTCATGAAATGAAGTCATTTCGACTTTAGTAGAAAGAGTTAGAGGGTTAGAAATTACTCAAGCGAGTCAAACATCTCAATTCATGCAGGTAGGAAATTCCAATCCTCCACATTATCCTAGCCAAGTAGACCTCCTCACAGGAATAGGCACGTTGGGCATGCCTCCTTAGTATTCACAACAAACACCAACTAGAAGCCGTTGTTTCTAACACCGTTTGGATGGAGAATATGATACCTCCTGGTCTTGTACAACAAAATCCACTCTTGGAGAATACTCTTCATACTTAAACATGTACTCCAATTCACCACAAGGAGATATTTTCTCCTCTCCCGGCATGCTTGCTCAACCACAAGGGCTTCCTTATTCCCCTGTAAACACATACGCTACACCGTATCAGCAACCGATTCCACCTCCACCCCCTCAACAGGCACCATCAATGGTCGAAACCTATGTGATAGGGACTTATTAGGAGTATTTGAAAGAGCCCTTAGACTTCACCATATGAAGCGTCATTCTTTCAAGACCTCTTCCTAATTTTCCCAAATACAAAGGGGAGGGGGACCCGAATACACACATTAAGTTTTATGCCACATCCATTCGAGAGATGCTCCCTTGGGATGGGGTTGTTGCCAAAATACTCCCCAAAAACCTTAGACAGGCATCGCCCTCGATTGGTATTATAGAATACCTAAAGCTTCCATCCATTCATTTAAACAACTCATTTTAGAGTTCATTAAGGTGTTTGACATGAACAAACTGTTAAGAACAAGAATCAAGGAATTCTTGCACATTAAACAAGATCACAATGAATCTATCACTCATTTCATCCAGAGATGGCGTACAGTCCTTTATTCATCAGCCAATGCTCCAAACATGGACTAAATGGAACTATGTGATTTTTCCCTTCATTCTCTCAGTAGAGAGGTGGAAGAAGTCCAAAAGTTCCCACTAAGGACTTACAATGAAGTACTTGAGAGTGCTCCTAGGCATAGATCAAGTCATACATAGATAGGAGTCATAAGACATATTGAGGTTAGTATGGTAATTGATAATCACCCCCAACCGATCTGACTTAACTGTCCACAGCTAGGGGAGGACAATGTACGATAGTTGAATCACATCCATCCTAATGGATGAACAAGCATGTAATGTGAACTTAATAAGTTATTTACCCCAACAATCAATGGGGTGAGGATTTTTGATAAATACTACCACATACAGGAACAAAAATGGTGGATCCAGAGATAGAGGTCTAAGCCATAAGGAGATCAAGGGAGGGGGATCAAAACCAAAATCAAAAGGAAAAGGATACAGATACAAATTGTGTAATCCTAATTAGGACAGTACGGTTTGATCAGAGTTTTGGACCAGAGGATACGACACACATAACATACCTAAGAAGGTAGAATCCTATCGTGTAATGTGATTTTCACAAGATTCGAGGCACCCAACACTTGAACATGCTCAAGTGCAGCCAACATATAAATTCATGCAACATTTTCTAGAGGAGCAAAGACAACTTTTCATAGATATGTTCTTGGCGGATCCTACATCACCAACACCAAATACTTTTACAGGGGCAGTTTCCCCTCAAAATGCTCCCCTCAAGATCTTTAACGATCTGCTCCCAAGTCACAATAACAACAAATTAAATGGGACGAATAAAGGCGTAATGGTAGGAAATAATGATTATGAAGCCTCGAATTCACTAAATCCACCTTTTGTACCATAATTACGAAGTCAACCACTACCCAAGATAGTCGGTTTAGTATAATTAGATACTGAACTACCCGTGGATGCTGTAACAAGAACACGAGAGTATTCCTCTTAGCCAAGTCCAAGTTACTTGCTAGAGACAGATAACATCCAAAAATATTAGTGAAACCCGTAGGTGCCTATGATCTAATTAATGACCTAACAAAAACCTTCTCTCAAATCTCCTTTTTAGATTTGCTAAGGAACTCTCCTACCCACAAGGATGCTCTTTTAGAGGCATTAGGCTTGGGTCATTTAATTAACATCACTCCACCTCCCAAAAAATAGGTAAACCATATAGACTTTTATATCCACCCTCTGGGACAGCCAGATAGGGATACCGAGTTTATATTTGAAATAAACAAAATGCCAACAGACACTGAGATTGCAAGCAGAGGTGATCCAACCTTACGTTTGCAAGTATGGGTCTATAACAATTACGTTAAACGTATAATGGTTGATGATGGGGCAGAAGTTAACATAGTCCCCTTCTCTTTCCTTCAAAATCTAGGGTATGAAGAAACAAATTGTTCCACGACTCGTATTACGGTAAGAGGCTATGATAGCCTTAAGGCCACTTTGATTGGAACTATAATACTACCAGTTACCTTAGGATCCAAAACAATCCTGACTAATTTTTATATTATAGATAAGGAAACCAATTATAATATGATCCTCAACGGAACATGGATACACTGTATGAAGGAAATCCCTTCTATGTTATTTCAAGAAGTAAGATTCTTGCACTTAAGGAAGATATTCGTAGCTAAAGGTGATCCAAAACCATTCGATATACACCTAGCTGACTTAAAGAAAAGATTGGGCGTTCACTCTGAGTTTGAACTCCCAACAAACCAAATTAATAAATCGACTGATGTAAAACTAGAAGAAAAGTTGGTATCTACAAGCGATCTTGAGACTATGAGCCTAATTAATACTATCCCAATCCCCAAGGATGAGGCTAACATTGTAGAAACAATATCATTAGGAACTACTGTGAAGATTTTCGACTTACTAGAATAGGATCTACCAATTTTCCTACCATTTGATTCTGTAGGTATGGGATATACCCTAGGTGTTGGTGCTCTTCCAACAGAGGATCTCTACATGGTGGAAGTAACTGAAGCAGAAGAAATTGATGTAGTAAATGTCCCAACGTCCATCTTCCCAACCAAATATTGGACTCTCCATTTTGATGGAGCAAGATGTCATTATGGGGTTGGGGTAGGTGTGATCTTTACTTCTCTTGAGGGAAAGATCCTACTGTTTGCCTTTAAACTAAATTTCAAATGTACAAACAATGATGTGGAGTATGAATCCCTCCTCCTTGGCCTCATCATAGCTAAACAACTCGGTGTTAACGACATCAGGATGTTAGGAGACTCTCAATTAGTAGTAAACCAAGTCTTTGAGGTGTATGAAACTAGAGCTGAACACTTACAACTCTACAAAACAACGGTATTAGATTTGAGCAAAGAGTTTGACTTCATATCAATTGAAGTAATCATGTGAGAACAAAATCTTCTTGCAGATTCTATAGCAACCTCAGGGTCACGCTTCACCCCAAACAGTGAGTTAGAAGATGTCCATTTCATGGTATCCCTTCGTACTAAACCATTAGTGAAAACAATGTCAAACCCTCTTTTAATGAACATAGATGAGAACAACTCTACTATCCTAGACCACATTGATAGTGATAGAGCCATTCTGGATTACTTAAATTCCTATGCAGCGTTACATCTCACCCATCACATGGTAGATTTTTCCTTAATCCCACATTCATCTTCCTACTTCAAAAATCCCATGATAGAGCTTCCCCCACAAAAGGAACTTAGCATATACATGGTAGAGAATGGAGAAGATCTGGAACTACCTCCAGCTCAGTCTGAGTTTGAAGAAGGTAACGCTTCTGTAATCGAAGAAACAATTGATATTAACATTGGAACAGAGGAAGAACTAAAGATCTTGAAATTAGGATCCTCATTAACTCTAGAAGAGATATAAATACACACTCAAATCCTCAAAGAACATCAGAAGGCTTTTGCATTTAATTATAAAGAAATGATAGGGGTTGCACCAAACATCATGGTACATAATCTCGTCACCAAATCAGATGCAAAGCCAGTTAAACGAAAATAAAGACCAATAAAACCTAAGGTGGTTCTCATGGTTAAGGAAGAAGTAATGAAACTCCTCCAAGTAGGATTCATCAAGTCAGTCGATTACTCTAAGTGGGTATCTAATATTGTTCCCGTTCTCAAAAAGAATGGGAAGATACGCATCTGCAGAGAATTCCGAGACATTAACAAAGCATGCCCTAAGGATGACTTCCCATTACCATCCATAGACGTCATCATTGAGGCAATAGCATGATTCGAGCTTTTGTCTCTCATGGATTGATTCTTAGGATACAATCAAATCAGAATATCCAGACAAGACTAAGCCTAAACCATGTTTATAACTCCTTGGGGAACCTATTGCTACGTTGTTATGCCATTCGGTCTCAAGAATGCTAGCGCTACATACCAGCAGGAAATGACATACATATTTCATGATCTTATTCACAAGATCATGGAATCCTATGTAGATGACTTGTTGGCCAAGGTCAGGAAGCGTTGCGATCACCCTGAAGTACTGTGCATCATTCTTTCACGTCTAATAAAATACGGAGTCACACTAAACCCAGAAAAATGTGTTTTTGGTGTGACAAGAGGGAATCTCCTCGGTTACATTATATCATCATGAGGGATCAATGTAGACCCAGCCAAAATTTGGGCTATTATTGAAATGATCCCACCATCAGATGAATCTGGAATCAGATCATTTCTTGGGAAACTCAGTGCAATCCAAAGATTTATCCCAGATTTAAGCTTTGCCATTCATCCAATCAACAATCTACTCAAGAAAGATTATAGTATCGATTGGACTAATGACTACAATGATGCTTTTGAAGTACTTAAGCATTTCCTGTTATCACTTCCCATGCTAATGCCACCTAAACCAAACCACCCTTTAATCTTATATTCACGAGCTACCAATGTCTCGCTAGCCTGTATGCTGGCTCAAGAAGATGATGACAAGAGAGAACGCATGATCTATTTTATAAGCCACACGTAACTTGATTATGAAACATGTTATATGCAAGCATAACGAGAGTTCCTTGCCATAGTCTTCGCAGCCAAACGCTTAATACATTACATGCTAAATCAAGAAACAAGGGTCATTGTAAAAACAGACCGTTTACGAACCTTCCTCACACAAGGGTCCTTGTCTAAGAAGGCTGGACTTTTTATAACCTTAATGGGTGAATTTGAATTAACTTTTATAAATCAAAAGTCTGTTAAGGGACAAATCATAATAGATTGGTTAGCTAACAACCCATTAGATGGAGGCGATCTAGTCGATTTGGACTTTCTCGATGAATGCATATATTACATCGAAACTAGACCTCCCATCTCTGAATGTCCTTGGTATAATGATATTGTTATTTATATCATGAACCATACATATCTACAAGGTGCTATGCCATAACAAAGAAGGTGTTTATGCATTATCGTAGCTAAATACGTTATTATAGAACAAGTGCTCTATCGTAAGGCTTTCGATGGAATGTGTCTAAGGTGTGTTGACATAGAAGAATCCAAGAAGATCCTCCATGAATATCACATTGGAATATGTGGAGGCCACTTCAATGGTCATGCCACCACTCACAAAATACATCAGATGGGCTATTTTTGGCCCACTCTAGAACATGACATAGTAGAGTTTGTATGCAAGTGCCATAAATGCCAATAATTCTCCCACGAGATTCACATGCCGACACAAGCTCTACAACCAATCGCTACTCCATGGCCCTTTTCTACATGGGGCCTAGATTTGATAGGGAAATTCTCTCCCTCATCTATATATGGCCGTAACTTCATAATCACGGCCACTGAGTATTTTACCAAATTGGTAGAGGCTATGCCTCTCACCACTGTACCAGGTTCTATGATCGCTAATTTCATTTTAAACCAGTTCATTTATAGGTACGGTGTCCCACAAATCATTATCACAGATAATGGGACTTCTTTTAAGAATGATGAGGTTCATGAATTATGTAATAAATTTAAAATAAGCCATCATACAGCCTCCTTGTATTACCCTCAAGCCAACGGATAGGCTGAAGCAACAAACAAAACATTGAAATCCATTCTCCTTAAAATAGTGAAAGAAAACAAAAAAGATTGGCATTTAAAGTTATACCTAACCTTGCAGGCCCACCAAACCTCAATAAGAACACCAACAGGAGTAACTCCTTTCTCACTGGTATTCAGAGCAGAAGCAATTCTCCCACTTGAGGTTGAGATACCTAGTCTCCGCATCTCATTACAAGGGATTTTGGATGAAGACGCTTATAGAGAAGCATGTCTCTTCCAACTAGAAAGCCTAGATGAAGCCAAGTTAGATGCTGAACAGCGGCACAAAGTCTATGCTGACCAGATGTGCTGACAGTATAACAAGAAGTTCTATGAATGAGACATATATGAAGGTGATCTAGTTCTAAGACTAGACAGTTGGATCGATAAGAAGACTAGCGAAGGGAGGAAATTCCAACCCAAATGGTTAGGCCCATACCGAGTCATGAAGGACTATGGAAATGGTGCATATCTCTTATGCACACTGGAAGGTGAGGAATTTGGTGAAACTGTCAATTCCCTACACCTTAAACGATTCTATGCATAAGTGACCAACACTATCTATATAAGTATATCTACATTGCATCTTCATGTAGTTAGGTTCATTTCATCCACTTTTTCCGTATAAATCTTGTGATCAAGGAACTTATTCCCAAAGCAATTCATTACAAACTTCTGATGGTATTGACATAATCATCCAAATCATACTTCTTCACTTTCATAGTCACATCACCTATTTCTGAATGATTTCATCAGATAAAGCTAGATATGAAAAAGTCTTAATGGTAACCATACCAAGATCTACAAGCTTGTTCTCACTTTGGTTTCTTCCTAGGATAGTTATATTTCCTATGGTCTATTCTAGAAGCTTCATCATGTCACATCTATCTCATATGCATATCTCTTTAGAAGTAAGAACATACTAACATTTTGCTCAAATAAACAAATCAAATATAGATCAAACAGAAAATTTTATTTTGACACATTTCCTTGCCCTACCAACCTTCAGTGATGAGCTTGTGTCTCTTACTAGTGACGTAGGGTTGGGAAAGGATGGGAATGCCCTTACTCACCTGTA